>RCWM02000024.1:655000-3055000 GCA_003667255.2 Euschistus heros
AAAATAATTCATAAATATTTCATCATTTTTACAATTCTAAACATTTTTAAATCTTCTGATATTTGTATGAAGATTTAGATTATATCACCTTTTTCTAATCGGAATGAGATTTTGATATTTATTTTGCACGCTAAATAAATATTAACATCACCATCATATTATCACGTCATGTAAATAAAACCATCTTTGCTACAGTTTTACTTTATGAAAAATTGGTCAGTTCATGAAAATATTTAAATGAATTCAATGAAACGTACGTTAATTAAAAGTTATTACATTTGCATATGTTTTGATGTTTGTAGATGTTCAAAAGAATATTGGTATTATTTGTCTTATAATTTACTACTTGTAATGAAGGAATTCTTGATCCCTTCCTTATATGCCTTTCGATACTTGTAACAGACAATCAGATTAGTAGATGCAGAAAGTTTTAAAAATAGAAGTACACAAAATCCGTTGTACACTCGAAAAATAAATATTTTGGGGACGTTTCGTACAGGCTGAGCTTTCCCCGTCGGGTTCGAGCTCGACGACAGAGACTGTAAACAAAGAAGTATCGAGCCGGTCTAATCCTGACCGGGGCCTGACGTCATTGGGCCTCAGTAAACAACTCCGACATCCAAATCCATTAGTGCCTCCACCACCACCTAGCGCCCCTCCTCCCTCCTCCCTTCCCACACAATAACAATCTACATACTGACAGCTGTTTGTTGGGAGAGGGGAGGGAATAAAAAGAATAGAAGTATTGGGCTAGGAAACGGCGAGAGTAAAAAAAATAAGTCCTTGCTTCTGCAATCCAAAGAGAACGATTCTACCGCGCTGGTTGCCAGTGCTCAGTGAGCCGAAAAACTGGCAATTATCTGTTTGATGGGAATGGCTCCATTAATGAGTTATCTGATGTTGGTAATATAGAAAAGCTAGAATAAATATAGTATGAAATATAGTATAATAGATGGAGTTATGGAATATAGTTATAGTGGAATGGAGAGCAGCAGCAACACATCGAGATGACTGGCGGTTGATGGTGCGGGAGGCCTAAGTGATAAATTATTATTAGTGTTGTGATAAATTAACAATACTAATGATTGCTAAATAATAGTCCTAGGTGTTTGTAAATCGTTTCCTTTGTTAATCAATGTTTGATAAAACCATTTGTGTTTCAATATAATAATATGCATTAACAATTATCCACAATAAAAAAAAAAATAATGCGTGTGCTATCTTCTTCTTAAAATTGATATCAGATGTAGGTGCTAATGGAAGTTTTAATGTTTTTTTTATATGGGATGAGTAATAATCTATGGTGTAATAGATCAAATTAATTATTTGTCTGTCGATTTTATTTTTGTTAAAGTTGTAAGTAATTGAAAATCATAATATTGGTTCTTTTCATATGAAATGCCCGTTTTGTTAATTAAGAAAGTCATGTGGGATTAATGGACTTCTTTTGTTTACTATGTGTCATGTTTAATGATTACAATGAGCCGTTAGTAATTCTCTCCTATTTGACAATATTGACTATTATTCCCATTGATTTTACATTGTTTGATAAAACATCATATATAACCATGGAAACACAATTTAGAGTTTGTTTTTTTTTCAAGAATTTAATCTTGAAGTCTCAAAAGCTTAAGCGAGAAACTCTTAGAATTTAGGAACTCTTACAGTATTCATATAGCAGGTAAGATCATTGTAATAAACTGGCCATTCACCAATAATTTGGCCAAATTTAATCAAAAAAAGTAAGTTTCTGTGTGGTTAGCGGCAGAAGTAATTTATTCTCCTTTTTTTATGTTCCACGACAGATACAGATAAAACTTATACATCAAAAAATCATAAACATCAATAAAACATTCTTAAAGTTAACATTTAAAATATGACTTGCTAATGTGATCTGATGACAGTGTTTCTGAATTTGATTTTTTTAATTTAAATGTCCCCTATAATTCGATGAGCTAATCGAAATTGATTTTTAATGAATATCTTTACGAGCTTAATCCCTCCTTAGCTTAAGTTCCTCTTTATTTAGTGTATGAAGAATAAATCATTAAAACCTTTATCAACTTTTATTTAGATTTAAATTTAAATTTGTATATATGAATCTCTCTATAACCTGTCGGGCGTGAAACAGAGATACTGTTGTACAAGGTATTATCGTGAGGACTAATTTTGCAGGTATTGTTTAGAGAGAGGAATGGGAAGATTAAAGGCACCTCTGAAAATAAAGCTTATCTACATATTTTTGTTGTATTTATTTTCATCATTTGACTGTGTGTGAGGTTCAAGAGATGTTTTTGAGGAAAACCACGTTTTTTTCCATAAAAACAGTAATACCTCCACTTTATAACTTTGAATTATCATATACTGCAACGGATTGAAATAGAAAGGTGAGGTCAGCGGTATTTTTCTTAATTTTTGGTCTAGTTTCACTCAATTTTTTTTCTTTCATACTAAGAGTAAATCACCCTGTATTAAGATTATAGAATCTAGAATGTTGACAAATAAAAATAATGTAAACATGTTTGTCTTAGAATGTTGATCTAAAATACACACACACACACATATATATATATATATATATATATATATATATATATATATATATATATATATATATATATATATATGAACTGATAAAGAAACCTGCATCATAGGCGTATTCACACACATACAGATTTTTTATTTTTTTATTTTTTTTTTTGGTGCTCCTGAATTCTTGGATACTTTAACACGTCATTATCTCTATTACTTATTGCCCTTCTCTCAGGCTGATTGTAATATTTATGATGATGACAGTAAAATCTGTTACAATTAAAAAATATTAAATAAAGTAATCTAATTTTTTTTAAAGAAAACTATTATTGTGTCTGTTTTTTTTTAATATTTACAACTTTCTATACAAGAAAATTTGAGAGAAATTATTACAGTAACATGTAAATACCTACTCGATGCTGCTCTTCGATAAAAGTTCTACATTAGATTGGAGTGTGAAACAAGTTGGAAGATTAGTGGATTCGAGTGAAAGCCCTAACTAAAACTTCTAAATATAAAATTAAATTAGCATTACATACAGATTTACGTATACCCATGGTAGATGATCACACCCAGACCTCAAGAAATATGTCAGAGAATAAATTTAAAAAGAAGTAGGTTGCAGGATCTACTTAGTTAAAATTACTTAAACATCATGTTAGGGTTAAGTACCGCTCTATCCTTCACCATGCCTGACATGATTATCCACTTGCTTTGCATATCATGATCTTATCTGCTTGTTGTCACAGGTAAAGTGACAGGTGCGGATTTTAAAATAAAAGAGAAAAAAAATAATAAAATTTTCATGGAGCTAGGCTATTCTTTATTAGATCCTCTTTAGATCTTGCAGATAGAGCGTGATATGAAGGTTTACCAAGCAATTATGCCCAAGTTTGTTGATAGTCAAAGCAGTGCATTTATAACATAAAATTAGTATAATAGTTAACAATTTATTATTAAATCGTAATCGAAGTGTAAAATCATAGATGTCAACTAGGGAAATCCCCTGATATAAACTTTAGATTTACTGGGTTCTAGAGTTGATTAGGTAAATACCACTGACGGGAAATACAGATAACTTGTTTGTTCAGTAAACCCTTCAGTTATGCAGGGGTGCGAATATGGTCGGTCGCGTGTTGACTTATGCATCGGTCATGTTTGGACCAGCATATCTATGAGTTACGAGAGAGATTGAACGAATCATTCGGTGGCCAATTGAATGAATCGACCGGAGTATTATTAAGTTGGAATGAGATGGTGTTTATATAAGAGAGGGCTCAAAGGTATAGGGCTCCTCTCAGCGAACCCTTTGTCCCTAAACAAAGGCCCTATCCACCGTCTGCTCCCGCTCTTCGCATTCAATTACTAAATTTATCGAAACATCACCTCTCCAATTTACCCTCTCTTATGTCACACCCTCCCTTCCATTAATTATATTTCTATACTTATTATATAATATTGTTTCTTAATACAAATCAAAAGACTAATTATAATTAATTACTTATAGAATTGCCTAATGGTGAAGTTTTATTTGTCCTCAATCACGAGCAGATAATATTTTTTAAATTTATTTATTTATATTTACTACTGTATAACATGTAAACCTCAAGTAAATGTATTGATTGTGTTTACAATTACATACCGATACTTGAAAAGTACTACTCATCAGTATTAGAAGGTAAAATAAATTAGCATTTACAATATTAAAATAAAGTAGTTTCAGAGCACATTTACAAAATATAACTTCGAAATCATGGCAAGAGGAGGTGTCAATAAATTATTGGTGCCCATATTTTCATTTATGTGAGTATTCTAACAAATTCGTTGATTTGGGGTGTCTAAGATAGCTCTGGATAAAATATAATAAATTAAAAAATAAAGGATCCCGGAGTGCTTTACATATAAAAGCCATGAACGGTACAAATAATTCTTTCAATATTAAAAGGTGTAGGAACAATGCTCATATCAAGTAAGGTTAACGTAACCTATTCTCTCCATCATTCCTCAATTTTCATCTGTGTTATACTTTCTTTTTTTTTTTTACCTCTTGGCAGATTTACTGATTGTCTTTATGGAAAGACAGCTTTGAATTATATCCATAAATTTACAGTTTATTGTGAATGGAAATAATAGTGATTACTTTAACTGAAACCTAAGCAAAGAACCAACAAAGCTTTTTTTTCAATTCGGTTAATAGTGCATGGTCAGAACATTTATATGAAAAGTAAAAAAAAAAAAAAAAAAAAAAAAAAAAAAAAAAAAAGTAATCTTGATAATCAAATTTTATATCAAATTTAACTTAGCTGTTGGGTAAATTGCCTCCAACCCGCGCAGTGAAAATATTTTCTGCTCTAAACAAGGAGAAGCTCTAGCCCCAGTTTTATGGAATTTTAAAACTTTTTCCATTATTTACCCTTTTGTCAGGAAATGGCTCTTAGTTCGCCGAGTCGATAAAATTAGCAAGTAGCCGAGGGAGAGGGATTTTTCTTGTTTCAAAACCAGCGCCACTTTATCCCGTTAATAAAAGTATTTTCTCGCTCTGTTTTTATTTCAGCGTTCTTTTCCTCTCATCTTTTTTCCTTTTCTTTTTTTTTTTTTTTTTTTTGGTTGAGGCAATCTTGATTTAATATTCCATTTTTGTATTCAACAAGTCCTGAAAGAAATGAATGGCCTTTGTATCCTGTAATTCAACAGATTATGCATATCATTCCAAAGGACCTCTTATGATTTTCTGTAGAAAAAAGAAGGATATATAGTGTTGATAGTTCCTGGCTTACTAATTATCGAATTACCAACTTACCTGATATTGAAGAATATATATTTTCAGTAATTGACTTTATATTTACATTTGACATGGCTAACATAATCCATCACACGAAGCATTTTTTTTTTCTTAATTTTTTTACTAAGATTAACGACTTTAGTAAAAATATGTTGCGGATATTAAAAATTAAACTAGACTAGATGAACATTGACGTGTAAAAAAAAATAATATTAAAAAAATATTAATTTATATCATCCAAAATCAAAATATATTACTATGCAGGTGTTATAATATGTGTATTTTTGAAATAAAACCTCACACTAATCTTTTGTCAACAGGCATGGCGGTGCTCAATCTGCCGCAGAAGAGCAGCGTCAAGGAGCCAGGCTATGACCCACGGCCAGGACTCGACAGATTCCCTGCTGGACGCTCCAGTCCTGGAAGCCCTCCAGAGAAGACACTCCGATGTGAAGATCGGTGGAGGAAGCCTTGCTCCCACTTCTACAGGACTAGCACCTCCTAGGTCTCCAGAACTAAGGCGGCATTCAGACGTTTCTCCAGCATCACTCAAAGAACTTGAGAAGGTAAAATAGAATAGCTTATGTTTGAATTAAAAATGTTAATTTACATTAACAACACAAACGATCGAAAAATTGTTGGTACCCTATTATCAATTCTTTTTTGTTGATGCAACCTTATAGCGTAGCAGAAAAACAAGAACTGTAAGAGACCATTATTGTTGTATGAATGAGGGAATGTATCATGACCGTGTAATAGAGATGAAATAGTAATTTTGTTTGGAGATCGTAAAATAGTGGATGTATTATAGAGGAGATCATATGTACTTTTGATACATAGAATAAAGTGGATGAACAAAATTAAATACGACGTTTCGGACCATTTGTGTATCCTTCATCAGGACTCTGAACATGTTTAATGCAATATATAAGAAATATAAAATTAATCAATGAGCTCAACTAAACACCCTGATAAAGTTGATTGGTTATAAAGGATTTTTTTCATATTTCATTATATTTCATATAAACTATATTAAATAAAAAAAAGAATCTCAGCTTATAAAAATAAATAAATAAAAGACAGAATTATTTATGCTCAACGTTGTAAAGAATCAATTATTTACTGATATGTAAAAAAAACTTTCACGTTAGCAATTCATTTTTTACCCGTAAAAAAAAAAATAATAAATCAATTAAAATTACATCGTAAGTTGAGAAAAACTAATATTTTAAATAACAATTTAAAACAAAAATGACATCTGAAAGATGTCAGGATCTAGGAGCTTAGGTTCAATTTAGTAACTAGTTTCATAGGTTCTAGGACCTTCCTAACCATAGAACTGGAACTAAAACTTTTACCGGCATTCAACTGTTTCAGTTTTTATACTTTTCCTTGAAAAACATTCAGTGCGATACATGCACCTCTTATAATTTACAAAGTACAGTTTTTTCTCATGGAAAATATTTCATAAATAAGGTTTTTGTGGCTAAAAGTACACAATTTAATAAAAATTGTTCATATCTAAATTCACTACAAATGAATGAAAAATCTTTTTCACTTTTTGTAAATTTAAGAAAAAAAATTTTTAGCAGTGTGTTTTGTAGGTGCGTACTATAAAATATTGTTTACACTCATTGACTATTGATTTTACGTAATAAAAGTTATGATAATATATGAAATGTACTTACTGATTAGTTGGTGTTTCATCTCGCTTTCATTTATCTTTTCGCACCTATTGTAATCCATATCCACAGAGCTCGATTTGAAACAATTATGGATGATATTATTTAAAACGATTGTTGATGACGTATTTAACCATCAAATTTAGTATTTAACCACACGTTAAATTTTTATTAACGTATTTAACCGTTTAACCTGTATTGAATCGAGCTGGAAACGCTTTTTCGTTATCGTTAAACGGCCTGACTTGGCACCTGTGAGTTAACTTTGCACCAAGCTCACTAAGAAGTTTCATTTGAGGAAAAAGTGTTTTGCTATTGTCTAAATGAGGGATATTTTATATCTCTTACTTACTTAAAACTACACTGATTGGGTGTAAGGAGTTACCTTGCCCTAGTTACCTCTCATGTTTTATAACAGTTAGCGGATTGTAGTGTTTCAACAGGTGTGATTCCTATGTGGGATAAAGTCGTGCTTTCAACAACTAAATATTTGTCAAATCGATTAAGTTTTGCATTAATTTTATTCTATAATTATTGTAATTGAAATATATGACATTCATTTTGCTCAAATTATTTGCCAAAAGTCATGGTATTTGAAAATCAACTCGAATTCCCTTTTTGATACTAAGCAGCATTGCTCCTCCTAAACAAATCAATAAACGAGAATATTTTGAAGTTAAGGAGTTAATAAGCAGGTTAAAATCCAAATTATTTGGGATAGCGTTTTTCTTCTTGTTAATAAGGGTCTTGTCATCTATGTGCAAGTATATTGACTGTTAAAATTTTGTCTAGTTATGGCTTTAAATTTTTTCAAGCCATAGTGTTCGTATTTATATTTTATCAATTTTTGTCTAACTATTGCAGATTGCATTTTTCCAAAAGTGTTTTTCTAAGAATCTGTATGTAATTTATTTTATAGGTATCGTTTTGTTCCTTGTTTACCAAAATTATAGTTGTTTACGTTATTAGGCTTGTTTTAAGTCGCTATTTTGTTTCTATATAATATTTTGTTGGTATGTTCTTGTATTTTCTATCGTTTCTCAATAAACCTTTAAATATTGTGCAATTCCGTTTCTCATTTCAATGAAAACCTTGTAATTTACAATCGTTTCCTTTAACAAAATCCTTAGAAACAGAGAAAAAAATCACTAGGCTAAACTCCAAACACTATTAAGAAATGACTTTGCATCTCATAACTACTATCAAGCTTTGGCTTTGCTCCAGAATACGTTTTTAATGCTTTTTTAATTGAAAAAATGTGGTGGTCACGGGTATCCGGTTGACTTTGCATCAAAGTTTAAAAACAATAAAATTTATTATAAGTTTTGTAAATTTTGCAATTCCAAGATTATGCAACGAATCGACAGCATTTTTAAGCTAATTATTTAAAGCAAATATTTTAATACATGCATTTAAAACATTATTGATAGTTAGTTAAAGAATGAAGTTCAACAAAAGTAGTGCAAAGTCACGCCGTTTTACGATACATATTTTCCGTTACATGCTCCGCGATTCACTCTAAGGAAATATTAGTTCACATATATGTTATAACGTTAGTATAGAAGCTCCACTTAAAAAAAAATCTTCGTTATGAAATCGTTTTGTCATAAAGAAATTGTTAAAGCTTGGACCTCAACCGCCCTTTAACACCTCTATCCAACTAAACAGCCATTATTTTAATGACCTGTACCACTTTTTAAACGAAAGACAATTTATTGATCAAAAGTCGATAGAAATCTGAAATAATAAATAATAAAGATTCAAAATTCTATTCAGTATTGAGAGAAATGGAGTTTATATTTAATAATAAAAATGTTTTCTTATAATTTATTTAATGTTTTTTTTGTTTAAACAGGACATAAACTTACTTAAGCTTCTGGGGAACATAAAAGACAATTCTATTCTTGGAAATAACAATCTACTTTTATTTTATTTCCTCTATATTTTCTTTAAAACAAGTGTTAGATGGAACAGTATAATTCCATCACATCCAACTCATACGTTCAATAAATCAGATTGCCCCAACAATCTGTTGAACAAAGTTTAATTCTCCAAGTTTGATTAAGGGTTGCGGAGTTGAATAGGATCATTAACGAAGGAGATGTAAACAACTATAGAAGCTCTGTAAATATCGCCGAAATTAAAACGCTTTTCGCTATCTTTGTGAGTAATTTGACGGAAGCCGATAAGCCGCTGACTGGCGCGGATTCCAGCTTTGGCCGGACAAAGCCTTCTCCATCAGCAGCGGGCGATTAAATAATCTAAGTCCCTTTGATGATTACTGGATACTATCTCTGTCCACTCAAAGGGATCATCTCGCTCCATTCAGTCTTTATAACAACCTATTATCCTCAAATCCTAAAAATAATTAATAATAAAGAATAAATGCTTTCAGTGGAACTGAAGTTATTAAAATATATTTTATAAATTGTAAAAAGCGATTTTAAAAAATGTTTTTCAAAAAAATGGGTTCATCACTGGTAATGGTTACATCACCATTTATAGGCAGACTAGAAAAATTTTCATAATAATAAGGAACTCCTTAATTTATTTATAATATCGCCAGTAGAAATTTTTCACTGAAGAAGCTCCGCCCAAATGCCAATATTGAAATAATATACTGACAATAGCACACATTTTTAAAAAATGCCTTTTTTTCATATCACACCTCTATCTATGGCTTAGATCTAAATACTGATCTTCCAACAGTCTTGGGAGATAACAATGAAAGAACAGAATTAGTTTTCAAATTCCTGAAATTCAATGGTTTATTTACAGAAATTTAAAATATATTTTAAGTGGGTAATAGAACAGAAGTTTTTATAAAACATATAAATAAAATTAAACTAAAGAATAGAATATTTATCTACACAATAAAATAAAAAAGATTGATTGGTGTTAATAACCGGTGTGGTTGTACGCCATAAAATAAAACAAACAAGCAGTAAAAATATTTCTGAAACGGGCTTAAGATTCTTTTTACTTATGAAATCCGTTTCTAGTAACCGTTAAAATATTTTTTATCTTAATTAGTATCCTAAAATACAGTTATATTTTGTACTTCGCGGGGAGCTACTGTTGGTTAAAGAAAAAGTGGAAATATTGAAAGGTGATAATTAAAAAAAAAAATACATTCCGTTCTCTTATAATGTATTTACTTTTTAGTGAGGTGTGGTCACCATATTGTATTCCGTTACCGCTTATGAAGAAAAACCAACGAAATATAAATTATACTCTGATAAACAGTTGTTTTAATTAATTTTCAACTATCACTTCATAACAGTATTCTAAACTAAAGTGTTTTTTTTATCTTTTATTAACTGAAATTTACAACTGTATTAGAAAATACATCCAGTAAATATGCTGTATACAATGCAATATGATAACATGATTAAGACTTGAAGAGGAACTACCTATTGATAGTTCACTAATAAACTAAAGTTAAAATGACTAAAATTCGTGAATGAGTGCATCGATTGATTGTGTTTTTAAATATATATTTTACTTTTTTATTAGACCGCGTTGTATTAGTGTTTAGATTATTATCATAGTTCTATTAGTTAATTATTCCACAGTTATTTTGAAATTATTAAAAACCTTTGTTTTAAAGATTATTTTGTCACATAACTAGTCTTCGCTATGACCATAACCGCTACAATATGCCCATAAATAAAAAAAAATATAAAAATTTATTTGAAAGGAAGTTTTAGCATTTTTGTCGATTTTACATTCTTTTGAGAATCTAAATATGTAACCATAGATATCGTCCTACAAACTGTATCAACGATATTCCTTTTCAATTCTACCAGTTTCCTTATCAGTGACCATAACTAGTGATTTATCCTAATTTTTAAAACTTAAACAATTCTGTCAATGATAAATAACGTCACGTCGATCAAGTTACTTGAAGCAGACTATATACTTGCCTTTTACCAAAGATTCAATAACCACTTTTCCTATACTTTATTCAAAGAAAATTATTTATAATTATGTTATGAATCACATTTATATTATTTAAAGATTTTTTTTGCAAAGTCGATAGAAAAATATTGAATAAGAAGGCACCAAGAAATTCACTATAATCCAGAACTAAAAGTTTTTTATTAAAATTTATCTTTATAACCTCGACTAATTTTAACTATTCCTTTTTTAAGGATTGTTTTATTATTTTAATTTATTATAGTTGTTTAAAAATTACTATAAAAGCGTGCCTATATCTTTGACTTCTTTTAGTTACTAATGTAGATTCTTAAAGTATTCCTTATTCAAAACTTTTGAATAAATTGATGCGACGGTTTTTTGTTAAAGATGGGGGAACCAATAACGATCAAATCGACGTTAGAATAAAATGAATTTTTGGGAGGCAATAAAATGTTTCACAAGCCAACTTAAGTTGTATCTCTAAGATATGCACGTCATATCTGAATCAGTGCTTCCGATCCGTAGTTTATTATACGGCAGCTAGTTTCCGTGCCCATCGGCAATAAATACCCTCCAAGATGATCTAGCTACCGATCCCGCTCCAATATACTACAGATCTCATGGTTTAGGGTTCTAGCCGCACTGGGATGGGGTAAAGGAGGGTAGATTTCGATATATCTAAAGAAGATGTAAAGCCGAATCGAATGAATACGTATAATATCATTTTGATAAGTATACGCTGAGATCCTCAACTGATCATCTCAAAAAAAATATTTATTTTTCAGAAAAATCATTTGTATACACATAAAACATACATGGCTGATTCACAAACTACACGCAAATTTCAGTCATCCGCCCATAAAAATTCAATGAAATAAAATTCGTTAAAAATATTGTTTCCAAATCGATTTATGTAATGTGAATTAATGGTACTAATTTATTTTACTAAATTGTGGAAAAAGAGTGTTTAGTCTTCAAGATAATAAACATTCAAAGGGTTCTTGATTTCATTAAATAATTAAGGTTTATCAAATGTTTCATTAACACTGTAGGCATCGATATTGCCGTGAATTTTGTTTCAACTATATCGCTGCATTAATTTTTATAGTGTTTCAGCTTCCACAGTTTAAAAATGCATTTCCTATTTCCTATCTTCCCAATAGCAACTAAGTATCTTCAACCAATTGATGTTTGTCTTCAGCGATCCTTTAGTATTTGATGAAGATTGTTTTAAATTCTGTACCAAGCAATGTTGTCCTTTTACATGCATAATTTTTCTCTTATATGTGATGAAAAAATATCATTGTGTAATAACGATCAACAATAATTTCATGATTAAGTAACACTAAACTATCGCCACGTCAGTGGTATCGATCGATTCCCAGGAATCGACTTTGGGACATCGGTTCTCGATACCTATTCTTTCCCAAGAATCTGTAGAATCGCGAATTGACTTTCGGAAACGGTACATTCAAAACATCAAATATTTATGTATAGCATTGGTAAAACTGGTAATAGATAGTTTTAATTGCGAAAATGATTGCGAAACCTAGAGCAGAACACTCATTTCTCTGTTTAGTTTGAAGTAAAAATAAAATATCCAATGCTGGGGAAACTAATCCTTATCCATGCTAATATTACAATGTAGCTGATAACTGATTTGGACACTAGACAGTTCCAGAAATCTGATAACTGGATATGATATCTGGAATCGTATCTACATCGGTACCGGTTGGAATGACGACCCGGATGAGGAAAGAGACCCCGAGGACGGATGAGGATGTATAATAGCCGGGGATCCATTAGATCGAGGGGGGCCATTCATCAAGTTAGCGGCTCTCGTTTGTAGTCCCGGGGGCTGGAGTGATCAAATTTTCATTTTTCATTCCCCCCTCTCCTCCCGGCCTAAGATAAATTTTTGTTGTCCTTCTAAAGTTTTGTTCTTTTATTAACGATTTTAATGTTTATAGGCTAAGCAAATACAGTGAGTTGGCATAATAAAGCGGAAAATGCTCTTAGAATCAGATTTCAAGTAGATATGAAAGTTTGAGGTAAAATAACTAGAACGTAACTATTCCTTTGTCTTCCTGAAGCGTTTGGTGAGATAAGGGGATTGATCATTATATCTAGGAAGGAATAACCATGTATGGGCTTTACTAATCTAGAGTCTGCTGGCGATCTTTCCGTTTTATGATATTTAATCAGATTTTGATGATTCATCTAGTTTTTATTGAATGTCATTTTTTTATTTATCAAACGCTGGAGATAAAACATTTACCCTGCGTGAAAATCCTTTCTCATCCTGTCATCCTGTTTATTTTCATGAAGTAACGTTAAAGAATGTTAAACAGATACGTTAACTTAGATTTCATTTAGACAAGAGACTCACGTGATTGAAAAGATATGCCGATTCACTACAAAAACTCATCTAAATGACCATTATTAGACCTACGGTATTGAGCTATGGGGTTACACCAAACCATCGAATTCTTCCAGCATCCAATCACTCTAATCAAAAATCCTTCGAAAAATCCTTAATTCGCCATACTTGAACTAATCCACAATGACCTTAACACCCCAAAACTTCTGATTTGGCACGATCTAGATACCTTTTCTTTCACAATAAACTAAATACTCACACTAATCCACTTGTTTCTCAATTAGCTTCCATACCTGACAATTCTCCAAGGTGCCAGAAAAGAAGATGGCAACGGAATCTTCCTCTATTGTAGATATTTAATTAGAGTTTCTCCGCATTTTCCTTTACAACGCTTACCCTTTGACAATGCGACCCTGAATTGACATATAATATCATAAAAATAAATGTTGTATTTTTATAAAAGCTTTACTTTTTTGTTTATTTATTTTTTTGTAATATTTTTCTATTTGTATTATGTCTTAACCAACCACTTTTCCGCGAAAATTTCCAACTAACCATATTATCCGGCCTAGGCAGGCAGATCTTTGAAATTTTAAATTTACTTTAACAAGTCTGCTTACTCCTCGAGTCGGGAGAATGCGTTGAGTAGTCTCAATCGATCTTGAAAACAGATTCCAAAAAGTGTAATGCAATCTTTTTTTTTTTTTTTTTTTTTATTTCCCTTCCTTGCCTCTCGGCTACACGGGTTTTGCAGGGATGGCTTGTAGCCATCACTGCTGGTTTTAACAGTTTAACATATTATTTCAATATTACTTTTAACATTGCAAGAATAAATTTTCTTAAACATTTAACAGAACATTTCAATATTACATTTAACATTTAACATTTCAAGATTACACTACACGTTTAAAGTAACATTTAATATTTAAAATACATTAAACGCTTTACATAACTACATACTTGTGTTTAATACAATATACCTTATATCTAATACAACAACCTATATTTTTAATACAACATACTATATTAAACTTAACTACTAATACAAACTACTAATACAACTACTAATACAAAGTACTAATACAACATACTATGTTAAAATTAACTACATACTAACTATACTACTATAATACATAATAATAACTACATAATAACTATAACATACTAATTTAAAATAACAACATACCTATATTTTTTTATTTTACGTTTATATAGGCATTATTCGGTGATAAGGTTGTCGTCAGCATCATTCCTGTCCAGGATTCTTTCTGGGGCGTGGCCCCTTCTTCCTAGGTTGAAGTGCTCTACCCCCACTTCAGTTTTCCAACCATACACAAAACTTTTGTAATACGGGTAGTTGTCAGCTGATACTAGTTGAGGGACGATTTATCCATCATTGTAACATTTTGATAAGTCATCGTTCGTCTCCTCACAAGTGTGGTTCGGTGGCCCTGAAGAAGACCTGCAAGGCAGGTCGAATCGTTGGCACGTATTAAAGAATTTCTTCTTAGACGTTGCGTTCCTCTTTGGCAGCATCCCAGATCATCTTCTCCGTTTTCTATTTTTTTTTCTGTTCATTCAAACTAATTTAGCTCCTAAACGGTAGGTCCTAGCGACAAATGTATAACAAAAATATTCACGATTTAATTTCTAATAAATTAATGTCCATTTTCGATCCGAGCAACACCAACAGGTCTAGCTCCTTGTGACAAACTATGCTTAAGGCCCTCGCGCTCCCCTAAAACTTATCGCTTTTGACCACCTAGGTCACGCGTAAAACATGTTCCATGTTAAAATAAAGAATTACAATTCTCACACTTAAATGACTATTGTAATTTTTTATTTGTGGTATGCTTTAATGCAATCTTAGTTTAAATAAATTACTGGCACTATTTCATTGTAGTTACCCTTATTTAGCTAAAATTAACATTTAAATCTTACTACTATTTTTCAATGAATTAAAAAAAAAACAATATTTATTTTAAAAAATTATATTTAAAAATTAATAACCTGGTTTTATAAAATAGAAAAATATCTGAATTTTTAAGAATAATTGTTAAATTAATGTTGCATATACAGTGGGGGTCAATAGGTTAATACTGCTCTCTTCGCCTTTTACCAGAATGGGTAGGCAAGCCCACAAAGCCGAACTGTATTGCAATACTGAAGGTCAACGCCTGACAATTATACAGGGTGAGTATCTCTTAGCGTAAAAAAGAAAATTGGGTGAAACTAGATCAAAAGTGTAGCCAAATGCCGCAGACCTCACCTTTCTATTCCAATCCGTTGCAGATATATGGTAAATAAACGATTTTTTGGAGGAAAGCATGTTTTTTACGATAAAAGCTGTAATATCTCCATTTTGTTTAAATATTTTTCAAATATTGATCACATTTTCGGATTTAGCAATAAATTTCCTATAAGATCGGAGTAATTTAACCTTGAATTTTACAAACTTGGGACCTAAAAAATATCTTTATCTTCACCTAATTTAGGGAAGTTACAATTTCTTATAATACTTCAGCGCTCACTGCTTTTCATAAAAACAATCCACAAAACTGCAAAGCTCTCAAAAACTTACAAATTTAATAAGCTTTCAAATGATATGTTAAACGTAATGATTTTGTTTTAATTTCATGGAGAAATTTACTTTTGAAACCGAAAAAACATGGTGTTCTCATTTAGCATACAAATCAGGTACTTTGGTAAATAAGACATTATGATAATCGCTTGATGAAAATCTGTATTTTAAATAAAAGAAACACTTCATTAGAATAAAAAGCAAAGAAAAAATATAATATTTATTGACATAAATTTTAGGCCAGTTCAGGTATTCATAATAACAACAGCGACTTTGACCTCTCTCAGTACTAAGCACATTATCGCTATTTCATAGTTATTTTCCTGTTTATTTTGAAATGGGAGGGGATTATTGTTTATTATTTTATTTTTATTTTGATATAATGATTGAAAGTTTGATTTGGAAATTAAGAAGCTACAGAGATAAAAGTGTCACTATCATTAGAAAGACCCTTGCTAATATTGCTTATCCTTAGCTTGAGGGCCCATTTTATTTATTGGGATTATTTTTTTCTGTTTGGCAATACACCTGCGAAGATGGCAACGTTCACAAATGGTGAGTACGCTGACATACATTTTTTGTATGGTTTTTGTAATGGAAACGCGAGTGCAGCGCGGCGGGAGTACCAACTTAGGTTTCCAGATAGGCGCCTCCCCTCTACGATAGTGTTTTCACGAACTCATCAACGTTTATCTGAAACAGGTTCCGTTCATAAGTTACGTCAAGAATTGGGACAAGTTCCTCATGATGTTGAACTCGAAGAGGAATTATTGATATAGTAAATGAAAATCCCAGTGTTTCATCAAGAGACTTGGCCCGTGAAATTGGTATCTCCCAAAGGTCAGTTATCAACATTTTGCACCGAGAACATTTTCACCCATATCATTTCACACAAGTACAAGGGCTAGAACCTAATGATCATGTACATAGAATACAATTTTGCCGCTGGCTTTTAAATAGAGACATTCAAGAACACCAGTTTCTGAGGAAAATTTTATGGACAGATGAGTCTCTTTTTACAAGGGAAGGAATTTTTAACGTCCACAACCGGCACTACTGGGCAGCTGAAAACCCACATATGGTTCAAGAAGCATCTTTCCAGCATCGTTTTACAGTGAATGTGTGGGCTGGGATAATAGGGGACCGACTCATTGGGCCACATTTTTTGCCCAGCAGATTGAATGGAGAAAGTTATTTGGATTTTTTACAAAATATTCTACCACAACTTATTCACGACATTCCACTTGATGTTCAGCAAAACATAATATTCCAACACGATGGTGCTCCTCCACATCATTCGGCAGCAGTACGGGAATGGCTGAACCAACGATATTCGACCTGGATAGGTAGAAATGGTGTGATACATTGGCCAGCTAGGTCACCTGACTTAGCTCCAATGGACTTTTATGTGTGGGGCTACATAAAAAGCGAGGTATATGCCAGAGAAGTGACCAGCATTGAGGTCCTAAAGACGAGAATTCTGGAGGCCGGAGCCAAATTGCAACAGCGTCTGACTTTAGCAGTGACCGTAGGGGCTGTGAGAAAGAGAGCAAGAAGCTGCATTCGAAATAATGGAGGACATTTTGAAAATTTAATAAAATAACGGACTCTGGCGGCGCTTTATTGACAGTGATTCTTTTATTTTCAAATTAACAAATTTTTTCTTTGCTTTTTATTCTAATGAAGTGTTTCTTTTATTTAAAATACAGATTTTCATCAAGCGATTATCATAATGTCTTATTTACCAAAGTACCTGATTTGTATGCTAAATGAGAACACCATGTTTTTTCGGTTTCAAAAGTAAATTTCTCCATGAAATTAAAACAAAATCATTACTTTTAACATATCATTTGAAAGCTTATTAAATTTGTAAGTTTTTGAGAGCTTTGCAGTTTTGTGGATTGTTTTTATGAAAAGCAGTGAGCGCTGAAGTATTATAAGAAATTGTAACTTCCCTAAATTAGGTGAAGATAAAGATATTTTTAGGTCCCAAGTTTGTAAAATTCAAGGTTAAATTACTCCGATCTTATAGGAAATTTATTGCTAAATCCGAAAATGTGATCAATATTTGAAAAATATTTAAACAAAATGGAGATATTACAGCTTTTATCGTAAAAAAAAAAACATGCTTTCCTCCAAAAAATCGTTTATTTACCATATATCTGCAACGGATTGGAATAGAAAGGTGAGGTCTGCGGCATTTGGCTACACTTTTGATCTAGTTTCACCCAATTTTTTTTTTTACGCTAAGAGATACTCACCCTGTATAGGATTGTTATTCTTTTTATTTAATAAAATCGGTTTTATAGAGAGAGGATTAACATAAGACATGTCTTTTAGCTGAGGAGAAGAGTATCTATAGTTTGTTCAGGAATCAAAAAAAGTAGATTTTCAACTTTAAAAATAATAGTGTTGAATACTTTTCATTTTCGAAAATTTAAGTTACAAAATCATCATTATCTAAAAGGAGGTATAGCTTTCTTCATTTGGGCAGAAATAGATATTTTATCCTGAAGATATAACAATAAACCATTGAATAGCTTTCAATAGTTTTAGACGCTATTGATAGTTACGTACTAAATATTATTTCTATTATGAACAAGTTAGAAGTTAGAGGCGTAGTAGGATAGAGTTTAAGATGGTAGTAATGTTGTTCCGAGAGTAGCTGAGGTACGAGAGGTGCCTTGTTGGCCAATTAACTATTGATGAAATCGGAAAGCTTCTTGTGAGGACACTAAACAGCAGCTTCCTCCGCTCTCACCCGTCCGGGATCGATTCTCCTTCCTCAATATTAATTCACTTGAGTCGGGTTGTGTACTAGTTTCCAATGAAATGAACACTATCTACCTTCAGGATCTATAAGCTATATAGGTCATAGTTTAAACATTTTTTAAAAATGATTAAACCTATGATCCTAGATAAAATTATTTATTTTTTTACCGAGAAAAGCTATAAGCTGAGAATATTGCTTCATAGGGTCTAGACTCTTTGTTTGCTATTGTTGGGGTTCTAATTTTCCTACCTGCCATTTATTGAGAAAAAAGAAAATATTCTCATTTTAGGTCAAGGATTAAAGTAAGGAAACTTGTTTTGGGGTAAATATATATTTACATTCGGGTAGAATCAGTATGCATAATCACTTTTACGTTATAGCAAATATAGTTTTATGATATGCAAAGTAGGCTGTAGTAAGAACCACAAGAACCACTGCATGGTGTACTGGATTTTTTGTTGCTAATGAGTCATACTAGAATAACATTCGTAATAGTTATAATAATATTCATATAAATATTATTAAAATTAATAATAATATTAATGTTAATTTTAGTTAATCATGAGTCACACTGGACTCTAGTGTGACATTAAAGCAGGAATGTAATAATTAAAATATTAAAATTAATTTTTGTTATCATTGAGTAACAATAATAATTGTTACAACAGGTAACGGACGGTATGGGTAGGTAGGTAACGGAGAATTAGATGCACCAGGAATATAAAGCGTTCTATTGAAATTTACCAACAATTACATCCAACAAGAAGCACCTTAAAAAAAAAAAAATTGTAGCTCTCTGTTTAGTTTTTTAACTAAAGGTACTCTTCGTTTAAAAACTAAACAGAACCTTTCGAAAAAGCAATATAACCAATCAAGAAATTTGTTTAGATATTTTCAATAGTCTCATTTTAACTTTTTGTCTAGTAGGTACAGAAAAATCGATTGGGCCAAGGAAAACGTAAATGATCGTCCATTTACCTGACTATTTAGCTGACCCTATGCCCTTTTCTTTCGTTCACCCCACAGTTTCCTTTATGGACCAATAGCTTTAAGAATCACTTCCACACAGCCTCATTAGGTCAGCATCAATATGTTTGATTTGACATCCAATGAAATTAATTATTGATATTTACAAATGTATACAATATATATATAGTGTGAACAATTATTACAATGATATGCTAATAACTTGTATAGAATTACAAGAATCAGTAACCCTTTAATAAAAGTTTAACATTAGAACAATCCTAGCAAATATCCTATGACAATATGACACTGAAGAGGGGAGCTAGTTTATAAACTAGTGAATTTGAGTGGTTAAGGATTTTACTAAGAAAAGTTATGTGTGGGCTAAATCAGAAACATTTGTAACATTAGGATCTTTATGGCCAAGTTTATTTGTGACAATGTAATGCGAGATTAATTGGATGGTTTAGTGAAGCCCCAAATCTAAGCTCCGTACGTCCAAACAGTTCTAATTACTGTCATGCATTTCAGTATCAAACCGAAGCTTTCAGCGTTTGTCTAGTAACAGTTGGAGTAGTCGAAAACAACGAGCAGTTTCTTGTCTTTTTATTCTAGTACGTGGCTTCCATGTAAGGCATTTGTCCAGATAGAGACCTAGGTAAAGGATCTGTTCTATAGGGATTTGTGGGATATAACGAATACTGGAGGACTAGAAGTAGTAGGTTTACAGCGAAGGGTAAAGGTTAGTTGGTAAGGTTTGTGATATAAGATTTGAGTGTGTCGGAATGCAATGATTATTTATTGATAACACACCTCTCTCTCTCTTTATATATATATATATAATTTCTCAGATATTACATTCGTTTGAACAACAATGAACATTACTTCAAACTAGAAACTTACTAACCGACTCTGGGTTACACTCCATATTGATCTGGTTACTAAACACTGGCACAACTCAGTGTCAGTTCCAGTTCATGGCCCACTGACCTTATGTTTAAGGCTTTCAAGTAGATATCGAAACATTTAATTGTGATTTTTATATGAATATATTTTGTTAAAGTATTAATTATATTAAATGTATCATTCAGCAAATATTGAAACCATTTATCTAATACTTATATCATTAAAGTTATTATTTTTATCATTTCTTTATAATTATTGATAACCAGTATACAATAATTCCACAACACAGTGGTTACCGACATTCTCGAAGCATGCAAATCCGACAACTGGAACTCAGAATGTCAAATTTACGAATCATTATTGGATTGCATACTTCTTTACTCAGCTGAAATTTGGAGGTGTAAATACTGGGAATTATTGGAGCAAGGTAGATTAAAATAAAACGGTGCTATGAAGAATCACCTCATAAGCCTGGATTCTAATCGAGTTTCATCCATATTTTTAGAAACGTTACAACTTTTAGAGCACCTTAAGAGTACCTTTAATTCAACACTCATGTAAATAAATAGATATTACTCGTTCAACTGAGTAAGGCCGACAAAAAGAACAGATGAATATCGTGTAATGGCAAACATAGATAATATAACAGTATTCAATCGTGCGAATTTTATGATACAGGCAATAACGGCGATGTCACCCACTTTTTACTAGACTACGTTTTCCAGAAATGTGGGAAATCTCTTTCCTAAACGCACTCCCAAGTTGACCTTGGAGAATCTTTAATCTGTTAAGAATGTAAAATATCTGGATATTTATATATTTGTAATTAGCTTATTTGATTAGTTTGTCGAATATTCTATTCGACTTTTTACTGTTTTAACAGAATATGGTAAAATTGTACTGGTATATGTTTTTTACAAAATACAGTATACATTCATTCATTAATTCAATCAGTAGATACCTGGATAATAATGATTTGCTGATCTCTAATTTTTGCGAAATTCAAAGATGAATATAAAAATATTGATAACGCATAAAATTCAGTTGAATACGATCCTTGTCTTCTTTAAAAGAAATTTAATAAATGAACCTCTGAGGAAATTTGGGCTTTGAATGAAATGGTGACTGGTAGGGAAGGGGCGGTGGAAGTTACAGCGATTCCTCTGCTCAATCACTGTTGTTTGTTCATAGCCGTCACATTCCCATTGTGTTCTCTGGCCAGTCTTTTACAATCTTCGTTCTACTATTGTTGTATTAATGTTTAATCTATGTTCATTCCCTGCCTTAGTTGGAATTCATGCTTTTGGAGACATTCATCTTTCATTAGAATTAATATTCAAAATATATATAAATATTATAATAATAGAAATCGTAGAATTATGTATAACTTAATCCTCGGTACTAAAACCTTACCCAAAATTCAAAACAAAACGCTTTAATATCATACTGACACATGTGACGAAGACGGTCAAATTCAAAATTTTAGGCATATTCTTTACGATTGTAAAATATTTGACGGACAAAGGTACAAAGGTAATGCAAAGCCTAATTTTAAAAAATGGTTCATGGCCTGAGAAAGAACATATACTTTTTACCAAATTCAGAACTGATTTAGTTAAGTTCATAAAAGATATCGATTTTGATTATATTTGCTGACTAACTTATGTGCTTATTAAGTTTTATTTATTTTTCGATATTATTTTTTGTTTGAATATTAATTGTTTATTTTCTCTTTAAATTATTATTATTATTTTTTTAATATTATGATTTTTTTTCTCTAACCAACAATTAATATTTACAAACACAGATTTTTTTTTACCATAAAAGGAAAAAAATAAAATAAAAAAAATAAATTCAAAATTTCAGTACGTTTATACACTATATATAGTCAATAAACACACTTTAGAGTGCATGAAATATGCAATAATTTTTGACTTCATAGCTTCGTTAGTAGTTAGAAGGTAAACATACTAACAATTCAGGCAAAAAAGTTTTTCTTCAAAAATTATCGGTTTTCAATAATTTATATTTCGAAAATCGTTAGATGTGAAGACAAATATATATAGAATCAATTTTATAGGAAATTTAATTAGCTTCAATTTTGATTTGATACATATTTTCCTGGAGTCCACCGTTTTTAAGATTATATAATTAATTATAATAATTATACCATAATCGAAAAACCCAAAAATGGGACCTTCCCCCCCTTCCCGTAAGCTAATCCTCCAGGGGTGAGGACTTTTAGTATATTTACCTTTTAACTATTCCTAACGAAACTATGAAGTCAAAAAATATCGCATGTTTCTTGCACTCTACACCTTTCATTTCAGCACTCGTTGAGTGGACAAATACATATGTATACAATTTTTAAAATATAAGAACACATACAAGACTAAAACGACAAGAAATTGCTCGTCGTTTTCTACTTTTCCAACGTTTTCTTGACAAACGTTCGAAACTTCCGATTATTCAAAAGCTCCACTAAACCATACCATTCCTCTTTTATCCCAATCCTGACAATCCCAAATCCTTCAAAAAATCGTCACTGCTCCTTAATTTATCGGAAGTAAACATATCCATCTTAAACTTATCCAAGATCTTAATTTTCCATAAGTTGCTGATTTAGACCAAAAAAGTTGCCTACCCTTTCATAATAAAGTCCATAAACGCTCAAATCCATTAGTCTTTTAACATACTTCCCACTTGATTCCCGATTACCCAACGAGGCCTTTAAAAAAAAAGATGGCCCTGAGACCTTCTAGGTTTTACACTATTTATTAAAGTTCTACTGATGAGTGGTTCTTTACAAGTTATTGGCATGTTATTTCCCTACATTTTCTTGTATCTATTGTGTACAGTTTTAATATCAATAAATAATTATTGATTATTGGATTAGTCATAAAAATATAGATATCTTTACTGAACTATATCATCAATGTATAGGACTTCCTGGTATTAACGGATAAGTTTATTCGTGATATTATCAGAAGCATCATAGATTTCTAAAAGGATTGTTGATGAAGTTGGATGTTTTAGTGAAGCTCAAGAGCACATATTCGTATATCCAAATAGGGCTAATTATAGTCGTGTAAATGAGTCCTTTGTATTTAATTGGAAGCTTTGAACGTTTGTGTACTAAACGTTAATGTGGTAAAAAACGAAAAGCAGTTTCTAACGTATGACCTTTTATGAGGATTTAAAGTAAGACATGTTTCATGATTTAGCCATTTGCATTTGTATGGTCTCCTAGTAGTATATCTGGGGAGATACTTATCTAGTCCGCTAATAAAATTAGATCTAGTATTAATGCTATAGAAATTCTTTAATATATTGAAATATAACTTATGAATTGTGATGAGAACTTTAAATGAATGAATCTAAATACTAAGGAAATCTTCCTCTTCCCATTAAACTGTTGTTTGATTTATTTATTTTTTAATTATATATTCATATTTACAACTGTATACATTGTTTACATTTGAGGAAAATGGTTGCAATGACATGTCAATAACATGTAATGAACTACTCACTTTAATAAAAATTCAAAATAACAAGGTCTCTAGGCCATCTTCTTTTAAGACGCCTCAAAGAATTATTGGAAATGGAGTGTGAGGCAACTTGAGAGACTAGTAGATTCGAGTGGGTATGGAGTTAACCATGAAACGATAGGTATCTGTTTTGGGCAAAATCAGCAACATATGGAACATGATAATATTTATCAATAGATTTTTTCGTGACATAATAAGGAGCATCGAGGATTTTAGGAAGGATTTGGATTATAAAGATTAGATATGAGAAGAATTGGAAGGTTAAGTGGAGCCCTAATATTCAACCCCGTATGTCCAAATGGATCTAATTATTGTCATGTAAATAAGTATTTTCCAATTTATTAAGAGCTTTGAACGCTTGTCTAGCAATTATTAGAGTCGTCAGAAACGAGAGGGTTCTTGCCTATTTCAATATTATATCCAAGTAATATTTCAATATGGGTATAGGTAAGCTCGATAGTGAACTAATAACCAACTTGATTGCAAATACCAATATACCAATATACTGATTTTCAAAAAAAAAGTCTATTAGTAAAATAGTGAGTTGCTCTTAAACGTGTGTTTGATTAGAGTGTTTTTCCGCCTCAAAGGCCTTTTCTGATTGGCAACCAACTTTCTGAAGGTGAAGGAAAGTTCCAGGTACTCCCACAAGCTCATTTAATCAACAGGTCTTATTATCAGAATGTTTTTCCTGATGTAGTTCTAAGTTTGATTTAGACACAGATGTGTTCTAAATTTACTAAAATGTAGAAGGTAGATACAATTTTTTAAAGAAAGATTTAGAGATTGCTCCTTTTTTTTTATTACAAGTAATTGATCGATATTTTCAAAGACGGGGGAGATTATGGAAAGGAGGTTTAAGAACGTCAATAAGAATATGAACATTTTTTTCAAGTTGCTTATTAGTTGATAGAAATGTCATTGGGGAGGGGGGGGGGGGGGTCAGATACTAATCACACCTAACAGAAAAATAGCCGTTGATTTATTTGGTATTTTTTATACGTTTCCCATTGGTTGGCAAAAAAATTTTTAGGGACCATCAAATTGAAAATAATTATTGTACACAATTTAGAAACCCATTGAGTTTTATTAATATAAAAAATTTCAAATAAAACAGAATACGGATTAAATGTGGTAAATTGGCATTAACTTTGACAGACATGACGTTTTAAAATCACATTTCGAAAATAAATTAAATATTTTAAGGGCAAAATCATGCAAGCTTTATAGACTATTACTATCAAGGAGTCTTTCAATACAACTCAAGCTCATAATTTATGTGTTTTAAGGCAGTCATTACTCTATGGGGCACCGATGTTCCTCCATCTAGCGAAGATTATGACTAAACGGTTGAATCATTGTAATCATAGTAAGGGTAGCTTCATTCAAAAAAGAAAAAGACAAAGTTAATTAATGAAGAGCTTCTATAATAAAAGAAATTATAAGCCTAAAGAATTAAATTTTCGATCAAAATTATCACTATCTAGAAATAAAATGTTCAAAAAATTATGTAAGTCTACCATATGTCTTGTAAAAATGAGCGAACAAATTTAAGTTTTCAGATTTACTTTTTAGTTCTTAGGTTAGGCCTCTTCAAAGAAAATATGAACCCCCCATAATCTAATAATAAATCAATGAAATCGAAAATTTTACATATCTAAATTTTTTACTAAATCTTTTAACTGAGTTACAAAACATTTAAATATAACAAAACAAGAAAATAAGGAGTATTAAAAAAAATAATAATGTTATATGTATACATATATGTGCTTATTATTTGCAAAAAACAAAATCATGAGATAGCGATGGTGTAATTTATGGATTTACAGCATCAACTGCTGGAGATAAATTGGCTCAGAATCCATGATGTTATCAACGATACAATAACAACGCTTCAGTCAAGCACCCACTCCTGTCAATAATGAGAATTATAATTCCATCAACCTATCGTCTATTCGAATCCTGCAACTCGATATCCAAAATTGACTCTAACAATTAAATCGTTCTCATAATATCGGGAGATAAAACTCAAAATTTAGTTTATTCGGATGTTTTATGGATTTATTTTTTTCTTTTTGGCATGCTTTCAATGATATATGATTTTTATCGATAAATTAAAAAAAATTCAATTATTTGCTAATGTTATCTATATCTAATTCTTAACTTATAAGAGCTCGTGAAACCGTGACGTGGCTATTTTATATACTCTTATTGGTATAACTACTCTACATACGAGAAAAGTAGGGACATAAAATATAAAACGAGGAAGTATATTAGACCGTCTGAATTCAATAGTTATGCAAAACCAGCACGTTTAACGAGATACCCATTCCACCATTTCTGATAAGTGTTTGGTTTTATCAAACATTATGGTTCTATATAAGTTTTATTTATTATGTTTTTGCAGGTTCGAATAATTGGAAAGATATATATATTTTTGAATAAATGTACAATAACAAATAATTATAAAATTTTAAGCAAACCTGGCCGGATCAAATCTACGAGCACGACGAGGAGCTTTCGAACGAAGACATGACGCCATCACCTCCGACTTATTCGAGGTTTAGTAACGCCGAACTTTCCGATCACCTTGGGAACACTCCTCTATCCGAGGAGCTAATGATACGAAAGAGGTCTGCCGGGGATAAGGACACGGTGAGTAAAATGTAAATATGTAAATAAGGCTGGAAATAGGTTGGCACCAATCGTCTCCCTTGTAGAGTTCAATCTGCACTGACCGTCTATGCCTTCTAGAGAATGCACAAAATTTTGGACTACATTTGTTGACTTGAAAGGACATCTGATCCTTGACGGATGACAGAACTATCCCAGGTGAAGATCCTACGTTACGGATTTCGTTAATGGTTGGATTAATCCTGATTATCAGTCAGGAATCCTACCAAAATAACATTCTTTAAATTTTTTACATCCAAAGTTCACTGAAGAGAAAGTCGTAATAATCTGCTATTAACAATGGTGGATGGGGAATTTAGTTTCATGATTTTTCAATAAAATGACAATTACAGGCGTAATCCATAGTCTCTTCTTTCAAAATTCAAAGCAGCTGAAATAGTACCTTCTGACTGACTACGAAGAATCAGAACCTTTTCTTTTCAATGTTTTAAGGAATCCTATTGTCTGTAGCATGTTTTCGGTCTACTGTGGACATAAACACACAACATATACACCTTATTTAGAGTATGCATTAGTAAGTAGTATTTGCTATCTCTGTGGACTTTTGTTACATAGTTCCGAATTTCTTGTACATAACCTACAATGTACATATAGTTGTTTTGTTTTCTAAATTTATGTATATAACTCATGGATCTGTTGTACATATTATTGCTGATAATATGTGAAATTATACAGCAAATAAAATAGTTGTGTCTGTCCTGAATGAGTAGATATTGTAGAATTACCCAAAACAAAAACATAAAAAAAATTCTTGCATGTCGTAGTCTCATGTCTAGCCAATTAAAAATAATATAAAAACAAAATATATTATACTCGGAATATCTTCAATGGTTAAATTTACACTGTAGTTTAAGTGTAGTTTTGTTATTTACTTCACATTTAGTATACATGTTGTTTCTGTCCATTTCACGAATCCAGTTGTAAAATGCACAGTTGGAATATTTTTTTTAATATTACAAGACATTACCTAAAAGTGCTATTAAAATGCACATACAAACAAATTACATTATATTTATCTCATGTATTCTACAACATAAACTCGCACAAGAATGTACTTTTCTTAATGGCACAGTCCGTTCCACGTATGGATGCGGTTCAATTTTTCGATTTGCTTCTATATAGTATATTTTCAATGTGAAAATTGTTGTGGTTTCTGCCTCTGAGGGAGATCTTTTTCGCAGTGCATTTCTATATTAAAAGTTAAATATTCGAATTAAGAAAAATACCGTTTTATTTACAACTTCAGATTGAAGTGAACGATGGGATCGTGTCTAAAATATATGACATTGCTGATGGACAATATAAATAATTTCTATTTTTTTCGTGATATGTGGCACAAAAAATATCGTTAAGATTCATACAAGGGAAATATAAGAAAGAGTTAGTTTAGACTTATACCATAATAGATTAGACATATTAGCTAATATCATATAATATGGTTACTAGTTCAATTTCAAAACGACTTATCACAAAAAACGCATATAGCACAACATGCGTACCGAACAAGAAAAACAATTGTCGAATCGTAACAAGAGAAGGGTTTTTGGAAGAAAAAAATTAATTTGGCTGGCAAAATGTTTAATTTGCCTGGACAAGAGAACTAATTTGTCTGGTATCGTGTTTAATTAGTCTAAGAGAATGTTTGTTGGTCTGGCAAATGGTTCAAATTAGCTAGAAAATGTTTTATTTCTGTTTTCTAGACAGAAGATAAACTCTTCTTTTTTTTTTTAATTAAAAAAATTCCCCAAATGATTTTAAGTTATTATTTCAAACGATATTTTATCATAAATGAGTTTTATAAGTTTTGCGCAAGCTTTGTTTCTTATCTTTGATATTCTAATTCGTTTTAAATTAATATTGGTCCGTAAAATGTAAGGTTTATTGTAACGTTATTAGAAAAAAAAATGATGTAATATTGAAATCGTTAGAAAGGAGTTTTCATTCATCAAGTTTAGCTTATAATGACATGGCTTAAAGAACCAAGTTGTGAAAAGAGTTCGACATTTTAGAGTATGAGACATCTGCTTCAAGAGTATATATACGAGTATATTATATGTAAGTTACTTAAAAGGGGTATTGAATATGATGTACGTTCGGAAATGAAATATAATAATGAAAGCATTATAAATTTGAGTTTCAGCTTTCTCTTTTCAATCAATTATCTAAAAATGATATGATGAAAATTTTGTTTCTTTGTTTCCCCACACTATAGGACAAAATAAGTGAAGGGAATCAACATATTGGTTTCGTGTTTGTTCGAAATTTTATTAACCACGTCAATACTTTTCATTATTCAGCTTTCTCATTATTTGTGATTTTTAAGTTTACGTCTTTTTTCTTTCCTTTTTTTTTACTGCTACAGCTATAAGTCATATAAAGCATCTGGTATCATGTTTCCTGGGCCTTCGTTATAGGAAGGATACACTCTACTTTGAGGTTAACTGTTTCGGATTCTTCAACTCTGTCCCAGTCTCTTGGTTGTCCTGCACAGACTCTCTTTTAAATCCCATAAAGAACTCCCTCATACTTGAATTGGTGTTGAATTTCTTCTTAATAGCCATGGAAAAATTCGCGCATCCCTTGCTCAACAAAACAGACAGCCGATATCATACTTTAAATATTTAAACCGAACCTCCGTTGCATCATGGACATATTGGTTTTCATATTTAATCATTCCTTTGAGGTGATGTCAGTACCTTGATGTCGATATTAGTCTATTTCAAAAGACCACTTATCCCTATCATGTCCTGTTTCTGGTAAAGCTTGAATCTTTGTTCGAGAATCGAGTTTCTGTAACATGATCTACCAAACCAAATGCAAACACTAGCATCAGTACATGCTTGTCATTCCGTTTCATTGTTTTAAGCCCTCCTTTCTATCAGATATAGAAGAACCTATGAATATCTCAACAAATTCTTTAAGTTTAAAAATATTTATTATACATTTATTACTTTTGTAAATAATAAGTAATTCATTTTTTTTCTGTTAATTTACTTTTTTTTTTTTAATTTATTAATCCTCAATGCATCGGTACATATTTAAAGATTCTATAATGAAGATTTATTAAGATAAAATAAATATTTTATTTTTTTTAAATTATATTAGGATATTTCACAAGAAACAAATTGTGATTAGCGTATTACAAAAATAAATAGAAAATGTAATATTATAGTAAATCGCACGAAGAGAAAAAAAATGCTCTAGTTAGTAAACTGTATATTTATATTTATATATTTACAAGAGCATAGTAAATAAAATTTGTTTTAAAATTAAATTATTTATTTTTATATGAATAATTATTAGCTATAGTGGTGAGCATTTTTCTTTACTTCGTATTCCAAGAAAAAATAGAATCATGAATTGAACACCGTGAGCTAGATACGTAATTAATCTTAACGAAAACAAACTTAATTATAAAAAGTTTTATATTTTAATAAAAAATATTTTAGGAAATAAGAAATAATACAACCCTTAATTATAAAAAGTTTTATATTTTAATAAAAAATATTTTAGGAAATAAGAAATAATACAACCCTTCCTTAGGGTGTGTTTATGATAATACTTCGACATCAGGTAAACGTATAGTTTGTACAATCTAAGATATAAATATTTTTATGTTTGTTCTGCAGTTTAGGAACATTTATACTCGTATACTAACGTAACTCTAACATTAACTTTCTGGGTGAATGTGTGCTTGTTTCTTATAAGACAACTGGGTTTGATAAAATTTTATGTAATGGGGTTTTACTTTTAATCGTGCATCAAAGTTTTGAAAATATGTATATATATATTATAATTTTTTTTTTTTAAAATGTTAATCTTTATAAATTTTATTTATTAAATTAAAAGTATTTATTAAATTCATTTGTTGTTGTTTTTCATGTGTTATTCCATAAATATGTTCACTTCCGCGTAAAATTAGGATCCAAATCGGTGCCGCGAACAAAGGCGCGTCCCCCAAGAGAGATGAGCCATACCTGCCGAACAGAAAAATCGCCACGATTTGCATATCCTTAATACCCATTTGTTTTCATGATACATACAGTTATACTCCTTCCTTTTCACCATCAGAAGAGGTCTGAAGATCGAATCGACAGTCTAAATGGCATTAGTTAATAACTTAGATAATAAATCAATATATCAATAATATTGAACTGCATTCTATTCATGAAAGTGAAAAATTTCTCATAAAAAATATTCCTTTAATATAGACAAATAAATATGAACAAAAAACGATAGTATTTTAATATAACCTATTTTAATTAAAGTTTCATTCCATCGTTCCAAAGCTTCAGTACCGGCTTGGACCAATTCCAATACGTTAATATCATACATATAAAGAAAATGGCTGAAAGGAACCGTTTCAGTTAAGACGAAACATATATTTAATAGTGTATCTGTATATTTGTCGTTTCATCCAAGTTTAAGGTCTTCGTCAGAGCTTAAGAGCAACCATAAAACGAGAATTTAGTCGAAGTAGGTGTCATAAGGGTACTGCATACACAAGTGTCTACTAATTTACCTGAACTGTTTTTTTTTTACCTTTCATGCTCCGTTCAGCCTATCCTTACTTATTTTAGATTCTAATATCGATACCCTTTGGTTAAAAAATTGCAATATTTGTTTCAAGAATATATATATATATATATATATATATATATATATATATATATATATATATATATATATATATATATATATATAATTATGAAATAATTCTTGGTTGATAATTATTTTTTTTAAATATATTTTTTTATTTTTGAAGAGAAAAGATTTGACCCCGGTTGGGATTCGAAGCCAAGTCTCCACCTCTCTAGCGTGGTGCCTTATCCACTAGGCCACCGAGCTCGTATCCGAACCATATATTAAATCAGTGTCCATATATAAGTATCGTGTCCTATATATTAAATCAGCTGGTTCGGATACGAGCTCGGTGGCCTAGTGGATAAGGCACCACGCTAGAGAGGTGGAGACTTGGGTTCGAATCCCAACCGGGGTCAAATCTTTTCTCTTCAAAAATAAAAAAAATATATATATATATATATATATATATATATATATATATATATATATATATATATATATATATATATAAGTTAAATAGGCTGAAGATACAGGACTTAAAAAAAAAAGAAATAAAAGGGTGAAGAACTACACAATATGACTGTTAGAATATAACTGACTTTATTGCTCTGAAGCAGGCTTTATATACAGTTACAGTATTTGTTATGTCTGGTGATAGGATTAGGGCTAATACTAGCCTGCTTCGGACCTTAACTTCCCCTCTCCAGTTTATGACCATCTTCCATAAACTCCAACTTTAGGCGCTTAATACCAATACGGTATTAAGCATTCCAGCGACTAATCCCCTCCTAGTCAAAGGCCGAAGCAGATAGCGATACATACACATCCTAATCCTATCCCGTCCATAGTTCTACCAACTAATTCCATACACATATTAAGTACACTATCTATGATACAAAGTATATCTCTTATTAACAAAAGAAAACATAATCCTTAGCCTAACCTAGTACAACCGTTAAAACTTTATTTACATTAAAAAAACAATACTTAGACCTAACTTACAACTAAACATTCATCCAAAAATAATATGAACTCTTTTTACAATAAAACACACGCACTCTCACACACACACACATACTAAAACAAAAATTTTCTCTGTACAAAAAATAATAAATCTCTTTCCTCTTATTTACAATTTCACATTCCTGCTACTATATACATCGCTACACTTGACAAAAGTAAAGTTACTTTTACAAAAACAAAATTTTCTCAAAACTTCAAAAAAAAATTACAAAAAGTACACAAAACAAAAAAAAAATTCTTCTTCCGTTGCTGGCAACGGACCACTCTCAAATTAGGGTATCACCTGTTCTTCAATCGGGATCTTTAATTGTTCTACATGCACGTTTCTCCGCTTCCGCGGGTCTTTGATGCTCTCCAGCGCCACCACATTGTACTCTCTAATACAAATTACCCGGAATGGCCCTTCATACCTACAAATTTCTTTACCTCGGTTGGTGCTCTTTTTCCTATAAACTATCATCCCGATTTTGATTTTTCCCGTTACATCTCGTACCCTGGACGTTTACCCTCTCAACCCGTTGTCTCTTTTCCTTGACGATGCGCTCACGCATCTTCTCCCACAACTTACCAAACGCCCAGTTTTGGTTAGTGATGAAATTTACCATTTCTTCCCCCACTACGGTGTCGCGGAAGTCTCGGCGTCGCTCCCGGAGCCCAAAGACAATTTCCACCGGCGAATATCCCGTCGAGCTGTAGATGGAACCGTTATACGCCGCAAACGCTTTTTCCATCACGATGTCCGGCTCTAGTCCCTTCTCTAATTGATAGATTCGCAGGTGGTCACTAAGGGTCCCATGAAGCCTCTCAATCCCCCCCTCTGCCCTTGGGATGCCCTGGGGTATTAATGTGCCATATAATATCCAACTCTTTGGCCTCCGCCCTGACCAGCGCGTTGTCAAATTCAAGACCCCCGTCCGACGTGATGCGATCCGGGATCCCGTATGACCTAAACCAGACTCTCAACGCCCCCAATACCGCCTCCGCCGATTTGGCCTGTACGAGGTGAGCTAGTGCCAATTTACTAAATACATCAAAAATGGTGACCCACTGGTATCCCTGCCACTTAAATGTATCTACTTGTAGATCCGATAAGGGGAACGCTACCGTAGGTGTCTCTTCCTGTACCCACTCTGGGGGATGTCGGTCGTATTTCGTGGTGAGGCATACCTCGCACGACCCGATGACCTCTTGGATCGTCCGCTTCATGCCCCACCAGAAATACCTCCGTTTTAATGCTTGGAGAGTCTCATGTGTCCCACGGTGGTTCGTCTTTCCCTGGTGGTATGACAGAGTCACCTCCTTCTGCCGTTCGACGTCCTGCACCACCTCTACTGATCTCAGACACCTAATAAAAGTTCGGTCAACCCCAATCTTCTCCTCCTTCCACAGCCTCTTAACTCTGTCCCATATAGTGGCCTTCACTATATAGAGGTGGTATGTCTTTCACGCCTTTGTTACCCCGCGCAGTAACTTCACCATAGACTCCTCCCTTATCCTAGGCTCCGTCCAAATGGTGACGACATTACTCTTTCCATATTTCGAAAAGTCCGCCTTTGGGAGACCCTCAGCCCTTGTCTTCCAAATGATCTGGTCTCTCTTATCATTTACTATCTCATCTACTTCTTCCATGTCTGAAGTCTATCTACTTCTACTCTCATCAGCTGAGCTCTCGTCTTCTTGGGGATCCTCCATACCACTGCGCGTCTCCTCATCACCTCCTCCCTCCGGTGACCACTCCCTAAGAAACTGACGTATATCCCCCGACGGTCCCGGTTAATCTCCCTCAACCGCATTTATCATCAGCGCGCGCGACAGCCAATCCGCAACCACGTTCTCTTTCCCAGGTTTGTACACTATCTCGAGATTGTACTAGCTGAAGAACTCCTTCCATCGCGTAACTCTTGCTGAAGATTCCTTTAATTTCCCAATCCACTGCAATTGTCTATGGTCCGTGTGGACCCTAAATCTCCTTCCAAAGATATACGGACGGAAGTGATCCACAGCCCATAAAATCCCGAGTAGTTCCCTCTCTAACGCGCTATACCTCGTCTCCGCGTCCGTTAACCTTCTGCTCGCATACGCTACCGGCCTCTCCCCTTTTTCGATTTCCTGCGATAGTACCCCCCCCCAGCACATACTCCCTCGCATCCGTAGTTACGGTGAACACCTTATTGAAGTCCGGGAAGGCTAGTACCGGTTCTCTCTGCAGCTCCTCCATGCAGCGCCTGATGTTATTCTCCATCTCCGGTGTGATATAAATTTTCCTACCCTTCTTCAATAATTTGTTCAACAAAACTAAGCCATCGCCATCTCGGGGATAAATCTACGGTAGTAATTCAGGGAACCCAGTAGCCGCCATATGCCTTTAACGTCCCGCGGAATCGCCATTCTCGCGATTGCCTCCACTTTCCTTTTATCCGGCTTCACACCGTCTTCCGATATTGTGTGCCTCAGGAAACTAATTTCGCTTTCCCCCAGCCGCGACTTTTCCGACGAAAGCTTCAGACCAAACTCCCGAATTCTCCCGAATACCGCCCTGAGATGTGCCAGATGCTCACCCTCCGATTTACTGAAAACCATGAGATCATCCATGTAAATCTGGCACATACTTTCATCTAGACCCCTAAGGAGCTCATCCATGATCCTCTAGAAAGTAATGGGCGCGTTCTTAAGCCCAAACGGCATTCGGGTGAACTCGTAGTGTCCTCGCTCGAAGGTGAAGGCCGTCTTAGTCGCAATTCACACAGAACGGACGTGGCGCGGACGTGGCGCTTTTGTCTCTTCGGACATAAAAACAACATTAACAACATTTGATATTGGACTTACATACATATATATCAATAATTTAATCATCACATTTAATTTTTTTTTTTTGGGGGGGGGGGGGGAGGGAGAGGGTGAATCGGACATAAAAACAACTTTGATAAAATTTGGGCTCACCCTGTGGATGTTCCTTCTGCCTGAACATGTAGGGGCATTGCCTCGCAATGTGTCCTTCGTTCCCACATTCGAAGCACTTTATGCGAGGACATTGTGCGACCAAATGGCCAGGCTTGCCACACCCGTGGCACCGCCGTTCCTCTCTCTTATTACCAGCGGCTGGTCTTGTTGGCCTCTGCTTTCTAGGGTCGGCTCTCCTTGGCTGATCAGCTCTCCTTGGTTCCCGGTCGGCTTCTCTACTTCTCCATGGTGGGCCTCGGGTTCTTCGATGCCCCACCTCGGTCCAGCCTCTGTCCTCTTTCCGTTCTGACCGGCTTTCTTCTTCGCGGGCGCCCATATCCATGAGTTCTTAAGCGCACTCCACAAATCCCTTGTCCCTGGGGAAGCTCTCCTTCTTCCCTGTTTCGCTGGCCAACTGCACCTTTAGGATGGTTGCAGCAAAAGCAATCCTGGCTTCCACCTCCGGTGCGCTCGCTGTCTCTCTCATTTTGTCCGTTACTTTATTAAACTTCAGGAGGAGCTCGCCAGCATAGCGCCCGCTGCTCTGGCGTGGATGCCTGCTCTCCCAGAAAGAGAGAGGTCTTCTTCCGGCGTCCATCTTCCTCCGCCGTAAGCCTTCTTCAACCTTTCTTTGATGATGTCCCAGGGCGTCTCTTCATCCGTCTGGATGTGGTTCAGGACGCTCCTCCTTACGCGACATACTAAATCCGCCCTCAGGGATTCCGCGTCGTGCGCGTCCAGGAGTGCTTCGGCTCTCTTAACGTCAATTCTTGACATCTCGCGATCTACACTCTTCAAAAAGTTGTTCAATTCGCCTATTTCTCCCATGAACCGCCCGATGTCTGACACCGCCTTCCTGAGATCTTGAGCCGTGGCTGCTCTTACCTTCATCCAGGCCAGGGTGTTGGCATGTGCCTCCGCCATCGTTTCTCTGGGTATTGCTGGTTCGGTATTGATTTGAAGCACGGCTGGCTTCAACACGTTCTCCATAAATACCACTCACTCTTGACCAAAAGGAAAAAGAAAGGAAAAAATTTTCCTATCTTTGGTCTTCTCTCCCCGTCTTCCCGGGTTTCGGCACCAGTTAAATAGGCTGAAGAAAAAGGACTTAAAAAAAAAAGAAATAAAAGGGTGAAGAACTACATAATATGACTGTTAGAATATAACTGAATTTATTGCTCTGAGGCAGGCTTTATATACAGTTACAGTATTTCTTATGTCTGGCGATAGGATTAGGGCTAATACTAGCCTGCTTCGGACTTTAACTTATATATATATATATATATATATATATATATATATATATATATATATATATATATATATATATATATATATATGTATATAGTGAGATAAATGGAAAATCGAAGAATAGTTTGATTTGTTTAATGCTATGGTAATTTATGTTTCAAATTATTATATGGTTTAGATAGTTTATAATATAGGTTGAGTTGTTGTGTATGGGAGCAGGCAGTGCTGAAGGTGGCCAGCGAGAGGGAGTGGCGCTCTAAGGGCAGGGGCTCTCCTCAGGGCAGCAGGGCCACGTCCCCATCTGTCGAGAGGAGGCCCTTCGTTCCTCCACAGCAGCAGCCCCAGATACCCAAGACAGGTCAGTTTTAAAGTATTCAACATAACATTGAACTTGAGTAGTAATTTTATCATGTTAGAAAATAAGTTATTTTATTTTATTTTATTATTTAACCGAATGGGTAACCTAAACAATGGAGTAACCCAAATATGCGAAAGTTTTCAGCAGAGCCTAAAATGTGCTGAACGTTTGAGCGATTTATTTTTTTACTTGAAAATAGTTTTATCGTGTTGTTTGCATCTATACCTATTATTAAATACCATGTAAAAATGTTCAGTCATATTCAATGCCCGTGTCGAATAAAAAGATGAAAATCACATATAAATTATGGCAACAACATATTAACCCGCACGGAATATGCCGTTGTTAACCCTTCCTCCGGCAAACAGAGGGGGGGATGGGAATACTTTTGGTAAAAATGGACCTTTTCATTGTCGGTACCCCTTTAATAAAAAAACAAGGATTCATGGCTGGTAATGATTCTCCTACTTGGTAAAAGCTGAAATAATCAGCCCAGTACCTTCATCGCTTAGTTTGAAAAGTAAGCAATCACTCGGACGATTATTATGAATTCACAATATAAAACGTTTCATCTTATAACGTCGTTTACCTTGGTTGATGCGTTTTTCGTCACCGGATTACATTTTCAGTAACGGGATACATGACTGAATGTTACTACTTTGTTAACCATTCCACGGCCAGAATCAAGGCTACCAAAGGGTTACGACATTTCGCATCAAAATCTCCGTTTCTGAAATTTTGTGGGTTACGCCGTTGTGATCCAGTCAATTGTGTTTTATGCTTGATTAATATTTCTGGTCTGTATCAACACCAAGGAAGCAGTTGTATATTTGCTTGAGGTGCTGAGGTGACCGTAATAATAAATCTTGTGCATTGAGATGTCTGTTCCCATAGTCCAAGAGCCGAGGCCAAATTTCGTGACTTATTTGAAGAAAAATTTTAGACACATAGCCATAAAATGTCCACCCTCAGCAATCAATTTGCACTTGTCTGCCAACTCAAAGCGGGGGCATATTTCAACTTATAAAGTTATTAAGTATGTACTACCCTGGAACAAAATACGTGGAAAACATGTAGTTCTTCGTAAACGTATCTTCTTGTAAAATCGAATGTTCTTAGTCGTTTGATCGAATAACTCGGAAACCGTTCCGATTAGTATATTTTGAGCTCTGTACATTATTGAAGCAAATCAAATTTGCAAGAAATTTGGCACTATTTATTTCTTTTGCTCTCATCTATATTTTTCAAACGGTTTGGCCACCAATGATTGGTTAACTTGTGGTAAGTAACTGGCTAAATTTCCTACCATACTACGTAAATGAAATTTATATAAAGTCATGTAAAATACCCACGTCAGCATTTTTTGGTACATTTTTCGTTAAAACCTTAAAACTACTCGTTCGATCCAAAATTTATTTTTTTTCAACTGATAGCTGACTAAATTTGCAATCAGACCCCATACATTAAATTGATATAAAGTCCTGTAGAATACCAATTCCAGCACACCAAAACCTTGTACTGTTGTGAAATCCAAGTTTTTTGGCACATTTTTCGTTATTACCCGAAAACTGTTCTTCCGATCCAAAATTTATTTTTCTCAACTGATAGCTGCCTAAATTTTCAATCAGGCCCATATATTAAATTGATATAAAGTTATGTAAAATACCAATGCCAGCACACCAAAACCTTGTACTGTTATGAAATCCAAGTTTTTTGGCACATTTTTCGCTATAACCCCCAAACTATTTGTTTTATCCAAAATTTATTTTTTTCAATTAAAAGCTTACTAAATTTACAATCAAATAAAATGATATAAAGATGAATGAATCCCGCAAAATACCCACGCCAGCCCACTGTAACATGTAAAATTGTTATGTTTTTACCAAAACATACACATTTAGCCTGCTGGCACGGATTTCAATTAAATATTCATGTATAAAATGTGATTTAGTTTGGTCAACTTTCAGTTGAAAAAAGTAAATTTTGGTTTAGACAAATTGTTTTGGACTAATATCGAAAAATAATTTAAATAATTTGTATTTAACAACAGCACTTGTTTTTAGCGTGCTGGCACGGGTATTTTACAGAGCTTGATCAAAGTTTTATATATGGGGTCTGATTGAAAATTTAGTCAGCTCTCAGTTGAGAAAAATAAATTTTGGATTGGACGAGTAGTTTTGGGGTTATAATGAAAAATGTACCAAAAAACTTGGATTTTACAACAGTTCGGGGTTTTAGCGTGCTATCATGGGAATTTTACATGACTTTATATAAATTTCATATATGAAGTCTGATAGAAAATTTAGCCAGCTATCAATTAAAAGAATAAATAAATTTTTTGATCAGACGAATAGTTTTGGTGTTATAACGAAATATGAGCCAAAAACTTTAACTTTACTATAGTACGGATTCTTAACGTGCTGGCATGGGTATTTTAAATAACTTTATATACATTATATAGATAAATTATATTATATTATATAAATAAATTTTATGTATAATGTCTGAAAGGAAATTTAGTCACCTATCTGTTGAAAAAAATAAATTTTGGATTAGAGTTATAACCGACAACGGAAAAGTACCAACTCCTTCTTTTCAGGAAGGAGAGCGACTTATATGAAGTTAGTAAATCTTTGGGGGGCAAATCGCTCTGAAACTATTGATCTGAGAACAAAATGACTATTACAAAATTTGTTGCAAAGTTGATTTGCTTGAATAACGTATAATAGAACACAAAATATACTAAAAGTAACGATTTCCGAACTTCTAAGAAATACTATTTTCAACTCCTTCCCCCTACTGTCATTTTTGTGGCACTCACCTTTATTGGAAAATTCATAAATTTTCATTCATAACAGTGGACAGGTTACACCCATGCATTACAAAAAAGGGGTATGTACATAACTCGGTATGTTTTACTATCGGGCTCTCGGTCTATCATATTACAAATCAATTAACTGGACTACTATACAATTTTTATACGAATTTTTTTCCAGGATAGTACATATTTCTTAACTTTATAAATTGAAATATTATTCTTTTTTAATTATGTGGCCGGTATTTATATTATTACTGTTCATATATATTAATTGGTATTTTTAACATTAAAATTTTAAAACAAGATTATTTTATATTAAAATAATTTTATTGTACCATACGTAGGAAGCAATATAATATAATTTCCTCAAATCATTCTTGAGAAAAACTACTTATAAATCAAATAAAAAAGGAAATCATGTTCAAAACGTTCACTGTTGGACGAAAAGGATGTGAGTTTTGAACAATGTTAGCCGGTGTGACACCTTCACAAGGATTTTGAATTTTGTCTGCCGGTGCTTAGCTCCCTCCAAATTTTGGCAGACAACGTTTTTTGTCATCTAGGAAGTATGCAGTTTCTTGTGTGCTTCAAATAAATCGTCTTCAAATTGTCAACTTTTGGCCTGAAAAACGCGGATTTTGAATTTTGTCTGCCGGTGCGACGCCCCCTCCAAATTTTGGCTGACAACGTTTTTTGTCATCTAGTGAGCATGCAGTATCTTGTGTGCTTCAAATAAATCGTCCCCAAATGGTACTTTTGGACTGAAAAAACGCGGATTTTGAATTTTGTCTGCCGGTGCGACGCCCCCTCCAAATTTTGGCAGACAACGTTTCTTGGCACCTAGGGGGTTTGCAGTTTCTTGTTTGCTTTAAATAAATCATCTTCAAATAATACTATATTTTCATATTTGCTACCCCCTTTCGGAGGTCGCCATTTTGAAACGCCCCCGCTTTGTGTTGGCAGACAAGTGCAAATTGATTGGTGAGGGTGGACATTTAATGGCTATATGTTTTAAATTTTTCTTCAGATAAGTCATGAAATTTGGCCTCGGCTCTTGGACTACCACTATACTATAAGAATATGTACACCAGATCAAAGGATTTTAGAATAGAATAGAATAGAAAATAATTTTATTCTGGGACCAAGTCCCTTAAGAATAACAAATTGTACAGAAAGAAATGATATTAGTTACATCTGTTCAGAGACATGATGAGTTGAAAAAATAAAAATACAATAAAAATAAAAAATAATAAAATAAAGAAGAAATATTAATATAACAATGATAATGTATACATAGATACTAATGTAATATATGAACAGGAAAATAAGAAGACATTCTAGAAATGAAATAATAAATAGGTTATTTTGATACAATGCTAATTATATACAATATAAGAACCCCATGTTGTATTTGGAATGAGAAAAAATTAATTTAATTGGTAACACTGAGTGTGTTTCAGAAAGACTTAGATATTGTTTAATTGAGAAAATATATTGTTAGTAATCGTCACCTTGGATTAGGAGGAGGTACTGGAAGTAGAGGAATTTAAATGTTTTTAGAGATTTCGCTTGTCTAATATGAGAAGGAATGGAATTCCATAGGATGGTTGAGCGGAATAGGAAAGAGCACTGGAATGTTGTGGTTCTATGGGATGGGGTATGCAGATCAGAAAAACGGGATCTTGTGTTCGGTGCCTTGATTGCAGATCTGAATTGAAGCGTATTGTAAATATAGGAAGGATGAAGGGTGCTGATGATTTGGTAAAGGAATGATCCATGGAAATATTTTCTACGGAATATGGGATAAAGCCAGTTTCATTCGGAATAGAGGAAGGAAACGTGGGAGCGCCTCGGTTTATCGAAGACAAATCTGGCAAAGCAGTTCATAATTAGTTTCAATCTGCCTTCGAGAACCGTCGTGAGACCACCATAAACTAGACAACCATAATCAAGGTAAGGGAATATTAGGGAGGATACTAGAAGCTTACGAGTTGACTGGGGAAGAAGGTAACGAGATCGGTGGAATAATTTAAGAAGACCTATAGAAAGGCGGGAGATTTGGGCAATCTGAGATTTCCAAGAAAGGGTCTGATCAAAAATAATTCCAAGATTTTTTAACAGTGGAGTAGAAAGGGATAGGATGACCATTTAGGATTAAGGGAGGATAATGGGTGTATGCACTAAGGAGGGAGCTAGATCCTATTTTAATGGCCTGAGTTTTCTGTTCATTTAATTGTAATTTATTAAAGGTCGCCCAGGCACTAATTCTATTCAGGTCTTCCTGAATTTTGGCGAAAGCAGAAGGAAGCTCGGAAGGAGGATTTTATGTTATTACATTTATTTATTATTATAATTCAGGATTTATTATTAGATTTTCAATATAAGGTTTAAAGCCCAATGGTTATGAACATAGACATCAATTTTGCCGTTCGCTTCTGAGTACAGATTATGTTGAAGAATACCATTTTTTGAGGTGAATTCTATGGACAGATGAGTCTGTTTTTACAGGGGAAGGCATTTCTACCTATCCATAAGGGGTATTGTTGGTTTATTATGATTGGGTTTTAAACCTTACATTGAAAATATACATTGTGTAGGAGACACTCACCCTGCATAAATAGCTGACTGCAACATATCTATTCAAACATATTAGTCTGTTAGTGTAGATGAAATACATTTCCATTTACTTTTAATATATTTATAATACACTTTTAACAATGAAAAACGCTTGTTTCATGGCAATCTACTGGTAATCCAACTTGTTACCCGTTCTGCCTTACCCTTTGGTCCATTAGGTGTCGGATTAATGAGGTTCTATTGTAATATTAAATAAAACTAAAAAAAACTTGATCCATCAGATCGAGTTTCTCGATACGAAACCCAGCCTGACATTAAGTTCTGAAAAATCTGTAAGATTGTTTCGAACTTGCCATCTTGAGGAACCCCATAAATTAAATATAAAAAAAAAAAAAGAAAGATATTTATCATTGGTGGGGAACTAAATCTAAAGGTCGAGAGAAGAAAAACTTCCAGCCTCCTTTATATTCAAATTTAAATTCAAATCGATTCTACCGCCCCCCTTCTTCCCTCGGCTGCCTCTATCAACGCTGCCTTTGATATATGGCACATTAGGTAATTACTTCTCTTTTTTACAAAATTCAAATGAACCTATTGGAGGAAAATGGCCCTTCCATTTTAGAAATCTTCTTTTTTAATATCGGCTCGGTATCCTGCAGTCCCCAAAGGGACTTCTTAATTTCCATGCGGTCGACTTCAATACGGATCCCTCCTACTTCTTTGAATTTCGTAACTTCATTTTAAATAATTCATATAATTATTTAATCTATTAAAAGTTAATAAAGAATATGGAAAATAAATGCAAAGATAATGAATGAATAAAGAGATTGGCTGATTTGCAAGTTTATCTAAACACTTTACCTTCGGAACTTTCCTTCTCTATTAATATTTATAATCTGAAAGCTGACTAATGACACAGTTTATCAATATTAACTGCCTTTCGTTCATTAATTTAAACAATTAAATATATTACAATAATTTTCTTTTCGTATTTAATTAGATTAAAATAAACTACCATTTATTAGGTAATGTCAGTTCTTGTGAATAAGAGAAATACCTGAAAACTATTCAATACAGATGGAAGATAAATAGAAATTTATTGAATACAAAATCATACACTAAAACAAAAACAAATAAATGACCTAAATAGACAATGAAAGGTACGTATGACAACAAAAAAAAGATAATCAACATGGCCCCTGCGTGAAGATAATACTCGAAATCATAAAGCATTATTCAACTGCTCCTGATACGCGTTCCATCATTTTGAAAAACAATATTACCTACTTGCTTCAATTTTATTACATTTACGTACCTAGGTCAATTTTATTTAATAAATAGAAGCACTTTTACTGTCTTATTTCTAATTTATCAAAAACAATTTTTATTTATGTTATCTGTCTTGAGTTTTTATAATAAATATATAACAGACTTATTTTAAATAATATAAATTTTGTTTTCACTTTTAGAGGTTGTATTGATTGGTTATTTGTTTAATTGCTTCTAGCCATTTTAAATAGACTTTGACTTACACGGCATTGTTAAACAAGATATTAAATCTACACATGGTGTTCATAATTTAACGAATTGTTTGTTTATTTCGTTTAGCGTCACTTTATGCTGTTATGGGTAATCGGACGATGCTAGGGAGGGAGTCCTAAATTTTGCCCATCCAGGTATAATTAGGATAGGGATCTTTAACGAGTACCTGACATCGCACAGGCTTGGGGCTCCCATTTTACGTCCCTTCCGAAGGACGGCATAGCTAAGGATTTTTTATTCCCTTTAAAAAATCCTAAGGTCATCTGCCGGTCTGCGAACCCGCGATCTTGGGTTTAGTAGGTTGCTATGCTAACCACTACACCACAGGTGACCCCTGTTTAATGAATTGTTTTCTCTCAGTTATAAAAAACGGACCGAACCAAATCAGGTAATTGATATTTACTGAATCTCTCAATTTAATAATAATGTCAAATCTGAAGTTGTCGATCTTACGAATAATTAGAAAATTGTATAAGTCACATTTCTCATTATTTAGGTTTTTAAAAAATGATTAAGTGGTGGTAAGTACTTTTTTTTTTTTTGCTTTGTTTTACAAAATGTTTTTATCATTTTCATGGTAATAGTGAAGCAAATTCATTCGTTACATTTTAACAATGCTTGTTTCAACAGAGGAACCACCACAGATAGGAGAGGTTGAACAGGACGATGTCTGGAGAAGGAACCAGGCCTCCAGAAGAAGAAAATCAAGAGTCCAGAAACAACACAGCTACGACGAAGAAACTAAGCCAACTCCACCACAGGCGGCCGAACCGGGCCTCGGTAAGCAAATCACACCGATTACTCACTATTTTAGTGAAAATTATTTAGGCCATAGCTTATAATTTTACTTAACTGATTGCATTTATTCATCCTAAAAGATTAGATTCCTTTCACTTCACAAGATATTTTTCATTTGTAATCTGTCAGTGTATCTTTTTAATATTATTGAGTGATTTCTAGAAGCTTAGGGAAAAAAATCGGTATCAGTAAAAACGCCCGGGTGTGGTTCCGTTGTTCCCAAAGAATCTCCATTCTCCCAGCCTTCTTGTTCCGGTTTTATTGTTTGAATCCTAGCTGCTTATTTTTCTTACGTTCCAGGTTCACTTTTAAACCTCGCTGCAGACATACTTTTCTCCAGAAATTAAGAAATTTTCCTTATTAATATCCCATGGCAATGTGATATTCTATGTATGTAACATCCTAATTCTCGCTTTCAAAATGGAGCGTAAGAACGGGCAATGAGCTGTAAATGTTCTCCAATATTTTAATTCAAATTTAATCATCAACCAATTTCACTTACCCTGAAAAACTGCTAGTACTTCTTTCATCTCTTTCAGTATCTGCACTTAGTGACAATCATTTTCATACACTGCATCTCTTTCCATAGTGTTTAATGCTTTTTCCTTTTCTATACCTATATATTTAATGGCAAATATAAACTAAAAGTTCTAATAGAGACTGTTATTTGTTAAGCGAAAAAAAATATTTATTTATAGAAGGTGATTATCAAAATAATCCCTAACAGAACTCTTTTCAAATTCTGCATTCAACAAAAGAACTTGTATAATCAATGACCATATGGCTTCATGAGCTTATTAAAATGAGAGGATACCCAAAAATATATTTTATTTTATTTTTACTTTTTAAAATAATGAATAATCAAACTGTATGAAAATGAAAGTCTTATAAATTAAAAACATTATTATTCCTTCATTGTTTCTGATATAATATATCAATATAAATGTATTGTTATTTGATATAAAATATGTTGTTATTAAAAGCTTATGTGTTTTTCTCTAAAATTGAAAATAAATTTTACATGCTGTACAAAATACATAGTAAGCCATAGTGTGTGAATATGAAAGTCACTAACTGCATACAATTTCATTTATTTTTTCCTTATTTGTCATCTTTCCTCATTAAACTCAAATTTTCTCTTAAAAAAGTGAATAGTTTTTAGCGAGTCTGTTAGTAGAACAATACCATATGCATATATACATAAGAATCTGAGCAATTAAGTTTCATTATCGTTTCACTTGCTGTTCTACTACGATCATATATTTTCAGGGTCTCATCCGTGTATATAAAGTAGAATAGTGGACTGAGACTGTACCCTTTCTAAACATTTTCCGATTTCGAATAGCTCTAATAGAATTACCAAAGTGGATTGAGTCTCAGAAATTTTTTTTTTTTTTTTTTTTTTTTTTGTCATCCTTTATATAAAAGCCGATTTTTATAACAATCACGTAATGTTATTAAAATAATGACAATGTTTAATTGGCCAATTTTATGCCAATCGCTTTAACATATATTTTGCATCTTTTTGATAACAAATAGGTACTACAATTATAAATCTTATCTTTACTGATATTTTATTGGTAAGATACTTCTTTATATTCTTTTTTTTTTTTTTTTTTTTACCTTTTCATTATGATTGAATTTCCAGTGTGCATCAAGGAGGAATTGCTAACAGAACAAACGGCAGGTAGGAAAATAATGAAAGTTTTGATATTTCATGTATATCTGGGACCCTTTTTGTTTTTTGAATAGACGAGTGGGTAGATTGTATTTTGGAAGAACAGCAGATAATAAGTTAGGACAATATTATTCTGCTCCCAGCTGAAAAAAGACCACGCTTCGATACTCAAGTTTAAAACCATTATCTTTGTTGACCTACTCCAGTCAAATGGGGTTCTTCCTTGTTGAATTGATTTTATCCCATTTTACCAAATTCTCTTCTAGTTTATGCTTATACGGATATGCCTCTTTGGCTTTAGATCAAAAATATTTGTATACCTTGTTGAAATGGTATAAAAATAAAAAAATCCGATTATATCCATTTCCAATTGCTCGTTGCCAATATACTTAGGCCAACCATTAAAAGTATAATACAAATTTTGTTTAAAAGGCCATGGAGAGTAGTCCACTTTTTTTTTTTTTTTTTTTTTTTTTTTTTTTTTCCACATTGCAGTAACTCTGCAATGGGTGCATGTATTTCTACGCGTACCATCTCTCGACATAACGCGTATTATCATTAATATTTGTACAAACATGTTCAGTTATATATATTGCAAAAATATTTTAAAATAATATAGAGATTAATATGAAATATAAAGAATAATTACTTATAGGTATTAGAAGTTAATTAATAAATACAATAAAAAATATTAAATAAATAAGTAAAAGGTGAAGCCAAACAAAATAAGTAAATAAATAAATAAAATAAAATAAAAATAATGTATATAAACAAATAGAGGTAGAATATATATATATATATATATATATATATATATATATATATATATATATATAGATAGATAGATAGATATTATAGGTATTAGATAATGTATAGCTATTATAGATTAATTGTTAAATTGTTGAGTTCCATATAATCAACATGATCCACAAATGCATCAAACTCATCAAAGTATTTATCTATGAGATCCTTCTTTGAAGGCGGCCATTTGTCTCCGTTCTGTAGGACTTTGGATATCAGCTTGTATCTGTGTCTTTCCAAATTTCTACAGTCATAAATGAGATGATCGTAAGTTTGCTCACTGTTTCTATCGCAGTTACAAATGCTGTTGTCAATAAGTTTAAATCTGTGTAAGTAACTTTTAGCTCCGCCGTGTCCTGTCAAAAATTGGGTAAGTTTGTAATTCAGTTTTTTAATGTTTTTTCTGTCGTCTAAGGTTTTAATGAATTCATAAGTATGTCTTCCTTTTGTTGAATTTGTCCATCTTTCGTTCCAAGTTTGACGAGTCGTTGTTTTCAAAATGTGCTTAACTGCACTAATTGGTGCTTTATTGAATACAATTTGAAGAGTTGTATCCTTTGCCGCGCTTTTGGCTTCTGTATCTGCCTGCTCATTTCCAAGTAAGCCGGCATGGGCTTTTATCTATTTGAAGGAAATTTGTATTCCATGACTGTAGCAATTGATCAATTCTCGCCTGATTTCTTCTACGAGGAATCCATGGATATTTATATTTTCGATTTTAAAAAGGCTAATTTGGCTATCCGTGTGTATACAGTAGTCATTATTGGTAACACGGCCTTTAATAAATGATACGGCTTTAAGGATAGCAAACAGTTCGGCTTGGTTGTTGGAGCGGTAAGGTCCTAGCCTGAATCTCCCTGTATACAACAATTCCTCTTTCTCAAATGCAACAAAAGCAGCACCCACTCTTTCTCGCTCCTTACTGCCATCTGTGAAAATATTAATTGTTGATATTCCACTGATATTTGGGGTCACATTGGGGGTTATAAGTTCTTTTGGATGTATCCATGTTATATAGTTAGGTATTTCATCAATTTCAATATGTTCTAGATTAACCACATTTTCTCTAAGGGTCACATATCTGTATTTGTTTAAAATTTCTATTTGTAGTAAACTAATTGGTATTATGTTGGCAAGTATACATGAGGTATCATAGGCTATAAGGAGAGTAGTCCACTTATTGTTGGTTTTAAGCAGGTGGAGCCATCTGATAGAATAGGAAATACACTTTATTTCCGTATATATTACTATCGGGAAGAATCCGTTAGTCCACATAAAACCAATATAAGGATGGAAAAGCAGCTCAATTCCAATCCGAAGTCACTGAAGGATACTAGTTTTTTGCCAGGATCTAATGCTTTTTTATGGCCGAAGGATATCCTTAGACATTCCTTCCCGAAAATATAATTTTCGTCCTTAAAAGTTGAATTATTATTACGTTTTTTACAAAGATCACTCTCTCTTCCTGTTTAATCCTTTTCACGGGATATTAAATCATACTATTTTGAGATCAATCAGGATCTGCCTGTTGATGATGGTCGAAGGATATTATACCATTGCCGTTCTTTTTGTTTTTATAAATTGGTACAATTAACAACCTTGACGATGGGGATTCGGGTGGGATTCAGAGATTCCCTCAGCATTATACTCAAAGCGACTGAACGAACATTATTCCCCCTAAGCTAGATTGGACAGGACAACCACGATATTTCACAAAGACCCTTCAATTTACTGGTCAAAAACAAATAACCTCCTGGATTACAGTGCTTTTCCCGCAAACAATAGTCAGTGTGGTGATGCCTCGTTATTTCTGGGGCATTAAGAATTATTTTTAGGTTTTGAAATTTAGTGTGGAGGGAAACGACTATCGGGGTAAAGTGAATATTTTTTAGGAAAATTTTTTTTTTAATTTTTAAAAATGAAAAGTTTTCTCAAAATTCACTAGGCTTTTTTTCACCATGCCCTTCCTTTATTTGCCTTATTTCACTCTTCCACCTAAATACTTGAGGTGAAAAATAGATTCTATGTTTTCGCGGAACAACGACTTATTAAGTATGAAATATGATTTTAGCAACGCCACTGTTTTTTCTCATTTTTTTTTTTATTTTTTTTAAGGATTTAAAGTTTAAAATCATTAGGTACTGATACTAGAGCAGGAGCCACCAAACGTATTCTTGACATGCTGAGATTCATTTTACGGGAAATGAATATCAAAAGACACAAATACGAATCAAACGTACGTACGACCACGCGAAGCTTACCAAACGTTTTGAGACTTTCACCCAGAATTACATTTTTTTAAGAGACCAAAATTTAAATAATGATACTTTGTCTTAATGTGGTTGAAATAAATTTAAACGTTTGTAAAAGTGACTTCATGTTCCATTAATCTTGATTCATTCAGTAAAGTCTTTTTAGGGTAGTAGGCGTAAAGGTCGCCTGCGAAATAAATTTCATTTCGTTCGTGGGCGATTGCCAGAGCCTCTGGAATCATAGGAATCCATAAGCCGTTGACCTTTTCGTTCGTCGAAACTGTATAATGTTTTTGGTTCCCGGATGCTCAGAATCACCTTTAAAAAGCTATTTAAAAAAAACAAACTAATTATAGCTATCCTTCTTACTTATTTTCATCTATACATTTTATTTATTTATTTTGAATTGCTGTTAAATAACACAAAAAAAATCAACTTTCTTTCTTAATCTCACTTCAAATGAATTCCACCGTCATTATATTTACAAATATCGAAGGAAAGTCCAATATTTATGTCTGATGAACCTAATTGTTTTGCACAAACATTTTTTATAGTTCAACAATCACTAATTGTGTGAGCAGTCCATAATGTTTAGGATTCGAGATAAAAATAATTTCCAAAAAGCTAAAATTTAATCATTAGTTCCTTTTTAAATGTAAAACAAATCTTCAAAAGTTCTCTAATTTCACATGGACTTATATGCAAAATGGTGGATCATTTATGTCCACCATGCACTTTTTGGACTTGGTGGTCTGTTTCTATAACTCAGCTAAAAACCCTAGTTTTTCTATTTTGGAACTTGTATGTACCTAATTAAATCTAGGGAGGAGCCAGAAAGTGATTTTTTTGACGTTATAGTTGGAAATCTTATACTTTGAACTTATTAAGTGAAAATGACATTTTAAAAGTAATTCAGCTCAAGAGACTACAATGGTTGGACCATGTATAGAGGATGAATCAAACCAGAATACAACAGTTTTTACTTAATAGTAGTCCAGTAAGTGAAAGAGGTAGAGGAAGATACCGTCTCAGATGGCTGGACGGCGTGGAAGGTAGCCTAGAAGAGATGTGCATGAACACTGAAGGCACCTCGCAGCAGTCGGAGAAGAGTGGAAGAAAGTAAAAGCAGAGGCAATGGTTCTTCCAGATCTGTAGAGCCCATTAATGAATGAACAAATGATTAAAAAGTCTGGAATTTACTGACAATAAGTTCTAAATCTGTTTGCCTCATCGATTTTATTCTAATAAATAAAAATGTTTGATTCTAATGTTCTAGCTCTAAGTAGGAGAAAAGTCACCCGTTTCCAAAGTTCCTATCAAATTTTTAAATTAAAAAACTTTTTTATTACCCTATGTTTCAAAATTTTGTATTAATATGAAAATAACCGAGCAATCCTTGATTAAACGTTTTTATTGTTTTCCATAATTACCAATCGTTTGATTTTTAAACTTAGAAGTATTTGATTTAATAAAAAAATAAAGTATAACAGTAGGTAGTTAAACAATAAATGTAGTTAGAACATAAATACATAAAGTATAACAATACATAATACCTAGAAATTACGAGATGGTTAAGATTAAGGCATAAATAGTACTATAAACTTATATGTACATATTAAGTAAAAAATAAAAATAAATAATAAAATAATATAAAAAATATATACGTAGCAGATATTACAGATAGGAATGGAAGTTAGCACAAACATACATAACAATGAAATAAAAAAATTAAAAAATATGGATCATTTTTATTTTTCATCATCTTTCTTCTCACACTGATGTAATTTTTTTTTTTAATTTACTTCTTTTTTTTCTAGCCCTGAAGAAGGCCGAAACATCAGCACTATAAATTGATATTTACTTTTTAATTAAATGTGTATCTATGACTACATACCCCAACAACCTATATCTTCTTTAGTTTTGTTCATTTCGTTTTATAATTTGTGTTTTATATGAACTTTGCCTGATGCATCATCATCCTGAATAATTTCTTTTACACACAATTTACTTCAATTTGCTGTTTGATTTACATATAAGACAAATATCCTATCCTGGAAATGGCCTCCCTGATTGACGAGGTATTCCCAGTTATCCTGATCCTTAACAAGGAGGTTTTGAAACAATTAAGGAGGAGCAGTGCAGACCACGTGCGGCATCATTAAGGACCTTTAGCTTAGAACCGCATACTCTGAGGATTAAGGATCAGTAGAGTAAGATCCTAAAACTCTGTTACTTCTCGACAGGTCTTCCGGCCGCACTACCACGGAGGGCCTCAGCCTACGACGTCTATGCACCTCTACCGACTACTGCTTCTCCATCTAGGAGATCATCTTTCAGAGCTCCTCCACAGCCAGAGCCTGACGATGGAAATGGTATGTATATCACCTTTTTTTCTTCTATTTATTGATAACTGTATACATTACATAGAACAAGTAAGTTTGAGTGTCAATAACAATGTAAAGAACAACTCAACAGTAGCACATTAGTGTTATGTAGCAGTTTTACATTAGTAGGTTTCTTGTCCATCTTTTCAAACGACTCGGAGAAATTTGTGGAATGAAGTCTAAGGCAGGTTTAGTGAACAGTGGATTCGAGTGGGTACGGAGTTTACTATGAGATAATATAAACATATGGAACATTAAAATCTTTATAGATAAGTTTTTTTTATGCCATAATAAGGAGCATTGAGAAATATCCGAAGGATTTCGGAATGCAACGAGAAGATTTAAAAGATTTAGTGAATCCTCAAAACTCCGTATGTCCAAATGGCTGGTTTGGGAGTCTTTTACGCTTGTCTGGTAAATGTTGGAGTAGTAGGAAACGATGAGCAGTTTCTCGTCTTTTAAGTCTGGTATGTGGTGAATTATTTAACCCTTAAAAAAAATATATTACCTTTAAAAAACAATGCAGAAGTATCAAAGGAGGAAAAATATATAATAGTGGCAGTATTAAAAGTTAACATGTTCTTGTTGTCGTTCTAAGCTCGCTGAAAATTTCTATTAACCTTTATATACATTCAGATAAGCTGTCACAATAAGAAATTCAAAATATTATAGGATCGATGAATTATTTGCCATCTCTATTTGAGGTTTTATTCGAACTCTATTTCTTTTTTAATCACCGCCAGTTCAGGTTTTAGTCTCTTAATGTTGAGATTTTTTGAAACTACGTTTGTGTGCATTTTTGTATTAATGGATATATTTTGGTCCTTACAGATTATTTTTCTTGAGTATTGATTATTATGCTTGCCAATAAAAATAATAATAATAAAATAAAAAAAGTAAACTTTAATTTTGTATTACAGCAGCTCTCAATATTTTTCTTAATAGAACAATTAAACTCTAGTAAATAACATTAAAAAACAAAACAAAACAAATGTAGTTTTTATCCTCGAAATACTTTCATATTTTCTCTTTATGATGAATAATTCTGTGCCCTTATAGTCCTATTACGAATATAGTATAATCTTAATCCAATATGCACTTTTTTTTTTCTTTTCTTATATATGGGAACTTTTTTATGCATAAGATTGCAATAACATACTAAGCTACGTCATTTTATTTTATTTTATATTTATTATATTTCTAGCTGTGTCTGTTTAAAATATAATGGATATAGCATTAAAAACGACATATCAACCCCCAGAGGTACCTCTTCCCTGTCTTAATTTATTTACCTGATGTGCCTTTATCTTCCAGCCATGTCTATAAATCTTAAAACAGAATATAATAACAGTCTTAGTTTAGTTTACTAAAAATCAGTTTCTGGCGGCAGAATATTAAAAGTATATATAATGTAATTTATAATAAAAATAAAAATTTTAATTTGATTTGTTACAATAATAATTAATTTATATAATAGCAATAATCAAAATATTTTTAATTATAATAACATATTAACATTTATTTAATTTAAATTAGATATCTACATACATACATGTATTTGAAACATAACGCAACTAAAAAAATCTGAGTTTTTTTGTTATCATCATGGTAAAGTTCAGTAGTCTTCAGTGAAATGTCAAAAATGTATCGAATTAACTTCAAAGCCTATTCGATACATCTGACTTTTGGTTGGAATTAAAAGATAATTCAGGTACACTTTGGTATTTCATACATGACTGTATTTTACATTTTTTTAAAGCGGATTTTTGAGTGGTGTTAATTTTGTAATATTTGTGCGATATGATTTAATTTAATTTGAATGTTGCATAATATAAATTGAAATTAATATATTGTAGTTTTTATACCATGATAGCTGAAATTTATTAGACATAATGTAAATTTCTAAATACAAAAACATTTAAAAACACTTTGTTATTAAGATATTTAACCCTGTTTTTTTTTTTTATAATTGCTATACTATTTTTTATAATAAATATTTCAATATCATATTTTCTCTCGTATTGACAGAAAAATCTCATAGACTGCTCGACAGCTGCCAAGCAATAAACTTTTATTGCATACATAAATAAGTTTAATTTAAAAAAAGGTTTATTACAGTTCACGTTTTCAGGGAATATGATTTTTCTTTTATTTCGATGAATTCTTATTATATTTAATATAAAAAACAGCTTTATGTGCATGATGCTAATAAAACGTAAGATAATAAAATTTGTATTTGATGAATAATATAACTTATCGAATTTATTATGTAGAAGAATTTAGTTATTATCAATAACTAATTAATGGATAATTATTATTAATTGGAATCTAGACACATATCAAGTGTTACATTAATAACGATTGCTGATATTAATCAAATGCTGTGATAAGTATTAAATTACACTTTAGCACATATTTACATTACCTGGCGGTTATTATCTTGTATCATCTCAATACGAAATTCTTGATTAAATTCACAGTAATCATAACAAACACTGGTTGCGTTTGATTTATTTACTTTGACAGTGTCAATATCATTATAACATTACCCCAACTACATGTATAATATCTATTGTTTTTAAAACAATATTTACATAACAAAATACATTTGTATCAGCAGGAGCATTTATTGCATTTATATAATATTATTATTTTTTTAATTAGCTAATGTATACATTAGTAATTATTTTAATTAAAAAAATAAATGAACTAAACAAATATTAATGATGCACTATGTTTTGTAATTTGTAATTATTCGGTTGGTGCAAAAAGAATGCAGATTTTTATATTTGAGAAAAAATGTTATAAAAAAAAAAAAAAATTATGTGGTTCATAATGTTGTGTGGTCATCACTAACTTCTCTCCCAAAGATCCGAGTAATTTTGCGAGGGTTTTCTTCTAATCATTCTTTAATATTAAAATCTCCATGACACAATTTTTGGATCCATCGCTCCACCATACATTCACTGATGCTTCATCCACAACTAACGACATTGATGTTACACGCAGTTTAGGCAAGCACTAATAATTTTACTGCAGTTTTAGAATTTCCAAACCGTTTCGAAAAGCGATGGTGCAAACACTCAAAAAATATAATTCAATGATATTAGAATTGTTTATCTATTGATGCTTAATATATTAGACGTAATTTACTTGCAGGAAGTTCTCCTCTATCACCAGAAAACGCTTCATCTCTTTGTGTTGAGGAAGATAGGAGGCAAAGAAGGAGAGGATCACAGTTGTGAGTCATAAAATTATTTATTTTGATTTTGTTTTCTATTTTATTTCTTTTATTTATTAATGAAAGTAATCTTTATATTCTGGGAAGCATTGTCTCCTAACAATAACTACAAGTTAAAAATACCATGTGTGAACCTATTCTAATATCTGCAGAATTAGGTTGTAAGGCAACCATATATGTATACTATAAAATGGTCGAAAAAGGACATAAGCCATAACAAAAATATTTATTTATAGATAGCAGTGTAGAAATAAAATTTTACGTTGATAAATATCGCAGTTACGTATTACTTTACTTATTTAAAAATAAATAAATAAATTACAGGGTTTATGTGTGTTACACTGTAAGTTAATTCATACTCTTGATTGCTTAACTAATTCTATTTCTTGTACTGTGAATCTTCCTGGAGTCTCAGGGGCTCCGAAGAGACTCACCGTTGGCTGACTTGTTTCTGGATGCCGAGGTATTTGGTTAAGAAATCCTCCAATTAGATCACCTCTCATTTGCAAATAAAAAAAAGGAAAATATAATGTCTTTGGAATACATATAGAAAACACAATTAAAAAACTTCGGAAGGCTAATTTTAGCCTTGGGCATGAAACAGACTAAGGAAAACCAAAGGGCCTTGGGCAAAGAAAAGTAAGTCTGGTTTTCTCAGCTCCTAACGACGGAATGACGGCTCGTCCTGCAAGGATTAGCTCGAGAGATAAGAAGGTGTAAGGAACATTGCGAGAGTTGGAAAGTTAGTTATCAGCTGCCCTCTAGGTAGTCATTGTAACACTAAAAGGCCAGTTGACTTAAGAAATTCGATAGAGGACGTAACTATGTACATTTTTTTTCCTCTTTTTTTTCGCAAAAGGACGCCTGTTGGCGTTAATTGAGTTAATATACATCTTTATAAGAGCTCCGATTGCCGCGAACAGACGTTTTTGTTTGTAACGTTGTCTTAAACTTATTCTTATTTGTTATTACACTTGACAATATATCATCGATACATATGTGAAGTATTGATATGAAAAGAGTCATTTCTTTGTTTTAACTTCAGAGATTTATTTAGGACTGAAGTACGTTCTGGCGAACTCAAGAATCTGCATTTACTAATAATTAACCTGGACAGGAGGGATAACCTTTTTAAAGTGATTTTCAATGACCCTAAAACAGTTTTTCCACACTACAGATAAGTGTAATTTTCGCATTTGATACTTTGCATTCGTATCGACGATATTTACCTATTGGTTTGTTAAATGTTGAATGTATTTAAAAACTGGAACTTCAACAATAGTTTTCAAGTCTAAAAATTGAAAAGACCCACTCATTATTTCTTTACCCCTTTACTCATCTGTTCTTAATTATTTTGCTTTACTTTACTATTGTTCCACAGTAATGCAATATAATATTATATATAAAAAGAAATGGAAAGAAGATAGCGGTGCAGATGGTATTCTATAAATAAGAAGGAGCAGGACAGAGCGGAAGCCGAGGTGCCGGCTGACAGTGTATTGATCGGTCCACCTGTAGAGCAGCCCGCTATATTTTCCCAACATTTCCATCTATAATCCAATCAGCGCCTCCTTAAATTATTCATCAACGGGAATTTGCATTGGGATAGCAAAGTTCTCATCAGCCAGGTCTTATTTGCAAATTCAGGACCCAGGGTCACTCCGACCCATCTAACTTGTGGGTCATCACAAGTTGGGGCTGTCCTCGCTATCATAACACAGGCGCTCAATATTCATTGATAACAGTAGAAGAGAAATACTGCTCAGTAGGTTAAGCAAATTACATTTCAGAAGTTAAATTATTTCTGTTTATCCTCATTCAAAAGGAAGAACACTGGATTCGACCAATGGGAATCGCGAACACCATATGAGGTGGACAGTTGGCACAAGGTCATATCCTAATGATCATCATTGGTATGGAGACGTAACATGTTGATTTTACTATGACTAAAAATAAAAATAAATAAGTAATTTCATTAGGGTTAGCCAAGCAGAAGTAGAATACGAAGTTTTTGCACGTCTTTATACATGATCATTTTAAGATCTCTCGGTACAAAGATGGGATGACTTTGCGTTGTTTTTTTTTTGTTTGTTTTTTTCATTGTAAACAATATTTGGGGCCAGGATAGACGAAGAGACTAAGACATGTGCACTAAATATTTAAATTTAAGCACTTTCGACCTTTTTAAGCACTTGGATAGGTAACCGACCTCCAGGTCATATCACTGAGTGTCGATACTTCGGCTAATACGGTGTAGGTTCGATTACCACATGAGGTCAATACACTGTCCTCACCCTGAGAGTCACAGGGAGGTGAGCGACCTCTGTGTCTGATATAGCTTCTGGTTCATCAGTTTGGGGGTTGAACCAAGGCCTAATAGATCTAGTCTGTAATAAACCTCTTATTATGAAACCTTCGATCAGCCACGGAAAATCTAACTCTCTTAAAATGGTATCGATCCCAATATAACAAAGATGCCAGAAGAACTACATGGAACGAAGTGGAAGCTATAGTCCAAGATAGGCAGAAGTGGAGCAGGCTGTTTAAGCCGGCCAAAGATCTACAAGATCCAGAAAGTCAGGAAAAACAACAAAAACAATATAGCATAGGAGCAACGGAGGCTAACTTGATGAAGGGTTTAAAAACTAAAGTACTCAATCCAAACGTAGAGAATGTAGCAATGCAGAGCCGATAATCCCCGGTATTGCTCGAGTACTAGCTAACTGCAGCCGGCTCACACTAACCGCCCCTGTAATGGGGCACTCCACTCCCTGGCAACTCCATACAATTAAAAGTTTGAGGCCATTATGAGGAGCAGCAGAGACCCCTAGTAGATAACGGTGTAATTAAGGAATTAAAGGATAGCATCACTGCTCTACTTCAGTCGCTTACATAAGAAATATTGTTATTACGGGAAATTCTTATTAAACAAAGTCAATATTTATTGTTGCTTCAACATCCATTTTATATATTCAAAATACGTGAACCATTTTATAAACCTCCTAAATAATTTATTAAGATTTTAAAACTATTACTGATATGTTTTAATAATAATAAGGCTTTATTGACATATTTACAATTACTATTCATTTCTAGTACGAGTATATATTTGCCGGTCTTACATCCTCTACATGATGAATATAGTCTTATGCTTTAGTAAATAGTTTTAAAATTTAATGTTTTACTTTAAACAGAAAAATAAGGAAAAAACCCACATAAAAAAATAAACAATATATAATAATAATTAAATACAAAAATAATAATAATAAATACAAATAATCATTATATTATAACTGCCATACATAAATGATGACTATATGTATATATAACAGTCGAGTGATTTGTAGGAAGGTTTATGTTAAAAGTACATGTGTGTTATTTTATTCTTGTATTTTTTCAGGGAATTTTTGTTGTAGTTCCAATTTCTTTTATTAGGAAATTATCTGAATTTGTTTTGTTTTTTGCAAAGTATGCTTTGGTTAGTTCGATGACGTACTGCTTTAGAGGGAGAAGTTTAGGTCGTAGAATATGGTTGATATTTTAGTATAACGAGGGTAATCATTGATGATCCTCATGCAAATGTTTTGAACCCTTGAAAGTTAAGTGCACAAGTTTTGAGCTCCACGAAGGTGAGCTTGTTAAAAAAGTTTTAACATTGAACTCCAATGTTAAAACTTTTATTTTTAACATTGATTTATACCATGGGATGTCTTCTACGTTTAAAATGATATGCTGATCTATGGTGGGTCTATATTTTGTGAAGATCATTGCCTCCGATCTACTTGTATTTACCTTCAGTTTCCATCTTCGGCAATGTTTTTTTTTTTTTTTTTTTTTTTTTTTTTTTTTTTTTTTTTTTTTTTTTTTTTTTTTTTTTTTTTTTTTTTTTTTTTTTTTTTTTTTTTTTTTTTTTTTTTTTTTTTTGTAACTTTGTTGCAACCGATTTACAATTGTGGTGATGCGGTAAGAAGCTGTGTATAGTGGTGTGTCATCTGCGTACAGAGATATTATTACGTTAGGGTGTTTTGGGAAGACTGATAGGAGCAGGCTAAAAAGAGTTGGGGAAAGGTAGGAATCCTGTGGAAGACCGGCAGGAAGGGTAAGTGCTTTGGATGAGAAAGAATTTATTTGTGTATAAAATTGCCTGTTGGAGAGAATAACTGATATGTTGTTACAAATAGCTTGGGGGTTATTAAATCGTTTCACCTTTATTAATATCTTGTCCCTAGCGGCACAATATCCCCCAACTATTGGTGTCTGAGTTATTGGATTCTTACTATCCTACCGTGCTGTCAATTCTGCTTTAATTAATGAAAATTAAGTTATTAATACTTAATTAAGTTTATTCTTCTTCTTTATGAGGATTTTCTTCGCCATTCGAAGTTTCCTTCAATCAAACTCGTCCCTCAGTCGGTTCCTTCACTCCTCACTGTACATCGCTTCCTCTTCCGTAAAACCCCGACTCCAAAAGACCTCTTGTTATTCCCCGAGTCCATCGTAAATAGGAGTATATTCCTCCATCTAGTCTTAGAATTCTTTAATTTTTGAATCCTTTGTTTGAAATCTATTCCAGGGCTCTGCTGGCATAGAATCAAAAAGTGGGTCCGGGCTCCTAGTATAGAAAAGTATACCCTAATTGGAAACCCTTACAAAAGCCATCCCCTCAGGTGCCGCCCCTCCCTTAGGCTTCCTGTATATAATAATTATTAATATTATTAATGAATCTAGTATCAATAAATAAACTGCAGTACATTGTCCAATCGATAAAGTTGTTTTAGCGCCTACCTGGAATAACATAAAGCTATTATTTTTGCGATGGACATTTTAATTTGGCTAGTTGTACATAATTTTCTGGTTCCAATAAAATTTTTATCTGCATTATTATAGAGAGGTATAGAGAGAAACACTCTACTGAGTGGTACTTCCCATTTCAAATCGGTTGCTACATTTAACATAATATACTTATCAATCTTATAATAGGCATACTTATGGTAACAAATTCTAAAATGATGTTTATATTTTTAATCATTTCCTTACCAATTCTTTTTTTAATTTCTATTTATTTGTTTTCCTCCTTATCATTTATCACTAATGAGTTAAATGTAATGTAAATTCATAATATTGAAAGAAAGAAAAAAAAAAAAAAAAAACCTGTAGCAGTCATGAATTTAAAATCCATAAGCCTAAATACTAAAATAAATGATCAAATGCTGATTAAGATTACTACAGAAATCATATCAAAATAATTTTATTGAAGTTTCAATTGGTCATTGTACAACCAATCAGTAGACCCTTGGGTTGATCTTCAGAAAAGATTCGCGTCGGTGGTTGTTCTTAACCTTCACAATTCATTCCATCAATGAACCAAAATGGATTCTAAAAAACTTGAACAAACAATCCAGAGTATAAACAAAGTTTAGACTTTACCCAGTACTACAGTATCTAGCAAACATATAAAACTCTTCCTTAAAAATCAAGCAATTAGAGGGATAAAATAAATTGAATATATTCAGAAAATTAGTGATATTATTGGCTCTCAGAATATATTATTTGCATCCAGGCTTTCAAACAACCGATATTGTCTAAATCTAAAATCAAAGCAGTTAGTAGGCCAACTGATTAATAAAAATGCTTCTATATCAATCAGTGATAACGTTATACCTATCAGAAGATTAATCATGGAAGCTAAACGTATAATATTTTCAAATGTATGTTTCAGTTCACTCCACTCAATTCTTAGTGAAGCCTTAAACATACACTGCTGGATTCAATAAACATTTATATCGAAATTCCAGTGCTATAACAATAATAAATGACGTAAATATTAACAAGTAACCACTATTCTTGTCTAGTCCGACTGATCTCTACTTCTTAATCTTCTTCTTAGGTGTGTATCGAGTACATGATGAATGTTGAGCCACTCTGCCGCAGATCGCGTATCTGATGCTCAGTTAGCTAATGGTAGAACCTTCCATAATTCTCCTGCCCCTTCTATTCAGATTTAAAATGACTATCATTTTTTATTCCTAGCTGCTTGGGATCTCTGGATTTAAGTCCAGAGTCATTATCTCCCCACTGTCCCATCACAGAGAATAGCTTGTAGAGAAAAATTCTTCATGGAATTTTCTCTTCTCCCATTCGGTGATAAAATTTAGCATTGGTTACATCTCTGTAACGGTCTTCGTTGATCATTTCATTATAACAAAGATACAAGCTATCATTTGAACCACTTAACTAAATATTTTAATCAGTATCATAATTTTTATTCAAAACTTATTTTCGGACACATTATTTTTAATATGAATTATTTTTATAATTTATATGAATTATTGTTATGAGCTTTTATTTTTATTAGTGAACCTAATTATCCCTCACAACGCTCTAATGGCAATATAATTGCATCCTTGTAAACATATATTACTTCCAAGATAATGACTGGTCGATATATAACCTTTATTTTATTTTTTTTTATTGTCGATAGAGATTGTTTCAACAGTTTTACTAACTATCGCTATTATTGCCAGTTGTGAATTATAGACATAGAGTAGAATGATTTATTTATTTAATTAATCTTTTAGTTACCAAATTAATAAAATGGTTTCCAATGCCAGTTCGACCGTCAAAAAGTTCTAGATCCTGGTAATCTACAGATTTTTGACGGCCGAACGACAATCTTGTTCACTCCTTCCTCACAAATTAGTTTCCGTCCTTTTGAAAATTTATTAAATTGTTTTAATTTTTAAAAGGACGCTCTCTCTTCACATTAAATCCTTTTCTCAGGAAACTCAAGAATTCTATTTTGAGATTTGCCAGGGTCTAACGATTTTTAAGATCGCCGTAGGATTCTAAAATTAAATTAGTAAAATTACGAACATTTTAGCTTTAAATATTTAACTGAAAATAGATTAAAATCTGTTATGAGGACCTTCACAATAAGCTTTTACTTATACGAAACTTCAATCTCTTCAGTCAGAATATAGCCAAATATACTTTTTAGAATGATTTTGGTTTATTTAGACCTCATTTAAATCAATTACGGGCTCGCTAATTGAATTTATTGTTTTTCAATTAGTTTACTTCTTTTTTTTTTTAATTAATTGTACTATGAGGATAGATATGTCGATAGGTTCACTCCCCCTTCCCCTATTGTATCCAGACCTCAACCCCATTGATCACAAGTGGAATGAATTGCATCTAGATCAACATGCCTTATTATATAAACTTGTATAAAAGAACATAAATGGCAAACGCCACGGTGATGGTTCTTGCAGCTTAGGCTTACGATTGCCCATATTTAAATCTTAAAAAGAATTACTCTAGAATCACGTATTTCCGTGGTCATACTTGATGACATAACGCACAGTGTGCGATCAATCGAAATAATAGTAGATATTATCGAATATATAATGGCCCATTGTAATCGGTAAACATAACCATAGTAAACAACCACTCATGCCATTAGGGATATCATGTTATGGCCATGTATCTCACCGCTACACAAGATTAAAATGGTTATTTCCCTCTTTCCGAAGACAATAATTCCTCGGTTCGTTCCTTTACAAGTCACTTTCCTCTCAGTCACCTTCCTATATCCTGAAAGCATTAACATTAGAATCATCAGTGAGTTCCCGCAAAACCAGATCCCGGTCCTCAGGCCTCTACCTAACTCCCTTCAACACATCCTTCAAACCTTCCTTTATTTCCAGAGCTTCCAACTTATGGAACTCCCTCCCTTCCATCATTGGCCACTCATCCACTCATAATAGTTTCAAATCCCGACTTTCCGTTTACTTGTTAGATATTCAATCAAATATTCTGAATATAATTTTGATTTTGTACTATTGCACTAAATTTGTATAATTGGTTTCGGCATAATTTTATATTATTTGATCAGCCAAAATGTATTATTTTTCCGGATAATTTAAATTCCTTAAATTTGTTTACTGTATTTTGTTTTCATTGATTTTTTTTATTTTCCTGTTTTTTTTGTAGCTTATTTTAAATTCTAATTCTAATAATTTGTTTTTCGTATGATATTTTAAAACATGTAATATTACTTAATATTAATTAACATGTAATATGTTAAATTCCTTAACTTAAATATAATTGTATTTTTTCTTGCTTTACTACAATTATTTTTAAATAATACATACGGCAGCTAGGCCGCCATTATGTTCATTATAATTATTCTTAAGGGGCAATGGCCCCAAAATAAAATTTATTTTCATTCATTCATTCATTTCATAAATAAAAATTAATAAAAAATTTCATTAAATTGATTATTATAATATATTATTATTTTATCAGTGAAGATGGATCTTCATCATCGTAATCTTTCCCTCTCTACCGCTGTGCAGTGTGAGAATATGGATGTTCGAGAGCAGTCGGGCACAGTTCTCATTGCTGTACAGATCGTGCTTCCTTAAATATTAACGCATAAAATCACATAAGCATTCCTCCGATCTTTAATTCACATCTCACACCTTCATTTAGTGTGATCACATTAAAAAAAAAAAATAACAAAAATGAAATATGGTTCTAAACTTGATTATGAATTATGGATAAACGCTCCTTCTAATATTAGTCGGCTTCTAATATATATAAGTCCATAACAGCATCACATATTAACATTCAAAGAGGAAATTTATGTAGGAATAGAAGTAGGATTTCAACTTTACAGCCGGATGTCGGTACTTAACCCCACGAGGGAAGGGTCGAACTGGCATGTGACCCAACCATTCTGCGACCCCAGGCTACCAGACTGGCCTAGCCTGGATCAATAGTGTCAACAGGTGGCCAGTGGCAGGCTACAAATCACACGCTGCCTCGTAATTAAGTATTAAGTATTCTTCATGAGAAATATTATGTATTTTTTATATATTGTGAAACAAAAATCATAATAAATTTGAAAGCACTGAGTTGACGACTCGTACTTTATTTTGCTGCTTCCCTAATAAAGCAAGAATTTATGTTATTGCTAATTTAAAACTGTATGACTAAGATTAAGTTAATATATTTAAACGTTCCTATTTATAATATTGTATAATTAGTTTCGTTTAAAGAAAAAAAAAAACTGGTCCCGTTGAGCCTGTTGGCTAAAGAAAGAATAACATGGATCATGTTTTAGGGGTTGCCCTCTTGATCTTAAATGCTCATATGTTTTTGTTTTTTTTCTGCTTACCTGTAATTCATTTGTCTGTAGAAGGCAGTAAAATCTGTCTAAAGTTATGTAAGGTGGATAAATAAATGCTTTTCAACAAAAAGCGTTTATTAAAATGTACAGAATTACAGGGTTACATCGTATATGACTGAAAATGGACGAAGAACAATCTGTAAGAGGTTACTAGACTATTTATACAATAAGAATTCGTCGTCAGCACTTCCTCATTAGGTCAGTGACTACAGATGGCCTTCCTGTTTAGATTTCATAAGTCGTTTACATAACTCGCCCCCCCTGAGATTGAGGCGTCCTCGGCGAAGTAAGCAGGAGTTGATGGCGTGGTTTCTGGCTGTTTACATTTTAAAGTACAGAATGCTATAATGGTGAATCTATTATTGTACAATATATATATATATATATATAATGAAGGCAACTATAACTATTAGCAATACTGAATAAATAATTGAAAAATGATCTACAATATTTTCGTCTATTATTTCTAATGGTTCTATATTAATATTGGCTTTATGAATCTCATCAAAAGAATAGTTAACATAATTTTAATTACATAATTAATCTGAGGGCAACAAAATTTTACATTGTAAAGGGGTACATTTTTTTTTTTTTTTTTTTTTTTTTTTTTTTTAATATAATAATAAAGTTAACCTAGGGTGTACAACAAATGTTTATGTTTAAAATTAATACTGATACTGAATATTATGAACTAATAACTATAGATTATACTTAAGAACTAGGGGTATATATTTTACAAAAGGTTGGGGATTACTTATAGCTAAAGTTTTACAACTTTATAATTCCTTATCTTCTAAAAGTTCAATTTTACATTTATTATCTATTCTAGAGTTATTTTATACAATTATAATTGAATGAATGAATGAAAAATTACTGTTTTTAGAAAACACATTTTTCAATTACAGGGGGTTTTGGCCCTTAATAGAAATAATAGTTAATAAACATAATAATTTAATTTAAACAAATTAAACATAATTAATAGTAAAACATAATTAATAGTGTTTTGTTATCTTAATAAACATCAACATACTTCGTAAACATAATTATTAGTACTTAATAAACACAATTGATAGTGTTTTGTTATCTTAATAAACATAATCAACATACGTTGTAAACATAATTAATAATACTTTGTTAGGGTAAAAGAAAAAAAAACATTATTGGCGTCTTTTTGACATAATATGAATTTGCACCAGAAATACTATAAAGAAATATATTAGAAATATAAATAAACACAAAGATATAAACATATGAATCGACACAAACAAACATTTTTACAACTACTAATATAAAAAAAAAAAAAAAAAGAAGCAAATAAAGAATAAACAGTGAGCGGTCAGTTAAAGGCATTAATAGATCTATTGCTTAAATCCCGATTGTTTACTCAAAGAGTATTTACTACAGCTGTCTTGTCACGAGAAGTCAGTGTCACTCTCTTCTCGCCTCTTGTGGATGCTTCCACCTATTCTTCTGCCAAAAGATGTTTTCTCGATGTTCTTTCTTGTTAATTAGTTTTGAGGGAATGTCTTGCTTGTATAAGAAATGGAATGAGTGCTTTTCTTTTTATCTCTCATTGCCTTGCTGAAATCCTGAGAAATTTTTGTTGTACTTCCTTCAAATAAGAAACTTGATTTCAAGATTTTCTGTTCGATTTTTAGAGTCTTAAATTTTACCAATATTGATTTGTTGTTTCTTAAAAATTATTGAAAATTAAGATGCAATCACCAGTGAACAACTCCTCATATCTTAATACCATGGTAGGAAATACAAGAGAGGTAACAAATTAATTAGCCTTTGTTTCAAAGGTGGGAGAGGATAAAGGAATTTGGACAAAATATGAAATAAAATGAAATATTCTTTATGAAGGAAACAGTGTATTCTGCCTAATTGCCGTAAGACTTCTGTATGTTAGGATATTAGTTTAATATTAAAGATGACATGATCTTCGGAAAATGTGAAAATACTTGAGTGAATAATGTTGAGTTTACAGAATTCAAGGCTAGTGTCTATATCGTTAATTTTATTATACAGTAGCATAAGGTTCCTGAACAAAAATGAACAAGTCGTTTACATAACTTAAGACGGAATGCTGTTGGTCCGGCCATATCCTTCCAGTTTAACAGGTTTCCGTTTTAGACAGGTTCCTTTTTAGTTTCCGTTTTTTCAGTACTAGTGATTTGCTAGGTAACATTCTGTAATTAAAACCGGTTTCATAGCCATTAAATATATTTTTTCGCTTATAACCTTCAATGATTTTGTGAATCATTCTTGGACTGTAAGAGTATCTAAGTCTTTTAATTCACCAGAAATTTGATTTAATATTGTGACGTTTTCTGAAGCTATCAATCCATCCACAAGATGCCTCAAAATCCAATTTACCTATTTTTTGGTCGTTTTCCAGAGGTTTTGCTGGAATCATGGGTCCCGAGATCGACATTTTTTTTGCACGGACACTAACGAACCAATCCCAAACAGTTTTATTGATTTCTTAATTTGAGACAAATTTCTAGCCCGTTTTGATTGTTCCATTTAACCACTGATCCTTTATTTTATTCTTATTTTTAATGGCTTCATCAACTTTTGTTTTAGCTGAAAGTTTCGGGTATGTTTTGTTCCGCTTGTACTCCTTAATAAAATTCACTAATTTTACAAGATAATCTTTTGTGTTTACTAAATATAAAGAGTGATTTCTAGGATGGATTTGATCCGTTCCGAGATAATTTTTCCGTTTTGACAGAATTCCGCTTTAAACAGATTCCATTTTAGACAGATTTTCCTGTATTTTCTAATCAAATAGCTTAATCTTGCTGACTGTCGATGCCCTTATTTACCTTATTTTACTTCGTTTACCTGAATGTTATTTGATTATTTAAATTAAATTAACAATTAATGATTATTTGTATCACCAAAGTTGGGAAACAATACGTAAGGGTTTCAAACGTCATTTTTTTCATTCAATCCACTATAGCTTCTAAACAGCAGGTTTTTGCGACAAATTACAAGGTCATTTCTTTTATCACTTCAACGGTTGTAAATGTTTTTTAAATAGTCTCTTTACGAATTTTAGTTCATCTTTTATAATTGAACTTCACACCGTACATCTTTAATTCGTCTGACAGAATTCTCTCACAAAAAATTAAGGGCATGACAACGCTATTTAGATTTCTTCTCTCTTATTTTCGACAAAAGCATTGCAGTGCGGTGACGCACATTCTATCACTATACCTTTTGCTTAAAGGGTGCAGCAAGGAGTAGTACTTTTTGTATGATTCTGTGAATATTAATAAAATAGTTCTAACATCTTAATAAATAAGATTAAAATAAAATAAAAGGAACCAGTTTGACATTTACTTTAATAGAATTCTTGACGTATCTAATTAGCATACGATAAGGTTAATACTCTTTTAAGCAATACCGACATTTCAGCCTTCATAGAACAAAAGAAGAGTGGCGACAATCATAAAAGAAAAACTGATCTTTATTTTACTTTAAAACAGAATTTTTTCTCTGATTGTGTGTAATGTATATCTATCTAGTTAGGCACTGCAATCCACTAGGGAGTCATGGCCGCCGCCAACATAAACAATAAGTGTGTTATGTAGTCCTTCCAAACTATCATTTATGTTTTTATTTTATTTATTAAAGGTTCTTAAGCATGATGCTAAGCCAAGATCGGTAGCATTAACAAGATTGCCAACTAACCTCAGACCAATCAGAGGAAATCCGCGAATGATACCACTCTACCTACAAATTCTAATCTTTTATAGTGTATTTGTTTTATAACGCTCAAAACGTTTTGAAACAACAATTTTTTTTATAAAACTCATGTTCTGTTTTAAATTAACGCTCAATAATTATTCGAAATAAGCGAAGTTTATTAAGCGGTTTCAAACGTGACTCTTTTCATTCAAACCAACATTGCTCCTAAACGGCAGGTCCTAGTTACAAATGTTACACAATCAAAAATATTCTCCATTACATTTCTAATCAGGAAACGACAAATTTCCGATTCGATCAACACCAGCAGAGCTAGAGTGTGTCAAAAAAGCTCCAACACCTAAAGAATGTAGGCAAAACATGACTTTCATAATTTAAATCAACATAGCTCCTAAAAGCTGGATGCTAGCAGCAAATGTTATAAAACGAAACATATTCTCTATATCTCTATATCTCTCCCATCTAATTTCTGACAAGGGAACTGTCGTCAATTTTCGATCTGAGCAACAAAAAACAAGCTATAGCGTGTCAAAATAAATGTGAAAAAAACGTTACACCAAAAAAGTATAGACTCCAGCCAAAATACATATACCTACTTGTTAAAAAATAGTTTTTAAAAATCTGGAATTTAGATTTGAACCTGAGGAAAGTAGAGCTTGTTGTTAACACAAAAAATATCTTGAAATATAAAATAAGTATTACTTACAGAACTGTTTTCTTCCTACGAGGTTATTAAACTATTCCAGATCAGGTTTAAAGAAACTTAAAACTGGATTAGTTTTCAGAATGGCGAATCGGCTAAAAGGAGTTCCATAAATTAAAGGTGTGTCCCAATACCCCTCCAAGGCGAGGTAAAGCCCGCCAGCTTACTGGAGCTTACTTCAGGATTTTGGCCGACGTTATCTAACCATAAATCTCAAAGTGGACTGAAGACTACTGGGGACATTACAAGGCCAGGTTTATGTGAAAATGGAGAGGGAAGTTCCCTCAGCTAAAGAAGGAGAACTAGCAAGGGCTTCTCTATGGCTGAAAGAAAGGTATTAGATCAACCCTCAGTTTTTTTTTTCCAAAATTGTCGCCGTATGGAAAAAACGCTGAAGGTGGCGATAGCAAGTAGGACACGGCGTGAATGGACTAGACTGACTGAGGGAAGATACACAGTTCATAATAATATTAGAAATAGATACTTTTTTTATTTGCAACATACGCATTTGTAGTTACACAACGGCTGTAAACGGGTTTATAGTGTGTCAGACCATGAGACCTCTTGTATATATCTTATTTGGTAAACACTAATAATTACGTTTTGATTCCTACAACTTTTAAAAGTTCCTACGTATTTAAAAAAACAAAGGAAGCATCAAAATATACATTTGGCCTATACTGTTACCACTACTTGGGGATTTATTAAATCCTATTACCATTACTAATATAGATCCTCTTCCTAGTGGTGCCTGAGTAACTTGATTTATTGGATTATTTCCAATTATTGACTGTGTAACCAATTTTATTTTAAGTACTGGCAATTAGGGGAAAAATAATTATCAATATTTGTGAAGAGATTTTGTACCAGTAGTTTGTATTAAGCATATCTGCTCTGTAATTGCTATACCTATATTATACACAAATTTAAAAGGTCGATTTTTTAACTAGTATAGTTTACATGGTACAGCTCAAGAATTTGTAAAAAAAAAAAAAAAGGGAGGTTTTATCAAAAGGGATTTTTTTTCACCGCTCCTCAAGAAAAAGTATCAAATCCCATTAAAATGACGACAAGCTAAACAAAATTATACTTAAAAACTAGTTCTATAGAGACCGCAAAATAACTATGAAGATAAAAAGCAACCATTGCCAACGTATTTTTAATGCTGCAAACTATAGAAGTGCCTACATACTTCACTCTAGAAACGGGGTAATTCTATTGTTGTTTTTTAGTTTGTGAAGATAGCCTACATTGTTTTTTAGAAGATACTTGGATTTGATCTTCTTCACCATGTTTCTCTTGATGCTCTTCCGCAAGTCTCACTTATTTGTTTCTAAGTTCTCCTGTCACTTTTGCACTTCTCCTTTGTACGTTTTCCGGTACATGTTCATCACAATGTTTTCTGAGATATCTTTTTTTAAAGAAAACACGCGTGAATGGATGCGCATATTCCTGAGATTCAAAACTTGTTTTTTTTTATCTTACCGTTTCCCATAGGAATCATCGGCCAAGGCAGTGCTAGTTTTGGGTCAATGGAAGAGAGTGGAAAAGAGGGAAAATCCCAAGACCACCAAGGATCACAAAAAACTACACAAACAATTTCGTAGTAAGTATCTGATAGTTACGCGCGCCTATCGGAAGGTTATGCGGGTATCCTGCTGAAAGTCAGCCTTTAAGGTGCCACTCACCCATAAGATTTTAATGCTCATAGTAGAGTTATATATTACTAAAGGTGTCGCTTCCTCTTTCGCTTTCAATATATAGTAATTATTATTATTATTTATAACTTAGTATTAATAAACACATTGCATTTCGAAACTAATTATAACAAGATAATAAATTTTATCTAGGAGTAGAGAAAATCAAGAAAAATGTTTGAAGAGAAAAAAAAAGAAAGATAGACGTATATAATTAATTTGTATAAAGGAATTTTCATTTATAAACAATGGTAACCACGGTTCTCTGATTTATCTACCAAAAACCAGTATCGGCCTAGCTATTATATTATTATTATTATTATAGCATTTAAAATTAATTGCAAAGAACTATTGTGGTAACAACTGAAATTTTCAAAATTCATAACTTTATTCCATTGATCCTTTATTATTCTTACTGAGCTTTCTTTTAGAATCGGAATGTAATACCCGGAATACTCAAAATATAATACGTCTGTTCAATATTCGCTTATAACTGTTGAATAATATTAAAGTGTGCTCCGAACTGTACGAGGGAGGGAGGGGAGGGGGGACGGATGCGGTTAAATGGGTAATTGTCCTGTCAGAGGCACCTACTAGACCCTCACAGCTGAGTGGTCCTCTTGATAGCGAGTCGGCTCGTCCCCGAACAAGTGAGTCAATTATGTAAAGAAAATTGTTCCTCTCCTTTTCCAAAATAGTTCTGTCAGCTTTCGAAATTTTGAATGCAGTAGATTTTCTTTGAAATGAAAAATCAACTCATATTTAAAAGTAGGAATGACACCCTTAACTTTCCGTAATCTATGTATTCAATTGCTGTTGACCCAAAGAAAAATCAGAATTATATTTAAAATATAATTATTATTTTAGAAAAATAAATTAAAAAGTTTTTGGAAATCGAAAAAGTGATTTAAATCTAATGAATTTTAATCGAGTTGAAATTAAATCTCATCCCTTGCCACTGGAGGAGATTCGTTCCAGATCTACTCGATCCAAAGATTTTTAATGGCCGGAGGATATTCTCTAAGTCTTCAGATTCAATATCTCCTTCCCGAGAACTACTTGTCCTTTTGAAAATTGATTAAAATGTTTCGTTTTTTTTTTTTTTGTTTTTTTAAGGATACCTCTCACCTCGTTCATTCCTTTTTACAGGACACTGAAGAACACTCGTTTATTATGAATATAAATACCAAGCCGTTTTTTTTATTTAGTCTTTATTGTATTGGTTATAATTCTGTTATAACAATTCGACCATTTCTAATGTAAACAATATTTTTTACTGTCTTTGAAACAAGGATTACGTTTTACTCCAGTCACTGCTTAACGTTTAAAGAAATATATTAAAATTGTGAGTGTTGAAATTCAAATTCGGTCAGGTTTATTAATAGGAAACAGGTAAGCAGTTAAATGTTTCACAAGCAACAGCCTGAAGATACCTGCATCAAACGAGAAAAATACAAAAATTATGGAAAAATGGGTCCCTCGCAGAGGCTAATAATAGGCCATATACTGCAAAGTTGACTGAGGATAAATTAATGGAAATTGCATGAGAAAAATTGTCCCACTCACCATATTACCTTTCACCCACTGATTATCACCTTTTCAGATTTCTAGACAATGTTTCCGGCAGAAATGCTTTTATAAACAACAAAGCCAATAAATGGAATTAAACCAGTTTTTTACCAGAAAAGATCAATCATTTTTTAAAAACGGTATTTGAGATCTTGTATCAGTTATTAGATGTAATGAAGATTATTTTAATGAATAAAGTTATTGTATAGTCATTGGTTCTTTGGATTTTTCGATCACCCAAAAAACTACAACTTTTGAGACGACCTGTGTGAGAGAAATTCGATATATTCTTTCCTAAAAAAAAATTTTGCACCAAGAATAATCCAAAAAAAAAGACTTCCTTATAAAATAATTCGACTTTCAGTTATTTTTTTCATTAAAATTAAACGTTTTCTGAGATAATTTATGAAGAAAGAATCAAAAAATTATTCAAATTTTAATTTAATAATTTCACGACTAATACGTTTTAGTACGGAATTTGTCTTCTGGTGTTTGGATTCACAGACTCAGGTGTTCGAGATAGGCTTCTTATGAAGTATATTACTATTTCTTAATCTATGTCCTCTTAAGGCTTTACTATGAAACCAATGAAACGCAGCTTGTTCAATGGATTTACCACATTACTGCACGTAGAAATCAGTTAGTCGATATCGTGAGAGTTTGTGCAATCGCGTTCCCGGCTGCGGTCTAAAGCGAAAAACATTACAAAAGTATGGTTTATTATACTACAATACTTCTACTCTTTAGAATTTGTTTTCTACTGCTACTGAGGCTGCTCATTATCAGTTACTGCTTTGTACAACTTGAAGTGTAACAATATATGCAGAAATCGTTTGAAGGCTTGCTGTATAGTATTTAAACTCTCAGATAACAGCATCAAGGTCCATTGTAAACAAAAGAAATCTTGTAAACCACTTCTAAAATCTGCTTGACATAACCATTTCAAATATTAATTTTATTAAGTAATATTAACTTTGGAAAATGATATATATGGGAAGTAAAAATCACATAAAAAAAATAATTTTGTCTGATATCAATAATCTGTCTATGATCAGTTAGTCGCCCCTTACTTCGTCTTCAACCTTACACCATAAACTAAATATCCGTTATTTCCTACACTCTAAACAAGTTCTTTTTTTTTTTTTTAATTCGCCAAGAACCTTTCCTTCAAATCCTATGGCACAATTATCCAATTCCATGCATCCCTATAATCCTCCTTTCAGATTAAATTTAGTTTAGAAATGTTTGCCTTAAAAGTAAATATTGTAAATAAGTAGTAATTTATTAATCGTACTTTGTCTAACTCCTAGTTGTCTGAATTCCTCAAACTGAATCTACGAATCTACAATCTATTGTTTTCCAAAATTTGATTTAGTATTCACGAACACAAATCTATTGTTTGATTTGGGCTAACTTTCGAGTGGAATACATTCAGAGTAAGAGAGGGCTGTCATATTCAGTCAGGGGCCATTTTTATGTCAAAAATTTCCGCAAACACTTTACCCCTGATAATGGGAACCCTTTTTAGTTATCTCGTGATTAGGGTCGATGTGTGCTATTATAGCACATTATGTCATCCGCCATTATTAATTATTCCAATAAATCGCCAGAACTCTTTATAGAGAAATTCGCTGCGAGAGTGCTACTCCATTGAGTGGAACAACTCTATAGATTGTTGCACAATATTGCCTATTTCTCTTTTACTGTCTGCATGAACCCTAGTAGATTTTACCCATGCCTGTAGATATTGAAAAAAAAGTAGAAGAACCTAAATTTATTTAATTTAATATAATACAGTAAAAAAATTTTTTTTAAATACAGTTAAACTACTAAATTGCTTTTGCATAAAATATATATATATATATATATATATATATATATATATATATATATATATATATATATATATATATATATATATATCAGTTAAGATCAAGGATCAAAGCAAGGAAACATGGTACATGTTTTTTAGATAGGTACATATTTACGTTCGGTTAGGAACAATATGTACAATCATTTTTCGTTTATAGATATTATAGGTAGTTTATGACAAGAAAGTAAGTTACCTTACGGGTGTGGATGATATTACGTGCAAAACCAAAGTCTATACTATAACCACTACGTGTTCCTCTGGAAGTTTTGTTATTAATGAGTCACACTAGAATGATATTAATAATAATAATAACGTTATTATTAATATAAATAAAAATTAATAATATTAATTTGTTTTATTGATGAGGCACATTAGACTCAGTGTGACTATAAAGTGGGAATGTAATATTAACTTATAATATAATTAATTTTTGTTATTAATAAGTAACAATAACGGTTAGTTACACTCTTGAAACCTAGTTAGTTCCCGTAAAAACATGTACCATGGTGAAAAACAAATTAAAGAACTTTATTTAGTGACTGTGTGAATATATTGAAAGAGATGTTGGTTGGGAGCAGTAAAAAAAAAAATATGGAACGTAAACAAACACATTTTATTTTATTTCCCAACGTTTCGTTCAAATATTTGAAGGCCATCATAAGGGCAAATGAAAAATTGGAAAACAAAAAAAATTAAAGAACTTAAACTCCTTTTTTAACCCATTGCTGTTCACATGCCTCAGTTCTCTTCATTTCATGACACAATGTCATGATAATTTAAGTGCTTTACTTTTTTTTCTTTTTTAATTTTCTATATAACCTGATGATGGCTATAAAAACTTCGGCTGAAACGTTTACAAATAAAATAAATCATTTTTGTTAACATTGCCTAAACTGTTTTTGACTAATTCCACCCAACATATCTTTCAATTAAAAATAAATTGAACTATACTACTTTTTATGGATCTAATTTGTTCAGATATCATGTTCAATCAAATTTGTATCCCAATTTTTCAATACAAGCGTAGTACTCGTGATTCTAGGTTTGTTGATTTACCAATTGTCTAGAATTTATTGAATTTATACACCTCTACTCTTGTGGAATATTGGAGCAAGTCGTTATATTATTTTCATTCTACGGTAGACTTCTTTACATTTTTAATCGTTTCTTTTAGGTATGCTTTAGGTTAGGTAACACTTAATTCACTGCCACTTATTATTCAGCTATATTATATTTCTAGAGTGTCGGCCAGTTTGAATTTTTGAGATTACCTCCCCTCAGGGCCAGTCAAGTTCCTTACTCGCTGAGCTGCCGCGCCTTCTTCAAAAATCTTAGCATCTTAAAAATTAAAATATAAAGTTTAATATTTTTTAATAAATGTAATATAATTTCTTTATCTCTTTATTAATCCTAAATTGACTGTTACAGACCGGACATCACAGCGATCAGAGGATCGCAGACCAGAGCTTCGATAGCAGCCGTTGGTCCAGTTACCAGGGTCACAGATACCGATGCTATGCGGAGGCAAACTTCGGTTACTGATGGGGAGGCCATCAAGATTGTGATACACGATGTTGACTGTGACGCTTCTTTCGGTAAGAGTAGTTGCAATAATGAACACAGTATGTCGTGTAAATCGTAGCTTATATAGTCAGCATGTTGGTTCTTCAATGCTGGGCATGATTGTACTTGGTCATTGATTGGAAAAATAGCGATCGTTAAGGCATTGAAGAACAATAGGATAAACAACTTACTATATCTCCCTGGGTAAAGTGATCTCCTTCCAGCCTGCAGTGAACTTATTTCATGCATAGATAATCAAAAACTACGATGAGGTTCCTTACGATGTAAAAGTAACCTTTGGTATCAGAATAAAATAATTGTTACCTACTGCTAAAGAAGACCATCCATCAGCTTTTAGATCTTACTCTAATTAATAACAAGTGAGTGATTAACAGTTTTTTTTTTTTTTTTATTTTTTTTTTTTTTTTTTATTTTTTTTTTTTTTTGGGGGATTGCTCTTCTTCTTCTATGCACACTTCTTTTTAAAGGTCTAGCCAATCATGAAAAAAGGCTTTTGCAGTGAGTTCATTAGTCTCCTCTGGTCCATGAAATGAGCAGTTTCTCTCAATTCTACCTCTTCTCTTCACTCCAACATTATCCTACCGAAACCAAATTCTACTTAACTTTCTTAATCTAAATATATTCTCTATATGGTGTATTATGTTATGCTAGAACTAACAATATTTTGTGTCTCGTATTTATATATAGACCATGATTATATTACAAACATGATTCCAATATTTTTCAGTAAGTATGTATTACGTTATCTATATTTCTATATAAAAGGACAAGCCATTTTTTGTTTGTGATTGCTAACCACAAATACCACTGTACCAATCTCTACCGAATTTCAACCACATCTTCCTGATAGTTTCAGAAAGGTTAAGCAATAATAAAATATACTGATTTTAAGTTAATTTGCTATTAAAAAAGCTATAATATATGTATAACAGTGATATTTGAAAATTTGCCGATAGGTGGCGAGCGCCTTTTCGCATGAGAGATCCCAAAGGTACTGTGTTATATTGAGGTTAATATTGCTAATAACATAAACTTATATTCAATTAAACTATTATAAAAAGATTTAAATATCCCATGCGACATGTGGATCCCGATGAAGTTTAAAAATCGACCGAAACGTGGTGTGCACCATTCTGAAATAGAGTTTACGGTAATAAAACTACTAAACCCATCTGTACTAAATTTTAACTGCACCCTTTTCATAGTTCAAGGAAGGTTTGTTTAGCAATAATAAAATTTACAATAACCAACAATTTAAATTTATATTGTTTAGTGGGATAAACGAACTCTGTCATACTTTTCATATACTTTTATGGTTACAAATTAAAATCCACCCAGTTGAAATCAATAAAATTATTACAAATCATATGTATCATAGGCCATTGGTTGTAAGCAACGATAATGCAGTCCATTATATGGAAGTCTTTTAATAGTATCTGTCGATCAACTTATCAATCCATGAATCACCGCTAAACAAAATTTTAACTTAAGTAATGTTCATTTAGGTTTGTGAACTCTTGCATATACCTCATATAGAACAAAGAACGATTTACATCTTAAAAAAAAAAATTCCTTTCATCCTACATCGAGTGCCTTCAAACAAACCCTTGATTCAACGTAAACAAAAATTCATGACAAGTTGAGAGTATACAACCAATGTCGGAATTTTATTTTAAATTTTATTCAATCACATATGAAAACTCATTTTCAAATGAAACAGATGCATATATACGTATATTTCACCGTTGCATATCTAGTACAGGAATATTGTTGAGGAGTGCGATAGAAGGGAGCGATGAAGATGCATTAGGAAGGTTTAGTGCCCCAGTTATTTCCTGAGACGCCCTCGCTATCTGGCACAAGGGCGAGCCATTTTGACAAATAAGGAGCATATAATCTGGAAGGGAGATAAGGAAGGGCTGTAGGCATTCACAGAACAGGGGAGGATTTTGAGGGGATTTTATCCTTCCAATCTGATATGTGCTCAGCCATGATCATAGCCTATACGTTATATGCGTAATTTATCTACCTTAGAGTTGAAACATATGATAATCAATCTATTGAAATAGCAGACGAATTTGCTATGATAAACATCAGCACCTATGCTGTCCCTGTTCTGTTATATTTGTTCTATTATTTCGAATAACCACTCGCCTTCAGTTCTAACTTAACAGAATCGACTAATATCTAGACTGGTCTATCAACTGAAAAATATTACCTTTTTTCTCATCTTACGAAAAATCTCACAATATTTGCCATAATGAAATTTTTTTAATATAAATTATTTTTTACTAAGATGTCCACTTAATAGCCCTATAATAATAAAATATGGGAAACATAAAAAATATCACCTTTTTTTAAAATACTTTCTGGGCTTTATAGCCAACGAAATGAAAAAGAATGAAAATTATTTTTTTTTTAAGGCCGTTGCCCCTTAAGATTAATAGATTGATTTTTAATGAACAATATAATGGTGCCCTAGCTGCCGCATTGTGGCTAACCACAATAGAAATAGAATCATGGTAATATAAATTAATACTAATCATATATAATAAATTTACAAGAAAATTCAAATAAATCTTCATATTTTAAAATAAGTTGAGAACAAAAAAAAGGGAGTGAAAAATACAGGAAATAGGACAAAAATTAAAGTATCAGTCATTAAATGAGAAACCATTATAGACACAATAAGTAGATGAAGCATTAATCATACTAGAAAAAAATAACTGTGATTTGAGATAATAATACACATTATGAATATTCATATCTCATTGCAGTAAATATTTTCCTCTATTAAACATTGGATTGAATGCCTAATAAGTTCTGTTCTGAAGAGTCTGAATTTAATAAAATTGAGAGTGGAAAAATGGCGTATATTGGATGGGTGGGAGTTCCAAACAGATGCTCTGGCAATAAAGGAACTAAAGGTCAGAAGGACTGTTTTGCGGGAACCATTTAACACCAAACTAATTTAGGAAGGTGACTGTGAGGAAAGAGATTTGTAAAGGAATGAAACAAGGAAGTATTGTTGTCGGAAGGAGGGACATTACCAGTTTAATTTAGTGGAGTGGAGTGTTAAGAAATATGGTCAAGAAGGGAGATCCATATAGAACTAATCTCAGACAACAGTTCATAATCTTCAATCTTGGATCCTGTGATTCCGAGAGACCCCGTACAATACACTACCGTAGTCAAAATGATGGGCAGCCCTACGCCCGAGATGAGTTTCCTCCAGCAGGCTGACAAGCTTCACATACTGAGAGACCGCTGGTCATCGGTGGGTACTCGCCTAATGCTATGCAATCACCCATCCATGTGGTAATCAAACAGGGCCGTGCTTAACTCCAGCATCTTTAGCTACTGGAAAATAAGCTATAAATTGTTACAGTTTTAGCTAAAAAACTCGGTTTTATACCTCAACATATTCAAGAAAGACGATGCAACCTATGTTCCTTCATGCTCTTTATGTTCTTATACATAATATTTTTAAATTGATTGTCTGAACAGGTAGTTAATATAGTAAATATGCGGTATTTTATGTTTGAATGATATTAAACTTGCTGCTTCTTTTCTTAGGTTCCAGGACTACTTCAAAGAGGAGAGTTAATTTGAGGAGAGATCCGACAGATAAAGCCCACAGAAGTAAGTGTTGACCATTTTATTTTCATTTTTAGAGTATGAAAATACAGAAAATTCTCTAAAAACGTCGATCATATCTTCGCATCTATGGAAATCAAATGTGAAAAGACGTATTTTTTATTTAATTCGTTTACCGTTGAATTCTGCAAAGCCTACCTTGTAGTGTAATGCTAAAAATTCTTAAAAATGCCAATTCCGTTTTTCATCTTCTAACTACCGTTCAGATTCAAAATTTTACCATAAGGCCTTGGAGAAAAAACAGAAAACGTATGAAATTAAAAAAAAAAAAATAAGTGATTTTCATATTCGTTAGTTTTTCATAGTGTCGACGATATGTATAGTTCAGTTCGCATTTACTTCGATAACAGACAAATATGGTTATTTCTGTTGATTTTGAGACTATTTCACAGTCAAGATACAGTGATTTAAGTCATTTAAAAGAATAAAAGTAAAAGATGTTTTATGTTATATTATAAGAGAATTTTATTTAGAGATTCCCTGCCTGCCGTTTAGGAGTAGATAATTCAAGATTGTGCACTTTTCAAAAGAACATTTTTATCGTTTTCCTAAATCCTATAAATAATTCTAAAAATACCATTTGGGCCAAAATAGATATTTTAATGTCTTTTTAAAAAGCACTACTTGAAAAAATTTTCATTGCGCAGATTTTAAGAATCTTGCTTTGAACGTTAATAATTACTTATTTTCAAAGTAATTTGACCTATGCACTTCTACACGAGAACCACCGAATTAAGATATGGATTGTTTCATCACCATATGAGGCGTTTAGTATCAAAACCAGCTCAATCCATAAAAGTGGGAAAACAATTTTTTGTTGTTATTTGATAGTTCTTGGTCGATACTATTAGGCTACATAGAGATTTTGAACAAATCCAACTAAATCCTCCCGAAAACCGACAAAACCCCCGGCAAAACCGGTCTTTTTTTCAAACCCAGCTCAATCCAAGCCTCAGCAAAGATAAATGACGAGAATAATTTGCTCACTAAGCATTTTGGGGTTCAGCGAATGGAAATTGAATCTCTTAGATATTATAAAAACGAATTCTGGAACCACATTCAACAAGAAAGTAATGCGGTAAAGAATGTGTTGCCAATACGAACTTCTTGATAAAAATTTATTTATCTAATTTTATTATCTTCAAATTGTTTCCTTCGGGTTTATTATAGTGGTATTTTAATCCGTTGAGAATAAGTTTAATGTTTAAATTTGCATTAACTACTAACAGCAGCACTACACAACTATATTTTTTTTAGAGATTTTTCTTTTAATTTTTTCCACTTTATGTAAATATTTTCAATTTATTTGTACATTCAGATTAACTACAAATTAACGACAGCACTATGATAACTTGAATTATCAACTCACCTTTTTGATTTTGCAGTCTAATAAATGGTGGATAATTGAGAAAAAATATTAATTTAATTGAAAACTGTGGCAAAGGATGAAAAAAAAAAAAATTAAAACCAGCTTAATCCAATTTGTTTTTAATAAGTAGGCAGTAATTATAATTTGAATAAGAATAACGATTTTGAATTAGATACCAAAGATTGTCAAAACAAAAATAAACTTTTTTCGGAAAAATTGAATGGGGAGTGAGTGAAATGTTTTTGTCTCTCATGTAAAATCTATAAAAATGGATTGAGCTGGTTTTGATACAAAACGCCTCATATGTTGTATGAGATCTATTCTCAACCTATGTAACTAACGATCAGACTTTAAATGTTCTGTTAATAATATCGTTTATAACCTTCTTTTTAAGAGGAAACAGTAGAGTTGAAAGTTTTTACTCGGTAGAGAAAATAGTAGTAACAAAAAGTAAGATTTTAAGCCTCTTCCGGGCAGGAGTGAGATTGAGAAAGTGTGGAGCAGGAAGAGCATGGATTACACTTAGGGAATTAGTAGCGAGGGTGCCCTAACAGGTTTAGGTTCTGTGTAAAACCTGTCTAATGGCCATGAGATTGCTAACCTTCGCCCAATCCTAACGCCGCTACCAACTAATTAGCTCGTCCTTTTACAAGCCCTCTTCTCATTGGCTAGATTCGGAAAAACTACTCATTCATGACATTTAATATCAATGATCTCATTGCATTTAATAGCCACGAAAAGCTCACACTTTGCAGTGCCACACAAGATTATGAATATGACTTATGATTGTTTCGATTTCCTTAGTATATGTTCTTTCTATCATGAAATGGTTTTGTTTTCAATATTTTCAGTTTATTTATTGTTGTATGTTCGGCAGCGAGAGGATTCGGGATGAGAGTGGTCGGAGGCAAAGTCGGACTTGACGGCCGTCTCTTCGCATACATTGTCTGGACTGTTCCAGGAGGTCCTGCAGAGAAAGGAGGCCTTCAGCAAGGCGACAAAGTAGATACATATTGTTTTAAAATCTGTATTTTTGTCTTTACACGTTACTTTTGTTAATAAAAATTCATTTAACATAAACTAATTTGTGATTCAATTCTAGGTTCTGGAATGGGGTGGAGTATCATTAGTCGACAAGACATTTGAAGAAGTTTGTTCCATCATGGACAGGACCGGAGATTCAGTCGAACTGCTCGTTGAGCATGGCAATGATTTGTAAGATCGTTTTTTATTGTTTCCATTAGATGTATCTTCCATTCAAACAACATTATAAACAATGTTTTGATGATCATGATAAGTCAACTTTTTATTATCGTTTTCTAGGAAAATGCCTTCGAAATTGAAATGGTCCTTGATTGTCAATCATAATGATTTATACTATTATTATTTTTTTTATTTTTTTTTTAGACTTCAACTAGAGAATAGGCGCGCGTTTCTCACAGATATCACTTGTTTGTATTAAGTATATCTGCTTTTTTAATCACCATATCTATACTATATATATGTTAGAAAAGGCAGATATGTTAATCGGTATAGTTTATTTGGTATATCTCATGGGTTTTTAACATAAATAAAAAATTAATTTAAAAATAAACATGTTTTATTTTATTACACAGGGGTACTTTTTTCACAGCTTCTTAAAGAACTCAGAAAAAAAAACCCAGTAAATTAACGATAAACTATCCAGAATTATACTTAAAAACTAGTTCAATGAAAATAGCAACATTACTTTGAAGATAAAATACAATCCTTGCAAAAACGTTTTGAATGCTGTAAACAAATAAACTGCCTACATAGCTCACAATTCAAAAGAGTGGTTCTGTTTTGTTTATAAACAGTTATAATGACTATAAAAAAAAAAAAAAGTGTATATAAGAAATAAAAAGTACCTACATAGGTAAAATGATACAATCATTAGAGGTCGCGCATATCTGACTCATACAAGATCGCTTAATTTCAGTGTTCGTTTGTGTCAACTGTAAATTCAATTTGTATGTTACTTTGAATTACAAATTTTACAGCGTATAATTTTAAATAAATGATTTGAAAAACTTATGTTGATGGGCGCGCTTATTCCTGAGATACAAAACACATTTTTCTACCGTACCGTTTGCGGTTGGAATCCTCGTTCAAGACTATGCTAAGGATGTTATCTGATAGATATGTGCACTTATCGGAAGGTTAAGAAAACTATTATTAACAGAAATTGTATTACCATCCTGTCTTTTTATTCTTACATAATAAAAAGTGTGGTCTCTCAGACACCACAGCGTGGAATGGTTAAATTATACCACTTGCAAAATTACACAAAATAATCTTGTTTATATTCTTTGGCAGGAGGATGTGCGACTTACTGGATGAACCGACCCCTTCAACAGCAAGAAAAAACTCCGGGGAAGGTCTCTCCATCGGCCTCGGTAGGTCAAAACCTCGAGTACTTCAGTAGTGCAAACTATCAAACAAAACTCTGCTTAAATTAAAACTTCCAGCAAATCCTCATTATCCAAATCCACAACTCACCTAATATTAAATTAAACTGAATAATAAACTTTGCCAGTAGGGTAATGAAAGTAGGGAAGGGAAGACGTAAAAGGAAATAACTTGTCTGTTCGCAGAAGGCGATGTGGACAAATCTCCAGCTTCCCCGACGAGGAGGAAACTTCCAAAAACTCCGGTATAATGAAGCCGCATCCGGTTGCGTAGATCGCTCTGCATGCCATATCCTTCCTACTCACGCCCGTTCAGTCATTTTAAGTTGAGAGAGAAAGAGAGGGGCTTTGCGCTTCTGCTTGCTTAGGGAATTCACAAGTTCGACTTTATCGGTTTCCTTTCCACGCTTGATTATTAATTTATATTTTTAAAATTACATATTCCTTTTTATCTACTTCAGTTTGAATTGTGTTTAGTAATATCAGCTCGTATTGTATTATTAAATATATTTATCTTGAGTTGCATCAACAGAAGTCTTTAGTTTGCTGGCTTCAAATCATGCACATTTTTGTAAATGAGCATTCATAAAAATTGAGAGGGAAAAATAAACATTATGTGTATTGATAAAACGACATTCATTTTATAAAGCGACAGAAAATTAATTTTGACAACTCATTACATTGAAAGTACCGTCTGTATATTTTATAAACTGAACTTCCTCATATTACAGATTTTCTTCCCATATTCGTTCTTCTAATAAACATATTTTGCACGCAGAAACTGAAAACAGTTTTAAACTGTAAGCCGTCTTTCATATTTAAAATAAACTTAAACTTTTATTTCTTAGAAATCTATTTTTTTTTTTAACTATAACTTATGGTTAAATAAAACATAATTAGCATCTCTCCAAACAACATTAATATTGAATCAAAATATTTTTATCACTCTAGAAAAACTTGATTATTTTAAATGCCATTAATCATTAATTTATCATTTCACCATTTAATAAAAACGTAGTGATTCTGATACTGCCATTGTTTCCAGTAACTGAGAAGCACAATAGTATTATTTATTGTAATGCAATACCAAATTATCTTTTTGTGTTTGCAATGCCGCTTGTCAGCATATCAATTGCCAACAAGAGGAGTTGAGTCTAGATTGAATGTGTTTGTTGGTTACTTTCTAACTTTCATCAAATTTGCCACAAAAAAATTGACATCTGCTTCAACAAACAAAAATAATTGAATGAAACCAATTATCTTTCAGACAAAATCGCCCATCTCATTAGGTAGAACTTCAGATACTAGTCTTCATAATGACATTTTGTCTTTTTTGTCTATTCAAGAATTAATAATAACAGTTCCTCTTATTATTATTATTTTTGAAATCACTTTAGAAAACATAGTTATTAAATTAATTTCTTTTTGTAACATGGGTACCAAAAACAAAATACTTTTCCAATGCTTCAAGGATATTGTTATTTTATATGTATGTATTATATGTATTTGTTAAAAATTATTCTGTGATATATAATGGTTTGTTTTAGTTAATTATGATTTTATACATCTGAAGAAGACTTTTATTTTTGATAGACTTTTAGAAGGTCTTATTATACATACATGTCATTTTCTCTTTCGGATTCTATTTATGAGTAATTCTACAATTTTTTTTTAAATATTTTATATTGGGTCACATTTCTTACATCTATATCTCTCAAATTAAAGTTCTTTGCATCGATCAGTTAAGAAATTTCATTTTGTAATGGATTTCTGCTACATGAACGTATTGTTATCCAAACGTTAACTGTTATTTAGCGATAAGTTTAAATCTCTGGTTAGTCATTAAATAGCCAACCGCTAATGTGTTAAGCCCAAAAATCTTGGAGGATAGAAATTTGAGGCAAGCAGTTGAGAAAGGGGCAAGCAATGCATAATGGATAACCTCATTCTCTTAAACCAGCCTTCCTCTCTCAACTTAAACGACTTTTATTTGTTTCTCTGGGCCAAAGGGATAAACTCCCTGTTTGTTTTTTTATTTTTATTTATTTTTTTTATCAATTGAAAGGGGAAAGAAACCTTAAAATAAAAACACTAAGCCATTGGATTTAACGGAAATAATATGATCGGCACTTTTAAAACTTGTACCAACTAGAGTGTGTAGGTAGTTATTGCTTTAATGTCGGAGTATTCCCTTAAAAGTTTTTGCCTTTTCTTTCTTGCCTAAAGTATAATTTGAACCTTTTATTTTCCACCCCACCCTGACTTAAATGCTTGCTAACAATCAAACGTATCTGTCATGTGTGTACTTATCCTCCATCCACATCAGTGTTGGTATATAATCCGAAATACTTTTATCTTTCTATACTGTTTGTGTATATGGCATATTTCCATCAATACTAAGTAGGTTAATATGAAATGTATTGTGTAAAACATTGTTAGCTCTAATGATATGTATTTTTAATATTAAAAACGTTAATGTTATTGAGTGTTAGAAAGTTATTATATATGTGTAACATGTTGCATTTAGCTCTTGTTCTCTTTGTATCTGTCCTTTGTGGCTTTAACATACTCAAATAATAATTATTATTCATACGTACTTAATTATAAGAGTAATACATTAATTAAAAGGAAGCATTTTGACAAGAACTATCTGAATTTTAAAGATACCTGAGACCCATATGTATTCTTGTAGCTTTATGCGATTTTAGAAACCGAATTGAAATACGCTTATTTCCCTCTCTTTGAATCACTACTAGAAATATCATGGAATATTACAACTTCTGTATTTATTTTAAGTTCATTGACAATATCACAATTTCACTTCATAAAGCTTTGATTAATTTCATTATTAGTGTAAGTTTTAAATTTCAAATACAAACATGTAGTAACCCATTGTTTCTGTTTTATTCAGTGTTGAGCATATTGTTAGCCAGAATTGTTACCGTTTGCGCAAGTCTTGCTTTATAACAAATTAAATTAAATTATTACATTAATGGTAAATATATCCAAAGCTGGGACCAGTACAGTTTAAATGAAGTAGCCCTCTTTTGAGCTCATCTGTCCATTCCTGCAATTATCTTCTCCCATTGCTAGGAGTTGTTCTCATATTTTATTAAATTAGTTTCTTACATGTTTTGCATTATTTGTGAAACCTCAATCAAACTTTCCACTGTTAATATTTATCAAACCATATTTGTTTCTAAATCAATCATATCAAATTATTTATAGTCCAATAAGATTATTTATTTAGGTTATTTCGTCTGGGTTTAAATAAAGCATTTGACAAATTAATGTGTACCTTTTATATGTCTGTAGATCAACTTATTTTTAATGAATCAATTTAGCTCAACACCTTTTATGATTTGTTAATTTTTATTTACAACCTTTACAGAGCCATGATAAATGAAATAAATTAATAAAATTCAAGGATATTGTTAAATGATTTTATTTTTTTATTTATTTTCTAAGAAACTATTTATAATCAAGCTTAAACAAACACAAATATTGAATTTATCTTATTATATAGATAAACATGGCCTATTAATGCTTATGTGATCATGCAAACGTTATTAACAATTAATGTTTTAAAATCTCATTTTGTGAGATTGTTAAAATTTATAAATTCTTAACCATTTCCACAGTGCTGCGATAAATATTTTGGCTGTTTCTCACATCTATCCAATGCAGTAGTATAGTAGTTTGATAATACCAACTTTTAAGTTTCTTAAAAAATTATATTACTTTAAAATTTAATTAAAATAAAAGCAGTGTTAATTTTTATTTATTTTTTTTTTATGTTTTTATTTGAAGAATAAAAGCCGTGGATGATAATCAAACACATGACTACAGTTTTCCATGCCTAAACAGTAATTGCAATTTCATATTTTTATTGCCTTATGATTTATCTATAAAACAGGAATTGTCAATAGTGACTGGTTGATTGATTTCAGACTGTCGTTTCAGGATTAGCTAGTTTTTGAAAAAAGAAATTCAAGAAATATTAGGCACGAGTATATTTTACACATATGCAGATGATTATAGTTAAGAAGTTGAGAAAATAAATATTGTTTTGATAATGCAAGAGGGGAGTGTCTTTACAGATAGAAAGAAAAGCCAAATCCCAAAATGAGATTGTACTCATACATACAATTAAGTATATGTAGAGTGGCATATCTGAATACTTTGTATCCTTTACTGAAAAGTAGCCAATACAACTAGTGGATCCAGTTAAAATAAAGTGGGTACAAGAGCTGAGGGAGTGGGAACTGGTTTGTGAATATAGATAAAACTACTGACTACATCTCTTAAATGAAAATGATGACTAATTAAATGGAATAATTTTTGTTTCAATAAATAATTAAAATGTGAACAAATTGTCATAGCTATCTTGTTTCTTATTACATAATTTTTCTCAAAATTGTAATACATTATTTTATCTTTGGCTTCGAATTCAAAGCTTATGAACAAACAGTAGTGCAGATTTTTTTTTTAGCAATCAAGTTTTCAGTAGATGAAATTTAGTAAAATTAAATTATAGGTACTGAATTGTGTTTCATATCCAATTTGAACAACTGATATCCAAATTTCATCCCGTCTGCTTTATACACTTCAGCATGTCTAACTTTGTTATTCTACCATAATTAAATTTAAGAGTGGTTCAAGAATTGTAAAAGTTTATTGATCTTTTATTTACAAAGGTTATTAAAAATAAGTAAATATCAATTAAATAAGTAAATATCAATTAAATAAGTAAATATCAAAATATATTGAGCTGGATTACTGGAGTAATCCAGGTATTACATTTAAGCTCAAATAGTTTACCATAAAATCCAGGTACACCGTCAATGGAAGAAAAGAAATTAATGGCAAGTAAAGGAAGTTAACTATATTTGAGCCTTGATATAAATTTTCATGGGCATTGTTTTTACTGCTGTCTTGTTCTGAGTTTGACACTATTAGAAAATGCTTGTTCTGATAGTTCAGCCCTACTTTCTGAAATCAAGCATTGATAGTCACTATGACAATAGGATTCTAACCTATACAAAACAATCTTTTTTAAAATATATTCAGTTTAAGAACAGATAAATTTTGCTTTGATTGATTTAATAAATTTCTATTTTATTAAAGTTTTACAACTATTTAAAATATTTTCATTAATATCAAAGAGAAAAGAATTTATATCATATGTTACAGATTAATGTATGTAAATATATTTATGAATTTCTAATAATTTTAAATATAAAGAACTGTGTATTACACAAAGTTGGAAAATTGTTTTACAAATTATTGAAGGGAGAGTTTAAAAAAAATAAATAGCATTAACATAAAAAGATGATTATTGTAAATGTATATATATATATTTATATAGCTGTTTAAACTGTTACCGTTAATATTACTTAAATTGAGAGAACAAAATCTGAATTTTATTAAAAATATCAAAATTAAATTCCTAGGCAAATGTATAAATTAGAAAAAAACTTGCTATTATTCAAAGCTTTTATACTTACTATAAGAGTAAATTGTATTTTTATAATACTGTTACCACAAATTACTCTATTTTATCGTCATGAAAAGATAATTTTGAAATTAGAATAAAAATAATTATTTATATTATTATTTTTTTTTTTTTAAAGAAAAATATTCTTTCAGTTTATTAGATACTTTCAATATGCTTGATTTAAAATGTAAAAATAAAATTATTTATTTTAAAAAAGTCTAGTCATAAATGTTGAACTTCAAATTTTTTCCATTAGTTTTTAAACTATCATTTACCTAATTTTTATATAAATAATCAAGTGTTCGTTTTGTTGTGATTTTCAGTATTAAAACTGGGAACAAAATCTTTATAAGGATATTATTTTTGTATAAGTCTAAGACAGGTGATCTCATTTAAACTTTTGGTTTTCTTAAAATTTATCAAATCATATCAATAGCTGATATATATTTGTACACTTAAAATTTATACGATTGCTAAGGCCTAAGGCGCCTGAACTTTGCCTCTTAATGTCTAAATTGTAAATTGTATGTTATTTGCTACGTATAGAACATCGAAAATGTGTGTATGTTGAAGATATTGGGTATATTTATACACATTCTTATTGTATAATTAAATATATTGTATAAAACAAGATAGGCGACAATAATAACCAACTGTATCAAAATAGTTTATACAACTTTTGCATTGCGATACAGGCGTTACATATGACATTTATTAAACACTTCACAAAAAAAAAAAAAAAAAAAAAAAAAAAAATTAAGAAAGAAAAAAAAACTTCCTTCTTAGTACTAAAAATACTTGTGTTTTGGGATTTGGAAAGTAAATTCTAAATATATTTGAGGCCCCTTCTCTAGGCCTCCTGCTTTGTATACTATATCGTATCAAATTTAAAACAAAAAAATAAAATAAATTTATGTACTATAGTTAAGAGTATATATACATATATGTTGTAGAACTTAGTTATAAGATATGAGGTTTGATCATTGTGATTCTGAACCCATGGTAAAGCTCGGTAAAATTTCTAACAGAATGTAATGTATAGCAGTTTATAATGGGTCAGTGTGCCAGTGAAACCTAAAACTCTATTGCCATATACAAACAAAAAAAAAATCCTATTGGGTATTTTCATTTTGATGTATATTATTTAACTTTTGATAAGTTAAATAAGTTTCTTTTCCGTACCTATTATTATTTACACACTTGATAAAGATGAAAATGGTTTCACTGTCCACGTCCTTGGAGAGCAGAATCATGATAATAAGTTAGGTACCAAATAGGAAAAAAAAATATGTAAATGTTTTAAGAAAAACTATTGTCCTTCAAATCTATCCTTTGTCTCAGTTTTCTCTGTCACGAGTAGCCAGATAAATGTAATAGAAAAATAGAGTAAACAAAGGGGGAAAAGTGGGTACGTTTTGGAATAATGTTCTCTTTTGGGAAATAAAGGCAAAAATATATAATTATGAAATACTTCATTTCAATACAATATTCAGATTCCTTGTATAGGGTAGGCCAAAGCACTGTGTGATCTAGGTTGTTATTATATTATTTTACTTTACTGCTATTCAGGACCATTGTTTCAATTTGATACCAGTTTTATTCTACTGAACAAAATATATCCTCAACAAATTATCCTTTACTTTTCAGCCTGATAATATTGTGCTAAGTTGAAAGAATAATGTCATTTGCTACAGAAAAACTCTTTATTTTTTAAATGAAGGCTCTTTTATCATTTATTATGTTCTAAATATTTATCTTGCTCTTATTATTTATTTTTTAAAACAATAATTTATTATTTATACTATTTCACTACATTTCTTTTAATCATAGTTAAATATAAAATACTATTTAATTTTAATATTATGCAAAACAGTAACACTTCTGCTGAATAGTTTCATATTTTTTTCTAAATTTAGAACTTAATATTTTCAGAAAATCAAGTTAATCAATTTTTTTTTTCTTTCAAAGTAAATTTAACCAATCATTCAAGGTGAAATGAAACTTATCACTATTGTATACAATAAAATTTGCTTTTGGCCAATCCTATATTACTTACACCTTAAAGAAACCATTTGGAATTGTTTTCAATGAAAAAAAATTCAAATTTATAATATATTTTGCTTTTTTAACACTGTTCTAAAAAATGTTTGGAAACAATTTTTTCTGGTTTCAAAGCACACAACATCCTCAGTGGCACATGATGTTGCATTACGACAATTACCAATGCATGGAGCTTGCCTCTTTTCACGTTAGATCTCTTTTTAGTATTGTCATTTTCCTTTAACGCGTTTTTTCAGAGCTTACCTTCATATATGAGTCTTCAACCATGTACATATCTTTGTAGATATAGGTTTTAATGTATATTTATTTCCTAGTAAAATGTATCTGAGCAGAAGTTACTAGATTGGTAGCAGTTGAGGTTGGATAATACACTTATATTGGAATGTTTAACCATGTACATAAATAACCACAAAGTGTTGTAGAATATTAAATTTGTTTTGATATAATATTCACTTAAATATTTATCCTCCACTTTTCAAAACGAGATTTGTATAGCATCATACACATATTAGATATTTGAACTATTTGATTCAGCACTTAATTAAATGACAAAAAATGGAAAAACACTCAGACTCACTCACTCACATTTACAAATATCAATTTGTGCATGAAGTCAGGCAAACGTCAATTTTTTATATAAAATAAACACTATATAACCACTGGTATCTCTGTGAACCACATACAGCTCTTTTTTTTATTGTGGTATCTCGCTGAAAATTTACATCTTTAAAATAAGTATTATTTTCTTACACATGTATTATACAACACTTAATTCTTATGTAATTTTTTTTGTATTAATTTAATTTTAAATTTTATGATTAAATCAGTCCAAATATGATGTGATTCTTTAAAGTACATGAAAATCTGGATTGCAGCTTCCATCACCCTGTTATTTGAAACAAGATGATATTGTTTCTGCAATTTTTATTTAATGATTTATTTGAAAAGAAATTCAATCCAAGTTAGTCATTTAAATGTGATCTAAATTTAAAATTTAACATTTCAGATTGAGATAAAGAAAACAAAGATATATTTATCAAAAAATTTAAAACAGTGACCAGTTTAAATTGATATCTAAAATTTTGTTTTTGAGAAAATCTTGCTACATGTTTATCATAAGTATTTTTTTTTTTTTTAATCATTACAATGGCCCTTCAAACCTTTTTTGAGAACTGGCCTCTACTGGAGGATCTTCTCCCCCCCTACTTAGCCTTTTCAGGTTTATGTGGTTTTGGCAGCAGCGGGTTCAACATATGGGATTAATGTATGCCGCTATTGCCAATAAATCTCTTTATTTAAAACTTTATTATTTTACATAGCATATTCTGAGGACTATTTATTTGTGGGGAACAATCCTGTGGTGCATGCTTTGCATGCCTTAGCGACAGCACCTTTATCCTCCCAGACAGTAAGCCCGGTCAAGCCCTCCTGGTCCGCTGCATCCATCTGGTCCACTCCTTCCAGCTCTGCTGAAGACTGCATTCGTCTTATCAGCCTTGTCCAGCCCTCCTGGTCCACAGCATCCGTCCGGTCCCACTCCAGTCCTCAAGGTCGCAGGTCTTCTTCTTCCATTGGTGGTGGCTCATCAACCACGGGAATGAGCCTTCCTAAGGTGAATTGCGTAGGGCCCACCACTTCCTTCCACCCATAGATGAATTCCCTGAAGTGGGGATAATTCTCCTCTTCCATCAGTCTGGGGAAGTCCGCTTCGACGAGGGCGTAGATACCGGTTTTTCTCAACAACCTTGCTCAGTGTCCTTCCATGTCAGTGCAGGATAAGACCACGTGCTCAGCCGTTTCTGGGACTCCATAAGACAGGCACTTGGGATCGATGTCCTTTCCATGTTCATTTAGCTTTCCCCGAAACCCTCCATGTCCTGTGAGTATCTGTGAGACCCAGTAGTCGGGGAGGACCCATCTCGCCTGTAATCTTGATTGGAGAGTGGGGGAAAAACTTTCTCAATGCCCTTCCAGCATGCCACCCACCGTCCATTCCACTCCTGTAATTCAAGTCCTCCCTCAGCATCTTTTTCCATTGGCTAGAAGTCTCGCTGATTCGCTTTTGGAGTCCCTCCGGTAGAACGTCCAGCCCCTGCCTCTTCACTTCATACTTAATTCTGTCCTCCCTGAGGACGAGGTTCAGGGGCATCGCTCTGGCCAGCACCTGCACTGCATTATGCGACACCATTCTGTATGCCTTCATGACCCGTAGCTGAGGCAGTCTCTGTATTATGGCCAGTTTCCTCTTCTGCTGCTGTACAAGGTTTCCACTCCATGCAGGGGATGCATACCTCAGTATACCCAAGACCACACCTTTATAAATGGTCATTGTTGCTGGGTATCTGAGGCCCCAGAAGGCACCCCTATTCTCCTCAATCCATTAATTGATAGGGTCACCCAAGCCTTCAAATACTCCAGGTGAGGACTTCAGGATCAAACTTTCTTCTGAATTTGACTCCTAGGTAGGTTACCTCCTCACGTGGTTGAACCCTCGATCCTATGACGTCCAAGTTGATAGGGTAAGCCCTAGCTATAGAGCCCTTTACGAGTATGGCCTGGGTCTTGGCTGCTGCCATACTCAACTTCCTCCTCGCACACCATTCTCCCACGAAACTGGCGCACCTTTCTGCTTCTGACTTGAATCTGGCTCTACTATCTGCGGCCACGATCACTGCCAGGCCACGATCTCTCTCTCTCTCTCTCTATTGATCTCTCTACCTCGTAGCTAGTCTTATCTTCACCCTTCTGCCACATACATAGCTACTTACGAGGGAGTATAGGTTGCTGGGGGCGTTGAACCTCTGTAGTTGCTGGAGCACGCTCAGCCTCCATATGCTATCAAAGGTGGAGGAAATGTCGATTAGTAATAAGATTACATACTTCTCTGCCTTTCCTTCAGCATCCTGGCGTACTCTCAGCAATCTTTAGTTCCCTTGCCACAGTTCGAGCCGAATTGCCGTGGATGACTCGCTGCATTGAGGACTGGTCTATGGCTGGTAACCATTAGGTGCTCCAGGACTTTACTTACAACTGGGAGGAGGCATATGGGCCTATAGGCCTTGGCCATCTCCTTATCCTTACCTCCTCCCTTGTAGAGGAGTCTCAAGTCGGCGATCCCCCATTTGCTGGGGAAATACCCCTCGTCCAAACTCTGATTGAGGATGTCCAGGAGTTCATCCTCAATGTATGAGGCACTCTCCTTGAAGATCGCCGTATTTATCCCAAGTCCTGGGGCTCTACCGGTCCTTTGTCTATCCAAGGCAAGACAAAGGTCCCATTTATCCCATGGTGCTTCTAACAAATGTATCTTCTTCGTTATCCTGAGACGGATCATCCCTGGTTTCTTTAATCGACTTAAATAAACCATTAAATGACCTGGGTTACACCTTCCTCCTCCATAACACTGAAGGCTAAGCCCCGCTGATCTGAGCTTATGTCTGACCGTAGTCTCCAATGCACAATGCGTCTAGCCATTAATGCTGTGGCGAGTGTCTACTGGAGGATCATTCTTGTCCCATTTGTGTAGTTCCCATCCTGTTCCTTATTCCCAGAATACTCCTAATATTCTCTTCCACAACATGAAACCATCCCCATGTAATTCTTCATTTTCTACAAAGTGATTCCTCAAAAATTATTTTGGCGTTTCCTCTTCTCCAATCCTTGATATGTATCCTGCCCACCTTGGCCTATTGAATCATATGATGAGGGTTTGGAGAACATGGCCTATTATTATTCCCAGGTGGGGCCTCACCTCCATTCTCCATGCTTATATCCTCTATTTATTCTTCAGAGGATTTTCTTTTTCAAAATAAGAAAATACAGGGTGAGTATCTCTTAGTGTAAAAAAAAAAATTGGGTTAAACTAGATCAAAAATGTAGCTAAATGCCGCAAATCTCACCTTTCTATTCCAATCTGTTGCAGATATACGATAAATCAAAGACTTTTTTGAGGAAATCACGTTTTTTCCCATAAAAAACTGTAATATCTCCATTTTGTCTAAATATTTTTCAAATTTTGGCCACATTTTCAGATTTAGCATTAAATTTCCTATAAGAACAGAGTACACGTAACCTTGAATTTTACAAACTTGGTATCTAAAGAACAGCTTGATCTTCACCTTATTTGGGGAAGTCACAATGTCTTATTTACTTCAACACTCACCGTTTTTCGTAAAAACTATCCACAAAACGTCAAATCTCACAAAAACTTGCAAATTTAATCAGCTTTCGAATGATATGTTAAACGTAATGATTTTGTTTCAATTTCATGGAGATATTTACTTTTGAAACCGAAAAAACATGGTGTTCTCATTTTGTATACAAATCAGCTACTTGGGTAAATAACACATTATGAAAATCCCTTAATGGAAATGTGCATTTTAAACATAATAAACTCTTCATTGGAATAAAAAGCAAAGGAAAAAATGATTGTTTAATAGAAAATAAAGGAAAACTGTCAATAAAGCGACACTACATCAGAGGATATGATATTATTACATTTATTTATTATTATTATTTATTTTATTAGATTTTCAATGTAATGTTTAAAATCCAGTGATAATGAACATAGACCTTAATTTTGCCGTTAGCTTCTGAATGCAGATTGTGTCTAAGAATACTACTTTTTGAAGTGAATTTTATGGGCAGAAGAGTCTGTTTTTACAGGGGATGGCATTTCTACCAATCCATGTATATCGTTATTATGAATGGTCGAAATGCCTTCCCCTGTAAAAATGAGACTCATCTAGTCATAAATCACATAATAAATAAATAAATGTATTAACATAAGATCCTCTGATCTGGTGTCGCTTTATTGACAGTTTTCCTTTATTTTCTATTAAACAATCATTTTTTCCTTTGCTTTTTATTCCAATGAAGAGTTTATTATGTTTAAAATGCACATTTCCATTAAGGGATTGTCATAATGTTTCATTTACCCAAGTAACTGATTTGTATACAAAATGAGAACACCATGTTTTTTCGGTTTCAAAAGTAAATATCTCCATGAAATTGAAACAAAATCATTACGTTTAACATATCATTCGAAAGCTGATTAAATTTGCAAGTTTTTGTGAGATTTGACGTTTTGTGGATAGTTTTTACGAAAAAACGGTGAGTGTTGAAGTAAATAAGACATTGTGACTTCCCCAAATAAGGTGAAGATCAAGCTGTTCTTTAGATATCAAGTTTGTAAAATTCAAGGTTACTTGTACTCTGTTCTTATAGGAAATTTAATGCTAAATCTGAAAATGTGGCCAAAATTTGAAAAATATTTAGACAAAATGGAGATATTACAGTTTTTATGGGGAAAAACGTGATTTCCTCAAAAAAGTCTTTGATTTATCGTATATCTGCAACGGATTGGAATAGAAAGGTGAGATTTGCGGCATTTAGCTACATTTTTGATCTAGTTTAACCCAATTTTTTTTTTTACACTAAGAGATACTCACCCTGTATGGTTCATCATTTTGAGTGAAACCTACTCATAAACATGAAGGAGAAATGGCCATATCAAGCTTTTATAAAGCTGAACCATGGTTTGTCTTAATTTTAAAACTGCTAGCATGGACTGAAGTAGCTTCGATTTATATTCTCTTTCTCCTACTTTCTCAATATTTTATGTGTCAATAGTCACAATATCTTCAGGTCTATAAGGATCTTCTATTATAAGGATATCTTTTCTGTATTTACTTGCTCCTAGCATAGCCTATTTGGATGTCTAATTATTGCCTGAACTGCTGTTATGGTGACCCACATTGAATATTTGATGTCTACATAAATTGGAGCTGAATAGGTTTGAGATATATAGATATGGTATCCAATCATATATAACAATCATTATTGTTAAATATATTATTAGAACAGTTTATCCACTGCATGATAACATTGGTTAGCAGATTACCTTCTGCACAGAAGAACACTACTGAAGCATAAATGCTTAGATACTTTTATTCAACTTTCAGAGCCAATAGCTGAATCACTTATTTCTGCATAGCTGTTATTTTTACTTAAGTTCCTCTCATTCCTTTTTCCTATTTTTCTTGTGCACTTTTTCCTCTCTTCTTTTTATTCTAGGTTTTACTAGCACTATTCTTGTTCATTTAATTAACATAGTCCTTGTGCCAATTTTATAATCTTCTCAAACCAGGAAATTTTGTTGTTCTTTTATTTCTTTCAGGAGGTTCAAGAGTATTATTAATGGTACTGAAACATGACTATTAACCTGCTTCAGCACCTTTGACATCAGAGACATAAGAGTGGATATTTTAGATCTGTGTTCCCCTGCTACACTTCTGACATAAGAAGTTTTTCAAGATTAAATTTTAGTTTTTTGTGCTTTCCGGATGCAGGCCTATCTTTGCACATACATGAGCTGTATTGAGACAATGTTCATAGTCCACATTAGCCCTCCTAAATGCTTTCAGCAGCAAATATGTAGCAGATAGGACTTGTGCCTTTCCAACTTAATATGATCACTATTGTTGTCCATGTTTTTGTTATGTCCGGTCCAGATTTCTTTATGTATGATTTTATGTGTGCCATGATTTTTTGTTGACCAACCTCAGCCCATTGTTGTTATTAACATTGCCCCCCCCCCTATAGGCTATATCAACTAATTGTTGGTTGATACCCTTCCGTCCTCTTAATCTTTACATTAGAATCACTAGATGAAATTTTTATTTTGTATCAGGAACATAAGTCAATAGACTGTTGTGATGCAATAGTCCTCTCCAATAAATCATATTTTTTTTTCTTTACTTGTTTCTCAAGTTATGGTATTTACTCTGAGTATGAAATTATAGAATTTTTCATGGAATCTAATTTAATATATTCTGAAACTCACTGAGATTTTATTACATATTAATTAATGGATGTTTAATATTTGGTTATTATAGTCATAACTTTATGGAAAGTATTAAAAAAAAAAATTATCTCAGTTTAGATCAAGGATCAAAGTAAGGAAACATGATACAGGTTTTTCAGATATGTATATATTTACATTCGGGTAGGATCAGTATTTACTACCATTTTTTGGTTCTAGCTATTATAGGCTTATGATAAGTAAAGTAGGTAATGTAGTTCTTACTGGTGAGGTTGATATTACGTGCAAACACCAAGTCTATATAAGAACCACTACGTGTTGTACTGGAATTTTTGTTATTAATGAGTCACACTAGAATAATATTAATATTTTATAAATATTAAGAATAATGATATTAATATTTTATAAATATTAAGAATAATAATATTAATATAAATTGATAATATTCATTTTTGTTATTAATGAGTCACACTAGACTCTAAAATCTTGAAGTGAGAACGTAATTTTAAAAAATTAATATTAATTTTTGTTATTAATGAGTAAAAATAATAATTGTTACAAGAGGTAATGGACAGTTTCACTCTTGAAACCCAGTTAGTTCCCGTAAAAACATGTACTGTAAATTGGGGCAACTTTGCCAGGTTTAATTTTTCCTTAAACTTTTACTTCAACCAATAGCGATAAAATCTGTTTCAAACCCATTATAATTATGAGTCTAGATCTTTTGATTTAAAATATATGCAATAATTACAATTTAATCATTAAATTAGATTTTAAAAATACAGAAAAATAGCATTGGCAAAGTTCCCTACAATAGGGCAACTTTGCCAAATATGTAAAAAACACTTAAAAAATAGAGACAGCGACAGATAAAAGGATTGTTTGAACTAATATGAAAATATTTTAACGAGAAAAAGACATATATTTAGATTTTACAGTATTTATAATAAAACATCGTAATAATGAAATTCATTAAAACGAAACTTGAAATACCTAAAGGGGCCCACACACTATCAACCTGGTTGTTAACCTTGTTGACAACTTGCAATGTTGAAGACGGTGTTGAGCATCTGTGGACTGGTTGAAGGTTGAAATTCTAGTGAGTGGGCAACAACCTCAACACTGTTGGCAACAAGGTTGATGATCAGGTTGATAGTGTGTGAGCCCCTTAATGAAATTTAAAAACAAAAAAAAACTTCAGGCATCTCAGAGTTCAATAAATGGTGGGTCAATTATATAAATGATGTCTCCTAAATTTAATAAAGCTTCATCAGCCATGTTTGGGAAGTAAAATGATTTCCTGTGTTGTTTGTGCAGAGGTAGGATATTTCAAAATCCTCGCCTCCGTAGAATTTAGTGTTTGCCCACGAAATTCTTAGCACTTTTGCAATATAGATATTTATGTAAAAACAAAATCAAAATTATAGGTTGGTAAAGTTGCCCCATCTTGACCTTACTTCCTAGTGCAACTTTGCCAAGTTATATTATAAACCTAAAAAAAAAGTTAAGTTTACATTGTCTAGTAGTTCTAAATAAATATTAAATTATGTATCAGACAAAATAAATAGTTATTATTTACTTTTGAATTTGTGAGCAGGACAAGACACTTTGTAAGGGTATCAAAACCAACTGTAGCAAAACAAGCAAAGAAAAACACTGATAAAACCGGTCTTCGATAAATCTGATTAAACATAAGAGTTTCTTTCAAAAAATAACTCCTCTGTGATGAAAACACTAGTGCTTCTTTATAATGGGTCAGAAACTTCATGAAGCACCAAACAACATTTTTTTCAAAAACTGGCAAAGTTGTCCCAGTTTACAGTATCATGTTAAAACTGTCAATTTAATAGTTTTAACTACATATTTTTTACTCTAACAAACATCTTTACCTCTAAATAGTATTGATAAACCAATTCAAACCCCTAGTTTCTTTTTTAGTTCTTTGTACAAAAATATACTTTACCTTAGGGATATATATATATATATATATATATATATATATTATATATATATATATATATCCCTAAGGTAAAGTACATATATATATATATATATATATATATATATATATATATATATATATATATATATATATTTTTTTTTTTTTTTTTTTTTTTTTCCAAGATTGAAATCTGTATGGAAAAAACAATTATTTTTAATTCTTATTTATATCTCAGATTCAATTTTTATTGACTCTTTATCTCAATAAGTAATAATATTATTATAAACAAGCTTCTTAGCAAAATTGAAACAGGTAAATCTATTAGTGAAAATTTACTATTTCTATTATGGTCCTTAAATTGGATTAGATGATAAAAAACATAGTAATTAATTATTATATTGTAAATTAAAAAAAAAAAAAATTGATTTAATAGTATACCTTCCAAACTATTATTTTTATTATTACTATTAGATATATGTAAAAGGTATATAATATAAGATTTAATATGTGCCCTAATAAGAAATGATTTGAAAATTTCTAATATCCAAAAAGTTCAAAATAAAACCATAGTTTTTGTCAGTTTTTCTGACTCAGGGAAAAACAAAACAACACACAAGGCTCACTGCCGACACACGCACATTGAAAGTTCAACAACAACTATATTTAACCCAAGCATAACATAGAGGGCAGCAGGACATGCCACAACCATACTTTCTGACACTCCCCTTCAATTTCAAGTTATTTTCTATCATCATAGTTGAAATTGCCTCAATACAAATACATATTTTTACAAGTATACATTAAAAAAAATGAATTAAGAATTTATAATATAAACTAAAAGATCTCTAAATTTAACAAATTTACATTGCTCTAAACTTTTAGTGAATATATCAGCCAACTGCTCATTACTAGGAACATATACAATTTTTACAAATCTTTTCTGAATTTCATCTCTAATAAAATGGTACTTAACATCAATATGTTTTGTTCTTTTAGATTCTAATGTATTGGCTATCTTAATTGCGGACTGGTTGTCCTCATAAAGTGTTACTGGAAGGTGAATTTTACCAATTAGTTCATCCATTAATTGAACTAAAAATTTGACTTCTGTCAAACACATACTAGCAGCAACATATTCTGATTCACAATTAGACAATGAAACAGTTGATTGTTTTTTATTTTCCAAATAATATTATTGTCATTTATCTACATAACATATCCAGATATACTTTTTCTGTCAGTTGTACTATTGGCAAAGTCAGCATCAACAAACCCTTCAACAAAACAATTAGTTTTTGAACTTTTAAAGAATTTTATACCATAATTTTGAGTACATTTCAAATACCTTAGAACCCCCTTCAAATGCTTCCAATGCATTCTGGAGTACATGTTTAGGAATTGGCTATAGTACATGAAAGAAAAACAAAGATCAGGGCTAGAGCCTAACTTTAAATACATAAGGGCACCTAACAGTTCCTTATAAGGAAGAGATGAATCACATTCATTCACAGAGTCTAATTTTAAACCGGGTTGCATCGGAATTTTAGAAACCTTACAATCTTGCATGTTAAATCTATCAAGAATTTTCTTAATGAGACCTTTCTGAATTATTGCTCTACAATTATTATTGATTTCAATTTCCAGACCTAAAAACTTAAAAGAATTCTTTTCAGAGATCAACTTCATTTTAAAATTAGCTATTAGTTTATTTGTTAAGTCAATTTGTGACTCTTTATTTCTACTTAAAATTAAAATATCATCTACATACAAAATCAAATAAATGTTCACTTCTATATACAGACATGGATCTAATTTAGATCTCATAAAACCTAATGACATTAAATAATTATTAAAGGTCATATACCAACTCTTTGCTGATTCCTTTAAACCATACAATGCCTTTTTTAGCTTATATACTAACAGATTATCTGAATCTTGTTTTATGTCCAGCCCTTTAGTAATCTCCATGCAGAAAAGCTGATTTCACATCCATCTGGGTGATCTGAAGATCCTCCTCGATTGCGATGGCAAGTAAAGCTCGAATAGTAGTCATTTTAGCGACTGGAGAGTAGACATCTTCAGCTAATTTAGTTTGCCGAAAACCACGTGCAACAAGCCTAGCTTTCCTTTTTACTTTTCCATCAATTTCCTTCTCACAGAAAACCCATTTACTATCAACTAGCTCTTTATTAGGTGGAGCTTCGACAATCTCCCAAGTGTTGTTTTCATTTAAAGAGTTTAATTCTTCTTTTATAGCTTCTGACCATCCTCTATCTATTGCTCCTTCATAGTTTGTCGGTATTTTTTCTGATAAAGTGTTTTGGATTGTTCCATCTTCCAAATGGTCTAACTTCCCCATATAACAAAATGCTTCATACATTTCATTTTCAACAGATTGGGGAGTCATGACGTTGGCTTGATAAAGATCATAGTCTTTATATTTATCTTTATTTATTTATTCTCTGGATATTTCATCTTCTTTAATGGTTTCCACTTCAATTCACAATGAGTTCCACTTCTTTTTCATTTTGAAACTTGATGTTTCTCTCATCAAAAGTGACATCTCTTGAGGTCTGAATATTGTTGTTTTCTGGATCCCAAAGACGGTAACCATTAGGAGTGTTGCCAACAAAAATAAATGGCTTAGCATGAGACTCTAGTTTTCCCTTCTTAGGTAATTGCAGTGCCCAGGCCTTGGCTCCAAAAACTTCTAATTTTTCTAAACCAAATTTTTCATAATAAAGATTTGCTGGGATTCTCCCCTTTAACGCTTTAGTTGGGGACCTATTAAGTTGATAGGCAGCTGTTCTTACAGCTTCACTCCACTGAAACTTCAGCAATCCTGTGTCTACGAACATAGTTCTGAAGTTATTTTTTAAGGTTCCATTCATCCTTTCATTAAGATCATTCATTTGAGGAGAACATGGCAGTATATTGGATCCATATGCCCTCTTCTTGGCAAAATCTCCTAAGGTGACTGCTACTAAATTCACCTCCATTATCACACCTTATTCGGTTGACTTGTCCAAATTTGGTTTTTAATTGTTTAATGTAATTTATTAAATTATAAGCTGCTTCATGCTTAGTTGATAGTAAATATACTACACAGAAATGAGAAAAATTGTCGACAATAACTTGGAAGTATTTTTCTCCATTAAGTGTAGCTGGAGAAACTGGCCCACTTATATCAGTGTGGATGAATTCTCCAATTCTTCTTGATTTGTGTTCCACACAAGGCCTAAATGGTTGCCGAACAGCCTTACCTTGTCTGCATGCATCACAGACATCATTCGAAAAAGGCAAACCCATTTGCTGTAAACCTTTACGGTTTAAATGGCCTAATCTTTTGTGCCACAGGTCTGGATTGGAATATGTGATATGACACTCTTCGTTGATATATAAGTTTATTACATATAACTTTCCACTAAGCTGTCCTTCAATCACATTTTCATTGTAGACAATCAAGGCCTTATCCTTTTTGAAGATAACTTCCTTCCTTGAATCCACAATCTTCTTCACCGATAATAAATTCATAGTTAATTCAAGAACAATGAATGCCTCAAGTTTAATTTTGACTCCATTGTTGAGCAAATGGAGAATACCTGCTTCCTTTGCAACAAGTACATCCCCATTAGCCACATTAATCCTGATAGGGTTTTTCAGTTCTATAACATCGGACATGAATTGTTTCATGTCAATACACAACAAATGGTCTGTACAGCCAGAGTCCAAAATAAATTTAATTTCTCTATTTTTCATATTTTGGCCTGAAGACATTGCGCATTTACTGTTGTTAACAGCAACAAATGTTATATCTTCCTTATCATGTGTCTACCATCCCCTTGAAAGCTTTTTGTAACTATCCTTTGGTCGCTGTTGTGCAGGTCTGGTTTTTTCTCTTCTACCAAATCTATCAATATTTGCTTTATCATAATTGACATTATTTTTAAATTTCAGTTTTGGGCACTTAGCTATTAGGGGTCCAGGGTCTCCACATTCAAAACACTTTCTAGAAAAATTCCCATTTTTGGCCTCAAGCTGAATGACGCTTAAGTTCAGTCTCTAAAAGTCTTGATTTAACAAAATCCAAAGTAAGATCGTTATCCATCACTTCAAGCACGGTAACGATTTGCTCAAATTTATGAGACTTCACAATAGATGACAGACGTGATCATCTTCCTCCATCTTGGATCCCATGGATTCAATGTCTCTGACTATGGCGTCAAATTTATTGAAATGCTCCTGCAAACTTGTCGTACATTTCAAAGTAAGCAATTTCTTCCTGGCAAGAAGTTTCGAGATGATACTCTCAAAAATATTTCCTTGGCTGATTTCGCGCTACTAATATAGTCAATATGGCGATCGGTAACGCAATTGATAATAATATTCATCGCCTTCTTGTCTTTTCTCTTGGCCTCATCGGTCTCCGATGCCCATCCATCTTCAATAGTTTCTTTAACTTCCTTCTCATCCAGCAATGAGTTAAGACGAAACTTCCAAGTTTTGAAATTTGAATCATTAAGCTGTTGACGGCCATTTCCTACTAGTGACTTTAATACTTCAAATTCCCAAATTTCAATTTTGTCACTATTCACTCTACACTAATAACCTCGTTAATTAACTAGGCAATGATCTGGGCCCATTACCTGTCAGTTTTTCTCTCAGGGAAAAACAAAAGAACACACACGGCTCACTGCCGACACGCGCACGTTGAAGGTTCAACAACGATTTTTAACCCAAGCATAACATAAAGGGCAGCAGGACATGCCACAACCATACTTTCTGACAGTTTTAAGGATGGGCGACTTATAAGGGAACAAGGACTTGACCCAAGAAGTGGCGCAGAGACTTACTGCGGCAAATAGATGCTACCTAAAAAAAATAAAATACCAAAAAAGTCGTTCCCTACCTAGAAGCACCAAAATTTTCCTGTACAAGACCCTTATATGGCCAGTCCTTACATATGGGTCAGAAACATGGATAACAATGAAGGCCGCAGAACAGAAATTATTGATGTTTGAAAGAAAGATGTTAAGAAGGAACTATTGCCCAGTAAAGGAGAATGAAGAATGGAGATCCATATATAACCAAGAACTAGCCAACTTTTATAAAGAGCTGGATAGTAAGATACATACAGCTGGCAAGATTTAAGGATGGGGAGGGGATCTTGTAAATTGCATAAGATCTAATAATTTTGCTATTTTCATTCATAAATAAGCCAGATAATTTCATGATTAAATTGTTTAAACATGGAAGGAGTTTTCTTCAAGGACATCTTCAAATTTTATTTCAGAAGTTGTAAGTTTGGTCCTAAATAATAAGATAAATTTGACAAAAATAGTTTAATCTAATAGTAAAAAAAAAATTATAACCATTAGCTTGGTTTAAGGGAGATTGAAATAAATAAAATATTTAACCTAGAATAAAACAACAGCTCATAAATCATAACTACTCGTATTTACTTTTTAAACCAAAAAATTAAAGTGAATCTTATATTTTAACTCAGTTTTACTTATTTACTTGGACAAGAGATTGAACCAGGTTTCTACCTAATCCAGGATCTACTTTGTATTATCAGTTTACTATTTATATATATATATTATATTGATTATAATACTACTATTGATTGAAGTACTAATTTAGAAAAATGAAGTATGGGTATGCATTTGAAATTGTTTTTCTGTTTATTGCTGAACTTACACTATGTCTGTTGGTGTTAGAATAATATATATTTTGGATTATATATATATATATATATTATATATATATATATATATATATATATATATATATATATATATATAGTATATATTATATAAATATTTTATATATATATATTATTTATTTTTTTATTAGTATATATATATAGTTATTATTTATTTATTATTTATTTATTTATTTATTTATTTATATATATATTATTTATTTATTATATATATATATATATTTATATTTATATATTTGAATATATATTTTATTTATATTATATAATATATATATATATATATATATATATATCTTCTATATAATATATATATATAATATTATATATATATATATCTATATATATATATATATTATATATTATATATATCTTAATAGAATATACGTTATATATAATATATATATAATATAATTATATATATATAATATAAATATATATATATATATTTTTATTATATATATATTATATATATATAATATATATATATATATATATATATATATAATATATATATTTAATTATATATATATATATATTTAAGAATAATATATATATATATATATATATATATATAGAATTAAACTTATTTTCTTTCTGAGTTGTGTCTGCTTTAGCTAAGAAAATTTATAATAGACTATTTAGATTGTTTGTTTTTTTCAATCCTTATATGATAGGTGCTAATTTATTTTTGGGATTGTTTCTTAACAGGTTAGCCTTCAGAAACTCCAGGAATGAGTCAGATAATTCAATAATTTATACATTTTTTGTTTGAAAAATTGATGGATAAAGGTAAACATTAATCTAGACTTATTCAATCAGTTAAAAACCTAAATTCTCATTTTAACATTTAAAAGAATATAAGCTTTGTTCAATTGACTAGATTCAGTTATCTAGTGACTATTTTCTATTAAAATAACTCTATTTATGTATTATAATTTTTAAAATGTATGCTTGTAAATATTTTAGTTGAATCATTTAATCAATGCAGCATTGTGTAAATAATATTAAGGGAACTGAAAAGGTAAGTAATTTCCTTTTTATTTTCTCAAACAGATAGTATACAATAAAGAGAACAATACCTCAATTGCTGCCAGTTTATTTTCTGCAGAGTTCTAATCTCAGAACTTTTATCAGGATTAAGAAATTCACTCACATACTTTTAAAAAAAAATAGTACTCTTTATGTCTGATTACCTGCTCAAATGAATTATCCTAAATTTTTTTAGTAGACCAATATCACTAATTGTACATATGGCATGTGATTTATCTGTATACATATATCAAAATTATTATAAATTCATAAATGTAATAAAGGATTTTGTTTCGGGAAGCCCTGCTTTGGCGATTGTTCCTGATGAAATGTCGCTTGAACTTGAAACATAACAACACCACACAATGCCTGTGCAATGCAAAATGAACAAATAAAAAAAAATTATATAAGCTTTTGTTTTCTTACGGGATTTATATATTTATAATATAAAGCATCATTTCAGCTTTAGTTTGTTGTGAGTACATTGATAAAGCTGTATAATTGGATCCATTGTACACACATGTACTGTGTAAATAGAAGGATAACAAAAGTGTACTTTTTTAAATACATTTATAATGTACGTTTGATTGTTGCTTGTATCGAGGCATGGTGCATGTTGTTGTTTGGAATGGATCAGGGTGCTTGGAACAATTATCTAATGAAAAAGTCAACTATTGAAAAAGTGCTGTATTAGAGAGATGAAACGCTCTCTGCTTTCTGTCTGATGCACCTACATGTGCCACTAAAATCCTAATTTCCTCAATATGTACAAAGTGTAGATCTTGTAGCTTAGGTACTAGCATTGCTTGGTCTATATTAGTCTATGCTTGAATATTTAAGTGCTAAAACTGATGTAGTGAATTATAAAGTATTTTTATAAGATGGAATAGCATTTCAATGACTGGAAAAAGTAAAACTGCATCAAAGAAAAATAATTATTGTTTTGAAGATAGACAAGAAAACAAGAAATTTGAAAACCAGCAGTCTAGTAAGTACCATTGTCTAGTATTGATGTAATTTTATTTTATTATATTAAAATTTCATCACAAAAAAACTTGTTTTATCAAATTCCAGATGTTTGAATAAAGTAGTTTATAAACCTTATAAAGTAGTATGCTTCATTTTGAAAAAAATATCTTTCAACAATATTAATATGACCATAGATATGAATTGCTTGCTCCTTATCCAAATAATAAAAATTTTCTGTCCCCCAATTTAGTGACTTAAACATTTTGTTATGATGAACACTTTAATTCAATGTTTATTTAAAATACCATAATAATGTGATATTGCTCATTAAATACAATATAATCAAAAAAATAAATTTTCTATTATTTTGATTGTAATTGTGTAAAAAAAAATTATTATAAATATAAAAAAAAAAACATTTTATTTCAGTTTTCGGAGTTATCATTATAATTCAAACCTAAACCCTTTAAAAACATATATGAAATGAGTTGTCATACTACTAAAGAGCTCCAACATTAATATTTAATGACTACCAAAATTTCTTTAAGAATCATGTTATTCTAATAGTGTTTAGTAAATTTTAACTTTTTTTTTGTTTTAATATTTATTGGAATTTTGGATTCTGAGAAAAAGTGCTTAGTAAATAAGAGGAATAATGTAATGTGTAAGCCTGTAAAGTGGGCGCCTTTCAAAAAATTTCTACATCAAATAATTTAATTATTATTTCCATCCCTCTCCTATCAAAAATATTTTCAAATTATGGCCCAGTTTTTAATTTTCTTTGTGCAACAGCAGTCTTACCACTTCATGAAAACTTTATATGTTTTGAATACATCATAACTACAACAGCTATTATATTCGACTTGATAAGTAAAGAGGTGTATATCAGATAGAAACAGAAGTCTATATTAGAAATGGTTTATTAGCTACTCCAATTTTTGAACAACTGGGTTTTATCACTTACATTGATGTATTTAATGAGCAGTTTTTATTTAATAACTTATTTCAATTTATTTTAATCAGTTTTAAGACTGAAATAAAGAATTGATAAATATATTTTTTAATAGTTTCTTTATGAAATAATAGGATGCAACACCCAAGGAACGTACTCCTGTTTCGGGCCGTGTTCAACTTCAAGTTTGGTACAACGATGACAAAAATGAACTTGTGGTGTCAGTATTTGCTGCTGATGATCTTGCTCCTCGGGATGACCCCTTATATGGTGCTCTTCCTGAAGCATATTTACAACTCAGACTTCTGCCATTTACGTGAGATAATATGTTTGTTTGAAGTAATATATTTCATATTTTTAAAGTTTTCTTATGTTAAGGAAATTATTAAAAATAAATAATAATTTTTATAATTTGTATTTGTTTAATGTTTAATACAGGTATACTTTAATTTTACTAGAAATATGATCTCTTAGAATTAATCACTAAATGTTTTATCATACTTTGAATATTTTTAGTTACAAAAATATTTAACCACTAACAAACTAATTTTCTTAAATCCAAATTATTTGCTAATACTCAAAAGTTATAGTAATAATTAAAAAATTAAAAAACAAGCAAATGTAACATTAATTTCACTTATACTTTTCACTGTTTTGTAAAGTGGTGATTCAAATGCTGTCAAAACTGAAGTTGCTGAAGCTACTCAAAATCCTATTTGGAATACTACTCTCGATTTGAAAAATGTTCAAGGGGAACAATTGATGGAAAAGAGCTTGGAAGTAACTTTATGGGATTTCAAACCTGATAAGGAACAAGTTTTTTTAGGTTTGTACAATTCTGAGTTTTTCATTGATTGTCAGTCATTTATTATATATAGAGTCATTACCTTTTTATGTATCTTACTTTCCCTTCATAAATAGAAAACTTAGCAATATTTTTATCTGTTTCATTCTATTATTCTTGAAAACAATTTTTAATAAAATAATATGGTAAATATAAAAAAAAAAAAAAAAAAAAAAAATGAGCACTTCAATAAAAACATATGAAGGCTGTTAGGCTAGAAGGGGGAATGTCCGGTAAACAGTTCAGAATAAATCACAAAGTCTATATTCATTCCCATGGGTAACAAAACTCCAAAATGTGTGATAATCCTCTTTCTAGCCTCTTTGTGACCACCCTATGTGATAGTACATGGGACAAGCTAACAGGTAGCGACGAAATCTCAGTTTCAATTTTTTTGGACCCTAACACCCTTCAAATGTTTTTTTCTTTAATGGAACATAAAATTAATATTTAAAATATAACTCATTATGGTCCACTTTAATTGCCCATTTTTCACCAATTTGCTGGACACCATGTTGGTACCACTCTTTGGGATTGCTATAAAAAAATTCCTGAACATTAGTTTCGACTTCTTGAAATGTATTAAATTTTTCCCCTTTTAAGAAGTGGGTCATGGATTAAAACTAATAAAAATCTGATAGAGCAAGTTCTTGACTGTATGGTGGAAGAAGTTCGATACCACCAAGATTTCTTAACTTGTTGGGGCATAAGTTTGAGTGGGACCAGCCCACTGCTTTTATTTAGTCAAGAAGACCAATTCACTACTCTACAGCATAATAGAAAATATTAATATTAGAATCTCAAATTGGCTCATTAATCAGATCTTAACACTACATAACTTCTTCTAGGCGAATGCTGTGTCGATCTTCAAAAAGCTTTATTAGATGATAATCCAGTTTGGTATCGATTGGAAGATCCTAGACAATTAAGATCTCCTAGATCTCCTCGGTCATCAATAGCTTCAGACACTTCAATTCGAACTTTAAGGAGGGGAGATCGTTCCCTTTCTGGTATGTTTCATGTACAAATGTCAATATTATTATTGTTAAAAGTCATATTTTTTTTCTTTTGAATAAAATGTTCAATAGATTTACATAGATTTTTTTATAAACTGTTAATAATTTCTATATGAGATTTATTATTTGGAGTGAATATAGTTGTACATTTAAATTATGAAGAAATTAGTCCAGAAAGTGTTTAAGAGAAGAAGAAAACAATACTAGATTAGAAAAAAAAATATCTTTTTGGTGTTCTGATGTTTCAGCTCCGTTGGCCTTGGGGCCAAGATGCCAGAATACTATATTTTTCTAACCAATGTGTTATATTTTTCTCCTAATTGCATCCTGGAATAACTTCTCAGTAATTTATTATTTAGATTTTATTATTTTTATAATTTTTAATTGATTAGAAAAAAAAAATTTATTCTGTAGCTGAATAATAATAAGATTTAAAAGGATTTGTGAACCCAAACAAATATTTAAATTACTTACCATCTTAATTTTCTATAACTTCATTTATTTAATTTTTTTATATTACAGTAGTAGCTGTGGTAGCAGTTTATAAGGGTATAGTTAATATTGAATTCCACGGATTGTCGCACATGTTAGTGTTTAGAAGACAAATCTGATGCACATGTTTGCATTACAGCTTCCATTATGAATAGCAGAGTGGTAGTGTAGTTAATAATTTGAGAAAGGGGTTTTGTGGTAGAATTGAATTGTTTTAAGAAAAAAAAAAAAAAACTCAGTTGATTGTATCGAACTTAATGATCTTTATCGAAGTTTTGCATCTGCTAAGTTTACTATTTGGTTATTTATTAAGTTTAGTATTACATATTATAAACAATTATTGCTAAATATGTTTGCTTAATAGAATTTATCTTTATTATTAATCTTTCAAAGGCATGTGTATATTTTAAAAAATATAAAAAAAATTGTATTTAACTTGGAATTTTTCACTTATAAACCAATTTGCATTCCAAATTGTTTGTTAATTTTAACAAAAACATTCTTTGGGCCCTTGATGGCTTATCTTACTCCTAGAACTCAAGATGAGAAAGATATCATTAAAAAGTTAGACTTTAAAGATTTTTTTTTTTAAATTAATAAAAGCTCGATACATAGGGACACAACTGTATTTGTTACATTTTGAATTATAAATAATCAGCTTAATTTCATATTTATCAAATTATTTAAAAGTTATATACAAAGTTTCTTTCCCAAAACCCCTAGTTAAACAAATTCCTTTGGTAGAACAATCAAAACAATATTAAATGTAGAAGTACACTGCCTCTGATTAATGCATTTGACAGGTATATAGTATTAATGTGCTTTTACACTATTGTTTCAAACGTTTTTCTTTTGTTTTTGTTGTCTCTAAATGTCTTCTTGATGTCTAATAAAAATGTCAGTCAAACATAAAAAAAAAATATTAAAATTTTTTAATCAAGTTGAATAAATAGATAAACAATGTATATTCATTTTTAATGTTGTGTTTAATGAATATGTAATTAATATAAATAGGTATTACTTTTTATAAATAAAGGGAACGATGATTAGAGGAGGGAAATAGTAATAGGGCAAGTTGTTCAGATTTCACACTGGAAGTATGCTGTGACTCTGGTTTAAGCAGTCCAAGAAGTTATTGGCATCATCATCTTCATCGGCATCTTCACCACCACCACCATCATCATCATCATCATGGTCTTGAAAAATGGGTTTCTCTTTTGTCATGTTTCAGAAGGAATTCGGGTAAGACAAATCTGATTGAGGAGAGTCCTTGTACTGTCAGAATTCCAAACTGATTTTTCTATAGTATTTCATTACGCATGTTTTTGTTTCATACTTGGATGTGATGTACGAATTTCCCTCCATTGAAAGTTAGTTACCTTACAAAAAAAAAGTATATATATAAATTATCTGTAATCTTTATTATGGTTCAAAGTATTTCCTTGTTTAATCCACCACCACCGAGTGACCTCTCCTCACTAGATTGATAGAAGTATGACCTTCCACCATCTGTGAACCTGTTACAGAATACCATATGCCAAAAAGATCCATATACCAGGTATGCAAGTTTAAAATGTCGTTTATTTCTTAAAATATATACACAGTAATTTAAAAAAAAGTATAATCTATTTTATTCAAAGTACTGACCCTCGCTTTCTACACATTTTGTCCATCTCTCGGGCAATATATGGATACCATTCCAAAAGAATGCTTCATCTTTATTTGAAATCCATTCATCGAGCCATTTTCGTACGTTTTCGAAATTGTTGAAGTGTTGCTCCGCCAATGAGTGTCCCATCGATGAGAAGAGGTGATAATCAGAAGGCGCCAGGTCAGGTGAATACGGCGGGTGGGGTAGGAGTTCCCAACCAAGCGAAGAAATCGTTTCCTTAGTCAATCTGGCTGAATGTGCAGGAGCGTTATCATGCTGAAGAATGACTTTGGCGTGCCTGTGAGCCCATTCTGGGCGTTTTTCGATCAATCCGTGACTCAAATTGATCATTTGTTGTCGGTAGCGCTCGGTATTGACTGTTTCGCCGGGGTTGAGAAGCTTGTAGTAGACTACTCCCTTCTGATCCCACCACACACACAGCATTGTCTTCTTCCCAAAACGATCCGGTCTTGCACTCGATGTGGATGGTTGTCCTGGCGTTACCCATGATTTTTTTTTCGTTTGGGATTCTGAAAATAAATCCATTTTTCATCGCCAGTTACAACTCGATGCAAAAAACCCTTTCTTTCGTGGCGTAAAAGCAGCATTTCGCATACAGTTTTTTCGTTTTTCCATCTGTCGTTCGTCCAATTCATGTGGAACCCATTTTCCAACCTTTTGAATCTTTCCCATAGCTCTCAGGCGATCGGAAATGGCTTGCCTAGTGACATTCAACTGTTCTGCCATCATTTGTTGGGTTTGGGTATTGTCTTCGTCTAATAAAGATTGCAATTCGAAGTCCTCAAACTTTTTTGGTCGATTTTCTCGTTTTTGATCAGTAACATCAAAATCACCACGTTTGAAACTTTGAAACCAACGTTCACATGTCCTGACGGTTGGAGCAACATCGCCATAAGTCTCAACAAGAATTCGATGACATTCAGATGCCTTTTTCTTTTGATTAAATAAGAAAATCATGACATGCCGCAAATGCTCTTTATTTGGCTTAAAATTAGACATTTTTAACACCAAAGAAAGGTATGATACGTCCACGTAAACGACTTAAAAACAACTGACTTTTGTAAACAAATGACTAACAAACAAAATAGCGTTTAGAGATAAGCAAATCCTTCAATAGGCTAAGAGCGCATTCTATTGGAATTAAAACGACATTTTAAATTTGCATACCTGGTACACACCTTCAGGACATTTTATTACTTCCTTAATATTTTGTTGGGTGCAGAAAAAAAAAACTATGTTTCTCAATAATTTATTCACAAACACAATTAATTAATTGAATTGAACTAAGGATTTGATAAGCTATAAAGTTTTATTGCTGCTTCCAATTGAATGATTCCAAAATAGTATGAGATGGATGCTCCCATCTGTCTGTATTATCTGAGGAGGTTAGAAGCTCAATTGACTGTTAAAGATGAGAATCCATACTGGTTCTCTTGGTGAGAACCATAACAAGGATCTAATCTTGTATCTGGCTCTTTTTATTCTTTTTCCTTATCTTCAGAATCTTTTAAAATGAAATGAACAATAACAGTTATTATGAAAATAGTCTCTCAAGAATAAGACGAATCTGCTGTTACAATACAAATAACAGTAAATTACAGATCAGAAACATCTACAAATATTCTAATGAAATGCAGTAAGTAAACAGAATTAAAAAATTGCATGCCTTTTACATTGATTTGGATTGATGATTGAGTAAGTGGAGGGATAAATGTTGTTTAAAGAAACCTAAACAAAAGACTTTATAAATGGAAATGGGAAAGGAATCATATTAGTTTTATGGGTAAAATAGAGAGAACAAATAGCTCACACAGACTTTATTTTATTGTTAATACAAAAAGTTTTAACCATGCTTTCCCCACCACAGCATTACTAACTGCTGAATTGACATAAACATATTCCGATAAAGAAATAAAGGCAAGCATGATGAAGAAGTTCTTAAGTCAGTAGATATGGTAAGTTCTTGTGATCAAGAAGGAAATGAATGAATGCTGGGTGAGACGAAAAATATAGAAAGGGTTTTTGGTTCTGAAAAATTTAAATGGAAAGGCACCAAGAAGATATTTGAGACTGTTCTATAAGTTTTAGGATTATTTTTATTTCAATAGTACGCTGCTGTGACTCTTCCGGCTCCAAAGGATCAATGTTAAGTTCATCAGCAATTTTCTACACATCTCTCTCCACTGGAACCCATCATAACTCCGTAATAACAATTATAGGATAAAATTGGTATTATATACTTCATAGTTTGGAATTATTGTTTAAAAATGAACAAAACATATTCTAATTTTTATATTAACTAATATCTCCATGAATTTAAAAAATAAATTAACCTATATATATACAAGGGTGAATCAAATATAAACGGTAATTTTCAAAATTATATTTATTGAATAATAAAAGACGAGGTGTGCCCATTAGAGATGTCATCCTTCTCCATGACAACGCAAGGCCTCACACCGCATTGTTGACAAGGGATAAATTGGAAGAAATGGGCTGGGAAACTCTCGAACACCCTCCTTACAGTCCAGACCTGTCCCCTTGTGACTATTTTTTGTTTGCGCCCCTGAAAGAATCACTTGGAGGAAAACGATTTGAAAACAATGAAGACGTCGAAAAGCACGTACGGGAATGGTTAAAAACTCGCCCTCAGTCTTTTTATGAACAGGGAATATTCAAGCTTCCAAATCGGTGGCAGAAGTGTGTAGATAATGCAGGAGACTACATTGAAAAATGTTGAAGGTATAGTTTCTGTATAATATTATTCAATAAATATAATTTTGAAAATTACCGTTTATATTTGATTCACCCTCGTATATATATATATATATGGTCTTTGAAATACCAAAGTTAATCTTTTATAATTTCAATAAGCATGAACATCTTAATATCGTGTTTGGGAAAAAGATGGATGATAGCCGATTTTCTAGTAAATGTAGTGATCTTTTTAATTCAAATAACTTGAATCAATTAATTACATTATTAAAAATCTATTTTAAAATAATGATACCTTATCTTAGTGCAGCAGTCTCTGTATTTGTCTGAAGTTAATTGTGCCCCTGTCAAGAGTTTTTTGTTTTTGAAAAATTCTATGCACTTTTTAATGACTCCAATAAATTTATTACCTCAGCACTTTTCATTTTATTTATATTTATCTTTAACCTGTTCTGTACTTAAATATTCAATGTGTTTTATTGAAAAAGTTTAAATTTTATTGTCTAGTTAAAACTATTAAATGAATATGAAAATAATAAATTACTCTTTAAGTTTAATTTGTATTTAATGAGTGGACCAGGTGTGTAAAAACACAGACAATTTTCATAAACCATTTTATGTACGTAGCATAAATAAATTTAAAAACGATGGTCCTTTCTCCTTGGTCAAAATATGTTAAATTTGATGATAATTTATGCTCTGGCTGATTCTCATTTTAATCATATAGATAGTGGTTTAGTTGTTTGAGAACCTGAATGCCATGGTATATGACATTTTGTAGTCATATCAGCTACTCTTTTTATTGAGTTCATTGATAAATGCATTTTGGAGCACTGGACCTGATTAGAAACCAATAATAAAGTAATAATAATAGAAAATAATAATAAAGCTTGTGCTTACTTACTTTCAAGTTTAAGACCTTATTTTTACTTTTGATTTTACACTATTATCTGCACTTACAAGTGGCCTCCTCTCCATGACAATCAGTCCAGTATTTTAGAAGTTCTCTTTAAAAAAAAAAAAGTACTTAAACCACTCTTGGTTTTATAATATATTCTTTAATTATGAAAGACCTCTATAATGCTCTCTTGATTTGTTCAGTTCTGTGTTTGGAACTTTTCTAGAGGCCTAAACATAATAAATGTTTAACCAAAAATTATCAATAACACTTTCTATCTGTTGTTTAAATTAATTCCAAATGGAACAATAACGATAGGTGGATCGAATCTCCTAGTGTTATTGTTCTTTTCAATCAGTTTTTATGCTCTTATAAAATAACTATTTACTAATATCTAAATCAAATTTATATCAATACCTTAATGTTAGCAATTGTATCATTTGTTTCTGATTCTATTACACAGAGCTCACTATACCATATCAGTAAATATCCATCAATTAATCAAGATTTATTATTTCCTTTTTTAGGACTGAAGGCTATTTTAGATATTTTCAATGACTTGTGAATAGCATGAGAGGGCTCTAAGGAGAAATGTTTTCATTTGGGTATGCCTATTTGTAGTATCCATGGTTGTGGGTAGTTTATAGTTTGAGCTCTCTGGTCATACCTTTGAGTGCTGGTTGGCTTAATTATCAAATATAGACTTCACCAATTAGATCATTCACCATTCTTCTTCATCAACTAGAGAATTCATCTGTGTGTCGGTTAATTGTTGGACAATTTACTGTTTTAATCATCTTATATCCCTGGAAGTGGGTACTTTGAGATGATGTTTTCAGACTTTAACTAAACTTCTGTGAATTGTATAGTAATTGCTGACTTCTATCTAAGACTTTGAAAAGTCTTTTTTCAATTTTTTACAATTTTTGGTTTACTTTTTTTCCACAGACTCTATGTCAGCCATCATCAGTTTTCTTCTTACCTTTACTTTATTTGTCTGGTCTTGGCATTTGATTTAATGTTCAGAAGAAAATCAGACATATTTAAAAAAATTATATTACAACTCAATCGGTAAATAGCTTTATGAAGTCTTCTCAGACATCAGACAATAACTGAAAGGAGGCTACACAAGAAAAACTACATGGTAATTTAAAAATAAATGAAAAGACCAATTTATTATTGAACATTTGAAGATTGCCTCATCATTTCGTTTAGAATATAAGTGGTTGATGCAGAATGAAAGAAAAAAAGATTTCTAATTAATTTCTCTTCATGAAATGTTCTATGAAATTATTATCAGATTGTATAGAATATTCCAGAACAAATTTATATGTCAAAAGACTAACAAAGATGTCATAGATATAATAACATTCAATTATTTATGATATATTCTGGCTAAAATTTATAAATGGTCAAATTAAAAAAAAAAAAAATACCAACTTCTGATCAAGTGCCCATAATTTCTGTATCACTAACTAATGTATTTGTGGCAGAAGAAACATCCGATATAGAGGCTGAAGGTGGCATGTTCCTTCATCCTGACCATGCTTACATGGGTGGTTCCCGTCGAGGTTCAAGCCAATCTGAACAGCTGGAGTTTGAGCCATATCAGCTCTCCAGGGACTTTTCTCGGTCTCTTCCTGGCTCTAGAAGAAGTAGCTTCCAGTCATCCCAAGAAAAAGGTTTTAAACTTTATATTAACAAGTCCATTATCTACAAATTTTACCTGAAAAGCTTTTTATTGTTTAATTTACAATCATTAGCATTATAATAGTGAAATGAAAAAGTTATACACATACACATAGATTTAAAACCATCTTAATTTGTAATATATATATATATATATATATATATATATATATATATATATATATATATATATATATATATATATATATATATGCTATTTGAATAAATTAAATAAAGTAGGAATCTGTAATCATTATAAATTAATCTCGCATGTACATTTTCAATGTCTCCAGTGCCCCTCAAAGTGCTCTTTTGCAATATTCAATTAAATTAGAAATATCGTGCCTAAACTATTCTTTTATTTTTTATACAAAACAGTGCAACGTCCCAAATTGTGGGGAAAGCAAAAAATGAAGTCATTAGAAGCTATCCAGCGTAAGACATAATTAAATTTTATTGCTGATTGACCAGCTCTAATAGCTTTAGCATAGTTTTCACGCTGCTTAAAACCAGCACTGACTATTCATTTTATTGTTCCAAAAAAATAATGCAAAAATACAGGCTGTGTAAGTGCATTCATAATACTAGCATTAAATTACCTTTTACATGCTTGGAATTCCATAAGTATTAATACCAACTATGCCAGTTATTCATTTTTTTTCCCTTATTTCTCCAAGTTAGGGGGAAAGGGATGAAAGCTTATTTTTGTTCTTTAATTTAACAATGTGGGACAAACCTTGCATGAGTTAAAGTGGGCTGAAATCCACAAGTTTAAGATTCCTACTCACTAGGAATAACTTTAAAACAATATTTCTATTGTTCTTTACCATCCCACAGAGCTGTAGTCAGGCATTACTTAGCAAAGAAGAGGGTAGGAGAAGTCGAGTAATGTTACTTCTTTTGTGAACTATTTTTTCCTTAAAGGGCATTACATTTATCGTCCACAGTTATTATCAGATTATCCTGGTTTTCTGTGATCAACTGCTGTCCCTGAATCCTGCTGTTTTGTCTGTCTACCTAGTGCTTCTCTTTTTTTAATCTAGTGCAGCAGAATATTATATGACCTGTTATTTCAGCTATATTGGGGACAGTAAAGTACAATAATTTATCATCTAATTTTTATCATAGCCAGGTAAAAAAATTGAAACTACCTTGTCCAGTAAGTGATCAGATGGGATATTGATTAACCTTCTCATGTTTCTAGCCTATCTAATATCGAAGATCGGATAACACAACAAAATATTGTTTCCATCATCTAAGAAATAATAATTTCTGGCAGCTCTGCCATCTATTTTATTATTAATGAGCTCAACAGTCATTCTGGACCTGGGCCTTGTTAACCTATCGACAGCTACTCTTCACCATCATCTTATATGCATACGGCTAAGGTCAGCTTCCACATCATTGATCCATCATAGCAAAGGTCTTTCCCCCTAAGAGATGCTCCTCTTGGGTGGCTGCATAGCTGCTGAAATGTATCTAAATCTCATTGTGTAACTATCATCGAAGGGAAAATGGATTAATTTTGTGGCAAAATACTTTTCAATGTTTTTAAATTAAAATATACTGATGTTATACTTTCTATCTGTGATTTACCATAAGTCTGAGTATGACTAATTTTATAAATTCTTGCTGTTCCATCATAACTTATATCAAAGAAGCAAAAGGAGCTGTATATTTTAAAAGGTTTTCACTTTCTTTTGATCTATATGCATTACACAAGGGGATTCAATGGCCGAGCAAATTAGGGCGAGGGTCTTAGCATGCTTGGTACTGAAGGTTATGGGTTCGAATTTCACCTGGGGGGATTAAAATATATTTTGTGGTGGACCCACAAAATGAATCTTGATCTTCCCTCTGTGGCTAGAATAGGTTGAGCTCCCATAGGACAACCCCTCCTTCCTGCCCTTGTTGGAGTATATTAGGATGTCAAGCCAAAAATATTCATTACACAATAAAATCCCTGCAGTTTACCATTCAAGTATATATTTTGGCATGCCTGTAGTTCTTGCTAGACTTCCTAGGATTAGAAAATCATAGTGTATGATTTGTTCTACTCAAAAATATTTCCTCCTCTGTACATAAAAAAAAAGAATAATATTCAGGGCATTTAAAGGACTCTTAATTATTTTTCTTTTCTATTTAAGAAGTTACAGTGTGGGATATGGAAGAAATGAATTGATGCTTAAAATTCAATACAGTTAAATTATTATATTTGATTATTTTGTCAATGGAATTTCAAGTTTTTTACTAGCCACTAAATGCACTTACTCTTGCTTATAATAAATACTGTCAAGTTATATTTTTATAATGATCAAAGTATACCTTGAATCAGTAGTCCCTTACAAAATCGTAAATAAGTCTATTTAGAAATAGAAAGTATAGTTACAGATGTATTTTAATGTCATGTCTAGAAAAACGAACTATTATAAAAATTTAGCCTCAAGATCTGCATACAAAATCAATAGATATTGATTCAAGCCAATCAAAAAGGATTAATATTGCTTGCTTATAGTGCTTTGTCTTGATTCTAGCATTTTTATAGCTTTTAGAACTCCTAAAAACCCTGCTTGCCCAAAACAGAAGAAAAAAAATCTAAGAGTAACCTTACTTATTTTTTTGTAAATAAATGAACAAATGAATGTTTTGCTACTTAATGTCAAATGTGAAATCCTTCAATATTGCTAATGTAAATACTTTGTTGCTTATTGGTATGTTATTATTTTCTGTCATAAAACTTTAATTCTTAAAGTATCTGAAAAACATCTAATATGAGCAATTATAGAAGGGGACCCACCACCAGTGAGCTACAATAAAGAGCGGCGACGTTCCTCTATTTGTCGAGCGATGAGAGACCCCGATGAAATTCTCAGAAGTTTGAAGGCTGTGAAAGGAGAACTTCTGGGTCGATCAGGCTCTATTTCAGAAAAAAGAAGATCAAGTAAGTCGATGTTTTATGAATATCAATTAACAAAATATGAAACTTAGCCCATTAATATATTCTATTAATATTTCTTTCATTTTCTCTAATGACCTTCATGGCTCTACACCACTCTTTTTGTGATCCATTTAATTTTCTAGCTATAGAGCATTTACATTATAACAACTTTGCTATCAGATAGTTTTAATAATCATATCATATAGAAGTATAAGTTAGTGGTATGGTGTAAGTCATAGGTGTACTTGATCATAAGGTTTAAGCCATGAAATATTTTTTACTGAGTATAATAAATATTGTAAAGAATAACTGTTTAAATAATAATTACATATACAAATTAAAAGAAAATTTGAAAATTGACCTATAGTATATATTTTTAATTTTTTTTTATCAGAGGTTCTTATTTGTTTCCAAGGGATGAACCAATGAAATTGTTAAAAAACCACGATAAAATTGAACTTTCTTTGTTAATATTCCTATATCACTTAACATCAACATAGTTTATTTTTGACTGATATCTATTTCGAGTATCTCGGTCGCAAAAGTAGAATAATAATAAAGTAAAAATAAATAAATAAATATATATATATATATATATATATATATATATATATATATATATATATATATATATATATATATATATATATATATATATAAAAATGAAGAATAAAGTTTTTTAAAAATGTGTTAATTTCTTATTTTTTCTTTATTTTATAATTTTTTGTTATTGATTAATAAAAATTATTCATTTGTGGCAGATTTTGTGTAAATAACTTATAAATAAATCATTTCTTACCATAAATTAAAAAGATTAATGTATTTAACAAAATTATGAGACCAAATCTGAGTGTCCGGTTTTTTTTGCTGTTGAGTATAGTCCTGATAATAGCAGCGTGACAGTTAAAATGGGCATGTAAAGTCGTTGGGTTTAGTAATGATCGGATTCCGAAAAAAGTGACCAGTTTTGAGCCGTTGGGTAAACGACCGAGAGGTAGACCCTAGATGTAGATGGGAGGATTGCATCAAGGTCGACCTGGAAGATTTGGGTTTTGGTTGGAGAGAGGTTTGGGGTCAACGGTTGGTGGTATTGGCATCAAACCTTCTGGCTCACTAAGCCTTTGTTTATTTATTTATTTATTTATTAATTTATTTATCTATTTCGAGATTTAAATGTCATTCTAACTAGTAAACTGGAGTGCCTCAACTTAGCTTTCTAGGTCACACCTTAACATGGTGTATACAGCTGACATTTCAACCAATTCTAGCAATGCCATCATCAGTTATGTTTATCATGATAAATTTATTACATTGCATACAATTATTACATTGGACCCTATTTAATGTCTGTAATATAAAGGTTAATACATACTTTAAACAATAAACTTTAAAATTATAAATTAGATATGGTTTTTGATATAATTATACTTTATTTATGATACTTATGACTGATTGGTATCAAGAAATTGCCATCATTTCCTAACAAGGATGAAAGTGCCAAAATTCCTTTCGTGAGACTACAAAAATAAACATTATTTGGCCCAGGTTGGAACCATACCCTTACCCCTTTGCACTCCTTTAAGATGTGCAGTTTGTAGTTAAAATATACCATTTGTTTAAACATTTTTTAAAAATTTATATCAGAATTTGAGATTTTTGAGGGGGATAAAAATCAATTTATATCTAACAGTAATATCTATACTATAATATAAAATCACTAGCCATTTTTTGTTTATGATCACTACCTGCAAAAACTACTGAACCAATCTTTACTAAATTTTAACTATGTCATCTTTATAGTTCAAGGAAGGCTTAGCATAATAAAATTTACACATTTTCTATCAAGTTGTTGCTAAAATGCGATAAATATGTGGTAACCAGTGAAATTTGACAATTGGCCAATAGGTGGCGAGTGCCATTTTAGAGAGGTTATAAAGGTACAGTGTTATATAGAGCTAGGAATTGATAATAAAATTTGCATAATTAAAATAAATTGTTATAAAAAAAAACTACAAATATTTAGTTTGACATGTGGATCCCAGGGATGTTTAGTAAAACTTTTAAAACCAACTGCTACAAATTTTAACTTCATTATCTTCATAGTTATAGGAAGTTTTAAAATAATAAGAAGAAAAGTTTACTATAATAATAATTTTAATGTGCAGTGTTAAGTGGCAGAGGTTTGCCATACTGTGATTAACTTTTATGGTTAGAAATTAGAATCCAACCAGATGAAATCGATAAAGTTATTTCTGCAGTACTAGAAATTATTATCTTATCAAAATATCAATTTCTTATTTTTTTATTTTTTTATATTGTGTGTAAAAAATGGGCAGCCTAACTTTTTGTTTAAGTTTTTTAAAAGACTGAAATTTCAATGATTTGAAATTTATTCTGCTTCAGGTCTATTAAATAAATCATACCATTGGTTGTGTGAAAGAGCTGTAATTTTACCTACAAACAATATGGCAGAGAAAATAAATATCATTATTATTGAAAAAGTAAATTTTGACAGCCGAGAATATCTCTTTTGATAAGGTTGTAAGCACTAACATTGCAGTCCATTATCCACCAGAATTTCTTTCTAAAAAGTATCTATCCATCTGGACTACTAACTTGATAATATAATTATTAATAATTGAATACCCAATTATGCTTTTATGTAAATTTCAAAAACCTAATCATTGCATTAGTACTGGGTTAAAAGTTACAGCTTTGCGTGAAAATATTTAGAAATATTGTGAGAAAATAATTCTCAACTGCATCATACAGTACAAGATTTTTATCGTTAAAAAATAAAACTTCGATAATTAGTTATCGATGGTTAAACTTAGTTAAACCTAAGTTCTTTAATTATAAGAGCTGGCAAAGCCATGACTGGGGATGCTAGTAATTAATAATTTGCAAATCAAACATTGACTAACACCAAAAGCTTAAAACAATTTAAACATACTTTTAAGCTGGCATGGTAGCCAAAAGGGAACAATTGGGTTATTTTCTATGGACAAATCTTACCTTGTCTACAATATTATTTAAAGCAAATTGTAGCTTGTCAGAATGCAAAAAGTCAAAATCCTAAAATAATGTAAAGAATAATATACTCTTCAAAAATAATACTGTAGGTCTACAGATAATAGTTTTGTTCTCTTAAGATTTTGTTTACATTTTTGTACACTGTATCTTTAAAAATTAATTTATAAATTTATTAATTTAGAAAACTACTTTAATATTAGAATATTGGCTGACTGCAAAGAAAAAACCTTGCTTTCAATAAAATAAGGTTTTTGTTTTTTATTTCTCGTTTTTTTTCTACTCATAAAATATACATGGTTAAAGAGAAAGTCGTGATTTTTTTTTTTTTTTTTAACTAAATCTAGTTTTGTGTTATGTTGATAACCTTCTAGTTATTTAATGTCCCATTTATGCTAAATTAAATGTTTTTGTTATGATTTATTTCTTATAAATATTTATATAAAATGTTTTTAAGGAACTTTTAAAAACACGTTTAGAAAAAAAAAAAAATGGAATTTTTGCATTTGCCTTAGAATACTTTAACAAGAAATAACTTTTATTGAAGTATACAGGGTGTCCCGAATTTAAATGGCAAAACTTCAGGAACTTATAGGGGACCGAAAAACTAAGACAAAAAGTCCTTTAGAGATTTGCTCGTTTTTGCTTAGTTTTAGAGAAAATCGCAAAAAAAAAGAAGAAACAAAACAAAAATGTTACATGCAGCGATTATCACCTTTCAAAGTTCGTCAGGCTACGCAGTGAGATATGTAAACACTTAATGTTATCCTTTACATTCTTTTATTTGTTTACATTTTGGCTTCCTTCTAGGATTATAATTCCTAAATCAGTCTTCAGTCAGTTACTCAGATATTTTTGTGTGAATAGCATCAGCCACAATGCCGCATACATATTCTAATGTTGAATACGCTGATATGATTTTTGTGTATGGTTTCTGTAACGGTAATGCTTTAGAAGCGGTGCGGGAGTATGCGCGCCGATTTCCAAATAGAAGAGTGCCTAATCGACGAGTCTTTTCGTTAACTTTTAATAGACTACGAGAGACTGGGTCATTCTTAATACGTAATAATCCAGGCAGCAATAAGAGCAGATTATCGAAGAAGAAATTGTGTCCTACGCCACTTCGATAACAATCCTGAGACTAGCATCCGAAGAGCATCTGCTGCATTAGCAATATCGCAGCAAGCAATATGGCGAACTTTGAAAGGTGATAATCGCTACCCATACCATCTTAAAAAAGTTCAGATTTTATTACCACAAGATTATGTCAAGAGATTGAAATTTAGTAACTGGTTTGTTGACAAAATTCGCGATGATAATTTATTTCCATTAAAAATTATATGGACCAATGAAGCTACCTTTACAAGAGGAGGAATTGTTAATCAAAGAAATTATCATGTATGGGCTCTTGAAAATCCCAGAGCTATTAGAGAGAATAGGTTTCAGCATGAATTTGCTATTAACGTTTGGCTTGGGATTTGGAACGGATTACTGGGGGGACCATATTTTTTTCCTAGAAGATTGAATGGTATCACATTTGCAAATTTTTTGGAGAACAACTTTTCTAATTATTTAGATGACATACCCTTACAGCAGTGGATTGAAATGTGGTTCCAACTGGATGGATGTCCAGCTCATAATAGCAGAGTTGCTCGAGCTTGGCTGGATATAAATTATCCACAACGATGGATTGGACTTGGAGGAGTAGTACCTTGGCCGGGTGGCCTGGTGATCACCTGATATGACACCATGGATTTCTTCGTATGGGGAACCTTGAAGCAGAAAGTTTATCCGGTGTCAATCAACTCAAGAGAGCAATTAAGATACCGAATCATAGATGCAGTGCACCAAATATCATCAGAACAATGTTTAGCTGCAATTTATCAAGTGAGTGCTAGATGTAATACTTGTATTGGTGCAAGAGGACAAAATTTTGAGCAATATTTACATTAAAAAGAACATAACATAAATATAAATGTAAATAAATATGTATAAAAATGAAAACTTGTTTTGTTTCTTTTTTTGCGATTTTCTCTAAAACTAAGCAAAAACGAGCAAATCTCTAAAGGACTTTTTGTCTTAGTTTTTCGATCCCCTATAAGTTCCTGAAGTTTTGCCATTTAAATTCGGGACACCCTGTATAACAGAATATAAGAATCATTATTTCATAAGAAATATTTGACTTCCATGAATATTTGCTAAATTACTAATGTGATGGCAATTAAATAAATATATTTCAAAGTTAAAGTGCCTCTTTAAACATATCTGCGCTTTTGAAAACATTCCCCCACCTCTTTTGCTCATATTTACCCAATTTTAGCTGATTAGAATTAGATAATTACGTCTAAAATTGTTTGAGAGTGGCAAACGGAATGATTGTCTAATTAAATTCTTCAGATTTTTTTTTGTGAAAGTTAAAGATACTTAAATCAATGAAAAACTATTACTATTTTCTCTCTTATTTTATTTTCCAATGTTTTATTTTTTAGTTACTCTTCAGAATTAAATGGATCCTTATTATTAAATGAAATATTTCAATGAGTCATTTAAGGAGATTTATTGTTAGGAACAATTATATTAAAATAAATGCAATATTTTTTTTTAAAAATGACAGAATATTATGTTTAAGTTATTTAAAGAAGATTGGTCTCTCTCATTCTTTATGAATCTTTATTTAGTTTGAATTTGTCTCCTTCTTGAATAATCAAACTTTAAGAATCATTTCCATAAAAGAAAGGTAATTTTATATTTTAATCAAGATTAAGGTAGAGAAACTAAAAACTTGTCCCACTGCTTTATATATATATAATCTGTTTTTAAACACAGATTATAGTTTGGTTCAAATGAAAATAAATATAGGTTTAATCCATCATATTTTTATTTATTTCATTGTTGTTTAAAACAAAAAAAAATAATGAATTGCAACCTCCAACTTATAAACTATTTTAAATCGAGACTTCATGTAACTTCCTCATCAAATTATTAAAAAAAAACTACTTTATTATTTTTTAAAAGTATTTTTAAATAAAATCACTGGATATTAAAAAGAAATCTTAGAAAATGTGGTTATTTTTATTCATATCTGACAAAATAAAAAACTTTCTCGATAAAAGAAACTTTAAGTAATAGTTAAAACAAAATTAATAAATAGGTCAAATACAGGATAGGTGATAGGTCAAATAAAGAGAAAACATAAGTTAGCATAGACTAATTCTAAATATGAAAAAAAAGGCTATCTAAGTTAATGAAAAATACAATAATAATGGATGGAAACTAAAATTAAAACAATGAAAAAGATGATGAGTGGATGAGGAACAAAAAGGTATCAAGAGAAATTAGTGATGATAATGCTAGAATAATATAGTATATTATAGAAATTCGGGAAAGATGATGGTGGCAGATATAAATATATTAAAACAAAAAAATTAAATTCTAAACAAACACTAGGATTAAAAAAAATATTATTATTATTTTCCAATTCAAAGCAGTGATTAAGTAATTAGATTTTTTTTTTTTAAGTTTTGAGGCAGAAGTGTTACAGGAAAAGATAGAGAGTTTAAGCAAAAGAGATGCAGGTTTCAAGCTAAAAACCTAAATTAAACAGTCTTTTTATTTTATTTTTTTTTTAATAACAATTTATTGAAATTTACAACTATACATTTTTATACATCAAGTAAATGTGCTGTTACATATTACAATAGCGTGACAAAACTTGTAAAGAACTACTCATCAGTAGCACTTTAATAGTCTTTTTATTTAAATTTTGTTTCCTCATGATTGGACCTATTACCGTTCCGTGTCATTCTTTGTATTAATATACTCATTTATATAATTTTATTTTATTGTCTTATACTTTTTCTTTCATTACTGTATCTTTATTGTTTTAATTATTTATAATGCTATTTACTATTTTTATTATTTTTTTTTTCATTATTAATGATATCACCTCATCTTTTGTCATTATTCTCCTTATTTTTTTCTCTAGTGCTTATGCATACTTTTTAATACCATTTCTAATTCCATCATTTATAACTTAACTCTATTTTTAATCATATATATATATATATATATATATATATATATATATATATATATATATATATATATATATATACATACTTGTGTGATTCTCAGATTATGGGAAATTTTCAGTTCAAACTTTTTTATAATTTTTACAGCAGTTTAATCAAAAAATTTCAATATTAACACTTTCTATTGTCGCTCAGTGGTTAAAAAAACAAATGGTCAAGATCAACAGTCACATTTTCATGAGAAATTTAAAATTTTAACTGCACAGAAATGACCCCTAGATCTTGGTAATGAATATATCAGTTAATGATAACCACTTGAATATATATTTTTTTAAAAAGTATATTGGAGGACGAGCTGTTGTTGGTTTTGTTATTGAGAGCCTTGGGGAAAAAAAAACAACAGAAAAATTTTAACTTTTCAGGCAATATGACTAATAATTCAGTGGTAATAAATAGCATACTAAAAGGACAATTTAAGATAAACACATTGAATTTGGGAGAAAATCTATGAATCTGAGGTAGCAATGGTTCAAAAAAATTCATTAACACACAGTCATGTCATTATTGCGGTAATAATTTGACCATTTTATTCAAACCTTACTGCTAGATGACTAAAATAAAAAATATTGTTTCTACCAACTGTCATACAACAAATGATAGTCTTAGTTAAATTAAAGCCAATGAAATAATTTGAAAAGCTATGGTGATAACATAAAGCATGGTAATGACAACAATAAAGGTGAAATAAGTCACTTAGAAACACGTGGGCGCAATCTCTCCAATGCAGTGTCTGACCGTTGGCAGCTGGTCTTCACTACTATTACTACTACTTCAGGATACTATTATTACTCCTGGAAAAAATTTCCCTGCTGTAGCCTTATTTTCGAGGCTATTTCTCTACAAATTTGTTTTTTGCTTGGTAAAGACATCATAATGATGGGACCAAGTTTGGATTTATGTAAAGATATTATAGTATTACCCACAATACGAAAATGAAAAGATTTGTGATTGTTATGTTTTCCTTTATGTGTGGAAATAAATTTCACAATAATTTACCTTACATAACAAAAAAGAAATAAATAAATGTATACCAGAAAACAAAGAGTGGGGGAGGGGTGTTAATGACATTTGAGTAGCCCAAGCAATCATAAAATCAATTTACTATTTTATATTTTCATTTTTAATATTTTTTTTATGAAGAAATATTTCTACATTGTTATAGCAGTGGGCAAAAATTAAAGTAGGACTTGATCAATTGAGTAAAAATTGCTATGTACAAAAAATTGCCTGTAACATGAGACAAATAATGATGAAAGTATAAAAGATAATTATATTTGTTTTGAAAGAGGTTAGTAATAATAAGTAAGTTTCAGATGTAATGTTCCCAATGATGGGGAATATATATTCCTGAAACATGTTGAGTTAATGATTCAATAAATAATAATAAGGAGAAAAAATTTTCTAAGTTTTAGAAATAAAAGATAGTTGTGAATATCGATAACATTACACCAAGCATGCACAGTTAAGAAATACATTTTAAATTGATTCTTAAATTTATTTGAAATCAAATTTTATGAAATTAGCATTATTTCATTGATTCAGTATCTGATTTAGCTATGGGTGTTTATAATGATGTATAATGAAGCACTTAAGATTAACAAATAATACTTTTATACATTTTATTTTGAGCTGGTTATTTAAAATATATGTGTTTAATTTAAAATATTCTTCATTGGCATTGTTAAGTGTTTTCATTACTAATTAATGTTTTGAAAACCTAAAGCATGTTTTTTTTTAAAAAACTAAATGAGTAACATAACAATAAGTCTCCTTTAGCTTGGTATGTTATTGAGTGTGTTAGCTAAACTAAAAGTTAAACGATGTGTTACACTCCCCTTAATGCCCTAATTTTACTTTCTCTCTCTTCTTTCTCTTTATTCACCTCTTCTTCTTTACTCCATGGTGAGTAGCAGACAAACACTAGCATAAAGGTAAGACAGACATAACACACATATCTCTTATGTATATTTCTCTATCTTTGTCTGTCTGTCTCTTCATTTATTTGTTTTCTACTTTTTTTTTTTTTTTCTTCTTTTTTTAGAGAAGAATGTTCCTTGATTGACAGGTCACCAAAGAATGTTTTGTATTGAAATAGGTTCATATATTTAGGTCAAAATCCAATGCGTTGTTACCAATTGGTCAAAAATAAAATACATATATTTATTTAGAATCAGCAAAAAGTAGGTAGTTATTAGATATTCTGAGAAGTCAATGTTGTAATGATGCTTTAGTTATGTAGTAGTGAATAGAATCAGTGCAATATTTTCTGTAAATATCACTGTATTGAGATATTATAATTATATTATTTCTGTTATTTCAGCAACTTTTATTAAATAAAATTAAAATATTGTTACTACTGATTTTAGATTCTCATAACTTAAAATTTTATTTTATAAAATGCTGATTGGCTTAAGTTGGTGATTAATATTTCAAATATCTACAAATACGTATGTTATATAACCGTCCATGAAAATTCATTTGGGTTATACTTTATTTATCAATTGCCTTTATAATTTTTCCTCAATAAATAGTAAAGATTAAAACAGAGATCAATTAGTACGGACTAATTAGTTGACTATTTGAATTTATACCAAATACAGTAAAATTTTGATTAATGAGTGGTTGGCTATCAACAGTCGATCAGTTTATCATTAATTAAACATTAAGTGTATATATATATATATATATATATATATATATATATATATATATATATATATATAAAGAAAAAAGTAATACCCACACAGTCGGTTTCTAGCTTGGTGGTTATTTGTGGATAGAAACAGAAATTAATTATTATAGAATAATTAGTTGACTAGGTATTTGAATTTCTTTCAATTAAATAAATAAAATTGCTGATATAACAAGAATATTGCAAAATTTAATATTCAGATATTTCTTCTGAACTGGGTATTAATTTATCATAAATCCATTAAATTATTAATAAAAATTTTAATTTTTTTGAAGTATAAAGCTAAATAATTTTGTTGGATTTTATATTCATAAAATGCGTTGTAGGAACCTTTTTTTTTTTCTGTGTTTACTTCACTGATTGTTTAATCCATATTTTTGACCAATTTATTGTACAGTTGGCTTTTGATTATAGACTTTTTGCAAAGTGCCTCTACAAAGTAATTAAAATTTATCATTTACACCAGATGGCCCAAAAATGTATTTTGTTACCGGAACAAAATGATGTTACTGATTTTTAAACAAGTTTTTTATAATTAAATAACTTTTTATTTTGTTATTTGGTCCTTAAATTTTGTGACAATGCTGGATTAGGGAATGTGGAAGGCTATTGTGTGTGTACTGAAGTTAATGGACATCTGATAGATTAACATTATTCTCTTTTTGAAAAAACTTTGTTAAGGCACTTTTTTGAATTTGAGGTTTGATTATCGTTTGTTTATAAATGTTTTATTTACCGTTGTACATATAAGATTGATTGCTGTGTTATTGGTGTATTTTAAGTGACGCAGCTTAGACTAGACGGTTAGAGCAACATTAGTCTGCTTTCTTGATGAGTATGCTTTTAAGTGTGGTTTGTTGGCAGTATGTGGTGACATTAAGCTTCTAAATATTTATGTATATGTATACAATATCAACCTTTGTTAACGGTATACATATGTTTGGGCTTGAGATTTGGATTTATCATACACATGCAGATGCAAGAATTTTATAGATAATGGATATATATATCACTATCATACTTTATTTATTTTGTTCAAAATAATTAAATAGACAAAAAATCATACATTCAGTATTCATACAGTCTATTTCAAGTTTAAGTTCTTGACTTTCTAAAATGATTCAATGATACATAAAACTTTTTCAAAGATTTTTTTAACAATTTATAATTGTATTTATTTTTAACTGCACATTAATTCATATACTAAATATGACTGTTAAAACAAAAAGTACCCTCACGCTCCTCCTGGCTTTTCATAAAGCAGTTTGCTTTATTGGGAGACGGTCACTTTCAATATGTTCCACATGACCGAGCCTCCTTAACCTTCCTTCTTTATTAAATTAATTAATTCACAATATCTGGCTATTCATACAATGCTCTTAGTACCTGATATCACCCAATGTATAATCAAGTGCTTCAATATAGTATTGACCACTCTATCTATATTATTGTTATGTTGTGGATCACTTCAGCCAATGCCAATCTCCTAGTGTTTTATTGGCTATTGTGGAACTGTTAATTTTTTATATTGTTATATTTGTAAGCAATGTATGTCACCTTCTCCTATAACCATTCTTCATGAGACAATACTTCCCTGCTGAAATAGTGAATTTAAGACCCTTTACTGTTTGTAGCAATAGAGGTTATATTTCATTTAATGTGATTACGTTCAAAATTCTATATTACTTTAGCATTGAATACACTTTGAATTGGAATAGAATAAATAAATAAAGTTACAAAGTGTAATTTTGAAAAAACATCCTCCTGATTTATCTGCAAATCTCAAGCCAAAAACTATTTTTTTAAAATAAAGAAATTAAACCTAATGCATGTTATTTGTCTTATAAGTGTTATTTCCTGTTCTGTCCCTAAGTGTGTGAATTTCATGTTTGAATCTTTTTACACAAACATTATGCATCTTTTCTATTTTCATTAAGTGTTAAAATGAATTTTAAAATATTTCTTAATACAAATGAAACATTTACAAAAAAAATAAAAGTAAAAAATAATCAAAATTAAATTAGCAAAACTTCAGTATATATTTTTTAATTACTGTATTTTAAAATCATACCAATTAGTTATATCCATGACTTATATCTATATTTTCATAACAATTTCCCTATGATGAACTGAAATAATGAAATGTTACAGGATCAGGGAGTGTGGCTGTAGAAGCAAAGAAGTTTTTAGAGACGGGACATTCCAGTGACGAGGAAGACAAATGGAGGTTGATTAATAATAAATTTATTTTGTTTTAAAATTTGATTGTAATAAGATTTCCATATCTTTATGAACAGAGGTTCTTTCTTAAATTTGCACCAGTAAAATAAGTGGTTGAACTACATTCACAGTTGACTTATAATCAAAGTCGATCTAGGAAAATTTGAGTTCAACCAGTCTCTTAAACTTTAAGTAATTTAATAGTTTATTTTCATATCTACTTTTGTTGTAAGTAACAAAATACAATTTATATTAATAATTATTGATAACTCTTTAACTTCTTATTATTATTGAAATGTCTTAGTCATGAATTAAACGTTTTTTAAATTAATCTAAATAAATTTTTTTTCAGTTTTTACAAAGGTAATAGACTAAGAGCCCGTGAACCCCAGACCTTCGTTATTTTATAAAAGATGAAAATTTGTCAGTGCATGCTCCCAATACAGGTATGAACGATGGACCATGAATGAAGTTTGGGTTATCGTGGCCTTGGCCAGCCTATTATCGTCAAATAATAAAGCGTGATTTTTTTTATATTTCCTTCAGAATATTGTTAAAAATTATGTCATTCATTGCCTGACACTTACCATCATGGCAAGCTCTTGCCAGCCACCTTAATGCTCATTTATTGTAATTGTACTTACGTTATAGTATAAAAGCTGATTTTTATATATATTACTTGAGTAATAATTAGACCATGTTTCCTCATCAGCCAGACCGTTTTGATAGTTCCAACCCCTTGCCAGACAAGCCTGTAGGGTAGCAAAGGTAAAGTTAAAAGTTTATATTTGGTAGTATTAATTTAGAAATCCCTGTATACACTACATATTAAAAAGGACAGGTATTTATATAAGTCACGAAAAAAACCGAAAGAGAGAGAGGAAGAGAAAAAAAATTCACTTATGCCTACTAAAATAGGAATAATAATATTTTGTTTACAATGCAAACTTTAATAACAAGTGTGGTCAGCAACTCACAAGAATCGTGTACATAAATTGTTTATATTTGAAACATTTGTACAAGAACCTGTTCTTTAACAAATATAGTTATTGTTATTATTATTATTATATTTGGCATGAATAATTAATAATTAACCCTTTGCACTCGAGGTCTCCGGAGCGGAGACATTTAAAATTTGTTTTCAAACTCGATGTCTCCGCTACGGAGACAATGCAAATAATTTTCAGTTTTTAACATATAAGAACAAAAACAAATCGTAAAAACTATTTATAGGATACTAGCAGAGCTATCCCGTTTTAAAAACGGGAATTTACAACTTTTTGCTTTATATAATGCAATTTTTGTCTCATAAATCATCATTTTCTAGTTTTTTTTGTTATATGTATTAAAATATTTAATACAAAAGTTAATTCGAAAAATGCTGATGTGTAGCGAAATAAGCATTTAAGTGCTGAATAAATATGTTCAAATCTCAATTTTGTTATAGTTTTTGGTGTTTTTATTTTAGTTTATAATTTTTTGGTTTTTTACAAATAGGGGTTAAAAAAATTCAAAAAAATCAAAATTTACAAAAAATAACCAAAATTTGAGACTTTTATAAAAATTTTAAACATAAATTTAATTTTATAAGTTGCTGAATAAAAAAGCTTTACACTTATTTGTTGAAAAGTATGATATATATAAGAACAAAATGAAAACATTTATGGCACCTTAATCCGTTTTTAATCGCGTTTTCGACACTTTTTATTTTGAAATTTCTAAAAAGCGAAGGGGTAATAAAAAAAATGATCAAAAGTTAGCTTTTTATATATAGAGATTTCGCTTTTGATGACAAATGACGGTCGCGGCTCGCCGATTATTATGTTCTCGATAACAGCAGACAATCGCGGTTTTTTTAGCAACATTCCGCATTCCGCATTTGGATGCAAATGAATCAAGTCCTATTATTCAGCAGTAGAGTGTATCAGATTCGAGTTTATCTGTTTTTTTGTATTTTGAATTTATATTTACATCCCCAATATGGCAAATAAAAGAAAAATTTGTGAAAATTATAGTGATATTGACAGTAGTAGCGATGAATTAGAATTTGAAGTTTATAGTGAACATAATGTAAATAATATAGACGATCTTAGCCGTGATAATGCAGACCTAATTGAACTAAACTATGAATCCGATTCTAATGATAGTGATGTATTTCCTGTTATACGACGATACATACCGAGAATTGAAAGTGATATTGAGGGATCTGAAAGTGATACAGGAGAAAATGTAGAAGACACAGGAGATTCAACAGAAAATGACGAATGGATAGATGTTTCGGAAGTGGATAATATTCCATCTCCTATGGATTTCGATATTTCACCTCGAATTGCCGGACCACAAATTTCCAACGATATAAAAGAACCATTAGATTTTTTTCAATTGTATTTCACTGATGCTTTGATTGATTCCATAATAAAAGAGACAAATGATTACGCAAATTCAAAACTACGAGGAAAGCAATTGTCAAAGAGATCAATATGGAATACATGGAGTGATGTTAATCGGAAAGAATTTCTGGCCTTCATTGGAGTGATCTTGAATATGGGAACCATGCCGGTTGCAAATATCCAGGAATATTGGTCTACCAAATTCACAAGTAAAATTCCATTCTTTTCAGACGTATTTACCCGAGATAGATTTCAACAGATATTTTGGATGCTTCATTTACAGAAAAATGCACCAGTAGGCAGAAATATATGTTTAAGGACCCGCATTCAAAAGGTTAATAACTTTTTACAATACATCAATTCAAAATTTTCCGAACATTTTATACCTTATCAGTCGATTTGCGTTGATGAATCCATTATAAAATTTAAGGGGAAAATATGTTTTATGACATATAATCCAGCCAAACCCACTAAATGGGGAATTAGAATTTACGTTCTGGCCGACTCAAATACCGGTTATGTTTATTCGGTTTTACCTTATTACGGCAGTATTACTACTGAAAATCTCATAAGACCTGATCTACCTGTCAGTTCTAGAATTCCCTTAGACCTGTATAGAAAACTATTGGACAATGTTCCTAATGCTAAAGGCTATCACATGTATACCGACAGGTATTATACAAGCGTACCCCTTGCTGAAGAACTGCTAAAAATGAATTGTTTCCTCACCGGCACAATAAAAACAAATAGGAAATATTTACCAATGGTAATAAAAAAACCGAAATTTGTAAGAGGCAAGAAAACAGTGGCTTGCAGAAAAGGCAAAACCCTAGTCCTCGCATGGAAGGACAAAAGGATTGTAACTTTGTTAAGTACTTGTAATGAAGCGGGTTTGACATCAGTTGATAGAAGAGTACGTGGTGGTGAATTAGTCAGAATACAAAAACCTAAAATTATTATTGATTACACAAAAAATATGCGTGGAGTAGATCGAGCCGACCAATATGCTGCAAATATTGTTTTTTGAGAAAATCCCTGAAGTGGTGGAGAAAATTATTTTTCTGGGGGATGGAAATGTGTACAGTAAATTCATACATATTGTACACTACTGTTAAAAAAATAAATAAAGAAAAACCAATGTCACATTTGAAGTTTGTAAAATTGTTGGTGGAGCAATTGGTTGGAAATTTTCGACAAAACAGCACATCTCGAAAATCCACTTACACACCAAATACGGAAGGCAGGCTCAACAACCAACTACACATTATACGTTCTGGAACCAAGACAGATTGTGTAGTGTGTTCTAACAGAAAAATTCCGGGCGAAAGACGGCAGACCCATTATTTTTGTGATACCTGTTTAGAAAAGCCAAGATTACATATTGGCAATTGCTTCGAGAGATATCACACTTTGGACAATTACAAAACGTATTAATTTTATAATTTTTTGTTTTTTTTTTTATATATTATATCATTTGTATTCATAAACAATTAAAAAAAAAATAATAACATACAACGATGACTTTTCTTTTAATGCGTATTTCATTACCTTACATGTAAAAATGATTTTTTCACTAAAATTGCTTCGAGTTGCTAGTAATATGAATGAAAAAAAACTTCGAGTGCAAAGGGTTAATATTTAATTATTAATTCTTGACAAAAACATATAAGATTATTTTAGCTAATGTAAACACGCACTGAGTAATAAACAATACATGTGCAGTAAAATACAACAGTGTAGTGAAGGATTGTAACAGATCTCACTCACTATATCCCCACCCATAAGTATCTTGCCTCATGCTCGCACTTACAGCTACCCTACATGCTTGTCTGGCAAGGGGTTGGAACTATCAAAACGGTCTGGCTGATGAGGAAACATCATCTAATTATTATCCAAGTAGTATATATAAAAATCAGCTTTTATACTATAACGTAAGTACAAATACAATTACAATAAATGAGCATTAAGGGTGTCTGGAAAGGGTTGCCACTATGGTAAATGTCTGGCAAAGAATGACATAATTATTAATAATATTCTAAAGGAAATTTCAAAAAATCACGCTTTATTATTTGATGATAATAGACTGGTATTTTACACACCTTTAGTGCCGTTTATCTGCCAAGGCTACATTAACCCAAACTTCATTCATGGTCCATCGTTCGTACCTGTATTGGGAGCATGCACTAACAAATTTTCATCTTTTATAAAATAACGAAGGTCTGGGGTTCACAGGCTCTTGCTCTATAATGATAGCATAGATAACATGTAATAACAATATACATCAAACAAATTCCTATGGTTTTAATTATTATCTATATCATTTTGATAGAGAATCATTTCTTTGTATTTTGTTTGGCCATAATTTTTACTTGATTCATTGAAATTTTATTAGGCATACAGAAAATTTTTTCTCTAATGGGAGTCCAATATCCCTCCAAAATATTATATTTAGAATGATTATTTTCATAAATGGGCTCAACTATATTTTTGTTACAGCACAAAATCTGATGTAAAGCAGCTAGGCCCTGGACAAATTCAACCCAGAGGATACCAATTGAAAGCAGGTAGATAAACATTTATTATATATGAAGGTATGCTTGAATTATTAATGTTTTTTCTGTTAAAGTATGTTACTTCCTGTAACTGATGAAAATACCACAAATATTGATTAATAGTCCTGTCTGCAAGCCCTGAAGAAGGCTGAGCTGAAAATTTTAATAAAAAATATTACCTTAAACCAAAGTTTAGAACACTAAATTCCATGTATATACATATATGTGTATATATATATATATATATATATTTTTTTTTATTTCATTTTATTTATTTATTTATTTTATTATTTTTTTTTTTTTTTTTTTTTGTAAAGCCAAGTGATTTTGCTAATACATGTTTAAGTGTGAAAATGGGGGAGGGGAGAAATGGACATTTGTTCAGCTGCAACGTCTAATTGGATATACTTCACTGTGGTTATTCAATGAGGTAATTTTTTACTGGAATGTACATTTCTTTATTTGGAAGCAAAAACCTTTATTTATTTTATTTATCCAATGCCGCTCTGTGGCTGTTCAGTCATCCGACGCCGAGCCTCCCAGTAACGATTTACTTTGATAGGATGGGTGAGAGTAGTGCAAACCCACAGGTGGTCTCCATCTATGCTCTCGAGGTTGCATAGCAGGCAAGAGTCATTGTCAGCAAGACCAATGTGGTGCAAGTGGGCTTGCAAGTAGTTGTGGCCAGTGTTGAGACAGAATCAGTCAACAGATTCAGCTCTCTCAAGGTTTCTTGGGATGGATTTTTTGCCAGTGCTTGAAATAATCAGGGTCATTTTTGTTATGTTTCTGACTGTGGTGTCGATCTAGCTCTTTTTAAAGTGAGTGGCACAATAGGCTGGTCTGACTGCTCCCTGCTAAGCTTTGGCATCAGCTTTCTCGTTCCCCTGGAGCCCCATGTGGTTGGTACCCATTGTATTACTAGTTTTTTACAACACTTGATTGTCTCAATACAATCCATGAGGGCATTGCTGCTTTGGAGTCAACATTGAAGACTGCTCTTCCTGGATCCAGGCTATTGGCTAGGAGTCCGTTGGAGGCTTTGTGGGTGACCCTAACCTCTCCATCATAGTTGCTGACGTTTATTTCTACCGCGGCTGAGTTCTTGAATAGCTGGCAGTATCATCCAGCTCCAGCTGCTCTGGTCTCAGTGATGTAAGAGCCATCAGATGTATGGAAGGAATAGTTTTTCTTTTTTTTTTGAGGTTTTTGGATTTATTTTATAACATTTTAATTTTCAATATGGTAAGATTGATATTATGATTTAGCTTTTAACTTTAGGAAATTTAACTTTCTATAAAAATAAATTTCTCATAAAAATGAAAGGAAGGGCATTATAGTGCGAATTATTAAGAAAAGTAAAAAATTTAGCTGTTCCCTCCTCCTTAAATTTCCTCTTAGTCCTCAGATAAAAACCTCAGAATATCCACTTTCTGGCCATCTATAAATAACTTGCTAAAAATTCATTAACTTACAATCTTTTATTTGCTAAAATTACCTGCTGACTGGACTAAATGTAAAGTCAGTCAAAAAGTTCCTATGATTATTTGACCTAATGAAAATTCAATTTTTTTTTTGTACATACCTCTTACTTTTAAATGATATATGCACCCTATTGTTCAAAAACCTTTCGCCAACGAGTAGAGGGATTTAATATGCCCTTTTCTCAACTTGGGTTTTTTTATATAAAAAAAGTTTTGAACCTAAAAAAAATGTTTGATAACATCCTGGTACGGTAATTGTTTCTTTGCTGAAGAATTTTGACGAGACCGGAAAAAGTGGTAATCAGATGTATCAGGAAAAGTAGTTGGGTGTGGTAAAAAATCTCAAGAAAACTAGTAATTTTTCAGGATTGCATGTATATGGCTATTTTCATGATGAAAGCTGACTTCTGTTGGACTATCCATACAATATTTTCCTTCAACAGGTCCAGTTGTACTCTGAAGTATTGGTTTGTGTACACTTAAGTAGTAATTTTTTCAGTATTTATGTTGAAGGACTACCATTAATATTTTAACGTCAAAATTTCCATTATTGAAGTGAGCAAACCATTTTGTACCACACATTCTTTCCTGACATCAGGCTTATAAAATTGGCAAATCCTACAAGACGCTTCAATGGCGCTAAGCCTTCATTGAAATAGTACAGCATTAAATTGTTATAATCCTCAGATCTACATAAAGACAGAAATCCACTGAGCCATTTCTAAAGACACCTTTATTATTATTCTTATAACTTACCAACGGAATTTGGCCTATAATTTAGAAAATCCCACTGTCAAAAGAATAAGGTCAATGACCACCTGGACTTTTAGGCCTACTCTGGATGTATTTTTTTATGTACATTGGCTGTATTGAAATTTATATAAAAATAAAAATTGAAACTGTTTCAGGTGGTCAAGCAGAGATCAAATTAAGCCTATTGGTGACTAAAGGTCAACTAGAAGTGGAAGTGATTTCTGCGAGAGGAATTAAAGGGGAACCACCAGGTGATTAACCTTAGAGCATTATAATACTCACTAAATAAAATGTTTTACAGAAAATTTTAAGGGACAACTTCAGTATTATTACAAATAAAGCTACTTGAAATAACCTCTTTTCAACAGAAATTAATAATATTAAAAGAATTCTTTATTTAAACCACTATAAACAGGGAAGTTGTAATCTTTAATGAAACATAGTGTTGTATTTAATCTTGTTTTTGTTGATTCTTGTTTTTTCCAAGCTACAGCACTAACAAAAATATTTATTATCTTTCACCATTACTATCATGAATTTCACAAGGTTTTTCACAGCACAGTTATTTGCATTTATATTTGCTGATTTAAATACAATTAATACTTTTGGTACTTAATAAAAAGTATTTCTTAATATCTTATCTTCAGTAGACTTATCAGACTCAAATTCAACTTGAAAATTTATATTATTTTATTTAATTTTTAGACACTTATGTGAAAACTTATCTACGTGAAGGCGAACGTTGGCTGCAGAAAAGAAAAACTCGAGTTGCACGACACTCCCTCAATCCACAATTTCGCCAAACATTACGATATGCTGCATGTGATATTACTGGCAGGTCTCTTCTGGTTATGCTTTGGTCAAAATCTAGAGGTTTTGAATCGAATGTTGGTCTTGGTGGGGCTGAGGTCGGTCTCGAAAACCTCCCACTGTCTCAGCTGACCCTTGGCTGGTATCCTCTCTTTCCTATCCACACTCTCGGCTCTGATTCTAATGATTCACCTTAAACTGCTTGCATAAGCTGCAAGATATTTCTATTGACCAACCTTAGTAATCTATTTGCAACAGTCTATAAAATATTGCATTGATTGTGAATAAGTTTATCAGCTAAGCTTAATTATTAAATATAAATAAGTTTATTTATCGATTCCTATGACAATAAGGAAGCAGTAACTATTGCATAAAAAATAAATGTATATTATTGACAACGATGTAGATTGTTAACAATCCATTGATAATTTTAAAATAATGTTTAAAAAAGTTTTTATATGATTTAAAAAGATAAAGTTCCTAAGCAATCGCTATTCAATTGGTTTCATCTATTCCGTTAAAGCAGTCTCTCAGGATCATTGATTTTATTTAAGCATATATTGCTTTCACATTGAAGTGGACCACTTAAGGAATTTAAGATATTTATAATTTTGTTTACTTGATTGATAATATGAATCCAATTAAACATGTTTGGGACAAACTCCAACACCAATTAAACATGCGTTCGCCTAGTCCAGATAACTTGGATGAATTTGCTGACGCTTTATTTGAGGAATAGGCTTCTTTACTTCAAAATTACGTATTGACCTTAATAAAGGTTATGAACTGCATATGTGAAGTATTAATTGAAAGTAGAGGGAGTCCAACACCCTACTGAGGAAGGTTAAAGTGAAAAAGAAAATACAATCTCTATTAAAATTTTTTAAAAAAATGTTTATATTGTAAAAAAATTTTATTCAACTTTAAAAATTTTTTTTGTAAAATAAATTCCATTACCAATGTACAAGTAAGGTACTGTACACATAAAAAAACAAAAAATAAGCAGAAATATAGTTACAAAAGAGTGTTACCTAACTCTTGATAAGTGGTCCACTTCAATTTGTGAGCAGTATATTTCACAAATGATATTTAGAAGCACTGAGCCTTGCCATGATTTTGGTTTAAAAAAAAAAAATAAAATAGGAAAGAAATGAATTTTCTTACTGTCCCATATGATGCTCATTATCAATTTTCTAAAGTGTGTTTTTCTTTTCATTTATTACCTGTGCCTGTATAAGTACAAATGAACAGTTAGCAATATGAACTTTTCGTAATATAGAGATTGGTGTATGTAGTCCTCCTTACTTTGTATAAAGACTTTCTGTTAGAGAAATTAGCTACTGGTCTTTTTTCAGGTGATGATTTAATATTTCTTGATATCTATTGTTTACAAAAATAGAAATTTTTAATGTACATGTGTAGGTTTGAAGATAGCTTTTTGGAATCATCAGTTTTAAAACAACGAATTTCATAAACCTACACTGATATATCAAACACTAAGATGAGATGAAACCTATCCTGATTGAGGATCAGTTGAGGCCTGATAATTGTGGCAAGAAGAATCATACATCTGTAAGATGGTTGGAGAAGAATCATAAATTTGTATGGTTGTAGGGGAGGATGCTGAAGCAACCCAGCATCATTGAAAATCAAGAGTTGCTCTGGTAAACCGAATAAATTAGTTAGCTGCTGTTGGATAGTTTATAGGGTAACTAATGATTAACAACTCTACCTACTTTTAGTTCTAGTTAAATAATATTAAAATAATAATCTAATCTTCCTTTTAACCACTAAAATTTAGTAGTGCCCATCATCTTTTTGATTTGAAGATTCTTGAAAAATTGATCACTTGGTGATGACCATCATCTTTATTTATATTTATGTTTATTTAATTTTTTTTTTCTTGTTTAAATGCATTTTTCCTCTGCGTTGTTGCTATTAAATATTATCTTCTGGTGGAAGTTTATTCATTATGATTTATCTGTTCTTTGATCTTGATTTAATTTTCTTTTGCTGTTTTTATTTTCTTGGTGCTACATCTGTCCATATCTTACATCTCTTCCAAAAAGCTTTAGCTGTATTTTTAGTACGAGATCTAAATTATTGTTAAAGAATAGAAAAAGGTATGCTTCTTTAGTTGATTTATTGATTCATAATGTTGTGCTCTGGGTCATAATTACGTTTATAGATTTCTTTCAGGATATCGTACAGACTATAAAGGTAGGGTAAGTAGTATTTCTCATAGGAAAGTTATTATAATGAATGCTGTTAGGAGCCAGAAGTTATAGGGTGATAATAACTATCAGTTATTATTTGTAGGTATTGATATAAGCTGCGATATGTTCATCAGTTTAGTTTTCATAAAAATTGATGAAATATAAAGAAATAAGATTTTGAATAATTTTTTTACCTTTTCTGTACATTTTAATTTCTTTTGTGATGGTTAAATATTAGCTGTTTTATGTTATTTATTTATATAGTATATTTGTTAAAGGTGTAGTAGGAAATTCTTCAGTAATAAGATTAACACTAATTCTTTTAATACAAAGTTCTACTTTAATGAAATAATATTAACAATGATAAATGTAAATAGAAAACTAGGGTTGGTTGTTCTATTGTTTTATTCATCATTACTTATTTTATATTTGTGAAAGTATTAGGTACTAAAAGTGTTTGTTGACCAATGTTAAAAAGATGAAATTATGATGAAACATATCAATTTTATTTAATGATATTATCTTGTTTGCTTAAGTAACTAAAGTTGGTTTGTGTTTTCATTTTTATATCTTCTTGTAAGACAATATTATTAAAAGAATGTATTCTCTATTTAATTACATCAATCTTAATCAAATTTAATATTGTAATGAATGTAGACTTATCATTTTCGTTCTTCCATTAATGACTACAGGAATGGAATTCAGAATTATAAGAATTTCAAGACATTTTCCTGTTGCACATATCCTGGCACAATGCTTTCCCAAAAGAATTTTCAAATTATTGTATCACTTTTTTTCTATTTTTAGAAAATTTATTTTTACATTAAAAAATACAATTAAGTTCAAGAATTAATGTGATCTTAATATTATGTTTATGGTTGGATGTAAAACTGATGGACTTTAGTATTGTAAAAAATTGTTAAATGTTAATAAATATTGTTGTTGTTTATACTTTATACTAATAGTTTATAAATGAAATTTTCTTATAAATAGAATATGAAAATTACTCTACTCGAACTACCACTAAACTGCTAAAGTTTACTGCTGTGCTAGTAAATAAAGTATATTTTCAGAAGAACCAAAATAAAACTTATGGGAGAAAAAAATGTAATCAAAACTTTAACAATGAACTAATAGAAGCAGTCCTGTCAGTAATATTTTTAGGTTATTTAGAACCTAACAGTGATTACAAAATCTTCCTTTAATTATAATTCATCCCTGAGATAAGTGAATGGTCCAAATCATGCAACACTCCTTTACTTAGATCACCAATTATCCAAATAAAAATTTAATTAGTAATTATTTTACTTTATTTAAACATGAGTCTTTTATTCAAAGAATAATGGAAATAATAATTATTTTCAAAATAAATTTAATAATCAACAAATGTTAACAGAAAAACTATTATGCCCAGCATTTTATTTTAGTGACATCCTTAATAATAAAAATGAAACTGTGAAATTTATCAGTGAGAGCTAAATCGAAACCATTCTCTTTCTTTATTGGACCAGTACATGCAATGTTTTTTATGCACAAAGAATATTTCTTTATTTATTTTTTGTATAAAATTATTAATATTTAATTATGTTGTACAATTATTATAATGTAAATATTTCTCTGATATTCTAATAATATTATGAACAGGTGTAAATGTTGTAAAAAAAAAATCCTTCATTCATTTTAAAAGCTCTTTCTAATCGATTTATTACTATCACCTGAATGTATGCATGTTTGTAAGTAAATGCGTGAATAAATGGCAATCTATGTAACGCACCCATCTCTATGACTTTGCACTCTATGACACATCAAAAAAGGGTGAAATAATTTAACAAATAGTTTCTATTGTAGTATCTTCATATTATAAAAATTTAAATACAATATTAAAAGTAAGTTTATTGTCATGGTATATGGTTACAAACTATTATCTGATTAAATCCTTTGAATTTAAAATATTGTTAGTTTAGATTTACAGAGGGTAACATAATTTAATTATAATACATAGTACTAATAACTTAATAGTAGTATTTATATTAGCTGATGTATTATTATATTAAATATAGGCATAAACATTGTATGCATGAATGTATATATTTGTTATATATATATGCATGCAGTCACATGTGTATATAACATTATACCCATCCATATACTATATATATTAACGAATTAAATAATACATATTTGGAACAGTAACCAGATTTGATTATCTGAATTATGCATAAAAAAATTATGAGAATTAATCATTAACCATAAAAGAAAACTAACAATCCTCATCTTTAATAATTAGAACTAGCTGTTGACAGTTTTATTAAATGTTTTTTCCTTTTAACTTTATCATTTTTTTTTTTAAATAAATTGATTATACAACCAAACCTCTTTACATCCAACTTGAAGCTTAATTAAAAAATAAAGAGCTTTTGATGCATAGACAAATAAAAATTTGTTGTCATTAACTTGCAAAATTAGCGATACTGGAAAAAAAAAAAAAAAAAAAAAAAAAAAAAAAAAAAAAAAAAAAATCAGTAGAATATTTAGATTTCAATTAACTTTTTAGGGTCAAAGAAAACATATTAAATAACCAAAGACTTAAATCTGTATTTCATGTTAAAAACTTTTCAAACTACCTATTAGGTTTTTTTTTTTACAAAAATATATATATTAATGGTAAAATGCATTGTAATACATATATATAGTATGTATCTACCTAAGATTAATTCATGATTCTTAAGGGAAAAATGACTTCTATTTAATTATTTTTCTTACTTACATATGTAATTAAAGATCTTGGGTATAAATTTAACTTTGGAAATTCTATATTTCTGTTTTATGTTCTATTCTAACGCAGTCATTTTTTCTTTTAATATAAATGAAAAATTCATTAAAAAAAAAAAATAATAAGATATCTATGTATAATTTTTTGTTTTCCTATAGGGGTTTGATAGTATTTTATTTTATGTTGCCCGGAATGCTCTGTAATATTTTGTATTGTTTTGAGAAAAAAAAATATTCACTTTTTTGGCTATAACCCTTTTCTATCTTTACATTAGTTTTATATATAAAGATGTATGGTAATAAATATTGATTTAAATTGCTTACTTCTGATTTGAATAATTTTGAAACTTCAACTTATTATTTGAAGTAAGCAAAATAAATTCTTCCTATAAAAATGGAACTAGGTATAACCATATACGAATTGAATTTTAAAATATTTATTGCGGCCATTGCAAGTAAGTTTTAATTTTCTCTTTATATTGGCACAAGGAACTCCAATTTTTCCAAACACAGCAACATTTGACACCAAAAAGTCAATACATAGAGAAGAAAAACGTTTGTATTGTAAATATCTATCTTTTATTGTAAGAATATATAAATACATATATATATCCATATATATATCGTGGTATTTTATGTGATAACCCATTATTGAGTAAAGGGTATAGTTACTTATAGATTAGGTGTAAATGTAACAAACTCTATAACAGTAATTCCTAACCTATAAAGCCAAAAGTAAATGTTCTTTTGTAGTTATTGGGTTTTTGGCGTTCTAAATAAAACCTAGTTTATGTAAATGTTAATTAGATATTTATACTGAGATTATTATATTTTCAAAAAGTTTAGAGATGTCGGCTTCATCGAAAAATTATTTTCAACTAGTGTAATCCATAATTCATACCTCTATATTTGCTATCATAATCAAAGGAAAAGAAGACAAATCACTTTGTGATAACAGTCATTACAATTTTTATGAAATGTTAAAATCCGATCCTGCCGAATGTTATTTCAGGAATGTGAAAACAAAAAAAGATATGAACACATTTGCAAGTGTATTTTCTTCTCTTTTTTTTTAGTTTGGTGTACCACATTTAATGATAGTATATAAAGGTATATTTATTAGGTATAGTTAGGAATATTTTATTGTTGTTTTTATATTTTTCTCTGTAAGTTAAGTGGACAAGTTATTAGTTTTTACTTGCAAATGTCTCTTGGATTGTAGTAAAGGAAGGAAACATGGTCAGACTTTTATTATTATTTTCCATAAAATGATCTTCTGAATTATTTTCTGTAAAATACATTTGAAATATTATACCACTTCTTTGTAAAAAAAAAAAAAAAACTTATATACTGAAAATCCCTCAAAATCTCTTGTTAAAATAATTGACCTGATAAAATGTATATTAAAATATTGAGGATAGTCTCTAAATTTAGATTAAATGATTTATATTTCATTTTTAGTAATACATAACAACTATTTAACCAAGAATGAAATTTTTAATATTGAATAAACTAATGTTTCTTTTTGATTGTCTCTCTTATCGTTTTTTCCTGTAATTTCAATAAATTCTAGCCTTCATCTACTAATTTCACATTGATAGTTTCTTGTTTTAAGATTTTGAAAGTTTTAAAATTATTGAAGACAACATAGTGACCCGACATTTGTCTATACTGTTCATTGTGGATTTTACTCCTATAAAATAAATTAAAACACATACCTAAATGATGATTGCCAATGGCATTTCCATGATTCCTTCCTGAACTTAAGTACCATAAAAATAGGTAAAAGGTGTGCATGCGGATTTTTTAAAACTATCTGAAATTGTCATCCCATAACAATTGATTTTCAATAGTATTCCATCACAATACTATTCTATTTTTAAGTATAATTTTTTAGATAAATGAATCATAATCTTTATTATATTTGTAAATTAATGTGAATACTTACTAAAATTAAGTGTATTGACAATCTTTGTTGTATACTTTAGAAAGTATACATTCTGTGTGTTATGTCTTAATATTAAGTTGCAGCATTTCATATTATTTTATGATAATACTCTTTTCACTTCATTTTTTTATGTTTGACCGAATTTCTTGTAATAATTATATTTGATATATGGGCAAGCTACAAACGCTTAAATCTTAAGATCCTCAGCTAAATATTTGAAACCAAAGCTGCTGGGTCAGAAAATTGATGTTATGTGTGTTTGTGTGATAAAATGACCTTAAAGGTTCTTTTCGAGCCCCCTTTTTTTGTATAGGAAAAACGGAGGCGACAATTATATACGGCCTATCTTCATATAATATTAAAACATATTATAAAGTATATAAATAAATATGAATATATATTCTCTTTACATTGTTGTAAACTTGTTGTGATGATGGAAAATTTCATGTTCCCTAAGTTTCTTGTGATTCTGATTTTTTTCTCTGTTATAAATAAAAGTCTTATTTGTGGAAATTCTTTACATTTGTCTTATATCCTCTTATTTATAACTAGATTTTGAACTGATTTAAATTGTATTTTCTTTTTTAATTATTGAAATTTACCATGGTATAAAGTATGTACAAAATTTAAAGCAAACTTATTACAATAACTTGTAAAGCAACTAACTACCCATTGGTAGAACTGTAATTTGTATTTATTTATCATTGTTTTAATAATTTTATTTCTCAGATATTTTGAATAATACTATAAAGGCTATAACTTACAAAGCTTTACAGTGGCCCACTTATTTTTTTTGTCTATGAATAATATGCTTTGTATAAAATTTAAATGAAGTGGCTCCTCGATTTGATTAACAACTGAAGCTATTGGTGGAAAAAGTTTTTTAATGGTCTCACTTTTATTAAAATTTAATAAAAAGAGCAATTTCACATTCAGAGAACTATGGAAAAACATTGTGAAGGAAGTAGCTACCTTTTCTGGGTTGTAGAGCTAATTAGTAAAGTAATCTTTTTTACTTTATATTTTTTATTTTGTTTTTATTTAATCAATTATTGTTCATTTTGACTCAGTTTCTCCTAATATGAAATTATAAAAATTAACATGGATTTGACTGATCTTGCTGGATCCCTCTCAGCTGTTAAATATTTTGGTTTAAATAAAAATATTCACTTTTGAAACCTCTATTTTTAAGTGTAGGAGTTTTTTAAAATGGAATATGTTTTACCAATAACCTTGTTGGTCAAAAGCAATACGTTTTTGAGGAACGTGAGGGCGTTACACATAGTTTGTTAACACGCTCTAGCTCTGTTGCTGTTGTTCGGATCAAAAACTTGGCATCATTCTTGTTAGAATATAATGGAAAATATTTTTTGACATACAATATTTGTCACTAGACCTACTGTTTAGAAGCTATATTAGTTTAAATTAAAAAAGTCGCGTTTGAAACCTCTTTTTTTAAGTGTAGGGGCTTATTTGACACCCTCAAACACTGTTGGTGTTGCTCGCATTGATAATTTGCTAAAAGTTAACTAATCAGGCGTTAAATGGAATATATTTTTTGTTGTATGAGATTTGCCGCTAGGACCTACCGTTTTGGAGCTATATAGGTTGAATAAAAAAAAGTCATGTTTTGAACCCCTGTTTTTTCTCAACTTTGTTTATTTCGAATAAACATTAATTGTTATTAAACTAAAATCATATATGTAAGCAGATTAAGCTATTTATTTTGAAAAGTTATCTCCTACAGAAAACTGAATCACAGGTAAGTGAAAAAAAAAAAAAGAAAACATATGAGCATTAACAGTCAAGGGGGCAACCCCTGAAACATGTTCCATGTTATTCTTTCTGTAGCCGACAGGCTCAAGGGGTCCATTTTTTTGTAGAAAACAGTTTTTGTTGGTAAAATTTTGCAGTATGCTTCACTCAAGTAACATATAGGAAGTGAAACCATTCTCACAATACATACAAAAACAAATAAATAAATAATCTCTAAATATGCAAATATAGATACAATAAAACACAATAAACAAATATAGTATACATACTAAAGTTTTTTAATATATATTTATAAATTTTATATATATAAAACAAACAAAAATAATCTAATATAAAATTAAGTAGGTAAATTGATACTTTTTTTTTTTTTTTTATAATTAATTCTTAATATTCAGGGTATTACTTTGGCTTTTTGCCGAACAGTATTCAGTTCCTTTAAGGACTAAAAAAGAATTACCAATTGGTGATGAAATGGCATCATGAGTGATGTCAGAAGGAGTAGGCAAGAGCCATTTTACTCAACAGTGATGTTCTCAGTTTACCAAGAACTGGCCTTTCTCTGTATCATTGAGAAGATGAGTTGCATGAAAAAGAGAAAATAAATAATTTAATTAATTTTGTATTATATGCATACATGGTGACCATAGTATAGTAGTATATCAAATACTGTTCTAATGAGGTTAAAATGAATTGAAATAGTTTAAAATAAAGTGTATCGAATAGTTCCATGTATTTGAATATTATCAAATGTTATCATGTGAATTCAAATATAATGTATTTATAAATTCAAACTACAAAAACAGTCAGTTACAGATTATAAAATACATCTGATGTTTTTAGATCGTACAGAGTTTATAATAATATTATTTTAAAACATTACTACATCAATAAATGCGACTAATGTATGGATAATTTCATCCAAAAAAAATTCATAACTCGAAATGTCAATGTTTGTTGCTCAAGATATTTTTAACTCGAAATGATTTCTCATTCCCTTGAAGTTTGAGTAATAATTGAATGTATTAGATAGCATGCTATTTCATTAATTATTTGAAAAACAAGATCTGAAAACAATTGTGAAAGCATTCGGCACTACATTGAGTGATCGCTTACAATCCTCTCGACCTTCGAGAAAAAAATCGCAAGGTGAGCCCCTCACCGATTTTGGATTCATTCGGAATTTAGGCTCTACAATAGCGGAACACATTTCTTTCACTCAAGGTACGTAAAAGCTTTCTGTCGTAACCGATTAGTAAGCAGCTTCAAATGCTACTTGGTAACCTTCTTTCACAAAATTTAATGCACCCCCTTAATTCCCTTCACTCAGCTCTTATCAAAACATAAAACCTAATGTATTGTTCAGTGCATAGGGTCAAATTCGTCATGAAATTAGTATCTGATATTAGGCGGTTGTTGTGTATTGGTACAACCAGGAACCTCAAACGAAAATTGCCAACAAGATCCGTGAGAGACTGAGTGTGCCCTCCTGTAAATCTATTCCGCCGGGTTCACAATGTAGACATCTACCTTTGAAGATTTATTCCATTTCAAAGATGGCTACTGTTCCTCATCTACTACGGAGCTATTCGTTTATTTAAAACTGTTTATTCTCAAAGAGGATGAATAAATAAAATAGGGAAGAAAATGAAGAACAATCGCAAAACTCGCCTCTCTAAAAAAGATAATCATAACTATAATATATAGGAAATATACTATACATATATAAATATATAAACTTTACTATACATCATATAGAAAATAAATAATGGTATCGTTCCGGCTTTCATCTCCTAAAAAAAAAATCTCTGGATAATTGTAGAATAGAAGTCACTCATTCAGATGACAGCATTTTTTTTTTCAAAATGAACTTTTAACTGTAATACTTGAATTTTTATTATTAAAATATGCACCATTTTCTTCACTGTTCAGGTAAGGGATAGCCTATTATGGGAGATACACTGTACTTTAAAAAACAATCATTAGTAACCTATTAAATAATTTCTTCCTCAATTAATTATAAATAAAATAATTGTTAACATTTACACACATCATTAACATTTATTGGCGCTGTCACATTGTTGGGGAACAGCTTTGGGTCCGGTGGTGTAGGAGTTGCCCTTGTCCCAGTATCTCATTTGACCTCTCCGCAATATCGCATTCTTAATACTGTTTTACTATCGATGATTTCGATGAAGACAATCTTTTTATATACCTTTTTTGATACAAACCACCGAGAAAAAGAGAAATACGTTTGAAGTTGTCAAGCAGGTTGGATTCGTCGATGATGCCTTTCTTCAGGAACGCGGCAACTTTGTTCATGGCTTTCTAAAAGAATATAAGTAATTAATTGGCTGTCATTATTTAACTGTAATGATTAAAAAACAATTAATGATTTTTAACAATTAATTTGTTTTCATTAGTATTATTATTCAATTATTTATTCATTTCACCATATATATCTAGAACATTTTAGAAACGTGATTTTATTCTCTTTATAAAAAAAATAAATTACACGTAAAACTTTCAATATAGCAAGTGAAAGAGTTACTGAATAGAACTAAGCCTATCTCTTGTAGAATATACTAAAAGAGATGTTAAGAGGGATCAGTCAGAAAAACATTTAGGCGATGCTAGCAAACATATTTTATTTTATTTGCCAGTGTTTCGGCCAAATAATTGATGACCATCATTAGGGCTAAAACAAAGAAATGTCGAAAAAAATAAATAAAAGAGAGAGGAAAGAAAAAAAAATAGAAATTCATGAAAAAAAAAAATTAGAAAGGAAGAGCAAAAAAACTGTTTATGAAATAAAATAATAGGCATTTTGAATTATTATTTCTGTAAGGAGAACATTTTTCAAACTCTTTTTGTTGATCTGGTGGATAAGAGGTTACACTTCATCGATGTGGCTATTTTTTTGAAAATAATAGTTCCAAAACATTTTTTTCTAGAAATTGGCGCTTACGAGGAATAACACCATGTATGTCTCTTTTTCTGTTTTTTGTTTTACTTTCTTCTTTTTTCATTTATTTCTTATTGTACATGTTGTGTGAAAGGAATCATACAGACATCTATATTACATATTGCCCACATGTGAGGCAGATTGAAATAAATACTAAATAAAAATTGTTTTCGATTATATTTTTTATTTCGTCTATCGCTTATTATGCAAGGCCTAAAAATCAACTTTAGGCAAAGAATCATGAACATAAACAAGATATGTAACTGCTACGAAATACGGTTTCTAATTATCTATAGGATCAATTTATTTAAAAATTAAGAACTATTCTATATCGCTTATGACCTGCGAAAATAGATACGAATTTTGTTAAAATTTTGTTAAAAATAAAATAAAGAAACAGTAAAATCCTCTGTAAAAGTATTCAGATTCATCGAAGGATGAAATATTGAGTCATTTTACACACCTCAAGATTGAAAGTACTCTCTGTTATCAAATATGCAATATAGTTAAATTAAAAAAATCAAATAAATAAAAAACTATTATCGTTTGATTTCTAAAATACAAATTATTGGAGGAACAATGAAAAGGGAGGCGACTTTGAATAATTTTTATTTCTTAAATATTTCTGTCATAAAATAAAGTATTTGTAATATTAAAAAATATGATTTATAATCCTGAAAACCTGATGTAGTGCATCATGGATATGAAAAGTCAACTATACTAACTGGAAATCTCACTCTATAATCCTTTATTTACTGGACTACTGAAACTTTCGTCCGTTAAAATTCAGCCTGCCCTAAGTCCTGATATCTTTCAGATCTTTTATTTAACCTCCTTAGGTGATTATCAGCATGCTTCATTTCTTGTTTTACTTTGTTAAAAAGATTTATATATTTAATCTATGTAGCATGAAATTTGTTGTATGTTGTTAGAACTGATGATGAATGTTTAACATTCGAAACTAGTCTTTAAATGAAAAAATTCTAATAGAAGTGGCAAATAATTCATCAATCCTAAACAGATACGTAATGGTCACTTTATGGACCAGCTTGAAATAAAATTATTTTATGACTACGTTACAGGAGAACTCGGAATTGGAACTTTATTATTGTAGAAATATTGTTCATCGTGTGGGGTGACGAAGGAATGGCCAGAGGGCGTGATTATAAGCCAACGCCTGGAGCTACCTCGCTATTACCTCGCAACCTGAGTCATAGCTTATAATAGTTGTCCTATAAGACCTTTTTCCTCATCCATACTTCCTTTGGACCAAATACGAAGATTAGATCCAAGTTTTCTTCCTAATGTATTATGAACTTTATGGACCATCGATAATTTCAAGGTGTTTCGTCAACCATATTTTGTCAGCGTACGTGTTGAGGATCATTCCGGATGTAAGCTATACACACCGTCTAGAGGATGGGACCTAGGGTACTTCCTTGAGGAACTCGAGCAGACTGAGTAATCTTTAATTAATGTTCTCAATATTATTTCAATTTGGTGAAAGGAATAAAAAATTCTGTGCAAGCTCTAGATTATTGAGAGAGATATAAACTTACATGTAGATGTTCCTGTACTATGGGCTCCTTGTGGCAATAACTAATATACTCTAAATGTTAGCAAATTATGCAGAAATATCTATGTTGAAATCCCCTCTTAATTAATAAAAAAACAAGAAACTGAACCTTCAAAAAATGAGGAAATCAAACATACAACTCTTTTTCAATATAATAGGTTGTTACAAAGGTTCTTGTACATATGTATACCTTAATTTCATATTACATATTTTAAACATTATTACATCATCATCATCATCTTATGGCGCTATGGTCTTTGCAGAACCCTGGCCTCCTCTACAAACCTCTTCCATTCAGATATATCTTCGGCTGGCCTTCTTCATCCTCTCACCTGCAGAGTCCGAAGATCGTCCTTCACATCTCCAAGCCAACGGAGTCGAGGCCTTCCTCTCTTTCTCTCCCAATCCGGATGTCCATCCAACATCATCTTAGGGAGCCTACTAGCTTCTATTCATTGCAAATGCCCTAGCCATCTTATTATGCCGCTTTTTATATTGGCTACAATATCTGGAAATACATATAGAGTCTTCAGTACTGCATTTGTCTTTATTCACCAAAGATTCAGCCCATATTTAGTTGGAAAATATATTTTTTGTAGGATTTTCCTTTCCCACATGTTTAATAATTTTTCCTCAAGGATGTCAAGGCCCATGTCTCCCTTCTTTATATAACAACCGGTTGTAGTACCGTTCTAAACAGTTAGCATTTGCAGACGACGTAGTGATTACAGAAAGGACAACCAATGCGCTCCATGGAGCTTTTGAGGAGTGTGAAAAAGCAACAAGAAATGTAGGACTCACAATTAATATAGAAAAGAGCAAATACATGGATATCACTTTAAAAGAGTATCTAAGTTTAAATACCTGGGAACTATTATCACTGAGGACAATAGTATCCAAGAAGAAATTAAAGCAAGAAAAATAGCAGGAAACAGGTGCTATTGGTCTCTAATGAAAATTTTTCAAAATAGAAATATATCCAGCAATCTCAAAATAAGAATCTATGGAACATTATTACATATTGCCCTTAAAATCTAAGTCCATTTTTTTTCAATTATTTTCATACCTATACCAGTTATTTAGTTTTGAAGCTAAATGCTCATCTCATCCAATTTTTACATAACCGTAATCATCAAAGGTCCTTATTTTTAAAAACGAGCAATTGATCTAAACATAACTAGGCAAAACATTTACACTTTGGAGTTTAAATAATTTTTCCTCGATCAAACTAGAATGATGTGCAGTATGCCGTAACTTTGTAAATGCCATTTTCTATTGAACAAAGTGGGGGGTTTTTTTAAGGTTTTTACTCTGCTGTAAAAACTGCATAAACTCTGTTCTGTTGTTCACAGTAAAGATTTCAGTCGGCTGTCTGACCCAGAGTTGGGCAAAATTCAATTACATTGTAATCCGATTACAATTGCATTATCCGATTACATTATATTTCAAACAGATGTAATCGAAATACATCGGGTATGAATTACAGTATTCCCACAAAGTAATTCAATTGGGATTACAATGTAATTCATCAATGTAATTCGATTACGGATTACATAATTGGATTACAGATTTCGATTACTTGTAATTCAAGGCATGAATTATTCAAATATTTAATTCGATTACAATATTTCTTCCATTAAATAGGCAAATAAATATCGGAATATCAGTTTTCACCTCCACCATTTAAGTTTTAAGTTTTCTCTTATTGTTAACGGTTTTGAACTATCGCCATCTTTTTCTTAGGTAGAGGAGTGGGGGCTATATTTCTAAATTGAGAACGGCTGGTCCGATCTTAATGAAATTTAATAGTTACGTTTCTTTTGTACTTATTAGCGTATATTTAGGGTTTTAAAAGTTTTACTAATTAGTGGGGTGTGGGGGGGGGGGGGCTAAATTTCTAAATTGAGAACGGCTGGTCCGATCTTAATGAAATTTAATAATTATGTTTCTTTTGTACTTATTAGCGTATATTTAGGGTTTTAAAAGTTTTACTAATTAGTGTGGTGTGGGGGGGGGGGGGGGGAGCTAAATTTCTAAATTGAGAACGGCTGGTCCGATTTTAACAGTTTTTAGTAACAGTATAATATTTACGTTCTAAATATTGAATGGAATTTAACATAAATCAAAATTGAATCTAATTAAGTAGGTTATAGACTCAAATTCTCTTCAAATAGGATTAAATTCATTTTCAAGTTGTTTATGAAAATAATTTAAAATGTAAAAAAAAAAATGTTTAAAGTGTAATAATAAAGTTGAACACATTTACCTAAATGAAATAGACAATAATTAATGATTGTTATATTTTAACAAAGACGTTAAATTACACTTTTTACAATATAATAACTAATTAACTAGCGATTATCGGAAGTTCGGCGAACACAATCCGGGTGTTTACACAGAGCGAGCAGCGAACTAGCATCCCTATGATGATTCGCCGGAAAACCGACATGGGGCGGATCAGGGCCGAGCTCGAACAAGCATTCGTTTGGACCTTGTTCGGCTCGCGGCGACTGTTTACACTGCCTGAGCCTCGAACGAATGCTCGTTCGTCACCCCTGTTTGCGACGAATGCTCGTGCAGTGTATACGGGCCTTTAGGATCGGTTAGGGAAAAAAGTGATGCTTTGTGTTTGGTGGAACTTTTGAAAGCGTTTTGCATTTTGAGCTTGCTCCCGATGGTCAGACCACAGTTGGGCAAAATGTAATTGAAATATATTCTATGAATTACGATTACACTGTAATTGTAATCCCGGCCGGGATTACATTACATGTTATAATGCAATTACTTCATGAATTACGATTACAATGTGTAATTCATCAATGTAATTCAATTACGGATTACAGATTTCGATTACTTGTAATTCAAGGCATGAATTATTCAAATATTTAATTCGATTACAATATTTCTTCCATTAAATAGGCAAATAAATATCGGACTCACAATTAATATAGAATAGAGCAAATACATGGATATCACTTTAAAAGAGTATCTAAGTTTAAATACCTGGGAACTATTATCACTGAGGACAATAGTATCCAAGAAGAAATTAAAGCAAGAAAAATAGCAGGAAACAGGTGCTATTGGTCTCTAATGAAAATTTTTCAAAATAGAAATATATCCAGCAATCTCAAAATAAGAATCTATGGAACATTATTACATATTGCCCTTAAAATCTAAGTCCATTTTTTTTCAATTATTTTCATACCTATACCAGTTATTTAGTTTTGAAGCTAAATGCTCATCTCATCCAATTTTTACATAACCGTAATCATCAAAGGTCCTTATTTTTAAAAACGAGCAATTGATCTAAACATAACTAGGCAAAACATTTACACTTTGGAGTTTAAATAATTTTTCCTCGATCAAACTAGAATGATGTGCAGTATGCCGTAACTTTGTAAATGCCATTTTCTATTGAACAAAGTGGGGGGTTTTTTTAAGGTTTTTACTCTGCTGTAAAAACTGCATAAACTCTGTTCTGTTGTTCACAGTAAAGATTTCAGTCGGCTGTCTGACCCAGAGTTGGGCAAAATTCAATTACATTGTAATCCGATTACAATTGCATTACATTATATTTCAAACAGATGTAATCGAAATACATCGGGTATGAATTACAGTATTCCCACAAAGTAATTCAATTGGGATTACAATGTAATTCATCAATGTAATTCGATTACGGATTACATAATTGGATTACAGATTTCGATTACTTGTAATTCAAGGCATGAATTATTCAAATATTTAATTCGATTACAATATTTCTTCCATTAAATAGGCAAATAAATATCGGAATATCAGTTTTCACCTCCACCATTTAAGTTTTAAGTTTTCTCTTATTGTTAACGGTTTTGAACTATCGCCATCTTTTTCTTAGGTAGAGGAGTGGGGGCTATATTTCTAAATTGAGAACGGCTGGTCCGATCTTAATGAAATTTAATAGTTACGTTTCTTTTGTACTTATTAGTGTATATTTGGGGTTTTAACAGTTTTAATAATTAGTGGGGGGTGGGGTGGGGGCTAAATTTCTAAATTGAGAACGGCTGGTCCGATCTTAATGAAATTTAATAGTTACGTTTCTTTTGTACTTATTAGTGTATATTTGGGGTTTTAACAGTTTTACTAATTAGTGGGGGGTAGGGTGGGGCTAAATTTCTAAATTGAGAACGGCTGGTCCGATCTTAATAAATTTAATAATTATGTTTCTTTTGTACTTATTAGCGTATATTTAGGGTTTTAAAAGTTTTACTAATTAGTGGGGTGTGGGGGGGGGGCTAAATTTCTAAATTGAGAACGGCTGGTCCGATCTTAATGAAATTTAATAATTATGTTTCTTTTGTACTTATTAGCGTATATTTAGGGTTTTAAAAGTTTTACTAATTAGTAGGGTGTGGGGGGGGGCTAAATTTCTAAATTGAGAACGGCTGGTCCGATCTTAATGAAATTTAATAATTATGTTTCTTTTGTACTTATTAGGGTATATTTGGGGTTTTAACAGTTTTACTAATTAGTGGGGTGTGGGGGGGGGGGGCTAAATTTCTAAATTGAGAACGGCTGGTCCGATTTTAACAGTTTTTAGTAACAGTATAATATTTACGTTCTAAATATTGAATGGAATTTAACATAAATCAAAATTGAATCTAATTAAGTAGGTTACAGACTTAAATTCTCTTCAAATAGGATTAAATTCATTTTCAAGTTATTTATGAAAATAATTTAAAATGTAAAAAAAAAAAAAAAAATGTTTAAAGTGTAATAATAAAGTTGAACACATTTACCTAAATGAAATAGACAATAATTAATGATTGTTATATTTTAACAAAGACGTTAAATTACACTTTTTACAATATAATAACTAATTAACTAGCCATTATATGAACTATCACTAGAAATGATTTTAAATGTGTATATTTTTTTTTTTGTTAATAGCATTAATTAAAAAAAAAATGGATTAATTTCTTGTCTGTTACTATTAGGCGTTAAGTAAGGTTTGTAGGTAGCTGGCAACACTGACAAGAGTTGAACTATCGCCATCTTTTTCTTAGGTAGAGGAGTGGGGGCTATATTTCTAAATTGAGAACGGCTGGTCCGATCTTAATGAAATTTAATAGTTACGTTTCTTTTGTACTTATTAGCGTATATTTGGGGTTTTAACAGTTTTACTAATTAGTGGGGGGTAGGGCGGGGCTAAATTTCTAAATTGAGAACGGCTGGTCCGATCTTAATAAATTTAATAATTATGTTTCTTTTGTACTTATTAGCGTATATTTAGGGTTTTTACAGTTTTACTAATTAGTGGGGGTGGGGGGGGGGGGGGGGGGGGGGGGGGGGGGGGGGGGGCTAAATTTCTACATTGAGAACGGCTGGTCCGATCTTAATGAAATTTAATAATTATGTTTCTTTTGTACTTATTAGCGTATATTTGGGGTTTTAACAGTTTTACTAATTAGTGGGGGGTGGGGTGGGGGGGGCTGTATTTCTGCATTAAGAGCTAAACTTTTTCAAGTGAAGTACGTTCAAAATATTTTTTTCACAAGAACCGACATCGGATTCGAATTCAGCATTCAAAAGAACCCTTAAATACGAAATTTCGTCCAAATAGAAAAATAAAAATTTGTAAGCTTCAAAATTTCCTGACCAAATATGGTAGGCAACTTTTGTTGAAATTGATAAAAACATGAATTACGCTTAGACGGTTTATTTTATCAACTTTATTTTTTTACACAAAATATAGGGTTGTAATGCGTTTGAAATATATATGGTTTCATCATCCTATCTGGTTTCAAACTCAAGTTAAAAATCAAAATGTTTTTCGGATTTTCCAATTGTTTTAAAAGGTTTTTGTCCATCGAATTTTACATTTATATACATCAAAAGAAAGCTGAGAGCCTTCTCTTTCCAGCGATACCAACCAGTGGATCACATGACAAAGCAATGGTGATTTAAAGGTATGTAACCAATATTCGGTTTAAAAATTTCATTTTCCTCGAAGAGGGTGAAAAAAATGATATTTTGCTGAATAAGCGTTTTTTAATGTTTTTGGGGGTGCTAAATTAGAATCTAACGTCAATTTTTGTGTAAAAAAATCTATTGAGGTAGTTTGCTTGAAAAACTAATCATTTTTTTTTAGAATTTAATTAACCTAAACCAAAATTTATGGAGCGACTATATTTTTCCTTAAATTCCCAACCAAAACTAAAAATCTTGGTGCAGGAATCATGTCGATATCATTTTTTAAACTCAAAATAAAAAATAAATTAGTTTAATGCTATTTTATTTTATTTTCTAGGCTTCTAGGGCCCATTGGTCGGAACGGCAATACACATGTCTAATATTGTTTGACCAGGAACCTCCAAAAAAATTGCCAAAGATCCGTGAGAGACTGAGTGTGTCCTCCTCTTGTCAGTGTTGCCAGCTACCTACAAACCTTACTTAACGCCTAATAGTAACAGACAAGAAATTAATCCATTTTTTTTTTAATTAATGCTATTAACAAAAAAAAAATATACACATTTAAAATCATTTCTAGTGATAGTTCATATAATCGCTAGTTAATTAGTTATTATATTGTAAAAAGTGTAATTTAACGTCTTTGTTAAAATATAACAATCATTAATTATTGTCTATTTCATTTAGGTAAATGTGTTCAACTTTATTATTACACTTTAAACATTTTTTTTTTTTTACATTTTAAATTATTTTCATAAATAACTTGAAAATGAATTTAATCCTATTTGAAGAGAATTTAAGTCTGTAACCTACTTAATTAGATTCAATTTTGATTTATGTTAAATTCCATTCAATATTTAGAACGTAAATATTATACTGTTACTAAAAACTGTTAAAATCGGACCAGCCGTTCTCAATTTAGAAATTTAGCCCCCCCCCCCCCACACCACACTAATTAGTAAAACTTTTAAAACCCTAAATATACGCTAATAAGTACAAAAGAAACATAATTATTAAATTTCATTAAGATCGGACCAGCCGTTCTCAATTTAGAAATTTAGCCCCCCCCCCCACACCCCACTAATTAGTAAAACTTTTAAAACCCTAAATATACGCTAATAAGTACAAAAGAAACATAATTATTAAATTTCATTAAGATCGGACCAGCCGATCTCAATTTAGAAATTTAGCCCCCCCCCCCCACACCCCACTAATTAGTAAAACTGTTAAAACCCCAAATATACACTAATAAGTACAAAAGAAACATAATTATTAAATTTCATTAAGATCGGACCAGCCGTTCTCAATTTAGAAATTTAGCCCCCACCCCACCCCCCACTAATTATTAAAACTGTTAAAACCCCAAATATACACTAATAAGTACAAAAGAAACATAATTATTAAATTTATTAAGATCGGACCAGCCGTTCTCAATTTAGAAATTTAGCCCCGCCCTACCCCCCACTAATTAGTAAAACTGTTAAAACCCCAAATATACGCTAATAAGTACAAAAGAAACGTAACTATTAAAATTTCATTAAGATCGGACCAGCCGTTCTCAATTTAGAAATATAGCCCCCACTCCTCTACCTAAGAAAAAGATGGCGATAGTTCAAAACCGTTAACAATAAGAGAAAACTTAAAACTTAAATGGTGGAGGTGAAAACTGATATTCCGATATTTATTTGCCTATTTAATGGAAGAAATATTGTAATCGAATTAAATATTTGAATAATTCATGCCTTGAATTACAAGTAATCGAAATCTGTAATCCGTAATTGAATTACATTGATGAATTACATTGTAATCGTAATTCATGAAGTAATTGCATTATAACATGTAATGTAATCCCGGCCGGGATTACAATTACAGTGTAATCGTAATTCATAGAATATATTTCAATTACATTTTGCCCAACTGTGGTCTGACCATCGGGAGCAAGCTCAAAATGCAAAACGCTTTCAAAAGTTCCACCAAACACAAAGCATCACTTTTTTCCCTAACCGATCCTAAAGGCCCGTATACACTGCACGAGCATTCGTCGCAAACAGGGGTGACGAACGAGCATTCGTTCGAGGCTCAGGCAGTGTAAACAGTCGCCGCGAGCCGAACAAGGTCCAAACGAATGCTTGTTCGAGCTCGGCCCTGATCCGCCCCATGTCGGTTTTCCGGCGAATCATCATAGGGATGCTAGTTCGCTGCTCGCTCTGTGTAAACACCCGGATTGTGTTCGCCGAACTTCCGATAAACTTCCTATTTTATAGATGATCAAGAATCTATTCACACATTTAGAATGAAAATTTTTCACATTAGGGTAGTGAAAATAATAAAATACTAATTTTCAGTTGAAAGTAAGAATATTTAAAATGGCAAAAAAAAAATAAAATAAAAAAAATAATACTATATATCGTGTATCGATATTCAGAGCTCAAAATACTGTTGATATGGAATATTGATATTTTTCCTACGATACCCACCCCTAATGGCGAACCCTTTGGAAAGTTATGCTATCCATCGAAAGTTCATTATAAAGACATATTTTAAACACAGAAGGAATTCTTAGATCAAAATCCCCCTAGGCTAGACAGATTCCTCCAGAGAAGGGTGGAAGAAGAATGGTGGGGGTTGTATGACTCAGGCTGGAACTCCGGAAGCGGATTCGACAGTGTGCGTCCAGGAGTCGTTCGGTTTGTTGCTTGCGGTTGTGTATCGGGAGGAGCGATTCTCTCATATTATCGTAACTTCGTCTGCATTTGTATATTACAGGTATGTAAATATATTTAGAATTTTAATTAATCTTATTATTTTTTATTATGGATATGACAATTTGAAGAACTTTCAACGTCTCAGAATACGATTTGCAAATCTAATATTTATCATTGCGTTTATGAGATGTGAGGTGTTCATTATTTCATTTATTTGTTTTGTAATGTAAATTTATATATTTTTTAATATTATTGATTTTAATTCTTCAGTACATTTTTTAATGCAAAAGCCAATACATTATCAATTATATAAAATAATAATAACTTAATTAAACGTTAATATATTTAGAGAATTTTTACAGTGTCAGGTGTCTCATTATTTGTATAGTATTTCGTATGTGTGCCGGGCAACAAGTGTGTCTCGAATACCACAATATTATGAATATATTTAATATTCCTCTTTAGGTATATATTCACAGTTGTGAATTTGTTTTTATTAGTTAAACATTAAGAATTTTAGGAGAACTTAATTCTGATCCTCGGATATTGTGCATTTAGAAAAACATTATTCCGTGTATGTCATTAGCTCTCGATAAACATTGACTACAATACTTTTTCTAATACAGGTATAGGGATGAGCCGCGATGGTTTGGATACATAAAAAACGGTATTTAAGAAATATATCATCCAATGAATTCACAGAGATTGTTGAGTGAATTAACTTTTGCTGTTTTGTTTGTTTAAATATTTAACTTTACTCGACAATTTTTAATTTTTTTTTCTGGCTGGGGTAATAATTTCCCTAACTCTAATTTTTAATTCAAAAACATCTTTTTTGAGAATGTTTTTATGTTTCAATCACACAAATCTGTTCGAAACTTGCTTTATTACCTTCAAAACTAATAATTAACTAAATCTGACGAATGAAAACGTTGCTACAATATCTGAGCTCTGTAAAAACTTTAAATTTTAGATGTACATGTTAAAAATTTTTTAATTATTTTTTTCATTCACAAATTATGTATTTTATAATTTATTTTTTTAAATTTTAATATCCATCTATATTAGTTATCTCCATCTATATGAGTTAAAAAAATACTTTTGTATACAAAGGAAACATGTTACAGGAACCACTTTTTTTTCTTTGTTTGGGCTTATATAAGTTTAAAGGTCTGCTATAGTTCGAGTAATAGCAGCGCGACGATTAAAATGTGCCTTAAAGTCTTTGAATTTAGTAATGACCGAACTACAAACAATGTAATTAGTTTTAAAACATCGGGTAAACAACAGAATGGTTAGACCGAGGCGTAGATAGGATGATAGCTTCAGGGCTGATCTTGGGAATATGGGTTTTGATGGGGTTGAAGGAAGGTGTTAACAGAGGTTGTTGGTGTCGGTATCGAACCTTGGGGTTCGCTAAGACTTTTATTTATTTGTCCTTATATACGCAGGAAGGGCTGAACCAATTTTTTAAATTTATAAAGCAAATTTCTCTCTATAAAGGTGTTAATGATAAGCGAGAAGAGATTAAAAAGAAGTTTGCATTTCAGATATTAATTCTATGGACGTAGATTCTCCTCTAAATATTTTTCTCAAATCTTTAATAGTTTATAAATTTATCACAATATAAATAACGTTAATCCATAACTTCGTTGCAACCGCTGGCATACTGACCGAATAACAAGCCTACTGACCTCGACAATTGATCTCAGGTTGTTAGGAGTGCGATGACTCCAGACAGCTCCAGATACAGACAGTTGCCAAGTTTATGTTTACTTTATGAAGCATGTTTGAAAATTGCATTGATTTTTTTTTTTTTTTTTTTTTTTTTTTTTCATTTCAAACTCAAACATAAATATATTTCAGCTGGACCGAACAAAGAAAAAATGAAATGGTTTTCTGGAGCAGTTGCCTTTGATTCTGTAAATATTTATTACCCATAACCTTGTTTCAGAACCCCTCAAAATAGATTTGATTTTAGATTTACTTAGACCTATAAATATCAGATTTACAAAGAAAGACGTTTATTTCCACAGGCTGTCTGAGCTAGTAAATGAGTTTTAGTTTATTTATCTTAATATTCCATTCGTTTTACTTCACAACTATCATTGTTTTTTAGTTTTTTTTTTTTTTACTACATTTTTTTTTTACTTTAACCTTTTTCTTTTCTTTCTCATTTTTATTTTTATTAATTAACTTATAAATCCATTCGATTTATTGTTGCTTACATTTCATCTTAACTCAATGTTAATTTCTATATTATTCTAGAAATATTTTTCATTATATAAAATTAAACATTTTTGTATAAATATTTATTTGAATACGCATCATCTCAAGAGATGGCCATTCGATTTATTGTTGCTTACATTTCATCTTAACTCAATGTTAATTTCTATATTATTCTAGAAATATTTTTCATTATATAAAATTAAACATTTTTGTATAAATATTTATTTGAATACGCATCATCTCAAGAGATGGAACGTGTGAAAATATATGCACCCATTGCAGCTTTACTGAAATGTGGAAAACTGAAAAAAAAAAAAAAAAAAAAAAAAAAAAAAAAAAAAATATATATATATATATATATATATATATATATATATATATATATATATATATATATATATATATATCGTTCATTAATTATGGATGATTTATTTTTAATATTTTGAAATAAATATTATCTGAATATTTTTAGATAATTTACTATACTTTCCTAAATATCAATTATTGTAATTTCAGAATGAACTAGTAGGGGCCCAAATTAAAGTTTTTTATTTTTATTACCTTATGGTATCCTAAAAAATTGAAAAATCTTAAATATCTTCGGAACAAATGACTTTTCGAAGAATATCAAAGTAAACATATTGTTGCATATGAGCTGTTCAATTGATTCCTATACTTTTTCATTATCCAATAAATATTTAAGAAATGAAAAACGCTGCTAAGCACACGAGGCATCATATCTGTCTGAGCTCTTTATTTCTTTGTTTTCTGCAAAATTTAGTTATATCTGTGTACCAATTTATTTCATTTTCGATTCTGTGTGCATATATGTAAATAAATATGTGTGTGTTAAGTAATAGTAATATTAATGAAGGAAAGAGAAGACAGGAAAAAAACAAAACAAACAGACATGTAAATATTACGAGGAAAATGAAAAAAAGTGAGAGAGGAAAAAAAAGTATTAGTTTGTCTAGTATCTTGTATCATATATTATATCTTAGAATTATAACAAAATAATAAATATCATGAATTATTGTTATATTATAATAGTGTTATCTTTAGTTAGATTAGTATGCTGTGTATGTAGCAACCTAATAAATTTGGGCAGGAGTTATGTTTTTATATATATATATATATATATATATTTATATATATATATATATATATATATATATATATTTATATATATATATATATATATATATATATATATATATATATATATATATATATATATATCCCTATATTTCTCCATTTTGTTATATTTAATATTGTCTTGATGATGGCCATCATATTATGAACAAAAGGTCATCAAAGTATAGATTTTTTTTTGATTTTTTAAAATAACGATTCTCTTTATGTTTGACAAAATAATATAAAATTACCCATCTCTCCTATTTAATTGCTTTTGATACGAAATTCTGGCAAGTCAATTATCTTTTTTAAAACTTTTACCCAACGAACGTTCTTATGAATACTACCATTATATTATATTTCAATTGCCTTTATCGTATAACATTACACAGTTCTATAATTGTGCTTCGCAGATATACAAAAGGTTCTTGTTGAAGTGAATTCCATCCTTATCTTTATTAGGAGACAACTCTTCATTTACCATTCTCGTGTTACTAATTTGTTTTTACAGTGCCTTCTCAATATCTGATCACTGTAGCATTGTTTTACTGTAACAAAATTTCTTTGTGGTCATATTAAACAAAATGAAACATTGAGTTTTTTGCCATCTTCTAGTGAATTAATTAAACTTGCCTATTTTTTTATGTCTAAATAAATGCATATATTGTAGGACTTTTACTAAACTATGAAGTCGGATACAAAAAACAACAACTTACAATGAAGGCATTTCTACCTATCCAAGTGGGGTATCGCTGGTTTATTCATTTTTGTACTGCTGTCGAATAGTGTTAAAAAATCATAGTTTGCCCAACAGATTCAATGGTTAAAATTACTAGGAGTTTTTACAAAATTTCCTAGAACTTCATCACGATATTCCACCTGAAGTTCGAGAAAATATGATTTTCCAACTCCATGGTACTCCTCCTCATTATTTGAAAGCAGTACAAAAATGAAAAAATCAATGATACCCGACATGGATAGGTAGAAATGCCTTCCTCTGTAAAAACTGACTCATTTGCCCATAAAATTCACCTCAAAAAGTGGTATTCTTCAATATCATCTGCATTCAGAAGCCAGCGGAAAAAATGAGGTCTGTGTTCATTATCATTGGGTTTTAAACCTTACATTAAAAATCTAATAAAATAAATCCTAAATAATAACAATAACTAAATAAATATAATAACGCAAAATTCTTTGATCTGGTGTCGCTTTATTGACTATAAAACAATCGTTATCCTTTATTTTCTATAAAACAATTTTTTTTCTTTGTTTTTATTCCAAAAAAGAGTTTATTATGTTTAAAATACATATTTCCATTGATCGATTATCATGAAGTCTTATTTACACAAGTAACTGATTCGTATACTAAATGAAAACACCATGTTTATGCCGTTTTTAAAAGTAAATTTCTCCATGAAATCGATACGGAATCATTAACCATATGAAAGCTGGTTAAATTTGCAAGTTTTCGTAAGATTTGATTTTTTAATAGTTTTTTTTTAGGAGAACGGTGAGAGTGAATGACATTGTAACTTCCCTAAATAAGGTGAAGATCAAGCTGTTCTTTAGGTCCAAAGTTTGTAAATTTCAGGGTTACATATACGCTGCTCTTATAGGAAATTTAATACTAAATCTGAAAATGTGGTCAAAATTTAAAAAATGTTTAAACAAAGTGGAGATGTTACAGCTGCTATGGCAAAAGCCGTGGTTTTCTCAAAAAAAGTATTTAGATTATCGCATATCTGCAACGGATTGAAATAGAAAAATTTATTTACAGTTAGAGGGACTCACCCTGTATAATCTCAAAAATTCAATGACACTATTTTAGCATGAGACCAACGATATGTTATTACAATCGCCTACAATAATCATTGAAATAATCATACAACTAAAAATGTATATATGAGAATCTTACCATTCAAAGTTACTTAATTTGTATCAATGATACACTTAAGGGACAGTATGTTCCAAAATTAAATTTAAACCTAACAATACTGATTTTACGTAGCCAGTATTCAGACCCAACACCCATTACTACAGTCGAATCTTTCTGGGCCCTCATGGTTGGTCGTATATTAATATACGACCGACCTACGATATTAATATACGATATATAGTATATTTGCATAAACTATATTTAAAATATGTGCTGCTGGTCGAACGTTTAGATGAAACCTACGACCGTAAGTTTTAAGCTTAATATTTTTGTATATTAAAATATTGTTCAACTTTATTTATTAATAATATACAATTGAATCTGAATAAAATGGTAGAAAATATGTAAATATACAAAAATACTAATCTTTAAATTTACGGATTGTGTCTCAGGATGATTTTAAAGTTTTGGCCGGGGGGTGTATGCCTTATCTTTTGCCCCAGGGATTTAAAAAAAGAAATCGCCCTGGCCTATTTCACACTCTAAAAGTTATTTGTATTTTTATGAAAATTGCAAAATCACGAAAATTTCTTTTTATTTTACTTCAGCATTACCTGAACTGATTACTCATATTCATCACTACATTCCAGCCTGCAACAACAGTTACAAAATATATTCCCTTCAAAACTATTCGATTCTTTGAATAAGAATTGATATATTCTTCCCCATGATAAATATTCAACCTCTGCTCTTTGAATTTCCCCAAAACTTGTTCCATGGCCTTTGGATCTGCGATAAGTCGGGCTATATCTTTTACCTGCCTTTTCTGTCCGAATCTGCATACCGTTTTTTTTTTTTTTTTTTTTTTTTTTTTTTTTTTTTTTTTTTTTTTTTTTTTTTTTTTTTTTTTTTTTTTTTTCCATAGAACTCTTTCGCATCAGATAAATATTCTACTAATATTTATGATATTGTGGATATTATTGTTATCTTTAAGCATAATGTTCAGACCAAACCACAGCATTTATATTACTTTACAAGCGAATTTTTATTTTCTCTTCGACTGAAACCTAATATATTCTCTCCATTAATTACATCCTTAAAGTACACTATTTTTTATTTCCTAAATTAAATCTACAAAATATCTAAAATTTTCGTTTCATAAATTTATTTATTTTTCTTGAATTAATTTGTCCCTTTAATACCTTCCAGACATGAATTGGAAAACAGTGATTAACATTTGGAGACAGTAATATTATAATATGTAGAATAGCGAAAATTTCTCCTGATACAAATATTTGTTAGAAACTATTTATGTATTTCATATGGGCAACTTATCTAGGCTTTTGCCACAAGCCCTCATACATAATTCTATGGTCCAAAAATAAAATAATTCACCATAAGTTTCGTCATTTTTTTAAATCATTTATTATTTCTTTTATATATAGATTCAGAATAAACTATTCTTTGTTTACAAAACTATTACTAATAATATTACTCATCACCCTCTCATTATTTACAGTACCCTGAAATTCAAGTCTGTAATCAAATCACAGCATACAAGATCTCGTCTTTCCGATCCCTATACTTCATCCCACAGAAGCTCTGCATTCCAAAGTTCCTTCCTTGTCCGATCCTCTATTCTTTGGAATTCCCTCCCCCCCTATATTCGCAATTCTTCTTCACTCGGAACATTTAAACTTTATTTTCGCCTTCTTCTTTCTCTTCAACCTGACGCTCTCTAATTATATGGATGTAAGTACTATGTATGTAATATAATTTGATCACAAAGTCAGTCAGACATAAAACAGCATAAATTATAGTTTGATTACGATAATGTCTTAATTTTTTGTAACGATAATTTTTGATTTTTTATCTTTTCTTTTTCATTATAATTGTTCTGTTCTTTTTGTTTTTTTTCTTCTGTAATTTTGTTTATTAAATTAACTCCTATATTGTCTATTTATGAAAGTGTAAAAATAAATGTGTGCAGAAAAAGTTTCAGACTCAAAAAAGGCCAAGGACCATTAGCCAATATGGTAGAAGAGGATGAGTCATGGTGAGGATGTCTATTGTGCCTCTTTGATCGATTACCGAGCACCAATTGATCACAATTTTTGCATTATTTTTACTTTTCATCTTCTTGGTCTTGTTTTATTAAGCTTAATGACTGAGCCCCGAAAATAATACTCATTTAAAGATTCCATAATCTTCGAAATGAAAAATAGCATCGGATCATCTCTAAGATGGGATCAAATGACTAAAACCTACGCCCTGTTGCTTGAGAAATGCGTTCACAAGTTTAGGAATTATTTCATTAATTAAACGTTAAATGCACGCACTAATTAGCAGTAAACCTAAATGATATTATTCAACATTATTGTCTTGATTATCCGAATTAGCTGATTATACCCAGTTCTCCAAGAACAAATAAAAAATGAAACCATAACAGTAGATTTTATTCTTTCAATCTTTGTTGCATATTTATAAAACAAAATTATTTCAAAAAGTAAATACGGTCTCTAAAAGTACAGATAAATATACAACAATATAAAGCCGAAACAAACGATTTTTAAGTAAAACATTTATCATAATTATTTTATTTTAAAGTATTACTATTCTACTTTTATTTGAAGGCTCATGAGGGAAAAGCGGTGATTCGGACGTTTTTAAAGGGTTAGAATGACGAATGCTGGGAGGGAGAGATTTCCAGAGACTTAATTCGGGGATCAGAAAAGATCTATCTTATATATTTTTAGTTTTTCGGGAAAGGGGATAAAGGAACAATTATTTCATTATTTTAATTTAGCAATTTTAGCGGGAAAAAAAATTAAAATATTTCTGTGTTGACTTTTCTCTATTTTTTTTTGTTATTGTTTTTTTGCCATTTCGCACAATATTATTATTATTATATTGAGCGCTACAGCTCCAATGTCGTAAGTCATCCTCGAAGTTTTCTAGAAACCTCAGCCGTACTTTTCCTCTCAATCTCATTCCTTCTGGTCTACCATACATCATATTTTTTGGTAGTTTGTCTTCCGGCATCGTTTGCACGTGGCCAAGCCACTACAATTTTTCATAGAACAATATCTAACCCTCCAAACAACTGTTCTAGTTTTAAGTTTGATGTTATCCTTCAATACCCAAAATTATTTACCGGACCGAAGAAATCCTCAGTATACTACTGATTCTAACGAGTCAGAATCCAACACTCACCCACTCTCGGAGTTATAGAATTTTATAAAGGGCAAAAATACACTTGTTGTCAGCAGCATTTATAATGTGTATTTGCTTGCATATTTTACGTTGAATTATATTTATGCGATGTCCGTTCCAACCGATTCCGCGTGGCAGGTAATCGGGAGTTTACTGTATAGCAATAAACATAACGGTTTTCTACAATTTTTTTTTAACTATAACTAAAAATCTTTTATTGTAGTTGTTAATAAATGCCTCTGAAAAGTAATTATAACCTAAAAGCAGCCTCTGCAAAGTCATTAAAGCGGTAATGGGAAACGAAAGTAAATTAAATTGATCTGAAGTTAAACAATCCCAAGAACACCTGGAAGCCTATATATTATACTTCAGGCAAATATTTGGATTCGGCTATTTAGATACTGAGATCTGGTAGCTCTGGCTGTTGGATCTGACGTTGGCTGTATTCGAACGCCTTTTGTTGTTTGTTAGCCGAACTAACAAAAAAATAATTTTCGCGAAATAGCCCTGTACTATACATTGCACGCGTTAGGATGTGTCATATAAATATACCATCTATAATTAATTTAGAATGAAAAATGTTTGTAATGAAAATATAAACATATTTTATGATTACACTCGATTTCAGAGTGTTTATGTACGCAGTTGACCTGTAGTAAGTTTTTTTGTTTTTTTAATTATGTTATTTTTTCATACGGATTCACGTTTATAGTAAAAAAAAAAAATAAATAGAATTCATGTACTAAGATAAAGGCATACGATGTTTTACCTAAATTATGAAAAAATAAATTAATAAAGTTGTTCTTTACACAATCTAAGAAGGGTATATTCGTCCAATTAGGGGTACTCATTTTGTAGGAATCATAGTGTGCCACAGGAGTGTCTTCCGATCCCAAAGTCAAAACATTGCCGAAATATCCGAAAAAATATTTTGTGCCCTCAGCCAAATTCGAACCTAGACCATAGGAGTCTAATGAATTACCCAATGATTTACTGCACCTCTTTATATGATTGATATGATAGTTTTTTTATTTTTTTTTATTTTTTACTTAGTCTTATATCTTATATGTTTAATTTATATTAATTTTTTATTTATTTTAAAGATTAGTAAAACAATCTTCACCTATTGTATTCAATTAAATAACAATTTTTCTTAATATTTATTTTAGCATTACATAGTTAAAAATGAAAATTAACAAATACAATTTTGAATGTGTTGTAACCGTTATGCAGATGAGTTGTAATACGATAATCGCAACGATAAGATAAAAAAAATAACCTAATCACATAGTCCATAAAATGAAGATAGATTGCGAGAAAATTGTTCAAATTACCCTAAGATTACTCAATGGTCTTCAGCTCACCACAAGAGTCAAATTAGCTTCCAGTAGTATGTTTGTTAGAATTACCCCACTTATAGACTCCGTTTCATTCATTTGATACATTGGGTATATTTTATTATTTCAGATTTAGATTATTAAAATGAATAGTAAAGGTTGATATTAGATACCTTAGAGAGATTTTAAGAACTTTTTTTCTTAGTTATTTCCACTTTAGAACATTCAGGATTCATTAGAAAGGTACAATATTAAGAAATTTATAGATTTTCATACCTTATACAATTCATAGATTTAGCAATAGGAGTCTTTAGTACATAAAAAGTTGTAGTCCAGGTTACTATAAGCCTATGTAATCGACAAATACAAGAAATTATCTGCATTCAATCAAACGCAGATAATGTTTTTTTTCAATTACATAGTTCTATAACTTTATAACAATATAAATTACGTACCTTTGTCATGTGTTGTTATTGTAATGCCATAATCAAAGCAAGTAAAGAAAATGTCCGATAATAGCACTATAATCACAATTTTATATTAAGAGGTTCCGAGGTCATCTTACTCCGGAGGATTATCGGAAATGGAATAAGAAGCAAGGTTAGGAATTACTTTAGAAGGAAAAGTTTCTAGTTCTCACCAAACCAGCGACATATGGGATTTTAAGGTCATTACAGATAATTATATTGTTAGAGTAATAAGGAGCAGTGAGGATTTTGCTGAGGGTTTTGGATTTGAAGAATTGGGTACGAGATAATGGGATGGTTTAGTGGAACCCTAAAGTTCAACTCTCTTATGAACGAATAGTTTTGATTATGGTCATGCCAATTTAATAATCATAATAAGCATTTAATAATCATTTGTAAGGTGAGTTTCAAATTTTGTAATAGTTGAAAATGACAAGCATTTTACATATGATTTATTCTTGCAAGAGACAAGATAAATATTGTTAAAGGATGCTGAAGAAAAGGAATTCATATGCTTTTGAAAAAATACGAAAAGGATTTCATGAAATTGGCTTTATCTTAAATATACGACTTTTCAAGGTTCGTGATCAAAGAGAACCATCAATGTAGTGTCATTGATATACGTGGAACAGTGCATTGATAGGCCGTGATGTCAGATACATGGACCTTGTACAGGGACTTGGGGAACAACTTGACTTGAACAAACAGGAATAAATAAGCAAAATTATGATTTAATTCGAATATTCCGCCTTGAGATAAGCACACAATTTAAGAAGCTTTCAGACACTTCTTCATGCTAACTAGCGATTCCAAATGGCATTTAAATCAATTGTACCAAAGGACAATTTTCCTATTCAGAAACGAAAACAATAGGCCATTGAGTGAGTTGTATTTTAATCCAGAAGGATAATACCTAGTTATAAATATTAATTTGTTTCATTATCAGTACAGTTTTGATTTTTTTAAAAACTAATTATTAATACACATACATTATATACAACAAGTAAATTTGAGAAAAATAATTACAATTAGATGACAATAACATGTAAAGAAGTACAGTAGCACTTCAATTAAAGTTCTACATTAGAACTTAAACACTTACATTAGAAAATACTCTTGATCAATTTCTTTTCAGACGCCTCGGAGAATTGTCGGGTATTCAGTGTAAGGTAAGTTGGAAGACTAGTAGATTCGAGTGGATATGGAGTTAACTATGAAATGACAGGCATCTCTGATCTGATTTGGGTAGAATCGGCAAAGTATGGAACTTTAAGATCTTTATAGATAAATCTGTTTGAGACATAAAAAGGAGCTTTGAGGATTTTACGAAGGATTTTGAATTGTAAGGATTGTATACGAGAAGAATTGGAATATTTATTGGAGCCCCAAAGCCTAACTCCGTATGTTCAAACAGGTCTAATTACTGTCATGTAAATAAGTCTTTTTTAATTTATTGGGAGCTTTGAACGCTTTTCTAGTAAATGTTGGAGTTATCGGAAACGACGAGCAGTTTCTTGTTTATTAAGCCTGGTAGTTTTGAATTTTAAATTAAGGAGAGAATGTCAGAAACATTATACTACACTATGATCTAAACCTTAAATAGTTCTAAGACCGATTCGTTTTTGAAGAAATTCTACAGACTTTCCCGACAAAATGGCAGGACACACTAAATCTACACTAGATATTCCTCACAACCCTCGGCGAAGACTCAAAAGGATCTTGTGATAAGGGACTTGTTATAATTGCTTTTATTATTATTTTTTTCTTGTTCCCCTCTATTCTTAGTCATTACAAAATTTCAGGTCAAGTGGAATCTCCGCAAGGTTATACCCCTCTGTCATGACGATCATCATTTTTTTAATATTATTCACGGCTGCACATACGTTGGTTGCGTCCATTGGCATGGGTGTAGCTTAGAAAATAAAGAGGAAAAAAATTAAAAGGAGACAAACAATCAAAATTTAAAAAACAAAACAAAAAAAAATTGTAATTTGTTTGAAAGTTATCCCGCAAAACCGCATCAATGGAAGAAATTTGTGTACATGAGAGTACAGATCCCTCCTTAAAGGTTAAAACTAAGACTAGAATATGGCTCATGGCATTTGTGCGTTGACATTGAGCGTTTTGTCCCGTTAGAGTGCATAGATTGGCTTTGAAGAAAAGTTGGTTTTGGTGGCGGATGCAGCCACACCCCGAGTGAAGTCAGTTGGAACCGCAGTTCCGTAGGTCATCAGTACTTATTTTTGTTTGCTATTTTCCTGGTTGACGATTCGGGCGTGTGTTCCTTGCAACTTTTTTAACCAATCCTGAAAATTGGAATAGAGAATAGGATATATACATAGTGTTGGGTAGAGAACCTTAATTGTCCACCTACCTCTAGGCCGCTGCCAACAGGTTCCCAATAATTAGAAAAAAACACAGGAGGTAAAAGAACGAACAAAAAAAAAAAAATTAAATAAAAAACCTTTCAAGCTTATGACACAAAAATAATTTAATTACCTATTAAAAAAAATAAATAGAAAAATGATTAAAATATTAAATAAACTAAGAAAATTATCAATCAACAATAAAATAAAAAGTCCACTTTTGAATCCTTATACAAAAACAAAAATATATTATGTATACAATGAACGCAAGTAGAATTCATAAAACTATTTAATTTCAATTTTTGTTAGAACCAAATAGGTAATTTGTTAAAATCCACTCTTAATATAAGCTATTAATTAACCGAGTGTAATTTCATTGAGATCAGGATCCAGACTGACTTAAGTAGTATAGTATTATGACGTCACTAACCAAATATTTTGAGGATATTGATTTTAACAAATAGTGACGATTTCAATATAACTGAATAAAACATTTTAAAAATTAACACAATACAATTTTAAAACTTAAAATGGATAAAATATGAAAACAATTGAAACTTCTCCAACCGAAAAAAAAATCTGATATTCTTTTGTTTTTTCATATCTGGAAAGGTGCTGAATGATTTTATATCAATTAGATGAAATTACAATACCATATACATAATCATGTTCTTTGCCTAAAGATATAGAGAATGAGAAATATCTACCCATTGTTTTTAGATGAAACGAACTTGCATAGACTAAACGACAGGCTAATTATTTATTCTGTTATGTCAGCTTATGATTACCACAGCCTTTGTAAAGTTGGTATCCTTAGTTGTAAAGAAAAAAACCTGGTGGTATAACAATAACAAGATCGTCTCTTTTCGCAACCAACACGTATTGTTGCCAAGGCTCTTCTTATTCGTATATGTTATTTGTTTTACAGATAAAAAATGGCAAACAATAATTCCTGACTTAATTTGCATCCTGATACAACATATAAGCAAATAAATCTTGTTACTAGGACTAACGTAAACGCCATTGAAACTAATAACCAACGTTATGAAGAAGTCCACTAAGAATGTATGTACACTGACAGGGAAAATATTATATGATTTTTTTTTTTTTCTTGGCACAACTTTTCATTATTTATTAGGTGTTTTACTTATTAGGACATATGAAATGTATTGGGGTTATTAAAAATATTTAAATATTTAGATTTGTATTTAATTTTAGGACGGAGAAGAAAATAATCAGGGATGCAGTTAAACAGAAACACCACGTCAAGTAGAAATACTTTGACGCGTGCAACACCTTGCAGGTCTTCTTCAGGGGCACCGAACCACACTGTAGATAACATGAACTATGACTCCATATTATTCGTCATCGTTTTTCTCAACTCCAGTGTGGTTCGGTGGCCCTAAAGAAGGCCTACAAGGTAGGTCGAAACGTTGGCACGCATTAAAGTATTTCTATTTGACGTGGTGTTTCTGTTTGACTGCATCCCTGATTATCTTCTTCTCCATTCATCTTAACAGTCGACTATACTTTTATCAGTATTTAGTTTTAATATTCATACTATTAAATATTTAGATTTATTAAATTTAAAAAAAACGAGCAGAATTTCGAAAAAGAAATACCAATAGGTCTAGGTCAAGGTATAGGTCTCACATTAGATATCGCATTGTTTTAAATAAATTCTTGACTGATATGCACCATCTAATTAAACACTGTGATAAATCTTATTAATTTAAAACTTCGTGCTTGCTTTTTATTTAACATTTTTAATAATCATAATACGTTTCATATGGTCTCGTTATAGAATATGGGGACGTAAACACCGAAAGAGGAATGAAACAAAACACAAAAATCAATTGGGTGGAAATTTTTGTCTGTTGATATATTTATATGAGTTAGTCATATGGCTGCGATTTGTAAGCAAACAACTTATTCCTAGTACGCTTATTAAGATCTATATTAAATTGTAAAGAAACAATTTTCTTTTCGGAATCTTGCGAGGGTTACCAGGAATCGAATGCAAGTTAAGGGACTAGTGGGTTTGAGTGGGTATCGAGATTGTCATTCAAGGATGGGATGGTATGATTATTATATAAAGTTTATTTGTGATATAATTAGGATTTATGAAGTATTTTGAATTCCAAGGATTGGAATATGATTTATTACAGTCATATTAATGAACCTTTAGCAATTAATAAGAAACTTTTATAATAAATATTAGGAATGTTTTTCTATTAAAAATGGTAATTGCTCCTGCAGTTTTTCCGAAATACTTAGACCTTGTAAGGGGTTCTATGTTCAAGCTAATGATCTAACGCATTATTTCGTAATTTCAAACAATAATAAAAGAACTGCCCCTGTTATTAGTAAGGTTGTTGACAAATTATACGTTTTGCACATCCTTGAAACTGTTATACGTTTTAGAAGAGAATATTCGAGAGTTTTTTCCTCGTAAGAATTAAAAAATAAAATAAAAAATAATGAAGCATGCTTATTTATTTTATTAGGGGGCGTTTCATTTACTTGTACGAGCTGAGAAAAGTGTTATTCAAGCCGCTTTGCTTGGTCGAGGAAATAAAATATTTTTTATGAAATTGTCTTTTTTTTTAATTCATCGAGGCCGGTAAAATCATTAATGACTTTGAGCGGATTATCTGTCGTTATGGTGAAAGTAATATCATGAGGCTAACCTGAGGCAACTTCTCTGTAGGTAACTCTCCTTCTTTTTTGCCCAATGTCAACTGCACTGATTCATTGCAAAAAAAAAAGTGCATAGCTTTTATCCTTTTTTCATTTCAAATGTAGGATGTATTTTTCCAACTAAAATCGCAAAAATTAGAATATCTCCTCTTTTATGTTCAGTTATTCTACAATTATTTGGCTAGGCATTTCCGCTGGTTGGCGTTGCTTAGCTTGCACTAAACCTAGTTCAGTGCTAAGTCAACAACTATAGCTACTATGTTTTATAATAATAGTTTTGCCTTTATTTCTTTAAAAAAAATGCATGTTTATTTTCTTTTCCTTAATCAATCAATGCTAAATGAAAGCTATTTTTCTGTTGTTTTTTAAAAATTAATCCATAACTGTTTTTATTGCTCTATCCTTACCAATCTTACAATGTTTTTATTAAACTTTTATCGTCTTTGAAAAAGGCTGATTAAACACGTTCCAACTTTATTCGGGATGCTTTGCCACTGATAAAATTATGGTCTGACAAAAAAATATACATCAATTATTATAAAAATTGTTCTTAATTTTTTTTTTTTTCTCTTTCAGATTTTAATTCACACCAGTTATTAGGGTAACAATCAGCGAATGTGATGAAATTGTATACTACAGGCCTTGTATGCGTGTGGGAGACTAGTACTCTGAATTAATTGACTCTAGACTAGTACTCTGATGAATTAAAGAGATTTATTTGAGCAAATCTCTCATCCAGCTTCTTTTAAGCCTTCTGAGAGTATTTCCAGGTATGTCAGTCGTGGCCGTGTCATTAATGAGTATGTTGTTATGTCCATGAAGTCTGTCATGAAATCGTCTATAAGGGTCATGTATATGTTCCTTTACTGTGGGTATTTCTAAATCAGTGTGAAGTGTGTGGTTTGAATAATAATATTGAATAATAATAATATTGTCTATTATATATTGAATAAAATAAGTTGATGAATTATGCCAGAGGACTTTCTATTTGATCAGTTAAGAACACATGTACATAATTTCAGAATAATCAACTGTATTCACAACTAGTAACGCATCCATACGATCTTGTTTTTTTTTCAATTCTCTATATTAATATCGAATCTCGATTCATGAAATTGACCCTTAGCTTAAAAATTGTTATCAAAATAAGTTGTTCTTTGCTTGTTTGTTTGTTGTTTTGTTATGAACTCTATATAGAGCAGGAAGACCGGGTTATTCTTCAGGTCACTAACCTATTTTAGCATGCGAGAGGGAAGGTCAAGATTCATTTCGAGGATCCACAAAATAAATGTCTATCCGTTCAGATGGGATTCGAATTCACGACTTTCTGTAATGGGCGCTCTGACTCTATCGCCGCACCGCTCTCGGTCGTCTAGATAATTAAATAATAATAATGATAATAATTAAATTATTATTTAAAAAAAACAAACATTATATATAAGATTCTAAACAAAGATCAACATTTTCATATGTTCTAGGTATCTCTGTTGGTATTCCAAATGTCTCCAGTGGAACCAAACAATCTTTCAATTAATACTGTAGATGCGGAGATGCACATTTTACAGCATTTTTTTTTTAAATTGCTTATACCGGTTCAAATACCAATACGAAGATACTTATTCTCCATGACATGCATTTAAAAAACAATCATTATAGAAACGAATCTATCTGTATTTACATAGTCAATTATCACAAAACTATCTGACATAGTAAAGACAACAGGATTATTTTATATTCTTGTTGATGTCGTTCGACCTGTCATATTTTTTCTCTCGATAGGATGCTCTCAAGAATTGAGTCTATTCATAACTTATAAAAGGTACCAAGTTTCAACAATATCAGGCTGTCTAGAATTTACTTACGCGTTATGTTTGGTTCTTTTTTATTTATCCGCTTATTGAAATTTACAACTTTTTTTTACGAAAAACAAAACAAAACATACATCCAGTAAATGTGGTAATAACGTGCATAATAAACATGACCATAGCTTGAAAAGCAACTACCCACTGGTAGTTTAATATGCTTTGTTCTGAACATTTGTTTTTTTAAAATTTTATTTTATTAAACTAAACGAAGTCCAAATTTAAAAATATATATAACCTTAAAAGGCATGTTATTAGAAAGTTAAGAATATATTTTCCTCTTTTTTGTTTTTTTCTTCTTTATTCCACCCCATTACGTTCTTTAAACGGACATAGGATGAGGTAAGATTATATAATATAGTGTATAAAGCGCACAATGATGTTAGCCAACAATGTAAAGCTATTTGAACGAGTTCCATTAAAGACTTTAACAACAGTTGGCCCTAACGGCACCGAGCGGTGGCAATTAGTCAGCTAATGCTGTGCTCGCTGGGCAGTGGGATCCACTCTCACTATCCTCCGGCTAGTTTCACTATCATCTTCCGCCTTCGTATCCATGACCACATTTTTATAATCAAGGATCTGACTATCCTAAGTATACTTTTAATAAGGTGCGTTTATCCTTATTAATGAAAAACTGATATTACTACTGCTATGTCCAGGCTCTCTGTCGAGACCGGATCAGCAGTAATCTAGAGGGATGCCAGTCAGGACTTACTTGCCTGATAAGAAGGCTGAAAAGAAGCTGGATGAGAGATTTGCTCAAATGAATCTTTTTTTTTTTTTCTTTTTCTTTTTTTTTCCATTTCATGCCTGGAGGAACTGAAAGTGCTATTATCCATCACATGTACAAGGCCTGTATTATAACACTTTCAGCAAAGTAACTTATTTTATAACAGGTGTGATAAAAAATCGAAAGAAAAAGAAAAATAAAACCCAAAAATTCTCAATAAATATTTTTATTACAATGCAGAATATAGCCTTAAAAAACTTAAACCTACATACCTTAAAATTATAGAGTATGTGATAAACATTCTTACCTATTAATTTAATATATTCCTTCTCAGAATCTGAATTTCATTGAATATTTTTAAACTTTTCGGTGTCCTTTGTTGTTTAACGTTGTAAACAATTTGTACCCGCTATTAAATTACCATACTTCCTGCTTCCAGATCTTTTGACTCGGGCCGGTGGGAACAAAAGCCAACTAGATATTGATATAGAGTATTGTGTCAGCGAGGCAATCACCTGAAATTAATCCTCGGGAAGGCCGGGCAGATTGCTTTCAGGAAACTGAGGCACCGTTCGCGGGCAGTGACCATGGCCTGCATTCGGTTTTATATCTTTTCCTAAAACTAATTTCGTAATCCCCGATAATGTCTAGGTCGGTTGTCCATCATTCGTGAATATTTTGAAGCTATGTCTGCAATACAGATGTGTATATTATTGAATAAATTTTATAGGAAATTTATTTAATTTCGGACCGGAGCTTCTACGCCGCTACGTTACTCTCTCTCCCGACCGATGCTCGTCCTTCACCTTCGGCTTTGAAATGTCGGCCTCACCCAAAACTTACAAATTTAGTCAACTCTTTGCTAATCAAGTGATCGCTTTTTTTAAAAATTGGCCTTGGATCTGTCGTTATCGAGCCGAATAAAAACCTAGTTTAACGAGTTTCGTCCACATTTGCCCTATAAAATTCGGTGAGCTATCTATAGGACTAAAAAAAAGCTATATTAAGATCTTTCATAATGGCTGATAAACCAATATAACCTTTCCTGGAGTAACTATGTCAAATTCTTTTTTCAAAATCTATCTCATTTACATTTTTTGAGGTTTCTGAACTCAAAATATGATCAATAAAAATGTTGCTCTATCATCATTATCGCCTCTCCTGTTTCTAAAGAATTCTCGACAACGAGAAAAAATAATCCCAATGATTTCTTTATATGTACTTTGAGCCAGTTTAATTTTAAGGATCTGAAATATTTTTTGCAAGATAATATTTTTTAAAATGCAGCTACATGAAATCCAGTGGATAAAAATTATCTATACCGAATTATGATTGCTTTTGTTCCATCTTATCACTCACATATTTAAAAAACGAGTTATAATTTTTCTTCAGCTCTCAACTCGAATATTTTTTCAACTGATTCCTTAAGTTGAAATAAAAATATTTTAAGAAAATATTTTTTAAATCTATACAAAATATTATTATTTATAATTTTTTTTTTTATTTAAGCCCATCTCAGTGTGACTGTAATCATGATGTCATCTATATCATTTATTGCCCACATTTGTGGCAGATTGTAATAATTACTCAATAAATGTTTTTAAAAAATTTAAGCTCACCTGGGAGCGCTCATGACCAGTTCATTTGGATGCCTTCTTTTGTTCCCAATATTTCCTGGGACCAGCCAATTTTTTTTCCCTTTTCTCTTCTGTCATGGGTTTTAGCTTTTGATAGTGGGGTACAAGATTTCGCCATACCTCTAAATTTCGACCGATCTAACACATTAAGATCAGAAATTCCAGCAGAGTCCATGTCTTTTTGCACTTCATTGAGCCACAGATTTCGAGTCTTTTACTTTTAAGCTTAAGACTTATAGCTAAACAAAGTATAATATTTATACTTATTTATTTAAAAAAAAAACAATTTATTGATATTTACAACTATAATATATACATTATATACAACAAGTGAATCTTAGGAAAATTATTTCAATAACAGATTAATAACATTTTAAGAACTACTCGCTAGTAGCACTTCAATAAATGTTCTATATTAGAAGGTCTCTTGGCCATCTTCTTTTCAGAAACCTAGGAGGATTATCGGGAATTGAGTGTAAGGCGAGTTAGGAGACAAGTGGATTCGAGTGGGCATGAAGTTCAGAATGAAAGAATATGCAATTAGGCCAAATTATTAACATATGGAATAAGATCTTTATGGATAAGTTTGTTTGAAACATAAAAAAGAGAGTATTTTTGATTCAGAATTTTTTGAAGGATTTTGGATTATATAGTTTCTTGTCTATTAAGTCTGATATTTATTTAAATTTAAATTTTAAAATAGTTATGACGTCAATTTTAATTCATTAAATTTAAAATTATTGAACTTAAGTACAAATTATTTTATTTAAAAATATGAATATAAACAAATGGCAAAGGAATGCAGTATGTAAAATATTTTAACTGAAGCTATGGTTGGATTCATTATTATCTCTAGCATCTATTGTTCCTGAGCGAGGCAGGTAATCTATTAATTAAAACTATGGAATTAAATGTGTGGAACATAGCAATAAGAGCCTGTCGGTGTTTCTGAGAATCGAAGTTCGTTTGTTTCTAAACTTCAAGTTAAAAAATAAGTTTAGGATAAATTTGGGAAGAAAAATTTATTCAGAATAGAAGGGAGTTTTAAATTAATTATCCATACAATTTTTTATTTATAAAAAATATAATATTCCTTTTTTTCAGCCCTCGTGACTACTTAAGTTCATGGCTTTGAAGTTATATTGGTTCTATGACATTCTATTTACAAATATGTAAAAGACTGCCAATAAATCGCTTATTTCTTATCTACACAAATTGAGAATAGAAAAAAATATATATAGTTTACCTCCCACTGTATACTTATCGCTCCAGTTCTATATTGTGCAAGCTCTGAGAAAACTAATTTTCCTCGCTTTCCCGTGACCGTCTCCATTCAAAAATATCAATAGTGTCAGCTATTGTGAAAATATTAATCGTCATAGTTTATTGTAAAAGTTTTATCATGATGTAGACAAAAATATTGACATATCAGCAATTTTTTTTTTAATAAGTATAAGTCCACTTTTGGAAATAAAAAACAACAAAAAACGTATTGCTTGTAATTTTATTAAGATGTAGAATTTGTTTTGTTTTAATAATAATATATTCCATCTAACATAATTACTGGATACATAAATCAAAATTCTTAATGTTCAAAAGCATGCCAGTAATTCTGTACCTTTTGGGAAAAACTAGATAAGTGCATTTTTGTTCACAATAAGAAAAATAATTTGAGCAACCCATATTGAAGTCCTACTCATCATGTAAAAGTAGGCAATTTGTAATGTCAATTGTATGAAAGGATAGCATTGCCATTACAACTTGCCTACTTATACATGATGAGTAGGACTTCAATATGGGTTGCTCAAAATATTTTTCTCATTGTGAACAAAAATGCACATATCTACTTTTTTTCCCAAACGGTACAGAATTAGCCTCCAAAGAATGCAATTTTCACCGAATTTCAGGACAGCGCTTTGAAGTGTTCTGTTTTTACTGTAAATCGATTTTTTTTTCAATTATTTTTCTCTCCGCCACTATTCTACAAATTCTACAAATAAAATGATTTTAAGGTCATCTAGAACCCGTTAAACTGTATAGTTTAGCCCAAATCCGGAGGTTGCAAGATTTTTTTTTTTCCACTGATCGACAGTGGATTTTATTGGAATAATGTCATTTTTTTGGAGTTTTTGAGCACCCTAAAGCCGGGTCGTATCTTGAACATAACTAGATTACTGTTATTTCAAATAACATACGAAACTACAATTTAACGTGAAAGAATCATTTCTCTATCTTGACTGAGAGCTGAGAAAAAAAATAAAACGTGATTTTCATATTTTATTTTTTTCTTAGCTCCCAATGCTCATTGGCGACTTTAACTCTAGTTTTGCACTATTATATGTCCCTAATACTCACACAAAATCAGCATTGAAATCTGTGAGTTACTACTTAAAACGTCCCCTTGTTAGTTTTTTTAAAGGTTTTTGTCGTTATTTTATCTTCATTATTCCGACGAAAATCAACGCCACATTATAGCCGAGTGTAAGAGATAGGATTTTTATTAATTTTTATTTATTATATCATACAAATATTATTAAAATATTAAATACATTTAAATTATAGTTGATTCGAGTTAAACTATATTATATAGTTAAGAATGCAATATTCTCAGCTTGTTTAGGGTAAAATTCATTCGTCTTAACTCTAAAATGAGTATCTAACATTGCTCAAGAGATAAATCAGGTGGTTAAAACAAAAGTTCTACACATCATCGAATCATCAAAGAAATAAGGTTAGTGTCAGAAAAGTTGGGCCGCCGATTTCACCAATTTTGGAAATGAAACCACCATAATTGGCGTTCCTTGGATGATTTTAAGGTCTCTTGCCTAAGGAATGCGCAAATTATCATTGAGTAATTAAGAGAGATTTCACAGTGATATAGCTAATTATGCTTTACCGTTGTAATTACAAAATAACTCGTAGCTATATTGGCTATTATCCGTGAACTAATTATCTTACAATTGTTTTATAATAAAATTTTCATTTATTTTTTACGACAAAATTACACTCAGAAATGGCGCCAATCGACAATCAACTTCATACGTAGAGGAAGAAAGTCCCTGTTTTATGGCAGGTTTGGATAAGAATAAGAAAAAAATCTCAATTTCTTCCTTATTTAGAAATACCATAGATGATGGATATGTCTATCTATGATCTACTGTTTTCATACCTACTGCTTCTGATAAGGAAACTGTCGGCAAATTTGCGATACGAGCAACATAAACAGAGCTAGACCGAGTCAAGAAAGCTCCAACACAAACAATTTTAGCAAAACGTTACTTTTTTATTCAAACCAATGTAGCTCTTCCCCAACAGTATGTTCTAACAACAAATGTTATATGACAAAATATATTTTCCATTAAATTTCAGATAAGAACACTATCGTCAAAGCTTCGAATCGAGGAGCACCAACAGAGCTTCTGCGTTTCAAAATTATACATTTATAAGTTTGAAAAAACCGTTATACATTTTGAGGACTTAAATAAGGTTGCACTAGAATTACGCTAGACACTCAGCCAAAAGACATATCCGTTTCAAAATATTTAAATTAATTGTTTAATGCAACCTTTATTCCAAATATGTGGAAAGTATTGTTTATTGCTGAACATACTGTTGGCTTTAATATTTAAACTTCATAAAATATTCTTAATTTAAAGAGTCATTAAAATGTCTACATTAATAAATAAAAAAAAAAACCAATAATCGAAATTTTTTATATATTTACTCAGCATGTTTAGTTTTCAAGCGACATTTATTTGAAATCTCTAATAATTAATTGTCAATATAAAATCATACTTTAAATATGATCGATTATGTTTATTAAGATCCAGTTGTATTAAGAAACTCGGTGTGTTCTTTAGAATTTTCTATGATCTGTTTAATCCAATAGTTAATTATTTTTTACTATCATTATTTCTTCTAATATTTACGTAAGTGAACTCAGATATCTGTGACAGCTTATTACAGGTGGAACATCTCTAGGAAAAACCTGACCCCTAAGTCAGAGATATTTTAATGTATTTTTTTTTTCTTTCAGTAAAATCAGTTGGTCAGCTGTCGTCGCTTGATATTGTAGTTCACCTTGAATGCATAACTTAGGGAATGTGGGAAGATTCTGCAGAGGCAGACTTCGAAACGCAAACATGAAGCTATTTGCAATCTTACACGTGGACCTTTTTCCCCTTCCCCGTATTAGATAATATTAGTCCAAAAATCTATATATAAATATAAAAATATATAGTTTTAAAAAATCTCAACACAGTGGACTACTATATTATTTTTTTATGTAATCTGCTATCTTCAATACAGTATATCCTCAGCATGATTTAAAAAACAAACAAAAAATACTGATTTTAGTTGTAGTTTCATTGCCACTGATCAGAGCTTATTGACAATTTGTTTTTTCACTTATTGTATGCCCTTTCTTCTCTGGCAAATGGTGAATTTAAAAATCGACTAGATATAACTTAAGTCATGGAAAGTATTTACTCAGTTTTTTCAAAAATCATGTTTTTTGTTTATTCACGTTTTCTCACCTGCAATTATCGTTTAGTACACAAAAATGTGAATATATGGAGGCGAATCGGCTAAAGGAATTTCTAACGTCAGGAAAAGTTTCAAACAGAAACAGAAAATTAAAGATATAAATAGTTATTTATTTGACAAGAGTGTAAAGAAGTACTTTTACTCAGTCGAGGCAAGGTTTACACGCACGAGCGAGGCATGCGAAGCGAGTGCTGTAAATTGCTGAGAGTGAGTAAAATTTTTTATACTCGAGTTAAATATTACATTTTTTTCTGCAACCGTTAAAAAAAAAACACAAATATGAAAATTTTTTTATAAATGTTATTCAGGTAGCAATACAAGTACTCATATTATTATTGATTATAAATGTTTATTGTAATATTACAATTATGGGCGTTAGAAATAAATACTTGATTTGAATTATTTTCATTGAAGTTAAGATTATTACTGAAATGAATATTTGAATTAGAATTTGATCTGTTAGCAACACATTGCTTATGGGTTTGTGAACCTTCTTGTAATATCAGCTAAGCAGTATTCATTTTAGCACCAATTGATCGGTCTACATAACCTTCTACCACACTAGTACTCTTCCAGCCTCCGTGTTTTTTAATCTGTAAAATATCACCTCCTTCGTTAGCTAGTAAGGATGCTGATGTTCTCCGAAATGTGTGTCCAGTATAGTTATCAATGCTATTTTTATTTAAGTAAGTAGCTATTTTTGATGGAATTGCTGAAAGTGAATTAATACCTACCGTATGTTTTGTCATTTACCTTGCTGCATTTAATAAATAAACGAGGATGTGGAGTGTGTTTTGGTCGGAGTGTTGAGTACTGTTGGAATATTTGTTGGAAGTCATATGGTCCTATTTTATTGGAAACTAAAAAGGAACGCTGTACATTATTTTTTGAAATTGGGATATTAATTATTATGTATTCATCTGTTTGGTTCATGTGATTTATTTCTTTTTTTTAGAAGTTCACCGCACCTGCAGGCCCCAGATACTCCGATAATTATAGCTACCTAAAAAATAAAAAATCGTAACAATGCTTAAATCCGTAAATTTACATTTTTATTATCATAACAATTTAGAAGTCAAAATAGAAGAAACTTTTGCTTACCTTCATCAAAAGAAATGTTTCATTTGGAGTATCTAATCAAAATTTCTTAATTTCATCTCTTGAAAATATTTCAGATTTTTTTCGTCGATAATTATCTGATTTCCTTTTAATAAATGTTTTGATGTTTATATAAGTACTGATGTCTATGTTTTCATTTATTGATATAGTACAACATAGAATATATTGACCATAATGATGAAGATTTGTATGAGCTAGCTATTTCATTAAAGTAAGCAATGAGAATGTTTTTTGAAGTATTTTTAATCTGGTTTTTGACACACCATTTTTTATAATTGTTAAACCTTATGTTGTAATTTTTTTGTGATTTATTGGGTAAAAGATTACTAATCACATTTTCTGCTGTTTTTTTCATATTAGGAGGAGTGTTTTCATAACTTGAATCACTAACCATCTTAATTTAATTTAAATTAACTTAATAGCAATTCAATTTAAATATGTACTATCCAATAAGGAATAAAAGTAATAACCTTTCGAATTGTTGCAATTAGCAATTTTTTCTTTCATTTTAAATTTTTATCTAAATTTGTCCTGCTATTTTCTTAAAATGTTTTTAAATTGTTCATTTTATGTAAAATACTGTGCATTTAGATAAAATAATAATTATATAATTTAAAATAAATAATAATGAACTTTGTATTAAGGTGGCACTGAAATTTTACTTTACACTCTAGAGAATTAAACTTAAGCTTATGGGATTTTTTACTCCCTAGATAATAAAATGGAACCTTAATCAGCTGTTTTTAATTGAATAATGTTCCTATTATTTAACTGTTGCAGAAAAATATTTGTTATTGTGTCCCTTCTTTCATTAATTATAATTAAAATTGTTACATCAAAATTGAATGTGGCATTAATCAATCTATAACAGAATTTCATCAAGTTATACTTATGACCCTCTTAGATAAAGTTTAAATATAATGGACAACGTTGGCAGAATATTAAAAGTATAACAGGGCTTTTGAAACGAACTGCCTTGCGAATCGAGCTGCCGATTAGCATACCAATGCTTTGTTGAAGTGCATGTACCTCTATTTCTGACGCATGACATCACTATCAGATGCATTTGAATTTCCCCCGCGTTTAAAGTTCGTGACTAGTAGTTCCACTTGGGCAGAGTAAATCGCGTCATTGACCGTGACCTTTCGGGTAAAAGTGTTTTCTCACTCTATAATATTGAGAATGAATGAAACTTCAGTACACATGTTACGACTGGACGAGCGATGGTAATGTGTGAGTACCATGCGTAACGCAAGCGTGAAACATGGCTTCCGGGAAACAGCTAAGAGCAGGGCGACTAGATAGGTCGAATAAATATCGAGGAGGCAGAGATCCGAGGTGAACTTCCTGTCTGAATTGCCATTGTTCTCTGAGGTAATGGGACCAATTACCTTCCAGTCATTAGCTTTCTTGTCATCGGTGACAAAATACGTGAGAAATAGTTTGTTTAACCATCAGACCCTATATATTATTTCTAAATGACAGAACGGTCCTCAAATCTACTATATCTAGCTCAGGTTTGGAGTTTAAATTGCCTGAAAATCATCGAAAATATCCGACTAAATTTTCTAAAAACACTATTTCTTTGGGCCAAACGTACACAAAGTTATATTCTAGCGGTAAATTCTATTTTTTTTTTCTTTTAGACAAGGATATGTCGTTTGGTTGGGGGTCGTTTTTACTTTTTTCGTGTTATTTTTTTTTTTTTTTTTTTTTTTTTTTTACATTCATTTTGACACGTTCTAGCTCTGTTAGTGTTACTCGAATTTAAAACTTAATGGTATATATTTTTTTGTTATATAACATTTGTCGCATGGGCATACCGTTTAGCGGATATATTGGTTTGGGAAGACCTCGGATCCGATAATTCGATAGAGTGGCAGGTGATGCCAGGTCCATCTTGGGAATCCGCAATTGGAGAGCAACGGATTGCTACCAATAGAGAAGACTGGCGGACCAAGCTGAAAAAAGCCTTTACTCTTGACGGATGATGATAGATTTATATAACATTGTATATTTGTAAACATCATTTATATTGGCTAACTTAATCGCCAAACTCAAAGTTTTTTATTATATATATATATATGTATATAACTATTCTACAATATTCGTGTTATAGGTCCTTAACTTAATACCAACTCAAAGTATAGATATTTCGGCTAAAGTAGAGCTTTGTTTTGCAGCGTAAAATGGACCCATCTAACTTGTATTTTTTAAACCTTTATAAAATTGTCCTATACTTACAATAAATATTTCTGTTCCTTCTCTTCGCGAGATTGCCGGCCCGTCATAATTCAAGGAAAAGATAAGGGTTTTTCTTTTTAATAAAAAGTACTATGCTAACAAAAAAGGCTGTATCTTTATGTGTTTCTATCACCATATTAAAATATAAATAATATCTTTGAATTTTACCCACGGATTTAATCCAGCCTTGAAACTAATAAAATTTTGCATTTTTTATGTTAAAAAAAAATAATTAAACGATAATGAAGATGAGGAAAAAGACCCGGTTCCTGAATGGAGTGGACATATTTTATTTGAAAACCAAGGAAATGGCCTCTACTTTTAAAAGCAAATACTACCAGTGTACAAAATATATATATTTTTTAACATGTAAATGTGTACCTATTTGATATTGAATGTAATTTGATAGACCGAATGATAAGCCTCAAGGTCTTGGATAATAAAAATGTGATCTTCCGGACACAGCCAGAAATTATTGGCTTGAAGTTATGTGAGTAGACTCTGTGATTAGTCCATGTAATTTAATAAACAACACCAATTAACTTTTTTTATGGTATAAAAACATTGACAGAGATTAGTGTTGAACGATAAGGAACCAGACATTATAGAAGACACTATTCCTAATATTAAGCAATACTCCAGGAAATCTACAGAACTATCACTAATCCTTATTCCTGTTTCTTTATTACTTATTATCATAACTGTAAACAATATTCATCAAGTCAATTTGTGGAAAATGATTATAATGACGTGTAAATCACTCCCTGGTAGCACTAAGTTCTAAACTAGGACCCTTGGCCATCTTATTTTCAGGCACCTCGGTGGGTTATCAGGAATAAAATGTAAATCAAGCTGAAAGACCAATGGATTCGAGTTGGAGAACAGTTTACTGTAGGAGGATTGATATCTGGTTTAGGCTAAATCAGTTACATATGGGACATTAAGGTCTTTATTGATAAGTTAATTACGACAAAGTAAGGAGTGTTAAGAATTTTTCGAAGGTTTTTGGATTGTAAGGAATGGATACAAGAAGAATTGGATGGTTCAATAGAGCTCCAGATCTCAAATCCTTATAACTAAATAGTCTAATTACTGTCATGTAAATGAGTCTTTTGTAATTAATCGGCTTCTAAGAACGTTTGTCTAGTAAATGTTGAAGAAGTCGAAAACGACGAGCAGTTTCTGTAGTCTTATATGGTATGAGGATTCCGAGTTAAACGTTTGCCCATATCGTGTCTTAGATAGCGGATATGTCCAACTGGGATCAGTGAAATATTATGAAAGGATACTGTAGTATTATTTGATGAGATATGTTTAGATTTATTTTAATGCTTAAGTTTCAAAACCTTTATTTAATTTTATAAATTAGTTTTTGAAAATTTAATCATGATTAGGTCTGTCCTTTTTTGTAACTTTACTAGGGTGTCTTTTTATTTGTTATTCAATATCGTGGGTTCATATCTTAAACATCTGTCATTGGACGTCAGATCGCAGGATAAATGGAAGAATAACCGTATTTATGTTTTTTGTAAAACATTTGTGATCATTTTGGCTAGTGAAGTTTTGTTCTTGTTGGAAAACTAATGATTTTTGGCGAGTAAGTATAAGTTTCCTTTAATCTTCAATTATTTAGTGTTTGAATTGTAAAGAAAGTTTCGTGCAATGTCAAACCAATATAAGTTTAACGAATTTTTGTTTCAAACAGTAGGGTATGGGGCATAATGTAGCATGTCCTATTAAACTGTGCCTCCTTTGATTATATGTTTTTTTCTAGTTTTGTTACATCGAAAACTGTTCGGAAAAGGAAAAGGAAGACCGACATTAAAACACACAATGCTAATGACATTAAAGAAGAAAATATGATGTTCTCATAGTATATTTGCTGTGCTTAATTTTGATTAACAAAACATTTTTATGGAACATAATTGAGGTTAAACGTTTAATATTTTCCATATTTTATTTCGTTCAATGTATATTTAGTGCTCCCGTGTAGTTATACTGCATCCGTATGAATGTTACACTGTACCCCACCGCTGCGGCACACTGTATCAAATTTGTGATTTCGGATAACTAAAAAAATAAGTAGCTTCTAAGAATAATTTTGATATTATTTCTAGCCTAATATGAAATTTAAGACAATTGATTTTACGTTATATAGACAATATAATAAACTTCTTCTTTCTGAAAAGAAGAAACTTTTTGTTACACTTTTCCCCACTTGACCCTATCAAATGTACTTCAATAAATGTAGTTCCTTCAATTATGTCGAAGATAAAAATATGGCTTTTTATTTATTTCAAGCGAAACACCATTAGTGTCAGTTTAGGACATCTTTGTGAGTAAGTAGGAGATGGTAATAGATGCCCTGTCACCAGGATCTGGCTTGAAGAATACATGGTGACCTAGGACCAAGTGAGCGTTTGAATACACTGAGGATGACTGATGTGCTTTAGGTCACGACCCGATGACGCGTACCTAAGGTCAGAAAGATAGAATTCCAAGTAGAGGGAATGCGCTGGATTGTCATCCGTCGAATAATCACTAGTTTGAATCAGGCTCTAATTATGAATAAGAAATGGTGCAGTCATCGAGGAAAACATTTTTCTGGAAATAAATAGCGACAAAAAACGTCAAAAATCTGATTGGATATACAAAACTATATATGCTCTAAACTAAATGGTTACATATTTATGCATCACCCAACTGGAAAATAATGAGGAAAAATCAACTGTTGAATAAAATTTATATATACACGCTTTCTCAAAAAGTTTCATTCATTACGAAAACGAACATAAATATTATGCAGAGTTGTTGATTCAAGCGAAAAGGATAGTCTTATTTACTTACATTTTTTTATGTAATATTCTAATAATAAGTATATAAATATTCTAATAATAAAATAATCTCAGATCCTGAACTTCGCTCCATCCTTCACTTTTCAAACCCATTTCCCAAGACCAGCTACGATAGGATCCTTCCATCTGCTTCAGGTTCTACCCTTTATTGAGGTTTTGATTGATTTAGTAAATTACACGAAATGTATCAGGTTTGATAGTTTTTGCTTGGATTTCATGGATAAAATATAAAAATAAAACCGTAGATGTTCATAAATTATAAAAAAAAAAAAAAAATATGAACAAATAGTAATAAATGAAATAGAATGGAAAATATGTTTTCATTAAATTTGAATACATTTATTTAAAAAATATTGATTTACCAATTGAAATCATAAATTTAAGAGCCGAAATATTATTCATAAAATTTTATTTTGTTCTTGTAGAGAGATTTCAAATTACTTCCTTCCTTCCTGTAAGAGGTTCTTACAATAGAGACACTGTTACTGTAAGTCACTAATGTGAAATGGTATCAACGGAGACGAACCTGAAAGGGAAATCAATATCATGTAAATCGTACATAGTAACGCCTAGTGGATAAAGAGTTCCCTGACAATTTGGTTTCCCAAATAATAATAGCATTAGCGTTAAGCATTACAGAAAGAACCCGATTCACCTAGAAACTAGGCGGAAACTGATTTCCCGTTGGTTGAAAGTACACACAATTACAAAAGCAATATAGACAATAATATTGATCCTGAAGACTTAGTGGAGATGGGTATTGGAGAGGAAGATGTTAAAAACTGAGACCTGATGAGAGACAAAATTCAATGCTTTAAGAGATTTGAAATGAAGAAGAAAAGAACTAGAGGAGCAGTGTGGACAGAGGACCGAAGGGAGCAGCATAGATAGGAGATGAATACATATTGGCAGGAGAGGAAAGAATATGAACGCAATATAATAAATGTACATTGTACAGTGGTTGTTAAACGCGGTCCCTAGACGGCCAAAATCGGGAAAAAAAAAAAAAGAGAGAGAGAATTGATCCTGAAGAACAAATAAGTTGCAATCTTCATATCTAATCTAAAGATCGATTAATAAAAACTAAGCATTAAAGTCCTTTAACAAATAAAAAATCTTTGCCGCATATCCATGGTACCTCTGACCTTGAATGAAGGAATGATTATATGCAATAGTGATTAACTAATGAGGTTGTTAGTGACAGACACTTATATACATTTCAACATGTCTTCGGGTGTGGACAGGCGAAGGTTTAACCTTTGCAGTTAATGAATAATTATAAATACAATAGGGAGGGGCTAGGCTACTCATTGTCCCCGAAAGACTGAGCCTAGAGGAGGTCAGGTAATGTCTAGGTCTTCCTGAGCCAGCAAAATCAGGACGTCAATAGAAGAAAGAACAAAGCTAAAAATGAAACCTTTTATATTACATTGAGAAATCCCTTGTACCAGGCGAACTAATTTCGGTCTGCTTGTTTAACTTTTTTCTAATACAGTTTGGCTACTTACAACGTCACTATGCTTACTATATAACAATCACTGTTTATTATTATAAACAATGAATAGTGTATAATGTACAATATTTGACCTTTGCTACAACATTTTTTTTTTTTTTTTTTTTTTTTTTAAAGATAGATAGATAATAATACTTTATTTACATTTTTACAATTTACAATTAATATTAAGTATTCATGTTCCGGCATAAGTCCTCTACATGAATAATATAATTTTATATAATTGTGAATAGGCTTTACAATTCAAAGTTTATCTTTTAACAGCAGGAAAAATAAAAAAAACCTACACAACAAAAAAAAAATATATATATATAATATGATAAATAAATAAAATCAATTAATATAGCGTATAAGTATGTATCTTACTTCATATAATAGTAAAAAAACAAAACAAAAAAAAACTAAATAATATATAATAACAAATACAACACATATATAAAACTAGTAAATGAATAGCTTTGACCTGAAATCTCTCAAACAAAGAAAACAGTAGTTAAATAAACATTGCTTCAAATCGTCAAGACAACTTTGAAATCTCATATTTAAACTAGAAATGAAACTAAAAAGGCACAGCTAAATGCATAAAACAAAACGTAAAGACATTATATGTGTTTGTGTGTGTGTGTGTGTGTGTGTGTGTGTGTGTGTGTATATATATATATATATATATATATATATATATATATATATATATATATTTTCTCATGTTAGATATTATTATTTCAACTTGTTCAGTTTAGATAATAATTTTATATTATGCCTATAGAAAAATCTTTATTATATATTTTACACTGACAGGCGAAAAAATCCACCTTACTGATATTTTATATAGTTCTAATGGGATTTTGGGTAATTTTTTTAGGGATATTCCCCTTCTAATGCAAAACTGTAATAAATCATATTAACTTTTTTTTTTTTGGTTGCTTTTATTTAATTATTTTATTTACTAATTCTAGTTTCATATACCTTAGTTGAAGAATATAGGGAGATAAACACCTCTAAACACACTTCTTACATCAGCATACTTCTTACATAATAAAATTTCAAATAAATAAGTAAAAAAAAATCAATGAATGAGTTCGAATAAAAGTTGGTAATATAATTTCAAAAATTCTAAATTTATTATTTTATGTTCAGACTTACTTTTGCCATGTTTATTTTTCAATACTATTATTTTTTTCTTCTTCCTCCGTTTAATTTATAGTTATATATACCTATTCTACAGATACAATGGTTCCAAAATTATAAGCAAACGTATCGGTTATGTGTGACTCGTGCATAAGACTATTTACTTTTACTGCTGTTAAAATATTATTAATATTGTTAAAACATCCATGTAAGGCTTACCAGGCCGATCTGAAAATTAAATAAATAAATTTTTAAAAAATTGAATTTGAAATTTGGAATAAATAATCACATTTAGTTTAAGTCCTTGCAATAACCATTGCATTATATTTTTTATCTACTTCCATCTTTTTTATTTTAATATTCATTTATTTATTTTTTAGGGAATGTTCATATTTCTTTTGATTTTTTCCTTGTACTTTATCAAGAATATCATCTAATATGACTTCAGAAAACATTTCCTTAATGATACTCCGAACGATTGAATCTCAATTGTTTTCAAACACGCTATCCGCAAACATCTTTCGTCGAGTAGGCTTATTTCCACTGCTGACCTTCCAGGAACTTTGATAATTTGATACGGAATAAAATCTCAAAGATTATTGGCGTATCATTTCTTCAGAGTACCGTGAATACATTCTAACAATTACAGGAATAAGAAACTTTCGAAAGTACATTTAACTGAAAGAAAGGTGTATAAAAGTATTACAGTGGTATCGCTTGTTCTAACTCAATCCCTTTCAAAGTCAAAGCATCACAGGTCAAAGTCCATCTTCTACAGCCGAAGCATCAGCTGTAGTCGTGCCAAATGTTAGGAGAAAGGCATAGAGAACAGCGCTGTTTCAATCCCAACGAATAGCCTTTTCGATTGGTCTTGCTTTTTTTTCTATCAGTGCCCCCTGGATAGCTCACTAACCGGATTTGATAGACCATTTCACGCTAGAGCTTTTTTAGCTTGTGCAAAGCACCAATCGTTACAGAGAAAGCTCTCTAAGTCTTTATTAAATGATATAAGCGGTCCGGCACTGTTAGCGATGAAAGTTGCCTTAAAAAATAAATTGTATTAATTAAAGTGCCATTTTTTTTTTTATCAAGTTCAATAACAAAAAGTTAGGAAGTAGTTAAGCGTAAGGAAATTAATGACGGTGCCGAACGAGCTATTTAATCTGTTGCTCAACCAGGAAAATATGAGCTTGCCATTTAAAAACAATAAGTTTTCCTTTCATAGCTTCTTTTGGTGGGGAAAGTTTAGTTCTATAAAAACATTTTTTTATATATCCAATTTTTTTTTTTTTAACTATATACAAGAAGTAGATTTGAGGAAAATTATAACAATAACATGTAAAGAACAACTTCAAGAAAAGTTCAAAATTAGAAGCTCTCGTGGTCATCTTCTTTTCAGACGTCTCCAAGGATTATCAGTAACTGAGTATGAGGCAAGTTGGGTGACTAGTGGATTCGAGTAGGTATGAAGTTTGCTATGAAAGGATAGGTATCTCGTTTGGGGTAATTCAGCAACATATGGAACATTAAGATCTTTATGGATAAGTTTGTTCGTGACATAGAAAGGAGCATTGAGGATTTTGGATTGTAAGGATTGGATAGGAGAAGAATTGTAAGGTTTAGTGGAGACCCAAAGCTCAACTCCGTGTGTGTACATTGTAATTTATTTGAAGCTTTGAACGCTGATCTAGTAAATGTTGGTTAAATCTCGTGAGATCTCAATTAATTTACTTTATATAAGATTTAAACTTTCAAAATATTCTAACTATATAACCCAAGAGCCAATCCTTATCCTCAACTTCATAATAATTTGTGTAATAGCAAAGATATTTCACAAATACACTATATAAATACGCCTAAAATGGAAAACGGCAGCTTAAAATAGACTGAATTTGATCAAACACTTCTGTAATATGTGCCAACATACAAAAAATGTAAAGTTCAGAAAGAAGCAAAAAAAATTCTGGAATAGAGATATGAACAAGCGCAATCTGTTGTATGACAACTTCAGTAAAAAGCAGTTTGTAAGGTTACTTTTGTTGATAAGTATAATATATGAACTTTGTTATGATGTTGGTTGCATCCTAGCCTAAAGATAAGTATTTCTTATTTGATCCATATAATTTTTTTCTTCCATTATATGCGCGTATTTCTTAAAAGTTCTTCATATCATAATAAATACCAGCATCTTATCTGACTTCAGAAAACAATTTCTTAGTGATACTGCAAACGATTGAATTTCAATTATTTTCTTATACTCCATTGACTAATATCTTTCGTCAAGTAGAAAGTTCATTTCACCTAATTAAGATCCTCAAACTTTTATATTTTGACATTGAGCTGAAACTCAGATCTCAAAGGCGAGAACAGGACTACCCTGTTAATGAAGTCTATAATCTAAAATGTATTGCCAACAGAAGGAAAAACAAATTAGTTAGTTCAGAGTTGTGAAGTTCTGGGCCAAGTACCCTGGAGTAGAGCTATGGCCAAGCCCAATCCAATGCATGACAAATTGAGTAAAAATACATTTATAATTTAATCATTTTTGATAAGTTTAATGTATCAATTTCGCTTTGTTATAGGTTGTATCCTCGCCTAAATATGAAAAACCGGCAAGTTATACAATAAATCGTATGTTTAAGAGTTGCGCCATAACTTTCACTGCACAACTATGATTACGGTGAGACATCGATAAAATAAACATCAATGCTTCCTAGTTATGTCTGATGTTCCAATACAGGAGCATTTGGATTAATATTCTGCTCTTCATTATATTCACTGGTCATAAATCTGTAAAAAAAAAAAAAAATATGGACTAAAAATATAAAATTAATCATTGTAGCAGTACTTTTTTCATATTTTACAATACATATGTTATATTTATAAAAATATTTTAAAGAAAAAAACATTTTTGGCTTATTTACGTATTCAAAATTGTTGAAATGAATTCTATAACAATTTTTTTTCCCCATTTTTAACGAACGAGCATTTTTAGATTAGATTAGATTATGTTTCTTCTTCGGTAATAGAATGTAATAACATCTAGGTTATTACGCCCTTTGCACTCTACTGTTGGTATTTTAATTTTAATTTTTAATTTTTAATTTTCTTCGGCTTGTGTACAAATTATTGGTGTATTATATTTTATGTTATTGATCAATTTATTCAAACACTTTTATTACAGTGATTCATTATTAAATTTATTATAGTGAAACAGCATTGCCAAGACCACACATGTTTCTAGAAAAGGAAATTAAAAATTAACTGTTTTTACTTAAAACTTTTGAGAGAACAATATGAAAGAACTAAAGATAATTTTTGTAAAATGCAAATCCGTTTGTAAAAAATAAATTTTTTAAAATTAATAAATTAAGGAATAAAATAAATAATAAACGAATAAATTCGCATATATATTTATAAACATATTTGGACATAAGCTTCGCAGATATGCCGAACAGTCAAGAAATATTCTAAAAAACTCCAAACATCTCTGTAAATACTGAGCTTCGCATGCCAACTGCCAAAGAATAAGACTCATTACTAACGATTCCATGAAAAAATACAATAACATTCCAACAAATTTATAGACAATATGGCCTCTTCGTATATACCAGACAACACTAAAAAAATGGCTGAAAAGGAGCTAGATGAAGGACCTCCTGGAGTGTTTAAAAAAAAATCATGATAGGAGGAGCTTCTTATACATTTATTTTCATTATTAGAATTGAAAGGTTTAGTAAATAAAGGTGTTATGTAAAAAATACAATTATGAGTAATTCATGTTTAAAGTTGATTCTTTTTTTTTATTTTCCTTTTCAAGGAAAATGTTACATAGCCTCTTTATCGTCTTCATATCTCTTTTTTTAGTTGTTTCGTACACTTCTGCACATAAATTATTTATCCAATGAACTAGATTGTATTTTTAGAAAAAAGTGACAAACCCCTTCATCCACCAAACCCGTCAATTGACCAATGTAAATAAAGGTTAAAAGCTAAAAGAAAAACAAAACAAAAAAACACATGGATAAGAGTTTTGCTATATATTTTCTTCTCCTTTTTTCCTCCTTTAACATAATAAATAACCCATAATGCATTTCGAATTTTCCGATTATCTTAATAGAGGATTTCTCACAGTCACTTTAATCTGTCGAACATCGATAGATCTGGAGCGCATCATCGCGCTTCAGCGAACTTCGGACGTGCTCACTCAGATTTCTCCCTCAACGGTACGTGTTTCACAAAGCTTTTTCCTCCATCTTCGATTTTCTTCTTCTCCCCCACGGTTGGCACCTTTAGTGCATGTTTTCGGCTCATCGTTTGTGATTCCCGGATCGTTTAGAAAGCGAGAAATAATGCGATATAGGTGATACGTGCCAAGTGTGTCGAACGTGCAAGGAGACACTGAGTCATCTTCCTTCGGAATAGCCTAAAAAAAGAAAATGTTATCTCAAGCAACAATTAAACTCCTCTATACCCACTATAAACTACATTTTGAAAAGAAATATTTCACGTTATAATTGGCAAGACTTGTACAAACAAGTTGATATCCACTTTTATTTACCCTGATCACTTGATGTGATTTTAATCACCTAATAAACTTTGCTAGACGCTATACCCCTTTTTTTATCTTGATTTTTATCGTTCTTTTAAGGCTGAAAACATGATATCTTAAACTTTGTTTCATCGTTATAGTTCTCGTTATAGCTTTTTAACTCTCCTATAATAAACAGTCGTGGTATAAAGCTTAAGATTGCAAGTTTTATTTGTAAAAAATGTTCTATACATTCTACATCACTATGAATGTAACTGCAAAACATGAATATTAAATACACCATAAATCTGTAAAAAAAACCTACTTAACTTGTATCTATGCCACTTTAAAAATGTAATGGTTTGATCTGTAAATGAAGACCAAAAGGTGGTAAATACCGATAAAGGTTGAAAAAAAAAAAAATCACGTCTATATCATTCCCAAAACCCATCGAGGTATGTGGTTCCCAAAAAAACATACCTATCTGGACCAAGTATAGGTGACGATGAAAAGATAGAAATGTTGTCAAAAAAAAAAAAAAAAAAAAAAAAAAAAAAAAAAAAAAAATCAGTTCATTCTAGAGCTCCAATGATTTTTTTTTTTTAATCTTATTTTAATTATAAATTTATCTTTACCAACCAGACTTGAAAGGCAAGAAACTGCTCGTCATTTCCGGCTACTCTAACATTTACTAGTAAATAACGTTCATAGCTCCCAATAAATTAAGAAAGGCTTATTTACATGATAGTAATTATATCTATTTGGACATACGGAGTTGAGCTTTACGGCTCTACTAAACCTTCTAATTCTTCTCGTATCCAATCCTTATAATCCAAAATCCTTTGTAAAATCCTCTATTCTCCTTATTATGTCATAAAAAAACTTATCCATAAAGATCTAAATGCACCATATTTTGCTGATTTGGCCCAAACCAGATACCTATCCTTTCATACTAAACTCCATACCTCCTCGAATCCACTAGTCTCCCAACTTGCCTTACATTCAATTCCCGATAATCCTACGAGGCGTCTGAAAAGATGATGGCGAAGAGACCTTCAAATGTAGAATTTCTGTTGAAGTCTATTAATGAGTAGGTCTTTTTACATGTTATCGTAATCGTTTTCCCGAAATATACTTGTTGTATATAATGTATACAGTTTTAAATATTAATAGGTAAAACGTAAAAAAAAAACCTTGATACATTTATAAATCAATAATTATTTATTTACAGCCCTTTTGTCTTATTAATGAAAACAATGGCATTAATCAATTTAAAATTTAAATTTAAATACATGAAGAAAAAATAAATTATTTGAATTTTATTCTTATCTAATATTCTTAGCTGTCTCATATGATACATATAAGCATTGAATATAGTATATACAAATATATAGGAAAAAACATTGTAATGTTACTGCACTAATGGTCTGAAATGAATCTGCGATAAAAAGTAGAATAAAAAGAATGTTTCTCAAAGTAATAATTAACTTCTTGAAAACATGAAGTTTTTTTTTCAATAACAGTAATTTAATATGAAACAGGTGGGATTTCCAGCAGATAGGAGAACTTCCGTTGAGGAAAGGACGTTCCTTTAAACATCGCCGTAGGATTCCTTTCGTACAGCAGCAGGTGATTTGGTGCGTCATGGAATTGCCCTATTTAACTACAACTGAAAGTGCCCAAACACGCGGGCTAATTCACTTGAAGGTTGAAAACAAGCAAAATAGTTTGAAGGAAATAAGAAAATGATTCTTTTATTTATATACCGGGAGCGCATCGTTACTAGAAAAACAACCCTGTATTAGAACAATTTTCCTAAACAGATTCAGAATAACTGTTATAACTCAGTATCCCTAGTCTAGTAATCGTTCCCCTTAAAAAAAAATGACGAACAACTACGTGATTTTTTGGACTATAATGGCCCCCGACTAAGCCACGCCACCGATCCACATTCCCAAGTTTCTATTCCTGGTCTTTATTTGTTTATCAATAGTACTCTACAATAAAACATTGGGGGTTGTAAGATATATTAAATCGAATTACTTATATTTTTGTCATTTATTAGTTATCATTTATTATTTTGTTCACAATATTAGCCTTAAGTTTGAAGATTGAAATTTATTTATTAATCCTTTTTTTTTTTTTATTCGAAAATTCATAGGACGACCTCCTTTCAAATTATGCGTTAAATAACTTGTCTGATTCTTATTATTATTTTTTTAATATTATTATATTTCCTATTCAAAAGTCTTCAAAAATAAGCTATCAACAATGACATAATCCGTATTTTACAACATTGGTATAACAATAGTAAAGCCCGAATAATTCTCGAAAAACCTGGCGCTGACTTTCCGTAAGAAAGAGGAGTAAAACAAAGAGATCCTTTATCACCTGAACTCTTCAATTCTGTTCTAGAAGAAGTATTTCGAAAACTGGACTGGTAAAAAATGGGAATAACTATCAATGGAGCAAAACTATCGAATCTGAGATTTGCTGACGATATTGTCCTGATCTCGGAATCTATTGAAGAAATAAATTGCTTGCTGCAGCAACTAAACGAAGAAGGGAAAGAAGCAGGACTAGAAATCAACTATAACAAATCTTTCCTAATGACAAACAGAAACAAGGAAGAAATTTATGTAGAAGATCGGAAATTAGAATGGGTAGAAGAAACCGTTTATCTCGGGCAAAATATATCTTTTGAAGAAAGATTTAAAAAAGAATTGAAAAGGCGAACCAAAATAGGTTATTGGTCAAACAAATATATATTTGCTGAAAAGTTTTCGATATTTGCATTCTACCTTCCCTAATTTACGGTTGCCAAACTTGACCTGCAAACGGACATAAAATTAATAGCCTAGCTATTACCCAAAAATATGGAGCTACATTCTTAGACGGCTAAAAAGCTATAAACTAAGCCCCTCGTACATTGCCGATGTCACATATATTCCAGCAGAAGCAATGATCAGCTTGACCGACTAGTCGACCTATCTTTAATTAAAACATAGTCAGGGCTACTCTACTAAATGTTTTATTTAAATAAAACGTTCTACTCTCCTTTACAGTTTCTGTTTCCTATAAATAAAGGACTCATATTTACATAATGCATATTCTTGGGATGCAGTCAAGAGGAAGAAAAAATTCGTTGTTCCTTTCCTTTCATTGGTCACCCAGAAAAAGACCAGAAATGCAGTTCATAATCTCGAAAATCCACTAGTAGTTTTTAAACTTGGACTTTTTCTTTCTCCTGACTCCATCCCAGGCCATTTCGTTCTTATATTTCTTGCTGTCAACATCACTATTCTTATTAATAAATATTATTGTATAAACTTATAATTTATGGTTTTTAATATTTTTTAGGACAATTAACTGGATTTATTATTTTTTGCAATTCCATGCCCTTCTCCTTTTACCATTCCTTCTCTGGAGACTTATGTTTAAATGGACAATGTGGATCTATAATTTCATCATTCTAATAAGTGAAAAGCAGTGTGATGGAGCCATAATAATATATATTATTAATTCAATACGTTCTTTACTATAAATTATAAATTTACAACATCCATATTGAACTATTTCTATCTTTGTTTCAGGGATGACGAACCATTCGCATGTGTTCGCCTACGCTTACGGCCCACCTGACATCTGCAGGCCGGGGCTGATCCTGCCTATCCTGGACGAGAGATCCTGGAACATCACCTTCAGGACAATCGTCTACACTTTTGGCCTCCTCTACTTCTTCCTCGGAGTCGCCATCCTTACTGACATCTTCATGGCGTCCATTGAAGCAATCACTAGCAAAACCAGGAAGATATATGTGTCTAAGACCAAATCGAAAAATGTATGTATAATGAAAAACCAGTTTTTAATTTCCTATCACTAAAATTTAGAACTTGGAGATAGACTTTTTTTTTCGGATAAGAAGCTTGAACTCCTCTGAAAATATCTGGGAATGTTATTGGGTGTTCACTTCCGGAAATAAAAGTAAAATTACAATAGCCTTACAAGGCAGTGTTATTGCCTTGAAAAGTCGTAGCGATCGACCCCTCAGATTTACAGGTTGGTTCAAGGGCACCTGATCCCTTCGTGCACCAAGCCTCTCGTCGGCCGCCACTTTTACGGCTTCACGAAAAAATTTGTCTTGTTTCGCCCATATTTTTTATATCACCTTCTAGCAACCTTCGAGTGAGCCAGAAACAATTTAAAAAGAATTTCAATTGATCGGAAAACGAACGGTTGCAGTTATTCACAGCTCTTTCATTCACCAAATGGATAACAGAAGGCGCAGAAGAAAAATTCGGATAAGAATCTAGAAAATTCTCATACATTGCGTTACTTACGGAGGGAAACAAATTTAAAACTCAAGTTTCACTCTATTTCTAGCGTTGATTTCTTTGTAACGCTTTTATAAGAGTAAAATCAGGTACGGTGATTTAACTTTCTTTCTTCCCCACACTGTGATTTATCCTGTAAATTTAATTCACGCATAACACTTTTATGTGTTTATAATTAATGTGTTTTCAAGGGTGCTGGATAATTCTTGAATGTTGTCTGAATTAAAATTTCTAAATCCTATTATCTTATAATAATATTAATATTACTCTATAATAATAATTAAAATTAAAATAATAATTTTACCGTAAAAATGAGGAACGACTAATTACCGTACTAATATTACAGCTTGAGGAGAGAATAGATATTTTTAAAGATAGGCTTTTAACTAAACAGCGTTATCTTTTCATACTCAGACGATTGCCACCTTTTACTTTTAATGTTTCAAATTTGAATCAATTCAACGAAGTACGATGACCTTTCTTTTAAACGTAAGCACACACACATGAGTGTGTATATATATATATATATATATATATATATATATATATATATATATATATATATATATATATATAGAGAGAGAGAGAGAGAGAGAGAGAGAGAGAGAGAGGGTTTGTTGCCTTCATACAAAGCTTTTCAAACATCAAACGAGAAACAATGGCTAATATAATTAAAAGTAATTATAATTATAATAATTTGTGAGTATCATAGGCTTACGAGTTCACATAGATTTATAAGTCACGTACCGCACAGCAATTAAAAACATCTACAAAGTAACAACCCAACACAACTATTGGGATAACATGGTAACACAAAAATATCTAAAACATTTTAAAATTTACAATCAGACTTAGTAAAGAGGTTGATATAGATTTCAAACAACAATTTTTTACAAATATTTTTGTATCTAAATTATTTGAAAGAAAAAGATTTAATCTTATAAAAGTGTGATTCTCAAACATGATTACTACTGATGAAACAATTAATTTATTGTTGGCTTTGTTTAATTTATTTCTCTTTGTTATTATTTGTTTTATTATTTCATTTTTTGTTGTTGTTTTTTTTTTGAGATTTTGCTCATTTTGCTAAGTAAAAAACATGGTTTTGAGTAAAAGCCGATCAGAATTTTTTTTTGCTTTTTGATATTGTACCTCTGTAATCCTTTCCTGTACGTTTCCCAATACATTACGAATCCTACGTAATACATGCCTGCAGCATGCCTGTAAGGTATGGTACGTGTAAACACATAAATAAACAGTACTTCTATGGGATACTATATAATAGTGACAACTCAAAAACCTGCATTAAAAAAATGTAAAATTGCAGTCTTGTATGAAATATCGAAAGTCTACCTGAATTATCTTTAATAACAACCGTAAGTGATATGAATCGCGTGGGCTTTTAAGTTTATTTGATATAGTTTTTACATTTCAAAGCCGACTATTAAACTTAAACATGATGATAACTCAGAGATGTAGATTTTTGCGATTTGTCACTTTTGAAATACATGTGCGACATGTATTTATATTAATGAGGAAAAAATGCAAGGGTAAGTAATTTTTCTTGAGTAAAATTCGAACCATGAAAATCGTAAAAATAGGAGAATTGCATTCATAGCTTTTATATTTCCAGGCAGCACATAATAACTAAAGCAATGAAACGATTAAAACCATAAAAAGATTTAGACAATTTTCTAAAAAAAACAAACGGCTAACTACTAGATGATTTTTATACCGTTATACTCAGTTCTCCTGCGAAGCCACTGCCACCAGTTCGCATGGCCTTGTCTCAATAACAGAGATATCGTGGCATTTATTTATTTATTAACCGCTGGCTGTCGTTGATCCTCATGCTTGATGTGTCATTTTATAGTTGTTTTCTAAGCTATACTTTCCGCTGATCATTAATTTTTAAATATTTATCAGTATTAATATTCAATAAAACTACGAGTACCTGATTACATTCACTCGAATTGCATATTTCTTTTAAAAAAGTTATAATCATACTGTTATTATTAGGAATCAGTTTTTTTTCAGGAGATTAGTTGTCAGAATTAATTTTGATTACATTTTAGCAATGATTGAATTTTGCTCAACTCTGTTCAAGAGTGTAACCGTCTGTTACTCCTCGTAACAATTACTATGTTACTCATTAGTAACAAAAATTAATATTATTTATTATTAAATAATTTATATAATAACAATAATAATAATAACATTAATAACATTATTATTAATATAATTCTAGTGACTCATTAATAACAAAAATTCCAGTACAACACGTTGTAGTTCTTGTATAGACTTGTTTGCACGTAATATCAACTTCACCAGTAAGAACTACATTACGTGCTTTACTTATTATAAATCTATATTAACTATAGCCGAAAAATGATTGTACATACTGATCCTACCCGAATGTAAATATATATCTATCCGAAAAACATCTACGGTAAACCAGACAGTTCTTGACACCCAATCTTAAAAATTAGAAGAAAACAAATTAGCCAAAAATAAATCATAAAATCCCTTTTAAATCATACAACTCAACTGTGTAAAAGTACTTTCAATTCCGTCCTTATTTTAAAAGATATCCATAAGGTGTCAATAACTGATTTTACATTATTTATTGTCACTATCTTGTAAAATAAATTCCAGGAATGAACTTTAATGCTTAGCTTAAAGTATAGTACCTAAGGTAAAATCACTGCAAATTTCAAATTTATTGAACTATTCCTTTTATAATTTTAGTATGAATATTCCCGAATATTTCCTTAAGGGTGTCAATAACTGTATGGTTTACTCTACCATGTTTCCTTGCTTTGAACCTTGATATAAAATGAATCTTTTTTTTTTTTTTTTTTTTTTTTTTTTTACACAATTCTGAGCGATTCACTGGGGAAAACGCAGGGATAATTAACTTTTTCCAAGTAAATGAAAGAGTTGCCCTGATATTTTAATTTAACTTCCTTCACAAACAATCTCCAGTTCATGTAATATGTCCAAATATTGACGATTATATGATAGAAAAAAAGAGTGGAATTTTTTTTTTTTTTAATTACTTGTATATCCCTAATGCTATGAACATATGGAATCAATAGGCGTAAAACGATAGAGACACACTAGTCACCGTCATTGATTACATCACTGATTCCAGACTAGATGACATCACCTCCATCTTTGTAGTGACCTAACAGCTATCATTGCCGCTATACAATCGCATTGTGCCGTATCTTTGTGTCATTGTTGAAAATGCGCGTCCAGGAGATAATAAAGGATAGCCCGTTAGAGGGTATATTGCTTAGGTGTGGAGGGACAAGCATTCGTTGGAGGATTTGAGCTAATCTTGGTATTACTTTTACTGTCGTTTGTAGTCGATTATATTTATACCTATACCAAACCACTCATTGGAATCTGTTCCACACGGCCCTTAACTATTAAGAAGATATTCCTTTATAATTGAGTATTGCTTTATGGGTATCGTAAAAAAAAAATATCGATTTCAATATTACGTTATTTCGAGCTCTGAATATTGATACACAATATATGAGAGATCAAAAATATCGATTTATTGTGATTTTTTTTTTTTTTTTTTTTTTTTTTTTTTTGTATTCCACAATGTTAAATACTGGATATTCTATTTTAAATTTTAAATAAGATTTTCTTTTTAAGGAACTTTGATCTTCTTTGTAAAGAGCATACTGAAAAGTCTCAATCTTTAATAGTTCTTAAAACATAGACAATTTTAAAAAAACAGTAATTTCTTCTTTCTTTTTTTTATTTTTTAAAAGGCATAACTCCCCATTATTCTTTATTCATTCATTTCTACATGTTTCAGAGCTCATTTGCTCCATCTTCAGGTTCTTACAACTGTGATATTCTCACATGTTCACATTAATTCATTGAATTCATTGAATTAATGTAACCATGTGAGAATATCACAGTTGTAAGAACCTGAACATGGAGCAAAAGAGCTCTGAAACATATAGAAATGAATGAATAAAGAATAATGGGGAGTTATGCCTTTTAAAAAATGAAAAACTTAAATTAATCTCCTTTAATGAAACAATTTATAGTAATTTCTTGAAAACAAAATATAATTAAAAATATGTATGGGGTCACCTGTGGTGTAGTGGTTAGCATAGAAACCTACTAAACCCAAGATCGCGGGTTCGCAGCCCGGCAGATGACCTTAGGATTTTTTAAAGGGATAAAAAATCCTTAGCTATGCCGTCCTTCGGAAGGGACGTAAAATGGGGGTCCCGAGCCTGTGCGATGTCAGGTACTCGTTAAAGATCCCTATCCTAATTATACCTGGATAGGCAAAATTTAGGACTCCCACCGTAGCATCGTCCGATTAGCCATAGCAGCATAAAGTGACGTTAAACGAAATAAACAAACAAAAATATGTATAAAACAGATGAGAATGGAGCCATAGTTCGTATGGAATTTTGTGTTGCAAATGGTCCTCAGAATCGACTCACAAAGGTATTGCAGTATTATGCTGTTCACCCTATATATATATCTATATATAGTCCTATATATGTACTATTATATAAAAGGACAAGCCATTTTTCGTTTGCGGTCACTAACCACAAAAACTACTGAAATAATCTGAACCAAATTTTAACCGCATCGTATTTATAGTTCCAGAAAGGTTTAGTTATAATAAAATCAACTGATTTTTAATTTATTTAGAGTAATTAATTATAAGAAGAAAATATATGGATAACAGTGGTTTGAATATTGACCAATAGGTGGCGAACGCCATTCCCCATGAAAGGTTACAAAGGTAGGGTGTTATTTATAGCTTTAAATGAAATAATGAAAAACTTTATACAGTGTATACAGCTGATATCCCAACCCATCCTAATACTATCCTCACAACCTATGCTGATGACACCAGCGTGTTATCAGTCAATGATGATCCATTTGCTGCATCCCAGACACTCCAGTCACACATCACTTCCCTTGAAGAATGGTGTCATAACTGGAGAGTTAAGATAAATCCCAGCAAATAACCTTTACCCTACGTCGTAAACCTACCTCATCCTGTCCTCCTGTATCCTTTAATGGAGTACCATTAAATAATGTAGAACAGATAAGATACCTTGGATTTTATCTGGACAAGAGACTTACCTGGAACCCTCATACAAGATTGAAAAGACAAGAAGCTGCACGTCGATTTCGACTATTACAACACCTACGACAAACGTTCAAATCTCCCGATTCACTATAAAAAACTCATATATATGACGATTATCAGACCTATTTGGACTTACGGTATAGACTTATGGGGATCCACCAAACCATCGAATTCTTCCCGCACCCAATCACTCCAATCCAAAATCCTTCGAAAAATCCTTAATGCTCCCTACTTTGTCACAAATGCAATCATCCACAATGACCTTAATATCTCGTACGTCGCTGATTTGGCACGAACCAGATACCTCTCCTTTCATAATAAACTCACTGCTCATCCAAATCCACTTGTTGCACAACTTGCTTCCCATTCCATTCCTGGCAATCCTCCGAGGCGTCTGAAAAGAAGATGGCCTCGTGATCTTCTTTTGTAAATATTCATTAGAGTACTACCAATGGGTAGTTCCTCTACAAATTGTATTCATGTCATTATATCTCATATATACCGCATATTTACTAGATGTGTTTTGTAATACAGTTGTAAATTTCTATTAATAAAAGAATTTAAAAAAAAAAAAAAAAAAAAAAAAAAAAAACTTATATTCCAATTCCAACGCATCCGTACAAAAATATAACTGCATCATCTTAATAGCTCTAGGAAGGTTTAGCAATAATACAATTTACAATAATTAAAATTTTAATGTGCTACGTTCAGTGGCAGAAACGAGGTTCGCCGCAATGTCATGTACATTTACGGTTACAAATCAAAATTTAACGACATGAAATTAATAAATTATTTCTGTCAAATAAAAGTTAGTACCTAATTAAAATGTCGATATTGCGCGTAAAAAGATGATTCATGGGCCTTTAGATGTAATCACTGATAATGCAGTCCATTTTCCACTGGAGTTTCTTAATAGTCACTGTTCATCTGGATTACCAACTCATATATTAAAATTAAAACTTTTCCCTAAAGATTAAGATCTTGTGCACTAAGATGTGCCATCTGTTACTGATTTAGCCCAAACCTAGTATTTCAACTTGCTTCGTATTCTATCCAGATGCCCCACGGAGGTTCTGAAAAGAAGATGGCATCGGTACCTTCTAATAAGGAAGAACTTTTATTAAAGTATTATCAATGAGTAGTTTGCATTATGAGCATTATCTTCACATTCACCAGATTTATTTTTATTTTATCATGAACAGTTGTAAATGTCAATAAATAGCAAAAATAAAATTTGTTAATAAATGATTAATTGTTTTAAAAATAGACTAAATAAATGTCATAGTCATATAATTATTCATCTAGTTTGCTTTTAACTTATGTTCACGGAAATAAAATTTCGTGAAAAATGAGGGGTACTATTTATGTAAAATAAAAAGAATAATATATATAAACCTCATATATAATTAAAGTACAGAGCTAAATCTACTTAAGTGAGCTGTTATCACGTACTTGAAACAAAGGCCGCATGGATCAGTTTACTTTCCCACTCGCCTTGGTAGCGGATGCTGTCCCTTGAACCAAATGTCAAAGTCATTATGTTTATGAGCCAGATCGGATATGTGCGATATAATGTATTGGGATCATTGGGCAGGGAACTGCCTAACATTGGCAGCCATTGATATCCGATCAAGGAGGCTTGTTACAACCTGAAAGGAACTCGACAGCTCAATCTCAGAACTCTACCCGTATCTTTCCGTTACGACTAACCTGTTAGCACGGGAGGAATTCTACTAATGGCGTTGAAATTGGGAGTGAATGGAGATCGTTTCATCTGTATCCACGCAATCAAAAATAGTTATTTCTCTATATCTATAGGCCTAAACCCTCTAGGCTATTCTGAGGAAATAATATAAGAACCAGTAGGCATGTTTCCATTTAATTCAGTATGGTTCAGGAAAACCAGAAATATTGTGAATAGTAAAAAATTGAGTTGTTCTTGTGTTAAGTTGAAGTCGTTCAACAAAGATTGGAACTTCAAAAAAATACAATCATATACAATATAATCCTGTTATTAAACATTAGAATGGTCGAATATCAAATAAATGTTTGTTCTTCTTATTTTAATTTCCGTTCTTCTGTACGGATATAAGAATGTCTTACAGAATTTATTTACTGAGAAAATATATGAAAATATTGATCTAGTGAACGCTAGTTGATCGCTGTTAAAATGTTTTACAATAATATTCCATATAGTAATAACAATAAATTAAAGTAAAACACAGGGTCTTATAATTATGAATAATAAACTGTTCTAGTATTTTTTTTAAATGTATTATCAGTTGAACTGAAGAGAAAATGATGTACACAGCAGGCCGAAAGTTTTGATATAATATTAAAAAAACAAGTATTACGGTAACAAAAACTCTTTATTTATATAATTCTTGCGTCAGTTGACACCATACAATATAACAAATTATAAATAATGAAAATTAATTAAAAATAATAATATTTTATGATAAATTATAAAGGTATTATCTAAACTCCTTTTTCATAAAAAAAAAAAAAAAAAAAAAAAAAAAAAAAAACCTTAAATTTTCAGCAACATTTTTACAAGTCTGGGCTTCCTGTTATAAAGGATTATACCCATCATTTATAATAAAAGATAAAAGATAAAAAATTAAATATTATATCCTTATTAACTTTAGAACAATTTACCTTGACTTATCAGGTAAAAATGCATTTGTTATTTTATCAATGATATAATAATTTTTTTTTAAAATATGGACAAAGTATTTCCTTTTTTTTATATAAAGTTTTCTATGAATATTAGCTAATAAAATAAAGGATAACTTTATTAGAATATTGTTGGATAATATAGAAATGAATGTTAGGAAGTGTATCCAAACGTTTGGCCTGCAGTGTGTATTTATGAATGTGTGTGTGTTGTCTTCCATTTGGATTATGGAGTATGTTAAAATGTCATAGCAATTTGTTATGATATTGTTTGTATTCGTTGAATGTTGGCATGTGAAAGTTTGTGAAGTTAAGTTTTATGCGTATTATACAGCTTACTGTTGCATATTATATTACTGTTGATACACCAGACAGCTTAAGTTATTTTACCAAATTTTTTAGCACTGCAAAAAGCTGATAACCACACGATTTAAATACGCTCTTCCTCCGCCTTCCTATTTTTTTATTTTCACTGCCACTTCGATATACAAACACAATTCATAGATATAATATAAATACTATAAAATGGCTTTTTTATTGTTTTGTAAATAATCATGAAAACTCTACACATTTAAAGTAACATACATGGCTCGATCATTATCTTTGCAGAGATCACTAAGTTTAAACAAATTACTGTTAAAAATTACTAAACACTGGAACTTGATGAGAACATCCAATAGACAACAGCCATTGCTAAATATTAGCCTCTTTAAGGCCTCTGTGAGTTACGATCCGAATGTTTCAATTGGAACAACGAGAACATAGAATTGGAGTTCGAGCGTCTTTAAATCTTAGACCTAGCTGCTCAATCTCGACCGAATTGAATGATCTTGTCAAGTGATATTAAAAAGAAAACTGAATGAATAAAATAAAATGTATTTACAACTTCCGTTCATAGAAAAGATTCCCGCTACTTAAACATAACGTGCAAGGTGAACTTGATTTCCGTTCGAGGTCGCGATCTATAGATACTGCCATCATTTTCAAACATTAATGGATAGAGGCTCCTGCTGAAAAGGCAATTTTAAAAATAGTAATTTGTTTTCATAATTCATAATAATATAAACACTTTATATTTCAATAAGCTTTGATTGTTAATAGAATTGTTAATTACATTATACGTGCATGGATCTAAACTTATCTAACCATCATTATAAATGCTACAATCCAAAATCCTAAACTTCTGAGAATTTAAATTATTTTCTTTTTTTATCACTGCAAACAGAATTAGAAAAAAAAATAAAAAGGTGGTTTGTACCATGTGACAATAATCTTCTGATTATCCAGTTATAAAAATAAAAATAAAAAGTTTATATATTTGAAATATTTATTTTATTGGATTTTTGGCAGGTGCCAGATTCTCCACTTTTTGACATGGTTTATTATCATTATTCCTGACTAATATCGTTTTATGAAAATCTCTTAAAACATTATATTGGGTCGCTTCATGTGAAATATCCCTTTCCACAGGAAAGGTTATTTAGTAAAACAACTTTATAAGATCAAAACATTTTTATTCAAAATATTTCTCCTCATTTCCTATACTTTTTTCTCAACTTGTTATGAAAAGTTAATTTCAATTTCAGAATTGAAAAAGTCAGGGTTTTGTGAAGAAATAAAGTCATAAAATCCGTTTTTTACCTGAGAAACATTTTACCATAAAGGAAGTTGTAGGAAGTTTTTGAACATATATACATCAGTAGTAGATGTCTCACGAGTTAGGGGTGGGTGTGGAAAGACTTCGTAAGACTGATCGTTTGTTTCTTCACTCTTTGTTGTGATGCCTAAAGAGGGTTATCGTTTAACAGTGCAGTACGATGTGGATATAATGGTTTTACCACTGGGTAAAAGGAGAAATGAATAAAACCTGCCATTGAACATCATACAGAAACCAAGCATTTGTTTGAATGCAAATTTGTTTTTGGCACGTCATGTGGCTTGGGCTGCCGAGTCCAAGTTTAGGCTCTTAAAAAAAAACATTCTAAAATCGCGTGTTTCCATGGTCATATTGGATGACATACTAAAAGATGTACGATCAATTGCAGTGATAATAAACATTATTCAAAAAGAGACGATTAATAATAATCTGCTATCAATTTCTGATATAAAAAAACCGAGCATTTCATATGAAACGACCCATTAATAATTGATCAAAACATATTTTTGTCTTTTGTTGTATTTAATGTATTATTTATTTTTCTCATCGTTCTCGAATTATCCAACATTCACTAGAGAAACGTTCAAAACTTCCGATTAATTACAAAAGACTCATGTACATGACAGTAATCAGCCCTATTGCAGTTGAGCTTTGAGGCTCCACTTAACCATCGTATTTATTTATTTGTTATTACTAATAAATTATTACTATAATAAGTTATTACTAATAATATTAATTTATTAATTAATTTAATCGTACACAATCCTTGCTATCCAAAAATCCTCAATGCTTATTACTTTGTCACAAATAAACTTATCCCTGAAGATCTTAATGTTCCATAAGTTGCTGATTTAGCCACACCTAATACCTATACTTTCATAGTAAACTGTATAAACTTTCAAATCCACTAGTCTCTCAACTTGTTTCCCATTCTATTCTCGATAAATCACCGAGGTATCTGAAAAGACGAAGAGACCTTCTAAGGTATAATTTTTTTATTGAAGTGCTACTAGTGAGTGGTTCTTTACATATATATATATATATATATATATATATATATATATATATATATATATATATATATATATATATATATATTTATTTATTTATTTATTTATTTATTTTTAAAGCGTTATTTTATAAAATAAAAGTATACTTTTACTTTTTCTCTGTTTTTGTAAAAACATACAATATACTTTGTATATATGTATTATACAAATTTTAAAATTTGTATATAACATATCTATCCTTTAGTCCTTCAGTGTGGTAGACTATAATAATAATTTTAAAAAATGAATCAGAGAAAAATAATTATTACATTATTACTTCAATTCCAGCTCAATGGCAACTACAACATGGTGACAAGTGTGGTGGCAGGCCTGCAAGAAGAGGAGCCGGAAGTGATCGAAGTGCGGATATGGAACGACACTGTTGCCAACCTTACTCTTATGGCATTGGGAACATCCGCCCCGGAGATATTGCTGTCCATCATAGAAACTGTTGGCCACGATTTTGAGGCAGGACCTCTTGGGCCAGGTACCATCGTCGGTTCTGCGGCGTACAATCTTCTAGTTATTACCTCTGTCTGTATGCTGGCACTCTCCGGTGACGACACGAGGAGGATACACAGGCTCAAGGTAGGAATCATAGCCTTAATTTCCAAACTTTATTATGTCTTCATTACTCATTAACAAAACTATATTCATGTTTATAAAAAAAAAAAAAAAAAAAAAAAAAAAAAAAATAAAAAAAAAATAGGTGGTTATTCGTCTTAATAACTTCACTATTTGAATGAGGTATTTGCAGAACAGCTCATCATAACTAACTCTAAACAGCTTAATGAATGAAACGGTTCATTGGATGAACAAGATCCATTGACTGTGCGCTTGCCCACAGTCTACTTATCATGACCAGAGATACAGTCATACTTTCATGTTTACCTTTAAGCTTCAAATTTCAAAATCATTATGCCTTTACTCATTTCTATAAGGATGCTTGAATCTTTTTCTCCACATGAATAGTTTTCTTATTATGGCCATCAAATATCTTTGAAGACTAAGTATTTGGTGCTCATAAATCTCCTTTCTAAATTTTAAAAATGTACCTGCTACATACAAACTCAAAATGACTGTTGTCAGAATAAAATACTAACAATGGGAAAAAATTACACGTGGATGTATGGCAGGAAGTGAGATATTTATAATTGTGATAAGTAAAAAGATTTTAAAAATTTGGGAAACAAAAGCCGAGTAATGTTATAATTAAATATTCTCAGCTTTAAAGTATCATTTTATGACAGATTTTTTACGAAAGATTTTCGGAGTTACACTATTCCCTCAGCCTTGATCTATCTGAAAGTATGATATGTAATAAACTATCACTCATAACTGGATTAATTACACTGCTTAGAACATTTGATGTAGAAAGAAAAAAAAAATACTTTAACTTTTCAAAAAACAAAAATATCTATTAATTGCTTTATTAATTTGGCAATATGTTTTATAAATAAATATATTAATTTCATTCTGTATTTGTAGGTTTTCATTGTAACCGGCCTTTTTAGTTTTTTTGCTTACATATGGCTTTTTCTTATTCTGCAAGTGATATCTGTTGATGTTGTTGAGCTTTGGGAATCTGTTGTTACTTTCCTATTATTTCCGATACTTACCATTTTTGCTTATGCTGCTGACAAAGGATGGTGTGGACTCGGAGTCATTTCAAAGAGTAAAAATAAGCAACAACTTGAACTTGGTCCACTCCGAGGAGATGAAAGTAAGTACTAGATTTTTATTTGTAATTAAACTTTTTAACCAACTTCTAAATATTTAATTTTATAACTATTTTTTTTTTAACTAGCTGAAAAAGAGTTGGCTGAAAGGAACTTCTTTAAGGATGGGAAATTAGATAAAGACAGTTTGGTGAAATTTGTTCGTGAAGTTAAAAAGTATCCTGGATTGACTGATGAAGATGCTGCTGTCTTAGCAGCAGCAAAGTAAATAAGATAATAAATTAAATGTATCCAATTAACATTTTCCTTTTATAGGTAGATTTTAAAAATACATTTTAATTTTTAAGGCTTATCAATTCTCAACCACACTCAGCTATGTGGTACAGAATCGGTGCTGTAAGAACGATCTCAGCAGGAAGGAGAATCCAACCTATTTTAGATGCAAGACTACAACAAGTAAGTGTTTTGTCATGATTATTTGTTTTATTGTAAAATTATTGAATAATAGAATTGTAGCATGTATATCCATTATGTTTATTCATCAAAAGTTAAAATTATTATATTATTAATATTCTTAAATTATTGAAATTATTGAATTATTATTATATTCATAATAAATCAATGGTTTAATTATTATTTTACTTATTAAAAAAAAATTAATACAAACTATTTGGTGGCATTACATGAACTGCAAGTACTTGAATTAATCTTAATAAATCACGATAAGACAAAATAACATTATGTTTATTGCTAAATTAGTTATAAAGTAGTCGATAGAACCGAAAACTAATTTTAAAAAATATTCATTTTTCAATTCATGAATTTAGATAATGCAAAACCTATAAAGCTTGTGTTTATTTAAGAAATACTTTTCTGTTATTTATTCCCTTTATGAACCCTTGCTTTTGTTGAGATGGATCTTAAATCTTCTTTGTTAAAAGAGTTTAGAAATAATACTAAATCCATATTTTATCCTTACTTTATTAATACTATTCCCAAAAAATTGAAATTTGAAGAATAAAACTGTATAAGTGACTATATAAATTGTATTTATTTATGCCCATAAATAAACATAATACTATTTATTTCTTCGATTTTGATTGTTTTTAAATCACATAATAAAGATTAAAATAATCTTATTTGCTTAAAGGTGTATAATGTGATAAAAACAGAAAAGAAAACTGAAGCTCCTGAGATACGACCTGCACCAGACATGCAAAAGAATGCTGTTATTGAATTTCGTTCAGCTACAATTGCAGTAAAAGAAAATATTGGTAAATTTGCAGTAACTATCTGGAGGCATGGTAACACAGAGAACCAAGTAAAAGTCAGGTTAGTCTTCAATAGTTTGTAGTAATATCGTTTAATCTTTCAAGATTAGATCAACCACCTAGAATTTTGACTAATCATAAATAGTGATTAAAAAAAGTCTTTATTATGATTGAAATAATAAGAATTTCCTTGTTAATAACTTAAAATGAGTACTTCAGTATATAAATTGCTTGTTATGTGCTCTAAACATTGAAGTATTTATGTAAACAAAAAAAACATACTTTGATACAAATTAAATATTTGATAAACTGTCTATCTGATCCAACAATTCCATTCATCCCAAGCTCTCCAGGTCAACCATTACAACATTATTCAAAATTCTACATTATTCAAAATCATATCATTCTTTATTTTCATATTTATTTCACAAATTTTATTAATACATAATTTAAAAACTAATTTGATTTTAGTAGTTAATATGTATATATATACTATACAGATAATAGTAATTATATGTCTTTTATAGAGTCATGACCATTGATGGAACTGCAAGGAAAGACGAAGATTATATAGCCATTAATGAAATAGTTACATTTGAAAAAAATCAGCGCGAACAACAGGTAAATATATGAAAAACTTATGATTTTGTAAAATGTGTTTTACAAATAATATGTTGTTTGATAAAACCAGTCAAAATACTTTATGAACATTTTTTATACAGATTGGAAGTTAATTAACTTTATTTTTGAGTTCCTTCCTGGTCCTCAATAATAGCATTCAGTATTTAATTTAGAAGGCATGGTTACTAGGATTATAATTCTCATACAGGCTATTGCTATGCAAACCTAATTAAATTTAAATTATTATTAATATTGAATATTTATCTTAAATAAAAGTATCAAAAATTTATAGTGATAATTTTGATAAATTGTATACTTTAATCAAAAACTGTGGCCTCAACACTGTTCATTATTTTTCTTTTAGCTAATTGTTGAGATAGTGAATGACAACAAATGGGAACCCAATGAAGAGTTTTTCTTGCGACTTAGCCTGTTACGGGATGAAAACAAAAATGTTGAACTCGGTCGAATATCTATAATGGAAGTGACAATTATTGATGATGAAAGTAAGTGAGCTGCATTCTGAATTTATGAATTCTTATAAAATATTTGTTTAACATAGACTGTTGTATATAGTAATTTTTTGTATAGAAAGTATTAAATATGATAATAGTCAACTGTATTCAGAAAATCAAGATTTAAAAAAAATAAGTCCTTGAATAAAAGAACAGATGTATTTGATCAAACAGATATTTCAGTATATACAATCGCAGTTCTTCAAAATTTATAATTTTAGCAATCTAAATTTAGTAACTAACCAAATTTGAACTTTTTGGCCTTTTGTAGTTACCAACTAAATAACTCTTCCTATAGTCGTGAAGTAGCTTGGCCTCCACAGCAATCTTTCTCCACTGAGACTGATCCTCCATGGATAATAGCTACTACCAAAAATATTTATAATAAACATCAAATTTTATATAATTTTAGATCCTGGAATAGTTATGTTCGAAAAGAGAGGTACAGTAGTCAAAGAAAGCGCTGGTAAAGTCACTGTTGGAGTCACACGTTTGAAGGGATCTGATGGAGACATCTCTGTAAAATGGAAAACTATTGATAAGTCTGCTATATCAGGAAAAGATTATGAGGGGGGGACTGGAGAGTTATTTTTCAAGCACGGTGAAGTAAGTTACTAACGGCTATAAATACCAAGTGAAATGTTCCATTATATCAGGAATATTGTATATCTTATTTCGAAGATATTGTGATATAAATACATGTTTAACTTTGTATTTTATTTTAGATTTTTCGGACAATTGAAATTCCGATAATCAATGATTTAAATCCTGAAAAAGATGAACATTTTGAAATTGAACTTTTTGATGCGACAGGTGGTGCTAGAGTTGGAAGAATCAATAGAATAGCTGTTACAATTACTAATGATGATGGTATTTTATTTAAACAATTATATATTTATAAATAATTTCACAAATAAAAAAATTATTGATTTATGTATTTTATTTATCACAGACTTTTACAATATGATGGATAGACTAATGGCCAAGACTAATGTAAACATAGATGCTATCCGAGTCCATAGTGAGACTTGGGCCCAACAAATTAAAGAAGCTATGCTTGTAAAAGGTGGTGATGTAGCAAATGCTGCTTGTTCTGATTATATTCTCCACTTCTTCTCCTTCTTTTGGAAGGTAAAACATCTCTTGTAATTATTTAATAAAAATGTACAAACACTGATATATTTCATATAAGCAGATGAATTTAATAAGAGTAAAACAATGATATGCTTTGATTATAATGAGATTTTACAATTGATCAGAAGTGACATCTCTCTTTTAATTTGCTGTTTTCTCAGGATGTTCTTATGATAAATGGGAAGATAAATTTCTTCCATTTTAAATACCTTTATTTTGTAATGAGAAATATATTCTTTTAAAGTTTAATTGTCTAAGCAGATGGATAAATACCATCCATCCAGTTGAAAAAATAAAATTAATGGATAAATTAAGATAAATTGATATTAGCATCACAAAATCATTCTTATGTAATTGCAATTATTTTTTTTCAATTTGTTTTCTATTCTATAGCTCTATAATATATTTTATTTCATAAATGAAATATATTTATTTTGTAGGTGCTGTTTTCTCTTATCCCCCCTCCTACTATTTTCGGCGGTTGGTTATGCTTCTTTATTTCCTTGGTTGGTATTGGATTCATGACAGCTATCATTGCAGATCTTGCTACTATTTTTGGATGCTTAGTTGGTCTGGAGGACACAATGACTGGTAAAATCATATATTATTTTTTTTTATTAATTATTTTGGTATGTATGCATACCACTCAGAGAAGTACCAATAATAATTTTTAAAGTGTGTAATATGTGTATGTATGTATATAGTATGGCTTCCTTTACACTTTTGAAATCAATCTCTGACTTTTAAAAACAACTAATGTGAATACAATATAAAAATTTTGTCATGCATAAACTGTGAATTATATATAGGAGATGTAGTTGGTAATTTTGTCATGCATAAACAATTATTTATCTAATAATATTTAATTATTTCATATCATTATAATAAATCTGGCCAAATCACCACCTTTCACAACCGTTGGCTCAAAAACAGTACAGTCTTAGTTAAGTACTGAACCCGAGACCCTTCATGGGTTGTAAGTGGTACAAGTTATAGTAAATAGGAAAAGACAAGTAATAACAGGAATCTATACATTACAGTTTTATAATAAAAAATTAATCATGACTAAATATAAAATAAACCAAAATATTATATGATTAAATTTGTACAATTACTTCTTTCGCAACTTTAAAATTTTGGTTTTCAACCTTTTTGTTTCTCCAACTTTTTTATTTATTATTTTTTTTTTTTAATATTATCATTACCCTTTCTTAAATAAAAAAAACATTGTTACACCCTCCCGATTTTTTTGTTAATACATAGATTCCCGATTTTTTTTTTTTTTAACAATCTAATATCAAAATAGATAAAAAAATCTGATTTAGTAATTTTTGGCAACTATAACGCCATCAACAAGGTGTTATTTAATTGGTTCACATTTTTTTTTTTAGTTGCAAAAAATACTAATAGATTTTTTTATATTTTGTGGGTTAGGCCACTTTTGCTCTCATAGCCCATATTATGTGTAAATATAAATAATAAACTATTTATTTATACACTTGGACATGGGTTTCAGATTACTCACAACCATTATGCTGCTACATCCTTTTATATTTATACTTCTTTTTTTTATATTTCACAATTGTTAATTTTGCAAATGTTGTTAAACCAGATATTGTAAATGTTATTATACTACTATACCCTTGCTATAGTTTCGTGCCCCCACCAAGGACATCATAACAATCCTCACAAATGCCTCATGTGAGGAGACTGTCCCTAGTCTTAGTTAATAAAGAGTACCGAGTCTCTTTACTTCACCCTACTAAAATCTAAAAATCAGCACTACTAAGTACTTCTTTAGATCTAAATTTATTTAGATAAGGTTGTATCCCAAGCTTCTACGAACTTAACACAAGCTGTAAAATGTAATTAGAATTCTGCTGTATTCCATAATTAATTTCATCTGCATCTTTAAGTTTTATCACAAAGCTAACACCAGTAGTGCAATCTAGCTGTGGAAATCAAAGCATGCAGCTGTTCTAAGCAGGTAAAATAATGTGTCATAAACTTGAGTTAAAATAAGCTGACAATGACTTCATGGCTTGTTCATTCTTCTGGGCACAGTAGGATTCTGTCCCTTTTCCCATCATTAACTCTAATACTACAACATATATATTCACATAGCCTTCTGAGCATCCGGGATTATATTTCCTAAAAATCATATTATGGTACCCTAGACTATTATGCTTTTACATATAATTACTGTAATAGAAGCACAGTTGGTCTCCACAATGAGGTTTATAACATCTGTCATTGAGCTGGCTTTCCATAACCTATTTGCATAATGGAATGATTTTTAAAAGTTTAAATAATATCCTGCATTAATGACCAAATTACTTTTAGAAATGTTTGTTGTCTAGTACGTTTTTACTAAAATGCTCATGTCTTAATTATTAGTAATAAGATTCTATTGTAATCGTTTTATGTCTGCATATATGTTTGTATATGCAAAAGCTGTTTGTTCTATAATCACAAAGGTTTTCATTCTAATTTTTGCTTTTGAATTATTTTATTTTGAAGCCAAAGCTTTGAGGCAGCATGATATACAAATTAAAAACTTATGAAATCAACAATTTTTTTAATGTTATCAATTGATTTTTGATAAGCTAAATATTTAGTATACTAATATACTTATACTGAATATTGTGCTATTTTATGAAATAAATTGTTCATGATTTTGTTTATAATATTTATTATATTAAATAAAAATTGTCTTGACTATATGCTGAATTTAATATTAATTGCTTCCAAATCTCCATCAGTTTTAGAGTTGTTTTTTTTTTTCAAATTTATTTTCATTATAATTTGTCATTATGAAACAAATGACAGTAATTTAGTTTGATTGTTAAATTCACTATTTCTATATATTAATTTTTAAAAGAGACCCAAGTGAATCAATTGAAATCATATTAAAAAAAATTTTAATAAATCAATAATTTGATTGTTCAATATTTAAAAGTAAATTCGAATCTACTTTCTTTATTTAAACATTAATGTGAATATAATTATCGCTGCATGAATGCAATAACACATTAACCAGATTAATTTGTATGTGGATGTATTTAACTAATAACTAACTGTTAGAATAGTCGGTCAATGTAATTTCCAGCAATAACAGTGGTTGCTATCGGAACATCCTTGCCTGATACATTAGCAAGTTGGTATGCGGTTTGGGGAGGGAAGTTTGCTGACAATGCTATTGGGAATATTAATGGAAGCAATGCAGTCAATGTTTTTGTTGGTTTTGGATTACCATGGACCCTTGCATCTGTTTACCATGCGTGGAAGGTTAGTTTCATATCAATATTTCAATATTATTTTTAGCTTTAACATTTGTTGCCTTGGGAACATCACTGCCAGACACACTTGGTGCTAGAACTGTGACAAGAATGGAACGATACGCCGATGGAGCACTTATACACATTACTGGTAGTACTGCAGTGAATGTTCTAATGGGTGTTGGTCTTCCATGGTTTGTTGCTGCTCTTTATCACCATATAAGGGTAAGAAAAATTTGACTTACTTCTTTCTTGATTTTATTGATGTGGTAGTTTAAATCAATCATTTCATTTTTCAAGTTAAAAAAAAAAATATTTCGTTATATGCAGAGTTGGGCAAAATTTAATCATAGCTATTTGACTAGAAATTTCCTGGAATCAATCACCTAATTTAATAATGATTAAATCATTAGTTCACTAAAAAAAGACTGATTTAATCATTATTAAATTAGGTGATTGACTCCAGGAAATTAGTGGTCAAATAGCTATGATTAAATTTTGCCCAACTCTGGTTATATGAAGAGTTTGGTGGATGAGTTGATTTTGCAGCAAAACACAATTTTGAGTAATTTATGTTAATTTTTTTTTTAGAGATTTTTCTCTTAATAAACAATTATGATATATCTTATATCCAAAATAAAAATAAATGCTTATCATTAAAATAAATAGCATAGTATAAAATAATATGAACTACTTTTTGTTTCCCATATTCATATTTATATTTACTATATTCCAAGCTACTTCTTTAAAGATTAAAAAAACTGTAGATAAACTTTACAAAGAACTTTTAGTGATTAAATAAGAGAATTACTTTTAGACATTATGTATGGCATTACATATGGCCATCAGGAAATATTCATATATTAATTTGGTTTCCATGAAAACAAAATACTTATTAATTTTCGATAACATCTTATAAAATTTTATTGTTTTCATTGTTACAATTTTTTAGGGGACTTCATTTATAGTTCCATCTACAGGCCTGGGTTTCAGTGTTCTTCTTTATTCCATCTGTGCAATCATAGCAACTATACTCTTATTGGCAAGAAGAAACCTTGCAATATTCGGCAAAGCTGAAATCGGAGGACCTCCCACAGGAAGGTACATCACTGTGGCTATCCTCATAGTTTTATGGGTTTTATACCTTGTTTTCTCCTTTTTCCAAATTCATGGAATCATAAATGTTAATTTTTAAACTTTTAGACAAAAAAAAATGGAAATATGTAAATTAAGGACAGTTCTGCTTGAATTTTGAATTTCAGGTGCATTATGCATATAAAATTCCTCAAATACCTTATTCACTTTATAGTTCTGAAAAATCTATACATTTAAAGATCTATTCATCCATGAAATTAATTTTAAATAATTTATTTTTATTGTTAAGAAAAGTCAACTAAAATTTAAAATAGTTTTTAGATTTAATTTTGCTATAATTGTTTTGTTTTTTTATTGTTAAGATCAAATTTCATTTGAAGAAAGTGCTTTGAGAAGCCATTTTTTTTTTCAATTTTATTCTTCCTTTTGATTAAAAAGAATTTAAATTGATTGACTATCATTGACTGCTTAGAAATAATGTTGTAAATAAAACTATGTAAATATTTCTTTTTTAATTTAATCTAAAACTAATGTATTAATTTATGTTTTCTATTGTACAATAAATAAATTAGTAAATTAATCTCATAAATAATAGAAAATATTACTTTTTTTTTTAAATTTATTGAATGATAAACATATCTCATTTTTATAAAATACAATCTAAACTAAAACGTAAATGTACATATTATAATTTCTTTTAAATTTCTATTTTAAAACATATTATGGGTGGTTTTATATCATTAAAATCATCTGATCTTTCAATTTAAACCTATGTTCATCAATTATATTCAGTTTGAATAGTAAATCTACCCTTTAAAAAAGAAAATTAGTTATGAGATTGACAACAAAATGTTATTCTAAGGTAGGTTATCATGAAAACTTAATATTACATGAAAAAAAAATTGTTTTGGTTAATTTTAAGAATAATGTATAACCCATTTTGATATTAAAATGTTACTTTTAAAGAAGAAAAAATAAGGCTGAAGCTATATTTGTAATAATTATAAATAAATATTGTTTTAAAATATAAAATAAAGTATTTCTTGTTGTCTTAATTCATATTTCATTATTTTAATATATTTAAGTACCTATGTAAGAATATTTTTTAATTTCATATTCTATTCTATTCAAGAAGAAAGAGATAATTTTGAATTAACCCAGTTTTTTAATATCTACCTTATTTAAATATTAATCTGATTTAATTGACTGTAGAAATTTAGGAGGAAGTAGATAGTTGGGGCTATCAGTTAAAAAAAAAAAAAAAAAAAAAAAAACGTAGTAAAAGTATATTAATTTAAATCAGTATACTTACTCTCAAGGGTACTGATCTAAATTTTCAGGAACATCAACAGGTGGTTATTTTAATTTATTTTTTTAGATCCCTCATATAATGTATAGCAACAAAAGAAATAGTAATCCTTTTCTGCAAAGGATAAGGTAGTAGAAACTGTAAAGCTATTTTACCTTTTTCTACCATTACTATTGTAAGGAGAGTTGTAATTAGGACTGAAGGAATACGTTACACCTTGTTCAGGTTCTTGCTTGATTTAATATAGAGTCGGGAAGCCTTGGCGTGTATTAAAAATGATTTTTTTTTTATTCCTACTTTTTTTTAGTTCAATATATGTTTATTTTAAAGAATAGTACATTGATACATTACACCATTAAAGTATAATACATCTAAATATAGTTTAAAAAGTACCATCCTTTTTGATGTTTTAATGTGAATAAAGGTAAGTAAAACATATGTTCTAAATATTAAAGAACGATATTCAGTGGCGATGTTACACTGAGATTGGAGGAGTTACAAAGGAAAAAAAATAATTGGGGGATAAATAATAAATGAGAGAAAAAAAAGAACAGAGTTTTAAGACAGGAATTTGTCCTTCCGTTTTGGATGGTAGGCTTTGAAGGAAGGTTCAGGAAAAATAAATGAGGGTTGTGTAGATATATTTGGAGTGATTTGAGTGTGGTGGGATATAAGTGTTGGAAGAATGGTGCGCCATGAAGGAGAGAGGGTCTCAATATGGCTTTGAAAGTAAAATTTGATGTAACAAGGTTATTATTATTATTCCTATACTCACATTCAAATAAAAAAATATAGTTGATGTTATGAACTATCACCTTATAAGTAATTACTGAAAATTTCATGGAATTGATTAGTGATTTAGTTACATAATATGATTTGCTTATTTAATGTAGTGTATATAACTGAAGGAGTTGATTAATTTAACAAGAAACTAAGGTTATTTAAAATTTCCAATATAGGATGGTAGGCTTTGTTAGTGCACTCTAGCAGAATTATTATAAAGTTACTAGTTATAACTTTGATCGATAGAAAGCGCTCGCGGTCTAAATGGCGCTGAGTCAAAAGCATTTGAGCTGAAATTCTGACATTAGCATTAGGAAAACAACATCCTGCAGGAGCTCAATCCTACAGGACCTGCAATCCATGGATAGTGCTGACCTCTAGTGGCTGTTTTAAGAACATAATACCACTTCAGTTTATATTTTCTTATAAACTATTAGGGTTTTTATAAGCTCTATAATTTTTTATAAACTATAAAGGGTGCTATTTATAAAAAGTTAACTCAGTAAATGATTTTGTTTTTCGATTTTATAAGATATATTTATATTTTTCATTTTATTTATCAATCCAAACCAGTATCAAAGGGCACAACCAGAAGTTGAACAGACATACGAACTGTTCATAAATTTTGGCTTGAAAGGCATGAAAGAGGGTTATCCATTGATGGAGATCCCTCCTGTGAAGAATGGAGAGAAAAATTTATTTATTGTCGTGGAACAGCCAGTAAGTTTTATTAAAGAACAAATGAATTGTCGAAATATCAAGATTTTGGTGCAGTAATTTGTTTTTGGCATTTGGAAGGGACCTGTGCAATCAATCATACGCAAATCATCTGAACATTTAACTGAAATTGTTGGAATATGGAAATGTCAGACTTTGTAGTAGCAACATAAATTTGTTTTCTGTGAGAACAGATACACATATTCACATATTCTGTGTTTTAGAAAGTACACATATTCTCTTTGTTACATCAGAAGCTTCAATTTGTGACTTAATTTAATCTATAATTAAGAGCCTTACTTTTTACCTCCTCTGATGGCTCAATCTCGATCATTTATAGTCATTCCTAAGAATCATTGTTTCAGTTTGGTTATCAATGAACAGTCGGAGCATGTACTAGGTATTTCAAAGCCTAAAATTTAAGCTATTATTATCAAAGTAAATACTACCAAAACTAGCTCACTAAATAAATTAAAATAAACTTTTGCATCTTATTATTTGTATTTATATAAAATCTTCAATGATTTATTTTAAAGGCATTATATTATATTTTTAATGCTCAAGACATTTTGTCCAAATCCACTAAACTGACTACTTTTTTGTTCAAAAACTGTAGATAATGGAATATAGAAACAGAAACTAAACAATTTAAATAAGAGCAAGAATATAGTTACACTGTCAATGTATTAGAGTAAAAATTTATTAATTCTTTTGTTTTTTAAAATGGTGGTTTTATTTCTTAAATTTATGGTGGTAACTGCTAAAAAAAAATAAAACATTGTTTGTTGAAAAACAACGCATTGTAAGTTCAAATCTGCCGTTAACAAAAGGCTATCAATTTAAGGTCCATTCAAGTTGATTTTTTGGTACATAAGATATAGTTTGACTACAAGAGATGAAAAAATATAATTGTATGCATTAGATTTTAGATTGCATCAATCACAGTAAGGCCTGAAAATAAAACAATTTTTAATTCAATTTTTATATTCAAATATATCAAACTCCATATTTTAACATATTAAATTTCAAAGTACATGATGAAACATGAGATAACAAAAAAAAAAAGGACACTCATTATAAACTCGCTCATATAAACATATGGAAGACATATAAACACACAAATATGGGAATACAATTTTTCAAAGACATTAAAAAATATTTTCACTTTTCATTCTACTTAATATATTAGACATACATATTATAATGATATGTTAGCTCTACCACATTTTTAACCATTAATTAATTTAATTAATATTTACAATTTTAAATATTTATCACCATTTCCCCTAAAATATTGAATAAAATGGATTTAAAGATGTAGGTTGTTGGGGTATGAAGTTATAGATACACAGCAATTAAAAATAAAATTTTATTTATAATGCCGATTTTTCAACTTGCCTTCATCAATTTTATCCTTACTTCAATTGTCTATATGTATTGTCTTCATGGTCTTTATATATTACCTTTATTTTATTGTCTTTATGAATTTTCTTTATTCTCATACAGTTATACTTTTCATATCTTTTTTATACTCTCTGCAATTTTGTCATATCTTTTTGTTTATTTTCTTTTTATTCTAGGCCTGATGAAGGCTTACAATGCAAGTCAAAATTTTGGCATAATAAATGAAAATTTATTTTTAATTACTGTGTATCTATGGCTGCATACCCCAACAACCTACAACTTTAGTAACCTCTCAGTCAACAAATACCCCATCGAACTGGATTTATTATAATTTTGCCAGATTTTAATGAAATAAACATAGTTTCCTTAAATCTGTTTGCTGACAAACCCAAATCATGTTTTTCTTGGGGTAATATTGTCTCTAATACTTAAAGAATTTGTATCTATCTAAATATAATTATAGGAATACACAAATGTCACAATAAACAGTTTTCAAAAAAAACAATTAAGGATGAATATGGTTTGTAATCAAAACTATTTTTCAATGTATATAAAAACAATGGGAGAAACAGAAAATTCATGCAGGGAATACAACTTGACGATGAATCTAAACAAGCCAAATGGTCTTAATATTTTCTTTGGCTATTAATTAATATTAATTAATATACTTTTGTATTACTTATTGAGCTAAATTAAAAATTTAAAATACATCATCTTTTTGAATGCAGTTTATAGAAGTGTCTGACACACATGAATGTCTTATTTTAATACAATTCAATAATAAAATGAAATATTATAAAAAAAATTATTTACAATAATATTTCATAAAATACAAATCAACTTCCATCTATAATTTTTTTGTAAAATTCTTTAAATTTATTATAAAATTAATCCAAAATAACAAAAATTTTGTTCACTTTTTTAAAAGAAAAATCCACTTCTGTAAATTGGACATGATCAAAATAAAAAAAAAATTACAAAGAACAGTAGTAGAATCTACTTTACCTATAAATACATAAACACGTTTAACTTTATCTCAATAATCGAAAATTCCAATATTTCTATATATGAAGCTGCTTCACAAATATTGAAGCTATAGGCATAGAGGTTTCTATTATGATAAATGATCTATTTTCAACAATCTCTTGTACAAGAAGGAGATTATGGTTTTTTTTCCCAAAATTTTGTATAATTACAGAAGGTATTAAGCATCTCATGAAATTTACATTTAAAGTCAACTAATCGTCACTTGTTAGTTTCATGATTAATACCAGCACAAAAGCATTGTTTGATAGTTTATTTTTTTAAATAGTTCAGATCAGCACTTCGGCAAAGTCACTTCTAGAATATGGTGCATTAGTTGGGCATCTATTATTATTATATAGTTACAATTTCATCTCAGCTAAAGACAATTATCAATCAATGTTTTCTTTGATAGAAATGATTTTTTTTTGCAATGAATCTATCCATTAACTCTTCCAGAAAACAAATTAATTTTGTATAATAGATTTTAGTTTTCTAAATATCCTTTTAGAATAAAAATCATATTAAATTAATTAATATTGTATATTAAACTTTAAAAATAAATAGATAATAACATTATTGCAGCCTTAACATTATATTCTTAGAAAGAATTTATTTTATTATAAGAAACATGCTGAGAGATCATCATCATAAATTTATAACCACATTGCTACTATGACAGAAGATACCATTAAATTACAATAATTTCAAAGTTTAAAACTGATTACTTTCTTATTTATTTTATTTTTTTGTTGAATCTAATTGTGAAAATTTTAGTTTCAAACTCAAAATGATAATGCTGCTTTTCGTAATTTAAATTTTAATTTATGGTATTTCCCACCTGATGTATTATATTTACACAAATATATCTCGATCCTGAATATAAGTCGACCACCTATTTTAAAAATATGTTGCAGAAGCATCGTTGATACATGGAATTACCTGAACAAAGCTTAATCAACCTTAATCAAAACTCATAAACTAACCAAAACTAATTAACTAAATTAGTTTTAATTTTATTATTCCCCCATTTGATAAATGATTAAAATAAAAAACATTATATCAGGAATTAAAAAAACAAAAAAATAACTTATAAGAACTACTTATCAGCAATTTTCTTTAAAATTGGACTATAATTTCAATTTCAACTTTACGGTTTCACCTTTATGTTCTAATGAAAAAAAAAAAATAAAAAAAAAAATAAATCTGTTTTGATCTTTTCAAAAATAAATTCTCAACAAGGTCCTTTTAATAATTATAATTGAAATAGTTGTCACTTATTAAAATTATACAGTTTATTTAGTTACTCACAGCAAAAATAAAAACAAAAACTAATTTATAAGTTATTTAAAATTCAAAAGCTTGGTTGGACTCAAACTTTCCCATATTGACAATAAATATAAGTCAACCTCCAATATTGTTTAACCACTTATTTTATGCAGGTGAATGTAATAGAACACCTAAACCAATATTTGGAAAAATTACATGTATTTTTTAAAGATTAATACTTAAAATTAAAATGATTTTTTTAGATTATCATCAGATTTTAACTATTAAGAGATAATTTTATCGATTTTCAAAGAATTTTAGATTATTGACCTCTTTCTTTATGGACTGATTTTTTCGGTATATAATGAAAACTGATATATTAGTTTATGTATCAACAAATTAATTGGTTCTAGTCAGTTGAGTGGTTGCTACCTACTACAGTTGAACTAATAGTAGTTTTACTTAATTCATTAACCAATAATGATCATCTTTATTTCTATTAACTGATATATTGGTCATAAATATAAAAAATCAAAATATAGAATTCTTTTTATTATTTATGAAAAATATGTAAGATTGCCAAAGCAGGTAGTTTTGCTATTCATAGTAACAGTATTTTTGCTTTTTTTAAATGAATTTAAAAGAAATTTAGTTTATTAAACATTAAAGAAAACATTAATTGAGAAAACAATAATTATATTCTTTGCTTAGTTAGGAAGAGCTTTTTATTTTGTAGTTAAAAATAGTATTGCTATATATAAATGAGCATCAGATATCCTGAGGGGGGAAAAAGGGAAATATAATACAATATTATTTTCAACCAAGGATATGGAATATTTACACAAAATATAGCAAAATTTATTATTAAAAAAATTAAAAATATACATACTGACTAGTTTACATCTTTTCATAACAATAAGATTTTTTTTACAAGAAAACATCTCATCAAGTTTCTTCAAAAATTCATTGATATAAACATTTAGCCATACCTGCTGCAAAAGATAACATTTTCCCATAAATACAGTTTAAAATACTGATCGGGCACATAATCCTCATAAACACCATTAAGGAAGACTTTTACACTTTTTGTCAGTTGTAAGTAGCCTTCACTTCCTATCACAGGCAATATAAATAGTACCTAGTGACAATAGGGAACTACAGTGGCAAGGTGCCACTTCACGAATAGATAGACAAATACTTCACATTCCTAAGGTAAAATAGGAAAACCCTAAGCACTCATTTCCACAGTGCTTTGCTTTTTTGGATGCTAACCATGGTTATAAACCTGGAATGGGGATGAAGCAACTACAGTTAGTAATATCATGCACTCAAGCCTTGGCTTCCAGCCGTCGAGGAAGTGCCTTCATCCATCCTTTCTTCATCCTCCTCTTCGATGACACTGCTTTGTATCCATTCCCGTATCCTGTCTTTCTTTGCTGTACGATCCACTGTTGTCTCGATTCCGTATTGCGTTAATGTATATAATAACCTATTCTTCTCTTCTGGACTGCTATGATAGCTGTACATTGATGGACAAAGAGTTTCATCTTCCCTTTCCTCCTCTGTAATTAAAATTGTATTTTAGCATTTCAAATAAAATCTAAATAATACTATTTATAGGAAATAGAATAAGAAATTACTAATATGTTATCATTAAATGATTAAATGATTTGAAGACAGACAATGTATCTAGAACACTGTTATTTAACTAAACTGATAGTGTTGTTGCTTTTTTTCTAATTATCCTGAAGCTGTTTGTACTCACAAATTTACTACTACTAAATACTATAAAGGTTTTTTTGCTACTGAGGGTTTTATGAAGAAATAATCCGATAATAATATTAAAGAATTAAATTATTTGATTTTCTATTTCTTTTTTCTTTAATTTCGTATTTAAAAACAAATTAAAAATCAATCTAGAAATTTCAAAAATTTATATTTTTATTGTTTTATTTATTTTATTATTGATCAAATTATTTCTTTCATCATCTTACATAACTTTTAATGAGCAACATTTAAAAGCTGTTAAACAATCACCAGCTTGGAGACAACGAATATTTTTCAAGAGCCAAAATAGTGACTTTTATGATGCAGAAGTTTCATTCTAAAATAAAGAAAATGGCTTTATTTCTCTTTAAAGCCTTTCAAAAACGGTTTTTTCCTCTAATGCCATGAATCAAGTTATTTTTTAATTGTTTCCACTAAAAATGCACTTGGTTAATTTCACCTCCAAGCCGATGACAATTTTGATATTTTTACATATATGTATATATTAGAATCACAAATTTCATCCCATCTAAGTGAATTTGCATTTTGCTGGTTCAACATAAATAAAATAAAATTTAATAGCTGGGAGGAATTTGAAGATGAATTTAGGAATGTTTTCTGTGGAAGGGACTATAAAGAATATCTAATTTCAAATTTAAATAGCAATTATTTGAGGCATATTCACATAACTCCACAGGAGTATCTATCTGAATTTGCCACACGAATAATAACCATGAATTTGTTAAGCGAAGAATCAGCATGCCAAATGTACATAAGGCATTTTGGGCATTCTGTTCATATGTTATGTATAAATAGAAAAGTGGACAAAATCGTGGACTTGTTTAACGTTTTGGAATGGTTAGCAGGAGACAAATGATAAAAGAGCTAAATATAATATCAACCAAAGTAATGAGTTATATTTTGATCAGGACGAAGTTAAGGACAGAAGATATACTTTTCAACCTTCTCAAAATAAAAATCCTGAAATTTATCAAAATTATCATTTTCAAAGAAGTCATATCGACAGCCAGCACCATGATGCTAATAAAAAGAAAAAAATTAGAATATTTTCAAATAATAAATATAAAATTGATGATAACCAAAATAAGAGGGGGTATGCTCAAAGACAACCGAGATATCATAATAATAGTAATAAAAATGGGAATAATCAAATTAACGGATCTTCATATTACCAAGAAGAATATAATCAGCAAGGAAGTAGATACATGGAGCCACTACCAAGGAATCAACAATACGAGCGACATTTACAATGTAATAAAATGGATATACAAGAAGATAGTACATCTGATCTCGATGAAACAGAAGATCGAAGAAAAATAATGACCGAAGAGAAAATACTTCACAAGTCAACAAAAAATCAACCAGATTGACTATATGATAATTGTGATGAAAATTATATGCTGAATAATTTGTTTGAAGACAATGTGTTGATAGATGAACATAATGTGAAAAGTATTAAAACTAATAGATGCCCAATAATTAATATTAATTTAGGGCAGATAATCAACAACGTTCTAATCGATTCAGGAGCAGAAATTTCTGTCATGAATAAAAATTTTTTCAAAAATAATAAATCAAAATTCAGAAATTTAAAAATATTACCTATAATTAAGACCAATATTATTTCAGTATCGGGAAAAAAGACTGCTTGTATAAATAAACAAATTTTTTTAACATTGAAGATTGCTAATACTGAGTTTGATATCAACTTCTTAATAGTGCCTGACATAACATTTGATATCATTATAGGAGTTGATTTTTTAAAAAAATATAAAACAATTATTAATTTTGATAGTAATCTTATATTTTTAAAAAATGGAAATAGAGAGGCAATTAGTAAGTTTGAAAAATGCAACCCTGGAGAAAATTTTAAAATTTCTGAAGAAACAGATGGAACTAATTTAAAGATATTAAGTATTATGGATAAAAAGCATGATATTAAAGCAAAAGAAGATATTGAATGTATCTGTGCAGAAACAAGTAATATTTTAAATTACAAACAACAAACAAACTTTAAAAGTTTTTACTAGGAAAATATGAGAAAATATTTGAAGATCGTCCTGGATGCATAGAATGCTACGAGCACAAATTAGAAGTAAATGACCAAACACCTTATAAACAATTTCAATATAAATTAAATCCAAAATTAATAATTAGAGCAAAAGAGGAAATAGACAAGATGATTAATGATGGGATAATTGAAACTTCAAATTCCTGTTACGTTAATCCGATTATACTTGTAGAAAAAAAAAAGATGGTACAGTTAGAATTTGTTTAGATGGAAGATTTTTAAACAAAAGACTAAAACCATTATATGACTCACCACCTAACATAGATTCAATTTTATACCAATGTTCAAATTCTAAATTTATAGCCACAGTAGATCTGAAAAGTAGCTTTTGGCAGGTAAAATTGGATAAAAACAGTAGAGAATTTACAGGATTTCAATTTTTAAATGAAACTTTTCATTTTAAAAGAATTCCTTTTGGATTGTCTGTAAGTCTAGCTGCACTCGTCAAAGCATTGAAGAAAATTATTCCTGCAACCTTAATGAACAATGTGAAAATATATGTTGATGATGTCCTTATTCATGCAGAGACATATGATGAATTTTTAATTGTGCTAAATGAATTATTTAACGTATTTCAAACAAATGGTGTGACTATCAATTTAAAAAAATCAAAATTTTTTCAAAAAAGTGTTCCATATCTAGGATATCTTTTGACATCGGAAGGTATCAAGAAAGACCCTGAAAAAATTGAGGTAATAAGAATTTCCAAGAACCAAAGAACATGAAAGAACTACAGAGTTTTTTGGGTTATGTGAATTTTTATAATAAATTCTGTAATAGGTATGCTGATATTAGTAAGCCATTATATCAATTAACATCAAATAATTCTAAATTTACATGGAGAAAAGAGCAACAAAACGCTTTTAGCAAAATAAAAGAAAAAATGAGTGAGGAGATCCTGTTGAACTATCCAAATTTTGGAGCACCTTTTTATATTGATTCAGATAGTTCTGATTTTGCTTCAGGTGGCATTTTATATCAGCTTGACAAAGATGGAAAAAAGAAAATTATATCATTTTGCAGTAAAACATTTAAAAATTCTGAATTGAATTACTACTCAACAGAAAAAGAACTTCTAGGCATTATACATGCAGTACAAAAATTTTATAATTTGATTGCAGGTTATAAAATAATAGTAAGAACAGATAATAGTGCCATAACATTTCTGCATAGTTGTAAAAATCCACCAAATCGTCTCATTAGATGGATAAATTACCTCGGACCATTAAATATTGAATATATTCATATTAATGGAAAAAAATAATAAACTCGCTGATTTTATAAGCAGAAACCCAATTGAATGTCCAGAAAGATTAGGTATTGATTTTAGAGTAAGTCATATTCAAGAAGAAGTATTTTTCAAAGAAATAGGTATAAATCAGCACAATGACCTAGAGATCATGAGAAAGTTTGAAAAAGATAAACTCAACTATAAGGTAATTAATGGTTTGATACATAAAAAAATTAAAAAATAAATTTTTTATCCAGCTAACTAAAGACGACATGATGAATTTGATAAATATGGTCCACCTAAAGTTCTGTCATGCAGGTGTGACAAAATGTTTGAAAATTATACAAGAAAGATTTTATCATGTAAATTTAAGAAAGCTAATAAGCAAAATATTACAAAGCTGCCATAATTGCCAAATAAATAAGACGTCGAATAAATCTATAGTACCATACCAACTAATAATTCCTAAAATGAAACTAGAAATCATTTCAATAGATTACCTGGGTCCGTTTATAAATAATAAAAATTATAGATATTTATTAGTAATCATTGATAATTTCACGAAGTATATTAAAATTTACCCAACTAAAAGAGCAAACTTAACAGGTGCAATAAATTCACTGAAAGCATTTTTTGAAGAAATGGGAAAACCAAAAAAGTGTTTAAGTGATAATGCTACTTGTTTTGCTTCATTTAAATGGGAATTCTTTTTAAAAAAGCATAATGTGACAAGAGTGCTTACTTCAATCAGACACCCACAATCAAACAATTCAGAACGAGTAAATCAAGATATTTTGAAATACCTCAGACTGCTCATAAACGAAGACCATACAATGTGGTTAAAGCAAATTGATAAAATAGAAAATACAATTAATAGTTTATACCACACTACCACAAATATTACCCCGATACAAGCTTTTTTTGGAATAGAACCATTGCGTTTTTGGACAGTGTACATAGGTGATAATCCTAATAAATCAAGATGGAATGATCAAGAGGAAATAAATAAATTTGTATATGAAAATTTAAACAGGATAGGAAACAGCAATAAAAATAAATTTAATAAGGACAAAAAATTTGTTGATTTCAAATTAAACGATAAAGTTCTGATAAGAGCTCTAAGAATCCCAAAAGCAGGAATGAAAAATACTAAACTTTTACCTATTTTTGAAGGTCCATACAAAATTATTAATCAAATTGGAGAATATACTTTCATAATAGCAGATGATAAAGAAAATCTCCGTGGAATGTTTCATGCTTCATTATTAAAACCATATTATAAACCCAACTATTGTTAGTACTGTCACCAAAGAAATAATAATTCTTATATTATGTATAAGAAATTTGTAAAAATATTATAATATTAAATACTTAATATTGTATAAAAAGATTTTAGATGTTTAGAAAGTAAACATGGATAATTAATTTGTATTTAGTAGATAATTCTTTGTCGTTAAGTAGTATTTAAGTTTATCATAAAATCTTTTTGTTTGTAGCCCATATAGAAGTATTTTATAAGTAAACATTGTATATAAAATTTAGATTAATGGATATGTTTAATAATTAGCAATAATTTTTAAATTTAATTTTTTGTTTTGTTAAATTATAATTAAATGACAAGCGAGTATTTAAGTATTAATATAATAGTTAATTTAAATTAATGTTTCATTAGATGTGTATAAAGATATATATATATATATATATATATATATGTATATATATATATATATATATATTATTTATTTATTGATTTTTTTAATCTTGGGAGTTTTGTACCTACTAAAGAAAAATAAAGTAAGTTATCCTGATTTCAAATGAAACACTTATTTTAAAACAGTGAAAATATATATATACCTGGTCTTTCAGATCTAGCCAACCATCTATCTTCCAAGTAACGTGGGATGTCATTGAGAGAAGTGGGCCTTTTTTCTCCACGAGGTTCTAAATACTTCCTAAACCACCGCTGTGCTTTGTTAGAGATCAGCTGAAACATCAAAAATAATGTTTTTCACTCCTTTTCATTCAGACTTTTTAATATTTATGAATGGTCTACATTAACAGTAAAACATTTTATGAGTTTATTTTTTATTTCTAACCAAGGTTATTATTGTAACTGTCATTAGAAATTAAATATTCTCATAATGAATTCTTGGAAGTGTATGATTTTTAATTAAATCAAAAGTGAAGTTATCTATATGCCAGTTTTAGATTTATACGAATGTATTGATTTTTAATAAATATTTTAATTTAAATATATATTTTAGATAGGTTTATACAAAGTTAGATGATTGACATTGGCAATACACTGTAAAATTCATTAATATATTACTTAACAGCTTCTTAAAATTTTGTTAAAAAGGAATTGTAAGTTGGACAAATTAAAGCAATTAGGAAAACTTGATTAATACTTGTTTTTCATGGTTAATGTATCTTCAAATCAAATTTCTATAACTGTTGATTAAAAAAAAAAAAAAAAAAAAAAATTCAACAGTGTATAATATTTTTTGTAAGGAGTCATTTAGGATAGAATCGTATTTAATTAAAGTTTCACTATAATTACCTTAAACAATTTGGGCCTTCTCACTGGAAGTAAAACATTAGATCCTTGTTGCCATAGAAGGTATCTTCCAAACCTTGGGTCATCAGGAGCAGCTTTCTGCCATGGCAGACATCCTGTTAAACAGATGAAAATGGCTATGCCAAACTGCCAAACATCGTGAGAAGTGTTACACCTAAAAATAGAAAACATTCTATGAAATAACCAACAAATATATTTATTTTATATATCTTAAATTGTAAATATTAAAAAAAAAAAATTATTAGCTACTCATCTAATAATGATTCTTTAAGTTATGTTTAAATTGGGTCTAGAGGAACTTCAGTACGACAAACCATTGGTTTTATTCAAGTACTGATTGTAGAGAACTTGTCAGTTAAGTTATATACATCTAATAGCTCTATTTTTCCTACAATTCTTATTTTTGAATAATAAAAAAAAAACTCTAATCAAAACATTAAAAAAACCTACATATATTATTATTAATTTATTTTTAAAAATTGTTCAGTCTAAAATAATAATTGAAGAAACATCAGTCTCAATTATAATAACACTTTTCGAAATACTTGTCAGCTAGTCATTTTACTTTTTTTAATCAATGTTATTTTTTAACAAGTATCTTAAACTTCTTCAGGGGATTATAAAAAATTAAAATAACTATTAAGTATGATTTCATGTGAAAGTTTAAGAAATAGTTACTGGATATCTCAGGATTGTTTTTCATTATATTGCTGTGATATTAGAGATTATTAAAACTTCAATAAAAGATTTATCAAATTTGAAAAATAAAAAAAAAATACTTTAAAAGGATGTTTCGATGAAAAAGTGGGGGCTGTCTCGCTATTGGCCCCCGACCCCAATACTGACAAACATCATGTCAAGGAGTTGGACTAGTGCCAACCAGCAGCTAATCTAGTCCTCACTTGTCTCGAGAAATTATCGAAATCATCATCTCAAATGACATTTCTAATAATTATTTTTCAATATTACACTTTACCTAACAATATTTAAAAACTTTTCTTTCAGCTAGCATTGAATTAAATAATTTTGTCTTGTCTCATATGTATTAATATTACCATCTCACTGTCCAAATTATACCATGTGCTTCATACTAGCACTATGATGAATAATCAGATAGTATGAAGCTAGTTTTTAGAGTATGTAGTTGTAGTATGTAATTGGGTTGTGAAATCAACTAGTTGAATAATTATCATATCATTTTCTTTAAAAAACAAATTCATTACTTTATCTTATTTAGAAGATATTTAAATTATTTAAAATGATTATTAACTCATATTTAAATATTTTTAAAACTCATTCCTGGAAAATTTGGTTATTGGAAGCCCTTGCAAAATAGATATACCATTGTGCTCTTATTTCCCCTCACCTAAAAAGAAAGACGCTTTTCCAAAAAAGCAGTGATCTGAACTAAAATATAATGACTGTGAAGTTAAATACAAGGGAAATACTGGACGATCAGTAAATCCAAGATCAAAAGAACTTTTAAGAGCATACAATAAAAATACGGAGAACTACAACGTCCCTATCCATTTGAATGAAAATAACCATAAATTTAACAAAGACTCAAGAGTGAATCTAATACATCACGTAAAAATATTTATGAATCAATCCAGATTTTTGTTTAAATTACCAGATAAATTTTTCCAATTGTCCCATTAAAATTTTATTTTTAAGTTGGAATAAGAAAAACCTAAGGGGCTACCCTATTTACTCCATTAGGGATCAAAATGTATTTACCTAACTACCATACTCTCTCTTTGGTCTCTTAACACAAAGTCTGCTCTAGGTCCTAATATCTTTTAAAAGCCCTTCCATTTGCCTCCTTAGATTATTATCAGCATGTTTGATTTCTTTTCTCACGTTTTTAAAAAGCAAACATATATAATCCATGTTGCAAAGAGCTCATGTTTTGGATTTTTCGTATGCTTTCAGAACTGATGATGAATGTTTAAAATTCAAAAAAGCAAAAAATAGTCTTCAATTAAAATAATTCCAACAGATGTGGCAAATAACTCATCAATCCCAATTTTATTGATATTTCTAAAGCATCATGCTTACCTCAATTGAGACAAAAATAAAAAGATAAATGTGGTACGGCCCTACATGGACTGGAACTTCAATACATATATAGATATTTTCTAGATTATAGATAGAAGGAACCAATACAAGATACAAAACTTACTCATAGAGCTGGTCATTGGGAATTGCAAGCACTTCTGGGGGAGCGTAGTGAAGCCACTCGTTCCTCCTGGTCACCAAGGTACCAGCTTTCCGTGTCTCTCCGAAGTCGCACAATTTAATTCTGGAGAAGTCTGATCGGAAGACCAAGATGTTGTCCAGCTTCACGTCCCTGTGGACCAATCCGTGGGCGTGGATGTAATCCAGGGCGGCCGCCAGCTGTACAGAAGTACGATTAGCCTAAATTTTATAGTTTTAAAAACACTGCTTAAATATTTTATTGCATTCAAATTACCTGCTTGGCGACTTTTTTGCTGTGGAGCTCTCCAATACCAGTTTCTGAGATATTGGACATCAAGTCTCCCAGAGGAGCGTACTCTTGAGAGAAGACGTAAAATCCTGCTGTCTCGAAGGCGACATCATAAGTAGTAATGAGGTTCTTATGGGCGGAAAGCTGAAGGCCATAATGGAATTCCCTGAAACATTTGGAAGATATTATTTTCTTAAACTAAACTATTATTTTCCCCAATATTATACACGCAGAAAGCAATGTTACCTATAAAAGTCTTTTATCGATACATATGGCTTTGGCAGAGCTTTGAGGACCATCTCAGTGTCTGTTACTCGGTGCTCGACCAGAAGAACTTTCCCAAACCATCCCTCACCCACAATTTGAAGAATATCGAATTCTTCAGCAAGGTTGATCTGCAAAGAGAAAACATTTTGTTTAAGAAATTAATGTTATTTAAATACTGGGTAGTAAAAATATATATGGTATTATGAAACAAAACATTTAACAATAATAAAAGAATTTCGAAGTTCTTAACATTGGTAAACCAAGAAAAAAATTTTATCAACACGATTTCGTCTTTATGTTTTAATCTGCATTATTCCTATTTCAGCTGAAGAAAAATTATGAAAATTCAACTTCGGATGGCGCGATCCAAATGTCTATTAATACTTCTTGTTTTCAATGATTATAAACAATTGTGTAGTGTTTTATATTATGTTCTTAACTTTAAAAATCCATTCATCATAAACGACTTTCTGTTCTCATAAATAATATTCCACTAATCACTGCTAACCAGATCCGCTACCTAGGACTCTTTCTAGACCAACTACTGACTAGGAATTCACTAACTATATTAAAACAGCAATGAAAAACTAGTCGTTTATTACTCCAACATTTACTGAACAAACATTGGCATCTATTAACTTTCATTAATTACAAAAGACATTTAAATTTCAGCAATAGGACATATTTAGTCATAGGGAGATGAGCAACGAGGCACCACTAAACCATCAATTTCTTCTCGTATCCAACCGTTACTATCCAAAATCCTCAACGCCTCTCATTATGTCATAAATAAACTTATCCATAATGATCTTAATGTCCCATATATTGCTGATTTGGTCCAAACCAGATGCGTATCCTCAATCTATGATTAAGTGCAGGCTCCCAACTTGCTTACGTTAATCACCACTAACCTTCTTCTGAAAAGAAGATGGCCTGGGGATCTTCTAATATAGAACTTTCATTGAAGTGCTACCTTTAGGCTAGTTGCACACACACCGGTTTTGGACGGCCGGTTTTTTACCGGTCGTCCAAATTTCAATAGTGAACGACATGTCAAATAGTAGACTTGCACTCACACCGACTTTTTGCCGGCCGGCAAAATGCCGGTGAGTTTCCGGCGCCCACCACTGCATTATAATTACTGTTTTATGCACTATAATTACAAATGCTACTACTTGTTTGAGTTACTGAATCGAATGATACAATATCAATTTGTTAATCAGAAATTGTTAAAAGTTTTAGGTCGAAAAATCAAGAATCAATAAAATTATAATTCTACTAATTGTTTGACCGGTAAAAAACTGGTGAGTGTGCAAGCACTAGCACCGGCAAAATATCGGTCGGTTTTTTGCCAGGCGGCAAAAAGTCGGTGTGTGTGCAACTAGCCTTAGATAGTTGCTATAAAAGCTATTGTTATCATTTTCCACACATTTAATTAATGTTTATTAATTAATGTTTATGATGTTTATAAATTGTAAATATCAATAACTTTTTTATTTTTTATATGCGTGAAAAATATATAATAGTGACTTGTTGTAAATTGTTATTTTTGTATTACATTAAAAATATATATATATTGATTTTTTTAAAAATATTAATGAAATAATTAAAAAAAAATGAAGTATTTCTATTCACTGCTAAACTACATCTAGAATTAACCTTCAGATATTTGATAAAAAGAAAAAGTTATAATAAGGAACATCGATTATATGATTATCGAACAATCGAAACATTGGCTAATCAAAAGAGTTTCAATCGATAAATTTAAATTTATGGGCGTTTTGTAAGTCCAAGCTCGGCTTGTTCTAAAGTATTACATACTTACTGTATGTAAAGTAAACACTTGAATGTTTGTTTGTTGGAAGTATAATAAAAAAAAATATTACTTCTATGACACATAGCTAAATCATTCACTCAAAAATATCATTTATCCGAACACCTCGGAATAATTATTGTTTCGAACAATCAATGCCCCACTGAATCCACTGTATTTTAATTTAAAAAAAAAAGTTCTATTGCTAGACTTACAATTAAATATACCGGTCTGAAGGGATTGCAATGTCCCCAGACCGACCGAGTGGTTGGCAGCTTGCCAAGGTCCTTACCGCCTCTCCTGGTAAAAATTTATTATCTTCGGTGTTTACAAGTTACAATGGACATATAATCGTTACTGTATTTCCATCCTCCATGAAATATTTGTTTACCTCGTTGGCGAGGAGCAATATTCTATATCGATATATTTCCAATATTCTGGCTTATAAATCAATCCAGCTGTGATTTTTTAATCAAGCATAAATTAATAAACTATAACTAAAGTGCTAAACATTGGATAATATGGGTAATGTATAGGTAAGTGACGTTGAAGTAAATAAATATCTGTTTATAGTAATTATTATTAAAAGTGTATTCATTTGTTTAGAAACTGCAACCAAATGGTATCTGTCTTATGCAATACCATTGAAAAAAAAATTCAGATATACCATAACTTTCTTACAACAATTTTCGAAAGTCATAGTTATTTGACACCAGTGATGCAGCGAGATATAAGCAATTTTCCTCTCATAGAAAGGAAAGGGTTCAAAAATCCTTAGAACGAGTCGAATGCAAATTTTGTAAATAAGACTCCTTTTTTAAAGTTGTTTAAAAATTTTTATTATTTTTTTTTCTTTTATTTAGTCTATAATAAATAAATGTACACACTATTGCTGTTTTTATAGCAAATTATACTAATATAATAACCTAAGTTTACTTCCAGAATTTATGTGTCACTATAATAATAATAAAAATGACTGAAAATCAGGTATCAATAGTACTAGAAAAATATACAAGCTTAAAAAGAACAAAAAAAAAAATCTTCAAAACAATGGAACACCTCGAACTTTAAATATCAGACAACCAAACTACACAATATCGCTATACTCGTGTACGATATGTACATTTGTAGATATGTATCGATATATACAATTTGTCGATTTGAGATATTTTTTTTAATTCTTAGAACAACATAATGGTATTAGTTGGAAAGAAGGAAAACAGAAGAGCAAGAAATATTACGAAGAAAGCTTACGAAATTTCAAAATTATTTGCTCACCGGCATAAATCATATTTAAATTCTTTGAATTATCTGACTAAACCATCTAAAGCCAATTTAATTTCTTACTGCACCAGGTGAGCAAGAATCCTCATTTCTATTTTATTTTATAATTTATTGGGGAAGAGGACTCTGGTCATCTTTTTGTAAATATATTTTAAAAAATCTTTCTTTAGGTATTATGTCTTTTGTATGCCACAATATGAACATCAAACTTAATGTTATTCAACATTATTACAATTATATTAGTCAATTCAAATAATATGTAATATTTCCATTCATATTACATTTAAGATTAAGTTAATAATATATAAATAATAAATATCATATAATTTACTAAAATTTATGTGAAGGGAATCATGGGGGGGTCGTAAACATTTTATAGATTGACGTCATAGTATGGCAGATTTCCAGCCTGAGAACACCAGCACTCTTACATCACAGCCCAAGTGAGAACGAAATAGAGATGCAGATATAAATGTAAATGGCCTCAGTACAACTTATCGCTTCATTATTTATTAGAACAAACAGAACGTATATATTAAATAGAATATATTTTATCTTCTTTTGTATCATAATTTTCGCGCTCTTCGACAAAATATATTATCTTTTCTAATTACTTTAATTTTATTTATTATTCTTTCACTTAGAAATTTTTAATAGATGAAAAAGAAATTAATATAACACTTGATTTGATTCATCTGATAAAATGCTGTCAATTATATCCAAGTGATTCGAATACTTCAAACATTATTGTAATATTTTCTAAACACGAATTATATCCGCATTAAAAATTATAATTGATGCCATGAGTGTATTGAAGATAATTTTTACAAATTTATAGTTTTATATTTTTCTATTTTTTATGTAAACATAAAATAAAGTAATTTAACGACTGTGACCACTGAAAAATGCAACCATTCAAATGTCGCTGAAGATCAAATATTTAACCAAGGATCTTGTATTATTAATATTACAAAGTAATAAGCACATAACTTCATTTATATACCGTCTAACAACAAAAAAAAAAAACTTTCTGTTCCACGTTGATTAAATGAATAAATTTAAACAAAAAAAACAAACAATTTTTTGTAGCAATCGTTTACTTAATTAAAAAAATCAAGTATTAACTTGACTTACTAAAAATGCTAATGTGTCGGCACTAGTACAATAAATGATCCGGTAAATTATTTTTATATAGTTCGCCTAAGTCCGTTAAAATTTGATCTGATTTTATTATGTCACTTTAAAGGTCAACTCTAGATTGTATTCGATTCCCTTTAATCCTGGCACTATACTTATATAAATCCTTCTGTTAGCATTTAAAAGATTATTAGACAATGCTTATATATCTCGAAATGATTTTCGATCATCTAGCCATTTTTACAGCTACCTATACTTAAAAAAAAAAAATTTTAAACTTCAAAACGAACTAAATCAAATACATAGAACTAACAAAATCTCAATTTCAATGGTACTCGAACGATAGTAATCATTCATTTCATCTTTACTTTTAAAATGATATAATAAAATTTAATTTTTACACAACAGATAAAATGTATAGATGGAATGGTCAATATCAGTATATAAACTAAATAATTTGAAATATTCAAAAAGAAAGAAAGGAAGAAAAAAGAACAACTTTCTGTTTTCATTCTGCAAAATACGTTGGACGCTCATATCACCCCCCTCCCCCCGTTCTATTCTACAGCGCGAAAACAACTCCAGATTTTCACACATTTGCTTAATGAGTCCCTGATTCGCTCTAAAAAAATAACCTGATATTAAATTATATATGTTTAATACTATATTGATTATATTTTCTTCAGCTTTGTCAGATTAGGAAAAAACATTTATTTAATCATAACTTGAGTGGTGCCATAATAAAATAAAAAAATAGTAGGAATATTTTATAACTTCCGAGACTTTTAAACTTTTAAAGTTGCTTTTGTTTAAGATTAATGAATAAGAAAAAATAAAATAAAACACGCTTTTCAGGGTTATGTCTTTGACCCTAAAACAGTGAGCAGATTTAATATTTAATATATCTTAATATTATAATAATTTAAATAGTATTATTTATAATATTTTGTAGTTAATATAGTTATTTATTAATTAGATTTTTTTTTCAAAATCCCAAGAAAAGTACCTAATACAAGGCATGTTTTAAATCTAACAGGTTGTTAAAGTTTTGTGGGATTATCAAGTATTCATAACGATAACTTTCAAGCTTAATTATGCCGTTACCAACACTAAATATTTTGACTTTTTGATATAAAACACTCAAAATGTAGCATTTTAACACAGATCTGTTGGGGCTGCTCAGATCGAAAATTTAACAATCTTCCAGACAGAAATTTAATGGAAAATATTTTTTGTTATATAACATTTGTCTTAGGACCTTAGGTTTAGAAGCTATATTGGTTTGAATGAAAAAAAGAAATACCAACTTTCTCTGACCTCTGTTTATATCGAATAATGTTTAATTGTTAATTTTATTTAATTATTGATCGAAAGATTTTTGATCCATTTAATTCTAAAATGTTAATCAGGAAAATCAGTAGACTATTAGTAGATGTATTCATGACCTATCGTGTTTTTTTTTCCAGGGTGAAATTGAGTTTTATTATTTATTTAATTTCATAATTTCTTTTTTTCTTTTTAGCAATTATTTTTATGAAGAGGATATAGATATCAATTAGTTAATTAATGGTATTATTATTTATTTTGATTATTTTGTTATTCTATATTTTTTTGTTATTTAATTTATTGTAAAAATGTCTCTAATTCAAAGATGGATTTTGTTTTTCATTACAGGATTATTATTTGCAAGGTATCAAGTTCCAGAACATTTTTTTTTCTAATTATGTTTCTATTTCTATAAATTATCTCTTTATGTAAAAAGTTACTTAGTTCATATTAATACTTTTTTTCTGTTCAATTACTAGTGCATTTTACTGTACAATAATATAATTTGTTCATAACTGAAGTATTATTTTTTTTTTCTGAAAATATAATGAATAAATGAAATTTATAGTTTTATGAGTTCTGGGGATGACGGTTATGTGGTTATAAAAACATTCAAATTATTTTTCTTTCGTAAAAAAAAATTACTTATTGCTTATCTATTTAAAAAAATAAAATAATAATGAAGCAAGTCCATTATATCATAAACCAATTCAACAGACATATTAACTTTGATCACTCACCACTTTCCTCATTTTGAAAGAAGTGCTCTAAGAAACCACAGTAAGAAGTTGATGCACAAGACACTGGCTGCAAGATACTGAGGGCGGAGGAGAGAGAGGCAGTGTATATAGGAAGTGGAAGGTCCTGGAGGGGGCTACCGGGAACCTCCACCACGTCAGCCCCAACCGCCCCTACACTATTTCTGGTCTAGTAGTCACGCTTTTCTGTCTACACTACCATCGTTTGTTTTGAAAGTAATAATAGAACACCAATCAATAATGCAATATCTAGTGAAGTGATTAACTATCATAATATTTACCGAAAGAATATAATTGAGAACAATTCTACTGGAACTTAAAGAAGAGTTTAAATAGATATAAAATTAATAGAAAAAATAAAACTCAAATTCTCCCTGACTGGGACAATAGATCATGGATATTTCTAATCTACTGTTTTTCCCAATTTACATTTTAGGATTGATAGGATCAAATTACTTAAATTAATAATTAAAATAAATTAACAATGAAAGATTATTCGAAATAAACGGAATTGAGAGAATAGCGGTGATTCAAACGTGACTTCTTTCATTCAAACCAATATTGCTGCTAAACTATAGATCGTAGCGACAAATATTATATTATAAACAATATAATCTATTAAATTTCTGATGAGGATACTGTTGTCAAAATTTTAATCCAAGCAACACCGGCAGAGCTAGAACATCTCAAAATAGACCCAACACTAAAAAAATGTAAGAAAACGTGAAGTTTTTATTATAGCTCCTATACGGTATGTCCTAGCGAAAAATGTTATATAACAAAACATATTCTCCATTAAATTCCCGATTTGTTAACTATCATCAAATTTTCGATTCGAACGACACCAACAGAGCTAGAACGCGTCAAAATAATGGTGAAAAAAAGTTTTACACCAAAAAAGGTATACCCTTGTCTATACACCCATGTCAAAAATTAGGGTTCCTTAATTAATTATTACGAGCATGATCTCCACTCGAAGAATAATGTCAATTTATAAAAATGTCAATAGGAACAGCGAAAAATATTCACTAACAATAATTCAAAGTAATTTTAGTAGTTAATACCAATAAAACAAAATATATAGTTAGTAGAAACGATGAAAATTTCGGTGATGTGGATATTTCCGGGATTAAATCTGAATAAGTAGAGCAGTTTAGATATCTTAAGCGTTCAAAACTTCCAATAAATTAGAAAAGGCTTATTTAAATGTCAGTTGTTGTATCTGATACTTGTATCCAATTCTTAAAATCCAAAATCTTTCATAAAATTCTCAATGCTCCTTATTATGTCACAAATAAACTTATCAATGAAAAACGTAATACACCAAATGTTGCTGATTTGGCCCAAGCCAGATACCTATCCTATCCAGCAGGATAGGAGAATCCAATAGCCCCTTAACTATCTGCAAACTCGATTCACGAAAGCCATCCGAGGCGTCTGAAGAGAAGTTTGCCAAAAGGCTTAATGTAGAACTTTTATTGAAGTACTATCAATGAGTAGTTCTTTACAACTTATTAAGAATTCATTGTAATAATATTCCAGACATTTACTTGTTGTGTAATATACAAGCATAGTGAATAGTTATATGAATACCTACAGTTGTATTTCATTATTATAATCTACAGCTAAAATTATTTTACGAGTCTTAACTTTCCGGTAAGCATAGAGTGGGATCATCCACTGCCAACTCAACGAGAGACTCAAAAGTGAAATTGACAATTAAAGGATGAATCAATTAACGTCAGGGGGCAGTGAAAACCCCAATATATTATGGAGACTCATCTGTACAAATATAATTGCATACTTCTGTACTGTCGATTGTATCAATCCATAGTCCAGTATAAATTTTAAAAAGTATTTTTTCTGCCAAGTGTAAAATTACCCTCAAAGTTCTTATCTGACCAAAGAGATATAAATCAAGGCGTTCTCTCTCTGCCTGGAAAGTGTTAATAAACCACCGACTCTATATAGCTACGCCTACAGATAGGATGGCCTTACAGCTCTACAGGGAAGTGGGGAGGGCGTTAAACCCAAGAAAGACGTTGAGATCCCTTTTATTGCAGACCTATCACGAAATAGGTATAATCAATCCTCAACTCATGCCCACCAGTTGATTTTCTTTGCCGATCGATTTCAATTATTTCATCCGGACCGTCTGCAGAAAATATGATCCAGATATTAATTTCTTTTTGAGAATATCCACTTGTGGTTGCAAATTTAGGAATTACTTTCATAAATTTTAGACTGGTAAGAAAATAGCCACGGATTTTTCTAAAATTATATTTTCATCGGATTGCTATCAATGGGTAGTTTCTATACAAATTTTCGTCATGTCATTATACTTTTAATTCATCAAATTTACAATTTTTTTTACACAGTTGAGAATTTCAATAAGTAAAGGAAAAAAATATTATCCTCCAAAGATTGAATGAAATGAAAATAAATTATATTCTGAAGCCATTGCCCCTTAAGAATATGTAATTATAATGAACAATATATGCCTGAGATCCTGCCAAGCTGCCATACATAAAGTTAAGGACATACGATCATGAAAAATAATAAAATTAAATTACGCTATAAAAGTATTATTACATTTCATAAATATTACACGAAAAACAAATAATATCTTAAGGTTGAGTATTTAAAATAAGATAATAAAATATCAAATAAGAGAGATAAAACATAAAATAAAATAAATTCAATGAAAAAATTCAGCTGACAAAGCTAAAAAATATATTTTATCAGGAGAAATAAATGTATCTTATCTGATATAATAATATAAATCATGACTAGAACAGTAATAGAAAATTAGAGCAACAATACAATACTAATACTAAACAAAATCAATATTATATTGTCAATATTAATATTTCATTAAAAAAAATATTTTCTTCTTCAATATTTTGAAGTCTGAAATAATTTTCTTCTTTCTGTTTGATCTAACAAGTTATGGAAAAGTCGGGAATTAAAGCTACTATGAGTGGAGGAATAACGAATGTTGGAAGGGAGTGTTCCAGAAATTGGGTGCCCTTGTGTATTTAAACCACTTTACCCATTAAACAATGTATATCGTCGCTGGAGTGAAAGTATGCTAAAAGTCATTTTCTTTAAGTCCACAGGAGACACATAAACTAATTTAGTTTTCATCCAAATGAGCTAAAAAATCGCATTTATTTCTTTAATTTTTACGAACATAGCAGACTTAAAAGACGGGAAACCGCTCGACGTTTTCGATTACTCCAATATTTAGTAGACAAGCGTTCAAAGCTCCCAATAAATTACAAAAGACTTATTTACATGACAGTAATTAGGTCCATTTAGACATACAGAGTTGAGCTTTGCGGTTCCACTAATGCTCCTTATTATGCCACAAAGAAACTTATCCATACAAATCTTAATGTTCCATACGTTCCTGATTTGGCCCAAACCAGATACCTATCTCCTCAGAGTAAACTCCGTACCCACTCGAATCCACGATATTCCTCCGGGGCGTCTGAAAAGATGGCTAAAAGACCCGCTAAAAAAGAACTATTGAAATATTACTAGTTAGTACTTCTTTACATGTTATTGTGATAATTTATACAGTTGCGAATATCAATATAAAAAAACAATTACAGAACAATACTATGAATGCCACTATTTCTCCGATGTATTATATTAATAACAGCAAAGTAATGTTGATAAAGGATTCCATTTGTAGCCTGTGTCTAGAGCAATGTTAACTTCGTTTTTTAGTTTTTTTCAAAATCTAGTCTCAGAATGGATTCTGTAAAATTTAATGTAAAGGATGTAACTAACTCACTTATTTTGGCTGAAAAGTAAATTATAGCATGTGGATGCTTAACCATGAACCGGGCGCGCCTACTTTATTCAATTATCCGGGCACGTGGTTGACTTCGTCAACTACTACAATTTTCTTTACCTTCTGAGTATATATTCAGTGCTAATTTAAACTATCATAGGTTAGCATTGATTATTATTGTTGTTAGTTGTAATAGGAGTAATATAACCTACAAATAATGATTATTTTTTCTATTTTACATTAGAGAAATAGTACTCTATTTGAGAGCAATATAGCAACGGGTTGAGGGCGTTATGAAAGGAATGATGAATAGGGAAATCTGTGAAGGAGACTGGTTGGACAGACAAAAATGGAACCAACTTATTTTTGGTAAAGGTATATGACATATTGTTGTAAAAAGTCTTTAATAAAAATACACAATTTTTTTTTTTATTCTGTTATTATTATAACTCATCATCAGTTACGTTATAAGCTTAGTGTTCTAAATTCATACATTTTATTACATTTTTTGAGTTTAAACATCTGGTAAAGTACGTGATAGCCCACATGGTATCATCCTTTCCAAAGATAAATTATTTTTTCATCTTATCTTATGAGGTTAATTCATTTTTAGAATAAGCTTCCAGCTCGAATTCACTATAATGTTCCTGATTTTGATAGAAGAATCAGACTCGGTTGATTTGCCAGCTGATTGATTGTCCAAGCTTATTTTCGTCAGATTGCTCTTTACGCTCTTATGAAATATGTAGGTATATCTTCAGTTTAGAAAAAAAGAGATATAACTATAAAACAAATAATTACTTCACCGGACGCTTGGTTGACAATGTCTACAAAGCTTGGTTTCAGATATTCAATTACGTAAAACGTTACAGGTCCTCACTAGATTACATTTGAAATGGTACTAAAGGGTCAAGGTAGAGTCGGGGGAAGGGTATCAGTGACTAGAAGTAAGTAGGTCCGAGTCCGAAAAAACTGAGGAGGAAAATATCCGGCTAGTTGACAAAAGCAACCAGTGCGCCCGATTTAAGGTTAAGCGACGATTATTAAAATTGTATTTAATTTTCCAACAGATATAATTAAATATGTATATTTTCTACAACAACAAATATAAACATAACATTTACAGACTGGCTGGAAGGATATTTCCTACCCTTTCAGTTTCATAAGGCACGCGACCTCAGCTGTAATTACTTAGGCTAATATCGGGTTTGTGTCGACCAATAATGTCACTGTAACATGCAGGCTACATAGGGCACAAAGCCAATGTGGTACGGGGGAAGAAACTTATAAAGGATAAGTACTATGTTAATTATTAGATATCGAATAAAGACAACAAAATTAAATAAGTGTGCGTTAAAAATAAAGCGGGATTCTTCCTCAACTTCCTAGTATATTATATACATATTTCTTTGACAACCACATCATTTAAAAAGTTTTATCTTATTTCGTTTATTCCGGTAAATGTTTAAGATTATTTCTGCATTCGTTTCCTTGAACCCTGTGATAGTGATTCTTAACTATTTCGTCGTAGGATCATTAATCTACGTCTGAAAAAATACAAATACCGAGCATGATTAGTTGTAAATTATCTTAGTAAAAGATCCATTTAAATTTTATACATTTTTTTAATAACCAAATGAATACATTTTTTTTAATGTCAAAAATGATTGCTGAGTATTTTTCGGTTCTTAGTACAAGTGACCTTGTATGATTTTTTTTAATAGCTCAATAATTGTTTACCTATATTATAAATAAAATATGAAAAACGAAAAGGATAGAACAAAATAATAAATTGATCAAACACCCTCAGATCCCATGGCAGTATGAATTATTTACCTAGTTAGAAACTCAACGTTTTAAAAAAAAAATCTTTATAATCTATAACCATACCTACTTTGTCTTTCTTCCTTTAAAAAACTGAATTTAGGGAAACATTGGTAGAGTAGTAGTTTTGGACACAAAATCAAATGGTCAGGAATCTTTCGAATTGAACTCTTTATTTTTAGTTTAAGGCCTGAAAACTATAGTGTAGAAATATACATTAATAAAAATAATACTATTTCATAGAGGGTATATACAATAGAAATTTATATTGCAACATAAAGTACCAGCAATTTAAAAACCCTTTTATCATAAGTATAGTTGTTAGGGACAAAACACCACAGAGTTTCCCAGTCTTTCATTTCAATAAACATACGTATATCGTACGTCGTATGGTCCACTATTACACACAACTTTCTTTTGTCGAAGAAGTAAACTTAAAATATCCAGCACTACAGTTTTCAGAGCTTTCGGGGAAGACAATAGATATCTTTATTGTCTGACTACTGTCCAGGAGTTTGTTGTATGTTTTTTGGGGGTTAAGTCCTTATGTACTTCAAAAAAAGCAGGAAAGACGGGTTATCCTACAGTTTAACAACCTATTCTAGCCAGAATGGGAAGGTCAAGGTCCATTTGTGGGGTCGCCACGAAATAAATTTTAAACCGTCCCAATGGAATTCGAACCCACGACCTTCAGTACGCACTGAGACCCTCGCCCCAACTCACTCGGCCATCGAGCTTCACTGTCTATGAATGGTGTTTTTGTTGTTTTTATAATAGAAGAAGAAAATAAACTTTATTCTGGGGCAAGTTGTAGCCTAAGAATAACATATGAGCGCAATACAAAGGGCTATGATAAGATTATGAGTTACAGAGTAAATGAGAAATCTTGTAAAAAAGGTACAACTTACGTATACTATTATAATATCTTTTACATAAATATTCATATTTTACATTTGCTCCGAAAATTAAAAATTAAGTAGGTAAAGAAGTAGATGATGTTCAAAGGAAGTTAGAGAGGAGCATTTTCGAATTTAGATTGGCAATATATTCCATAAAGAGGAAGCGCAGATGATAAAGGATTTTATGATGAATGCAGTTCAATGCGCACTTCTGGTAGGAGGAGTGCAGAGTAAAGAGGTTATGAATATAAGCGGGTTTTTTGGTTTTCAAGGATTGAGATATGAGTGCACCTAGAAAGTACTGACGTCAGAAATAGGGGTAAAGCCATCGAATTTCAGGATACCTGTGAGATATGTAAGAACGTCTGGGATCCCGAATATAAATCTGATAAAACAGTTCATTAGTCTTTTATATCTCATTTCGAGCTCACCAGACAGCCCTCCATATACTATGCATACGTAGTCAAATTAGGTTAAAACAAGAGATGATACCAAAAGTTGTGAAGAACTTAGTGATAATGAATCAAGGAAATGTTGAAGCTCCTTTAAAATAAAAATAGATTTCCTGAAGATTTGAGAAATATGATTATTCCAAGAAGGATAATGATCGAAAGTTACTCCAAGGCTTTAATGGAATTTTAGAAATATATTGGACGGTTTTTAAAGAAAAGTAGAGGATAGTAATGAATAGTTTACTTTAGTATAGTTTTTTTCAGAATTCAGACTCAACTTGTTCTTTACTATCCATTGGTTAATGCTACCGTTATCTTTCTGGATAAAAAGATAAATGAATTTGGAAGTCCTCAGCTAAAAGATGATTTAGAAGTAGCGGATGCAATTTGGCAAACCGTAATACCGTTGAAACCCTGATTAAATGTCACAACTGCTGTGAGAAACGGCAGCTCAAACTTCGAAACTTTGTCGCTAACTTTTTATTTTATTTTTAGAATGTGCATTAGTCTGATAAAAAAAATTAATACTGATTCCGAAAATATAGTTAAAAATTAAAAAAAAATGCATCAAAGTAGTGAAAATTGGGCTTTTATTACAAAAGAAACACGTTTTTCTAAAAAACATTACTATTTGGAACGGGTTGAGATACAAACCTACAAAATGCCGATTTCATTTTAAAATATTATTTATCGGTATTTTCAAGTGTACTACCCTAGGCCCTCACCTTTTTAGACGGAGGATTTTTTATTATTAAAATATAAATTACTATCTGATGTTATTTTTTAGCATTTTATAATCTAAATAGGTCAGAGTACATCTGTTACGGTTTTGAATTTCAATAGTAAAAGAGCGTGGGACTGTGTTTAGTTTGGTCGAAGTAAAGGGAGTTGAGCGGCCAAGTAGGACAGTGCGCTGGGATCCCCTGTCCGAACCTCTTCCAAGATTTTCACCTCTATTATTACACCTTTTATTTAAAAAGCAAAAGTCGCTTAGCTGAAGCTGAGTTTTAATGAAACTGTACAGTTACTCAATAATGAATAATGAATCATTAAGATAAAATCTACTCAATTATTATGATTTGTTTTTAAAACTTTGATAAGAGATATGTTATTCTTTATTTTTTAATTATTATTTTGTTTATAGGAGGATTATCTTGAATTCATTCAGAATCCAGACATTATATTCTCTATTTTAATATTCCACTATATATCAATAATTTTTTTTTTCTCTTTTAAATTTTGATTCACACCTGTTATTAGGGTAACGAACGATAAGTGAATTTGATGATATTGTAATACTACAGGCCTTGTAGGCTAAGACTAGTAGTAGTACCTTTTGGCATCCTGGCATGAGATGAGATGAGAGATGAGATGGATTATTTGAGCAAATCTCTCATCCAGATCGGTTTAAGTCTTCTGAGAGTATTTCCAGGTATATCAGTCGGGGCCATGTCACTAATGAGTATGTCGCTATGTCCATGAAGTCTGACGTGAAATCGTCTATAAAGGTTATGTATATCTTCCTTTGCTTACTTGTAAATCAAAGTGAAGTGTGTGGTTTGAAATGTACCAAGGTGATTTCGTGATTAGTGTATTTAAAGCATCAAAACTAACATAATAATTTTACTGTATATTAAAAAAAAAATCTAAATTTTCATAAAATACAATTATTCTAGGACTTTTGTTTCCAAATTTTATTGGGTTTTTTAAGAAAAAAAAATTGGCTTGAGTATACAAATTTTAACATCCTTTAAATAATATTAACAGCTTACAATAGGCAGTTTGATACAAAATGGAGTCTAAAAATAGAAGGAAATTCATGCCTCTTTTGCGTGTATCCCATTTAATCACGAGCGACGGATGCCCTAAAAATAGCGTTATCAAAGGTATTAGAGCCGTGTCGTATATGTGGCGCATGGCAGAAAAAATAACGATAAATCATTATTTATTATAATTTATAATAATAGATGCACGAATTATAATTATTTATATAGAATAAACATAAACGTGTAAATTTTATATATATAAAATATGTAATGTAACTGAAGAAATGATCAGGGGTGCAGTGAGGTAAATAAACACGTCCAAGTTTTTAAATAAAAAACTTTATATTTGGCTTGCCGACGTTTCGACCTCCCTTGCACATATTTTAAAAAAAAAATTAATAAAAATAATTTTAAAATGAAAAAAAAAATAAACAAAGTAAATTAGTCAAAGAAAGAATTAATAGCTGTTTACATAATTAGAACTATATCTAACTTATCAGATATATCTGATATATCTGAAGTTAATTAAATAATTGAATACAAAATAGTAGCAAAGTCTAGTCAAAGATAAAGGTTGTAATAAAATAATTTTAATTGAATAGTACAAATTTTAAATTGTATAAAGTAATACAATGTAATAATTTTATTAACAAATGGTTTTAATAGGAATTTAAAAATAAATATAAGGAATATATATGAAAAGGAAAATGGTCCGATAGAAAGGTAAGAAAAAGAATAAAGTTGGTATAACAATAAACGAAGGAAGAGGTTGGGGGAAATATGAGAAATTAAAATAAATGGACTTACTGATTGTAGGACTTCAACCAGACAACAATTATTTAATTAACTTCAGATATTCTTCTAATTATGTAAACAGCTATTTATTAATTCTTTCGTTGACTAATTTACTTTGTATTATTTTTTTTTATTTTTCATTTTTATATATGTTTGTATCATCTTGGTCACATCCAATTTTGTGTTTTTTAGTTCTAATAAAGACCTGCAAGGCAGATCGAAACGACGGCACGCCAAATATAATGTTTTTATTTAAAAACTTGGACGTGTTTATTTACCTGACTGCACCCCTGACCATTTCTTCACTTACAATACATCCCACAGTCAACAATAAAATCATCATCATAAAATATTTAAATCTCTTCAATCAAGGAAAAAACCGTTTTTTAGTTATTGGTATTTTTCTAGTTATGGTGGGATATGATTTTTTAGTTTAGATGATTTTTATAGGATTAAAAAAAAATATAAAAGTAAAAAAACAATCAAAATTAAAAATTAAACTGTCGCCGGTTCATCGATTTTAATTCAGGTATACTAAAATCAGGCACCATTCATTCTGATTTTACTAGTCTGGCTCCAGACTAAAAAACGTTTTTTTTGTCTCTCAGTCGTTTGCGATGTTGTTTAAAACCTAACAGCCTCTGGTGCAATGAACCTATCATTGCTGATTCGGATTATGATAATGAAGATTTTTTATCAATAATAGTAATTGAAAAGTTAATTTTTGGTGTTTGATGGAAGACAGAATAATAAAGACGTAATCAAAAAAGTTAGTACAGTGCCTCTTATTTTTAAAATAGGATCCTTGAAAGGATACTTCAAAAACATTTTTAAAAGCAACTTGGAAGGGTTCCTTGCAGAAACAAGGTTGAATAGCCTCTTTGCTATATAAGCGCTTTTTCCTTTAAACAAAGTGCTCTACTTCGCTTAAACACTTGAATAATAATAAATTCAGAAAATAATAATAATTAGCTATTGTTTTATTGAATAAATATTACAAGTTTCCTCTCTAAAGGGCAATGAATGATATGGATGACAAAGAATATGTACAATTGAATAAAATAAAAAGATCTAAAAACCCTCTAACTACAAATGATACAAAATATTGTAAACATTTATATAAAATAAATCAGGAAATAAAAGTATAAAGAACTGTTATAAATAACAGTTTCTTAAAAGATAAGACAAAGTAATTGTGTTATTTATTTTAATAAAAGATTTAAGTGAAATTTTTAATTTTTTTTTTTTTTTGACTAGAATGGAACCTAGTCATCTTAATAAAATGATTAAGAATGAGAAATTTTGTAATAAAAAATACTGAACAAGAATATTTTTTTAAAAACTGAAGTCTAATTGAGTTTGTATTGGTTTTGGTTAAGTTAAGTTATAACCTCTTATCTTCTCAATATCAAGTTTTTATAGAATTCATACTTTTCATTACCTGCCGACTATCCCGGGTTCGGAAAAAATGGATGGAATCGAACACTTTATTTAAATTTCACAAGTTTAGCTCAGATACCTAGACTTACTAAAAGTATCTTAAGGATTGTTATTGTTGTATCATTGTTTAATAATATTTTTGATAAATAATAACTTTTTTTTTTTTGTAACAGGAACACTGCTGTCCTGATATTGCCTAAATTTAATATATATCTGGTTAGTCCAAGTGTGATATCAGACACTTCAGGATTTATTTTTTTGTAATCCACTAATCAAGATATTATTTGTAATTTATTTTAATCTAAAGTTATATTACTCCATTCCAGAAAGAAAAAACATAAAAAAACAAAACAGAATGGGTTTATTTGACTGTAAGAAAAATGTAAATTTTAGTTATATGTGGAAGATGAAATAATGAAGTACTCATCCTATAAAAATAAATACAAATATATTTTTTTTTTAATATCTTTTCCTATTTCAGTTTATACATCTATTTCTCTATCTGATTTTATTCTGTGTTAAGATATGTTTACCTATTTGAGGATAATGTTAAAATACAGCACTCAGGCACATGATGCTAAACCCGCTAAACATTAGGCGCAAGATGCTTTACCTTCATGACTTTGCAGATATGCGTAACTGTACCGACTCCGTATATTTGAACTGTTCAGAATCAAAACCTATAGATCGAAATCCACTAGATCTAAACAAAAACTGAATCTTAACCAGCCTTTATCGCATAGATTGTTTTTAAAATGTTTAGGTTATGTAAACACTCCCAGTTTTTAGTTAACTTTATTATGGGAGTTCTTTATATTTAACACTTGAGGTACGCGTGGTGGTATATACAATAAATAAAAGAGTTATAATAAAATTACGGAATAATTAATTTTTGGGCCAACTTTCAGTTATTTAAAACTTTTGAATAAACATACATTAATTTTTTAACCAATTTTTTTTAATTACATACATAAATAAAATTTAGGTATCTAAAAGGCAGATGGCGAACCACGGTAAATAGAGATGAAACAAACCGTCCTTTCAAGGAAAAAATAAAACAAGAATGGCACAGCATGTAGGATAAAAGTCTTCCAAGCAATATAAAGAAAAAAAAATTGAGCCCTTAAGTACTTCGACTTGACCAGGTTGAGATCAGGTGACACAAAATTAGCCATGGGTAAATAAAAAGAAATCACTAAAATAATTGAAGTACCACCACTTTTTCATAAAAAAATATTTATTTCCACTTGTTCTCTTATTACTCTAAAATTATTAGAAAAACAATAAACTATAAATTCAAGGTGTAAGAATTAAAAAAAAATTCTTATCACTTTATTATTTATTGCACAAGTCATAATTCATTCTGATTATTAACAGGCAATAATAACTAGCAGATTTTACGAATATTAACAATTAAAACAAACAAACCAATTAATTATCCGAGACTTTCAGTCCTGACTAATAATCTGTTTCCTTAATTTTTGTTAATGAAAACTACAAAACAAGCATAACAAATTTACTCATCCGAATATAACACAATTTTAAATTCAAATATTCAATTTTGAATTTAAAATTGAAACTCTAGATAGACAGTGTGGAAGCAACGGATATTGCGATAATGGCCAAAAATATAATATTGGACTTCCTGGGCATTATCCACCACCACGTACATGGTGCATAGGATGGACTAATACAATTTATAGTTAATATTTATTTACCAATTTATTTTATTCTTGATTCTATCTGCAAATATGTATATGAATATCTTTGTGTTAGGTAATAGTAATATTACTGTAGATTAATACTACTATAGACTAGTAAATATTAATGTAGAAAGAGAGAAAGGAAAGGGAGAAAAAAAACCAGACATGTAAATATTGGGAAGGAAATAATATAAAATGGAATGAATGAAATGAAGCAAATAGGAAACGAAGGAAGAAAAAAAGTCAGGAAAACATTTTTTTTTTATTAGTTTGTCTAGTATTTAGTATTAAGTATTATATTCTAGAATTATAACCAAATTATAAATATTATGAATTATATTGTTATCTTTAGTTAGATAGGTAAGTAGGCTGTGTGTGTAGCAATCCTATAAAGTTGGGCCGCAGTATGCTTTTATATCAATAAAGAATGTATCTCCCTTTTAAAAATTCTGCACCACGACCCCTGAATGGTCTTGCTTCAGTAATTTAATGTTTATTAACTGACAGTTGTTATTTGACAGAATCACCCTCAACTGCAAGGTTTTTCCCAATTAACCCACTTATATAATGGATGTGCTCAGGAAGGACCTCCCGACCCCAGAGTCTAACTTCTTATGTCATTGAATTATTAGGCTCAGCGGGGCTCGAACCAGGGTCCTGAAGTTAGGAGACCAGTGCCTTGCCTATAGAGCTACCACACCTCATTATATTATTAGTTCGTTATATTGAATTAATATTTCAATTAGTTTTTCTCTTGGGTTCATCGCCGAATTAGTCAGCTAAACTTTACTACGAATTGCTTTTTTACCATTGCATGTGTAATAAATCGAAACCGTCATTACAGCGAACCACGACAAAGCCGAAAAGCAGACAAGACATAGCCCTTGCCAGAAACAGCGGAAGACCTTTTAATTAAATGACACGGCGTCCAATTGGGGCCTCGCCAGAAATTTTCCGTTTTATGAATCAGATATTTAAAAGGAATCAACTGTAATGTGCCAGTATCTTCGAGGGAATTCCAGCCTATCATGTACTTTATTTGTTTTTGTAATTATAATGAAATCTACTTAATCACGAGTTTAAGATACTGCTTACATAGTACTAAGAAAGAAATATAAATTAATTTTGTATTCCAATACGTGTAAATTATAAAGTGTGGACTAGATGATTCCTCTGATCCACGAGTTAAATGGCTTAGTCGTAATTATTGGTAAGGACCCATCTGGACCATACAAAAACATAAACCTACCACTCCACCTTTTACAAGGCAGACTACCTTTTTGGGGGTATTTTGACTAGATTAAGTGAGAAAATTTTAACAAAATTTTCACAACAAAGTTGTGCAATTGTTGTATTGTCATTGGTCCTTGACGTGTGTGCAAATTTTCAAGTTAAACAGAAAACTGGAAATAAGTGAAAATTACGATGAAAAAATCTGTTTTTTTTTGTTTTGTTTTCTAGACTGTTCGGCATCACGCCATTTATCTTAAGGTTGAGGTCAAGATTTTTTACATTCGATACTTTACAATGGATGGAACGGTATGTTAGTTACTATATAAATCTATAAATTTTTTTTCTTTAATACTTATTTCTAAGAATTACTATTTTGTTCTTTAATACTTATATCTAAGAATTAATTATTCCAGTTTTTTTTCCAATAATCAAAAGGTTAACATCACCTATTTATGAATAGCTTTTAGGAAAGGATTTTATCGCTGAACTTTGACCCGTAAGCAATCGTGACCAACGCTATTGTAGCCGATTAACGTCACGTGTCATAAAAAGATCATGACGTCACAACACTCATGTCAGATTTTTAATATTTAAATATATTCTCCTGATATTTTCCAGATTAAAATACATTAAGTTTACTGAGCGATTAGTTTATTTTCTTAAAGGTTAGGGGCGTTCTCGTGTCAGTGTAATCTGAAATAAAAAAGAAAATTTTAAAAGAAAATAATTTTATCCACGATTAATCAAACGAATGCAGAATCGTTATTACTTGTATCAGGACATTTCTTTCTGAATACGTTTGTTAAATATAGAAAAGGAGGTAAGTTTAAATATTGCACCTGCATTTAATTTTCTTTTTTATAAATAATATTGTGTTTTATTTTATGAATATTAAACTATTCACGCAAGAGCTTTGTTCAGATTTACATTCTTTTATTATATGTTTTATAACCACACAAACCCAATACCTCCAATGTTTATCAATTCCAATAATCCCGCCGGCTGTTTGAAAAGAATATGGCTACGTGACTTGCTTTGGTAGAGTAGTTATTTTTATGTTACGCCATAATATATATTATATTACTGATAAGCTTCTCTTCCGGCTTTATTCGAAATACGTAAAGGTTTCAACTTCAGAAATACATAAAGAGTCTTTAATATTTTTCTTATTGGAAATTCTATGCTGGCCCTGAACCACAAATACCTTGCACCTTGCTATTCAATCAATTTCTAATAATTCTCAATGGCCATTAATAAAATAAATAAATAGCCTTTATTTTCATGGTTTTAATCAAAAATACTTATGCCTTTAATTTTTCGGGTATAAAAATAACATTTTTTTTTTTTTTTAATTAATGTCTACCGGTAATACTCAACAAAATGTTGGTACCAATAAAAATGTTATTAATATAGATAACCTTAAACAAATTTATTATTTTATTCTATAAGCTTAAGGTTAAAATTAAACTAAATTCTAATTATTGAGTAATATAAACTTCTGAAATATTTTCATTTAAAAAATGTTGAAAATTAAAAAAAAAAAAAGTTACAACTAAAAAATTACTTACTTTTTTTCTTAGGCAAATTTAATAACCCCATTATAATCTCAGCCCTTCGTATTTTCGAATTCGACAGGTAATAAAATTAAAATTATCAAGACAAGTTCTTGTTTTCAGATGAGGCTTCAGTTAATCTTTTCTCAACTATTTTGTGTGGTTCACGTTACGTTAAACTGTTTTTAATGGAGTAAAAAAGTACATATTTAAAGGTAAGGCAACAGCTGGAAAAATATGCAGTATATATGGCGAAGGACTAATAACTGATCGAGCAGTTAGAAATTAGATTATGAAATTCCTTTCCACAGTGGGGTATTTGGCTTGAAAAGCTAGACAAAAGTCATTTTTTTTTTCAAGTTAAAAACTGAACAGATTTTCCAATCAATCAATGATCCCGGATCCTTGGAGCATTAGAAAATGACATAAGTTGGGCCATCAGAGGTCTTGAGCCTGCGTGTCGCGACGTGCAACAATGCGCTTGGACAAGTGCACTCTCGGAGCACTCTAATCGTTCACTCTACGAAAGTAATCAAAACCATTTCTTCTAGAAACTTTAAATTTACTTCTTCCAGAAACTATTGAAGAAGGTACAATAAACGTTGACCATCTATTTGATGAGGACACAAATGAATACACATCATCTCATGGTTTTTTTTTAAAACTTCACTTATATGTAACAAATTTAATTAAAAACTTTTTTATTATCTATAATTATCTAACACAAAATATTTGTGAAATATAATTTCTAACAATAAAACACGTTGATTTATGTCAATTCATTATATTAAATTGCTAACTAGCACGAACTAATATCAGAAGTAGTAAGTTGGAGATGATTTTAGACATATAATAATTTTTTTGCAATAATTTAGTACAAATACCCCACTGTGCGTTCTGGAGATACGACCTTAAAAGACAAACCGGGGGCGGCACGTCCTTCCAGCCTTGACAACTGTTTAAAGGCAATATAGAGCAAAAGCCACGCCAATCAACAAGAGGAATAAGCAAAAATCTTGAATAAATCACAATGAACTGCCACCTGGAGAAATTAGGGAAAGTCAGCAAGTTAGGAGTATAGGTACCTCACAATTTCAGTTAAATAAATAAACAAGATCGAATGCAATTGTCACAAGTCAGCTCTCAAGTGTAAAAATTGAGCTTTTTTTAAACAAGACTGTAGCAGACGATGAAGAATGGGTTACCTATTACACTATAGTAGCTTTTTAAATGGAAAAACCTACACTTCTGAAGAGCAATTCAGGCAGGCTGTCGTAAACTTCTTCCTGATCAAATCAACCACATTTTATAAGAAAGGAATTGATAAACTACCAGAAAGATGGGAGAAGGTTATAAATAACATTGGTGAATACAAGATAAATGAATATAATTTTGTTATTCAATGATAGCAAAATAAATGACTGATAAAAAAAAAAAAAAAAACGGAAGTTACTTGAAATAGTAGTCCTCCAACCTGATTTTTTTTTTTTTAAATATATATTAAAAGCACTACTGACCAACATTCAGACAGAAATCAGACCCTTAGTGTGTTAAAAGGGTTTCGACCCGGAAAAGAGAAAGTGGAACGAAGATTGGAAAATGGATCCGGGAAGTTGTAGAGATGTCAGTTGTGATCTCTCCAAGGCTCCCACCTGCCCTCAGTGGAGCAACACTTAACCAAAATAGACAATAATTACAACTCATTTAGTGGGTCAGTTCTCCTTCTGCAGTCAGCATTAAATATAGCTCTCTTAAATGGATGTGAAGTTCACAAAGCGATGGGGTCTTTTGATGTCGACTCTTTAGTGAGACAATACAAACAACCCTAGGAAGAGGACCGTATGGATGGCTGAGGGAAGCGGCACCGAGAAATTGAGGGCACGTAAACATTACAGTAAATGTTTTCACTTAAACAAAATACTGGCTATTTCTAACACACTGTGATTAAGTTACTACCATGAGATAACCATTTAAGCTGTTATAAACAATAGGAAACTGAGAAAATCTCTATTAGTTTTTACGATACGATTCTTTAGGTTCAGTCAATAAAATAACAACTATATTTTGGCGAAGTTTCTCATGATTATTAGAACAATATAGACTCGAAACCCCTACAGTAAATAACATACAGGTTACAATACAATTATATAAGTGAAACAGGTAATTTAAGGAATAAAATTAACGATATACATATATATAATACTTAAGTTAGAATATCTAACTGTGTATAATTAAAAAATGTGGATGATGAATTTACTTACAATATTTTTGATGATAAATCTACATTAGCCACATTCATCCTCCATATTTTTTAATTATATTCAGTCGGATATTCTAACTTATATTTTTTATAAAGTTATATTTTTAGCATTATTCTTTAAATTATCTGTTTAATTTGTATAATTGTAATACAAACCTGTTTTATTCTCTGTAGAGCATGATTATGAGAACAAACATCGAAAATATAGTTGTTATTTTATTAACTGAACCTCAAGAATCAAATAAAACAAATATATATAGAGTCAAAAAAATATATTCATATACGGAGTGTTCAATATTCGAAGGCCACTCCTTTTTTTTCCACAGTTTTTGAAATTTTGAAACGAAACTCTCAGGGTCTTAACTGTGTCAAATAAAGTTTCTTTTGAGGTTATGGTCTGCTCTCCAACCTTCACCAGTTCTTCTCCAGCGGCCCTAACTTTGGAATTTCCAATGGGATGTGGTGTTTTTTACGATGGATTTTGATATAAAATCAAATTTTAAATCGATTTTATACCGGTGATTTTTTATATCCGGGGCACCATTTTGCCTAATATTTAGAGAGCTGAATGCTCCATTAAGGATACGCTTCCACCGTAGCCAATAAATAAATTAGTTTCATCACAATCTTTTCGACGATTTGAGCCTTTCGAAAATAGCCAGGGATACCCACTTAATGACAGAACCTTCGCCTCAGTCTCTCAGCATCTTGGGGAGTTAGAGCCTGATGAAGTGAAATTCGGTACGGCCTCATACGGTGTTGTTTTAGTGTGGCCCACACCTTTCCCATGCTTAAGGGGGTATCCCTGGCTATGTCCTGAATGCTTCGATGAGGATACGCTTCCACCGTAGCCATCACATAAATGATAATATTTTCATCACGGCTTTGCCGATTTGGGGGCAACCTTTCAAGTCGACCTGTTCTCACCCCTTGTCTTACCACTCGAGGGAAGATTATTATTATTATTTTATTTTTGCAATATCAGTTTTAGACTGCTTATTTTCTTAAAATGATTTTTCTCGATTTTCGGCAAAACGGTGCCCAGGATAAAACACTTCACCGGTATAAAATCGATTTAAAATTTAATTTTCTAAACCCGTCGTAAAAAATACCACATCTCATTGGAAATTCCAAATTTAGGGTCACTGGAGAAGAACTGGAGAAGGTTGGAGAGCAGACCTGAAAAGAAACTTTATTTGACACAGTTAAGACCCTGAGAGTTTCGTTTCAAAATTTCAAAAACTGTGGAAAAAAAGGGGGTAGCCTTCGAATATTGAACACCCTGTATATATATATATATTAATTATACAATAAAGGTAAGTATAAGTGTGAGTACATAACGTAAGTCTGGAAAAATCCTAAAGATCAAAAGGTGGATATTAAAAAGAATTTATGGCCCAAGAAATATCACAGGGACGCTACGGGAGATCGAATAAAAAAAGACACGTAAGGCCCTGAGAAAACTACGACTAAATTTCAACGGGCACATAGACAGGATGGATTCCAAAAAGTTGAATAAACAAATATTTGATAAGACATATGATCTGGAAAGCCAGAGTGGTTTCCAGTAGAAAATGAAGTATGGCCGTGGGGAATGGACAGAAGGAGAAGACTGGAACAGTTAGATATGAACGAAGAGGAGGAGAAGAGAGAATGAGCTTGTGATAAGAAATAAAACATTATATTTTAGAGATCCTTCATTGGCCAGTTCTCAATTTAAAAAAAAAGTGACAACATATAGTCAATAAAAATAATAGACAGAAAAACAAAACAAAAATTGAGAAAGAAAAAAAACTACATACAGTCACAATATATATATATATATATATATATATATATATATATATATATATATATATATATATATATGTAAAATATACAAGTATATCAATATAATAATGAATTAAATAATGAATATTAATATAATATAATAAAAAAAATACAAATTTATTTTTATTTGTTATACTGGCGTTCCAGCCACAACAATGATGGGCGCACCGCACTAATCATCATCTAATCCAAGAGGACAAATTACAAATAAAATAAAAAACAACAGTTTTCATCTTTATTTGCAATTTGCCCAGACGACATCCATGATTTCTGCGGCCTTAACGCCATAAGGAAAAATGAAATTTTATATGAGAAACGGGAAACTGAAATGAAATACCTACATTCAACGAACATTAAAGATATAAGTAATATTCATATGAACTTTTGGATTCATAACAAAAATCCAAAACAATAAAATAAAACGGTGCTGTTGTATGACTATTGTTTCGATTCTCGACATTTGTAATCGACACGTCTTTAATTAAAACATGGACATTGTTTAGGTCAAATTGCTTACTAGAAAAATTAATTAAATTTAATTAAAATCTATGATATTTTAAATACATAATGCCAAAATAAAAAGAAACGCTGAGAAATATCAATCACTGATGAGCTACAAGATTAGGAGGAATTATGTATTCAGCCAAAGATAGACATAAATATAATAAATTTTCCGTCCAAATGTAATTTCATGAATTCATTCATCCAAATAACAATTAACAAGTATTGGAGAAATAAAAATAATTTATTCATAATTATGAATGTAATGTATTTCTTGGCGAACCTACGAAATGAATCTTGACCTTCCCATCTTGGCTAGAATAGGTTAGTAACCTGCAGTATGCTACTTCAACTAGGGCAGGAAGAACGTGTTATCACCTGTCCTTCCTGCCCTAATTGAAGTACGTAAGGATGTTAAGCCCCAATAAACAAACCATTTATTCATAATAATGTTAATTTAAAAATAATTAATGTCAATTCAAGGGAACAAAAGGAGTGAAATCGTAAAACATCCAAGAGCGTCCAGGGCTTGAAAAAATTCTGGTTCAACCGAAGCAAGGACATTTAAGATTTGTGATAACATTATTCTTCTTGGAGACAGCTCTTTGGCGTCGGCAACTCCTTGTGTACCCTCCGCTCAGAGGCATTTGACATGCTTTCACTGATCTATGCTGTATCATTATATAAACATATATCGACATCATATATCACCAAGAACTTTAGTTAGAGGAATTATCATATAGTCAACATTCATCTCGTTATATAATAAAATACTCTACAAAATATAATAAAAAAAACTTATAAGTACTATGGCTCCATATTTCAGAAAAAAATCCCCGCTGTCGATCAAAAACAAAATCGTTCTGTACAAATCAGTCATAAGACCATTACGGACGTACGGCTCTTCCGTATGGAGCAACACCTGTGACTCAAACTATAAAAAAATTGAAAGGGTGCAAAACCGATGCATGAGAATAATAAATGACTACCCAAGATATACAAAAATAACCGACATCCTACTCGAATTAGGTTTTCAAACAATTAAACAATTTATTCACACACAGACCAGAAACTTTTTCAACACTACAAACAATTCAGGAAATCTAATTATTCAAACAATAGGCAGTTATAACAAGCAATCCGTACGAAGATACATACACAAACGTACAAACCACAGACTACTAGAATATTTTGCTAATAAGACATCCAAAACTTACTGTTTCAGCAAGAAATTAAATTTATTGAAACAAAAATAATATATAAGTTAATTATCCGAAAAGTTGATTAACTTTTACGTACAAAAACTTAACAAATTATGCATTTTAGTTTAGTAAATTTTATTATGCATTTGTTTTGTTTTTTTCTTATTTTGTAGGTTTTTTAGTACTTTTTTTCCTACTGTTTAAATAAATGCTTTTCAAATTATATCCATTTTAGCTAAGCTCTCTATGTGGTGTAAATTGTTTTATTACCAAAATATGTAATAATTTGAATAAAACTTTTATTATATTATATTATATTATCTTTTTTTTTAATCTACTTTTTCCTGTTAGGAATCAAAATTTTATAAACAAAATTGTATTCAATAAATGAGAGACATTATGAATTACTATGATGTCCAATGAATGACAATTTTAAATAGAATAAAATTGTGAAGTATTTATCCATACGAACTCTGATGAAAATACGGTATTATAGGCCATCGTCTTTCTGTATTAAGATTTAGTTTTCTATACTTTATTATTTCGGGGATTTCATTTGAATCACATCTGTTTCTGTTACGAAACTTGTTACGATAGTCGATTCACTATGAGAGCTGAGATCATCTTGTTCTGCTTAAAGCATTATACAACTCATTCCTAACACTGCCACCCTTCGTTCATGTTTAAATTCGACTATATTCTAGGAACGGCGGATCGGTGCCTGGTAGAGAATAGTTGCTCCAGACAAATAAACCATTCTAAAGAAAGCCTCTGCACCCAAAACAAAAACTTTCCTTCTGAGAAAAGAGTGTGAAATTTAACTAAAATGAACATATGTTCTCGTATTACTGAATTATTAACAGTTATTCAGATGATGGCTTTAATGTTATGAAAATAAAATTATGAACTATATATGAATTATGTGATAAAAGAAATCTCAAACATATCAACATATCAAAGAAAAATCATTCGAATATATTGATTCGAATATATATTGGTTTAATTCGCCTTTAGATTTGTTTGATATATTATTTATAGAAGCTTAGAATATTTTTCTAAGAACTAACAAGTTTTTCTAATATAAAAAATAGATTAAATTTTATCAATTTTAAACGCTCGCCACCTATTGGTCAATTTTCAAACTTCATTGCTATCCATATATTATCACTTTTTTAATAACAAATTAATAGAAAGTCAGTAAATTTTGTTATTGCTAAACCTTCCTGGAACTATAAAGATGATGTGGTTAAAATTTGTTGCAGATAGGTTCAATGGTTTTCGCGGTTAGTGATCACAAACAAAAAGTCGGTTGTCCTTTTATATAACTATATATTTGAATATATTTTAAGTACGACATGAATATAAACTTAGAGAACTACTAATTATTATTACCTTATTACCTTTACTGAGGCAGATTGTAGTATACGATACAAAAAAAAATCTACGATTGTATTTAGTTCATTAGGCTTTGTTTCGTACATTCAATTATTTATTGTCATGTTCTCTTCCACTAAACGTTTATTAATTTATTTTTTAATATTGAGAAAAAATATGATTTATAAAGTTTTAATAATTCCACTAAGAACCTATTTTTCGGAATAAGCATATTTTCGGAAGCGCCACTTTCCTTGATCTCTTACAATAGTATCACTGTTTGTATTGAGGGCACAAAACTTCGTTACTGCTTTGTTTTTTATAAACAGCCTCCTGAAAAAAAGTAACTTATTGTTCTAATTTTACACTGGTGGTTTTCCTCGTTCACCGGAGGAATTCTGGTCTTCGCTGAACTGCTATTGTTAAACACGCTCATAATTTGTTCAGGTCCAAGAGGAAATTATTGTAAAGATGTTCGAGGAAAACTGTGTGACCTTGGTCAATGTCAGTAGAGCTATTTGGTGCCAATTTCAACATTAACTACCAAAAGAAAATTAATAAATGTTATGTTGTAGAAGTTAATTTCTTCCCTCGGTTTTGTGTATTTCCTATAAAAATGATCTGTTTAAATAATAAATCTACCATTTAATTCTTAACAGACCATTTTATAAGCAGATACTTTTTGCCCTGCCTAGATTTATCTGTTTAAATGATATTCTTGGTTTGGTTGATTAGGTAACTTCTTGCCTACTACTACTATTTATAAAATATGAAACTGTAATTATTTGCAGAGTGAATCGCCTGTGTTGTTGGATGCTAAAACTACACACTAAAAAAACAATTAAAAAAATAAAGAACATGTAGCTTTACAACTAAATACATGTATGCTCGGTAGTTGGTAAGTACGAGTAAGTTTTGTTTTGAGTTTCTAGACCCTTAAGTCAATTCAAGCCTATATGAGAGATTGTAATTTTCTGCCTTCAGCTGGACTCGAGTTCAGGGACCGGAGTTCAGTGCTTTATCTACTGAGCTAACCTCCTCCACGAAACTATCTAATAATGGAAACAAGTTTTCAGTTTTAGTTATTTGTTCGGATTCTTTAAATGTACAACTTTTCTTTGGATTTGTTACCGATAAAGACTAAATCGTATGTACTTATTTGAAACCTTTTTTTTTTTTTGTTCTATTTGCTATATGCATTATATATGATTATACATTATTATTTAAAAAAAGCATTTAAATATACTGATCAGAAAACTCCTGGAACAATTGGAAGCTGGGGCATAGAAGCTGCAAGTTAAAGACAGACTACATGTCTATTTTATATAACTGATGGAAACACAAAAGTCTCTGAAAAATTAGAGCTTTTCCATTATTTTTAACAGAGAAAAAAAGATCTCTGTCTAGACTTTTATTTTATTTATTTATTTATTTTATTTATTTATTTTATATATATATATATATATATATATATATATATATATATTTTTTTTTTTTTTTTTTTTTTTTTTTTTTTAAATAAATGCGAGAATAAGGAAAAACAAATAATAATTATAAATATAGGTTTAGTAACAGTTGATTATACATCGTTAAAATAATGTTTGTAAACAACAAGAAACAACAAGAGCTCAAGCTTCTGAAGAAATAAAAACGGTCCTTTCCTGTGAATTCCATATTTGAATCAAGATTTTGATACACTAAAAATAAAATAAGATATTATAGAAATGTTTAATCAACAGAATTCTAAATTCAAAGATAACTGAATGTTTTATATATTGCTATCATTATCTTTTCAAACAACATTTTAATATAATATTAACAAATTTTAGTACCAGTTATTAATCTAGTGTGACCTCTGTAAAAATGAAACTACAAATTACTATGCCAATATTCCGACAATGAAGGCTGAACGTTGATCAGAAACTAAAATCATAAGTATATAAGTTTGCAATATGAACCTAACATAAGTAACATTAATAAATACACATAATGGTCACAATTTAACTTTAATTTTCGGCCAAGGTAAAAACTAATCACCATGAGGGTTTGATCAGGTTATACACACACCCTTTGGATCAATACAATTTTTAATTATCAACGAGAAAACTTGTGACTTTGGAGGCTGTCCAAGCGCCCTGGCCGCCGCCCCAGTATTAGTTAATGTACGAACCGAAATACAACAATAACAGAGAACCTTAGCAGGAAAACAGCCGATTTTCCGTTCTGACTAGAGCAATAATCGCCAGTCATCTGAAGTGATTAGGGTTCAAGTTTAGAAAAAGGAAGATGATAATTTTTAGATTACCCTTTTTTTACTTGTTCTCATTTTGTGATGATTTAATGTTCTAATTTTTTTCTTTCTGTGATGTAAATCAGTTACATTTAAAGAACATTGTGTTTAGATGTTTACACACTTTTAGCAACTTGAGGATCCTGAACTTTTTCATTTTTTAATTGTTGAAGGTGTTATTCCTAAATAGAGGAAATTATGTATAATTCGTTTGTTATTGTCTGCCATTGGAGCTCACGATTTACAAACTTTAAGTTTTCCGTTTTCCTTTACTGATGATGTTCCCTTCCCTACTGGTCCAATTGTTCTATTATAACATAACTCTAATTGTCTAATCATTGAATTTGATTGGTTTATCAACATTGGTGTTCCATAGAGTAACGGGGCGCACAGTAGGTCCAAATGGCCAAAAAGCGAAAAAAAATTCAATATATTTTTAACTAATGATCTTATTGACTTACAGTCTGTCGCATTCAATTTAGAATAGAAAATTGCATTGAAATTTCACCTTGGAAATAATTTAACTTGAAGAAAAGACAAAGAAAATTGGGAAATCACAAAATAAAAAAAACATCCTGAAATCATTATTTTATTGTAATTTGTAAAATGCATTTAATTGTAGAGAATTTAGTTATTCAGCAATTTCCAAAAATAAATAAAAACATTGAGCTATAGTTAAAAATAATTTATTTATTAAAAAAAAAAATTCAAATTGAGAATAAATACAAATGATAGAACAAATAAACGTAAATAGAATATTTATAAATACCATTATTAAACTTGAAATTTCATCCATTATTTTTTTTAAATTTTTTGGAGGGGCGTAGCTCAGTGGGTTAGGCTCTTGACAACCAAGCTCCTGGGCCCGAGTTTCAGTCCGACTGAAGGTTGAAAATTTGTCTATGTTATTTCGGTAGTGGCTGGACTTCGAGGTCGGGAAACTCTCCTGGGGCACACCCAGCCTCTAAGCGTACACAAAAATGAGGAAAAACCTGGCAGTTGAGCTTGATTTAGGCCAAATCCTCTCCTTTCACAACCGCTGGCCTAGTAACAGTACATCCTTAGTACTGAACCCAAGACCTTCATGGGTTGCTAGAGGTACAGTTTTTACTTTTTTTTATTATTAAACTTAGAATAATTGAATAAATTAACTTTATGAAATTTTAAAACAAAATTATTTTTGATCGCTATTATTTTTAAAAAATAATTTAAACATATTAAACGAACAACCCTAAGGCTTCTGCACTACCTACATGTAATGTATTTTTACTTGGATGAGTTTTGTTGTGATTCTAGAAAAAGGCTTGTAAAATATTGCAAGTTAGAAATAGACGCTCATATTGAAGACAGGCTTCCAGGATTGTAAAACCCAATAATGAATGAATGGATGTAAAAATATTATAATTTCATCACTTTTCAGTATCTTCTAGTTTCATGTTTAAAAGTAATCGAAGATTTTATGGACGGTTCTGCAGGACTATTGAGTTTTATGAGTATTATGTATTATGAGTATTATGAGTATTGAGTTTGTTTTTTTAGGTTTATAGATCTAAAATCTAAGGTATTAATACTTTATTTAGGTTATTTACAACTGCAGAATCTCCCATATGTATCTAATAAATGAAATACACACATCAAAAAAGTATTGCATCACCTGAATATTTTAATTTCGCTTGAATATTTAGGAGAAATATTTTTAGAGAGTGAAAGTGCAACTAATACTGATAAAAAGCATTATAATTAAAAACAGAAAACATCCTTGTAAAATTACAAAAAATAATAAAATACAAAAAATGCAGAAAATACAGAAAAGAGGAAAATGTGATGTAGTTAAAAAATTGTTTAACAAACATTTATCGTTTACCTAGTTCTCTGCGTTTCCTCCCTGGGCTCTAATTAGAGCTTGGACTCGTACTGGCATTCGTAAAATAATGTGGTCTATGTCTTCCTGTCAAAGATTCCGCCATTCTTGAATCCCTGCTTCCAACATTCCTAGCGACCGGGAGTGTTGAGGACAGACTACGTAGTGGTAGGCCACACTTTACCACAAGACAAGAGGACCGTTATACAGGGTGAGTATCTCTTAGTGTAAAAAAAAGAATTTTGTGACACTAGATCAAAAATGTAGCAAAATGTCGCAGACCTCATCTCTCTATTCCAATCCGTTGCTGATATACGATAAATCAAATACTTTTTTGAGGAAACCACGTTTTTATCCATAAAAGCTGTAATATCTCCATTTTGTTTAAATATTTCTCAAATTTTGACCACATTTTCGGATTAAGCATTAAATTTTCTATGATAGTTGAGTACCTGTAACCTTGAATTTTAAAAACTTGGTATCTAAAGAACAGCTTGATCTTCACCTATTTAGGGAAGTTACAATGTCTAATATTACTTCAACGCTCACCGTTTTTCGAAAAACTATCCACAAAACGTCAAATCTCAGAAAAACTTGCAAATTTCAACAGCTTTCGATTGATATGTTAAACGCAATGACTTTGTTTCAATTTCATGGAGAAATTTACTTTTGAAACAGAAAAAACATGGTGTTCTCATTTGGCATACAAATCAGTTACTTGTGTAAATAAAACATTACAATCCCTTAATGAAAATGTGCATTTTAAACATAATAAACTCTTCAAAATAAAGGAAAACTGTCAATAAAGCGACACCAGGTTAGAGGATATTATGTTTTTACATTTATCTATATAACATTATTATTTAGGATTTATTTTATTAGATGTTCAATGTAATGTTTAAAATCCAATGTTATTGAACATAGACCTCAATTTTGCCGTTAGCTTCTGAATGCAGATTGTGTTGAAGATTACTACTTTTTGAGGTGAATTTTATGGGCAGATGAGTCTGTTTTTACAGGGGAACTAAGCTAACAGCAAGAAGACAGCCCTTTTCCACTGCAGGTGACTACCGCCGACACCTTCAGCGGTCTACAGGCACAACTATAAGTGACTAAACCGTCCGAAATCGCCTCCACGAAATTGACCTTCGAGCAAGAAGACCCTTACACCGCCCACTCTTGAATAGGAACCATCGTCGGCTACGACTTCAGTGGGCAAGGAATCACAAAGAATGGCTGTTGCCTCAGTGGAGGAATTGCCTGTTTACTAATGAAACCAGACTTGCCCTGGTCCCTGACAATAACCGATTAAGGGTCTGGAGGGTACTTGGGAGGCCGAGTCGCTTGAGGTACCCATCTCATAGAGCCCAGCAGCATTGTTTTGGGCAGGAGTAATTGACATGTCCAGAACTGAACTGATACCCATCCAAGGGACCATGACTGCTAATTCGTACTTGAACGAGGTGTTACAAGCTATCGTGAGAACACTAGCAAGAAGACACTGCGATGGCTTCACCTCATCGTGCGAGGATAGTAACTGAGTAGCTCTAGGAAGCTGAAATTCAAAGAATGGACTGGCCTGCATTCTCACCAGACATGAATCCCACAGAACATGTCTGGGACATGCTTCACCGAGTGGTACTGCGTCACCAGAACGTCCCTACCACTTTTCAAGAACTGAGGGAAGCAGCGATTCAAAAATGGCGGAATCTTCGACAAGAAGACATAGACCACATTATTTTACGGATGCCAGTACGAGTCCAAGCTCTAATTAGAGCTCAGGGAGGAAACACAGAGAACTAGGTAAACGATAAATGTTTGTTAAGCAATTTTTTTTAACCGTATTTTTCGTATTTTATTCATTTTTGTATGAATACATCTTTAGCACTGTTACCTATTGCCCTTAATTGAGGCAGATTGTACATATATTTCAATTTAAAAAAAACAATGATGCGATTAAATGAAAATTAATATTTGTAAGTTTATAAGGGTGTTTTCTGTTTTTAATTGTAGTGCTTTTTATCAGTATTAATTGCACTTTCACTCCCTAAAAATATTTCTCCTAAATATTCAAGCGAAATAAAAAATATCAGGTGATGCAAAACTTTTTTTATGTGTGTATTTTCATTATTTAGGCTTTTGATCTCTTGTCATTTAAATAATTTAAATGAAACTTATACTGAAAAAAAAAAACTAGAATTAATACTTTAAAAAATAATTGTGATATATGACACAATATTAAGAGTAACATAAATCGATCGAGTTAAAGATGGCCAGTAATTTATTTTCCTTGAATATTTTTATTGTTATGTTCTGGTAGTCAGTATGATAAAGTTTATAATGTAACTTCAAAGTTACAGTACAACTGCGACAAATTACCACCAATGATATTTGTAAGGAATGAATTACCTATGAATACAGTTAAGAAGAATTTCGATTCTTCTATAATATTAAAAATAGAACAGCATTGCAAATAGATCATGCCATGCTGGAGGTGTTAAAGAAAAAAAAACCCATGGAGATATAGACTATACGAAACGTTGCTTGGATTGGCTCTTATCCAAAATATAATCGTTTTGACGCGAGTTTAAGTAAGGCAACCTACGTTTATTAATAGTGTAGTCTGTTTTCAAATGATTAAATCTTATAAGAGAACTTTGATGTGATGAAACATTAATTCCAGTTAAGATAACTGATTTCAAAATATATAGTTCAGCACATAAAATTTATTACGTCCAGTTGGTTGATAAAGAGATCGCTACGTACCTAAGGAGTAGGTAGTTATAATAGGTAGTATCTGTACTCTATTCGACTTGTATAGTTGTTCCCAAGAAGATCCATTACTGAATCATAGTAACTTAAATTAACATGGAACATCCACTATTTTGCGCGATGCCTAGAAACTCACAACCTTATAAACCGGGTATAAGTAATCCTGAGAGTTAGCAACTTATACACAGGGTGCAGGAGGTTGAGCAGATGGTCACAGTGCACTTTTGGCCTTTTTCCGACTTACCAACTTATTCCCTGTGACCATCGATTTTCTGATAAAAACTCAAATAATTAAGTAGCCTTTTTTTTGACACCGGCTAGAGATAAAATTTTGTATGCACCTAACAAAATAAGGTGCCTTCATCTCCATCGCGAAGCCTTAACCCCTTCCACTACGTGAGTTTATAAACTAACTGACACCACTTGGAGGAAAATAGCCTACTTTACTCCCTTTGGAGCATTGATAACTATTTTGCACTATTTTTACTTTAACGTGTAACGATTGTTTATAAAATAATAATATGACCATAAAAAATTGAGTTCAAAAACTCCATTTAAAAAAAGGTATTTTTTTTTTTTTTTAAATAAGTCACCGTTAATTAAGCAGGTACTCTCCATAATTTTTCACACACACAAAATAATATTACATTTTAAGAATACTAAATTAAATATAATTTGATTATTAACTGTAATGCATCTTAATAGAATACAGGGTGTCCCAGACATAGTGTAAAAAAAAAATTGGGTAATTTTTAGAAACTAGTGTCATACCTCAATCTGTTGAGAAGATAGAATTTTTTTTTATTTTTAAAATCTTTATTTTTTCTAAAAAATGGCAGTTTTCTCTACTTTGGTTTTGAGTAGAAACAAAACCGATTATATTCTCTTAATCAATATTAAATTTTCTAAAATATGACATAGGTCTAGTTTTTTTTTAATTAACTTTTAGAGGGCCTTTTAACGCGCAAAACACAAAACATTTATTAAAACTTAAATTTTTAATATTTTTTGAAAATTTCTCACTCCCCACTGGAGCACCCTAGAAGCCGTCAAATTTCCCAAAACTGCGGAATTTAGTTAGCTTTTTAGTGGTGTAACCCATGATACAATTGTACTTCACCTTTTGAGTTTAAAAGAAGTTTTTCTGATGAAAAGCACGCTAGAGAATAAATACTTGATTGAAGAAGTGTATTAGTTATTTTATCTCTTGTCCATATGCATGAGGGGTAAAAAGTTGTGAAGGTGGTAAGTCCTCTCTTCCCCTCCCCCCCTCCAAAAAATCTTATTTATAGGGAGTTTGGAAGGGAGGGTCCAAATTCTTGCTGATTACTAGCTTGAAACCCGACGATTTGGGTATCGGTTCTGATACTCTCTATGAGCTACTAGCGCATTGCCATTGCAGAACCCGTAGACGAAAATCATACCTGCGTACTCACTTATAGTGAAGTCCATGGCTGAAGAAGAGTGAATGGCAGTTGATGCAGTCATGAAATGAGAGGACAACTTCTTATAACCTTTGCAAACAGTGGGATTATAATTGTTTACAAAGCTTAACTAAATAAATCCACTAATTCCAATCAGAACATGATATCATTGTCTCGGCTAATGAGTAGCAGGCACATTATGTTTGCTTATAATTTCTTCAAATAATCCTAAATTGTTATTTTTTATATTTAAAAAAAAAAAAAGTAAGAAAAAAGTACGTTTATGTACATTAGGTAATCAGCAAGATTTGGGTTCCCTCCCCCTAACTCCCTATAAATAAGATTTTTTTGGGGGTGGGGAGGGGGAGTTAGGGCTTGCCACCTTCACAACTCTTTACCCCTCATGCATATAGACTAGAGATAAAATTACTAATACATTTATTCAATCTAGTAGGTACGTGAAGGTAGGGGAAGGCAGAACATCAGACATGGTAGGGCCATTTGGACTAGGAGAAAGGAACTCTAGAGGGGATGATCTTGAAAAGTTTGCGGTATCAAATGATTTAGTGATTATGAACACCTGGTTCAAACTTCCACCTAGAAGATTCTAGTAGATTGTAGAAGTCTCCAATGGACAAACCTGGGAAATGTATGAGAAACCAAATTGATTTCATACTAGTAAATAAACGTTTCAGAAACAGCTGTACACCAGTAAAAACATACCCAGGTGCAGACGTAAACTCTGATCATACACCGCTTGTAGGAGTTTTTAAAATTAGAATGAAGAAAGTGAAGAGCAAGAAAAAACAGATCTATAATTTGAGGAAAATGAAACATCCAATAGTAAAAAAAGTGTACAAACAGAATTCAACATGGTGATTAATACAGAGGACATCACAAGACACAATGTAGATTTAGATATAAATTTAGAATTGAACAAACTACAGAATGTTGTACAGGAACTAAAAGAGAAGTACATGAAACCAGAGAGAGGGAAGAGGAAGTCATGGATGAAGGATGAGATACTGAATCTAATGGAGGAAAAGAGATTAAATAAAGGAAGCCCAATAGAATACAGGAAGGTAAATATGCATATCAGAAGAAAAATAAGGGAGGCAAAAGAAAATGAAAAAGTGGAGCAATGCAAGGAAATCGAGTTTTATCAAAGTAAATATGATAGTTTCAATGTACACAAGAAAGTTAAAGAAATAACAGGGAAATACAGAAAGAGCAGCGGAGATTATCGCACAATTAGCTTGATGAGCCACATCTTGAAATTGTTTTTGAAGGTGATACATAGAAGAATATATAGACTATGTGAAGAACAGATAGCCTCTAATCAGTTTGGGTTTGTCAATGCTGTGGGTACGAGAGAAGCCTTGTTCAGTGTACAAGTATTGTTTCAGAGATGCAGAGATGTAAATACAAATGTATTTGCTTGCCTAATAGACTACCAGAAGGCTTTTGATAGAGTAAAACATGACAAATTGATAGAGATTTTGAAAAATATTGGAATGGAGGAAAGAGATCTGCGAATCATCAAGAACCTATATGGGAATCAAACAGCGGTGTTGCGCATTGATAGTGAACAAACCGAAGCAGTCAAAATTCTCAGGGGAGTAAGACAGGGATGTATATATTTTCTGCTATATTATTTTTTAAGGGAAGTGAATGAAATAAAAAAATATGAAACCTATGATATACTTTCTCACATTTATTTTTAGATCTTTATGTTTTATTGCCTTAATTATACAATCGGTCCTCACTTTAGGGCATTTAAGTATTATGGATGACCAAGAATCCATTTCAAAAAAATATGTATACTGAAATTTTTATCACTTAAATTGATACAACAATCAAAATATATAAACACACCAATCCATGTACAAATTATGTTCTTAAGTTTTGTAACCTTTTGCACATTAGATAAGATGAAATAAGAAAACATGAATGGTTAAAAAACACTTAATCCTTACGAAAATCATTTTGTTAACTTCTGTTTCACCTATTTACATTTAAGAATACTAAATATCAATATAACACACTAAACAACACAATCCAAGTTGAACTGTAGAGGTTTGCTTACATGTGAGGTTATAGGAAAGAACTATCGATAAAATTTAACTCGAAGTGAATATTTTCACCCATACTATTTAATATATATTCAGAATTCATATTTAGAGAAGCCCTAGAATAGCATTGTAAGAGTCAGAAGTAAGTACGGGCTTGAAATAAACACCACAAAGACAAAACTCATGGTCGTAAGTAAGGAAAATATTACAGGAGTAAACTTAGTCATAAACCAAAGATCTATAAAAAGAGTAAAACAATAAACATACCTTGGAACCATAATAAATGAAAATTGGGATAACTCTCAGGAAATCAGGATTCGTATCGGGAAGGAAAAAAGTGTTTTTCAGAAAATGAGTGTCGTCTTCAAAAGCCATAATATAACTCTAAGAACAAAAATCAGACTCTTGCACTGCTATGTATATTCTGTTCTCCTATATGGTGTAGAGACATGGACCTTAAATAAAAACATAGAGAAGAAGCTGGAGGCCTTTGAATCGTGGCTTTATATCCTTGGAATGAGATATGATTTGCTGCAAAAAATACTTCAAGGGAAAATCGACAGCAAAAGAGGTCCTGGAAGAAGACGAATATCCTGGTTTGACAACCTCAGATGCTGGTTCAGTATGTCTTCAACGGAACTTTTCCGCATTGCTACCGATAAGAGAAGAATAGCCATCATGATCGCCAACATCCGAAGCGGATAGGCACCGAAAGAAGAAGGTACGAAAAGCAATCAAGTATTTATTCTCTAGCGTGTTTTTCATCAGAAAAACTTCTGTTAGACTCAAAAGGTGAAGTACAGTTGTATCATGGGTTACACCACTAAAAAGCTTTGTGTTTCGCGCGTTAAAAGGCCCTCTAAGTTAAGTTAAAAGTTAATTTAAAATAACTAGACCTATGTCATATTTTAGAAAATTTAATGTTGATTAAGAGAATATCAGCGCTTTTGTTTCTACGCAAAAACAAAGTAGAGAAAACTACCATTTTTCAGAAAAAATAAAGATTTCAAAAATAAAAACAAAAAAATTCTATCTCCTCAACAGATTGAGATATGACACTAGTTTCTGCGCCATTTTACCCCGTTTAGTATGCAGTATTACCCAATTTTTTTTACACTAAGTCAGGGACACCCAGTATATTACCAAGTGAACACTGTTGAAAACATTATAAAATATTTGCATTCATCAAAAATACAATTTTTAGTCCCCTGGCTTGTTTCTAGGGATGATAAAATACAATAAATATAAATATAATATAATACTGAACCTTGAGCAACAACAAAAGAAAATTAAAATCTTCCAAATGCATATAATTATAACACTGCATATATATCCAATATATTTTATTGTTTCAAAAAGATTTCGAATATTATTAGGAAAGATTCAGAAACTTGACTTAGGAGTTGATTCTGTTCTGGGGGAAAAAAAAAAAACTATCTGAAAAAAGACAGAAATATTTAGATTTCTAAGGGTAGTGGTTGACCCTGAAAACTGACTTGTTTGTCTAACTTATCACTTCTGAATATACACACTTCGTCAATGCTATTGTTGTATACTCGAAAAAAACAACAACAACAAAAACGACAAAGTTGTAACAAATGCCATGAAGTTGGAACATTTGACCTTAGTCCGATGGTAACATGCCAGAATAGCTAATATATTGCCATTAATAGATGTGAAACAACTTTGCGATTTCGTAATATCTAAAAGTAAAAGTGTCAAATTTCTTTTAAATCTAATTTCATTCAGTATCAAGTTCTTCGTATCCAGTTGCATCCGCACAAATCATAAACGCTTCAATGACAAATCAAATGGACACATTAACGAACTTATAAAAAATATTTATACAACCGACATAACTGATACACGACGAATGCTCAAAAAGAGTTGGATGTGAGACCTCCTTGCCTAATATCAATTGGCTAAAAGTCAGGAGGATGCACTGCATCGTACTGTCTCCCTCATATAATTTATCAATGTACTACACACCATCCACTGATTGTATATTTATGTATAGAGTGAATAAAGAAACACAGATATAAAAAAAAAGTCCCCTATATCTATCACTATGACCATAATCAATCCTAGTTATCATTTTTTGGTCACAATTTTCATAATTGTTTAGAAGCCTTATTATTATAGATGAATTAGATCATTTTAAAAAAATAGTAAAGTAAGACTTATGTGAAAAGAATACTCCCACAAACCGAGCACTCAGTGTTGGGCTCTACAATTAGTAAAATTTAGTTAAGTTGATTGTAAAATTGAATATTATATAAAACTAAATAATAAATAGGCATAGTTTATAAATATAAATATAAACAGTTATTTAAAAAATTTAAGATATGTAGGCAAAAGTTTACTATTTTCATTCAAACCAATATAACTCCTATATGGTTGATCCTAAAGACAAATTATACATAACAAAAAATATTCTCCATTAAATTACTGACCGGCAAACTGTCTTCAAATTTTCGATCAGAGCAACACCAAAAAAATTACATTTTTACATACAAAAAGTTACATTTTTGAGGGTGAAAAAAAAGTTACCGATTTGGGGGTGAAAAAAATATTACACAAGGAAACAATAGACTCTTGGTCAAAAGAAATAATAAAGTAAGAGGGATGTGGAAACAATACTCGCACACACAGAGTACTCGGTGAGTTAGAGGTTGACTCTACAATTAGGGAAATTACTTCAATTCACAAGTTATCTTAGTAGTAAAATTTAATAATATATTCTATAAAAATAATTACGAGAAAGGAAAATTAAACAAGGAAAACAATGGAGATGGCGTGATTGCACTAATCCTGAACTTTTTTTTTTCTTTCTTTTTCAGTTTTTTTTCTTTTCATTTCATTTATTCTTATTGTATATAGTTTGTGAATGGATCCACAAAGCCATCCATCTTACTTATTGCCCTCTTTGAGGCAGATTGTAATACTTTCCAATAAAAGATTTAATAAGAAAAAAAAAAAAAAAAAAAAAACCTGTACTACGAACATAATATAATTTTTCATTGCAGGGCTTTTTATAGCCTAATTTAACAATGAATCTCGAGGCCATTGCTGATTTTGCTAATTATCCAAAATTTACGAAGAAAATGTATTACAAATATTTAACGTCAAATCATAAATCACTCTGAAACTGAATGGATTTTGTTTCCAGGTTATTTTATCATTTTAGATCAGCACTATTCAAAATATCATAAACATATATAGTTTTTGTTTTCTATGGAAGATCATATATTTATTATTTTGGATGCGGGTCTGTAGCTTTGTTGTGTAACTTTTTTTTTTTTTTTTTTTTTTTTTTTCACCCTTAAAATTGTAACTTTTTTTCACACTCAACTAAATAACATTTTGGCACGCTCTGGCTCTATTGCTGTTGCTCGGGTCGAAAATTTAACGACAGTTTCCTCATCAGAAGCAGCAGATTATAGATGGACCTATCCATGATCTATCATTTTTCCCAGTCAGAAAGAAACTGAGATTTTTTTTTTTGTCAATGCGTTGTGATCGCATTAAATCGCATTAAATTTCGCCCAGTATAAAAACTGTAATTCCAAAATACGAAAAAGATATGTTCCATCTGTAACCCCAGGGTTGTTAATAATTTTATATTATCGTGCTATTGAGAATAATAGAATAAACGGACAACAATCGAAAATATGATCCATAATATACAAAATCATCCTTACTGGCATAAATATATGTACTTTAAACAAATTATGACTGTCCTGTAGGACATTAGAGCCAGCAGCTGTAGAAATGAAGCCGTCACTCCACACGGCTATCAATATATTTTAAGACAGCTCTGGGAAATGTAAAACCTAGCGCTACGCCTCTTCTCGGAACCTGACGCCATGTCTCCCTCCTTTCTTCTTTCTTAGATTGTTCTCATCATTTATTTATTCGTGTTTTCATTGAATCGCATCCATTGTTTGAGGAGAATCAAAGGTATGTAAAACAAGTTCCTTTACACTCCGTATTGATGTTCATATAATCGTTCTGAACCGTGAATAACCATAGCCTAACGTGATATAACAGTGTGGCCAAAGTTGTGGGCTTGATCTACCAAGTAAATAATATCAATATTGCAGTATAATTACTATTATTTTTTATTTATTTTAGTAATATACTTTAATGATATTCACAACAGTATACAATAAGTAAACGCAAACTTTTGAGAAGTATGTGAAATAGGTATATATATATATATATATTTATGTTCATATGTTTAGTTAATAATTTCACAGTTATATCCGGAGATCTTTAGCTACTTTTTGAAGTAGTGACCTTCTTTCTTAAGAGTGGTTGGTGTAAATATGGGCCCCCATTTCTCCAGAAACTTCAAGTGCAATATCACCGTTCGACGTATCTCCTGTTCCCAACATTAACAGGAAGAGAACCACTACACGTGGACCCAAAGCAGCTAGGTCAAACCTTATCGCCGGATCACAATACTAGGATCAGTTGACCAAGTCGCTTGACAAACTTACTTTCAAAAAGACGTCCTTTAGTAGTTTAGGGGTAATAAACCGGCCAGGGGGAAGGGGTGAGAAGGCAAAAGGCCTTCAAAAAAAGAAAATTCGATCCAGGCAACGATAAGATTCATTATCGTACTCAAAACTACAATGACCCTCACCTTGTGGACAAGGATGATGACACCAATCTAAACGTCAAAAAGAACCAGTTATGTTTGCAATTTCTATAAATCTATATTTTTTCTGTAATAGATAAATTTTCTACCATTTTGTATATTTTTTCCTGTTTTTAAACTATTTTTGGTGACTTTTTTGAAGGCCCAAATTTACACCCTATTATTCCTGGTGCTATTTCAAAAGTATTTTGTAAATGTTCGTTTTTAAAATGAAATAGTGGCAATCATATTTCATTTTGCCGTCTCAGATTTAGGAAACTTGTTATATTTGTTAATGAAAGACAAAAATTTAGAATTTTTCAAAAGAGGGTGCCCATATTTATACCATTTCCTCAATAGTTCGGGATATTGTGTAATAGATAATATCTGGTAGATATGATCTGTAATCGAGGAAATGAATTTAATGACAGTACTGTTTTCCCCATTCTGGGCATTTTAAATTTTAATTTAATGTCGTAACTTATTAAATTTTGAAACAGTTTTTAACTTGATGGAAGATAAATTTATGTTGTTTTTTCTTATTAATCCCGAAGCTTAATAATTCAATAAGACTAATTTTATTAACAACAATAAATGCCTGTTTTATTCTGAGATTTAAAGTTTTAGATATAAATGTTGTAGTAGTCGGATTTGATCATTTTTTATAAGCTTTCATTATTTATAAGCTTAGCTTTCATTATATCAAATTTGTATTTATAACCATTAATTTGACAAACGTTAAAGCTTCCAATTAATTATAAAACAATCATTTACACGACATTAACTAGTCCTATTTGGACTTCAACTGTTGAGCTCCATTAAATCTTCCAATCCTTCTCCTATCCCATCCTTACAATAAAATATCTTTCCTGAAATTTTCAATAATCCTTATTAATAAACTATTCCTCCTCTTTCGGATTCGACCATCTGTGTACCACGTTCAACAATTTATTTCATACTCATCCATTCTGTATTGACCACTGTCTATTAATTTGTATTTTAACTACTTCTGTAAATTTGATCTTGTTGACTGCTGTTCAAAATTCGTCTCTGTCCCAAATTGAATCCTGTTGTATATTTACTACCATCATATCTTCTTTTACCATCCGTATCCAAGTATTTGTTTCCTGTTTTTGGAGGATGTGTTCGAAAATTTTCTTTGTTAGCCTTTTCTCATTCGTTCTCATTCTGACATCCATAGAATGTCAATCTACGTTTCCTCATTGCATCAATTAATTTTCCATTAATATGATATATTTCTGTATTACTTTTTAGTTTAAAACCTTCTTCAGTCTTTCTTGGTCCTCATATTCTCCTCAATTTTTCTTTACTTCTTTTCGATATTTTCAATTTATCCTTTTTTGTTGAGAAACAAACATTCAGAGGCATATAAGCTTTCAGGTCAAACAATTGTTTTATAATGACTCAATTCAGCTTCAGTTGAAAGATTTTTTTTTTATAATATATATCTTTAGTTTTTTGGATGGCAAATTTTGTTAGCTCTTGTGAGATTGCTGCTTTGTATAAACCATTACACTGAATCATTTAAAATCACCTCAATAATCAAGCTTACCTACCCTTTTAATGTTAAAATATTTAGTTTTTAGTTTTTTGTTTGTATTCATATGAGTCGATATATATATATATATATATTGTCTTTTCGTAAGTAATCTGTAACCCTGTTTTAGATGAAATTTTTTGAAATTTTTCAATATAAATTTTGGCGATATCTTCATTTTTCTGTGACTATTGCTAAATCATCATCTAAGTAAAGAAATTGTAATAAATAAACTTAAACATAATTATCTAAATGTCCCATATGCTGCTCAATCGGCCCAAACCAGACACCTATCCTTTTATGATAAGCACCATAACCTTTCAAACCTACTAGACTCAATTCCTAGTATTTCAACTTCCTTTCCACTCAATTCCCGATAGCCTCCAAGGCTCTGAAAAGAAACCAAGGAACCATCTGATGTAGAACTTTCATTGAAGAGCTACTCATGAGTAGTTTTTCACAGGTTATTGCCATGTAGTTGTATTCACTGTTCTATACATTTACTTGATGTAAGTATTCTATACAGTTGTGAATATGCATAATTCAATTTAAAAAAATGATTTATAAATTTCAGTGATAGTTAGATGAGATACGAACCCTTGTTCACAAAAATGACTAATGATTTGCAAGGGGTCAGTTATAAATATTCATGACTATTTCCTTACAAGAGACAGCGCTAATTTTAAAGCAAGCCAAACGTTTACATAACATTGCCAAGAAAAGTTTAAGAACGGCGGGGTTCATGTTCAAGCCGAGCTGATATAATTGCAAAGGATTGAAATATGTATGTCCATTTACATGAAAAATAAATTAGTCTCAAAATATTGCATATCATCTAGCGATTTTTGAGTAACCTATGATTACTCAAAGTATCCAAGTTGGTGAACTTGGGAAACAGCCAGTCATAAATCAAATTGAGTTATAAGCTGTATGTTGATATCTTGCGTCCGTTAATAATTTCTATTGAAAGGAGTAACTATGCCATACCGCGGTTATCCATTTAAAAACTTGACTATTTGATAGGTCTATCAGATGTACCGAAGGCATGCACGATAAATGTGGTAATCATGAAACCAGACCTTCTCCTCGCTGTGGAGCGGCAATTGTTGTCTACTCACTTTGAGTCCTCAACAAATGCTGAAGATTTTAGGAGTAAACTTTTCTCATTAAAATATAGGGTAGGTGACTCAGATCAATCTCTGGTCTAAACCAATATTTTTCAGTAACAGGGACGACAGATACAGATCCAATAAAATATCTGTTACAAATATCTGTTACAAAGTACCTGATATTTGTCTCAAGGTCTACGTCTATCCATACTCGTAATCGTTTACCCTGTTATACTGACATTTTAGCATACCTATTACTCGCATATCTATTACCTATTCAATATCGGCTCTAGTCAAGAAGTTTACATGTTCAACTACCTTTTTTTTTTTATTTATATATATATATATATATATATATATATATATATATATACATGTAATTTTTCTTGAAATAAATCAATATTATTAAATATATTATTTTATTTTTGAAGAGAAAAGATTTGACCGGACGGGATTCGAACCCAAGTTTCCACCTCTCTAGCGTGGCGCCTTATCCAACTAGGCCACCGGGGGTCGTATCCGAACCAGGCAAATCTTCTCTCTTCAGTGATCCATAACCCCCGGGCACTCGCAAATCGCGAAGAGAGGTGGAAACTTGGGTTCGAATCCCGACCGGTCAAATCTTTTCTCTTCAAAAATAAAAATAATATATATATATATATATATATATATATATATATATATATATATATATATATATATATATATATATATATAGCCAAATATATGTATGGTTATTATTTTTTTAAAAATCTTTTCAATTTTATTGTTTCTATAAAATTCAATTTTTTCATAAACCGTTTTTTATTATCCTCAACCATTTTATTCACAGAATACTGGTAGTTAATTGAAGATTAATCTTCTTTTCTTTTTTTTTTTTCCTTTTTTTTACTTTTTTTTTGGCTGATTACAGTTAAAAAAACTTTAATTAAAAACATTCAACAAGATAGTAAATAATTGGCAAATTATTATTTAAGATGTTAAATGTTTTATAACAGCATACATATTTTTTATTTGTATTCATAAGGTGATGTATAGGAGATGTAGATAGTTAGGGTAGGCAGTCATAGATACTCAGAAGATCAAAATAAAATTGTTATTTTATTTTAATTGTTAAAGCCAACGTTTCGACTTGCATTGCAAGTCTTCATCAGGGGTTCAGGTGATGGTAAACAAACAAACTGAAGACAAGGGGAAGCCGTTATGACTGCCTTCCCTAACTATCTACATCTCCTATTTTTTATTTGATTTATGACTAGCAAAAATAATATTATTGCTTATGTATAGTGTGTGTGTATATATATATATATATATATATATATATATATATATATATATATATTTATATATATATAGTGTATATTTCATATTGGGTGTATTTTAATGATTATAAAATTAACAATAATAAAATAAAAAAGAGTGTAAGAGTGTTTAATACAATGAAGAGTAGACTGCTGACATTTTACCAGAAAATACTCGGACGATAGTACAAGTAAAAATACTGGTTTAGGTAAACGAGTATCTCATAACAGATAGAGATGAGAAGTAAGAAATACTAGTCTAGGGTAGTACGCAGTACGAAGGTAATAGGTATGAATGTTGTTACTAGTACTGAAGGGAGTACGCAAGTATCTCGTCCCTGCTACTTCTAAATATCGGTAACAAGGACGCCGTTCAGTCAGCCCATATCTGTTAAAAAATAACAGGTCCAGTATTTCTGAATCACCACTAATCTCTGCGCCTCCAGCAGTTCACAATTTACAAACCATTTATCAGCAGATGACCGAACAACAGTTGAAGATGATAGATGATTCCTTCAAATGAATTAGTTCCGAAACAGTGATTATATAATCAACTACTCCTACTTTAACTAAAAATTCATCCTCCATTCTAGATAATAAGTCTAGTTTAATGAAAACGGTTTTTCAGAAAATTATTCATTTTTGAAACCATGTTTATTGAAATTTTCAATATTGTAAACAAAGAAGAGTAAATTAATTTAATTAGAGTAATTATGAATCTAATAGTATGACAACGAGTTGTTAAGAAACTAGCTATTATTAGCATTTCATTAAAGGTTTTATTTTATTTTCTAGAGGATTATGGTGCATTCAGTGGAAGCAAATTGAGATACTATTTAAGTGGTTATAGAACTTATTATGAAAGGATAGGTATCTGGTTCAGGGGATATGAGTCGCAAATAGAGTTATGATGTCAATGTTTGTTTTTGCTTCGATAAGTAAACAACATGAAGATTTTTTTATAGTCCTCAAACATTTCATTTTTTTAAAAGGTTCAGATCTTGTATCACCTCCCCTAGGTATTTGAAGAAGTATGATCTCGGCTGTTGTGCTAGATCCTCGGTAGACTGAAGACCGTCAAAAAAAAAAAATTAAGATAAAGCTTTTTTGAAGGCCTTGTTTATTACTTAACATTCACGATTAGGATTTTTTTTTCTGTTCCTTCAAACTTTATTAATATAGAAATAAGCAAAAAGAAACGATATGGAACTGGAGAATGTTTCTATCTGATTAGTATTGGTAATTCTTTAATTTAGTAGTACAAAACGGAAGTCATTTAATAAGCAACAGACGTAAAATGTTAACCATATTGTCGATTTAAATTGAAGATTAGGATTTATGAATTATGGTAATTGTCACATCTATCGGAATTAGTTTATTTGAAAACTAGTTTCGAATGTTGAACATTCAACATCAGTTCTGAAACATGATAAAATTTCAAAACATCAGCACTTTGTAATATATATTTTGTATAATATTATTTTTATTTTTTTAAATATAAGAAATTAAATCAAATATAAAGTGCGTCTCATAACTTTATTTTTAATTAATTTAAAATATTCAGTAGAAACTAAAAATTTAACATATCTGCTAGGTAGGATTATTGAATGAAAGACATAATATGATTAAAATTGTTTTTATTTTTACTAATTTTACCAAAAACTTAAATCTAAAAGAAATTTAAAAAATAATACAGTATCATAACTATAAAACCAATTTTTAAAAAATCAGTTTATGTTATTTTTTATAATGTTAATGTTATTGTTAATAATAAATTTTTTATAACTTCCTTCGGTATTTCGTCCCTCGATTTGTTGATGGCATTTTTTAGTTCCGTCACGTTTTCATAATGTTTGTTTTCGGCATAAATCTTTCTCTCAAGGATACCCCATAAGTTTTCCGTAGGGTTCAGAACAGGAGAACAAGCTGGCCAAGAAAGTAAAGAAATGTTGTGAGACGAGAGCCATGCTTTGGTTGCTCGGCTTGTGTGAATTGTGGAATTATCTTGCTTAAAGTCCATTGCATGTGATCGTTGTCTTCGAGGAATGGTAACAATCGATCTTCAAGTACAACAAGTACATTAAGATTTTGGTTGAACCAAATGCCCCTCAAACCATCACACTCCCACCGCGGAAATTTCTCTAAGAAAACATTAAAGGGTCTTTTCTCAGATATCTCCAATAATATCTATTACCATCCGGACCATCTAAATTAAATTAGGGAGTCCCAATCAGTCGAAATATTTTCGTATCTAAACTCCAACCTTGCTGCGATGTGGCGAGGCAAAAGTTTAGGTGCTGTTTGCATTTTTTGGCATTTAATAATTTCGCTGCGTTTTAGGACACGATACACTGTAGCTCTCGAAACATTCAGTTGAAGATCAGAAATCATTATGGAGGTGCTTTTAACAGGATTGCTAGCATTGTTAATGATTTTTTGTTCTCAACGTACTGAAAGCGTCTTCTTACGGTTACCTTTTCTATTTTTACGATAATTTTGCTTGTTCGCTAAAAAGTTCTTCACCAAATTATGAGACCTCCGCAGTCTTCAAGCGATTTCTCGAAGATATTAATTTTCTTCAGTGAAAGTCAAAATTTTCCCCTTTTCTTCTTCGGAAAGCACTCTACCCCGAAGCAGATTGGTTGAAAAACAAAGAGACTCTAAAGCAAGGTGTCCAGTTATCACAATAAGAGGATTAAGATATTTTTTCAAAATATTTCTTTACTTGCAGATCCTGTTCACCCAGTTGGTTTTATAGTTATGAGACAGTATTATGTTTGTTATTTCTTTTAGATTTATGGTTCTGGTTAAATTTGTAAAAATAAAAACATTTTTATGCCATATTATATCTTTCATTCAATGTACCCAAATAATAGATAAGTTTAATTTTTAGTTTCTACTGAATTTTTCAAATTAAAGAATAAAAACAAGTGATTTTCAAATATAGTTATGAGACGCACTTTATTGATACTCACCTGAGACAAGCGGACTTTTGAAAGATCCAGAACCTATAGTTGGACTGTTATAGAACTGATGACTGTTTAACATTCAAAACTAGTTTTTTTAAAAAATATCCTAATATAAGCGGCAATTACCAGGTATGCAAGTTTAAAATGTCGTTTTAATTCCAATAGAATGCGCTCTTAGCCTATTGAAGGATTTGCTTATCTCTAAACGCTATTTTGTTTGTTAGTCATTTGTTTACAAAAGTCAGTTGTTTTTAAGTCGTTTTCGTGGACGTATCATACCTTTCTTTGGTGTTAAAAATGTCTAATTTTAAGCCAAATAAAGAGCATTTGCGGCATGTCATGATTTTCTTATTTAATCAAAAGAAAAAGGCATCTGAATGTCATCGAATTCTTGTTGAGACTTATGGCGATGTTGCTCCAACCGTTAGGACATGTGAACGTTGGTTTCAAAGTTTCAAACGTGGTGATTTTGATGTTACTGATCAAAAACGAGAAAATCGACCAAAAAAGTTTGAGGACTTCGAATTGCAATCTTTATTAGACGAAGACAATACCCAAACCCAACAAATGATGGCAGAACAGTTGAATGTCACTAGGCAAGCCATTTCCGATCGCCTGAGAGCTATGGGAAAGATTCAAAAGGTTGGAAAATGGGTTCCACATGAATTGGACGAACGACAGATGGAAAAAAACAAAAAACTGTGTGCGAAATGCTGCTTTTACGCCGCGAAAGAAAGGGTTTTTTGCATCGAGTTGTAACTGGCGATGAAAAATGGATTTATTTTCAGAATCCCAAACGAAAAAAATCATGGGTAACGCCAGGACAACCATCCACATCGAGTGCAAGACCGGATCGTTTTGGGAAGAAGACAATGCTGTGTGTGTGGTGGGATCAGATGGGAGTAGTCTACTACGAGCTTCTCAAACCCGGCGAAACAGTCAATACCGAGCGCTATTGACAACAAATGATCAATTTGAGTCACGCATTGATCGAAAAACGCCCAGAATGTGCTCACAGGCACGCCAAAGTCATTCTTCAGCATGATAACGCTCCTGCACATTCAGCCAGATTGACTAAGGAAACGATTTCTTCGCTTGGTTGGGAACTCCTACCCCACCCGCCGTATTCACCTGACCTGGCGCCTTCTGATTATCACCTCTTCTCATCGATGGGACACTCATTGGCGGAGCAACACTTCAACAATTTCGAAAACGTACGAAAATGGCTCGATGAATGGATTTCAAATAACGATGAAGCATTCTTTTGGAATGGTATCCATATATTGCCCGAGAGATGGACAAAATGTGTAGAAAGCGAGGGTCAGTACTTTGAATAAAATATATTATACTTTTTTTTAAATTACTGTGTATATATTTTAAGAAATAAACGACATTTTAAACTTGCATACCTGGTAATTCATCAGATCTAATTTATTGATTATTCTACACCATCATGCGTATCTTAAGTGACAAATCAATAATTTCTATTCTTGAATGTAAAAATTTTTAAATCCTTTCTCTCTCAAACGAAACAAAAACGTTTCTTTAAGGGGCAAACGATGTTATTAATTCATGGACCATTGCATATTTTCGCATTTGTTGTAAAAAAAAATATTGAAAGGAAACACAAGTAACATTAAATTGTAATAAGGGAATATTCAAAATATAAATACACTATAAGTAATGATATGAAATTATTACAAACGTCTATTATTGTTTATGTTTACAATTAGTATTAATCAGTTTTCAGATTGTGTTTATTAGGTATATTTTTCTAGAGTTTTTGTTTATTAGAGATATGTATATGGCAGGTTTACGACATTAAAATTGATTGATTATATTTCTCTTCACAGATTGCTTTTCAAAAAAGAAAGAGTTTCATTGATTCTGCTATCATCAGTTGAAAAATTGCTATTTATTTATACTGTTGAATTATTTATCAAAAAGGGATTTATTTTTGTCTTGAGACATATTGCTAAATAAAACAATTAAGCAATTATTTGAGAGAAAAATATTGTAAATGCTATAATCTAACGCATGCCCACATCAAAATTTGTCTTCGTGTTTGTTTAGTAATATAAATGAAATTTATGAAATGTTTAATTTAATAGATGGTGGAATCGGCTAAATGTTGACTGGTTTGTATTTATTGCAAAGGCTATAAGGATATAACCTTATTTATATAAAACCTTCCATTAACAATAAATATTTTGTTTTTATTTTTAATCATAAATCTTGTAAGTAAATAATGTTCAAGGGAGGTAGTCATGTTATACTGGAAACAAGGCAACTACAAATGGGTGTCATTTCGAAAACAGTTTATTAAGTAGAAATAGATACCATGTACGTCAATATATATTTGAAACATGAAACAACCACATTAATTGATTAACTACAAAACGTATGCACAATTAGTACTAATTGTGCATACGTTTTGTATAGTACTATGGTACTATGGTAATGCATAGTACTATGGTATTAGCAAAGTAAACGAAACATGATCACATTGAAATAATGTATTTCATTATATGTACTATGGGATTTTCTTTATTAAACTTTTTTTATATTTTATTGAATTCTATTATTTTGCTGTTATACAATATGTAACACACATTAAAAAATTAGGCGCTTTGCAGTACCAGTCTGAAAGGCACTTGGAATTAGACACTTTGCAGTCGTCGATTATATTATAATTGACTAAATTATAAATACTAACTGATATATAACATGTATTAGATTTAAACGAACGTTTTAATTTTGATTAAAAAAAAAAAAGAATGAACCCCGAATTCAAACCAAGAGAATATTACATTTATTTTTATATAATAGACAATTAAAGATTTTAGTAATTGTAATCTTCTCAACTATCAGTTGATAACACTAGTAGCGATCAACTTAAGGAAAAAAATAATTTTTATGACTAAATATTATGATAAAACTAGTTAAAGACAAAATACTGCCTTATTGTCAATAAGCATGAAAATTTAAAGTGAAAACGTGTCCATGAATATGTGAAGCAAAAAAGAAATTTTATCAGTTATATTTATAAATCCCCAAGTAAACAACTTTACAAATGACTGATGACATAATTCACAAGCAGCTTACAAATATATATATATTTTTATAATGGGGAATTATGAGTTTTATGTTTAACTACTAATTGTCTATTTGATATTTTCTATTAAATGTTAAATAAAATTATTGAATATCAATCCATGTTATTGTCAAAGAAGCGGGTCGGTGTATCGTGAGAATAAAATCAAATTGAGTATTAAATTTGATTTTTATATGAAACCTTTGTTACGCCCCCCTAAAAACGTGTTCATGTGAATCAGGAATGGTACACTCCCTAAACAAGGCAAAGGAACCAAAGAATTATAGCATAAAATTGAGTTCAAGGAAAGACATGATGGACACAACATCTGAAATTCAGTGACACAACCTTGAGGTGTAAGATATACATTTTAAGAGCGGCGGAATGGAATCCCATTGTTCGTAGTCGCCAGGAAGGGGGGGTTTATAAATAGACTTACCTTTTCCAGTTCGAATTCTCTGATCTTGTGGATGTTGGGGTTGATCCTCTTGCGATCGTAAGACATTTCCCTTGTTATGTATCAATCCATCACCACAAGAGGACAGCAGCATACACACAACTATTCGTGGCTATTCCCGACAAACCTGCCAGCGGTGGACTGGCTACGTTGCCAGAATAGACTCTATAACCTGCCTCTCTTCTACCCCATCCTTGTCAAAGCGAGCGATAACCAGGCGGGTTCTCTCTTCCAATCGCAACTCTATTTCCGATTAGTAGAATCGACAAATACTTATCGATATGAAGAGGGTTTCAATTATTTTAAGTGATTATGTATTCAATAATTTCCTTTGTACTGAACAGCACAACTTAATTTGGGAATTGTATAATTTAATTAATAATCAACGACAAAACATTAGGATAAATTAATAATTAAACAAATTCCTGTATTCTAAAACACCAATTCGGCTGAAGAAGTCTTCCTTAAAGGCCTTAATAATAATAATTTTTTTAACAGCGGAAAAAGTGTGGAAATAGTCTCATTAAAAAGGCAAAAAATCATATTGCTTATAATTTTTGGACAATTTTAAGTTATAAAATAAATCTATACTATTATATAAAAGGACAAGCCATTTTTAGTTTCTAATCACTAACCACGAAAAATAGAGAACCAATCAGTACCAATTTTTAACTACATCATCATCATAGTTCAAGGAAGGTTTAGCAATAATAAAATAACCAGATTGCCAATAAAATTTTTATTAAAAAAGCGATAAATATTTGGTACCACATAGCACCATTCCACAATAGAATTTACAGTGGTAAAACTACTGAACTCATCAAATTTTAAGTTCACAATTTTCATAGTTCTAGGAAGGTTTATCAATAATAAAAGTTGAAATATATTATGTTTAGTGGCAGAAAAGAGGTTTTCCACAATGTCAAACTCTTTTATGGTTAGAAATTAGGAGTGCCAACCACCCTTAACCAGTTGAAATCAATAAATTTATTTCCGCTAAATAAACATTATTACCAAATCAAAATGTCGATCCTTTGCTATTTGATATTTGAAGTAAAAATGTGATTCATCGGCCTTCAGTTGTAAGCACTGATAATGCAGTCCATTATCCGCAAGTTTCTTAATAGTCTCTGCCCATCTGGATTACCAACTTAAAAGATTAAAATTAAAAATTGGATGGCCAATTATTCTTTTACGTAACCTTCTATCTCCTAATTGGTGCAATTTCAACCAGGTTAAAACTTACTGTTACGTGAAAATATCATTGAAAAAATAATGCTCAATTACATGCTTCAATACAACATTTTTATCTATAAACAAGTATATAAAAGTATAATAAAAAAGTAATATATAAAACGGCGATACTTCCTAGTATTAAAAAGAAGTTCTTGAATGGATTTAAAATTCGACAATACTTGGTTACCATAATGTAATGTAAATTTCAGAGGCAGCCTTAACTATTGGGAGTTTCAGGGGGCACTTATTTTCAAGGGCCTTATTTTTGCTTTAAGTGTGTTAATAGAAAGTAACTGTGATGAATGGTGAGGCATAAAATTGATTAAATTGTAAACAAAATAAAATAAAATAATTATTTATGAGTTATTGATAGATGGATATATTGAGCCATATATACAGGGTGTCCCGAATTTAGATAGCAAAACTTCAGGAACTTATAGGGGACCGAAAAACTGAGACAAAAAGTCCTTTAGAGATTTTCTCGTTTTTGCTTAGTTTTGGAGAAAATCGCAAAAAAAGAAACAAAACAAAAATGTTACAGGTAGCGATTATCACCTTTCAAAGTTCGTCAGGCTAGCCAGTGAGATATGTAAACACTTAATGTTATCCTTTACATTCTATTTGTTTACATTTTGGCTTCCTTCTAGGATTATAATTCCTAAATCAGTCTTCAGTCAGTTACTAGGATATTTTTGTGTGAATAGCATCAGCCACAATGCCGCATACATATTCTAATGTTGAATACGCTGATATGATTTTTGTGTATGGTTTCTGTAACGGAAATGCTTTAGAAGCAGTGCGGGAGTATGCGCGCTGATTTCCAAATAGAAGAGTGCCTAATCGACGAGTCTTTTCGCTAACTTTTAATAGACTACGAGAGACTGGGTCATTCATAATACGTAATGAAGGCGACCAATTCCAGGCAGCACTAAGAGCAGATTATCGGAGAAGAAATTGTGTCCAACGCTACTTCGATAACAATCCTGAGACTAGCATCCGAAGAGCATCTGCTGCATTAGCAATATCGCGGCAAGCAATATGTCGAACTTTGAAAGGTGAAAATCGCTACCCATACCATCTTCAAAAAGTTCAGAATTTATTACCTCAAGATTATGTCAAGAGATTAAATTTTATTACCTGGTTTCTTGACAAAATTCGCGATGATAATTTATTTCCATTAAAAATTATATGGACCAATGAAGCTACCTTTACTAGAGGAGGAATTGTTAATCAAAGAAATTATCATGTATGGGATCTTGCAAATCCCAGAACTATTACAGAGAATAGGTTTCAGCATGAATTTCCTATAAACGTTTGGCTTGGAATTTGGAACGGATTACTGGTGGAACCATATTTTTTACCTGGAAGATTGAATGGTATCACATTTACACATTTTTTGGAGAACGACTTTTCTAATTATTTAGATGATATTCCCTTACAGCAGCGGATTGAAATGTGGTTCCAACTCGATGGATGTCCAGCTCATTATAGCAGAGTTGCTCGAGCTTGGCTGGATATAAATTATCCACAATGATGGATTGGACATGGAGGAGTAGTACTTTGGCCACCTAGATCACCTGATATGACACCCATGGATTTCTTCGTATGGGGAACCTTGAAGCAGAAAGTTTATTTGGTGTCAATCAACTCAAGAGAGCAATTAAGAGACCAAATCATAGATGCAGTGCACCATATATCATCAGAACAATGTTTAGCTGCAATTTATCAAATGAGTGCTAGATGTAATGCTTGCGTTGGTGCAAGAGGACAACATTTTGAGAAATATTTACATTAAAAAGAACATAACATAAATATAAATGTAAATAAATAAGTATAAAAATGAAAATTTGTTTTGTTTCTTTTTTTGCGATTTTCTCTAAAACTAAGCAAAAACAACCCAATCTCTAAAGGACTTTTTGTCTTAGTTTTTTGGTCCCCTATAAGTTCCTGAAGTTTTGCCATTTAAATTCGGGACACCCTGTAAAGTGGAGAGAAGACAATAGAGGTATCAAACTGCAAGACACTCACTAGGGGTGCACTGAACATTGTTACATACTGGCTTCAAACCCAGAGCAGATGTTGCACTATATAAAGAATAAATGAATTCTACATACTATAATTCATTACTCATATACATTTATTTATTTTATACATGAATACACTGCTTAACACTTAAAGGCCGAGCAGTGGAAATATCCAGCCTCTACTAGGGTGGGCTCATAGGCCTAACAGCAGATATATATCCATTCTAGCCTTGATTGTTTTCTGAGGACCGCTACTGTCACTATTTTTTTTTTTTTTTTTTTTTTTTTTTTTTTTTTTTTTTTTTTTTTCCTTTATGATTCCTGTTCTGACCAAGTTTAAACATGTAAAACGAAACTATACGAAAAACACGTTTATAGTGACCAGTATTTAAAGTTATAGTTGGCAGTAAAATTACCACTTTTAAACCAAAATCATCAGTAATACTTAGCCATTAGAAAACTGATTGTTCAAGATAAAGGTCTGTCAAAATGAATCATACAATAGGCCCATAGCCTACCCATTTATGTCATGATGTAATGTAGCCATTTTATAGACCTTTATCAGAGCAAAACATGATCTGAACAAAAACACACTAAGCTCCATTAACAGGTAGAACAAAATTATAATTGTGAAAATAATATCATAAAGACTTTGATAGCAGCTTTCCCTACAATGCACATTCAAGATATCACAGCTATAAGGATTTAAAAAAAAAAAATTAATTTAACTCTCCTAATAACCCCATTTCAGTATTAGATAATACTTTCCAAGAGAAGGTGTACAATACCATAACACACTTTACAAAATATTTGATTAAGGTTTTTCAAGAAAAGGGATATTTTAAGGTATGTCTTATTATGAGAGGTAAACAACAAATAATTAACAATGTTCCATATACATATTCACGTTTTTTATTGAGCATTAATATAACTTATCCATACAAATTTACAATATTTACATCAATTATAAATCCATGGAGGCACACTACAGAAAAACATATTTTAATTAACTGAATAATATTAGGTAAATTTATACAAAATAAATCAGAGATTAAAGAATCATGTGCAACTTTAAAATAACAAAGGGACTTTGTTATTTATTTCATTTCCACTCATATTAGTTTAAATTACAAAACAAAGAAACATGATCGGTAAAAATAAATTAAAAACAATTCAACAAGAATGATATCTAATAATGGCTTTTAAAAAAAATTAAATACAAATCTTTACTACATGTCATGTCGTATCCCTGAAGAATATAAAATATTATATGTTAGTCAAGCATTCACAACGCTTGTGATCAACAACCAACCACGCGTTGGTCGTTTTTAAATATAAAAAATAATTTTTTACAAGAATATGCCATAGCCATGTTTTCAACTAAGACTTATGACAGCCTGTTCTTAACAACTGTTCATGCAATAGAGGTCACAGACATAGTCATCGAATGGCTTTGTTTCTTAAAAAGATCAATAGTAAGAGTTGACAAAAATACAGGTATTGAGTGATGTTGAAGGAGAATGTCATCGACCAGCTCGGCGAGTGTTTTGCTATACTCCGTTTCTAGAAGTTCCATACCATTGCCAGTCATCTAAATAACAAAGATTAAAGTAAGAAAGGTGCTAAATTAACTAATAATTAGGATTAACTATTCTTGGGAATAAAACTATTTTTAAAAAAACACTTTCCAAAAACATGATCTACAAGAATTTCATTCTACTTATGGGCACCAGTCCAAAAAAGAACTATAGCCATTAGGTAAACATCAGAGCATGATAAACGAGATAACAAGTGAGACAGAAGGTAAATGAGTCCTGGTTAAACTTAAGACACAAAATGATGCTCAAGATTAGGATTGATGAATTAATTGCCACTTCTATAGGAATTATTTTATTTGAAAACTAGTTTCCAGATAAATATTTCCAACAGTCCTACTTTAAATTAGTTTTCAACCAGTCATCAGAAAAACCCAAATTTTCCTTTCTACCTCCCCTTCCACTCTTGATATCTTTTAGGAATCCGTTTTGTCTCCTTAGGCAAGTACCAATATAGTTGATTTCTTGTCTTATATTTTTTAAAACTTTAATGTATACATCATATATAAAAAAGAGCTGATGTTTTGAATATTTTGTATGTTTTAGAACTGATGATGAAATTTTAATATTCAAAACTAGTTTTCAAATAAAATTACTGCAATAGAAGTGGCAATTAATCTATCAATCCTGATCTATACCATCAAACATACATAGTAAGGTCCATAAGTTTCCGGCCTGTCCTGCTTCCCCTCCTTCAAACTTGCCTGTTCGCTCTATACCCATCGCCCGCACTTTCTCAGTCCTGTCAGTCAGTGTCCAACCTTGAAGAAAAAACCCCATTTTTACAATGTTCAAACTTGAGTACCATGCGGTTATTAAGGTCTTTTGTAAAGAGGGTCTTACTCCTGAGCAAATTAAAGAGCGGTTGGATTGTTTATACAGGCAGTCCTCCCCCTCGTATTCCTTAGTGAAAGAATGGGCAAAATTATTTAAGTTAGGGAAAGAACGTCTAGAAGATGACCCGCGTCCTGGTCGCCCATTGGAAGCTGTCACTTCTGAAACAACCCAACTTGTGGAATCTGAATTGCTGTCTAACCGGCGATTGAAAACCAAGGAAATAGCAGCAAGGATGGGGCGGGCTTTCAAAAACAAGTGTTTTGAGGATCATCAAAGAGCATTTGCATATGAACAAGGTTAGTGCAAGATTGGATTCCAAAAATTCTTTCACCTGCTCAAAAACAGGAATGAGTTCACTGCTGCAATGAATTTTTACACGAGTATAATGCCAACCCAAAGAATGTTTTGGACTCAAATGTAACTGGGGATGAGACAATGGTTCTATATTATGACCCACTCAGCAAAAGAGAGTCCATGGAATGGAGAAGACCAGAAGCGCCTCCTTTAAAGGCAAAAGTCATGCAGTCAACAAAAAAGGTAATGGCCACAATTTTTTGGGACTGTAAAGGAATACTACTGATAGATTTTAAAGAAACGAATACTTCACCGGTTACAAGACGCCATTAAAAGAAGAGGTGGTTACACAGGAGAGGTCGTGGCCTCCTTCACGACAATGCCCCTGTCCACACAGCATTGATTTCCAAGGCTCCAGTGAAGGACTGTGGATTCCAAGAAATCTCTCATCCATCCTAGAGCACAGAATTAGCCCCTAGCGACATCTACCTTTTCTCTAAGTTAAAAATCTGACCTTCGTGGGAGGCGATTTAACACCGACAAAGTGCTCCAAGCAACAACAGTGGAAGACAATTTTTTTAACAAAGATAAAAATTATTTTTTTTATGGTATAGAAATGTTCCCAAACCTTTGTATTAAGTTTGTTTAACTTAAAGGAGAACATATTGTAAAACAGTAAGACCAGTTTTTTTCTTTCACCTTTCCTTCGATCCCAGGCTGGAAACTTTTGGACCTTACTACGTACCTTAAGTGCTTAAGATTTTTTAAAATGATTCCCAAAATAGGTAATCATTCCCCTAATACATAGGAGTCATCATATATTTAATCATTGAACAGAATTTACAATACAAAATAACATGTCTACTCAAATTAATTATTTATGAAACAATAAAATGTTTCTCACTCTACTCATTCATATGTTAACCATTTCAAGACAAAATAAATATTTTATTAAATAAAGTCAGATAGAATAGTATTGTTTTTTTACTATTCTTTTTTTTTTATCATTGCAAAACCGATGTCAGTGAATATTGGTTCTGAATGACCTTTCAACACATTTAACTGATAAATAACAATACTAACACCTTAATAGAATTAAAGTACGTTTAATGGACAAATAAAATATGTCTTTTATGATAATTAGACATCTTTTTTTACCACTTTTTGCTTAGATATTTTATGGTAGAAAACAAATTTAAAAAGCCAAATATTTATTTTCGGAATGTTATCCAACCATATTCTGCATATCTTACTAGTATTCTGAAATTGGATGGCTTTACCCTAATTTCCGACATCAATACTTCTTAGATGCACTCATATTTCAATCCTTAAAAACCAGAAAACCCAACATTCATTACCTCCTTACATTGCGCTCCTCCATCCACCACATAAATACTAGAATCCAACCTATCAAGCTGTACACTCCTGCGCATCAAACTTCATCCTTCAAAAAAACCCTAATCATCCGTGAATCCACTTTATGAAATTTATTGCCTTTCTCAATTCAAAAATGCTACTCTCTAAATTCCTTTAACACTTTGACTGCAGAGTACTACACAGTGTAGTAGTGAGAGGTATCTGGTGGGGCGGGCTACTACACTATGTAGTAGCCTGACTTATTCTACTTATAGCCTTGGCAGGTCTCTCACTTTCCAGTGTTCACATTGATATTCTGCCCCCTATTTGCAAGTGTTCATTCAGTGATTTTAAAAATGCCTTTCATTTTGAATTTTGTATTTTTCTTTTTTTTTTATTGCAATTTGACTATTCAGTGAAGTTAATACCACAAATTAAGTTTTATATATTTTTAATAATTTTATTTACATAGTTTTTAAGAATGTACAGTAGATAAAGTTTTATATATTTTTTAAGTTATAACATTAATAGAGGGAAATAATGTGAATACAATTTATAAATTAAAAATATATTTTAAAAACGTTTACTAATTCTGTCGAGGCCGACACTCTAGTATTTAGTACAGATTTAATTTAGACTTAGTACTTAAATTATTTTATTAATATATTAATCGCATGGTCTCGTTAAAATTTACCCTGAGACTGTACCCACCTCCTTATTTTGCAACTTCGTTAATCTTCGGGCAATTACGTGAGTCACGTGACGTGCTATGAGGCCCAGAGACATCAGTGTGCGACAAGACATTGAAGGAAAGAGTCATGTCTACCCTGGAATAAGGTTATGGCGGACGAGAGAGCTCTCTCGCTGCATGTTTTTGCATTTGGAGCGCAAGGCCCGACAATACAGATCTGATACTAAGGGACTATGTAGTATCATCTACAATCGTTTTACTCACCACGGGTCTCCTCTCTAAACGACTTCTACCATCACACATTCACTCATAAAGTCAAGCTATTTTTAAACCATAGTTTCTTGAACTTTACCTTGGTAATATTAATGTTTATTGATCATAAAATGAAAGGTTATATTTGTATGTAAGGTTAAATTATTATTAAGTTATAATTCTTCATTAAGTTATTTATAATAATTTATAAGCTTTATTTATTTATAAGATGATGAAAAGAGGCTGCATATTATTTAAACTAACCTTGTTAATTATGAAATAAAGTTACAGGCAAAATGTTTATTTAACGATATTTATTCTATTGAGCTACCAGCTTCACAAAAGTGGACTGTTTCGGCTGAGTTCATTACGAACCCCTAGCCGCCGCAACAAATTCTTTTCTTTTCTTTTCCATATTAAAAATAGTTATAAATACATAAGAGATATTTTGAACATGACTTACAAAAAGAAAATATTTTAAAATAAATGTTTAAAACTATCATTTTTTCATCAATAATAATTTAATATTTTAAAAATGATTTCTTTTAATCTTTAAAAGTATTTAAAGGAAGATGAAATTATAGGAAGAGCATTTTATAAAAGTGCATAATTTGTAGTAGACTTGCATTGCGGGTTGCATACCCCCTTGTATTCGGTGTGGCGGACTACTACATAGTGTAGTAGTAACTCTTTACACATTTTTTCATCAGTAATTTAGTTTTAATACCGTTATTATGTTTCAAAGCAATGTTCAAGTTTTTAATTAAATTAAAGGAAAAAAAAATTTCCGCCACCAGCAATATTTATATATTTTAATGCCCACAGTGAAAGAGTTAAACACCATCTATTTCTTTACCTCCTGGATTTTCAATCTTCCGAGCAAATATAAAATATTAATATTTATGTAACAGATGTAGTATCTAATAGTATACGTAAGCTGTATCTTTTTACAAGATTTCTCATTTATTTAGTAACTCATAAAGTAATTAGTAATCAATTATCATCACAAATGCCCTATACAATGAACTCATATGTTAATCTAAGGCCCAATTCACACAGAACGGATGTAGGGCAGAGACGTAGCGCGGACTTTTGTCACTTCCGCATCTCTCCTATTAAACAAAGGGAGGGCGATTGCCCGCGTCACGTCACTTCTGTGTGAATTGGACCATTTGTTTAATAGGAGAGACGCGGAAGAGAGAAAAGTCCGCGCCACGTCTCTGCCCAACATTCGTTCTGTGTGAATTGGGTCATAGGAGACAAGTTATCACAGAATAAAGTTTATTTTATTCTTCTTAAAAAAATTTAAAGAAGAAACTAAGTATTCAATTTTAATCATGTCAGTTTATAAAACCTGAATCATTACCTTAAAAATAAGGTGCTGTTCCTGTGACTCAGCATAGAGGCTTGATAGCCTATACAAGCTATTAGGAAGTCCATCGACTTTGTAGCCAAGCAAAGCATAAATAGCCTCACGGAACTCATGACCTTTCGTCTTGAAAACTTCTTTCAGCCGTTGATTAACAGTTTCTTGACTTTTAATCTTCTCTCGAAGCTCTGTAAACCAATAAATATGAAACAGAATTAAAAATACCTAATTGCAGATAGAACTGAAGAAAATAAACCAATTACCTAAGCATCAAAGAAGATTTAATAATTATCAAATAGTAAAAATATTTATATAAAAGAAGAAAAAATAAACTATGCTTTGAAAATATCTTTAATAGGTTTATCAGTTTGAATAAAAGTACATGCATTTCTTCAGCAAAATCGCGTCAATTAAATTTAAATTTATAAAATAATAATTCAATTAAAATTTATGAATAATTATTTACATTACACTTGGAACTCGATTAACCGATTCTTGATCAATGGAGCCTTCTATTTTTTAAATTTAATTTCATAATGTTTTTTTTGTTTTTTTTAAATCACGAAACGGCCTTAAAGATAATGTATTATTTTATTTTTTTTTTTTTTCATAAAACATTCTATTGCCGAACAAAACAAACATTGGATAATCTTTGTATGAGGATTCTGAAGGAAGCACTTCAATAACTGGAAGGCCAAGCTGATGCAACATCGTTTGATTTGATGGTTGTTAGACAATGGAGAGATAGAATGTCGGTACTCTAACAAAAGAAAACTAGTGATATTTTCAAGCCATGAACTCTTTTGATTTACATATGTAATAATGTTACTTTTATATATTATTGCATGCATAAAAAGTATTTTTTTTTAATGTATTTAGTTAACTTTTTTGGGATCTCTATAAACTGAATATTGGGTTATACAAGCCCATCATGGTCCCAACTCCATCAGTTAATCAAGTCTGATGTAAATATCACATTTGTCATAGTTTTCATTTTTAACTATTAATTATAATTTATAACAACAAAGAACTAAATACAACAGGAAGATGTGAAGAATAATGATTGCAACATGCCAGTTACTTGTAAAGAAGTTACTTATAAGTAGTACTTCAATAAAAGTTCTATATTACTAAGTCTTGTGTATATATTTATATATTACACTCACCCTATCTCACAAAAATGTAACTAATCTCCAATATTGTATAGATTATGAATCAATAAGGGAAAATGTGTTAAACCGTAAATTTATTACATGTTAAATAATAATTGATAACATATTGACATTATAATAATTATAATATAACATATGTACATTAGCTATAATGTAATATCTATAATATAATTATAATTGACAAATGATATAATAATAATATTTATTTATTACAGCATCCTTAAGCATAACAATGGCGGAATATACTTCCGCAATGTTTAAATCATTAAATCTTATAAATATTTTAAAACAGTATCCTTAAGGACAACAATGGAGGAATATCCTTTGGATAACTTAAAAACGGTTAAATCCAGAAATATTTCAACATATTATCCTTAAGAACGAAAAAGTAATAAAATCATTAAATCTTGAAAAAAAAAAAAAAAAAAAAATAGAATCCTTAAGCAAGAAAACTATACATTGTTATTAATAATTGTTATTAATACACAATTTATGGCCGGTTGCTAGACTATGACCTTATCGAACCAATAGCTATCAAACCGATAACTTTATTGATTCGCCAAGAACATAACTGCTCGTTGATATGTAAAAACTTGATAACTCAAGATTCGCTAAAAGCTTCTGCATAAATCCAACAGATAGAGCTAGTGTATTTGTTACATTTAAAGAGCCTCTTCTATGGTTAATATCATATATTACATTGTCATCTGGTGCTCCTCATAGACACATTTAAAAATTCAAGCTTCAGTGTTGGAATTTATCATTACTTTATCATTTCTAGAACATCAGGTATCTTACCAATATCCCTTACCTACAAAAAGTGTTGCCTGGATACTAGTTAACTAATTGGTTAGTTAACTTAGCGGCTTGTTAACTTATTGCTTTGCTAACAGTGATTTGTTAACTTATTGGTTTGTTAAAATTAAAGGATCGAATTTGATGAAATATCTCATTCTGTATGGATAACGCTGAAGGACATCCTTGGCCTCTCTCCTTCCACATTTTTTTTTTTTTTTTTTTTTCAAGATTTAGCTTTTTTATTAGTTTTTAGTCCTAAAGGACAACACGTTGAAGTATTCCAGGATTAAATGGTTTTTAAGTTATCCAAAGGATATTTCAACATTGTTGTCCTTATAAGGATACTATTTTGAAATATTAGAGTATTTAACGTTTTTAAAATCATTATTATTAATTAACATTTAATTTAATACTGTTAACATAAATTATTAATACACATATATATAATTTAATACGCATTATGTAATTTAATTCACATTTAGTTGTTAATTTTTTTAAAGGTTTATGATTTATTGGAAGATGGTCTTGTGGCACGACCAATTGCAGCGGACCCATGACGACCATCGACATTTGTGGAGATTCATTATATAATTTAATTCACATTTAATTGTTAATTTTTTTAAAGGTTTATGATTTATTGGAATCATGGTCTTGTGGCACGACCAATTCCGAACCTTCGTCAGCAAAAGGCAAGTGGTTTTCCTCACAGACTGTAACCAGTTACTGACACCTGTTGAACAGGCTGAACACCTAGCCAGAGAATACTCAACAAGGACGCCGAGAGTACGGCGGATGCGCCGCTGCCACTCCATGGACCATTAACAAGCCCTAACGAGACGCCCATCTTCTCAACTATCAAGGACCTCGAGTCCGTTTTCCACTGCCTGAAAGGGAAAAAGGCATCCGGACCAGGCGGAATCCCCACAACACTGCTGAAGATGCTTCCGAGAAAGGCTAAGGCCTTCCTGCTTAACATCTTCAACTTATGGATTACCTATTTCCCTAAGGTTTGGAAACGGGCTGGGATGGTTCCACTCTTAAACTTAAGAGAACTGGAAATGCAGCGGAACATTGCCGTCCTGTCTCTGATCAACCTCCTATCTCACATCAGTAAAGTATTTGAAAGACTGGCATGCTCCCACATCCTCGACCACTGTCGCTGTGAAGATGTTATCCCACCAAAGCAGACAGGCTTCCAGCAAGGTGTCACATGTGAACATCACCTGGCCAAACTACAGGTGTACACCATCAACCAGATGCATTGGAACAAGGCCACGGCGCTCATCTCACTGAACTGCACTTATGCCTTTGACTGTGTCTCACACCCCTGGCTAGATTGTTGTACAGGTCGATGAGAGCCTGTACTCACCAGTTCCCACCATCTGCGGTGCTCCTCAGGGGTCACTACTGGGACCAATCCTCTTAAACATTTATGGCGCCAGTTGTATCCATTAAACATCCCGAGGCGGTAGTGGCTGCATACGCAGACGACGTCGCCGTCTGCCATCGTTGAAGCACTAAAGACCAGCGGCATCAAGGTTAACCCCAAGAAGACCGACGCCATAGTAATATCCTTTGCCAAACAAAGAAAATCCCAGAGATTGCCAAAGCACTTCACAGCGAAGCCCATTGCCAAATCTATCTTATATCTTGGAGTCAACTTTGACAGGCACCTCAAGTTCACTACCCACGTGAAAAGCAGGCCAGGACCAAAACCTACCGCCTCAACCACCTCCTAACCTCTCCCCAATCATCCCTTCACCTCAAGCTCCAGATATGCAAATCCATTATCAGACCCACCCTCCTTTATGGTGCCCCACTACTACACCAGTACAAAAGTAAACTCAGTGCCCTTCAGACTTTCCAAAACACTGTCCTTCGGCAAAACGTCCATGGTACCAGCCTAAAGAGGGCCAAAAATACTCACATTCTCGACCAACTGAGGATGCCTTCCATACCCATCTTCATTGGATGCCGGCACATCAAATTCTTTGATGGGCTGAAGCAGTGCTTCAACCCTCTCTTCTGGGACATAGCTCCTCCTCTCAAACCTGGGAAGTTGCAAGGCATAATGCCCTTAGCGGATGTACTAGCTGAGGGAAGGGGTTCAGATTCTACAGACTGACCTCACTAATACCACCACCGCCAGCAGAGTGACTCTTCTTCGCTCATCAAGAAGGAGATGACCATCTGTCTCTGCAGAGAACCCATCAGCAGCAGAGGACACCTATCTTCAAATTCCGAAAGGCAGAACAAGATCACCAAAATATACTATTTTCTTTGTAAATAAAATAAATAAATAGAGGATTAGGAAAAAAAACAAAACAGGGAAAATGTGAGTTCAAAATACATAAATAAAATTTATATTTCACCTAATATTTCTTTCGAATGATCCTCCTTTTGTGCAATTTGCTGAGTAATGTCATTCACATTACCTTCAAGATAAAGATTTAGTCGTTCTTTGGTTTCAAACAATTCTTTCCGAAGTGCAGCTAGTTCATCTTGTCTGTTATTAACAGCTTCATCAGTGGGATTCATCCTTGGAACGGAAAGAGAATAATTACAAGAGGCACTGATTGATCTGTGATACTATTATTAGAAAATGAAGTTTGTATACCACAGATTTTAATAAAATAATGTATTTCATATTTATCCTTTAATACTTTAAGAAAATGACAAAAGCTATTTCTGCATAAAAAAAAAAATTCTAAAAAATTACAGCTGTAATGAATAAACATTCTTGAACTTCTTAATTCTAAAAATGTAGACCAACGGAAACAGATAACTGAATGATCACAAAAAGCAAAACTAATCTAATAATATATTAAATAACCTCTTATAAAAATTAAAATATGCATTAAAAAAATAATTTAGGCAATGTATTAAATTTGAATACATAAATACTCACTTAAAATGAAGTATTTTTGTATTAAGTGTATTAAAATCCCCTTTCAAGGATCTGTGGTCAATCTCAAACTCTAATTTTTCAATCTTTTCTTTGTATGCTTGATTTTCTTTCTTCAATTTCTCCATTTCTGCAGTAGAATGTTCTTTCTCAACAGTATACATGCTATTCGATCCAACTGTAACAAAAAATTAAATAAAATTAGGCAAATTTATCACAGCATGTAAATAAAAAAAATCAAACTTAAATATATTTTAAAAAATGATAGATTATAATTGATGAAATATCTTATATGCACAGTTATTTACAGCATAATTTAATTTAAGAGAAGGATCTGAATTAAGTCAAGATGTGCTCAGTACCATCAAGTATATATAATTAAGTTATTATCACAGACAGACCTAATTTATTTTTCAAATAATATATTTGCAACCCAAATATTTTCGATGACCATAGTATGAGTCAAGCTGCTGGGATATGCTGCATAAAGGTGTTCTAATTTGGCCTCATTTTTATTACTCGAATAGGTCTTATTACTATTTTTCTGTAGAGAATCTGCAGGAGTTAGAAGTAGAGTACACGATAAGTCAGTCATTATGTCAATCAGGATGCCTGAACATTAATTGAATATCTATTATTATATAAAACATAACAACAATCTATAATTATGGCATTAAAATTTCCATAGTTAGAGTAAAAATCAAAGATCATAATTCTATCTATGTAAAGTAAAGCCCCTCCTAACCAAAACCAGTTCCTCGGTTCTCGTATTAAACAGCCAAATCCCAAGGAAGTTCAACATTTTTACATTTCTCTTGGATAAAAACCAAGTTAGGCAGAAGAGGAGGGAATTGACGAGTTTGATTCCCTGATTTTACTTAGGTGTCAAAGATGAAAATTAGTTTTTCCTGTAAAACGAGAAGATTACATCAAATATGTCATTTTTATGTTAGGCAATGCTGTTTAAGAAATATTGTCTACCTTCGTGAAATCGTGGAGGAAAGGTTTGCCTCAGTCTGGTACAGAGAATAAAGAAATTTAAATTAAGCATTTTACACAAACTATAATCCTTATGTCGTGGGAATAAAATTTTTTTAAGATGTGAAAATAATTGGCATACCCATAAAGAGCAGTAACAAGATTCAAAATATAAGATGAAGAGACATGGCTTTAAAAAAATCTTTTAAAGGTAAAAGGCAGTTATAATTGAGTTTTTTAAACAATGATGTACGTGCATTAGGATGGGTCGAAAAAACACTTTTTTTAATTTCGAAATTGTAATAGCGTGGAAAATTTGCGAATTATATAGACAAGTAAAAGGAAAAAAAACTTATCGAAATCGGTTGACATCTTCCGGTCGCGCATAGGCCCAAAACTTTGAAAAAATATGAAAAAACTTCAATTTTGTGATAATTTTTTTTTATATTTGGTTTGTATGTTTTTTTAATGTATTAGTTTCCAACATCTTCAAATAGAGCCTAAGCACATCGTGTTTTGATTTGGTTGAGATCAGTTGATACCTTCCAGTCGTGCTTAAGCCTCAAAATATTGAAAATTTCATATACTTTTTAAGTCTTTGATATACTTTTTTGGATCGTATTATTAAGAGTATGTTCATTTTTGAACAAAAAAACATTGTCTTTTTTATAGTTTGAATTAATTAACCTCTTCCGGTCGGGCAATGACCCCCATGTTAATGAAAAACAGTACCTAAAAGAAGATAGTCCTATGACATGATAGGTGATAACAATAACAAAGGTACTTTTCAACTTGCTCTAAATTTAAAAAGTTCAAACATTTAGGTAACAGTATAGTTCTTAGTTCTGAAAGCCTGATTATTGATTGTTAAATCCAACAGATAGACAGAAACGAGCTTGACAATGATCAGCAATACGTACATGATATTTCAAAGGCAATAAAATCAGGAACCTGCAAAGAACATTTGGCATTACAAGATCATGGGCTCTTATCATATTCGAGGTGGTTGACGAAAGCAAATAGAACTCTCAGATTGTACATAAGTGAGGAAAGTCCCTCACCTGAAGTTCAAGACCTAGTTTCATTTATATTGAAATCATTCATGCCAATGTGGTCTACTATCAAATCCAGTAAGCACTTAACAGATAGCCCCAAACTTGTTTACCAATCAATTCAATCTACCAGGTATTTGCCTAAACCTTTGCTAGATGTTGTCGACCCTATGATTGAACGGATTGTTTTCGCCCACCAACAACACTTTTTGTTAGTCATGACTCAAGATGACAAGAAACGCATAAGAGAGCTTGAACTCTTAAGTTCAAAGAATTCTTAAGGCAAGGCAGATGGATGTAAGAAAGAAAACAGTAATAACATTCAGACCATCGAAAATCAACTACAATGCGCAATATTTCTCTGTGATGGACTGTGAATTATCGTCTCACTCCTTGTTGACCGAAATCAGTGAAGACGAGATCAAATTTCATATCGACATAGGCTCAATCCCAGACTGAAACATTTCTTTCAAGCGATTCCCAGTTCACACGCAGGCTGTTGAACACTGAGTAAAACTCGTCATGGAAGTCTCAGGAAACGTTTGTGGAGCTGAATCTCAAGATGGATTTATGAAAAAAATTCTGCTGTCCAGATCCTCCATTCCCAACTTCATCAGAAAATCAGCCAAAGTACCTTCGGCTACAAAATAGAGAACAGTATAAATGAACTGGTTCTGGTTTGAATAACTAACATGTTCGTTATTCAAAACTCTGTTATTTATTTTTTCGTTTATTAAAAACTATACTATCAAGGTGTAATTACAAAAGCAATAATTCTCCCATATTTATTTATTAAAAATCATATGATGTTACATGATTGTCCAATAATAATATTTTATTTCATTATTTGCGACGTTTCATGGTCATTGCCACATTATCAAGCTCTGAAACATGCACAAAAACACACATACATGGCAAATTGCGAATAAGGTATATTATGTGCATCTATATTCGACCATGTACTTTATATAACTAATGAATTACCTTACAAATGTCCAAAAATACAAGATCCATTTCCACAATAATCTTTAATCGACTAAAAGTCTTGTCACTGGTATCATGTCAAATCTACATACATTGATAATTGATATATTGTATATTATAACTATACTATCACTTAAATATTTGAACTTTTTAAATTTAGAGCAAGTTGAAAAGTGCCTTTGTTATTGTTATCACCTATCATGTCATAGGACTATCTTCTTTTAGATACTGTTTTTCTGTAACATGGGGGTCATTGCCCAATCGGAAGAGGTTAATTAATTCAAACTATAAAAAAGACAATGTTTTTTTTTTCAAAAATGAACATACTCTTAATAATACAATCAAAAAAAGTATATCAAAGACACAAAAAATTTTTTTGAAAAAATATGAAATTTTTAATATTTTGGGGCTTAAGCACGACTGGAAGGTATCAACTGATCTCAACCAAATCAAAACACAATGTGCTTAGGCTCTATTTGAAGACATTGGAAACTAATGCATTAAAAAAACATACAAACCAAATATTAAAAAAAATTATCACAAAATTGAAGTTTTTTCACATTTTTTCAAAGTTTAAGGCCTATGCGCGACCGGAAGATGTCAACCGATTTCGATAATTTTTTTTCCCTTTACTTGTCTATATAATTTGCAAGTTTTCCACGCTATTACAATTTCGAAATTAAAAAAAGTGTTTTTTTGGCCCACCTTAACATGCATACGCATTAAGTTTTCAAATTTTATACATGATAAATAAAATAGGTTTTTTTTTTCTCATAAAAATAATTTTTACATGGGAACCTTGGATTACCTATTAATGAAAACCATTCAAACAATAGAAACTGTTATGATCACATTAATTTTCTATCATATCGTAAGACATCTCAAAGAAAAAAAAAAAAATTATCAAATAAATTTATTGAGTCTAGAAATATGAACATCCAAGGTATCAGGAGATAATGTTTGACCTCTATAGTTTTTACCCTACAGACGTTATTTGTTACGAATGAAAGAAATTCAAAAAGGAGAATATCTGAATTCATTAGTATAATCCATCCTCAATTCACTTCATAGACTGAATGAAAAATGCTGTCATAAATGTTTATTACATAAAATGTGAAATTTTCCTTAATTGTCACAACTTTTTTTTCATATTTTTTCTTTAATTTCACTCATTTTTTGATAATAAAAATAGCAATTCATAGATATAGGTACTTTATTAGCTTAATAGATCGGTCTCAGATTTCATTTTCAGTATTTTTCGCTTCTGTCTCATTGATGAAAATGTTTTCCCTAATAAGACGATTCCTGAAGAAAAAGTTTCCATCATTAATCAACTTCACTATCGACTAAATAAATTATTTAAACTTATCCTAAACTATTAATGTCATTAAAATTCACATGATGCAAAACTTAAAAATCAAACCTGGTGTTATAAGAGATGGATCAGCTTCCATTTGTTTAATCCTTTCACGATAACCATCAACAAGTTTTTCTAAGAGTTCGATTCTTCCATCTCCAGCTAAATGACTACCGCTGATAGTCACTTCTTTTTGACAGGAATCAATAAGACTTCGAAGATCATTGCGTTCCTGTTTAAAAATATATATATATTGTACAAGTGACTATATATTATAATACTTGCTATGTAGCAGGGTCACACCTTCTGAATAAAATATTATCAGTGATTGGGAATACAATTTATTAGAATAGGTAAATGGGAAAAGGCAAGCAGCGAGGGAGACTAGGTTACTGTATACATGAGTAGCTCTTAGCTTTGGTAGGCACACATGGCTATCAACAGCAGATAAGAAGTTAAAGGAGAATCAGACAGATATAGAGGACCACCTGAGTCAGGGATTCATATAGGTCAAAGAAATAATTAAAAGGAGATTCATTTCAAAAACCATCACGATGGCAATATTGGTAACTTCTGATTTCTAAAGAAGACAAGAGAGAAAGCAATTTATCTTATCCATAAACATTGCCAGAGAGCAGCATTGTTCTGCATAATACATGGTCTCAAAGAGAAACAGAGAAAAACACTGTGAAATATGAAAATTCCTTCGGAATAGAAAATCAAAAAAGTTTGCAAAAAGAGCAACTAAAATTGTGATGTAATATGTTAAGAGAATCAAAAATAAAAAAATTTTTTAGAAAAAAAATAAAAACTGACATCAAGATTAAAAAACATACATGTACAAACTTGAACTGAAAAGTAAAAAATAATATTTTAATAACTTCAAAACAAAGAGCATTGAAGGACAACCAACAAAATTATCGATACTTATAAACCTATTCAGAATTCATGATTACCTACTTTTGGAGTCGGCACCAGCCAAGAAGAGCAGTTTAATCCTGCCTTTGCAACAAGCTTTTGAATACAAACAACGGTGTGGCGGTGATGAAATTTTTTAAAATTACACATGAAATTCAAATTCTTTGAATTTGAGTTCGAGTTATAGAGGCGACGAATTTCTTTAGTTCGATTCATAGAGGTGAAAGTCCTAGAGTCCCCTCTTTTGACCCCTATTTTCAGTTTGACTTTTTACACAATTTTTCACATTTTCTACCTGAAATCGGCTTATTGAAATGAAATTTACGTGTAATGTACTTAGGACCGTAGATTTTGTTCGACTTACTTAAGAATTCGGCTTATAGAAAGTTGACTGTATATGTAAATTATTCTTGTCAATAATTTAGATTTAGTCACCATGGAGAAATATGTTTATAGTGGAAGGCTACATAACAGTGATTTATTTATTAAACTTAATAATTGTTTTTTTTTTTTATTTCTCTTTAAAAGCGCTGAGTTGATTTCAATAAAATTTTTATGAGACCACCTCTGAAGTATGACCTACTGATCAAAAAAAGAATCATCAAAATCAATTCATAATTGATGGAGTTATCGTGTAAAAAAAATATATAGGTGAGTTGAAAACCTCCATTTTTTGAAGTCGGTTGATAAATAAATAAAGAATTAAAATTACTTCATTATAATGAAAAAAAATAACAGAAAAAAATACAATTACCCAAGCAATGAGAGCATTTTGTTTCTTAAGTCTTTTAAGATTATTATTAGTAGTTGCAAGTTCTTCTGATAATTTTTCAATGTCCTGCTTCAATTTGCTAATTTCATTAAGAGCAAATTTTTCAGCATCCTCCATACTCTTCAACCTAAACAAGATAATTTTTATAAACTAGAAGACTTTGTTTTTTCTTCTCCTAACAAAATCTACTTAATTAACTATGATAAAAATAGATATATTCCTAGTTGTATTCGCAGTCTTTAAAAACTTTGAGGCTATATTTATTCTAAGATATGTGATGAAGTACTGTTTCAAAATCAGTTCTCTCATACTTCAAGAAACTAAGAACCTCTTAACCCATTTATGTCCACTGTTGCTTACATGCAACACTAATTTAACAATTTTTTTTTATTTATATAAGATTAAATATTTTTCTATTTTATTACATCAGCTTAATGTTTAAGGTTTGTAATTATTTTAAAAAATTTATTTTTTAATTTAGGTTTTTTTAATCCATTGAAAAATCTATGAAAAGTACAATCTATTATTTGCGTAAAGCATAATTGTACCAAACAACAAATTAAAACAAATTATTTATATTTTGAAAATTTAAAATAATTTAATAAAACTGATCCAGTTAAATAATGTAAATATTTGACTGGCAAAAGATACAAATAATGAATTATATTACAAATTAGAATCAATGACAGTGTAGAAACTTATGGGATCAGTCAATGAGATAAATAAGAACATTAATTTTAACAAATGTCCATTTACAATCTGACGTTTTTGACACGATATTGGCTATCATTGTAGAGGCTGAAACATCAGCATTAACCATAGAATGGGCATGCTGGTTGCTTTTGTCAACCAGCCGAATATTTCTTTATTTTTTCCAACTCTTCCTAGACCCTTTAGTACCATTTTCAAGGAATGCACAGACTGACGTGAATTTGCCTCGGTCTTTGCATCTACTATGTCACCTCATAAATAGATGGGAGCAAATTTTTCTGCCACAAACTTATTCGCTGCAAATATTTTCACTTTGGTGTGTGGGACGCTATAATCTAGTGAGGACCTGTAATGTTTTTCATAAATGAATATCTGAAACCAAGCTTTGGTAGACAAAGTCAAAGATCCCCCCAATCATGTATTTGTTTTCTGTTTTCTAGTTATTATATCATTTTTTATTAAAACTGAAGACATACCTTGAATTTAAAAGAGCTTAAAGAACAATCCTGAGGAGGAAATAGAAGCAAGAACATGCACCGGTGGTAAATCAACAGTCAGATTCTTTTAACAGCAAAGATTATAAATCCTTGTGATCAGGAGCATAATAGTGAAACCGAGCTGGAAGCTGACTCTGAAAGGGAATCAACCTCTGAAAATGAGATGAAAAAAGAATTTATTTTTGCAAAGGATGATACCATGTGGGCTACGACGGACTTCACCGAATGTTCAGATTCAAAAAATGTAATAAAATGTGTAAACTAAGAAAACTAAGGAAATGAAATGCCTGATTAAGAATTATAACAGTAAAAAAACAGTGTATACCATGTCTTTAAAAGTTAAAGTTCATTTCTCATATTTATTTCTGTGTATTTTTTTTCTAATGTAAAATAAAAAATTATTATTTTTAGGTTATATTACTCCCATTACAAGTAAAACATTGAAAATCAATGTTAATACAAAATAGATTAGACCAGGACTTAATATATTCTCAGAAAGTAAAGAAAACTGTAGTGGTTGACAAAGACACACCTGCATACACCATTATCTCACTCTGTTTAGGGTTTAAACGATTATTAATTTTCCATTGTCATATTTATCAACAATCAAAAAATCCAATTTTCCAATTTTAATTTTTTTTAAATATTTAAGAAAGCACATTTTACTTGTTATTCAACTGGGACTGTTGAGATGCAGCTAGAAGACTGTTTGTCTGAAGCTGCCTTAAATAAGTCGACAGCTGAACAGCACCGGAGCCAGCACCTAAAACTTCTGTAGCTAGATTCCTAGAAAGTAATAAAACAATCAGAATACACAAATGGGAATAAAATGTTAAAACTGGGTTTGTTACAATGCCAAAGGTTATGAAAATATATTAGGAGAAATTATCTGCATACTATTAAATACCAAAGTTATGAATTATGAAAGAAGAAAAATATAAGCACAATGCATACAAACATACTCCCATTTACAACCAATTCTCCATAACTTAGTTTTTATGGTTCCCTTCATTTACACTTCCTCTTAAATATTTAATCTATTTAAGTAAAAAAAAAAAAAAATTCTTTTTTTTCCTTAAGATTGTATAGCCACTACCAGAGTTAGGCAGAATTTAATCATAGCTATTTGACAAGGAATTTCCTGGAATCCACCATTTTTAGTGAAATAATGACTATTTTACTATCATTATTAAAGTAGGTGATGGATTCCAGGAAATTAGATGTCAAATAGCTATGGTTAAATTTTGCCTAACTATCAGATGGCCCGACTATGGCCACTATCACCAAATTTTCAAGTTTAAAACCATGTTTTGTTTCTGTAACTTTTTTTTCTTCAATCAAGTCTTTAAAACTTAACTAAAAAGATTATCTATAAACTTGATATATCCAATTTTCAGTCAGCTAAAATCTTTACAAATAAACAACAAAGAACAAAAATACTATTACTACTGCAATATCAAAAATTAGCAAATAAGTTCTTCTTAGGAAGCTGGTTCTCTTTAAAAAGAATTGCAGGTAACAAAAAATGATAGAAAATATCGATAAAATATATTCACATCCTAAAAATCAAAGACAATGGTAAGTAAAGATACAAGATCAAATACCGAAGGGCAACAGGATTGATATCTATCAAGTTAAAATAATTGAAACTTTATCAGGTTGGCCACCAAGTCAGTTAAAAAAAAATTCAAGCATGATTCCAGGTGAATTTGAATATCAAACTTGTGGTCTGTCTTTCTTCACTAACAAAAACTATGCCATTCACCACCATTGAATTTCATTAATTTTGGTAAATCAAAAAATACTTCTTATGTAACACATCAAAACAAACAATAACAGGAAAAATGTTTATAGACTATATCCTTTTAGAACAATACAAGGTTCCAAACCATGATGAGTTCTAGTGCTGCCCCAGTGAGCATTGACCAATTTTTATTTCTTCCGATCCTGCGACAGGCCATTATTTGTTTTAAGAGATGAATTTTAAATTTAATTGAATTCATCAAACTTATTGGGATTTTAACATTTAAAACAATTACTTAAATGATCATTTATATTAAAGATGAGTAAATAAATTCCATTTTTCAATTATCTTATAAAATCAAGAAACTCCAGGTGAACTGTAAAATTCAAGCATAAACCTATTTTTCCCACTAACAAAATTCTAGCATAATTCCTGGCTTTCAAGAAATCCCAGATCGGTGGCCACCCTTTTTATGTAAGTTGCAAAAAAAAAAAATAAAAGCATATTTCTTATCAAACCTATATTCTGCAAGTTTTCCTTCAGCAACTCCAAGATCAACTCGAAGTTTGAGTAATTCATTTTCTCTTTCTTCCAGAGTTGTTAACCGTACCTTCATTTCCTCTACGACTGATTCAAGATGAACAGCATTGGAGCAGCTTTCCCTATAGAAATTATATTGTTGATCACAAAAAAAATGAAATAAGAATTTTTAAAACTAAAAGTATATAACTGTTTCATTCTCAAAATAGAACATCATTTTGTAGAAAATATTAAAATAGAAAATTAAAATCATGTATGTACCACTACACTTATGAAGGTGCAGGAAAGTAACAGGAAAATAGAGTTAGAACAGATATAGAATTAATCATTAAGAATATTATGGTAAATTAATAAAATATTCAGATCAGCAGAGGAAGGTGTAGGGAGTGACAAGGCACGCGTACCAAGTAGGTAAATAAGTAAGTGGTTGTGAGAGATGCATAGAGGGATTAGGCCCACAGAGCACAGCTCCTTAGCAAATGAAATACAAAGGTATAAGAAATATCTGATTCAGAAAAGTTTTGTGAGTTCTGCGCCTGCGCTAGATAGTTAATGTAGCTTACGTATCGTCTCTTTCATTTATCACTTTTTTATTGTAATTTACAGCATTTTACAGTGTGAATTGTTGTGGATCAACAGTGGAAAAGAAGGATGAAGCATCGGACTTGTTATTACTGTGAGTAATTTCATATTTACTAGCAAGTGAATAAAACAGTGTATATCATAACCTACGAGCATATCATATCAACGGCTGGCCAGCTGGAGCAGTGATAAGCACGGCCCCCAACCCTGCCCACGGTCTTCAGTACCTACCTGACAGCCTTAGGGACTGTTGCGTCTCTACACTGAATTCAGGGTCAAGTTCAAAAGACGGGGAACGTATTATTCTTATTTTTTTTTTTATTTTTTTTTTTTTTTATTTACTCCTCCTGAAATGCCAGTATGAGGTATTACCACATGGTAATGTCAAGTAAAAACAAAAGAAGTCGGTCCCTAGAGTCCAAACCTAGTCCTATAAAATGCAGATCTAGAAAACAAGAGAGCCACGCCCCCTTCTACACCTAACAACAATCAAGAACCACAGCCAGGACCTTCTTCTCAAGCAATTGAAGATGAATCCCCATATTTTACTCCAAACCCGTTCGAACCTCTTAAAAACTCTCAAACTGAAGAAATGGAAACAACAGTTAGCAAAAAGATACCACACCCCCCACCAATCTACATCAGAAATATCAGAAGCATCCAACTCTTTAGCAATCAAATAAATAAAATTATAGGCCCAGGAACCTAATCATGTGTAAATAGAACAAATGACACCAAATTACAACCTGATACACCTGAGGCCTACCGTGCAATAGTCAAATACTTAAGCGATACCAAAGCTGATTTCCACACTTATCAACTCAAGAACGAAAAATCAATTAGAATTGTAATTCGGCGCCTCCACCACACTACTCCAGCAGACATTATAGAAGAAGAGATTATTTCTATGCGTTTTAAAGTTCGCTAAATTATAAATGTGGTCAAGGATAACAAAATGAATCCTGGAGCGGGTAACAAAATACCCTTGCCATTATTTTTTGTTGAGCTTGACCAACTCGAGGAGTAGAAAAAATTTATGATGTAAAGCGGCTCTATTATACAAATGTGATTATAGAGAAACCGTATCCAAAAAGGGATATTGTTCAATGTCAAAACTGTCAAGCGTATAGACACACTAAGCGCTATTGTCATCATATGCCTAGATGTGTGAGGTGCGGCAATCCACACAAAACCGAAGATTGCAACAAGCCTCGGGATAATCCAGCTGTATGCGCTCTATGCCACCAGGGCCATCCGGCAAACATTAAAGGGTGTGAAACCTATAAGAAGCTCAAGGCTCGCTTCCAACCAGCTCAAGGAAGGAATGAAGAAGTGAGGCAAGCAAGAAGACACCCATCTAGACCAGTAAATGGAGCCATCTCCTATGCTAGTATGATGGGTGGCAGAGAGCTACCTACTGGAACAGGGGCCATGCCACAACCCCAGCCTCAAAACATTTATCACGAACCCCAACATCCCCAACCTCAAACTCAACCCCCAGATTATCCTATAACACAGTCTATTAAAAACAACACATCCACAGATCCTTATATTCCGCCTCCTCCCAATGCTACTGATATCTCATCAATACTAAACTCTTTCCTCTCGGAATTCCGATTCATGATCACACACACCTCTCATATCACTCCTAACCAGTGCACTATCCAACATTATCATCCCCGCCCAAAGAAATCCTTAAATGAAACCTTCCCTATCCATTCTCCTCTGGAATGCGAATGGTATTCGGAATCATACTGACGAATTGACAGCACTACTACACGACAGTAATATTGATATAGCCCTAATTACAGAAACTCGACTAACAAGTAACAGAACATTCAAAATAGCACAATACGAAACCTATCGGATGGATCACCCGGATGGATCATCATCATGCTGGCACAGCCGTTATCATCCATAATTCCCTCTCCCATTATTTATTACCTTTACAAAATCATAATTTCCTACAAACAACTGCAGTTGTTATCAAAACCTTCCCTTTCCCTCTGACAATAGCTGCAGCTTATTGTCCTCCTGGAAAAACAGTCTCCTTCACCCAATTCAGTTCCCTCCTTGATTCACTTGGAAACCAATTCCTTCTAGGTGCAGACCTAAATGCCAAACACCACCAGTGGGGTGCCAGAATCACCAACTCCCGTGGCCGAACTCTACTGTTGGCACTTAATTCCAACCATTGCCACTACATTTCTCCCTGTTCTCCTACCTACTGGCCGACAGATCCCACTCCTAATCCTGACCTCCTTGATTACTTCATTCAGGCAGGTTTAGGTGCTATAAATCATTCCATCAAACGCTTAGACAACCTCTCCTCTGATCACAGTCCTTTAATCCTAACCTTATCCTTATCACCGATACCCAAACTTCCTCCCCCATCATTTATTAGAGGCCCAATAAACTGGAACCTTTTTCGACAAATATTAACTGATTCCATAGACCTCAGAGTATCCTTGAAAACATCCAAAGAACTAGATGATGCAGCCAACTCCTTTACGAATTTAATTCAACAAGCAGCTTGGAATGCATCTTTTCCTCAACTATCCTATATCAATCGTAATAAAAATCCTTTACCACAAGAGCTAATAGACCTTATCCAAACCAGAAGTCATTCTAGATCCCTATGGCAAATAACCAGGCATCCTGACGATCGGAGAACATATAACCACTACACCAAATTAGTTAAAAAGAAATTGGCTTCCTTTAGATCCCAATCCTACAACTCCTATCTTTCCTCCCTCTCTACCTCAAGCAATTCTCTCTGAAATGCAACTAAAAAAATCCTCAAATATCACAATATTTCCCATCCTCTCCGACGTGAAGATGGATCCTGGGCTGCCTCAGATGAGAACAGAGCAGAATAATTTGCCAAGCACCTCTCCAGCACATTTATTCTCCATTTCGAACAAATCCCCTCCCACACTACTTATGTTCAACAATTTCTCTCTCCTTACCCCCTAAAGCAGTTAACCCCTCTGAGGTCAAATTCCTATTAAAAAAATTGAAAACCCGCAAATCACCTGGATATGATCTGATTACCACCCAAATCCTCCGACAACTCCCTCAAAAAGCGATCCTCTTCATTACTTACATATACAACTGTATACTTCGCACGACGCACTTTACTCTGATATGGAAACACTCCATCATCATTCTTTTCCTGAAACCAGGTAAACCTCCCGACAAAACCTCATCATATAGACCTATAAGTCTCCTTCCCATCCTTTCAAAAATCTTTGAAAAAATCCTTCTAAAACGTATCCTACCCATACTCGAATCCCAAAGCGTACCTTACCATTAATTTGGATTCCGGACTGGTCACTCCACTGTTCAACAAGGCCTTCGTGTTGTTGATCATATATCCTCTGCCCTTGAAAACAAGCTGTATAGCACTGGTGCATTTCTGGATGTAGCGCAAGCTTTCGACCGGGTGTGGCACCAGGGCTTGCTCTTCAAGCTCAAGACCCATTTACCCCAATCCCTATACCCAGTCCTACGATCCTATCTCTCAAATCGTTCCTTTCGAGTCCGCTGTGGCTCAGAGTTCTCCAACTGTTATCCTATCAATGCCGGAGTGCCACAAGGTAGCTTCCTAGGTCCCGTCCTCTATAATCTCTTCACTGCCCATATACCAACCAATCCTAATACGTTTTTAGCCACATTTACAGATGATACTGCTATCCTATCATCCCATCCAAATCCTAAACTTGCTTCCCTCAACCTCCAAAGACATCTTCTACAGTTTGAAGCTTGGTGCAGCAAATTCAGTCAAATGCAGCAAAAAAAGCCAAATGCAGTCATATAACTTTTACCCTTCGCCGTAAATCCTGTCCTCCATCCTTCTCGGTCTCTTGCAGTGTCTTTCCTCTTGCTTGTCCCAACCTGGATATATAGCTATTGTAGGTAAGCCGAGGCCTTCCTCTAGGTCTAGTACCAGCTGGTCTCACCTCCATAAATTTTTGTGGGTCTCTGTATGGGCTCATCCGGCATACGTGACCATACCATCTCAGCTGCCTCTTTTCCAGTCTCTTTCATCACGGGGATATTCAATTCTTCCGTAATTGTTTCATTTTGGATTCTATCCTGGCATGTTTCGAAATCCACTCTGCGTAAGTACTTCATCTCCGCAGCAGTTATTCGGCTCCATTTTTTATCAGGAAGGACCCAACTCTCTGCTCCATATAGCAGAACTGGCATATATACAGCCTTGGAAATGTGGAGCTTGACATCTTTCCCTATCTCTTTCTTTCCCACAATTGTGTTGCAGATGGAGTAATATATGTTGTTAACTTTGGCTATCCTTTGGAATAGTTCTTGTTCTAATGCTCCATTTCTGCAGATCTCAGTTCCTAGGTAGGAGAATTTAATTACTACTTCAAAGTAAACCCTGTTTACAGTAGAGATTACATAAAAAAGATTTTTGTTTCTTTTAAGTTGGTAAATTAAAATATTTCAGGGATGATGTTTGATCTAATTACATATTTAAATTATAGATAGGAAACTATAGTGAAGAAAAAAAATTCTTAATTTTTTTTTTATTTTAAACTCAATTTATAAATCAACTTTTTTTTTTTTTTTTTTTTTTTTTTTTTTTTTTTCTACAGTTCTGCCTATCTTGGACTAAGGCTTCCACTTTGTTCCATTTAGTATCTCTGGTATCCTTGTTATACATAGCCTGAGTCATTAAGATTTTTAAGACAGATTTTCTGAGGCTGATTGAAGGTTTCGTAATATGACGATTTTTACAGACTAGAGCTATTAGCCCTATGCCCAATTCCAACATGGAGGACCAGGATCTATATGAGACACAGAGGTCGCCTTCCAGTGACTCTCAGAGTGAGGATAGTGTAATGCCCCCATGTGGAAACTGAGCCCATGGCGTATTAGCGTTGAATATCTAGACTCTGTGGTCTTAGCTGGAGGGCGGTCACCCAACCAATTGCTAATCATGCTTGACAGTGCTTAAACTTAAATATCTACTCAGCTACCTCTACCTGAATATTATTTATTATTATTATTTTAACAATATTTGGCAAAAATAATTTATAAGGAGTCAAAGAGTACTTTTCATCAAAACTTACTTTTAATTTTACTTGAAAAAAAATTATAACTTAAAACATGGCAGAAATTAAGGTTTTGTAGTGATGCTATAAGTGAATTATAAGAAAATGATTTTATTTTTAACTCAAATACAATTTACGCTACCTTGGCTTTCATCTTGACAAAAGGCTGACTTGGAACCCTCACACTAGACTCAAAAGACAAGAACTCAATAGGAGATTCAGCCAACTTTACAGACTACTAGGCAGGAATTCTCATCTTTCAGTCGACAATAAACTCCTAATATACAAAATAATCTTAAAACCAATATGGACCTACGGACTAGAACTGTGGGGGACAGCAAAACAATCCAATATCAAACGCATTCAAACTTTCCAATCCAAAGTCCTCCGAACAATGTCAATGCACCTTACTATGTTACAAACAAAACCCTACACGATGACCTAAAAATTCCTTTTGTCCTTGATCTCATTCCTTCAAAATCTCGAAATTTCATCAAAAATCTATCCAATCATCCCAATCCTCTAGCCCAATCCCTATCCAGTCTTAACCATTCCTATAACCCTCCCAGAAGGTTGAAACGGCAATGGCCCTGAGACATTTTGTAATATAATGTTATGCTGGAGTCCTGGTACTGACCAGCTTCTCTACTCATGCCCAGAGTATATGTGGCTATAGCGCTCCCACCCAGCCTCCACTGGATATTACCAGTGATGCAGCTGAGAGAGCAGTGCTGGGATCTCTACGGGTCTGGCCTTGACTCCCAATAAGTGGGAGAATAGGCTCGATTCGGGGTTCCCCAGGCTGAGTGTGTCTGTTTTGTATATATAGTAAGAATGTATCTTATTCCTTTTATTTATTTTTTTTTTTTATTTATTTATTATTATTTTTATTATATTTTTGTTACTTGATTTTTATTATTTCATTTTATTCTTGATGATTGAATTATTAGTTTTATTTTTATAATTATTACTTATTTTTATTTTTATCTTTAATTATCATTATTTTGTGTGTATGAGTACTTGTATATATTGTATGAATGAATACATCTTTAGCACTGTTACCCATTGCCCTTAATTGAGGCAGATTGTACATATATTTCAATAAAAAAAAAAAAAAAAAAAATTTTTGTATAAAGATTTTTGAAACTTTTCTTCATTTTCTTCTTTCCCATTAGTCTCTGTCCTTCATTCTCTTTTTATTTCTTGCAAGGTGCTCCCTCTAGCTCTCCCTAGTCTTTCTATATACTCATTTTACATAAGTCTGGGCCTTCCTCTAGATCCAACTGTTGACTTCTAAATATAAAAAGAGATAGGTAAGATCATTTGACAGCCAGCCTAAACAAGAAATTGGAAAGAAGACTTTTGAACATAAAACAGATACCATACTCAATGCTGCAGTGGCCACTAAGCACTAGATAGTTACTGGCACTACAGCTCTGGGCGACCCTTAGCCTCCTGAACAATCCTCCTCTATTTCTATCAAAGGCTACTATCCTCTTCCAATACCTAATTTCTACTTTCTTGGAGTCCTTTCTACTTCATCCTCTCATGTACCTCTAAGCCTTCCTTTCTTTTTTTTTCTTATTGAATGCTATAGCTAAAATATCTTTTTCAAGAGTCAGTCCTCATTTATCCTAGCAGCATGGTCAGACGATCCAAGCCTATTTGAACACAACCTCAACCAGCTTTGCATCACAAATTCTTCTTCTAATTAATTTTTTTAACATTTCAAGTTAATGGCTGTCATTTGTGGCAGATACGAAGTTTCTGAGCCGTATGAAGCAACTGGTCTTATAAGAGATTTATATAGTTGTATCTTTGTAGCTCTAGAAAAAAAACTTGGACATTAAAGAGCTTAAGATTTGTACCGGAAGGCTAGTTGTCTGTCATTATTGTTTTCCAAGTTTATTATACTTTCATTATTGATGGAAGATCCCAAGTATTTAAAAATAGGCATGCTGTTAAATTTAAATGTGTTTATTATGACTGGGGTTGAGGATCTTCTAATAGCTTATTCAGATATTTTAAAAAACTTAGTTTTGTCAGCATTTACCATAAGGCCAACTCAGGGTCCTCCTTTTCCTAGAATGTTGAAAGCTTCTGTGAGAACAGATTCACTTCAGGCCATAATGATGGCATTATCTTCATAAGTAAATATTTGCCAAGTTTATTTGGCAACAGTTTCTGTATTGACAATAGCAATAACCATGCAATGTTAAACAATATTGCAGATAATGTATCTCCCTGTTGCACAAGATTTTACACTTTAAAAACTTAATCACCTAATTTCTCCCAATCATCACTCTTGATACTGTTATCCATAGTCACCCATACCAAATTCACCAGAATGCTGCTAGAAACTGGTCAGGGTAAAGAAGAAAAGACAAAGTCAGCACTGATATCTGGGAAAGAGGGAACTCAGACAAAGTATACATCTAGCCTTAATAGTGTTGTTTGAAGTGCTTATTTTTATATTTATCAAAATGAAAGTACATGATAATATACCATATTATATCGAATGTTATTGATAATCAATTTTTGAATAACATTATTGCATATTAAATACCTAGGAAATTAGAGACTTCAGAGAGAAAACTCTAATCAAGTTTAAATCAAACAAATCTGGTAACATCTGTGGGGTCCAAGTTACCTATGGGTTAGTAATTCATATTATTAATATAATTATTATATCTGTTTCCATCAGGCATTGAGGATATTTAGAATAAAGATTAGATACACTTCTAGCTTCTAATAATGGGTCTAGAATGCTAATATGTTCAGAGGCACATAACAGGTCTTAGTTTCAGTACTTGATGAATTGTTTTTTATCTATGATTATACACTGACTGTCATTTCAGATCCAGGTTGAACCTTTTTGAGAACCAGTTTCGCCTCTCTCCTCTTAGGACAAAATTTATGTTTCATAGAAAGACCTTTCCATTAAAAGAAAATTTTAATTACATGCAAATGAACCAGTTTTTCAGCTCAAATTGAAGTGTATGAAAGCATTAGAATTAACTAGCACATTAAATGCAACAAATTATAACTCACTTTAATTTAGAATTCTGTTGAGCATATAATTTCAATTGCCTCTCTAATTCAGAATATCGCATGAGCTTATTCTGTTGAGATTTTACCATTAAATCCATTTCTTCATAGCTTTTCTTGGCACTTTGCAGTTCCTTAAAACATATAAAAGGTGAAAATATATTTGAACTAAATTTGTACAAATAAACAATTAAGTAGAATTACCTTTACAGTCAAATTAGCATTTGCTAAAGCAGCTTTCGTAGTTTCAAGCTCAGATGCTGCTTGTCTTAACTTCGACAATTCAGAATTGATAGTGTTACATTTCTCATTACACAATTCTATTTCAGTCTTCAAGCGCTGGTTCTCAACATGAAGAGATTTGAAATGTTGATCTTTTTCTGCCAACTGATCTTCTAGCTAAAAGCCAATAAAAATATTTATGTTCAGCAGCAAAGTAATAAAGCCTTTAATTATTTTCAAAGATAAATCAATTCATAAAAATATAAATTTTTTGCCAGCTTTTTTAATGAAATAAACATTAAAATAAGCATAGTTATATCTATTTCTGTATACAATATCCTAATTATAACTAATATTGAACATTAATCGTTACTGAGGTAATAGTGAAAATTAAAACCTAATTTATAGTTTCTTCTTTACTTAAAGCAATCAACAATTAGAATAGGATTAATGATGTTAAACTGGAAGATCAATAATGGAATCTTTTATTAAAGAGAGATACTTCAACCAGACCACAATCGCCTGAACGTCGGCACACCAAAAATAAAGTTTTTTTTATTTAAAAACTTGGACGTGTTTATTTACTTGACTGCGGCCCTGACTATTAATTCACATAATTTTATGAATGTTTTATAAAAAATACAGAAGTTTAAAAAACAAAATATTGAACTCTTGATTAATTTTTGCCTCAAGTTTAAACTTACTTAAAAACTTGGGCATGTTTATTAACTTGACTGCACCCCTGACCATTGCTCACTTACTTTTATGAATGTTTTATAAAAACAAAAAAAAACAAAAAAAAAAAACAGAAGTTTAAAAAACAAAATATTGAACCCTTGAATAATATTTCACAAATAAACTTAACTAAAAAGCGAGCAGTAACCAATCAATCATACCTGAGATATTTTATGCTTCAATTCAGTGTTCTCATCATACAGAATAATATTTTTTGTTTCCTTTTCACTTCGGTCGGAATTCATTTTTTCTGTTAGATTAGAGATTTCATCCTTAAGTTTTTCTTCTCTTCTTTTCAATGTTGTGACTCTTCTCTCCAATTGCTGAATCTTGAACATATACATACATAATTAACGTACGTAAAAACCATGTACGGAATTATTAATTTGATATTTAATATATATATATGAAAGTATATAACAAAAATCAGACTCTTGCACAGCTATGTATATTCTATCCTCCTATATGATGTAGAGACATGGACTTTAAATAAAAACATAGAGAAGAAGCTGGAGGCCTTTGAATTATAGCTTTATAGGCGTATCCTGAGAATACCTTGGATCCAGAGGGTGACGAATGTAGAAGTGTTGAGAAGAATGAACACAACACCTAACTTAATCAAGATAGTGAAATCCCAAAAACTGCAATATCTAGGACATATCATGTGAAATACAAATAGATAGGATTTGCTGAAAAAAATACTTCAAGGGAAAATCGACAGCAAAAGAGGTCCTGGAAGAAGACGAATATCTTGGTTTGACAACCTCAGATGCTGGTTTGGTATGTCTTCAACGGAACTTTTCCGCATTGCTACCGATAAGAGAAGAATGATCGCCAACATCCAAAGCGGATAGGCACCGAAAGAAGAAGATGAAAGTATATAAGACAGATTCATGTTTTTGTTAATCGTGTAAAAGTGTTTATGTCTTTTAAGAATTTAATTTTTCTTTGACACTTAATTAATACCCTATCAGAGACATGTCCATAACTAGAAAAATGAAGTTAAAGAGATATTAAAATACTAGCATTCCCGTCGCGGCTTCGCCCGCCCTCATAACTAAAGATAATTTCAACTAAAAATTAAAGTTTTATTTGTTTATCGATAAGATTCTTGTATTTTAGCATGTGGTTGAGCATTATTTCTTCAATGATTTTTTAGCAGTAATTATTAATCTAGTTATAATTGCACTGATCAGGTGGTTGAAGATTACATATAAGCACCATTAGGCATAAAATTTTTAACTTTAATGTATGAATTGGTAATCAAGATGGATAAAGACTATTAAGAAATTCTTGCGGAAAATAAACTGCATTATCAGTGCTTACGACAAAAGGCCCGTGAATCATATTTTTACACATTATATAAAAAAGCAAAGGATCGACATTTCGATTTAGTAATAATTTGTATTAGGCAGAAATAACTTTATTGATTTCATCTGGTTATATGTTGATTTCGGACTATAAAAGTATATGACAGTGTGGCAAACCTCGCTCCTGCCTCTCAAAATTGTACATTTAAATTTTAGTTATTGTAAATTTTACCATTGCAAAACCTTCCTAATATTATAAAAATTATTTATTTAGATGTCGGTACAGATAGGTTCAGTTTACCATTGTTAACTCTATTGTGGGATGGCGCTATACACAATCGGTCGATTTTCAAGCTTCACTAGGATCCACATATCGCACACCATATTTAAATCTTTTTTAAAAATTTTCTTGATAGTTTAATAAGTAAATTTTATCATCAATTTCAAGATGTTTTGTAACCTCTCATGTAGAATGGCACTCCCCACCTATCGGTCAATTGTCAAACTTCACTGTTGTCCACATATTAACTTTTTTTTAATAAAATATAAATTAAAAATCAGTAGATTTTAATATTGCTAAACCGTCTTAGAACTATGAAGATGATGTAGTTAATATTTACTACAGATTGGTTTAGTAATATTCGCGGTTAGTGATCAAAAACGAAAAATGGCTTGTCCTTTTATAGAATAATATAAATTATTATTGTAGTAAATTTTCCTATTGTAAATCTTTTAAGAACTATGAAGATGATGTAGTTAAAATTTGGTTCAGATAGGTTCATTAGTTTTACTAAAATGCTATTGTCGCTTGCCACATATTCGATTTTTAAATTTCACTGGAATCCACACGTCACACCACATATTTATAGCTTTTTGGATAACAAATTAATTTAATTTAGTAATTTTATTATCAATTTCTAGCTATATTTAACACCGGATCATTGTAACCTCTCATGAATGGCGCTCGCTTTACTACACACCACATATTTATCGCTTTTTAAACATTAATTTAATAGAAAATATATAAATTTTATTATTGCTAAACCTTCCTTGAGCTATGAAGATGATGTAGTTATATTGGGTACATAATAGTTCTATAGTTTTCGCGGTTAGTGATAACGAACGGAAATGGCTTGTCCTTTTATATATAACTTCATTATCCCCCGTCGAGGCTTCGCCCGCTCTCATAAGTGAAGATCTTGGATAATTTTAACTAATAATTAATTTTTTTTTAAATATTTATCGATAAAAATCTTGTATTAAAGTGAAGAATTGAAAATTTTATTTTTGATGATATTTTCACGCATAGCAGCCATTATTAACTGGGTTAAATTTAGATTGATTAGGTGTTTGAAGATAACATAAAGCATAATTAGACATCCAATTTTCAATTTTAATATATGAGTTGGTAATCCAGATGGACAGAGACTATTAAGAAACTGCGGTATAAGAAACTGCATTATCAGTGCTCACAACTAAAGGTTCAAAGTTCATATTTTTACACACAATATTTAACAGCTGAGGATCGGCATTTTGATTTTTAATAATTTTCGTTCGACAGAAATAATTTTATTGATTTGATCTGGTTGGATTTTAATTTCTAACCATAAAAGTATGTCATAGTGTGGCAAAACCCGTTTCTAACACTCAACATTGTACATTTAAATTTTTATTGTTGCTAAACCTAGAATTATGAACATGATGTAGTTAAACTTTGGTATATTTCACTCCATATACCTGTTTTTTTATAACAATTTAATTGAAAATAAGTAAATTTTATTATCAATGTTCACCTCTATGTAACACTGTACATTTTAACCTTTCATGTAGATTGCAATTGCCGCCATTTTTGAACTTCACTGTTATCCACTTATTATTCATTTATCAATAAAGAATTAGTTGAAAATCATTAGATTTTACTATTGCTAAACCATCCTATAAAGATGATGTAGTCAAAATTTGGTAGAGATTGGTTCAGTAGTTTTTGGCGGTTAGTGAACACAAACGAAACATTGCTTGTCCTTTTATATAATAGTATAACCTTATACCGCCATATGTTAGAATCGTATAGAGCTAACAGATAATTGTGACTTACAGATAATATACAAATAATATTGCGACTATAAATTAAGATATAAGGTATCCTATCTTTTTTGTTGGATCAAACTGCACACGGTATGTATTAAAATCGGTTCAGTAGTTTAGGTGTTAGCCGGCCCCTAGGCGGCGACACGTAATTTATATATATTAAGATATGTTCACTCTTTGTTAATAAAGGTATTCCTTCATAGATAATCGCTTCATCTTAAACAAGATTTTTTCCAGTTTATATTGATTAACAAAACAGTTTAAGTCTTTTTTTTCTATTCTTATGATTGTAAGCAAACTTTCCTTAGTCATAAAGATTATAATTTATGTTTTATTAGTTTAAACTTTTAATTATATTTATCAATATTTAGTCATTTTACCAAGTATAAAGAAAAACTTTATCTCTAACAAAATCAAGGTTCCTTAAAAAACAATTAGACACACAAGACATTTAACATATATGGGATGGTAGAAAACATATTGTTTGAATTTAAATAACAAACATTAGTGGATGAGATTCAAATTCACAGTAGAATTTTAAGTAAAGAGAAAATAATAGCAAAAACAAATAGCGACCATACATTATTTACCAATGTTTAAAAAGAATATAAACAGAGATTCAGTTTCATTGGTATTCACACCAGAGTAAATACTTACATTATTCCTGTTTTGTTCTAAGGTGGATTTCAAGGCGTTTTTCTCTTTCTCAAACAGCTGTTCCGTTTCTTTGCGGTGTCCATGTAACTGAGCTATTCGATTTTCTAGAGTTTTTATTTCAGCTCTTGCTTGAGTCAATTGCGATTTTACATGATTAAATTCCCATGAACCTACACACAATGGTCAATAGTTAAACTTATAAAATTAATAAAGGTAATAGCTTACGCATGAAAAAGATACTCACTGATAGAATCATTGAGGGAACTATCTGACAGAATTGAATCAGATTGCTTACACTTTTTTATCAACATGTCGTTTTCATTTAATACTGTGTCATCAAAAGGCCGTTTTATACTACTTTGTGTTCCTGGTGTAAGAGGTGTGGGCAAAGGTATAGGATAGCCAAGATTGGTGGTACTTGATCTTCGGTACTGAAGATTAGTACCTGATCTAAAATCGTCTAGCATCCTTGTCAAACCCGAGGGTTCGTTTTGATTCATTTCTTTAAAGAAATTCATATAAATCCAATTCCCCCCTCAATAACAAGCAATGTAACCTACCTAACCCAAGCACTTTAACCGCCATAGTATGTCAAGAAATTTGAAAATTTACAATCTGGCAAGTTCATAAAATTGTTAAATTAAAGAGATAAATAATATGTAAGGTAGTTTTAAAACTATTTTCTTATAGTCAAATGAATAATTATTGAAGCGCAATGAATTATGTATAATAAATGATGTATTTTTGTATTTAACAATTGTTTTAATTGAAACGTTTGTCAAAACAAATTGAAAGTTATTGTTTTTAAAAATATATTTAAAATATACTATTGCATTATTTGTTTTTTAGTAATTTAACAATAATTTCTTCATCGACAATGAGAGTTCAATAAAATTATAACATTTAAAAAAAATTACCTCAGTATTAAAAAACTTACTTATTACTTTTAAGTTATAAATATTTTAAAACTAAATTTTATATTCTTAAACCATTATTACGATTTCAATAAATAAATAAGTATTAAATGTGACAGGATAATGATACACTACAATCAGCTGATCAAAGATGGCGCCATGTAAGGAGGCTGATACAGGCAAGAGCTCCGATTTAAAGGAACATTTCCTTTTTGAGCGCTTTATTAACTTAAATGCCTATGCTTTAAGTAAAGGCCTATGCCTCCACGAATTAAGAAATTTATGTTATTCAAAGAAAACTTCTTTTTCGTTGAAAAATATTTGCTTGTGTAGCTACGTCAAAATAGCTAATGATTACAAGTTTTTATTATTTATTTTAACTATTTTAATATCGTTTCTTTATTTTAAATTACCATTTATAGATGGTATGATGAAAACTGCATTCGGTATTAAATGCATCTTACCGAATAATTATATAGTCTGGGAAGCAACCAGGCCTATTGCTGATTGTAGTATTTGCAATAATCTTAATAGTGCTGTAATACTCCCTAATATTTCTAGGGAAGAATTTTCTAGATATGCTTATTCTTACAAGCCTATTATAATTCAAGGAGCTGCCAAACATTGGTCTGCCATAAGAACCTTTGATTACCATTTTTTCAAGGATCTCTTTCTGAACACTGCAGGTGCATTTGAAAGTGTTGAAGAAGAATGTCAATTTTTAAATTTCAAGTCTGATTTCAAGAATTTAGAAGATGTATTTAATATGCCAATGAAGAGGATTTACAATGAAAAAGGAACAAAACCGTGGTATATTGGATGGTAAGTTCATTTTACTATTATTTAGTTGAGGTAATTTTTTGTTAATCAAACAATTTTTATTGACATAAGCAGCACTTCATGGAAAAAGTCTTTTACATAATTTTCTTAATAAACTTCTGCCAACCTTTCCTCTTTTACTAGGACACTTGACAAATTCTATTACAGGCTTTTTGTTTCTCTGCAATGCTTGTATGTCCCTTGTTGGTTCTCTGAGTTGAGCAGTGACTGTGAATAGTTTTTGATTGTCATCACTCCATAAATTTACTATAGCTGTTCCATTTCTTCCACTTAAGAAATTTACTAAGTCATCTTCTTCACGTAGCTCAAGCTGAAGCTTCCCAAGTTCTACTAATCTTTCTGTTAAATAATTTATAAAGTTTTTTGGATTCCTCTCATAATCCTTTGGTATGAAGCTCAAAAACTCTTTCTGTCCGATTGGAAGAACAATATTTATTGTTGGTTGATTAAACATATCCAAAAAATTTCCTTCTCCTTATTTCATACATTAAATTAAAGTGGTATCATTTAGACTCTCCACAATTACTGTTTTTTACTTTGTCTTATTTACAATTTTTTTTTTCATTCATTTTGGTTTTTGTTTTGTAAAAAAAAAATTGGAACATGTGATAATATAAAAACATTTCTTTGAAACTGATATATAACTATTTTTTTTTTTAATTTGTATTTTTTTTTTTTTTTTTTTTTTTTTTTTTTTTTTTTTTTGGTAAATAGCAGAGTAATTCTAAATTAGTATAACTCATGTTAGTAGCCGAGTGAATATTTATTATATATTTTAAAATATTTAATCATATTCTAAATTAGGTTTATGATATCAACATTGATAAATAGTAGTTCTACATATTAAAATGTCTTTGTTTGAAGTATTTATACATCTAGTACATGTAGTTATTTTATTTTTAGGAGCAACTGTAATAGAGAAATGCTTAAGAAGATGCGACGCCACTATACAAAACCTCATTTTCTTCCTCTTGATGCCGAACATTCCCATGTTGATTTTATATTCATGGGTTTCGAAGAAGGAGCATTCATGCATGTAAGTATGATTCTATTATTGATAGTTGTCATGTGATTTTTAAGACATGGGTTCAAATGAAATGCTTGATTCTTTTAAGAGCACCACATTTCTTTTATTACTTTTAGGTTCAAATTAACTAATGACATTTTTTTATAACACTATTTGTAAATGGGTATAAATAAATTACAATTAAGTACAACCAATAGTCTGATTATTATTTAATACATCAAAATCATTTCTAAGTTACTATAAAATGTTAAAAAATACATTGTCATCAGATTTGTTTTTGTCCATAACTTTATTTTTTGAAAGCTGTGGATAGATTGTGCTATTCAACTTAAATATTATTTAGATGTAAGAATATTGTTATATAACATTATTATATATATATGTGACAGGATAACATTATATGGCTTATTCTATTATTTAATCATTAATAAATAATACTGTCCTATATTAAATCTTTAGTGGTTAGAAAATCTATTTTTCTTTAATTATCTTTGTTTTTAAATAAAACATACCACTGTCTATAAAGTTGAATTGACATTCTTCCTAGATACAGATAGAAATTTGAACCCTATGCATTGTGACTTATTCCTTCTGAATTAACTGGTTAACTACAAAACTATGGTTAAAGAATTATATATATATTTTTTTAAATAGATGTATTTTAAAATGATTTTTTATAATTGAATGTAGTTTAATTTTTTTTTATATATTTAAACTGTAGAACCAAAGATGTAGAAATAATTGTTGTGTAATGTATTATTTTACAGCTGGACTACATTAGCCGTTTGATGTGGCAGGCACAGTTAAGAGGTCATAAAACTTGGCATTTGCACCCACCTCCAGAATGTGAAAATGTTTGCTCTCCTATTTCTTTTACCGTCAATCCTGGGGACATCCGTGAGTACTGTTTTTGATATTTACTTTACTATATATTTTTAAGTTTGATATTTTCATTTTTAAATGTATGTTTATATATGTTATTATTACAGTTCTTTTGGATACACGCCAATGGTATCACAAGACATATGTTTCTTCTGGTGAGTTCTCTCTTACTGTTAGTTCAGAATATGGATAGTCGAAGCTACTTGTCCTTGTAAGATTTTGAAGTTCCTTCATAGAATATTTTTCTATTTTTGTATTTTTAAATTAATTTGTTATAGCTTCCATTTTATGTATTAGTTTGTTATTTTATCTTGTTTCTTTTTAATGTATTTCATCTTTTTAAAATTATTATTAATTTTAAAATTTATCACAATAGGTTTTAACTGATTTTTTTAAATGGTATTCTAATCAACACTAGATATTTAAAATTGTTATACATTTATTTAAGAGATATGTGCCATCTGTAATTGTAAATATGTACATAGGAAAATCATATTTATTTTAAATTGTATTTTTAATATATGTATATTTTTTAAAATGGCTTGTTTAGTTCTTTATTCCCAGCACATCATCTTTATTCTGTAATATTAAGATTAATTAATTATTAAATAACATTTTTTAGTATCTCTTTCTGGTAGAACAGTTTTTCTAAAGCATTATTTTTATTTTAAATACTAGCCAATTATATTTAATATAGAGAAATCATTTAGCTCAAGGTTGGTCATTTTGTGTCCGGTTTCCACTTAATACAACCTCCTCCTAAAAAATAAACTTTATATTCTGAATACATATAAACTCAAGATTCTGATTTGATTTGATTTTTTTCAATTTACTTTTATATATTTTTGAATGAATATATTCAGATCATATTTTTTCCATGAAAGAAAGAGTATCAGTGTTGAATATCTCTTTAAAAAATGCTCTGTGAGTTCTCATCTGACTGAAATTGAGAAACAAGGTATTATCAACTTAAAAAGAACTGAAATGATATAAATGCAAACCTATCGCAAATTTAGCTGCTCATTTAATGATTGAAGCTTTTTTCAATTTTAGATCTAAAAATTGTGGTAAAAAATTAAGTGAAAAAAAGTGTTAACAAGATTTTCAGGTCCTATGAGGAGATTATGAGGTTTAACAGTTTAAAGTGCTATGGATGTAAATTTTACTCAAACTATGTGTTTAAAATATCAGTAGGTTGTTATAAAAGCACACCAAAAAAAGGATTGGTAACCCACTATAACAAAATTAAGGAAAAACCAATTCAGTTCAGGATTATTTTTAATGATGGAAAAAAGTTTCATCACTACATAATTGGGTTATAAAAGAAGGCTAGAAGGCTTATTGGATTATAAAATATATTTCTGAAACCTAGACAGCCTTTATTGTTGAAGAGCAGGAAAGGGAGGCCCCTAAAGAAGGAAGCACATTGAATAACATATCTCCAAACATTTGTGACACATCACTTTGTAGAGAGCAGCGATGAAGAAAAAAGTGATTTGTGATATGAATTCAACTTTTTTAAAGTTAAATAAAGACAGGCTTAAGTGGATAGGACCATGTAACTAGGATGGCAGATGATACAGTCCTGAGGTGAAATTAGTAATATTGATAGACACCATTTAATTTTTCCTGTGATTAAAAGATCAATAAAATCTCACAAGAACCTATTAAATGAAAACTGTCATTTTAAAACTTTTTTTTTTGGATCTAGTGAATAATTTTCATAAACTTATTTTTTATTTTGCATGCTCTTACGAGCTCTGCCATGTCACTTCCTTTAAACAAAATGACTTGGAATAGATTAATAATCTTATAATTTTACTATCCCATTACCAGCAAGACAATAACGGATAAGGTTAGCAGGTATTCTTACAAGAGATATAGAGGCACAGGATCCTTTTTGAAGTGTTAAAGGCTTTATTAAAATTTAAACTTTAAAGGCTTTATTAAAATAGCCCCTATGAAATATACTACTGCATTTTATAAATTTGTTACAATAAAGTATTGTAAGCCCTGGCATAAAATTTCCAATTATTCAATATAATCAGCAGTGCATTGTTATAAAATCAAAAATTTAACTATGCAAATAATGGAAGTATTCAAATTATATTGAAGGTAAAGGTCGTCTATTAGTGAAACCAAAAAGATAGTAGGGGTTATGGCCATAAAGAAGAAGTGTGCTATAAAGTATACCAAAACTTCAACACTTTTTTTTTCGTTTAGAATTTGCCCTGGAGCGGGTTGATGCTTTTCAGCAATGGCTAATTGAAAAGGATCCCTTATTAACCATGGATGTTTAGAAAGAGTGTTTACTAGTAGAAAACCCCCATCATGATAGGATTGGTCATCATGGTAAGGGTAGACTAATATCCCCAATGACTCCTGTCTTCCAATAAGACACTTTTATTTCAATAAAATAAATGTTTTCATTAAAAAAAATTGCCTTTATTCTAATCTAAAAGTAAACATCTGGAAGGAAAAAGAAAACATATTTATGATCAATGATATATTTTTCTACTTACAAGACTACTAAGGATAGAAGGTTGAGCTTCTTTATAGGCAATATGATTCTTTATATTTTTTATTGATCCTCTCCTCAACCACTCTCTCAACAAAGCAACCCGTCTTGCACCTCCAGGGTTCCCCTCTAAAAATTTCCTTGAATATCTAGTTTCCTCCATCCTCACCATGTGCCCCAACCATCTCAGCCTCCGTCTCTTTATCCAACCAACCAAATCCTGCTCCTGGTAGATTTCTCTCATCTCATTTGTCTTAACTCTGTAAGAAGTATGCAGGATTTTTCCTTCCAAAGCGTTCAGCATTTTTTCATATGTTTTGGTGAGCACCCATTTCTCGCTTGCATAAATGACACATAGGCTATAATATGGTTTTGTACTCTATAAATTTCACCTCTTGACAGCTCTCTAAAGCTGACCACTCTTTTAAGCACCCAGAAACACAAATTAGCTGCCATTATTCTTCCTTTTACTTCTTCATTCACATCATTTAATACAGTGAGAACAGCTCCCAAATATTTGGAGCCTGATATTTACAACAGACATCCTGAAGATTTATTGTTTACTGAAGGATTAATCAGAATACATAAGCTCTCATTTCAGTAATAGATTTTAAAACTAAATGAAACCTTCTCTGTAAACTTGATAATTGTGTTTTCATACTCAGCTTTTTTAGCTGCTGGGTTTAATTCTAATTCTATTTCTACTTTCCAGCAGCATATGTCTTATGTCTTCCTATACAGCTACCTTATGTTCCTTTCTTTCAACCAGATGAATTATATTTTCACCAAATTTTTTTGTGAAACGATTACGAAAATTCATACCAACACAATTGGGTCTGAAGATATTCCTGATAATCTCACAACAATCTATCTCCCATTTATCCTTTCAATTCTACATCATAATTACAATTATGTGGCTGCAGGATTGAGTGTGTTAAGTCCAATAGTATTGATTTTAGATTATTTTTTAAATTTTATTTTAGAATAATTGGATTGAATGGAAAACTTATAAGATAGCCTACATACAGAATCGGGAAAATACTCATAAATACTAGGATTTTGGAAAATTTATCAATTGCAATTTCTCAAAATTACCGTTTTACTTTTGAAAATGATACACTTTACCTTGCAGCTACAGAATTATTTAGGGCTATGCTGGCCAAACTGGTGTACAAATTAGTAATGCCTGTTGGGAACACAATCGCCAAATGCTATCAAATAAGCAGAAATGCCAGTTTTAATACTTTCTTCAGTGAAACTAGGTCGGAAAACATGTACCAAACTTTGTCTTTGTTCATCTTGGGCCTACAGTAGTAGATGAACTTCAAACTGGTACAAACAGACATCTCTTCCATGCAGAGCAGCTAATCACTGGCAAAGATGCTGCTAACAACTATGCTAAAGGCCATTAAACAGTTGGAAAAGAACTAGTCAATCTTGTTCTGGATAGGATTCATAATTGGCTTTTCAGTGTATTGGTCTTCAAGTATTTCTGATCTTTCAGTTATTTAGTGGAGGCACTGGATCCAAATTTTCTTCTTTTCTTATGGAAAGGCTTTCAGGCAACCATGCCAAGAAAAGCAAACTAGAATTATTTTTTTTTTTTTTCTAGCTTTTTTTCATTGATACATGGTAAAAGAAAGGAAGAGGGTGAATTCTCTAAGGCAAGAGAAGATTTACCAGCTTTAAAAAATATTATGAAGTTGGTATGGATTCTGGAGACAATGATAAGGCAGGAGGTGAAGAATACTAATTACAGTATTACAGTTTTTAGGAAAATCTAAGATCCATTTATTCATTTTTTGAATGTTCAAACAACAAGGAACAAAATGCATCCATCTAATAAACATCAAAGTTTTTTAATTCCCCAAGGAAGAAATTGCTTACATGGACTTCAATTTTGTTACATCTGTAGCATAAGATAAATCCTTCTTGATCCACTACTAAATCCATTGGAATTATATCCTTCTCAAAATTTGTCATAGCACTAAAAACTTTCAAATCATTTATTTTCCATCAACACCTCTCCCTATCAATGAGGATTGAAACTTTATCAATTTGTTTTAATTTAGTTTCTATGAAAGAAACTTTTTTCAAACTGCCTGAAAAGTGCAGCAAATGAAAAAAAAATTATAGGGGCTCTTAATATGCCTTGAAATAATATGATGCAATATATTTCGCCCCCTTCACAGTAAACATTATTTAATTATCAAACACAATTAATTTATGTAAATAATACCTTTTTCATTATAAAATTGAAATACCTGCCAATGCAATTGAAATATCTTCTCAACTTAAGGGTAATAAGCTCCTTAAGGAAGGAAATAAATTACGATACATTTTTCAATTTACATAAACTGTCAAAGAAAAAAAATAAGATAATACTGCATAACACTACATCTTACTGAATACCTTTATTTACATGAGAATGAAAAGCATTAACTCTAATCCCCAGCTTACTCTATGATACTGTGTCTGTGTAAACAGTAAAACCATGATATTTGTTTAAACCAAAACCTAGTAACAGATCAATTTACAAGAAATCAGATTACTTATACATTTAATATAAGTGTGAAACATACTTGTTTTTTTTTTTTCATTTATAATTGATCAATAATGATATCTTGTTTATATATATATAAACAAATTAAAAAATGTTCAGCTTAACTGATCCAAAACTAAATAGGAAAAAATCTTTATTCGAAGTCTGAATAACATTACAATAAAGGGGAAAGTTTTGTTGTAACTTTTATAACAAAAATAGATACGGTGTATAAACATTGGAAAAGAAGTTTATATTTATATATATATATATATATATATATAAATAAAAAATTCTCATGATAAACAAAATTACCAAGAGCAAATTATAAACATTAACAAAAAATTCCACAAGATAAAAAGTAATCATAACAGAATAAATTGATCAGAATAATAAATTATATTAATACATTTAAAATCAGAGGACAGGTAGGGAAGATATGAATGTAGAAGAATGAGATGTTAATTATATCCTTTAAGAACAGCCTATATTTTCTACATATATAAATATTATATAATAAAATATATAAAATTGGGTTTTACAATTAACATAATCATCAGGTTTTACAATTAACTAAGGTATTATTCAAGAGCATTAAAAATAAGTGCTATCTAATATTTAATCATCCAATAAAGCAGTACTAAGAATTCTACAACCAGAGAGAGGCCCATGGGTAAAATAATACGGAAGTCTCAATAGTTTGAGATTCACATAAATGTAAATCTCATACTTCTTTTTAAATTGATACTTTCACACACCTTAACTTAATATAATGACAAGCTGTCCCAGAATGAAGCTTATTTTCTTCTTCTGCTACCCTCTCTTGACTTAGTTTTAAGGTTAATTATTGTAAATATACTCTGTAAACACTTTTTTTTTTTTTTAAATTAGTTTAAATTTATCAAATGATTTCATTTTCCCACATAAATGTTGATAGTCTGAGTTTCCATTAGTTCAAGAAAGTCACCTCAAATTATCAAAACCCTTCTGAAATACAAAGTGGCTAACAATAAAATCTTATAGATTTTAAAAAATACTTCGACAAAAAATTATTTTTAAATCAAAGGCAAGCTCTTAATAAAAACTATGAAAGCTAATAATAAGACAAAAGAACTTATGACTAAATTAAAAATGATATATCTCATAAAATATTTGGAAATAAAACAATTTTTTTTATACAAAATATGCTCTCAACTATAAGAATTAATAATAACATTTAAAAAAACTTATACCTAAATTAAAAGTCTCTTTAATTGATCAATAAATATGTCTGAACAATGTTTCTTTAATCACTGAAAATTTAAAATAATCTACTCAAATGGTCTTGAACAATCAACCAAGAAAAAGAAAATAATAACGCAGAATAATGTAAACAATAACATTGTTGAAGAAATAACCCTTCTAGCTAAAACAAATTTGAAGTTAAAATTTCTCGTAACAGACAATATGTGGCCAATCATTAAAAGATGTACTTAGTACAATGAAAAAAGGAAAGAATAAAAAGGAATTTTTGATTAAATTCAAATTGTTCAATACTGGTTTTGGGAAACAAACCAGCCACTAGATTTTTTTCTTTTTAGTTTTTTTTAAGATTTATATGAAATCACTATTGTTTTGAAAACATTATTAAATGCAATCACATTGGACATTGAGTTTAAATATAAAACATGGAATGGACTGAATATGAAATATACTCAAAAAGCTAGATTCATGTAATACTGGTAAGAAGATTGGTTTTTAAATTAACCATATCAAACAGTTATGAGTAATATTTACAAATTAATGTGCAAGAACTTGTTTAAGAGTTTTACTTTTATGTGAAAGATCAACAACTGAATCAACCATATACTGGACAGCAGAAACACTTGGGAAATGTGATGCTGCTGATTTTGTTTTGTGGACGACATTAGAAGTAGCATCTGCAATCAGATTAAGAGAAGTCCCAACTTCTTTCTTTAAGGGACTATCAATAAGGTTTCTTTCAACAGCATCTCCAATACTGATAAGCTTATGTGCCAAAGAAATTACAGCTTTTGCATGTGATAAGAATGCCTTAGGAGGTTGGTTTTGTGTAACTGTGTTAAGTAAAGTATCAATAGCTGATGACAAGTTTCCAGAAGTAACCCAATACTGGCCATTGTAGAAATCTAAAATCTGTAACAAAAGTAATGAATGAAACCATTTTAATTATGAGAATATCAATGATGATGTAATTGATCATATTTTTGACTGATCAAAAAATAAATATGATAAGATGTGTAGGTTTATGAAGTATATTTATTTATTATATTTATAATAAATTATTAACCGTTCAATCTTCCAGCCAAAGCAACCGCCATAAGGAGGTGATCCTGACGCGCCTCCTCAAATTCCTAAATGAAGCGAAGATAGATTACCTAATTTAATTCTTTCTTTCTTTATATTGTTGTGATATTTTAAAACTGAAAATTGTATAGATTAAGGAAGACAGAAATTGCAATAAGATCATATCAGGTAGCAACCCTACTGACCCTCCATACCTAATTCTTGAAGCAGGTATAGGAAGGACAGAGGCCAGTTAGTTTTGGGCCTTGGAACAGCTACTACTAGGTGTCTGGAGTCACAGAAGAATATGGAACCAGGAGACAAAGAATGGACTGGACAGTGATAGTGAAATCGTAGTGGTTTTCTCATTAATGGACTTCAGAATTTAAAACAAAGGCAAAATTAAATATTGTTTTCACATTGTAATTTATAATAAATATAAATTAAAATGCACAAAAGTTATTAAATATTTCCAGTCATAATTCAAAAGAATATTGACATAACCCCAATAATGAGTTAAAGTCAATTAATTATTGATATATAATTTTATTAAAAATTTATGAATGAAGAAAATCATAACAATATATATACCAAAATGATAGTAATTAGCAGGCATTGATGACCACTCATGGATATATGCCCTTAAACAACACCTTTTTCTTCTTTAACTTTCTCTTTTGTGCCTTTCAGCATAGAGTTGATCCAACCCAGGACCTCCATCCTTCTCGGTCTCTTGCAAAAGTTGGCATCTCTTGCAGTGTCTTTCCTCTTGCTTGTCCCAACCTGGATATATAGCTATTGTAGGTAAGCCGAGGCCTTCCTCTAGGTCTAGTACCAGCTGGTCTCACCTCCATAAATTTTTGTGGGTCTCTGTATGGACTCATCCGGCATACGTGACCATACCATCTCAGCTGCCTCTTTTCCAGAGTCTCTTTCATCACGGGGATATTCAATTCTTCCGTAATTGTTTCATTTTGGATTCTATCCTGGCATGTTTCGAAAGCCACTCTGCGTAAGTAAGTACTTCATCTCCGCGCAGCAGTTATTCGGCTCCATTTTTTATCAGGAAGGACCCAACTCTCTGCTCCATATAGCAGCAGAACTGGCACATATACACATATACAGCCTTGGAAATGTGGAGCTTGATATCTTTCCCTATCTCTCTCTTTCCCACAATTGTGTTGCAGATGGAGTAATATATGTTGTTAGCTTTGGCTATCCTTTGGAATAGTTCTTGTTCTAATGCTCCATTTCTGCAGATCTCAGTTCCTAGGTAGGAGAATTCAATTACTACTTCAAGCTCCTAATTATTGCAGGTCAGATGGATACTTAAACAACACCAACCAACCTTAATATTATTATTTATTAAGTATATAATACTGTAAAAGGGGGTTATTACTTAGATACATGTTTTGCACATCATTTTAGCACATATTTTAAATTTTTTTGGACCAGCTCCAAGAAATGATAGCTAAATAAACCAGCTTCAAATTCCCGTATTGGTAATTCCGCCATCTTCAATACGAGGGATGGAGGGATCATTTTTTTTTTTTGTTCAAAATGACCCTTTGAAAAGGGGCTACTACTTTGTTCATACGTGATTTTCGCATTAAAAGACACTTGTCCTGGAGCCTTATTCAATGTAACCCATAACCTCTTCAATTAACAATTTTAAGTTTCTAAACAAATTATTTCTTATTTTTAGGATTTTTATATTCAAGTTTTGAGCAAAAAACCTAGAATAAAATCACTTTTCACCAAAATGCAACCATAAATCCTCGAATTCGGTTCAGTTCATCACCATATTTGTTGAAGAAACACAAATAATAAAAATATTTTAAGAAATGTAGATAGCTTCACTAAAAATACATCTGAGCTATTTCAATTACTGCTTAGTTTAATTAACAGCTTACAAACTATCAACTAACTAAAATGATTTAGTTTTCTAGGGCCATTGGTCCTTACAAAATAAAATACACTAGGAGAACGAATAAAATGAAAAAAAAATCACTGGAAACAATGTAATAAAAGTGCATAGGTAATTTACAATTATCAATTAGTTGGGTAACCTATATTTTATTTTGTTTATACTAGAAACATTGGTCCTCAACATCTAAAATCACAGAAGAAATATTCAGTGTTTCTAAGTAGCCCTTCTTCTACCAGGTGTCAACAACTTTGTTCTAAGTTTGTTTTTTGGGGGCTTAACGACCTTATGTACTCCAACTAGGGCAGGAAGGACGGGTAATCCTACAGGTAACCAACCTATTCTAGCCAGGGTGGGAAGGTCAAGATTTATTCATGGGATTCGAACCCACGACATTCTGGTTACGAGCGCGCAGAGACCCACGCCCCAACACACTAGGCCATCGAGTACCCACATTGTTCTAAGTTATCCCTACACATTGCAGTTTTTTTACCTAAATAAAGATCAAAGAAATGAGTAAGAGAATTGAAACAAAAAATAAATTGTAGCTGAATAGATTTATAATCAATGTATTACTCACATGAAACAATCCTGCAGCCACATATGCCAGACCAGATGAGGTTTTGGCTCGCTTATCAAAACACCTGTTAACACTAATACGCGACAAAAATGTAGAGCCAAGGTCGGACAACATGGGCTTTAATTGGGATCACATAATATTTTATGTTTAATAATTGAAAGTTTAGAACAAACCAGATATCGCTAGTTTGAATATTGAGTCTGCCAGAAAGATTTAGGTTTTAATAGCCCTGTTGTCTAAAGTAGACCCTCATGTTCAAAGTAAACCCTTTTTACAGTAGAGATTACATAAAAAAGATTTTTGTTTCTTTTAAGTTGGTAAATTAAAATATTTCAGGGATGATGTTTGATCTAATTACATATTTAAATTATAAATAGGAAACTATAGTGAAGAAAAAAAATTCTTAATTTTTTTTTTATTTTAAACTCAATTTATAAATCAACTTTTTTTTTTTTTTTTTTTTTTTTTTTTCTCTACAGTTCTGCCTATCTTGGACTAAGGCTTCCACTTTGTTCCATTTAGTATCTCTGGTATCCTTGTTATACATAGCCTGAGTCATTAAGATTTTTAAGACAGATTTTCTGAGGCTGATTGAAGGTTTCGTAATATGACGATTTTTACAGACTAGAGCTATTAGCCCTATGCCCAATTCCAACATGGAGGACCAGGATCTATATGAGACACAGAGGTCGCCTTCCAGTGACTCTCAGAGTGAGGATAGTGTAATGCCCCCATGTGGAAACTGAGCCCATGGCGTATTAACGTTGAATATCTAGACTCTGTGGTCTTAGCTGGAGGGCGGTCACCCAACCAATTGCTAATCATGCTTGACAGTGCTTAAACTTAAATATCTACTCAGCTACCTCTACCTGAATATTATTTATTATTATTATTTTAACAATATTTGGCAAAAATAATTTATAAGGAGTCAAAGAGTACTTATCATCAAAACTTACTTTTAATTGTACTTGAAAAAAAATTATAACTTAAAACATGGCAGAAATTAAGGTTTTGTAGTGATGCTATAAGTGAATTATAAGAAAATGATTTTATTTTTAACTCAATTATGTTTGACTCAAAGTGATTTGTCCTTTTCTGAATTATTTATTTCTATCAACTAGTAACCCAGTCAGGAGGTTGTTCATTTGCTCCATAACTAGTTTTAACAGTTTGTAGAAATGGCCTAGATGGCATAATGGCTTCTTCAAATTGTCGGATATTATAATTTAAAACATACCAAGACCCTAAAGCTGATGGCTGATGTTTTGCCCTAGAGTGGAATAAAAAAAAAGTGCCACAACAACAAAATTTATATTTACCTAAAAGGCAGCTTGTAGGCATTTGATAGTAATTTACAGATCAGGTTGAATCATGTTCTTAATAATAAACTTCTAATATGAATCGAACAAATTGAGGAAAAAACATACACAACTAAATTTGCAAATATAATAAATTGTTGAAGTCTGAAACAATAAAGAAACATCTATGAAGTAATAGTTTATTAAAAAGCATTTACCTTTCTATCCTGTAGATCAAGTGGTGGAGGAAGGATGGACTTCAATTTTTCCTCATTTTCAATTTCTTTTTTTTCTAAATTCATATAAGATAAATCTTCTCCAATATTGCAGCTAACTGGTGTACTTTTCTTAAACAATAATGTTGAATTCCCCTAAAGAAAATAAAAAATATGAATATATTAATTGTACTTAAAATAGACCATTTCCTGAATATTGTTTAAACTATATTATTATTCAAATTCATAACTCATTTTGGAGAGGTCTTCAAGTGAATATATAATTTTATTCAACAAAAAGTTTTTTATATATAAAAATAAACTTAAACAGTTACATCTGTTAGGGGTTCTTTTTTAAAAAATACTATAAAAAAGTTGTGTTTCTGTATAAATAAAAGGAAAAAAAATTATAGGAAATAACTGAACAAATTATAATTATATATGACTACTAGCATCCCCGCCAGGGCTTCGCCCGCCCTCATAAGTAAAGATAATTTCAACTAAAAATTAAAGTTTTATTTGTTTATCGATAAGATTCTTGTATTTTAGCATGCAGTTGAGCATTATTTCTTCAATGATTTTTTCACGCATAGCAGTAATTATTAATCTAGTTATGATTGCACTGATTAGGTGGTTGAAGATTGCGTAAAAGCACCATTAGACATAAATTTTTTAATTTTAATGTATGAATTGGTGATCAAGATGGATAAAGACTATTAAGACACTCTTGTGGAAAATAAACTGCATTATCAGTGCTCACGACAAAAGGCCCGTGGATTATATTTTTGCACACAATATAAAAAATCAAAGGATTGACATTTTGATTTAGTAATAATCTGTATCCGGCAGAAATAACTTTATTGATTTCATCTGGTTGGGAGTTGATTTATATAAAAGTATATGACAGTTGGCAAACCTGTGATAGGTCAACCTCGGTACAGATAGGTTCAGTTTACCATTGTAAACTCTATTGTGGAATGGCGCTTTACACAATCGGTCGATTTTCAAGCTTCGCTGGGATCCACATATCGCACACCATATTTAAATCTTTTTAATAATTTTCTTGATAGTTTAATAAGTAAATTTTATCATCGATTTCAAGCTCTTTTGTAACCTCTCGTGTAGAATGGTACTCGCCACCTATCTTTTTAATAATTTTCTTAATAGTTTAATAAGAAAATTTTATCATCGATTTCAAGCTCTTTTGTAACCTCTCGTGTAGAATGGTACTCGCCACCTATCAGTCAATTTTCAAACTTCACTGTTGTCCAAATATTATCTTTTTTTAATAAAAAATAAATTAAAAATCAATAGATTTTAATATTGCTAAACCTTTTTGGAACTATGACGATTATATAGTTAATATTTAGTACAGAATGGTTCAGTAGTATTTACGGTTAGTGATCACAAACGAAAAATGGCTTGTCCTTGTGTATAATAGTATAAATTATTATTATAGTAAATTTTCTAATTGTAAATCTTTCAAGAACTATGAAGATGATGTAGTTAAAATTTGGTTCAGATAGGTTCATTAGTTTTACTAAAACGCTATTGTCGCTTGCCACATATTCGATTTTTAAATTTCACTGGAATCCACACGTCACACCACATATTTATAGCTTTTTGGATAATAAATTAATTTAATTTAGTAATTTTATTATCAATTTCTAGCTATATTTAACACCGGATCATTGTAACCTCTCTTGAATGGCGCTCGCTTTACTACACACCACATTTTTATCACTTTTTAAACAGTAATTTAATAGAAAATATATAAATTTCATTATTGCTATACCTTCCTTTAACTATGAAGATGATGTAGTTATATTTGGTACAGAATAGTTCTATAGTTTTCGCAGGTAGTGATCACGAATGGAAATGGCTTGTACTTTAATATATAACTTCATCATCCCTATCGAGGTTTCGCCCTCTCTTATAAGTGAAGGTCTTAGATAATTTAAACAAATAATTGATTTTTTTTATGTTTATCGATAAAAATCTTGTATTAAAGTGAACAATGGAAAATTATATTTTTGATGATATTTTCACGCATAGCAGTCATTATTAACTTGGTTAAATTTAGATTGATTAGGTGTTTGAAGATTAAATTAAGTATAATTAGACATCCAATTTTCAATTTTAATATATGAGTTGGTAACCCAGATGGACAGAGACTATTAAGAAACTGTTGCATATAATAGACTGCATTATCAGTGCTTACAAATAAAGGTTAAAAATTCATATTTTTACACACATTTTTTAAACAGCTGAGGATCAGCATTTCGATTTGTAATAATTTTCCTTCGACAGAAATAATGTTATTGATTTGATCTGGTTGGATTTTAATTTCTAACCATAAAAGTATGTGATAGTGTGGCAAAACCCGTTTCTAACACTCAACATTGTACATTTAAATTTTTATAGTTGCTAAACCTAGAACTATGAAAATGATGTAGTTAAAATTTGGTATATTTCATTCCATATAGCTGTTTTTATAACAATTTAATTGAAAATAAGTAAATTTTGTTATCAATGTCCAACTCTAAGTAACACTGTACCTTTTAACCTTTCATGTAGATGGCAATTGCCACCATTTTTGAACTTCACTGTTATCCATTTATTATTCATTTTTCAATAAAGAATTAGTTGAAAATCATTAGATTTTACTATTGCTAAACCATAAAGATGATGCAGTCAAAATTTGGTAGAGATTGGTTCAGTAGTCTTTGGCGGTTAGTGATAACAAACGAAAAATTGCTTGTCCTTTTATATAATAGTATAACCTTATACCGCCATATGTTAGAATCATATAGAGCTAACAGATAATTGTGACTTGCAGATAATATACAAAAAATATTGCAACTATAAATTAAGATATAAGCTATCCTATCTTTCAAGTTGGATCAAACAGCACACGATGTGCAAATTTGATTAAAATCGGTTCAGTAGTTTAGGTTTCAGCATGGCCCAAGAACATGACACGTAATTTATATATGTTAAGATTTGAAGCATAGTGGAGTCAATAAAAAATGACAATGTAAAAAAAATAACCTGGAGACCTTCTCACTGTCCATCACCGATTTTGATCCAAATTTGTGTCTTCTTATCAGTTTATTTAATTTTAATGTAACGACTGGTTGGAAAAACAAGATTTTTGTATTTTCATCCACACAAAAAAACCACTGAGCTACCTTATACATTCTAAGTAAAAAATGTGGTTGACAAATAAAAAAAAAATTCAATCCTCCACACCAGAAAAATGGATCCCAAAAAACCTGCCATGAGTGAAAGTGTTTGCTAATTAAGTGCTAATTGAAAAGTATTAATTCTAATTATTTTAATTGCAAAGAACATTTAATAACCATTTACTAAAAATGTTTGTAATTGAAAAAACTTTTTTAAAAAGTTGAATTATACTACCTACCTATACTATTAAATTAAATTAAATTAACCTACCTATACTAATAAAATTATAGATGGGTATATTATCAGATAGTTGAACTAAAAATATATATATACTTGTATAAAAGAGGCTATCTGCCGAATGTCATCGGTCAGCAAAGCTGCAGTTGAAACCAAATTGTCCAGAGCATCTGATTGGTGTGTTTCTTCATCTTCAACTCCAAGTGTAAGCACCGACCAACCATGAGCATCTACAGTTGAAGAAGCTTCTCTTACAATAACATCAGCTTTTGCCAAATTATCAAATAGCAAGCTAAGTTTATTTCCAAGAACTGTAAAATATAAATATACAGTTTTTTAAAATAAATAATGTGCATAATACAGTTGATATAAGCTAAGAATAATTATCATATTAACTCTAAGCTTCCCTAAGAGGATTAGATAACAGTAGGGCAGGAAAGAGGGTTAAGTCTTTAAGTTCCATCTCGCTGAATTAGCTAGCCCTAAGAACCCAAATCACTGCCAGAGGCATCTTTGCTATAATAATAACACAAAACTAATACATATAATATTTAATAAATTAAATGAAAGAATACTTTCTAGATAGCTTTGAGTTTTCATTCTATGATACCCATGAACAATGACCATAAACAAAAGAGTGATTTTGAGGTACGCGTCTTCTGTATTGTACAAGACATCTGACACCAAAAAAAAGAGAGATAGATAATGATGAAGCAGGATGAATGAGAGGACAGTTCTCCGCCATCCTTATGGAGATATGGAAAAGTTTACATCAAAGTTGAAATCATTTGAAGTTTACTGACTACATTAACATAAGCATTTAAATTGTAATATGTTAATGTTTTTCCCACCCATATTCCCAAATGGAAAGGAAGAAATTAATAATTAAATAAGTTTGGATTCAACATTTTCAGTAGTCCCACATAAAGGCAGTATCTATTATTTTTTATAATTTAGTATTAACTAAGCATAATATATAAAAGTTCCATACCTTTATCTTGCTGTGATAATAAAATTGGATGAATGAAAACAGTAAGCTGATGAAGTGAAGTAGCAAGAGACATAACTGCACCTCTGATTTCAGTTAATCTAGGTTCAAGTCTTTGCGGAGAACGCCAATGAGGACCAGCACACCCAAGTAATCTAGATGTAGCTGTAGTGATCTGTGATTCAAGTCGTCCCAACCAATCTAATGCTGAATCAAGATCCATAGGTACCTCTGCACCAGACCTTGGAACATCATAAGCAGCACACGTATCCTCTTCCTGAAAATGTTTATACTTTACAATGTATGAAACTATTAATATTTATCTATTTCTATTTTCTTTTAAATAAAAACCATACTCTGTAGAAATAAGTTAAACTTTAAGTACACAGTGTAATACTTAATATTAGATCAAAATAACAATGGGTACTTTAATTCTCTTATCAACTGAGTAAGGGCGAGTGTCTCAGCCCAACTGGTACAGAAGGTCGTGGATTCGAATCCCACCTGGGCAGGTAAAAAATTTATTTTGTGGAGGATCCACAGAATGAATCTTGATCTTCCTACCTTGGCAATCTGTAGGATAACTTGTACTTCCAGCCCTAATTTGAGTACATAAGGATGTTAAGCCATCGCCCCACCCCCTAAACAAAAAAAAATATATTCTTATTCTTAAAAACAAAAAAAAATAGTATTCAATCCCCAAATTGACACAAAAGATTAAATAATACAGCAGTAACCTGGTGTTTAATAAAGACTATTTAATTATCTATTAACCCCCTCTTGAATGAAACTGAAGTTCATATGTAAAGCCCTCAACTAAAAAGTATAAAAAACATTTTTATCTATACATTTTATAAATATTTGATTAATTTTTAGTCAAAAAAGCTGTTTATGCATCTATAACAAATTTCTACATTTTGGAATGATGATTACTAGGATTTTTTTTTGACTCCTGATTTTTTAAAAGTAAATGGGACACAAAATCTGAATTCACTTAAGGTTTTAAAAGTTGTGTTTTGCTTGATTACAGTTCATTATCAGATTACTTTCCTCTTAAGCCAATCTATTTCTTTTACATAAGAAAAAAACAATTAATAGTTCTTATTTTAATTTAAAATAATAAGTTTGATTAATGTTTACTTCCTACACACCATTATCATGCTCATATTTAATTTAACAACTACTTGCATAACTTTATTTACAATGAAATAAAAACATATTTTAATGCCCTTGTTGCTCTATCAACAAATCCTTGAACTTTGGTGACAAATAACCACATAATTTTAACTAGTTCAGTTTCGGAAATTATTACCTATTAACTGATTTTTAACATTCTCAAATGGTATAGACTTCTCAAATGAATTGCACAAAATTAAAATTTTTGCATCCAAAATTATTATTTTTAATGGTGAATTATTAAAGGTTTCACAAACAATACAACTTCAGAATAAGCTGTTCTGTCATATTAATTTTCTTTTACTTTCATAACACCTTGGACAAAATCCTTCTGCTCAACAGAAAAATGTTAAAATACATATTGTTAAAGCCATATACACCTGTCCATCCTATTATTATATGGCGATGAAAGTAGCATACCTTAAGACAAAAACCGAAGAAGATACATAATGGCAGAAATGAAATATCTCTGAACAGCAGCTGGCTTAACAAGAAGAGTTAGAAATGAGAGGAGTTGAGAAGCCCTCGTTGTTGTGTCATGAGGGATATGAAAGAAATATAACAAAATCAATGTTTTGGACACCTTTGCCAGATGTATGAGAACCATGGCCCTCAAAATGTTTTTGAAGCTATGAAGCAACATCCAAAAGACCGACATAGAGTGTAATGGATTCAGACCTCCAGAATAGGCCAGAAGTTCATAGTGTTTTTATAAATAATATAATATAAATTACTATTTAACAGTATTAAAATTACAATCTGTATAAAAACAGAATAATTAGTAATACATATAATTAGAAATTAGGGTAATAAATATTGTGATTATGGTTTATTGTTTTTCGTGTTCAGAAATGATAAGGAGTAAGAAATAATTATAATTTTCATTAGAATAAAAAAACCACTAAGGACATTTTCAAGAGGATTTTAGGTAAATGACATGAGTTAAGTCATTGCTTAGTGACGGTTTATTGTTCTTTTCATGTCTAGATATGATAACAAAGTGATAAGACATAAAAAGATATTATTTTCTAAATTTTATTAAACACTGTCAATAAGTGATATGAACTTCAAATTCGTTGAGAGAAAGTCACAATCGTGAAAAAGTAACTTCGGGCGGGAACAGGGGTAGGATACTGGAACCTTATCTTGATGCCTTTTCTAGCTGGAGGAATGCGTCTTTCAAATGCTGATTGAGATCTGGCAACGATGTCGAGATCGTCAGCGTATCCTAATATCTGCACACTTCTATTAAAAATTGTCCCGATGTTTGTATCCCAGATTCCCTTACTGCTCTTTCTTCGGCCAGATTAAAAAGCAGGCAGGCAAGCGCATCTCCTTGCCTTACTCCAGTACTGGAATCAAATTCTTCTGACATGTCTGATCCAATCTGCACCATACATTTTGTCTTTTTCCATCGTTATTTGGCAAGCCGGATTAGTTTGGTGGGTGGTATATTTAGGTCATATAAAGCTTGATACAGTTCTCGTCGATCAACACTGTCATAGGCCGACTTGAAGTCAATAAACAGATGATGAGTCGTGATTCCATACTCGCGTGCCTTTTCAAGGATCAATCTTAGAGAGAAGATCTGGTCCAGTGGTGGATCGTCCTTTCCTGAAGCCAGCCTGGTATTTCCCGAGTACTCTTTCTGCATTACCATTGTCTTAAACCAACGTTTTAACCTAGATCACAACTAGATATTTAAATTATTAGGAACTAGTCGTGAATTAACTGAGCTCTAATGCAAACCTGTGTTGGTTGAAGTCTGGTTGGCCTCGGAATATCATAATCCTGTTGTATTAGAGATGATCTATTAGAATCAGTGGTGAGAGAACTAATGGAGGAGCTAGGTGTGAGACTACCACCTCCGACTGGCTTTGGAACATCATAGCTCTCTTCAGCTGAAATAAAGAAAAATAATTAGGGCTCTTAATAATTCAGAAAGAAGAATAATTGTAATTTTAAAATATAGCAAACTATTGATATATTTACTAAGGTGCTTTATTTTCTATCACTAAATTGTGAACCTCTATTAGAAAAAAATATAACACAGGAAAATATAAAATGAAATAAAATATTATTAAAATTACCAGGTAAGTGCTGAGAATTCAATGGTACATCATACTGCATATGGGATCCATCAGTACCAACAGGAATTTGTGGTATATCATATGTATAACCTTCACCAAATTTTTGAGGAGTTACGACCTAGAAAAAATTCAAATTTCAATACCTACCAAGAATATTTCAAAATTCAGTTTAGCAATAAACTTATGGCAAAATAAGAATAAAGTAACAAAAGACCTTATTAGATGGAGTATTCCAACTTCTTCTCCTTCTTTCTCTTAGAAGAGTCAATTCTGCTTCAGTTAGTGTCCTTAAACGATTGCTAGGGCATATTCCCTGAATCAATCAAATTTAAAATGAATATAAAATAAGCTGAAGACTAATTAAAAATAACAGTAATACATTTCATAATATACCTGTTTCCCTCTAAGAGAACATATCCACCACCCTTCCAAACCTTGAGAATCTTGTTGTAAAACATTTAAAATGTCACCACTTTTGAATGATAGTTCATCTGCAGAGTCAGCAGTATTGTCATACAAAGCAACAGCAGCCTAAAAATTTAACAGGAAAACAATGATAACCAGTTGTATTTCTAAAATTTAAAAGATATTAAAGAAGGAAAAAACAAAACACGAAATATAAAAATATTACTTGAACAAACGATATGTCCTGCAATTGAGGCATTGGAGATGATTACCAGGTTTACTGATATAAATTATTTTGACAGATTATAAACAATCACTACCAGATAACCAAACAAAAACCTCTCTTGTCAGTAGTGCCAGATGTTAGTTAATCTTTGGATTTCTGTACCATGATAAATTCCTTTTTATCTAAAAAAAAAAGTAATTAAAAATAATTAAACCGACTTCAAATTGGTAGATAGGTATACAAAATTATAAACAGCCAGTGAACTCAAAAGTAAAAAAATAATATTTTTTAGGGATTACGGAAAAGGAAAACAAAATTCAAAAGCGGATTTGTCTAAGATATATTTAATTCGGTACACACACCAACAATTTTTTTGAGGTCTGTGCCAGCCAGGAGCAGGAGCTGGTTAAATCCGACCTCAAAAAAATGGCACCGACCTCAAAAAAATTGTTGGCGTGTGTACCGAATTAGATATACATATCTTAGACAAATCTGCTTTTGAATTTTGTTTTCCTTTTCCGTAATCCCAAAAAAATATTAATTTTTACTTTTGAGTTCACTCATTCATTCATTCATTCATAAATGGCGCAACAATTCTTTAAGAGATACAAGGCCTCCAGCACCTTAGTCCGCCAGTCCTCTCTATTCGCTGCCACCGCTCCCCAATTACGGGTCCCCAAGGTGGTCCTTGCGTCGGCTTCTACTCCACTGAGTTCAAAGGCTGTTTATAATTTTGTATACCTATCTACCAATTTGAAACCGGGTTAATTTTTTTTAATTACTTTTATTTCTTAGTTTTTAGTGTTCAGCTAAGATAGAAGTAAATAGGTAGTTATTACTTATCATTATTATCATTATAGGCAGATAGGTAATATCTAAGTGATTATGTTTGATTATTAGTAATTTAAAAGTCTATATTACTTCAAAACAATGGGGAGATCCTTATCGAGAGGTTCTGCTAAAGAAAGGAAGAATTGTGAGAAAGAGTGTAGCATCGATAGGACAAAGAGACTCTATAATCAAAGAGAGAGACAACGCAAAACTCGTTCTGCAGAAACAACCTAAGAAGTCTCAGCGACTCGATCGCATGCCAGAATATACCCGTAAAATACGTGCTCTCGAATCTGAAGATAACGTATTCAGCGTCAACAGAAAATAAAAAAATCAAACTCAAATCAAGCGTTCTCTCGAATATTAAGACGAACGAGCTTTGCGTCTTCAGAAAGCCGCCGAATACGAGCGAAATACACGTGCTCTCGAAGCCGAAGAACAGAAGTCTATATGTTGACAACATATGAGAGTTCTTATCAAAGCAGTCCGTATGTCAAAAATAGATGAAAACGTACAAAAACGTAGATCTAAAATGTGAACACATGCGGAATATTCAGTGTCAAGAGTCTGATGATGAAAGAATAGAGCGATTTAGAGCCCTGAGTGAAAACGCCCGTGTCCAAAGATTGTTAGAAAATGAAGAGAGACTACACCGTCTTTCTATAATGCGTCCAGTCGGGAACACGGCGAAGAATAATTTCTGAATGATATTAAAGACTGCTGATAATCCGTGCTCCGTATGTCATATTACATATGTAACAATAATGATATAATATACTTTTTCTTAACTTACCCTTATCTCTGAAACTACTGAACCGATTTTAATGAAACTTAAACTGTTCCCTAAGTTGAATTGTACCTAACTTAAATCAAAAAGGATCATCTCGATATGACTTTAAGTTTTCGAGAAATTCGTGGACCTCCGATTAGCCATAGCAGCATAAAGTGACGTTAAACGAAATAAACAAAATAAATTCGTGGACCAACATACATAGGGGAGAGTAGCCTATATTGTACCACTTTTTACATTTATATTCTTAACTTCAACCAGTTACGTTATACTTCATAAAAGTAATTCTTACTAAATAATACATTTATTCTTCTATGAGTAAATATTGTTTAATTGTAATAATATCTACACTTATTTGTTGATATAAGAGTTTTGTAAAGGTTTGCAACTGGTACAATTTAGGAATCTAGTTTCCTAAATTGTACCAGCGGTTTCCTTAATCGTACCTATTGAAAAAAGGTAAGGTGGTTTTTGTTTTAAGGCTATAAAAATATAAGTGAACATATAAATGATATTTATTTTAAATAAAACATAATGTAAACTATTATTCATGGGCACATTAAGAAATAAAAATTTTTATCCGAGTACATAAACCAATAATATAATTGTTGGTACATTATAAACCATTTTTCTTTTTTTATAGTAAAATAGGAGCAATATAGGCTTTTGTTGTGTTCATTTGCAATTCACTTGCAAACCTCTCTCTCCACTTAAAATGGACCCCACTTGTCTTTTGCCTTTTGGGGCTAAGACTTTGTGACATCTGGATTGTACGGTGCTTATTCCCAACTCATCCACATTAAAAATACGAGTGGCATCAAAGTGGTTTTCATCGACAGTTTTTTCTAATATGTCAAAAAACCCACAAACATTATTTTTGTTAAACCCCATCGCTCTTGACATGGAAGTTGCATGGGGTTCCCTTAAAACCAAATTTTCATGCCGCTCTTTGAATGAGTAAAACCATTTTTTACTAGCCATTCCTGATTCTTTACAAAATTTGTGTGGGATATTATTTATTTTGGCAATCTGGAATGCCAATCTCCTTACATCATTTATGGTCACACCAAACATAAGATTTTCTAATTTTAAAATATGCTGAACAACTTCTAGTTCAACTTCTGGGGACAGGGTTGTTGGACGTCCAAAAAACTTTGTACCGTCATTTGAAGTCACGTTTTTTCCTTCAAGGTGTCGTTTAAGAGTTGGTTTCGGAATTGAATATTGACGACATACTTCATTCAAACCCATATCACCGTTAGGACAGGCATGAAGGCTCTTTCCATGTCACCTTGCCCCCATGTTCCATACTTCCTTTTTGCCATCTAAAACACAACACGTGTGTTACATTAATCATGGTAAAAGAAATCCAAAAAAACAAATGGAGTAAGGAACTTGGGGGAGGTCAATGTCATAAATCGTACCGGTACGACAAAGGAAACTACAATATGGTACAATATAGGTAACTCGCACTTTTAGTAATTAAAGGCTCATTTCTAACCTAAAAATAAAGTAAGTGTGTGATCTTTTGGATTTCCAGATACGTAATTAGTTATGTTAACATAATGTAACAATGAAATGTATGTTTGCATACCGTAAATGAAGATATGTCCTTAGCTACGGGCACTGAAAACTACAGTAGAAATGCACAAATCATAAAACTATCGTTAAAACCTGAATGCAGTTTAGCAGTGAACTATAATTTTTGCACACCACGTTATCTGTATAGCTCATCCAGTAGTCGCCGGGAGCGCTATATACACCTGCTTCTTGTAAAAACAAACGTGGTACGATTTAGGCGGTGGTACAATATAGGCTACTCTCCCCTACATACATGCACTTACACACATACACTTACGGACCAGCGCCCTCCCCCCACCCTTAGCTCACTCCCCACTGGCGGGGACTTTCAGTATGTTTACCTTCTAACTACTCCTAACGAAGCTGTGAAGTAAAAAATTATCGCATATTTCATGCACTCTACATCACTCATTTCAGCACTCTTTAAATGGGATCGCACTTCTCTGCGAAAACACGTTTGTTAGTACTCATTTGGCTACAGTTCCGAAACTAATTGTTCGATCCTATAGCTAATATTTCGTTATATAATGGAGTTATGGGGAAAACTATGCCAAAAAACTTTGATTTCAAAATAGTAAGCGGTTTTTAACGTGCTGGTATGGGTATTTAATAGGACTTGATCAAAATTTAATACATAGGTTCTTATAGTAAATTTAAGGAGCATTCAGATAAAAAATAGAAATTTCGGATCGAACAATTAGTTTCGGAACTGTAGCCAAATGAGTACCAACAAACGTGTTTTCGCAGAGAAGTGCGACCCCAGTTAAAGAGTGCTGAAATGAGGGGTGTAGAGAGCATGAAATATGCGATATTTTTTTACTTCACAGCTTCGTTAGGAGTAGTTAGAAGGTAAACATACTTAAAGACCCCGCCCGTAGGGGGTGAGCTAAGGGTGTGGGAGGGGAGCAGGTCCCAATTTTGTGTTTTTCGATGATATCTCGAAATTCCCTTTCTTTTATGCATGTATAATAGAACTAGTTACTGAGCAACATTTAACAAATTTAAAAGAAAGTTTAACAGACGATTCATTTAAATCATAGCGATAGACTAGAGTCAATTCCACAATTACTTGTCAAATTTTTTATCTTATTTACTAGCATATGAGGAGGAATTTAAAAACGTTTCATCAACTTTGACAGTATGCACTGCCCGGCTTTCCGCTGGTTATAGATAATAAAAAAGTAAATAAATAAAAAAAATGGGACAATACATTTCCATATCTTTTAGTTAGCTAGCTAATTTAATTCAGAATTTATAATTATAAGTTGTCAGTAATGTTAAGTTGCCACAGCTGAATCTTCTTTTTTATAAATTCAGACATCTTATAAACGAAAGAACCAGCTGATAATCCCCTTCTATCCTCCATAGTATTAACAAATTAAACATCTACATTTTGGTAAAAGGTTACTTATTCTAGCTCTTTATCGGTAATATATTCAGTACTAATTGATACAAGTACGACGCTACCCACAAAGAAATAAAAAAAATATAGGAACTAAGAACCTTAACCATATTTGTATAATTAGTTGAAAGTATATTATTTATACAAATTAACTAATATGTAAACATAAATAAAACTTCTATTTTTTAATACAAATATTGAATAAATCATTGAAAAAAATGTTAATATTTATTCAATAATATACGACATCTTGAAGCAAAAGGATGAACTAATTCTTCTCTCAAACCTGTACCAGTTACAAACTGATACAAATTTCAATTTTGTTGAACAACTGCTGTTGCAGTGTATCTAATTTGATAATCCACACTTAATTACTAGAATTCAATATGCAGAGAAGTAGGTTTTATTTTTAGAATTAATGATAGATTATTTAATTCAATAATTTATATTTCTTTAATTTTCTTATTTAAAAGTTTCAGAGGAATTGGTTAGAAAAAGAGCAGAACATAACAACTGTGAAATAGGGACTCTAGAAGAGTTGTCTCTTCACCAAGACAATCTTGATAAACTTGAGCATTTGCAACACTGGTGCAAAGATTTAAAAATTCTATTACTGCACAGTAATCTAATAAACAAAATAGGTAGATTTAGTGTATTCCATACAACTTTCCACAATGAAAACTTTTAATACATTTATGATTCTTTGTTTTTTTTAAAAGAAAATATTGGAAAATTAAAAAAACTTGAGTACTTAAACTTATCAATTAATAATATTGAAAGAATTGAAAACTTAGAAGGATGTGAATCATTAAAAAAACTGGATTTAACCTTAAATTTTATAGGAGACATAGTATCTGTTGAAAATCTCAAAAAGAATATATTTTTAGAAGATCTGTAAGTGTTAAACTAATACATTTTTTAGTGATTACACTTTTCTGTGGATAAAGAATCTCATTTGTAGAACACTATGTGGAAATCCTTGCACAGATTTTTCTGGCTACAGAGCTTTTGTTATTGCTACCCTTCCCCAGTTGAAAGAACTTGATGGGAAAGAAATATTGAAGTCTGATAGAATATTGGCATTACAAAAATATGATGAAATCCGCAATAAAATCATCATTGAGCAAAATAAATATTTAGGTAAACATAAGCTTTATAAATTGAAATATTTAGTAGCATTTCTCTTTTTTAAACCTAGGCTTATTAAAATTATCACTTATTTGTTATTTTAGAAAAGCGTAAAATTCAAAAAAGAGAAAAAGAAGGAAGTCTCATATTATCAGAAGACAAGATTAAAGGAGAACTTACTGAAGAGCAACGGAAAAAGTAACTAAAAACAGTAATTTCTTTCACATTTTATCAGGAGTGCCCTTCAAGTTTTTAATGTGCTGTACATAATATAACATTCAGACAACCAGTTTAAAGAATATTATCTAGGTTTTAAGTACCTAAAATGTGAATTTTTTTTTTTTTTTTCATAAAATTTATTCAATTACAGACCCTTATTTTGTAGTTTGAACTGTATGCCACCTGTTCACATTATTTTATATACTAACACCCCATAGTTTCTTCAAAGAGATATATTTTAAAATTGGGCACCTGCTTAAATAGGGATAATTTTATTTGTATAAAAATATGGTAGGTATGAAAATCTTAAGACGTGATTTTTGTAGGTTTCTTTCTTATTTTTTTAAGATATGTACTAATTTTGTATAACTTATTATAATTTTAAATGATTCAAAGTTAAGTCAACAACTAAAGACTTAGATTGTTATCAGTTTGTTCCTGAAGTCACAAAACATTTTAAAGCATTCATCTCAGAATGAGGTCAGAGTAAACTGCATTGTACAGCAATATAAAGAGAGGTGAATAATAATTCCAGTTTCTCATCCCATGTTACATATGACCTTATGTCATATATTGTTATTAAACATTTATATAGTAGGGTTGGAAATAGCCATAATAATTAAAATAGAGATGGGCTTAAATTATTGTTAAAATAAGATGATCTTTTCAACAGCTATTAATCTTCTTAATATTAATAACTATTATAATAACTTTCCTTATTATGAAATCTAATTATTTTCATTAAGCAGTTGAACTACTGACACTTATTAACTTGATAATTTTTATTATAATAATGAAATAAAAGACTTTGGGAACCTGAAGGTTCGATGCCGATACCACCTACCTCTGACCACACACCTTTCTCTGACCCACCCCATCAAAACCCAAATCCCTAAGATCAGCCCTGAGGCAATCCTCCCATGTACATCTTAGTCTATCCCTTTGATCTAACTTTTATTATAAAGGACTATATTTCAATTAGATTGATTGTACATCTTTATATTTCATATTTTGTACTGCTTAATAGTTTATGAAGGTTTTTGATTATTTTTTTAGAAATAAAATCTATAAGTGTGAATAGCTGATAAGAATGATTTATTAAATCTAGTGCACTAAAAGGTTTTATTTTATTTATTTATTTTTTATTTGTTTTACTATTTTTTATTTTTATCATAATTTCCGAGTTATTTTATATTCCAAGATTTTTTTTTTTTTTTGGTTTTAATAAATAATGATTTTCAATGATAACAGTAGAGGCATAATATATTTATTTTTAGTTTTTGGCAGTCCCCTAGCGAAAATACACCTGAAGACAGGATTCAGATGGCAATCATGTCTAAGAAATCAAAAGAACCATCCAAATCTGTAGATGAAATGGAAGATCCAAGATATATAAAGAAAAAACCACCAAAGCTTTTTGATGAAAATGGAAGACCATATAATGTCAATGAAGGGAATATTCCCTTCAGATTGGAAGACGATTATTATGGTCATTGTTATAAACTTGATTTAGCAGTTTATAGGTATTTAGTTCATTTTAATCATAAGTTTAGTTTTATTTTTAATGATTATTCCGAATGCATTTTTATAACATTCCGAAATATTGAATATTAGCTTTCCTATTTCCTCCATTACAGATCTGTTTCAATCAAGAATCATTGATTATATAGATGAAATGGATGTGTATAAGCTTTTAGTTACAGTTTGGCAAACTTACAGGTATTTAGATTCAAGTCTGATTGATATTGATGTTCAACCAAAATATATTAAAGTAACCGTAAAGAAAAAGGTTTTTCAATTGCGTTTAGATGATGAAGTTGCACCAGATCAGTCTAATGCCACACGTTCTCAAACTACTGGCCACCTTCTGATCACAATGCCCAAGGTATTTTTTGTAAGAAGTTGATATTTATTTATGATGCCAAAAAATTGTTTCAAATACTGTTTTAATGCTTTTTAATTTTGTTCTTTGGTTAAAGAAAACTTATATACACATTAATTTCTCATTTTTTAAAATTATTATTGTTTTATTCTCCTTTCTATCAAAATTTAATTGGAATTATTTCTAGGTGCTAATATTTTTGATGATAATCCACTTCCTCTTTTGAAAATTATAGAGTACACATTACATTAGGTTTTAAAATTTGTAATTTATTTTACTTAAATGTTTTGTTAGTATGCTATAAAGTAAATTTTTTAAAAATAAATTTATTGAAACATTGATCAATTCAGAATATAGAATTAGTCATGAGTTTGATTATATTAATGTTTTGTACTTTGATAGCTCAATCTTTAAATTCATGATTATTTAGCTCTTTTCTGAGTATATCTTGTTTTGTTAAAAAAAAAATCAAATAAATTAATAAAATAAAAGCAAAGCTCAAAAATAATTCCATGGGAATTAGCACCTCTTCTTGTTTAATTAACAAATTATTTATACCTATACCACCCAAAACCCAGGTTTGTTTGAACATTTTAAATATTATTTGTTTTAGATAGTGCATTACATTTTGAAAATTATATGGGGAGTATAATAATGTTTTACTTCTAAATGTCATATTATCTTTTTATTTCTGGATAGAAAGAATTTAAATCAATTGGCAATTGGGATTGAGGCTCCTTTACATTGAAAGGTATACGGAGGAAGAGAAAGAAGAACTCAATGGAACTCCCACTGTTTTTCCTTTTTCCTTAAGTCTGTATTCTATTTACTTCATATGTATTTCTTTAACCTATTTGCAGAGTAAAGAACACATCCTGCCAAAGAATGTTAGAGAAAGGATAGTTAAAGAGGAAAAACAGAAAAATGATGAAAAACAAAGCAAATGTAAACAAGTAAACAGGTAAAAGTACCTTTTAATATGTATTTATATAAAATTAATTTGTAATATTGCTACTTTAGAGTAGCAATTTATAATATTGCTACTTAAGAGTTATATATCTAATTTTATCTGTTTGTAAAAAATAGTTCTGACTCTTGCGTACTGAAAGTAGTTATTTTATTTATTTTCTTTTATTTATATAATTTTTGAACCTCTTTTTAGAATTTCATTCAGTAATTGATCTATGCTTACTGATTTGTACCTCATTGATACCACTACTGTGCTCTTACTTTGTTTTACTACTCACATCAAATGTTTCATCACATTTGCTATCTTTTCCTAGACCAATTTTCTTGTATCTCTGTTGTTTTCGCTATTTTTCATCCAACACATTGATAAACATTCTTATTAGTGCTGCCCTCAAAAGATTAATCTCTTCCTCTAATTTACTCTCCCCTTTATCCTTATTTTGTTGTTTTTTTTAGAATAAATTATAGAGTAGTTAATGAATTTACTTGTTAAATTAAACCATTTATAAATCATTTTATAAACAATTACAATCATGAAAATATATGTTTGATTACTATAACTATTGATTAATAACATCAGCCACATAATGGGTGCGTTATTAGCAAAAATAAAAAATATTTGAACAGTTAACAAAAATTATATAACAGTTAATGAAAGTTAATAATTTCAAAGTTTGAAAAATTTGTTTGATATGTTGTTAAATCGCAGTATTTCAATTTAGGTAAATTGATATGTTTGTGTGGAAGTAAAAGCCATTAAAAATGAGAAAAATAATACATGAAGTGTTAGCCATGGGATTCATTAATGGCCCAAGCAAGAAATTACTTTTTTCTTTACTTTTTAAGTTTCAGAAACATTAATTTTTCCTATTACTACTAGAGATATGTGAATAATTCATAAAAAACAAAAAAATAAAATAAAAATTTGTGGTTTATATTTATGATGGATTTAATTCATCCCTATACTCTTCCTCAAAACTTTCTTGGAAATGCCTTTTTGGTAGCTGTGGTTTATATGGGCCTGTTAAACTGATTAACATGATTAATAACCATTTTGACAAAATCTCAGTGCCAGGAATCTAAACACATCTCTTAGTATTTTTGGTACCATTAATATGGAATAGTCTTGAAATACTATTTATAGTTTATTTCAGAGTTTTTACTAAATTTGAGTAGTAGGGGTACCTCAGTGGGTAAGGCACTGAACTGCTATGCAAGGGGTTCTGAATTCCAGTACAGCTGGGAGCAGAAAATTTAATTTATGTTTATCTGGCCATGGATTGCCTTAAGTGTCTGAGACATCCTCAGTCTCTTTAAAGGGGATACCCTTTATTGGAGGAAAACCTGGTAGTCCAAGAGCCGAGGCCAAATTTCATGACTTATTTGAAGAAAACTTTTAGACATACAGCCATTTAATGTCCACCCTCAGCAATCAATTTGCACTTGTCTGCCAACTCAAAGCGGGGGCGTTTCAAAATGGCGACCCCCGAAAGGGGGTAGCATATATCAAAATATGGTATTATTTGAAGATGATTTATTTAAAGCAAACAAGAAACTGCAAACCCCCTAGGTGACAAAAAACGTTGTCTGCCAAAATTTGGAGGGGGGGTCGCACCGGCAGACAAAATTCAAAATCCGCGTTTTTTCAGTCCAAAAGTGGACCATTTGAAGACGATTTATTTCAAGCATACAAGAAACTGCATGCTCACTGGATGACAAAAAACATTGTCTGCCAAAATTTGGAGGGGGCGTCGCACTGGCAGACAAAATTCAAAATCCGCGTTTTTCAGTCCAAAAGTTGATAATTTGAAGACGATTTATTTGAAGCACACAAGAAAATGCATACTTCCTAGATTTCAAAAAATGTTGTCTGCCAAAATTTGGAGGGGGCTAAGCACCGGCAGACAAAATTCAAAATCCGCGTTTTTTCAATCCAAAAGTTGACAATTTGAAGACGATTTATTTGAAGCACACAAGAAACTGCATACTTCCTAGATGACAAAAAACGTTGTCTGCCAAAATTTGGAGGGGGCTAAGCACCGGCAGACAAAATTCTAAATCCTTGTGAAGGCGTCACACCGGCTGACATTGTTCAAAACTCACATCCTTTTCGTCCAACAGTGAACTTTTTGAACATGATTTCCATTTTTATTTGATTTATAAGTAGTTTTTCTCTAGAATGATTTGAGGAAATTATATTATATTGCTTCCTACGTATAGTACAATAAAATTATTTTAATATAAAATAATCTTGTTTTAAAATTTTAATGTAAAAAATACCAATTAATATATATGAACAGTAATAATATAAATACCGGCCACATAATTAAAAAAGAATAATATTTCAACTTATAAAGTTATGAAATATGTACTATCCTGGAACAAAATTCGTATAAAACTTGTACAGTAGTCCAGTTAATTGATTTGTAAAATGATAGACCAAGAGCCCGATAGGAAAACATACCGAGTTATTTCACCCCTTTTTTGTAATGCATGGGTGTAACCTGTCCACTGTTATGAATGAAAATTTATGAATTTTCCAATAAAGGTGAGTGCCGCAAAAATGACAGTGGGGGAAAGGAGTTGAAAATAGTATATCTTAGAAGTTCGGAAATCGTTACTTTTAGTATATTTTGTGTTCTATTATACGTTATTCAAGCAAATCAACTTTGCAACAAATTTTGTAATAGTCATTTTCATCTCAGATCAATAGTTTTAGAGCGGTTTGGCCACCAAAGATTGACTAACTTCATATAAGTCGCACTTCTTCGTGAAAAGAAGCAGTTGGTACTTTTCGTTTGTCGGTTATAACTCTAATCCAAAAATTTTATTTTTTCAACTGATGAAAATTTCCTTTCAGACATTATACATAAAAAATTATTATTTGTATAACATAATATAATTTATCTATATAATGTATATAAAGTTATTTAAAATACCCATGCCAGCACGCTAAAAATCCGAACTATTGTAAAGTTAAAGTTTTTGGCACATATTTCGTTATAACACCCAAAACTATTCGTCCGATCCAAAATTTATTTATTCTTTCAATTAATAGCTGGCTAAATTTTCTATCAGACCGCATATATGAAATTTATATAAAGTCATGTAAAGTTCCCATGCCAGCACGCTAAAACCCCGAACTATTGTAAAATCCAAGTTTTTTGCTACATTTTTCAAATTAAACTACTCGTCCAATCCAAAATAAATTTAAATTCATATTTCAAACTGATAGCTGACTAAATTTGCAATCAGACCCCATACATAAAACTTTGATCAAGCTCTGTAAAATACCCGTGCCAGCACGCTAAAAACAAGTTCTGTTGTTAAATACAAATTATTTAGATTATTTTTTTTCGATATTATTAGTCTAAAACAATTTGTCTAAACCAAAATTTACTTTTTTCAACTGAAAGTTGACTAAACTGTTCCAGGATACCATCGTTTTCGCAGGAGCTTCAAACTTAAACTTTTGATATGACATTTTATACATGAATATTTAATTGAAATCCATGCCATGCCAGCAGGCTAAATGTGTATGTTTTGGTAAAAACATAACAATTTTACATGCAGTGGCTGGCGTGGGTATTTTGCGGGATCATTCATCATTATATAATTTGATTTATTGTAAATTTAGTAAGCTTTCATTTTTGGTAAAAAAAAAATAACAATAGAGGAATTTTTACATGTTACTAACGAAAATTTGTGGTCAAAAAAACAGGTTTTTATAACGAAAAATGTGCCAAAAAAAAGTGGGCTTGGATTTCACAACAGTACGAGGTTTATGTGTTGCTGGCATTGGTATTTACGTGACTTTATATCAATTTAATATTGGATTGGAAATTAGTCAGCTATTAGTTGAGAAAAAATAAATTTTGGATCGGAAGAATAGTTTTGGGGTAATAACGAAAAATGTGCCAAAAAACTTGGATTTCACAACAGTACGAGGTTTTGGTGTGCTGGCATTGGTATTTTACGTGACTTTATATCAATTTAATATATTTGATTGGAAATTTATCATATGGGATCTGATTGTGCCAAAAAATTTCACAACAGTCAGCTATGGTATTTTACGTGACTTTATATCAAAATATATGGGCCTGATTTTAGTCAGCTATCGTTGAGAAAAATAGATTTTGGGGAAGAATAGTTTTGGGGTAATAATAACGAAAAATGTGCCAAAAAACTTGGATTTCACAACAGTACGAGGATTTTGTGTGCTGGCATTGGTATTTTACGTGACTTTATATCAATTTAATATATGGGCCTGATTGGAAATTTAGTCAGCTATTAGTTGAGAAAAATAAATTTTGGATCGAACGAATAGTTTTCAGGTTTTTACGAAAAATGTGCCAAAAAACTTGGATTTCACAACAGTACGAGGTTTTGGTGTGCTGGCATTGGTATTTTACATGACTGTATATCAATTCAATATATGGGTCTGAATGCAATATTTAATCATCTATGAGTTGAGAAACATTAATTTTGGATCGGAAAAACAGTTTTGGGTAATAACTAAAAATGTGCCAAAAAACTTGGATTTCACAACAGTACGAGGATTATGTGTGCTGGCATTGGTATTGTACGTGACTTTATATCAATTTAATATATGGGCCTGATTGGAAATTTAATCAGCTATTAGTTTTTTGTGTGTTATATGGGTCTTTTGGATCGGAAGAATAGTTTTGGATCGGAATAGTTTTCATAACGAAAAATGTGCCAAAAAACTTGGATTTCACAACACGAGGTTTTATGTGCTGGCGAGGACTTTATATCAATTTAATTGGGTCTGATTGGTGTGCTAGTGGTATTTGTACGTGACTTTATATCACTTTATATCATTAATATATGGGTCTCAGCTATTAGTTGGAAAAATAAATTTTTCGGAAGAATAGTTTTCAGGTTTTTACGAAAAATGTGCCAAAAAACTTGGATTTCACAACATCGAGGTTTTGGTGTGCTGTATTTTACGTGACTTTATATCAAAATATATGGGCCTGATTGGAAATTTAGTCAGCTATTAGTTGAGAAAAATAAATTTTTCAGGTTTTTTTACGAAAAATGTGCCAAAAAAACTTGGATTTCACAACAGTACGAGGTTTTGGTGTGCTGGCATTGGTATTTAACGTGACTTTATATCAATTTAATATATGGGTCTGAATGGAAATTTAATCAGCTATTAATTGAGAAAAATAACAAATAGATTTTGGATCGAACGAATAGTTTTCAGGTTTTTACGAAAAATGTGCCAAAAAACTTGGATTTCACACTAGAACAAGGTTTTGATGTGCTGGCATTGGTATTTTACGTGACTTTATATCAATTTAATATATGGGCCTGATTGAAAATTTAGTCGTCTATCAGTTGAGAAAAATAAATTTTGGATCGAATGAATAGTTTTAAGGTTTTTTACGAAAAATGTACCAAAAAATGCTGGCGTGGGTATTTTACATGACTTTATATAAATTTCATATGTGTAGTATGGTAGGAAATTTAGCCAGTTACTTACCACAAGTTAGCCAATCATTGGTGACCAAAACGTTTGAAAACTATAGATGAGAGAAAAATAAATAATAGCGCCAAATTTCTTGCAAATTTGATTTGCTTCATAATGTACATAGCTCAAAATATACTAATAGGAACGGTTTCCGAGTTATTCGATCAAACGACTAAGAACATTCGATTTTCCGAAAACATACGTTTACGAAGAACTAGATATTTTCCACGTATTTTGTTCCAGGATAGTACATATTTCATAACTTTATAAGTTGAAATATTATTCATTTTTTAATTATATCGCCGGTATTTATATTATTACTGTTCATATGTATTAATTGGTATTTTTAACATTAAAATTTTTAAACAAGATTATTTTATATTAAAATAATTATATTGTACCATACGTAGGAAGCAACATAATATAATTTCCTTAAATTATTCTAGAGAAAAACTACTTATAAATCAAATAAAAAAGGAAATCATGTTTAAAAAGTTCACTGTTGGACGAAAAGGATGTGAGTTTTGAACAATGTCAGCCGGTGTGACGCCTTCACAAGGGTTTTGAATTTTGTCTGCCGGTGCTTAGCCCCCTCCAAATTTTGGCAGACAACGTTTTTTGTCATCTAGGAACTATGCAGTTTCTTGTGTGCTTCAAATAAATCGTCTTCAAATTGTCCACTTTTGGACTGAAAAAACGCGGATTTTGAATTTTGTCTGCCGGTGCTTAGCCCCCTCCTAATTTTGGCAGACAACGTTTTTTGTCATCTAGGAACTATGCAGTTTCTTGTGTGCTTCAAATAAATCGTCTTCAAATTGTCCACTTTTGGACTGAAAAAAAAACGCGGATTTTGAATTTTGTCTGCCGGTGCTTAGCCCCCTCCAAATTTTGGCAGACAACGTTTTTATGACATCTAGGAAGTATGCAGTTTCTTGTGTGCTTCAAATAAATCGTTTTCAAATTGTCAACTTTTGGACTGAAAAAACGCGGATTTTGAATTTTGTCTGCCGGTGCGAGGCCCCCTGCAAATTTTGGCAGACAACGTTTTTTGTCATCTAGTGACCATGCAGTTTCTTGTGTGCTTGAAATAAATCGTCTTCAAATGGTCCACTTTTGGACTCAAAAAACGAGGATTTTGAATTCTGTCTGCCGGTGCGACGCCCCCTCCAACTTTTGGCAGACAGCGTTTTTTGGCACCTAGGGGGTTTGCAGTTTCTTGTTTGCTTTAAATAAATCATCTTCAAATAATATTATATTTTGATATTTGCTACCCCCTTTCGTTGGTCGCCATTTTGAAACGCCCCCGCTTTGAGTTGGCAGACAAGTGCAAATTGATTGCTAAGGGTGGACATTTTATGGCTGTATGTCTAAAATTTTTCTTCAAATAAGTCACGAAATTTGGCCTCGGCTCTTGGACTATGGTGGTTGATCATGATTGCTGACCATATCACCTCCTCATATAATCGTTGGTCACAAAACAATACTTCCTAATCAAGTACTGAACCCAAGATCCTTTATGGGTTGTAGCAGTCCAGGTTTTATGTTTTGTTTTTACTAAATTAAGTTCTCCATTAAATTTGTAAGATAATTAATGACAATTATTTTCATTTACATATTTATTTTATCATTCTTAATTATTTATTTATTTATTTTAGAGAATATCTAGAAGTGGATGAGAGTAAATTAATAAACATTTCAAAAATGCTGAATATAGTGAATGAAAATAAGAAAGAAGATTTTATCGATGATCCAGATGTTCCTCCACTCGAATAAAATTAAATCTTTACATAAAGATGGCAACATTATAGTAGTTGTTGGAATATTTATAAAACCAAATTAAACTTATAAATGACTCATTAAACTGCAGTTATTACTTCTTACTTTAATCTTGACTTTGATTCAGAATAGTGAAACCATCATTTAAGCAGACATTCTATTTAATAATAATAAAATATATCATGATTAAACTTACAAAGGTAACTCTATTTATAAAGATATACATTTCATTCTCAATCCTATAGTATCATTGTCAGTTATGACATTTTTGGGTAGACTGCTATTAGTATTGGGGCCTGGAGAAGAAGTAATGCACTTGGAAGAAAAGTGTGTTACCCTAGCAACCATGATAAATCAGAGATCTCTGGCTGGCATAAGATGGAATTAATTCCATGGAATTAATGGAAACCATGTGCTACCGAGAAAGCAAGTAAGGGAAAGTTAATTAAAAAAAAAATGTTATTACCAATATTATTCAAAGTTAATGAACAAACAAATATTTACAAAATTAGACTAAAAAATTATCAGGATTGGAGATTAAATAGGTTATAAAATGTCAATATTAGTTATATGCAAATTTACCAGTAAAACTGCATATTTTTACTAAAATAATATAATGGTGTAGTTATAATTATATTCCCTCATTGTGTACAAACATTTGCTGATTTGTTAAGAACCCATTTAATGAGTTATGATGCTCTCAACAATAAAAATATAAATAAAGTTAACGATACTGAGTCATTAATATGAATATTTATAATAATGAGTTGAACAGTCAATTCAACCTGACAGAAATCTTATGAACACACAACTCTTGAAGTGAAATATTGTAAAAATAAAGGTAGTAAATAGAATATAGGCAATTAAACAACCAAAAACAAGTCTTTAAAAAACAACTACAATTGGTTTAACTATTTATTTTATTAATAATAATTAATCAGATAAAAAAATATTACAGTTAAAAAGAAAATTGTAATTTATACAATTCAGCATAATTTGTGCTTATACAGTGGTATATGTTGCAAATAAATCATTTCTATTAAAAAAGAATATTCGTGACTAGAGATAAATGAAACAACATAATTATTAAAAATGAACTAATAGTGTTAAAAGGAGACGACTATGATATATAAATATATATAATTTTCAGTAACAAAACAGAAAACAAACATGAAAATATATACAATCTATTAAAACCAATATTAATGTAATGTCAAGTATATTGTTTTTTTTTTTCTTTTTCTTTTTTTTTTAAATTTGAGACGATGATAATGTCCTTATGTATACAAAAGTTCGATAAAGCATTATTTATTTTTATTTTTTGTAATAATAATTGATTCTATTATTTACATAATAAACATGCAACTTTTTAACTGCAAGGATATAATACATATATATTTCTATAGTCTATTAATTTGTTCTAAGTTGATAATAAAAAACCTAGTTATATGTATATGACCTTCAATGAAAAGATAAGCAGAAGCATAATGAAATCATGCTCAAGGCACAGATTATATACAAAAAGCAATAATAAACCTCTTTAGTACAATGGTTTAAAGCTGAAAATAACATCATACAATCATTTTAATAAATTCCAATGGTAAACAGGGTTTTTAGAGGCCGTTTTTACAAATAATACGACATCAAATTTAAACATTCCATTTTGTAAAAATCCTAATTTAATGTCATAAACATTTTATTAATTGAAATTAACATAGGAACAACGGATGTATATACACTTTCCTTACATCAAAAATTCAAAAATATTGTATATATATAGTAGGAATCCTAACAACATTAATTGAATACAATTTGAGGCATGTTATCACAACAGAAATAAATCATTAACTGCAAACAAATAACAGTAGTGTACCAGATAAAATGACAAAAAGCAAAACACTCCTCAATATAATAGCTGAAAAATGCTGGCAATGATATAAAAATAATTATTAAGTTAAAAATTAAGTTTGTTCGATACTCAATGTCAATATTTAAAATTGTCATGTTTTTGAAGCAAATGAATAACCAAACCATCTCCTTTCAACTTAAACAAAGATTTTTTTAAGATTCAAAATTCAGCAACACCCAACTAACTGAAAAAAAAATGACGTTAATTTAGGAATCTAAGGCATCTAACGCATAGAAATTTTTTTTAAAAAAACCTTGACCAAACAATTTTATAGCGATATGGAATCCCATTACAAAGATGTTTAAAAAAATATATGCTGTATTAAGAAATATTTTTAAAACTGATAACTTCAGTGTTGTGCATATTGACAAGTTGTGGGTTTCTTAAGTATGTTAACCATGTCAATATACAGCATTATCACAATAATCTATGGCTGTAACATACCATTTCAATGTAAACTCGAATTGAACCCTCCACTACATCTTTCATTCTGACCCAAATAATAATAAAAAAAAAAAAGGTAATTGATTTTTGCTAAGTTAAAATTAAAGCTGAATATAATCTAAAACGCTAATGAGTATTATTTACTATGGATTAAAATAAATCATTGTCATTTTAATTATATTTCAATAATAAAGGAGGTTAAAAATAAAAAATTCCATTGATAATAAGTAATTGGGAATCAGTATAAAAAATATGTAATAACTAACCATGATCTAAATGTTAATAAATATATACTTAACTGAGTTAATTATTAAAATCACTTTCCTTCACAACTGACAAATTCATATTGTGAAAGAAGAATCATTTATTGCCACCAGCATTTTTCGGAAATCATTAGTATTTTTTTTTTGTGTTAATTATTTTTTTTTTAAATAACAAAGTCGCGTTTATCTTGAAGCGAGAGGACTAGTTTTATACGAAAGCATCGATATAAATAAAACAAAACTTGGGGAAAAAGCATCAAGCCTCTCATACAAGTTCTGGAATGAAAACTTACATTAATGAACACATATGCACAAAACATTCATATCACATTCACAGACAGACACATATACAACAAGAGTGGCACAATTGTCTCCTCCCCGAGCTGTTTTTGCATTGGTGGCAAAGATGCAACGCATTTCTTTTTTTTTTTAGTAGTCTTCTCTTTGGTAGTGCACACAGAACTGGAAAAAAAAAAAAAAAGAAGGCCTAATTAATAAAATGACTCAAAAATAGTAATTTTATTCTGAAATAATAATGAAAGTTTTGATATTTATAATTATATGAAAATTTAGTAAATTTTACTATACAGAACCCTCATAACCATGAAATAGTCCAACAGGCCATCTAAGCAATAGAGTTATCCTCTAAATTTCAAACCATAAAGGAATGAAGGACATGACAACAGAGTAGATAAAAATGATTTACTATCAATCCATTAACTTCCAATTTTTTTTTTTTTTCATTCCAATGCTAATGGTATGACAGCTTTATGTAAATCACATCAATGAAAATAAATACAAAATACTCAGAAAAAAATAAAAATGATGTATAAAGACAGAATTATCAAATTGTTATCTTGATGTAGGAAAAAAATAATGAGAGGTTTAATATGAATTTAGGCAGGGAATAATTCTGGTGTCCAAGGTGTCCTACACATCTTGTAAAAGTAGGCAAGTTATAATGTTAATGTTATAAAAGGTACCATTGACATTACAACTTGCCTACTTATTACATGATGAGTATGACTCCAATATGGGTTGCTCTAAGTATTTATTTTATTGCGGACAAAAATCAACTTATCTAGTTTTTCCCAAATGGTACAGAATTTATCTTTACAAATGTCAATAACAGTAATGAATACATACATTTCTCTAATTAAAAACCTAATTAAGATATTTTATTTTGATTACAACTTAGGTAAAGATAAATCATCCCTAGCCTTCAAGACACAGCGAAAGATAACAGGGGCAGTTAGTGTAAATGTTGCTTATGCTGGTTACGCAGGGTGGTTCGGCTCAAGCAATATTTTATATTAGCCACAGAGAGAATCACATTATTTTATGCATAGTAAAAATGAAAATTTATCAATACATTTTTCATTGAAGTATCTCTTCCTAAAAAAGCTACAACTATGCCAGCGAAAAATCATGATGTATATGCTATTGTAGATTTTACAACATTCAATACCTGTATCAGTTCAGGCTTTAATATATAAAATATTAAAATTTAGTAGAAGTTTTGTAGCAAATGCTGAAATCTTCTTAATAATTTTTTTTTTTTTTTTTTAATTTTAATGCCTTAATTAACATAACCGTTTGAAGGAAAATATTTTTTACATGAAATGCCCCAAACATATAAAAATGTCATTACTCGTTAAAAAAAGGTTGGTAACCTTTAGGATAACCCGTTCTTCTTGGCCTAGTTGAGTACATAAAGATGTTAAGCCCAAGTAAACAAACAAATATACCAAGACACTTACAAACTGATTCTACCCTGACAATACAAAAATAACTTATAATAGCTGTACACAATTCTTTATCACATTACAGTTGAAAACAAAGTAAGCTGTACAATAGAGAATATGACCAATTTAGTTGAACTGAAGTCTGTTTAAGTCTTAAACCTCAATTTTTTAAAATAAAAGTAAACTCGCTTATTGTCAACTGGGAAAAAAAAAAAAAAAGAATTTATTTTTAATTCAGAATGAGCAAAGAGGGGGGAGGGAAGAAGTATAAATATTTACCTTGATATGAATAAGATCATTCATCAAGTAAAAAAAAATCTCATTTTCTTCCTGACAGAGAAAACCAATAGATCATGTATATGTCTATCTACAATCTGCTGCTTCTGATAAGAAGACTGTTGTCGAATTTTCGATCCAAACAACAACAGAGTTAGGGCATATCAAAAAAGCTCCAACACTTAAAATATAGGCAAATGTGACTTTTTTCATTCAAATCAATATAGCTTCTAAGTGGTAGAGGTCCTAGTGACAAAAATCATAAAACAAACAATATTCTCAATTAAATTTCTGACAAGGAAACTATCGGCAAATTTGCAATACCAACAGAGCTAGAGCATGTCAAAATGTTAAACTTTAGATTGCCTTGACGACGCTTTACTTTACACAAGAAAGCTATAGACCCCCAACCAACTCCTTAATTTTAAGCATCATACAAAAATTTATATATATACACAGCATGCACACAAAATAAGATGTCCTAGATTTCAAATTTTCCAAAATCCATTTTGAGTTGTTTTTATTCGCCATGTTCGATAGTTTGGAAATTTAGTTGGGGCACGCGCTTCAGAAGATGAGGAATGTTTGTGGCAAGAGAATAAAAGGAAAGATATAGACCCTATTTTTCAAATTCCGAAAGGATGAGTTAGGAACGACATCAAACCGTAGCGTAAGTGCGAGCCTCACTACTGCCACCCAGCTCGAAGAAACAGCAAATAGAAGAATTACTCAGCAGTCTATTGTGAGATACCAATAAAAAAGTGGCCCGCACATAGCTCCAATTGGAGGCGGTCATTCTCAAAGTAACCCAGAAGAAACAAGGTACACCTTGGCAAAGCTGGTAACAGATTTAATAAGTTATATTAACTAACAGTGAGAAACAAAATTCAATATTTAGTATTATAAAGAAAAACGTTTAGAAAGTTTTTTTTGTATTGTTTTATTTGATAAAGGTAAGCATAGTCTGTAAAAGTAGTTCTGGATTTTCTTGATGTAATTTCATTTTATATTGTTTGTAATTAACTCATATAGTATGAATTGTGACTTGCGTATTATGTGAATTGTCTCATGTCTAATCATGTCTTTGGATTTACAGTATTACTTACATTACATTCACTAGTTATTATATAATTTTTAGTTGCAAATCAATTTATGATGAAAAATATAAAAGTATATATGTATAGTAAATAAATATTAATGTAATATAGGAAGGGAAAGGCATTTATAGCTATAGAAAAGGAAGGCGATTATTTTGAGATTGAATGAGGAGTGAAACAGGGGTGACCCCTATCACCAATTTCGTTCAATTGTGTCCTAAATAAATTATTTAAAGAATTAAATTGGGAGAACCTGAGAATATCAATCAATGGAAAACGTTAAATAACTTAAGATTTGCTGATGATATATGTTTACTATCACCGAACATCAATGGTCTAAGGAGAATGATAGGTGACAGTAGAAACCAGCAAAAAGTAGGGACTGGTCATGAACACACCAAAAACAAAAATAATGACCAATTCCATTGAAATTCCAATCTACTCAAATAATAATCATATAGAATATGTACAAGAGTACATATCTTTAGGACAAGCAATTATATTTAAGGAAAAAATGAATAAAGAAATAAATAGAAGAATTTGTGTTTTGATTTGTATCTACAGGGTGAGTATCTCTTAGTGTATAAAAAAAAAAATTGGATGAAACTACATCAAACATGTAGCAAAATGCCGCAGATCTCACCTATCAATTCCAATTCGTTGCAGATATATGATAAAACAAAGACTATTTTGAGGAAACCACGCTTTTTTCTATAAAAGCTGTAATATCTCCATTTTGCTTAAATATTTTTCAAATTTTGACCACATTTTCGGATTTAGCATTATATTTTCTATATTAGTTGAGTACCTGTAACCTTGAATTTTACAAACTTGGTATCTAAAGAACAGAACCTAATCAGAACAGAACAGAAAGAACAGAGCCTTGATCTTCACCTTATTTGGGAAAGTCACAATGTCCTATATTACTTAAACGCTCACCGATTTTTGAAAAAACTATCCACAAAAGTCAAATCTCACAAAAACTTGCAAATTTAATAAGCTTTCGAATGATATGTTAAACATAATGATTTTGTTTCGATTTCATGGAGAAATTTACTTGTGAAACCGAAAAAACATGGTGTTCTCATTTAGCATACAAATCAGTTACTTGTGTAAATAAAACATTATGACACTCCTTTTATGAAAATGTTAATTTTAAACATAATAACTCTTCATTGGATTAAAAAGCAAAGAAAAAAATTATTGTTTAATAGAAAATAAAGAAAAACTGTCGATAAATCGACACCAGATCAGAGGATCTTATGTTATTACATTTATTTATTTATTATTATTATTTAGGATTTTATTTTATTAAATTTTCAATGTAAGGTTTAAAACTCAATGATAATGAACATAGACCTCAATTTTGCGGTTAGGTTCTGATTGCAGATGGATTAAACAATACCACTTTTTGAGATGAATTTTATGGACAGATGAGTCTGTTTTTACAGGGGAAGGCATTTCTACTGTTCCATGCGGAGTATCGTTAGTTTATTCATCTTTGTATTGCTGTCAAATAGTGTTTGTATTGTAGTCGAATATCATAGTTTGCCCAACAGATTGAATGATGATATGACTAAGATTTGTTACAGAAAGATTTGTTATCTTTATAATATTGTGTTGAGGAATACAACTTTTCGGGGTGAATTTTGTGGGCAGATGAGACTGTTTTTACAGGGGAAGGCATTTCTGCCTATCCATGTATATGGTTGGTTTATATTTGTATAGCTTTCAAGTAATGTGGAGGAGCACCATGGTGTTGGAAAATCGTATTTTGCCGAACTTAGGTGGAATATTGTGATGTTGTGGTAGGATATTTTGTAACAAATCTTAGTATTACATCATTCAATCTGTTGGGCAAACTATGATTTTCGACTATAATACAAACACTATTCGACAGCAATACAAAGATGAATAAACTAACGATACTCCGCATAGAACGGTAGAAATGCCTTCCCCTGTAAAAACAGACTTATCTGTCCATAGAATTCATGTCAAAAAGTGGTATTGTTTAATCCATCTGCAATCAGAAGAGCTAACCGCAAAATTGAGGTCTATGTTCATTATCATTGAGTTTTAAACCTTACATTGAAAATTTAATAAAATAAAATCCTAAATAATAATAAATAAATAAATGTAATAACATAAGATCCTCTGATCTGGTGTCGATTTATTGATAGTTTTTCTTTATTTTCTATTAAACAATAATTTTTTTCTTTGCTTTTTAATCCAATGAAGAGTTTATTATGTTTAAAATTCACATTTTCATTAAAGGACTGTCATAATGTTCTATTTACACAAGTAACTGATTTGTATCGAAACAAAATCATTACGTTTAACATATCATTCAAAAGCTTATTAAATTTGTAAGTTTTTGTGAGATTTGACTTTTGTGGATAGTTTTTTTAAAAAATGGTGAGCGTTGAAGTAATATAAGACATTGTGACACCCAAATAAGGTGAAGATCAGGCTGTTCTTTAGATACCAAGTTTGTAAAATTCAAGGTTACAGGGACTCAACTATAATAGAAAATTTAATGCTAAATCCGAAAATGTGGTCAAAATTTGAAAAATATTTACGCAAAATGGAGATATTACAGCTTTTATAGAAAAAAAACTGGTTTCCTCAAAAAAGTCTTTGTTTAATCATATATCTGCGATGGATTGGAATAGAAAGGTGAGATCTACAGCATTTTGTTACATTATTATTATTAAATATTCTTTGGTTTTTATTACATAACTAAGGAATAAATTAAGCACACTTACTAAAACAAATTGGAAATCAAACTAACAGCACTTTATAGTTTGTCGATCCGTCCGTCTGTCAACTGTAACCCTGTCCACAGGTTCCACACTCACTCCTGATGTTTTTTCCAAAATAGCTTCAGCCAACTCATTAAAAGCTTTGTCAATATTTATATTTGCCTTCGCTGAAGTTTCCATAAACCTAATTCCGTGTTCCCGGGCAATCTATAAAAAAAAGATAGATCAATTAAAACATAAAGGTATAATATATCCAAAATATTTCTGTGCTTCGGAGGTATAGAGCACTATGTCCATTTTTTACCAAAAATACATTATTACATATTCTTATTCTCCTTTTTTCACTTAATTCAGAGGTATAGAATTCTATTTCCTAGATCAATTAATTGTAAAGTAAGTTATATAAAAATGTTTTTTATTATTTTTTATTGGGGGGTGGGGAGATGGAAGGGCATAACATCCGTGTGCACTCCAATTAGAGCAGGAAGGACAGGTTACCAGCCTATCCTTGCCTGAGTGATTTATTTTGTACATATAAATATAATAATAAGTTCAGGAAATGAATCTTTTAAAATAAAACTGATTCAAATTGCTCTCCTGTAAAGTTATGGAAATTTGACAAAGTGTTCTGTACCTCCGAGGTACATCATTATTTTTACACTAAAATTTATGCTCTAGAAAAATGAAATTAGTTATTACATCAACTTTAAACAAGAATAGATAGCGACAATGGTAGTTTTTTAAATAAAAAAGTATAGGATTGAAAATATATTAAACAAGATAATTTATATTTACTAAAAGTAATATTTTGAATACTTATTTCATGTAAAAATAGGACATATTCACCCTTCAATTAGGATAGACTTACAGTTATACATACAGGCCCAAAAGTTAGCAATGTACAATAAAATATAGACTTAAAACAAATGTCTAGGATAATCATTATATTTAACAATAAAGGTATAGTGCTAAGGAAATATTTAATTACATGAAATACACCCTGTGAGCCATTAATTAGAAAGGAATAAAAAAATTAAGATTCAGTTTTATGGTAAAGCACGTCTTAATTTTGGAGTAGAGACCAGAGCACTCTAAAATAAAATTAATTCAATTTTTATAATAATACTAATAATTTACAGTCCAAACATACAATGAGAAGAAAGGAGTCTTATTAAAGAATATGGGCTCAATTCCCAAAAACTTACTCACAAGTTTACCCAATATTATTTACATCTTACAGTGTGTGAAGAGTGAGCTCTTCCTCAGCTTTTTGCCCTGATAAGTAACTAAAACAATATTAAATGAGTGTAATATAGATGAGTTCAGACTGTACAAGTATCTGAATGACCTAATCAAATTCTTCGTATCAAAGATTAGATGTTAATGACTGTGGATGTTTTCTGTTAAGAGAATTTTGTTAGATACAACTATAGATAATTTTTAAAATATCAAGAAAATAAAACAGTATATCTATAAGGGAGTTAATGTTTATAATATTACAATATACAATTAATGGGTTATGTTTATAATATACAGCAGCTCAGAGAATTCAAAATGGAGATAAAGGGTAAACAACAAATTTATAAGAATCAGTATTGTTAAAAGCACATTGAATTTTCATGTAACCATTTTCAAGTTTTTGTAGTTATCAGAAATCCCAATCCTAAGTAAAATAACAATATCCTTGGAAGAAAATCTCATTCATCATGTCAACATAACTTCAACTGTCAGTGTAAGGTAATAAATTAAAATGTAACATATCAAATAAATAACTGCCATCACTTACAGCTTCTCCTCGTTCTTTACTAACAACTCTTTTATCTTCCATGTCACATTTATTTCCTAATATCATCTTTTCAACATCTTCATTGGCATGCTAAAAGAGACAAATTTATTGTAATAAAATGTTCACTAAAATAAGGATATCTGCCAAGATTTCATGAATTTACATGAAGATTATGAAATATATAAAAACAAAAACAATATTAATTATTCTATTATCAGGTAATAATTTACTTACTTCATCTATGTTTCGTAACCATTTAACTATATTTTCAAAGCTTTTTTCCGTTGTTATGTCATACACTAACATAATCCCCATAGCCCCTCTATAATAAGAAGTTGTAATTGTATGAAATCTTTCTTGTCCAGCAGTATCCCTAAAATATATTTGGGTTTTACACTTTATAATAATCAAAGTCTTTAATAAACATAAGGATTTATAACACATACTTACCATATCTGTAGTTTAATTTTCTTTCCACGTAATTCTACTGTTTTAATCTTAAAATCAATACCTAAAAAAAAAATATTGAAAACATGAGACAAAATGTAATTAGTCATTTACCACTTCCCTTTAATTACACTGAACATGGGTGTCAAAGGCCAAGGCTTATTTACATTAACTTAATTGCTCGGGATTTACTCTACACCATTTTCAATAAATTAATAGTAGATTATGGACCAACTAATCACTGATACAAACCATAACTAATTTTTAAATTATAAGGAATATAGTTGTTACACAATAACCTAGGCCTACCTATAGTTGAAATAAATGTTGTGGTAAATGCATCGTCAGAAAACCTAAACAGTACACAAGTTTTGCCCACTCCAGAATCTCCAATAAGCAACAATTTGAATAAGAGGTCGTAAGTTTTCTTAGCCATTGTGAGCCTACAAAAACGTAGAGTATAAATGATCAAAACGTCAGAGCAAAAATGTCTCCAGAGACAGTGTTGTAATTTAGTTGATACACCTGATGTCACTTAAAAAATAAAATAAAATAATCTGTCATAAACTACTGTATTAAAATTAAATAAATAAAGTATGGAAATCAAAACTATATTTACATTAAGTAGCTATCAGCTACTTTACAGGATTTTTTTCATTTTTATCTATCCAAACCTTTTGTATTGACAAAAATCTATTAAAAAAGCAATGAAATATTTAGTGATTGTAAAATATTTCGAAATATTTCTAGAAATGGTTAATAATTAAAGGAAATGAACCTCCCACATGTAACTATAACATTGTGATTAATTATTATTAAATTAATTTAATTTTAAAAACAAAGTATCAACTATCTAAATAATTAAATCTCACATTTATTATCAGCTACTTCGAAGTTTAAATATCATACATTCATAAATTATTGAATTTTTGATAAGTAAATGTTGAACAGCCTGCGTCAAAACAGCAAAACAGACTCTTTGGATTGTTCTGAATGGTGTAATAATCTGTATAGAAGAATCTGGAATATTTAGTTCAGTACTGAGTCGATCGTTTCCGCGGTCGTATTGTGCTTACTTATTGTGAATAATTTGGATTATTCCTGAAGATTGTTCCAGGTAAATATTAAAATGTCTGTTGAAGTTCTTATTTTTTGTATTGCTATGCTACTTAACTGTAGTGACAAAACTTAATTGGTCTGACACAGTTTAATTAAATCATAGTTTTTATTATTTAAATTTTGATTCTAAGATCCCTTGTTATGTTCTAAAAACTCTCTCTAGAGTAAAATAAGGTTCCCATTGCTCTAATCTTATCCAAAAAAAATATTTAGTTTTAAAGTTATTTATCTTGATTAAAATACAAAATTGAAGTCTTGTATGATTTTTAATCAGTTTTTATGGTTTTGCTGATAGCATTCTAAGATGACAACTTGGAAAGAAGATGGTTACTACGGCACTCCACAAGGTTTATTTTTTCTAAATATTATCAATTTTGTTTGAGAATTACACTGTTATTAATGTGATAATTATATATTACAATCACATAATGTTCATTTTACTTAACCTTAATTTTTATTGACTGTCTTAATTCTTAATTGTTAATGCCAAAAAAGTTTAACAGTTGGGAGTTATGTAATAATCAAATGTGATAGTATTATTGTGGATTCATATTTTTTATTTTGTTTGGTACTTTCATGGTATCAGTACTTTTAGTTCCAAAAAAAAACTTGTTTTTTTTTCTAATCATGATTTTCATTGTTTGAGAGTGGTTAGTTCTTAGGATTTCCAATAACTCCTGTTTTTTCTTTTAGCTTAGTTTATAGGTTTTTAATTTTGATTGTTTTGATTATATATTCATTTTGTTCAGTACTGTTCTAAACTTGAACATTGTGTAATAACTGTTCTAATTTTTACTAATTTTGTCTGTTTTGCTAAAAATTGATCTAATGCATGCTTTAGTATTATTTGTTTGTTTTTAAATTAATAACTCTTTTTTTCTTCAGCTGCTTTTTGTTGATCCATTTGCTAATTGAACTTTAAGTGACAACAATTTATTATATTTTCATACCTTTTTTTGTGTGCATAGGTACAATTAGTCTAATCAATTCAAAACTCTCAACGCTCAATTACATTATTATCAGCTGGTGCTTTTTTGTACTAAAAGTGATACACGAATATTTCAAAATATAGATAAGACTATATGAAATATTTTTGCCCCAACAATAGCAGAATAACCCTGTAATAATTTGTTTGATAAAGATTTTTTAACACCCAGTTTGATTTATTAATTCCTTAAGGTTATGCAATGATCTGATTAATTATGATTAACCCCTCATGATTCAATTATATGTCTCCATATCAGTCTATTTTAAACAAAAGAGATAGACCATACTTAAGTGAGATTGACATATATAAATGTTACCACCATCTTTTTTTGAAAGGTTGCACCTATTTCTTTGATGTGTTAGTCAGCTGTAGCAAATATTTTTACGTAATAGCCAGACCTCCAGAAATCTTTTTAAAATTATTTGAAAGTATATTTGGTGGTGTTATTGTTTTGTGGAATATTAACACTTTAACGACCACAGCCGTGGTCACATAGGCCCGCTCAACAACTTACCAAGGGGACCACAGTGGGCACATAGAACCGCTAGTGAAACCAACAAACAATTTTGTTCCAGGAATACTTACGTCATTGTAAAATCAAATTACCTTATTATTATGATAGCTAAGGTTCTTGTGAACATAATTATCACCTTGGGTTGAGCTTACCTTTATTCTGTTGCCATAACAATTCCTGGAAGCTAATTTGTTATTGTTTAGCGTATTTTTAAGTTATTTTAATCTAATTAAAATTATTAAGGACATGGAAAAACTGATAAATTATCTACTACTATTGTGGTATCGAATCGGAAGGCAATTTATTTTGCATTGCCAACTCCACGATACGCTTGTTACGGGAAGATATTCCACAAAACATTTTTAAACAAAAAATGGGCCAACTTACAAAAAAGGTACTACTAAGTAAGTAATGTCTATTTGCAACAAGAGCTATAAGCATACTAAATAAAGTGGAGGGTGCGAGGTAGGAGGGTTGAAAATAGTGAAAGGGTAATAAAAGGTGTTGGAAGGGTTTCGACAGGTCAATCACCTAAAGAACAGTTTTATACCTGTCGGGTGAACAACACATTTTTGCTGAATAATAAACCTAGTATGTTATTCCATCAATATTTCTGGAAAATAGTTTTTTTTTGTTTTTTTTTACAGCTAGGTACTGTTTTTTATTATCCTCATATTCATTTTATGGAAAAAGAATTAATCTTAAAAGGGTTTATACATTTTTTTCCAATAGTGCAGTAATATTTTGTGTGAAAATGAAAAACAAATCAAAATATGTCAATAGAGAAGTAAAAAAATATTTTTTTTACTTAAAGGAAAAAATAGTTATTTTATGATTTAGAAAAAAAATGGGCAGTGCCCCACGGACATTAGTGGGCACATAGGCCCGCTACATTTTTGCCCTAATATTAAATGGTTGCTAATGATTATAAAAATGCATGACATAGTTATATAACTGCTGAATGCAGCTTTTGAGCGAAAAAAAATGTTTGGTCCACAGGGAAATTTTAACAGAAATGGCTTGGTCGTCAAAGTGTTAAGCATATTCTAGAATATGATTTGCTTTGTGTACTTTGTTAGCTTATGGAATAAGAAGTATTTGTTTAATCTTAAAAACTGAAGCCTAGCCGGAATCATCACCAGTATTCATCTCCATAGTTTTACAGCCGCCAATATGAAGATAGCTAAGATATACAAATAAGCTTGAAATTCCAATTTCATTAATTATTTTTAAAAAAGAAGATTATTTTGATGTGGGTATATTTTTTTACTCAAAGTAGATCTTTTAATGAAATATTATTTTTTAAATCATTCCCTATCTGTTTATTCTACTATGTTTTTGTTTTTCAGGTTTGCACCTAATTTTTCTTTTACTTTATGACATACTAAATAGTAAAAAATTGTAATTTTCAAACTGAATCTTGAAATGAATGTATTTGTTTACATTTAATTAGGCTAGTATATAGTTGATGTTCTAACTAAGTGTTTCTTTGATTCTAAGATTACTCTAGAAGCCAATGAGTCAAAGGAAAATTACTTACTCATATTTTTATCTTCTTTAAGATTGAACATGATTTACATTATATTAAAAATATTAAATTGTTCCTCATAATGAAAATAACATAGGTTGAATGAATTCCATGTTATTGACTCCTTCTAAATTGCTCTCATTTAAAAAAACATATATATATTTTTAATTGGTAAATATCACTAAGGATTGTTGATTTTTTTCAATTGACCTTTGTAATTTTATAAGATGATTGATTAAAAGATTTCAGCTGTAGTCTTGGATGAAAATTGGTTCATAGCCCAAAATTTTTCTCATTTGTTATAATTTTATTAATGTTAATTAATTCACCCACACCTGTTGAAAATACAATATCATTAATAGAAAAGATGAGAAAAACAACTAAATATTTATGATTATTATTTTAAAAGCTATCCCTGTGAATTACAGATGCTTTTTTATGAGGTTTTGATCTCTTCCAGAAGCTGTCACTGTGAATCACAGATTCTTATAATGGAGGAGGTTAATAATCTAGTATTTCTTGAACTAAGTTTAAAGATTATTAGATTACATGTGATTTTTTTTTTTTTTATTTCACCAATGGTTGCTATGGAGTATACTAGTCATGTTGTAGAAGCATAATGTAGAATTATTACCTTATGTAAATTAATCAAATTTATTAATTCCATTTCTTAAAAATTAAATTTTATTAACCCTTGAGTAGGCGTGTTACTGGTTGTTACCAGGTATGCAAGTTTAAAATGTCGTTTATTTCACAGTAATTTAAAAAAAAGTATAATATATTTTATTCAAAGTACTGACCCTCGCTTTCTACACATTTTGTCCATCTCTCGGGCAATATATGGATACCATTCCAAAAGAATGCTTCATCTTTATTTGAAATCCATTCATCGAGCCATTTTCGTACGTTTTCGAAATTGTTGAAGTGTTGCTCCGCCAATGAGTGTCCCATCGATGAGAAGAGGTGATAATCAGAAGGCGCCAGGTCAGGTGAATACGGCGGGTGGGGTAGGAGTTCCCCAACCAAGCGAAGAAATCGTTTCCTTAGTCAATCTGGCTGAATGTGCAGGAGCGTTATCATGCTGAAGAATGACTTTGGCGTGCCTGTGAGCCCATTCTGGGCGTTTTTCGATCAATGCGTGACTCAAATTGATCATTTGTTGTCGGTAGCGCTCGGTATTGACTGTTTCGCCGGGTTTGAGAAGCTCGTAGTAGACTACTCCCTTCTGATCTCACCACACACACAGCATTGTCTTCTTCCCAAAACGATCCGGTCTTGCACTCGATGTGGATGGTTGTCCTGGCGTTACCCATGATTTTTTTCGTTTGGGATTCTGAAAATAAATCCATTTTTCATCGCCAGTTACAACTCGATGCAAAAAACCCTTTCTTTTGTGGCGTAAAAGCAGCATTTCGCACACAGTTTTTCGTTTTTTTTCCATCTGTCGTTCGTCCAATTCATGTGGAACCCATTTTCCAACCTTTTGAATCTTTCCCATAGCTCTCAGGCGATCGGAAATGGCTTGCCTAGTGACATTCAACTGTTCTGCCATCATTTGTTGGGTTTGGGTATTGTCTTCGTCTAATAAAGATTGCAATTCGAAGTCCTCAAACTTTTTTGTTCGATTTTCTCGTTTTTGATCAGTAACATCAAAATCACCACGTTTGAAACTTTGAAACCAACGTTCACATGTCCTGACGGTTGGAGCAACATCGCCATAAGTCTCAACAAGAATTCGATGACATTCAGATGCCTTTTTCTTTTGATTAAATAAGAAAATCATGACATGCCGCAAATGCTCTTTATTTGGCTTAAAATTAGACATTTTTAACACCAAAGAAAGGTATGATACGTCCACGTAAACGACTTAAAAACAACTGACTTTTGTAAACAAATGACTAACAAACAAAATAGCGTTTAGAGATAAGCAAATCCTTCAATAGGCTAAGAGCGCATTCTATTGGAATTAGAACGACATTTTAAACTTGCATACCTGGTACACGAGTGGTTGCGTGGTTGACATAGGTCACCCATGCTAATTTTGGTTTTAAACCTTATAAGTAAATAATTTTTGTTAATTCAGCTTTTATACACTTTTATTTGAGTGTTATTAAAGGTTTAAAGTGACAAAAATTAATTAAAACTCATACAGAGGAAATATAACAATTATTAGAAACATATTTCAAGTGTTCATTACATAACCATTTTTTGCATGTTTCCTAGTAGTTCTGTCAACGACATCTGGCACCTTCTCATCCTGTTGATTCTGATTGCTTCTCATCAACTCCAAGGAGGAGATAAGCCTGCCTCCTGTGATTGCTTATGCTTAGGTGGTCACTTTCTCCTAAATCCGATTCATCAAGGTCAATAACTTCCTTGTCACTTGTTTTGTTCAATTTATCTAGCCACTGTTTCTAAACTTCGGGATCTGAAGAGACTTCCACTCTTGGTTTTTTGAGTTGTGACATATTTTCTATGAAATAAATAAATTTTTGGACCTATTTAGTTTCTATCAAAAATTTATTTATTTCATAGAAAATATGTCACAACTCAAAAAACCAAGAGTGGAAGTCTCTTCAGATCCCGAAGTTTAGAAACAGTGGCTAAATAAATCGAACAGAACAAGTGACAAGGAAGGTATTGACCTTGATGAAGTGACTTATGTCAACCACGCAACCACTTGTGTAATAACCAGTAACACGTCTACTCAAGGGTTAATAAAATTTAATTTTTAAGAAATGGAATTAATAAATTTGATTAATTTACATAAGGTAATAATTCTACATTATGCTTTTACAACATGACTAGTATACTCCATAGCAACCATTGGTGAAATAAAAAAATAAAAAAATCACATGTGATCTAATAATCTTTAAACTTAGTTCAAGAAATACTAGATTGTAACCTCCTCCATTATAAGAATCTGTGATTCACAGTGACAGCTTCTGGAAGAGATCATAACCTCATAAAAAAGCATCTGTAATTCACAGGGATAGCTTTTAAAATAATAATCTTAAATATTTAGTTTGTTTTTCTCATCTTTTCTATTAATGATATTGTATATAAATTTTGACCTGATCTCCCAATTTTTTTGTTTTTGGCTTAACAGCCTCATGTACTCAAACTAGGGCCAGAAGGAGGGCTTATCCTACAGGTTAAAAACCTATTCTAGCCATGGTGGGAAGATCAAGATTACTTTTGTGGTCCATCACGGAATAAATATTTCACAATTTAAGTTGATAAAATTTCTATTTCATACATTTGATTTAAACTTAAGTGATTCCTTGAATCCACTATGTCCATTGATTGAAGTAGTTTATCATTTTTAATGTCTCTGCTATTTGGGTTCTATAATTATTGGAGGGGATGATGTCCTTGCTGTAGACATCTTGTTTTTAATACTATATAAGAAAATAATCAGTTGAAATGGTCTCAGTCCATTCATTTACCAGTGCTCTGGTCCATTTTCTCCCTGCAAAATACCTGAAATTGAATTGTATCAGGTATTAATCTGCCATCGATTTTGTTTTATCTATATTTATACCTTTTGCCTCAGTTTTCTACTTTGCTCCTCCGATAAGGATTCTTTGGGAGCTAATCTCTTGAGCAAGCAGTAGTTAAAAGCTGTGAACTGTCAGAAGTAATAAATAGTCTTTTGCATTTGTTACACAAAATTAACTGAAACAATGAAAACTTAGGGGGGGAAACCATGAGTTACTATTGTATAATTTTGAATACAAGGCCATTTAGACCTCCCTGGCTAATTGTGATAATTCCAATTTCAATGAATAATTTCCGTATAGTTGGTAGGTTATGAAAGGGACTCATGGATATATCATAGAGTGATGACATACCTTAGAAATCGATTGAATCTGTGTTGCGCCCATCTCCCATTTGGCTATAGTTCTGGTAGTGGACTTTCACTCCCCAATTGGATTGGCTGTGCACAACAAGTTATATTAATCTGGAATATTCCGCAGATTGAGATGGCCTCGTAAGAAATTTGATTATTTCTTACATTTAATGTAACTATCTTTTGTATGATATCTAATCTATTGTAAATAAATACTGTTTGTAACTTATTTCAGTCAAATCATTTTTATTTTTCATAGGGAACCTTTGCAACCAATATAATAGGTGTGAAATTGCATTATTTAATAATCATGCCTTTGAAACATTGCTTCTTTTGGAGTGGACTATGATTTCTAAAGTAGTCAATATAAATAAAAAATCTTTATTTCAACAGACCCTAATGCTCCAAAATTTACAAACTTACTCATTTAACTTTGAATTTGAGGTGTTAAAAAGGGATTCAGAGTTATTTGCTTGTGATTTTTTTTACCAATTAAACAAGAAATAATGAGTAAGAAAAGAAATATAAAATTCTTCCTTCAAGCAATTATATATTCACGTAAAACTGATAAAAATATAAATTTATATTTATTCCAAGAATCATTATTCACATTGTAAAAAAGAACCGATCGGTTTCTAAAGTTTATGTTCCTATACGTGTACCTGTGGTGGGGATATTTAGGCTATTTTTAACTGTTGTTTCAGTTGCATTTCCTCTAAAATCATGAGAGTTTGCGCGTGTGTTGGTACGTTTAGGAAGTGATTTACTTGTCAAGCCGTTTAGCCATATTGATTCGATATACTCATATTTTACGCATAATTATTTTATTTTTATTTAAAATAATAATATTCAGCAGTGATCGCATGTCTTTAAATTCAGAGTCTGGAACTATTGAAAAATATTAAGGTAGGTGCAATATTTTTTTATTGAAAGTAGGTCTTAATAATGATGGAATGTTACTGATCAGTAGTCAATTAAATCAGACCTGCTCTAAGTATATTTTACCTCAATATTCAAATATAACGGCTAAAAGGAAAAGTGTAGCTGTCATTGTGATCGAACGTTTTCACTTGACTTAAAACCGGCCATACCTGATCTTCCATTAACATGTCATAAACAAAGTGATTAGAACAATACGTGTTAATATTTGGATACCAAAGTGAATGTTATATTATTGTTATTTATTTTTACTTCGTAAGGATATTGTTCAATATGGACGCTAGTTTGCCACATATACCGATTTATGCGGGAACAATATGCGCTGATCCCAATAAGTAGCATTTATTGGGTATATTTTCTCAAAACTGCAAAAGATAATAAGATTATATAAAAGAATGAGAATGAATAATAGTAAACAAAATATTTAATCGGAGTTTAAAAAGTTAAAAGAGAACTTCTAATTTCGCCTATGTGATTCAAATTTAGATTTTAAAGGTTTTATTATAGTTGTTAAAACACCTTATAGTAATAAAATATATTTCTGTATTTAGGCCAACAAAAGTTGGTAATTGCTTAAACAGTGATAAATCTTCGTATATTGCGCCATAGTTCGAAAAAAATTTCAAATAATCTTCTAGTGTAACTATTTCTTCTTATACTTACTTTGTATTTACATTTATGAGATTCTTAAGTGAATTAACATTTTAAATTTATAAAATGAAATGTCTATTGGAAACTGAATTATTAAACGAAAAAATCACAACTAATATTACATTAAAAATTTTGAATGAAAAATAATCTTCATTCTGGATCGACTTCCTCTGTAAAAATAATACTTAAGTATAACGGAATGCTACTATTGTCTGACTCCATTATATATTTTGATTTTTATGATAAGAATTTTTATCGACTATATCGCACGTCGGCAAGAACAGTCATACTGCCATCGCCCCAGAATTTGTCAATTATTTTGGCCGTTTGGACCCCGTTACGACCGAGTTTAAACTTATTCAAAGATAAATTATCTATAATCTTTAATCCATTATAAATGATCTATTTTCTATTGAGGTGAAAGAATGAAATCTTACATTAATTTCCGGGCAACCCAATAAGTACTTAAACAGTGGGTAAGATGAAATGAAAGTTGCAACAATACAAAAAATCGAGCGTCTCCCTGTTCTCGTTAAAGATACGTTTTGATGAAGATAAATTATTCTTTTTAGAATTAGTGTTACCACAACATACAGCTTGGTTATTTGTAAACCTTATTCTATGTTTGAAATATACTGCTATATTGATCAGTGCTTATGACTTCATTTCCTCACACCAGAGATAAACGACCTGATAACCAAAGATAACTGCTCCTTTTCTGGAAAGACCTATCGAAAGACCTGTTCCTATCGATCATGACATCTAAAACGTCATCATAATATTATTCACTATTTTATTATAGACAACATTAATTTTTTTTTTATAACTTTCCTCATGGCATTAAAATTTCCTATCTTATATTATATTTGTTTTAAATAAATAAAGTTGAACATATTCCGATTGTACCAAATAAATAAATCAAGTAAAATTAATAAGGTAATGGGAGGAACATATCGATATATCGAAGACGGGACAATGCATCGGATTGATGGTTAGTTGCTCTAACATAGTTCTAAATCTGTGACTGAATAAAGGAATTCTTAGCTAATCCCCCTTCTTTCACTTCTCCTTGTGCCTTTCACCAGTGAGAAGATTGATCGATGTTTATGTCTTCTGGCTGTTTTCTTCATGCTCTTTCCCCAAATGTTCTTGCTTCTAATATGTATTATCATTGTTTACTTAAATTATCTTACATTCTTGAACATTGCCTGAACTTGTTTAACTGTTTCTTTAAAAAAAAATAAAATGATCCTAAAAATGAAAATATAGGAGTACTATAAACGTAATATTGGAACAACTCATAATAATTCCAATTGAAGGAACGAGTGTATGATTATTATAGTCTAATATCTTACTTTTAAACGGAAGATTAGATCTTTCGAGTTGTTTTGATTTTTTGGCTGGGGGTCTATAGTTTTCTTGTGTAACATTTTCATTTTTTTCACCCTCAAAATGTGTTAACTTTTTTTTTTTCATACTTAAATATGTAACATTTTGACACGCCTTAGCTCTATTGGTGTTACTCGGATCGAACATATAAATTAAAACTTACTTTTTGTATATTAGGGTTCATATAAAATTTAAGTGATGATTAACATTGGAAAATGTTTCATATAAAATTGGTATCCATAGGTGAGGAAATACAAAATAAATTTCTCAACTACCTTTTGCATATCTGGTAACTTACTGCATCTTCGCCATACATTGCACGATTCTTCTTCACACACCATGCAAATACATTTTGTTTGGTAAAATGCTAAAAAGATAAAAAAATATTTTATCTTGTATTTAAAAAAATGCCCACTCTGGTTGTGAGTGGGCCTTAGGGTTTTGAAAAATAAATAAAAAGCGTTATTTTTCGTTTGTTGCTTTACATTCTTTGACAGAAGCTCAGAATTCCAAAATCAATGAAGTCCAATTTTTTAAATATTTTCACACTTGGTCAGTAAAAATAAAGGTCAGACTGGATAGAAAGGGGAATTTTTTTTTTATGGCCTTTTTCATGTTGATTTGACTACTTTTTTGAGAAAACCTTTCACCCAAAGATATTCAAAGTGGAGAAAGTATTCAATAAAAAAAAAATCTGGAAATTGGACTGTATAATTATAATTGGACTGGCTGGTTTTGGAATTCCACGCCTCATTTCAATTAATATTTTGTTCTATTCTTCTAGTTCCCTTGATTAGGAGAGAATTTTTAATTTTCTTGATGGAAGAGCGGACAATGTGAATAGCAATAAGAAAAAGAAAGCGTCCTTCATGCATTGACATCAATATTATTTACGATTTTAATTGTTTTGAAATATAACACTCTCGTAAATCATTTAATAGCTTCCTCGCTTTTTCGAATGTGCTTTTCGCAAATTTTTTTTTTTTTTAATTATGAACTTAATTAAATATATTTTAATTAGTGGTTGTAATTAAACATATTGAATCCCCTTCATCTCTGTAGATACCACCTTTTCTTTCACTCATCTATCATTTCACATATACAGTTGTGTAAATTACCATTTATTTATTTTAATTTAAAATATTTGACGTATTACATTTAGAGATAACTTATGAATATTCTTTATGACAATTTTTCTCTCGCCAAAATTTCTGCTCTTAAGAAAAAGAAAAAAATATTTCTGTTTAGTTTTATCTTTATATTTTAAAGAAACATGATAATATTTTATATTTGAACTAGCATCCCCTGTCGCAGCTTCGCCCGCACTCATAACTTAGAAGCTAATGTTGACTAATAATTGAAGTTTTTCCTGTTTCGATAGAAATCTTGTATTGAAGTATGCAAAGCAGCATTATTTCTTCAATGATATTTCCACGCATAGCTGTAATTTTTAACCTCATACCATTGCACAGATTAGGTGGTTGAAGACCACGTAAAAAGATAATTGGACTTCCAATTTTTAATTTTAATCTATGAATTGAATGGCTCCGCCGAAAAACGTTCTAGTGACAAACAAAATTTTGAGTAATCAGTGAAAGAAAGACATAATTTAAAGTTCTTGTTAGTTTTATAAGTTAGATTTTTTTTTTTTCACCTTGTAATTTTGTTATATTTACATGTATAATAACATAATGGATTGCTATATCATACTATGATGTACTACTTATAATACATTTAATAAACTTTAAATTGTCACTTCAAACTTTTGTCGCTTAGAACGTTTTTCGGCGGACCCATTCAATTGGTCCAGATTATTAAGAAACTCTTGGGGATAATGGGCTGTATTATCAGAGCTTAAAACTAAAGGACCCTGAATTATATTTTTACACACAATATCAAAAAGCGAAGCATCAACATTGATTTGGTAATAATTTTCATCATTTTATTGATTTCATTTGGTTGTGGTTCAATCTCTAACCATAAAAATGTATGACAGTGTGGCAAACCTCGTCTCTACCACTCTACGTTGTATCTTTAAATTTTTACTATTGTAAAGTTTATTATTTCTGAACCCTCCTAGAACTATGAAAATTCTGTTAAAATTTGGTACAGATGGGTTCAGTAGTTTTAACATTTTAAACTATATTACTGAATGGTGATATCCACATATCGGTCGATTTTTAAACTTTACTCGAATCTATTTGTTGCGCCATTATAACTTTATTAATAATTTAATTGAATATAAGTAAATTTTAGTATAAATTTCAAGATCTATATAACACCGTACTTTTGTAACTTCTCATTTAAAATGCCGCTCGCCACCTATCCGTCAATTTTCAAATTTCACTGTTATCCACTTATTATCGCTAAACCATCCTATAACTATAAAGATGATGTAAAAATTTGGTGTAGATTGGTTCAGTAGATTTCTCGGTTAGTGATCACAAACGAAAAATACCTTGTATTTTTATATATTTGTATAGGTTTGATATTAGTAAATTATTTTGATAGCAAAACAAGTGCCATCTCGATAACAAAACAGGTGCGTGTCAGGTCAGAGAATTGGCAATTCAATTCCCTGATTACTTGAATGTTTTCTTATTATATCTATTTTCTTTCGAATGATTATTGGTGAAAAACAGTACATCAGATTAAACAAACACACTTCTTTTATTTCGTAATCAGAACGATGTTTAATTTTATTTAATATAACATTTAGTTTATGTTTTTTTATTACCTTAATAGTTGTGTTTAGTGGATGAAACAATTTTCACGGTTCTATCTGAAAAATTAAGTTAATTTTAAAAGATTTGACAGCCGGCTAACTTGGCACTATCTGATTTCAGAATCAATCGTTAAGGATAGTAGTTTTACATTTTAGGTTTCTGACTCCACACAACTGTAATTAACAAAATTCTGTTATGTATAATTACCAATCAGATCCTTTAAACGTGTGGGGGGGGGGGGAAATCATTCTTCACGGTATTCACTCCACTGCCCATACTACTTCTTAAAGTACTCCTTTCAAAAGTCCTATTGTATATGGATTTATTGTCTGACAGACTCACAGCATTAAGAATTTTATAAACCACTAATTCGAGACATCTTTGACAATTTCTTGATGATAGTTTGTTGTGACCTGGATTCAGACTCTCGAGGTATAGATTTTTTATGGTGGGGTGGTCGATGGCTCACCCACTATCTCGATACCCAAATAAGGTTTCTTATTTCCTCTAAAAGTTGCAATATAGCAACTCTTGTATTAATAAGGGAGAAACATATTTTAGTATATGATGAAAAGAAACTGATGTGTTAGAATATCCATACTTGGAAGTTTACTGTCCAATTTTAGTGTTCAACGTGTGCGTTTCTTTTATATTATTTAATACAGCTCTACAACATTTATTTATGCAAATAGGAAATTCATTACATAGTCACTTTTCTAATTAAAACTAGTTTTAATAACTCAATTATAATATTGTGCCTGGTATAGCTTTAATGAATAATAATTTGTGAAATCTAATTTTAACATTTTAATTAACAACAGACCACTAAGTAAAACAAATGAATTGTAATGAGTGAGTTAATGGTTACGACACTTGATGCCGTTTGTTACTGAATTTCGTTTTGTGCTGATTTTCATTTGGACTACAAAGGTGTTTTTCCGGAGACGTCGCAATCGCAATAAAAAGTTACAGCTTCCCACCGCTAGGCGATTGCCGTTAATTGACTCACTTTTTGTTCTAGAATTTATACATGTTAAATTTATAGATTATGGAACAAAGTATGAACTTAAAGTTCATTATATTTTACAGCATAAGCCTCTATAAATAAGAAAATATTATTGAACAGCTTTGTCTTGTATGCCTTTTGTTACATTTACCTACTTGAAAAGTAAGCTATTTTTACGTAAAATGTATTTAATCAGAATTTCAGATCACCGCGGTTGCTAGAATATTTACAGTGTGATTCGGGGTATAACAGATGGTCCATTTTATTCAATAGTTCAATAATTTTATGTTTTCTGGCATTTCCAACCGATTTGAAAATAGGAAAAAGAAAGTTTTCTTGTTTTATCTTATTGGCTATTCTATTGAATTGTTTTTGACTTGACGGGATTATTCAGTTTAGTAATTAACTTTCATTCGGAAGAGTTACATTTTCTTTTGCATTACGATTTCCTTCCTCTGTGTTATATGTTTTCTTCAAAAATTGAACGTTCTTTTTTTTATACATTTGTTTCCGCCATGGAGTTTTTAATCCTTACTAACTAGATCACAGACACATTATCGTACCTAGACTTTCGCTACATCCCTGCTTCCTATCAGTCTTATACAATTGAAGGATTGCTTATGAGATTCGAAATAGTTGTTAATACTTGACAGTTCTTCCTTCCTTTTTTTTTTTTAGTTAAAGTAATTTATAATTATAGTATCTATAAAAAAACAAGCAATAAGACTGGATCATACGCGCATTATGTAATGTAAATATTCAGTTTTCTAGCACTTTGTGTAAGTAGGTATATTATTTTTAAAGTTTTTTATAACTCAAAAGTTTGTTTATGATGGATAATAATGTAAAAAAAGAAAAAATCTATTTTCAACCCTTCCCCAAAATGGTTAAAATGTTACCAGAACCACTGGACGCTTCGACAAATAGCAGGATATGTTTGTTGAAATTTCGATAACCAATTGTTGATACACACTTCCTATTATTGGGTTTCCCTCAAAAATCGTATATCTGGGTGTTTCAATTTCCATAAATGCGACAGCTCTCCACATTATTTATTGAGATTGATCGAAATATTAGCACTTCTTTTTTTATGATCCATAAGAAAATGTAAAACAATGAAATGAAATTAGTAACGCTATTATGCAGAATAAATACAATAGGGACGATACTGAGTTTTAACTTCCTCGACATGACGTAAGGTGATTAGAAATTTTTGAGGTTTTACTCGGCTCTAATTATTGTTGTTCGGTGCTAAGGGGTCCTCCACCTGTTGTGTATGAAAACAAACATGTAAAAATGATAAAACGAAATAAAAAGAATAGATAGAAAACGAAAGAAGAAAAAGTTTCAGATAATGAGGAAGAGAGATACAGATAAAAGATAGTTTTAGTTTATGTACATTACTTGGGATTGGTGGAACTGTAATAGCATAGCATGAACTTGACGATCTATATTTTTTCATCACATGATTAATAAATCTCCTTTTTTAAAAAAAAATAATTAAAGCATAGAATTCCAAAACTAGCTAAGTTCATTTTTGAGAAGTTTTCACAACTGGTCGATTAAGGTAAAGATCAGACTGGATTATAAATGAGCCTTATCTTTTGTATGGCCGTTTTATATGTGATTTAACTACTTTTTTGAGAAAACCTTTCACCTAAAGATAAACTAGCTGAAAACTATTAAACAAAAAAAATATGGAAATTGGATTTGGATAGTTTTGGAATTCTACGCCCCCATTGAAGTTAAATAACTGACTAGCTTCTTTACGTTTCTAACAAAACCTTAAATGCTTACGTTTATTGACTATTACGAACTACGTTTAGATTAACTACTAACAATGTGATGCCAAATTAAGTGGACACGTTTACAGACTTATATAAAATATGGTGACAACAAAATCCCTTATGTGGCGCGATCTAAAGAGGAGGCCAAGATGAGAGATCTTGGGTAGTATTTAAAATCTGCTGATCAGGAGTGTGGTGCTGTCTCCCTCATGCAAACCCGTGCTTTTATTATTGTTTATATTAAAATAAATTTGCTGATTTTAATAATGTATTACAGGTGCAAAGAAAATTTTAAAGTTTTGATAATCTACTGACATTTCTCTCATCTATGTAGGTAACATCGATCTCAGCCTACAGTTTGACGTTTCCTAATTCGATGATCATCTTCAGGTGGACGCTCATTGTATTTTAATTTTCCATGACTGGAATTTTTTCTCTGATTGCACTCCATTTCCATGTGGATTAAAGAAAAATAACTCAATTAGATCCAACTTGTAAATAATCATTATCTATTACCTCGATTACGAAAAAAACAACATTCTAGGTATCTTTTCAGTTTTTTAAAATTTAATAATTAAAATTCTGTTTTAAGCTAGAAAATGGAGGATTATTAATTAAATTAATAAAATTGATAAGTATAAGTTATTCATCGTTTTATATAAGGTTAGGATAAATCAAATCCTCTCTTTTTCAGACACATCTGCTGTATTGCACTTTAACTGAATCATTTTATTTGATACCATATTACATTAGTTGATGAAATTATAGTGATATATTTTATAATCTATTTCTTGCGTAATTTTATATAGCCAAAATGACGTATATTTTTTATTGAGGGGTTGACAGGAGCTGTGAAAATTATAAAAAAAAAAAATTGATATTCTCAAAACGTTTTTTACTCTAAAACAAATATTTCTCTTAAATTTTTTTATCAATTTGTATTACGTTTATCTATAATCAATATGTTGCTAATATTTGATATGACTCATCCCGCCGTCAGAAAGTGCAACTCTAATTTAATGGGCTTATCCTGGTTATGAATAACTAGTTCATAACCATTTTAGTTGAATTGACGTTCGCGAGTGTCACGTAGGAGTGAAGGCCAGGTGAGTCAGTTGTTTCTCATCAGCCATTTAGTGCGGAACGTTTGTTCTGTTTGAACAAACCCTTGATTTAGGGCAGTTTTTGTTTTTTACATCGTATTGCTTCATCTTGTTCTGTATCGAACTACCGCACGGCTATTTTTAGCCCTTACATTTGATTAATGGGTATGGTGTTAATTTATTTATTTTTAATTTTGTAATTACTATATTAAATTCTTAACCGTTTTTGTTTAAGTTAAAACAGTTAATACTCTTAATCCTAACAGTTATTTTCCTCATTTAATCAGTGGTTAGTTTGTAGTGATAAAGTTGTTAAGTGATAACATTATCAGTGGTTGAACAGAACTCAGGTTTTTTTTGTTCTCTCTGTTATTTGCTTATATTGTAGTAACGAATTCGATTTTGTTATAATTCAAATTACTAATTTGAATAAATAGAACAGTGTTTTTATTCCTGTTGGTGTTTTACTTTATTAAGGTAACTTTCTTTCTTGTTATTATTATTGTTTTAATTCATTATCAATTAAACAAGTATATATTTTTAGATTGAGACCAGTAGTATTTACTTACAGCTAAGTAATTATGTGTCCCATTTTTCTTTGATGACCTTGAGGTTGATTATCTAATGACCTTTCTATCATAACTTGAAAACTTCAAGTCAAATTCATTTAAAAATTGTGGGTGTATTGATAAATTAAAATTGTTACCAAGATACATAGATAGATAAATGAGATATAAATACTAGTATGATATTTATTTATGCTTGCAGTTTTTGTTTTTTTTTGTGTTATTTGAAAACTTGATATATAGATATATGAGTGTTAATATCCCTGATTAGGCAAATGGCTTTTCTTGGAAGTTTACTGGGTGATTTTCCAAAGTTTTGAAAATTCATTTTAATTTCTGTCTTGGTATTTCTTCACTCATGAATCACTCATATCATTTCTTGAAGGACTATTCATTATAGTAAAATACAAACTTAGACAAAATATTATTTATTTATTTGAAGTTCATTAAAGCCCTTTGTACTAAACAATAAACAACTTAATTCCTTTTTATCAATGATATGATAAATAAACTGGCCCTACTGATGTTGAACAGTTTGGAAAGAATCAATTATATTTTCTTTTATCTTAAAATTATGATTTTATCTAAATACTCTAAAATATTTTAGAAAATAAATAATAAGGATAATAAATAAGGAAAATGGAATGATGAATGTTGAATAATGTTAATTATTCAGAAAGTGATAGAATCGGGAAAAATATTTAAAAACATTTTAACTATAGATGCACTTTCTCAATTATTAACAAACACCGAGGAACTTTTATTTTTTATCCAATTTTTACTATATTATATTTTTCAGTTTTATTGATATCTTAATTTTTTATTGACTAATTTATTTAGACAAATTTTATTTTTGCATTTTTAATATCTCACTTAATCATGAATAAGTTAGAAAAATCGTTTCAGGATATTTTTTTTATGAAATAATAAAAACTATTTAATCAAAAAATTAATTATTGAAATGATATTTATAAAAAATATCTAAATTTAATTATATTATTAGTATCATTATAATTATTAATTATAATAATCATTATAACTTGATTTCCTTTGCCCTGATGAAGGATTGCTAAGTAAACTGAAACATCAGCAAAATAATATTACTTTTAATTTACAATATTTCCTTTGATATTATTAATAATAATATACGGAAAACGGTTGGTCATTATTTCATTGATTAGACATTAAACAGACCAATGATTTTATTTATGCTGTAACTCGATCCAATCCACGTGGTTTTATGAATGAAAATACATAATCAGTTACATAAATGATAAAAAAGCAATCAATGAGTATAGTGTTAGTTTAAAATGATATTCTATTGGTCTATTTCTACATCTACTTAATCAGGACCAATATCTTCATCATTATTGCACCTAAGGTTTCTGTTGAAAATGTGGAAATAGGGCAGAATGTTATAGGCATAACTACATAGGCCCTTTTGATCTATGCACATTCTGGTAAAAAGTGTTATCAAAAACCTTATTTACATAAAAATGGTGATATAAGTCCTTTTGCCCAAACACCAGAGATATATACTTGTGTATATAAGTGTTTTTTGTATATACATACTTTTGTATATATATACTTGATATACTCAAAGGCAGAGAGGTAAAAAGTTTAATTATTTAATTTAGAAATCATTGCATAATGTTGTTTCATGTTTTATTATTCTTAGTGAACGGATAGAACCATTTTAATGGTAGTTGAGAATAAACACATTTGCTTTATGCATCTTTGCAGCGCATTGAAAAGGAATAAATTAAGACAGTTCTTTTTGTACCTATTTGTATGTAAATTTATTAAGGTAATGTTGTCAAAGTTTGGTTTCTATATAAGTCTTTGTCACATCATATTCTTTATTCAGAAAATTCTCTTTATGTATTTTATTAGATAGTTAAAATTTTAAGGGAAAAAAATTAATAAGAAAAAATTTCTTAAGTATTAATCGAGACTTCAAAATGAAAGAATTTGATAATCACTGTTACATTATATTATGCCATTAAAATATACCAGATAATATGAAACAGTAAAGTTTTAATACTTTCACAAAGAAAACTATCTTCTCATTATGTTATCTTGATGTTGGAATGATAATTCTGTTGCCCATAATAACCGGTTTATTAGAATTTTTATACCCTCGGCCTTAAAAAGTTTTATGTATTTTAAGCAAATAATATTTAAGATTTTCATTATAATCTGATTACTCGACATTTAATATTCCTTATCCATGATAGATCTTACTTATATTGTATTCCTCATATGGTTTAAAAATTAATTATCTGTGAAACCATATTTCGTCTGATCAGAACCAGCTACGTGTTTTAAATGGATGGTTTTTCTTATTGTTTGTGCTGAATCAGAGAAGATATTTAAGTGAATTGGCAATTTAATATTATATATTGTTTGTTTACATGGTTACCAGGGTGACCAGCCAGATGTTTATGTATTGATAAAAAGAATAAAGTTTGAGTGAGTTGGTTATATTTTTCAATTTCGCCAGTTAAAAACATTGTTTTCAATTATTAGCTATATAGTTTATAAGAATTTCTTGGCTGCTGGTACATCTTTTGGCGACCGTGACAGGACATATTAGAAATGGAGAAAGCCAAGAAATCAAGAACTGCAATTAGATCATATTTTATGAAACAATGTCATAAAATTGAAAAATTCCTCGAAAATCCGGAAAATGAAATGCAAGTACAATCTATATTCTCTCTACTTGAGAAAAAGTTTTCAGAATTGCTAGACGTTGGCCAAAAAATTTATAATTTTATGTTGGATCATGAAAGTTTTAATGAAGACTTGCTAGAAACAGAAATAACAAGTAGAGGTGAGTATGAGATGAAATATTATAATATTTGTTTTTTGATGAAAAGGTTAGGCAAACAACAGGATCATATTTCAGTTCATAGTAATAATGACGCCAGTAGTAGTAGTAGTAGTAGTAGAAATCTAATAAGAAAATATAAACTACCTCTCATAGAACTGAAGAAATATGATGGAGACTTAAAAGGATGGTTACCATTTTGGTCTCAATTCAGTAAAATTCATGATGATTCTTCTTTAGATAATAGTGATAAGTATCAATATTTGATTCAATGTACGGTTAAAGACTCAAGAGCCTGGAATGTAGTCAACAGCTACCCACCTACAGGAGAAAATTATCCCAAAGTTATTGAAAGTTTAAAGTCACGCTTTGGGGAAGATAAATTATTGATTCAGGTTTATATCCGAGAACTAATTGCGCTGGTAGTTCAAAAATCAGTGAGCAGAGTAAGTATGAATTTAGCAAATTTGTATGATAGGTTAGAAGGGCAGTTGCGGTCATTAGAGACGCTAGGAGTTACATCAGATAAGTACGAGTGTATGTTATTTCCACTCGTAGAATCATGCTTACCTGAAGAATTATTGAGAGTTTGGCAAAGAAAAAATGCTTTACAAAAGACAGATGAGGGTACTGCTATCAAAGATGGTAATTTGATGGGTTTGTTGGAATTTATCAAATCCGAAGTAGAATCTGAAGAAAAGATAACCTTAGCAATGTCTGGTTTTGGTTCTCATGACACTAAAAATAAAATAGCTGTTTTTCAGAGATACAAAAGGACCACCTCTCCGAAAGGCACGATACCAACTGCAACTGACTTATTGGTTAATGAAGATAGTTCAATTAAAACTAATAAGAAGATTTTTGGTAAGAAGAAATGTTTATTTTGTGACAGTAGAAATCACATGTCTTCAGGTTGTTTTAAGGCTAGAGATATGTCGTTAGAAGATAAGTTGGCAATGATAAAAGATAACAATTGTTGTTATGTTTGTTTTAAACCTAACCATAAAGCAAAATTTTGTAGGTTAAGGCCAAAATGCATAGTTTGTAAAAAGGGCCACTTTCTTATTATGTGTTCAGAACTTCATAAGAAAAAATGATTCTGATAAAACGACTACTACGTCTTTACCTGAAAGTGAAAAAAAAAAATGGTCGAGACTGATAAAACCTTAACTAGCTTGGGTCAACTTAATTTTAAGGGAGTATTCCTTCAAACTTTAATTGTCAAAATAAGAGGTAAGACACATGATCGTGAGGCAAGAGCTATTATTGATTCAGGCAGTCAACGATCATACATATTAACAAGTACTGCTTCAGAAATGGGTTACCAAGCAACAGGAGAACAGGTATTAGTTCATTCTCTCTTTGGCGGCAGTAGTACTGAGCAGTATAAACATATGGTTTATAAGATATATTTGCAAAATTTAGAAGGTAACTACAGGTGTAATTTTGATGTTTTAGATCAGCCAATTATTTGTGAAATTATTACACACATAACGGAAGGGTCTTGGATTGATGAATTGGTTACTGCTGGAGTAAAATTATCTGATGTCTACGACAATAATAAACCTGTTGAAATACTGATTGGAGCGGACATTGCTGGGAAAATTCTAACGGGGAAAAGGCTAATATTAGAATGTGGACTAGTAGCCATGGAAACAGATTTAGGCTGGACTCTAATGGGTAAAGTTCCACAAATTGCTTGCAAAATGAATGCAGATATGTCTATTTTATCAATCTTTGTAAAAGAAGCAGATGTTTCCCAACTATGGGCATTAGATGCGATTGGAATAAGGGATGCCGCTGAAAGCAAATCGTAAGACCTGTTACATGCTGCTACGCAAGATCATTTTGATAAAACTGTGTCTATAAATAATGAAAGGCGTTATGAGGTCCACCTACCTTGGAATGAGAGTAAAGTTTATCTTGCCAGTAATTATACATTGTCATTGAAACGATTGAAATTTACAGTTAAAAAACTTATATCCGAAGGTTATTATGACGATTATGATAAAGTATTTAAAGATTGGTTGGTGCAAGGAATCTTTGAAGATGTCAGTGATTCCAGTGATCCTTACAGTGGCCGTTTCTTACCCCATAGGCACGTTATTAAAATTGGCAATACAACTCCAGTAAGACCAGTTTTCGATGTTTCAGCCAAAGAGAAACATAAGCCCTCTTTAAATGATTGTCTAGATAAGGAACTAAATTTAGTTGAATTAATACCAGAAATTTTAATTCGTTTCAGAATAAATGAGAATAGTGTCATATCAGATATTAAGCAAGCTTTCCTTCGGATTAGTATTTGTCAACAAGACCGCCAGTTTCTGAAATTTATTTGGAAAGATAAAAATGGAAAAATTATAGTTTTCCAACATTGCAGAGTCGTATTTTGTGTGACAACTAGCCCTTTCTTACTTACAGCTGTTATTAGACACCACCTTCAGTCATTAGTAGGTAGCAATAGTGAGTACATATCTGTTGCTAATAAATTAATGAAAAGTTTTTATGTTGATAACTGTGTGACGAGTGTATCAAAAGCAGAACTAAGCACCTTTGTAGTTGGGGCAACTGCGGTAATGAAACAAGTAAATTTTGATTTACGAGGATGGGTATATGGTTCTGGTGATTCGGAAAATCCAAAGCTAGTAAATGTGTTAGGACTAGTTTGGAATTCAGACAGTGACATGATTCATCTGTGTGAAAATTTCTTGAAAAGGCCGGAGGACGAAGTAATTACCAAGCGAGTAATTTTGAAAGTTGTAAATCGGATTTATGATCCAATACGGTTTACATGTCCAGTTTCTTTAGAGCCCAAATTATTGTTACAATTATGTTTTGAACGCAAATATGGATGGGATCAAGAGGTAGATTCAGATATTGAGAAACGTTTTATGAGTTGGGCACACGCATTACCTCTACTAGCAAAAATTCAAATTCCTAGATGGGAGCTTGGAGTATGTAATAGAATCTTTGTTGGTACAACAAATACAATGAATTTTGTGAATGATTCTAAGTTATTTCGTTTCAATTCATTTAAAAGAAGCAAGTGGAAATTCAGGCCGGTTTCATCTCCCTGGTGGGGTGGATGGTGGGAGGCTCCAGACTGGCTCAAAAGGGGTCCCTGTGAATGGCCATCCGCAATACCTCAGTTTGATGAAGATATTATCATTGAAGAAAGGAGGGGAGGAAAACTTTAGTCACATCTATGTTTGGTCGTAGTGACGATACTGATTGGTACTACAGAAACCTCGCCAGGTATGAAAGTATCGTTCGTAGATTTGGTTGGGTTTATAGGTTTTATAAAAATAGCTTCAAGCATGACATGCATGAGGGAATGTTGAAAAAAGAGCTAACTACACCAGACCTAGAACAGTTAAGTAAATTTGACCTGAAAAGCAGATTAGCGTGTCGCCTGAAATTGAAGGAGGATCTTCGTGGAAGATTTCGTTCAAAGTATTTTGGTCAACTGAAGCATAGAATCAAAGAATACAAGAAAAGGAAATAGTTTTGGTTGGCAGATTCTCCTGTTAAGTACTGGGGAGATCAACGACTTCAAAAAAAGAGGAAAACTTAGAAAAGTTGTGAGTGGAGTGAAAAGTGTTAAGCTGTCAATAACTTCTCCAGCTTAAGGTGGGAGGATGTGCTGAAACAGAGAATATATTTAAGTGAATTGGCAATTTAATATTATATATTGTTTGTTAACATGGTTACCAGGGTGACCAGCCAGATGTTTATGTATTGATAAAAAGAATAAAGTTTGAGTGAGTTGGTTATATTTTTCAATTTCGCCAGTTAAACATTGTTTTCAATTTATTTTTCTATAGTTTCTAAGAATTTCTTGGCTGCTACAACATTGTTATTGAAATTCTAATTGTGAAATAATAAAGAATATTAATGTTATAAAAATGATACGTCATTCTTATTTTTAAATTAAATGATTCCTGAATCATTCTTTTATGCTAGTGACAGTGAGGAATTCCTCTCTTGACTTATTATTCTTTGAGATTATTTGTGATAATTAAGGTTTCAGTCTTAGACTTCCTCTTCCTATACCCATCTAAGTGATAAATTAAATGCCACTGGGTACTTATCAATGGAGATCAGTGTCTTAAATAAGACTATTTTTTGAATTCATTATTCAAATCTTTGTTATTCTTATCAATAAAATAAGATAAAATCATTTAGATGATTTTGAGGTTGTATGGAGAAATAATAGATTTGTTCGCTTATCTTTTAGGTACTGCTCCTCCTCCACCAGGTTTCCTCCCAGGAGGCTATCCACAGCAAGGTTATCCACAACCAGGTTACCCACAACCAGGTTATCCCCAGCCAGGCTATCCTCAAGGAGGTTATCCACAACAGCCAGGTTACCCCCAAGGAGGTTACCCTTCAGGTGGTTACCCTCAAGGAGGCTACCCATCAGCAGGTTACCCAGGTTCATTTGGTGGTAGCCCACCTCCCACAGCAGGAATGCAGGGTTACAATTCAACTAGCTACGGGGAAGATCCCCTGGGATCAAATGGATTCGACTTCAGTGACAAAACAATACGACTTGGATTCATAAGGTATTGTATTATTATTTTATTTATTTTTTTTTTTTTGTATTAGTTCTATTGGAAGTTGAACTATCAACAAAATTGTTTATTCAAGATAAATTTTTTATTTAGGTTCAAATTGTTATAATACTATCTTTTTTTATTGAGCCTACTAGATGTTTCAGTTAAAAAATATCCAGCTTATAACAAATAGTCACTTAAGGTTTTCGCTGTATCCAATCATACAAATGGGAGAGGTGGGCCCGAGGACCTAATTTAAAAATCATAAAACTAATGAAAATGGACCCAAAAAATTATAATAAAAGGTTTGATTATAAAATCAAAATGTATGTTAAAGATATGAATTAATATTTTATCGATAAATTTTATTGCAATTAATAAATTTGTTAATTGCAACAATAAAAGACCTGAAAAATTGACCCAGAGGGTTTTGACACTTCTAATTTGAATAAATATCCAGTTGTGAAGTAGTGGATAAGTCAAAATATTGCACTTTTAAGTAGGGAATTATAGATTGTTTACCTGAGTAATTTAGTTACACTAAAATAAAATAGCCAAATACCATTTTTGCCAAAATGATACTTAAGGCCTTATTTAAAAGCACAACTTAATTAATTCTTAAAAAAACAGATATTTTAAATCTTGATTTGAAAGTAAATAATTAACTCATTTTCAAGGTAATTTGGACTTATCAACTTCGTCATGACAACCAGTGATATAAGAAAAAGTTTATTTTCTTTTTGAGTTGTTTGCCTTTTATCTCTTTCATTAATAACATCATTGAAAGGTGATGTTCAAGAATATTTATCGTTTATTAGTTGTTTAACCAACTGAACTACAAAATTAAAGTTCTTTTATTTAACTTACCTTTATGTTGGGCTTTCCGTTGTTTGCTTTTTGTTTCTGCTTAGAAGTCAACTGATTCAGGTGCCTTCTCTACAATTTATTTAATAGGAACTAGATTTTAATTGGTTCATAAGTTATTTATTAGTGATTAAACTTTTTTTTCATTATTTTTTAGGAAAGTTTACGGAATATTGATGGTACAGCTCACTGTAACTCTAGCTTTTATTGCCTTGTTTACATTCCATGAAGGCACAAAACAATATGTTTTTGCACATCCTGCTCTTTGGTAAGTCAAATTTATCTATTAGTTGTAAAAAATCTTGTTTCAGGATTGTATTTAAATAATAAGATAAGCAGTTTTGATTACAGTATTAATGTTATTAACATTTAATAACTTTTTTAAATATTGTTATTAAATGTTTAATTTACTATTTTTTAATTTAAATATTTGTAAATATGTGTACTTCCTTCTTTCATGTCTAATTTCATATTAATTTAAAATCAGAAAAAAATTATAATTTTTTTTATTTGAAATAAATTCTAGTTTTTTAATATATTTTAGGTGGATTTCCCTTATTGTGATGTTTGTTTGCCTGTTGTCTATGGCATGTTGTGGAGATGTAAGACGGAAAGCACCCATGAACTTTATTTTTCTCTCTATTTTTACATTCGCTGAAAGCTTCTTGCTTGGTTGTGCAACAGCTACGTTTAAGAAGGAAGAGGTAAAACTTTTTCAGTATTATTTAGCTTTCTGTTGCTTCTTTTTTTCCATCTGATTATGAACACTGTTTTAATTTTCTATTGTGTTGTCCGGAAAGTAATGTGTATTCAGATTTATGGTTTTAAAATAAAATAAATGATTTTAAACATTTTTTATTAACCAAAATATTCTCCATTATTCTTGATACATTTCTACCTATGAGTTAATAAATTTTCTATGTGCTGAGAATAGAAGTTTGAGTATTTGTATTAATAAATTCATGTGTATTATACATTTTCTATGTATTTCATGTATAAAAATTTTTATCACTGAAAAGTGGTCCAGGTGTCTAAAAAATGAGAGTTGATTAATGAGAGATCTTAACAGTGGTGGTATTACTTTCTGTTTCTGCAAAAAATTATAGTGGAAACTTTTTATGGGGCCTATTTTTTTGGCGACTGAAAAATTCAACCTAGTTTATTTAATCAATTTTTCTTTGACCAAATTTTTTTTCCCTCCCCTTTCTGTTGGGTATGAGATCTACCAGCTGGTAAGAGAGTTGGTGGAAATTAACATCATTCCACCACAGTTTATTGACTGAAAATTTATCTTTAGTTTATTCAAGTTATGCACTTATACCAATTGCTATACCAATAGCAACTAAACCTTGTGTTAAATCATTTAAACTGGCATGGAGTTATTATTGTTTTATTAGGATTGATGAATTAAATGCCACTTCTATTGAGATTATTTTATTTGAAAACTAGTTTCGAATGCTAAACATTCATCTTCAGTTCTAAAACATACAATAAAATTTTCAACACATCAGTACTATGTTACATCGATTAAATATACTAAAGTTTTTTTAAAAAGATAAGACAAGAAATCAAGCATAGGCACTCACCTTTGAGGTAACTAAAACACTGAATTTGTGAGAAGTAAAAGGGGGGGGGGGCAGGTAGGTTAAGTTTTAGATTTACAACGGGGGTTCCCTTATGACTCATTGGGTTTTTTCGTTCCTATGGGAAATAAATTTAAAATGGGGCTATTGGATATGTTAATCTGATCATTTAAACAAAAATCTGGATCGGTTTCAAACGATTTTATTATTTCTAGTGATTCAAAAGTATTTAATTTTAGGCTATTTTCTACTTGATGTAATATTTTTACTCCCGAGTCTTTATTAAATTTGTGGTTATTTTCATTTAGATGGATAGCGAAATTGGAATTTTGGGTCTTATTAGTGTATGCTCTTATATGTTCATTTACTCTTTGATTTACTGATCGTCCGGTTTTTCCCGTGTATTTTGCTTCACAGTCATTACATTTTAGTTCGTATACGCCGCTTTTTTGGAAAGGGTCTATTTTGTCCTTCGGTGAAGGGAAGTATGAAGACAATGGCTTATCTATTTTAAATGCAGGGTTTAAACCTAATTTTTTTAATTCTTTCCCGACTTTAGCGGATATTGGGCCGTAGTATGGTATCAAAATACATTTTTTAGGGGTAGCTTAATCCTCTGGGGGTGTTTTGTATATATTATTCATAGTTTTTTTATGTATTTGTTTTCTTAAAATATTATCGATTGTGGTTTTACTGTATCCGTTGTTGTTAGCTATAGTGTGAATCGTTTGTATTTCTTTGTTAAAATTTCGTTCATTTAGCGGTATATTTAAAAGCCGGTATATCATGATATGAAATGCTGCGAGTTTGTGTGTTAGTGGTCTCCTGGCATTGTTGTCTATAACTACATCTGTGTGTGTGGGTTTCCTGTATATATTAAATTCGTGTTGTTTATTGTTTATGGAGATTTCTATGTCTAAAAAATTTAAAGTTTTATTGTTAGTTACCTCGAAGGTGAGTGCCTATGCTTGATTTCTTGTCTTATCTTTTTAAAAAACTTTAGTATATATAATCTATGTAACATAGTACTGATGTGTTGAAAATTTTATTGTATGTTTTAGAACTGAAGATGAATGTTTAGCATTCGAAACTAGTTTTCAAATAAAATAATCTCAATAGAAGTGGCATTTAATTCATCAATCCTAATTGTATTGATCCTTCTATATCATCATGTGTACCTCAAGTGATTATTGTTTTAGTTCAACAATGCGTCAATTCCTGTTGTCATTGTTTTATCTTAAACATTTCAAGTATGAAACTATGTGAAAATATGATAACTATTTGCTGTAGAATTTTTCCTATTTTTAAATAAATAAATTAAAAAGTTCTTTATTTATTCTGGGACCTTAAGTATATTTCTGATGCCAATTACTATTTCCAATGACCCTGTATTTGATCTTAATCATTAGGACATACAACTATTAAAAAGTTAATAGCAGGCTAAAATCACAACTCACACAATGTTATACTTAACAGGTTGCCAATGAAAACTGTTTAATTGTTTTGAGACATTATTTGGAATTATCTTTATTTTATATTTTCAGCTGAGTAGTGTAACTAAGTAAACATGTGTTACTTAGGTAGTCTCCATCTTAAAAGCTGGAAATGTACCGCACATACAATATCAATTTCCTCTGTATGCTGTCATTTCTAGATGTATCGATGTTTCTGTTCCATACTATACTATAAATTTTCTTAGAGATCGAAAGTTATCTTAATATCCAGTGAGTCTCAATGGCCTGGTTTTTCAGGTTATACAAATGTTCCTCATGTTTAGGTAATAGTTCAGTGGTTCCATTGTTAATTTTATTTAAATTATGCAATTGAACTTACATCTTTAAACAGTTCATAGCTGTCAACATTTGTCTAAGTCTTTTTCAGTGGAGTTGGGCCCTTGTCTGTGAAATTTATAAGTTAAAAGGGCAAAATGTGTAACTTAATGATGGAAAAATATTGATAGCAGGTCAAAACACAATATAACTTATGTTAATGTATTTCTTCTGAGAGAGAGAGTTTTGAGAAATACTAAGCGTATTTGTGTCTTAAGTTAATTATACTAGAAATATTAAATTGCCTAGTTATAGATTTGATATTTCCTTCAATGAGATACTTATCTAATTTGAAAATTATAGTCTACATCAATGGATCACCTATTACAGTTTACCAGATTTTAAAGTTAATCTATCTACTTTAATATTCCAATCACCAGGGGATGGGAGGAATGATTGATTCTAAGAAAAAAAATTAAAAGTTTCTTTTTCTATTGACATTAGTGATTTTTAGAAAGCTGAATCCAAATTTCAACTTCCCTCTCTCAAAAAACTTGTTTGAGTTTCAGTGATTTTTTTTTTTTTACTATAAATGTAAAAAATCACACTTATAATATAATATAAAAACGTATAAATATATTGGGCAAACCAGACAGTTATTGACACCCTCTCTTAAAAATTAGAAAAAAAATATTTAGCCAAAAAAAAAAAAAATCATCGAATTCCTTTTAAATCCCACAACTCAACTTTATAAAAACACTTTCAATACTATCCGTATTTTAAAAGATATCCATAGAGTGTCAATAACTGATTTTGCATTATTTATTGTCACTATCTTGTAAAATTCATTCCAGCTGTAATGTTTGGTGTAAACTTTCTTGCCTAGCTTAAAGTATAGTACCTAAGGAAAAATCAGTGCAAATTTTAACTTAATCTATTCCATCTATAATTTTAGTATGAATTTTCCAGAGTATTTAAATATCTGATTGGTTTACCTAAATTATTCAAAAACAAACTTCATTAAATTTCCTCTCATTTGATTTTTATATTTTTGGATGCTGAATCCGAATTTAAACTTTTCCACACAAACAGCTAGTGTTTAAAAAAAAAAAAAAAAAAAACAGAAATGCTAATAAGTTAAATGCATTCCATTTCAGTTTTTTGCCACCTTATTTAGAAGTACGCATTGAAATATTAAAAATCATTTCTTTTGACTAAAGCCGGCTCCACACATTCGTGTTATGTCATAACACGCAACACAAAACTGTTTCGACCAATGTTCGCCGAACCTGTTTCGTGTTATGGCATAACACATAACACGAAACAGTACTCTGTTATGGCATAACACATAACACGAAATAATGACGAAACAGTTCTCTGTTCTTTCATAACAGTATATCAATACCTACTAAAATAAGCCAAGTTCGTAAGTTATGTTGTTAGGACCCATAAGGATAGTTAAATTCCAAATTTTTAAACCTCAAAACCAGGTTGGATGTTCGTAGTATTCGATAAACCGCGGAATTTTAGCACTATTTTCGTTTTTTATTTATATCTCTAAAATATGTATATTTGCTTGACATAGCATTTACAATATTAAAGAGTACTAAATGTGTGACATTTTAATTCTAACACAGCTATGTAGATTAATTGGTTGTAGAAATACAGTTCTCTAAAAAATAATGATTTTCACAATATTTAAAATTTTTCTGTTGAGCCAAGTTCTCGGCCGCATTCTAACAAAAGTACTGGTTTCAAAAAGATTTCTTCAAGAAAGAATTTAAAGGAAATTTAATTAGCTTTAATTTGATATCTAAACTGTACCTATAGGCCAACTTTTTTTTTGAAACGAGAAAAGATTACAAAATCGGATTTTAGGGAAAAAATTGCATTCCTGGTATTAAAAATGAGTGAGAGAATTGGCAGGATCCACCTGCTTCTTATATCTTATATTTTATTTTGCCATTGTTTCCAGACTCTTTAGTCTCTCAAATACGATTTTTTTAATGCGAGGCTGCTTAATCTCCTGACAGTCAGCTCTTATTATTTCTTTATCACATTGTCTCATGTGTTGATAATGTTTTCGTAAGCTTTATTTACGCCATGATCTATCTACTTTCAAACTGAACTAAGAGCAAAACTGAAGATAAGCTACGAAAATCTCTTCTTGACAAATTGAATAGACGAAAAAAACTCTGTCAACAACGTAGTTTCCCATTACAAATGCTACCATAAAAAAAATATATATATATACCTAATATAGTCCAGTTTAGTTCAAAATGTATGAAATTAGTTACCGATTTAAATTATTATTTTTTTACATCGCTACGTGCTTACTTAACGTTATTTATTATCAAATTTAATAGTTTTTATTTTATTTTAAAACAGTTATTATTGATAATAATGATTAACTGGCCTTCACAAGTATTAGCTGTTGCTAAGCGAATTTTTAAATAAGCCATTGTCTCTGTTTTGGCTTGTGTTATGGGGAAACAAATTTCCTTTGATGTGTGTTAAAAACCGCCTCCTATAGCAATACACCCATAACACAAGCAGAAAAAACATCTAAATATAACACGAGCCGAGTACCCATCCACACATTCAGCATTTTCAACGAGCATGTCTGTTTCGTGTTGCGTGTTATGACATAACACGAATGTGTGGAGCCGGCTTAAAGTTTTTAAAATATAAGAAACTATTATTCAAAAATTAATTACTTTAAATTTACTGCGAGTTATTATTATTATTATTTTTTTTTTATCATAGCAATTATATTCAAATGAAATGAGCTATCATTCAGTAGTTGCAATTAGTGATTTCACATGCATTTATACTTCTTTATGCACCAGCATCTAAAATGATGATATGACTGATATGAAGTATGACATTGTTCTAGGAAATTTTTTTTTAATATTTCGATGGAGACAAAAATTGAAATAGAATACATTTTTTAATTTACTTGTATTTTTTTTTCTTCTAAGTTTTGCAGTAACTTGTAATTCAGATTCTGCATCTAAGAAAACATTAAAATTACTTGAAAAAATGGATTGTATTTTTGTTTTTTGTTTTTTTTAGATCTCTCTTTGACTAAGTTACCGCTATTACTTTAAAGCACTGTTGTGCCTAAATAGTTGATTTGACAAAGGAATTTTCAAGTAATAATTTATAGGTAATTTAATGTAGTCTGTTTTTGTAAGAATTTTTTGTTTCACTTTAGTTACTCTAGTACGCAAAGTTGGATTCATATTTCAGAGCCCCAAAATATATACAAATCATTTGAAAAGAAAACTTATTTAATTTTTTTTCCTCGCTTAACCACCAGGATAGGATCTTCCTGTGAAATTTCCTGCTTTGCCAATTTCCGGTCTTTAACTTGATTAATAAAATATTGTTAGTACCAAAGTAGACAAAGCAAAAAATGCTTTGATTTGCGTTTACTCAAAACTATGTTTTTGACTTAGTGGGTTTCACTTGTAACCCCACAATGTGTTGATTATATTTCTAACTTATATAACTTAATTATATTTCTGTCATCTTCATGTATTAGTGGTTAAGTCGAATTTCGACCAAAAAGAGTCAAGTGACTGATAAAAATCATAGAGGTTTTTCTTCATGATGAATAAGTGCTTAAGTAAGATATTCATTTTAAATAAAAAAACACTTATTCACCTTGAAGAAAAACCTCCACGATTCTTTTTAATCTCTTAAATCATTTTGGTCAAAATTCAACTTCACCACTTATTCACTAGGATAACACATTTCATAGATTTATTTATTTTATTTTTAAAATTAATTATTTAAAAAATAATTGATCTTTCATGTGATACAATGAACTGTCGTAACTATAATTTCCTAAAGTGTTAACAACTAGTTGATAAATTATCAATTAATATTTTGTTTATGATTGTTTACATTATCTAACAGTTTTATTGTTTTTTTGTTCAGGTATTTCTGGCAGTTTTGATTTGCACAATTGTCACTCTTGGCCTAACATTGTTTGCTTTTCAAACAAAAATCGATTTCACGATGATGGGAGGTGTTCTATTTGTTGCTGCACTGATATTGATGGTATTTGGTATAATAACAATATTCTGGCATGGAAAAGTTATCACCCTAGTTTATGCATCTTTTGGCGCCTTACTTTTTTCTGTTTATATAATCTATGATACACAGATTATGTTAGGAGGAAAACATAAATATGCTATATCACCTGAGGAATATATTTTTGCTGCATTGAACCTGTACCTTGATATCATCAACTTGTTCCTGTATATACTTACTATCATTGGTGCGAGCCGTGATTAAACTGTTTGCTTTGATATATTTGTTTTGTTTTTTATGTACACCTAATAAGAATCTTTATAAATGTCCATGTCTTTAATAAAAGTAACTGGAGCATTACTGGCAGATGTTATTTAAGTGGCTTTAAAAAAAAAATGAATAGTTATTTTAAACATTTTGTTATTCTGTAATCTTTGCCAACAGCTGCCTTGATTTTAATTTCTATTTTATTGAACCTTTATAAAGATAACCTTTTACAGCATTATCAATAATGCAGCTGTGGTTTTGTAGTTAAAATTTTCTGTAATTTCATTGTCATTCAGGTTTATTGAGTGTGATAAGTGAGTATGTGTGTTAATGGACATATATAATACTACAGACATATATACACAAGCACAGTGTTTGTTAATTTAATCACTTTATACTAGTCATGATTTTCCTTTATAAAGAAATTAATTTTTTATTTTAGGATATAACAGCTGCCTTGAATAAGTAATTTAAAATGTGTAATTTTTTTTCTTCTCTGTATTCTTTAAAAAAAAAGTTTTTCAGTTGTTTTAAATAAAAAATAATGAATTTTGGTTGTAATTATTTTTTTCAATTGTGGTACAGAACATTATAGTTGTGCGTAGAGTTTATTTCAAGATTGGATCACAGTGCTAGAACTGGAATTACCAGTTACTGTTATCGGAGGGGGGGGGGGGGGGGGTTAGAAGCCAAATGAGACTGTTTTGTCTACTATGTGAAGTACTATAAGTCTGAGTGTATGTGGTGTAATGTAAGTCACTATTTAGCTGTATAAAATGTTATATTAATCTTAAAGTTTTGAAATTTACATAGATACATGCTAAGGATATATTACTTCATTAAATAGGCTGATGATCTTTTTTCAGTTTCTTTTAATTCTATTATATAATAAGGAAGTCCTACTTGGTTTTGGCTATTAATAGCATTTTTCTAATGCAGTTTACAATAAGTAAGTTTTGAAAGGGGCTGATACATCAATAATTTCTTATAAACCTATATAATTAAAAAAAAAAAAAATTGATATTGTAAATGGATCTTATGTTTATTTAGGTATTATATGAAATTGAAATATATATATTTATATATATAATGTATTGTCACTGTGTTGTAATTCCAGACTTTTAAGATTAGATATCTTTCTTTGTTTTGTTTTTTACACTAGCCATTATGTTTATCACTTCAGTGGTACATATTGGTTAAGTGGTTTTCTTTGTGTATATATAGTTGTGTATATATATATTCTTTTATTGTTTGCTTCATGTTATTGATGCACATTATTCGATATTTATATAAAATGTATTAAACTGTTTTCAATTAAAGCTATACAAAGTTATATGTATAAATTATGTATATTGTAAGTTTTTTGTGGAATATATTTTTCCATATTCCCACATATATTGCTTGAATTGATGAAAATATTTGTTTAAAAAAAAACAATAATATATTTGTAAGAGATGTATGAAGTTAGCATTAATTTTAAATTCATTTATGATAGTAATGTAATTATTGATTTAAAATTTGACATTCCTTTATCATATTTGTTTATTTAGATTTTCATCTTTAAATTAACAATATTGTAAATTATTGATTTTCTTTACTTGGTTTCTTTTTGAATGTATATTAAATAGTAGTGAACATTTATAAGAAAGTTCAGTCAGAGGTAATGAATGTTTGATTCTTCATCTGTAAAATTTTAATAAGTGAGAAATAAAATTGCAGCTTGTAAATGTATGTTCTATTTTTTTTCCCTTGTTATTATCTCATATTTAAAAATATACATTGATCATAGAAAATAAACAAAATAGAACCTATAGAATTGGGATCCACATATAATAAAATAAAAGAGTAAGGCATTACAACGTTGTGATAAACCCTGTGATTTTGTATGGGATGGGACCGCATGCCTACCCAACTTGGAAAAGCTGCTAAGAATAGAAAGGAGGATCTTAAGGAAAAGGCCCAGGAAAGTTACAGGCGAAGATCTAATGAAGAGATCTACAGAGAAATCAAAGACCTGGAAACCGAGATATGAATCAGAATGCTGATGTTCTATGGGCACATGAAAAAGTTGAAGTAGTAAAGATTGGACAAAAAGATCTTTAACAAAATTTTTAGCTGCATAAGGATATATGAAGCAAACAAGAGAAGAATTAAAGAACATTAAAATTTCAGATGCCGACTGTATGGATAGAGACACATACAGGAAAACAGTGAAAAATTTTACCAATATTAGAAGACAAAAAAAAAAAAGTTACAAAGTGGTTCAAAGAAAAGAAATTCAGTCGAAAATCATGAAACTGTGATGGGAAGAAAGATAATCAAGATCCAAAGAAACCTAACCAATGATAGTCGCATTGTCCTTAGTGGCCGTTATTTGAAAAAAATAGAAGAGTTTAATATGAACCTAATCCAATTTAGTTCAGATAATCCTTCACAAAACAATATTGGTAATAGGAGTATGCATCAGAAACAGGAATTCCGTATCACTTGTTCACCATGGGTCATTTAAATTTGTAGTAGCAGTCTGCAACAAAATTAATATTTGTTTAAGAAAATCTTAACAAAGCATTTAGGTGGTTTGTTCCCATCAGTCCTATAAAGTGTTTAGGTTATGTCAGTTGAGGTGCATATGATGGTTTAGAATGATCAATGTAATTAGGAATTGAAAATTGATTGATATTTAATTTATCTGAGAACTAAATATCATAAAAGTGTTACATTTTTATCATTTCCTAATTGGACCTTAAATGTTAGAACCATATTTAATAATTTTCTAACAAAATGAATCAAGTTTTCTATTATTCAATCTAGTAGCTTAAAATAGCATTCACAGACTGTGTATTAGTAAGTACCTATTTATGGTCAACATCGTAGATAGCTAGTTGCTAGTCAATTTAAAGTGGTCTTTCTGTTCCTAGCAGTAATGGACAGGTTTGATTGACCTTTAATAGAATACATTTGCAGGACTTTGGGTTTACCAACCTTGAATCCCTGGATATGTGAGATTTGGGAGGCATTATTTACAAACTGTTACCTTGGGATGAGATAACTTCTACTCAATAATGTGAAAAGGGTGAAGAAAAGTTATTCTTTACCTGCCTTGATTTACCCAGTCATCTAATACCATTCTTAGGAAGTTAGAGTATGACCAAGGCTGTTCAAATAAAAACTTAATATTCAGTTGGAAAGTTCTCCCTGGCCCTGGAAATGGCTAGTGTATTATGTATGTATTATCAGTTGATTGATGAGTGGATACCAAAGCCCTTGTCATAATTGGAATGGGTTTTCGAAATATCTTTATTGAGTGGATTTAGTATAATAGCCAGTATTGATTTAGTTTCTGGGTATATATTCCCTAATTCAATGGACTTAATTTAAGTTGAAAAAAGTTTATATGAATGAAGACAGAGGTCAATATTCAATATTCGGGTTTCTATCACATATTATTATGAAGTAAAGTTGAGTCAACTCCCCCTCACTTTAGTTGACATTCTTTAATTGTATATTTAATTGAAGTTTAACATAAATACTTGAAATCTTTGGGAATATAGCTGGTTATAAGAGTTTTAGCTGCTTATACAACGTATAGAGTGGCATGGAGTGATGATGGTTGTTTGTATTGTTACACTCATTTATTTATATAATTTCATTTTATTGTTTAGGTAATGTCTTAATAATTTATACAAATAATTTCTTAATTTGGTTTTGTAAATTCCGTATTATTGAAACTGTGATGTACCCTTTCAGTAGTATTATATATATTTTATGTTTGTTACTACTATTTTTTTTTATGTACTTATGAATATTTATTATTTATTTCAATGATATACTCATATAGTTTGTTATATTCCTTCTATTTCATAATTTGTCCATCGCATATATTCTTATGATATTATAATTATATATTTCTAGTTTAATTTTTTTGTTTTTTGATTATTCATTGAGATTTATAATGTTACCAGCATAAAAAACCATAAATTGGTTCCTTTCCTGTGTTTTTGCAATGACCGCACACTCCTCACCAGAAGTTACATTTATGAACACATTTTCTTAATAGATCAAAGGAAAAACCAAATTGATTTAATTTTTAAAAAAATTATGCCTATATATATGCTTTTTGTTTTGATTTTCACAAAGGATGTTACTAAAATTCGATTTCCTGACCAAACAAGATTTTAATTCAATAACTCAGATGCATGAATAGTTATGAATCACCATACAACTGACCAAACTTTGATAAAACTTTAAAAGAAAGGGAGAATGGTTATTTAACAATGAGAAAAGGGTATTCTTACACTCTTACATCCAGTCGAGAGTAACAAAATGACTGATTTTCCTTGTCAAAAAAGCAACTCTAAGTGTGACTAACTGCTTTTTTGACATAAAAGTCCTTTATTCTATTTTCTGTAAGATTTAATCATTAATCAGGTTAAAGGTGGAATCAAATGTGGCTGACTTCCATAAAGTTAATTATTCACTGAGTTTAGATAAATTTATATTTTACATTACGTAATGTAATTACACACTTACAAATTTATTAATAAAAGCTAATAGAGGTAAGTCCATAATAACTAAAGTCCATTATATTACTAAACAGCTCCTGAAATGTTTCCTATTAAAATTTATATTTGTTATTCTTATTTTCTTCACTTGGTCATTAAGTAATTGTGAAGTTACTAAGTATTCCTATTATAACTTAAAATTCAAATAATTGTTTTGTGTGTTAATGGCAGTATGTAAAATAAGAAATATTCCTCATGTATTAGAAAATATGGGAAATATTCCTCATGTATTAGAAAATATGGGAAATATTAAAGAGAAAGTATTTCTGAATGAATGTACATAAGAGATTGAAACATATTTATATATATAATTAAAAAGAAATTTACAAATGTAGATAGGGTCAAATCATGTTTAGATGGCACTCCAGCCACTTACTGTCCATACTAATTTAAATAATTTTGTGTTTGTTTTTAATGGGATTTCAATCCTTAATCTTAAACATTTTCAGTGCCATACTATTTACTTTATTATTAAAATTTATTGATATTAACTTAAATTTATAATTTGGGGGACAAAAAAACAAAACAAAGGAGAGATTATAGCTACAAATGTTAATGCAAAATGTAGTAAAAGCTGATTTTATTAAAATATGTGTATAATGTTATGTATTATGTTTGAGTATATCTCTACAAATTCATTAAGATTTTTTGTTATCAGTACCTAGGAAGCTCTTTCCTTTTTGTTAGTCTGAAAATTAAATATGTTTTAAATAAATAGATTTTTTGTTTAAAAAAATAAAGATTTGTTTGCTAATTCAAGATAAACTGAAATTCACATAAGACTAAATATAAGATATATTTAGACTAAATATATTTAAGACTAAGGTATATTTAAGACTGAATATAAGATATATTTTTAAAATTACATTAATATTCATATATTTACCAATTAATTTTTACATACAAATTGTATTGTAATACATGACTATTATAAAAAATTGAGTGCGATGGCCGGGAATCGAACCCGGATCAACTGCTTGGAAGGCAACTATGCTCACCATTACACCACCATCGCCCATTGGAAGTCGGACCTCATACATTTATACTTTATTCTTTATTTATTCCTTACGGCAAACCCAAACTAATTTCTTCATCAAATTTCAACATTCGTGTTAACTCCTTTTCCCGCATGTATCATTAAGAGAATCCTATCGTTTTAAGAAATATCTAACTTCAATCTACTGGACATTCATAAATAAAATTGTAATCGTTTTCATTGATTCACTGTTACCGGATCGTATTCTTATCTTGTAACATTCCAAAATGGTTTTACCTGATGTGAAAATGTAATTTTGTAGGCAAGTATCCTATTTATAACAAGCAATCACTATGAATACCGAAAACCTTTGATTTTAATGTTTTCATTCAATATTCAACATAGTCGCTAGCTGTCCAATTATGACTTGTGTATTATAGTATTTTATTCTTAAAAATGTTGAAACAAAATACGACTGTAAAACTTGTTTTGTCTCAAAATACCTATTATCAAAATATATACAGAGGATATTGCGAACAAAAATATGAAACAGGGAAATTTTTTTCAAATCCATTTTTCAACAATGGATAGTGCAGATTGCCGATCATTTGGTTTGCTAGTGTAGATTGCCGATCATTTGGTTTAAGGCTTAGTATTGCTGGAATTTATAAATAAATTTAATGTATTTTACACCTTTATATTTATACTCACTACATAAGATAAGTAGATAATGAGATTAGGTCTCAGTCACATTTGTTGGAAGCTCGGGACTAGTAACTATAACACCCCTGCGTATTTAAAATGGGATTTTTAATTCCTAAAGAACATTTCATTTCCATGAAGTCAGCTAAGAGCGCTGATTTATTTTTTCTAATGACTTATAACTTACCTGATTGCTTATACTTTTTTTTTTATGACTAATTTAATATTGCTTGAATTTTTGGAGTTCGTACATATTTAATCCTCCGCTCAAGTTTCCTTTCGCAATAATTCGCTAGGAGTAAACCATTTTTTAAACACATTTAAACAAAAAAAAATTATATTCAATGCAATAGGAAAATTTTTATTTTCAATTTTAATATCACACGAAGGTTTCATCAAAAATTGTGAAAGAATAATAAAAAAGTTATAAACAATTAATTTAACTTTTTTATTACAAATGAATGTCAGATTCAGCAGCCCGGCTAGCTCAGTCGGTAGAGCATGAGACTCTTAATCTCAGGGTCGTGGGTTCGAGCCCCACGTTGGGCGTTTCTTTTTTATTCAGTTTACACAATATATTGTTTCAATATTAATTAAGTGTATAATATATTATTGTTAATTAGTACTATGATTATTTACCTATTTATCAATAGCTAATTTGAGCAGTTCATACAATGTTTACTGAAGATATGTTGATATTGAGAGAAAAAAAAAACTTAAGGCTTAGGTACAGTTACAGTTAGTTAAGAGATAATAAAAGATTAATACAAATTGGAAGAAATTAAACAATTATGATTATATCTTGTCTTACTTGTAAAACAGTCTTTCTTAAGTTATGAAGGACGTTAATAACCACATTTATGTTATTCTGATAGTTTTCTTAAACAAAACGACTTCGCTGTGTATTTTGAATAACCTTTCCTTGTCGTCTGTAGTGTGTGGTTGGACACACAGTTTATGATTGATTCCATACCGTATTTTTTTCCTGGGACAGATGCATCGGTAATAAATATCGAACAATAAAATTGGTGGCACGATTATCTTATGATGTTACTAATATTTATAATAGTTTAATTTTTAAATATACATATAATAGAAAAAAATAATCATGTTTTATGCATGTCATTGGATTAAACAAAAACTACAACTCACCTACGTAGCAAACGAACAGTGAAAATTGTTTAAGGTTAAATTTTATTTGCTGAAGTGATCGTTATATAAGGATCTGCAATTTAACCGTTCTTATTTCTATACTGGGCCATTTTAAGTTTTTGTGCTGTACTCTCTGTACTAGCCATTATATATTGTCGATGTATTTCAACAAAAATTCTTTTCATATTTTAGGAGAATGATGGGTCCTTATAAAAAGTGGACAAAGTTAGGAACTAGTCGTTTCTTTGTATTTAGAGGAGTAATTAAATAGATGAAAACCGGTAAATTAAAAAAGATGCGGTTTAATTCGCTTGAAATAAAAATAAAAAAAATGTTGACAAGATGGTAAATATGATTGACTTGAGAGATTAGAAGCTTCTTGATTGAAAGATTACAATATTATATATTTACTAAATTCCATTTAACCATATTTACATACCACTGATGTTCTTTTATTATTATTATATTTCGCACGCTTGTAAGAGTTTTTATTAAAGAAAATAATTAACCATCAGTTCATATCTCTAATAAAAAGAGCGTTAATTATCAATCAATTTAATTAAATTTTGTTGTTCAACTAAATAAATAAATTAAGTAATTAAGTAAAATGTTACTGTTTCGGTCCCTAAATATAATAAGAAATCTAGATAATTATTTTTATTTATAATTTTTGCAAGTAGGAAAGATTTGATGAATGGTTATATGATTGTTCAAATGAGTTTTATAGGAGCTCATTGTCAGATAAGCAGAATTCAAAAATCTGAAATACGATATTAACGAACATTTCATATATCGTATCTATTAAAATATATTATAAAACTTTTGTGAGGAAGACTATGGTTGGGGTTTGCAGTCATATGTAAACGACAGGAATATTTTTTATCTTATTTTCTACCTCATAAGTTTTTTAATTTTTTTTTTTATAATTTAAAAACTTTTATCGAGAAATTATTACAATCTTCCTCAAATGTGGGCAATAAGTAACCTAGATGGCTTCATACTGTTATAAATAAAAAAAATTCCAATATCTTGAACATTGTTTTTAGGTAGCGGCCTCAATCCAGTTTTTTTTTTTATAATTTAAAAACTTTTTTAAATTCATCTTCCTCTTTGTCATATCTTTTTGTTTTTATTTTTATCCTAAAGTCACTCTTTGATATCTTTTTGAATTCGTAATTTTTATAGTCCTTATTTTATGTTTTTATTTCAGTTTTTTATTGTGAACCAAAACGTTGGAACAATAAATTAATGCAATTTTATTGTGTTATATATGACAGCACAACCATCCTCATATATATTATTAAGGCCAATTATATTACACCATTATAAACATTTTGTTTTGTATTTTATATTGATTTTTATTAAATCTAGAGCTAAATACATGGAAGTGAAATATAAGTTAGGAATACATAAGAAAACTAGTAAATCAACATATCACGAGGTGAACCTTGTAAATGAATACTGTATACATTCATGAATGTACCGCAATGATTGAATAAAGAGACCACGTGTGATTCTTAAAAAACATTTAGATGGGAAAAATAAACAGTGATACATAACGTAAATTTGATATCAGTAACCAAAGACGGTCTGATACAGAACAAGCTGGTGTGGTTGACAATATAACTAAAACAAAAAAACAAATGAATGCTTACAGGTTGCATTACGTTTTGGGACAGAGCTAAATCGTAAAAATCGTAAAACGAGAAGGCAGCCCTAGAAATAGATCAACTAAGGTAAACATGAAGAAAGTTCCCATCAGTGTATCGTAAAAATAAATCTAATAGATCCATTATTATTATTGAAAACGAGATTAAAATTGTTTTGATGTGTCATGAAAATAGGAGAACAAGGAAGAACCGAAATAGAGCGATGAGGAGATTGGAGGGACCGAAAAAAATGGCAAACATTTTATTCTAGACGAAATGAGTCATTTCAGCAAATTATAATAAAAAACTATTGTACAACTAGTAATATGCTTTCCATAAATTTTATTAGTGGAGAGTTTTTTTATTAATGAGTGGACTAAACAAACTTGTGATAAGGAACAAACTTTAGCGTCCCCCTACAGCAATTAAAGATACAAAAACAAAAAAAAAAAAAAATTAAATAGTTTCGAAGCTATTTTATCTTTTTTTTTTTGATAAAATTAATTATTTTTATTCCAGAATTGAGTTTAATCACCCTCACAAAATATTAATCACAATAATTATTAAACGTTTTAGCGATCGAGTCGCTCTCCGCGACTAAAAATCTTAAAATATTTGTTAAATAGTAAAATATGAAACGGTTTCCAAATTCTCTTTGTATAAAAATTGAAGGAATTGATTGACTATGGTTGATAGAAATCATTTTTTTTTTTAAATATTGAAAAAAATCGGATAGCTAATATCTTAATATTAATATGTTTAGGAGTTAAACTTTGGTACTTAATATTAAATATAAATAATTAATATTGTATTTGGTTAAAAATTTAAATAATAAGTGTACATAATAATAGTATTCCATACGATTTTTTGTGTTTGTGAATTATAAGAATAATAGGTAAATAGTTATTTGAATACAGATACTAATTTGGAGTTCTTTTCATACCCTAAATCTACACAGGATCTATAAAATGACCGAAAAAGCTGAGAAAAATTGGAAAACCATCTTATCTGACTGGTACTTTCATGCTGATAACGATACACCCCAAAGCAAGGGTTCAAAATGATTTGTCTATTTTATCAAACAATTGAACATATCAAGAGTTATAATTTATACAATAATTGTTTTTTAAATCAATTTTTTTTTTTTTTTTATAAAAATTGTTTTTTCGTAAATGAAATATGTAATATTAATGAATACATATATATTTTTTTAAACTTATTTTCAGTTTAAACCACTTAAAATATAAACTACCTACATGTCTGTCTTTATTTTAATAGCTGGTGATTTGTTGTGTGTGTGTATAATTTTTTTTTTGATGCTCCAATAGTTCTAAGAAATCATTTTCAATGATTTGCCTAACTGTACTTCTGGAAAACAGATTGGCATTCATATAAAAGTATATATTTACATTCGTTTTTATTTTTCCTCTATTCACATTCTGAGCTCAAAATAAACGCATCCTTGATTCACTTTAAAAAGATCATATTTAAATATTTTTCAAAATGTTAGACATCGAGACCTAATCTGACTTCGATCCTACTAGATTATCATATTCCACCCGGTGCGACATGATTTTAACTTTAAAAAAAAAAAGTGATAACGAATGTTCCAATACTGGAAAAAAAGAATATTAATTTTTTAAACTTTTGGAGTAACCATTCCAATTTCGCTATCCATTTGAATGAAAATAACCATAAATTCAACAAAGACTCGAGAGTGAAACTAATGCATGAAGTGGTCTAATATAATAGTATAAAATTAAATATTTATGAACCATTATAAATAATAAAATCGTTCAAAACCAATCCAGATTTTTGTTTAAATGGCCAGATAAGAAATATTTCCAATAGTCTATTTTTATTTATTTATCCGTTTAGTGAAATTTACAATTATGCATACAAATATATATATATATATAAATACACATCCAGTAAATGTGATGATAAGGTACATAATAAAATGATAATTGCTTGTGAAGCAACTACCCTCTGGTAGTACTTCAATAAAAGTTCCATATTAGAAGCTCCCGAGGCCATCTTCTTTTCATACGCCTCGGAGGGTTGCCGGGTATAGAATGAGAAGCAAGTTGAGGGATTTGTGGATTTGAATGGTTATGGAGTTTACTATGAAAGGACAGGTATCTGGTTTGGGCTAAATGAACAACATATGGAACATTGTCTTTATAAATAAGTTTGTTTGTTTTAAAGTAAGGAGAATTATGGATTTTCAGAGGATTTTGGATTAGTCCAATTTTAAATTTTTTTTCTAGAAGTAATGAAAAAATAAACCAGTTATGAGGAAAACCGAAAATTTTTAACTGACTTACCTGACCTTTACATTCAGACATTGGCAACTATATATACATCTAGATCCTGATATCATTCAGAAGTCCTTTTCATTTTACCTCTTTAGGCGAGTAAAGAAGGCGCAGCTTGAGAAGGCGATCCTGTGAGCCGGTACGCTACTACCATTTTACGAAAGTTGACCTGAAATAATGTTCTAAAAACATTTATGCAACGCTTTATAAAATAAATACCTCAGCAATTTTTTAAAAATATGCTGATTTTTTTTTCTCTCAATAAATATTTAGTACAAAATGAGTAGTACACCATCTCTGAAGCCTTCTGAAGGCGCGTCTACCCAACCAACGTATTTGATTTCTTGTTTTACATTTAAAATAATAATAATATATATATATAATCTTTATAGTCCTGATTTTTTTATGTGTGTTTTTAGAACTGATGATGAATGTTTAACATTTGATTCTAGTTTTCGAATAAAATAATTCCAATAGAAGTGGCAAATGAGCCTTTTAGTTGAATGAATGTCTAACTGCCATTTTTTTCTATTACTATATTTCTTATCTGAAGAAAAAGTCAATATTTTTCTTGACTAATGACTAACCCTTCATTTGTTTATATTGTTCAACGTTAAACCTCATGTACTTTCTTTTAATTCCAACTGATAATTTTTTTAAATCAATAATACCTTCAGAGATGTTTATGTAATTACCTCAGTTCAGTTTATGTTGCGCAACACTTAGAAACACATCTAAAACCATGACCACAGAAAAGTTACTTAAATTAGTCGATTATAGTGACGACAGTGATTCTTCGGATGTTAAATGCATCTAAGACATTAAAAATCTTGGATGACGACTTGTTAGTAGAAGAAAATGTTTTTGAAATCGAAGCTACGAAAAAAAAACAACTGAAGACAGACCAACGGCACTTATCTTTAGTAAATAAGGAATTATCATATTCAATATCTCGAACTAAATCACTCTAGAAAAAAAAGGACATATCAGATTTGCTTGAATAAATTCCACCTATTTACCATAATTAGTCTAAAAACTCAATTTCTCTCTGCTTTTCCCAATTTACATTTAAGAAACAAAAGAATCAAATTGCTTAAAATAATAATTAAATTAAATTAACAATCAATAATTTTTCGAAATAAACAAAGTTGGGAGAAAATGGCAGTTTCAAACGTGTCTATATTCAAACCAATTTAGCTCCTAAACGGTAGGTCCTAGCGACAAATATTATATAACAAAAATATTCTACATTAAATTTCTGTTCAGGAAACTATAGACAAAATTTTGATCAGAGCAACACTTACAGAGCTAGAGCGTCAAAATGTTACATTTTCTATGGTGAAAAAAAACCGTGACTTTTTTCATTCAAGCCAATATAGCTTCTAAAAATAGGTCCTAGCGACAAATTTTGTACAACAAAAATTATTTTCCAATAAAGTTCTGACAAGGTTATTGTCAAATTTTCGATCCGAACTACACCATCAGAGTGTGTCAAAAAAGCCTCAACACTTGAAACCTTTAGGCAAACGATACTTTTTCATTTAAATTATTGTAGTTCCTAAACGGTAGGTCCTAGCGACAAATGTTATGCAACAAAAAATATTTTCCATTAATTTCTTCAATAAAGGAGTATTTTATAGTAATATATTCAATTCACTTTATTATAGTCTTTACTCCTCTTTGAACAATCATAATTATGTGACATGTTTCGGGATCTTCCATTCCATCTTCAGACTATCTATGGTGGTTAACACCAGAAGAATAGATAGTCTCAAGATGGGATGGAAGATCCCGAAACATGTCACATGATGATGATTGTTTAAAGAGGAGTAAATGCTGTAATAAAGTGAATTGAATATATTTTCCATTACATTTTCAATAAAATATATGTCGGTAAATTTTCGATTCGAACAACACCAACAAGCTAGGGCGTGTCAAAATGTTACATTTTTGACTGTGAAAAGAACGTTTCTTCAAAAGAGCATAGAACGAAAGAAATATCCATGAGAAAAAAAGGGGATCAGGATCAACTGAAGTTGAATAAAACAATGATATTGTGTATTATAAATAATGTAATCATATTGTGTTTCATTTTATTTTTCATTTAATAAATCATTTTTTTGTGTAATTTAGTTTTTTTTTTAACCACCTCACACCCGTCATAAATAACAATAATAAAAGAATTATTATTTACTAAAGTTTTCTGTTGACAAAGTGATTAACTCCATAAAGTTACTGCCTTAATACTTTACAATATTGATTTTATGACTGTTCAGGATTGAATAAATGGTTAAGAGGAGAATGGATATTTTAGTGCACTATTATATTTTAATATTTCTGCTATAGTTTCGGTAAAGAAAAATATAAGAATTTTCTAAAGAGAAATATTATTAAAAGTGCTTTCCTGAAAAATGTTGAATTTGGAGTTAGTCATTCTGTCAACTGAGATGTTCAAATAATACATCAATCCCTATTGCACAAGTCTCAATTACTTCTTTTATTCTACGGTTTTTAAATAATGTTTTTTTCTGCTAATTAAAAAAAAAATGATTTAAATAGAATCGGATCATTCTTAGTGGATTACTCCATAAGGAAGGAAATGTGTACAGGAAAATGCAGTATTAAAACTTCATTTTATAAAAATTTATAAATATTTATGTGCGAACAATTTAATTTGAATACATAAGAATCAATTTTATTTGAAAGTTATATTTTTTAGCCAGGAAATCGTAATTAAGCTGGAGATGTGGCGGTTGAGGGTCGAACTAAGGACACTAAGCGCAGGTCCTGTTCCTATCAGTCGGTGGCCAGTGCTATCTGTGAACGGCTCACTCACTCCCTACCCAAACAGAACACCTCTCTCAGTCTTCAGCGTAGGGTAAGTCTGCCAATATGTCAATGTCTTTCGCAATTATAATTTTTTTTCTACCCTGTCCTTTAGCTCTTAGTCACAACTGAGAATTTGAATATTGAATAGCATGTAAGAAGGTATCGCAAGCGAGTCAATCCTTTTGATTAATACTTTTTTCAAGTTCATTCCTAAATTTTCTTCATTCTCCTTTCACAAGAAGCTCTAGCAGAATTGCTGAGATAAGATAAAGATTAATACCGTAATGACAGGACGTTGAAGAGGAATAAAGTGAAGAAACAAATATAGAAACAACAATGAACAAATAATATTTATATAGTAAACAATAATAAATCAAATCAAAATGATAGTTCTAAAAGCTACATAACAGGTATGACTTCATTCAACTTGAAAAATAAAAAATATAAATACAAACAGAGATATTTAAAGAAAAGGCAAGTAAAGATACAATTCATTATATATGATATTTAGTATTACATAAGTTATTTTAGTGAAAACAATTTGACAGCAGTTTAATTAAAATTTATTTACTTTTTTTTTAATACAAAAAAATACTACGACAATTCTTTTAAAACATTTTGTGTTTTTTTAATATACTTTAATTAAAACTAAAATAATATATAATTTTTTTCTAAATTTAAACAATACTATGCTTGGCCGATCAAATGTGATTTGGATATTGCTAGCACCAATCAGACTTACATTACAATAGGCAAAGATATTTTTTCATTTTTTTCTGTATTTAGCTGTACGTAAATTTAACATTATAGCTTTTGTAGAATAAAATTAAAAAAAAAAAAAAAAAAAAGAACCTTCCATATTCAGAGGTATCAATAAAAAAGTGATATAATATGGTTTTTTTTAAAAACATATTTTGTACGCTAGATATATTTTATATATATATTTAACTACAGGGACCGATGCACCCAGTAATAAAATCATAAATCTTTGGAGCAGTATATTCATCAGAATCTTGAACGAGTTGTGAAAATTACTGATGTTATGATAACGATAAAAAAAAATCATTAAATTTCAGTCAGTAACAGAGATTCCCATGGTCGATTTTACTCTTCTATTAGAAATATGTAGTTAACAAAAAGCAAATTTAATGGAACCACCACTTCTATTAATTTATTTAATTTACCATTACTGCACAAAAATTTTATTTTATTTTATTTTTTTTATATTTCGCTGTTGTTTCACCCGTCATTTCATGTTTTTGTTTTCTTGCTCAGTACCTGATTTAGTTGATTTTTCTTCGGCAAACTTTTTGCTATGGTATATTACCCGCCTATTGTTCTTTTTCTTCACGTGCACACTGTTGAAAAAAAAAAATGAAAAGTACATAAACACACACACACTCAAATAATGCGTATATATGATTATTATCATGAAGAATATTCCCCTTGAGAAGAGCGATTGAACTTGAAGTCACTTCATTTTCCGTTATTCTTTCTTTCCTCCCAGATTTTCTTCATTCTTTCGGATTCCTTCTTCTAACGCTCCTCCGCCCACTTTATTCCTGGTTGTCGTGATATTCTTTGTTCAAATGTTATATTGTTGATTTTAATCCGGCATTCGTTACTATCTTCGAAAATTTCTATATTGATCAGCTGTAGGTCCCTCTGTGTCTCCTTCAACCATTCTATGCCACATTTGCTTGTCGTTATAACATTAAATAATTTCTTTGCAAATGTGAAGCTTTCCATCTTGTAGATGTGCGTGTAACATTTTGCTCGGCGTCAACTGTTATTATGCCTGGTCTTTTGATAAAGTTCATTCTGAGATCTTTTCATTCAAAGACCATTTTTATTAATTGCTCCCTATATTTTCCTAATGTGTGTGTATGTATATATATATATATATATATATATATATATATATATATATATATATATATATATATAATTAGTAATATATATATAATTAGTAAGGTTCTTGAGGTTCAGTCAATAAATAAAAACAACTAACTTGGCGACGTTTCAAGACTATATTGTTCTCATAATCATGCCCTACCGTGAAAAAACTGGTTACAATAAAATTGTATAAGTTATACAGTTTATTTCAAAACATAAAGTTAGCTACGATAAGAATATATAAAAACATGCATTAGAATAATTAAATACGTATAATTACAAAATATAGAGGAGTCGGAAACTACTTGCAATGTTACTGGTGGATATTGTATCGACTACTGAATTATAACAATTCTAGTAGTCGATAATACATTTTCTATTACATATGGATCAATTACCCGATTATCACAAAATAGTTGTTAAAATATATATATAATTTTAAATATGGATCTTTAGTTGAGTAAAAGAATGAAAAAAAGAATACTTAAATTATTTTAAACAATGTTTATTTCAAACTTAGATAATTACATTGTACCTCTTTTTTTTAGTATATATATATATATATATATATATATATATATATATATATATATATATATATATATATATATTTATATACACTACTAAAACACATACTCGTAGATACCTGTAAAATTATGAAACAAGTAAATACTGTGAATTATTAATAAACGGTAATTAAAATTTAATCATAAAAGTTTAAGTTATAGTCGCAGTATTCGTATATAGCTGAAAATTTGAATAGATTTTGTTTTCGGATATAAATTTTTTTTAGGGTATAATATCGATCACATGAAAAAAAAAAAAAATTTTTTTGGCTTATGACGAATATTAGGTTTGTCACGAATTAAAAGAAAGATTATAAGATATTTTGATTTATTATATAGGATTTTTTCCTACCAGAAAAATAAACAGCTAGTTACGAAATGGATTTTTGCAGCACGAGTTGTTTGTAACTCAATTTACAAAAAAAATAAATAAAATTAATTTGTACTAAAAAAAAGAGGTACAATGTAATTATCTAAGTTTGAAATAAACATTGTTTAAAATAATTTAAGTATTCTTTTTTTCATTCTTTTACTCAACTAAAGATCCATATTTAAAATTTAATTTTAATATGTTTATTTTATATTATTATTTAAGATGAGTATACTTTAACAAAATATATTAACATGGTTCATTTATGGTGGTTTTGTGAAAATAGTATTTTACACTTAGCTGGTGTAACAATTAGTGTACAATTTTCGTTCAATTTATACAAACGTTTCTCCCAGGAAATGAAACATCTGGTGGAAATAAAGTAGGTAGCTCGATGGTAGACAATTTCCGAATACAATGTGCTGTACTTTGATTTATAACGCAGTAAATATTTAATTGGAAGATTAACTTCGATGTTCCTTTTTCCCTTCTCATATATCTGTTCATTCAAAAAGTTCTGTCGTGATTATAGCTTGTGTTTTTTCTTCTTTCTTTCATAATATTCAAAACTGTACATTTTATGAAATTAGGGATTAATTTTAATCCAGTCTCTTTCAAGCGTTCCAGAAATCTAGTCGAAATGATTCCAGTGGAAACCCCGTCGATTTTTCAATATGATTACAAACCTGTTTTAAAAGCTGCTTTAGGTGTGAAAATAGTTTTCATGTCTAGAAGAGATTCTTACAATTTTGGTTTTTAAAATTTTAGTGATGTGTCCATATCACAATTTTGCCATTTTCGATACCGATATGGGCACTTAAAAATCGATTCTCGATACCGATACCTCGGTTTTGAAATAAATTTCAATTATAAAAAATAATTGAATTTGGGTCATCGATTTCTGGTACATGGTATACTTTTCTCATAAAATCGACACATCGCTACAAAATTTTGTGCTGACGAAAAAACAATTTTAAGATGGTTCCTTCAGGCCGGTCAAATATATTTTATAAGGATAGAATTTAGGATTTACAAATATGTTGAAAGAAAGTTATTGATTTCAACTTGGAAGGTTTTTATGTATATAAGGAGCTTTATAGATGTGTTTTTAGCTGGGTGCTTACTGATATCCTATAAATGAACCAGGAGTGTTCTATAAAATAGATATTTTGTGATTGCTTTTTAATTTTTTATATTTCTAACTTTATATTCATCATTTCTTTTATATATTTATAATTGGAAGTTTTCACCTTTGATTTCTGAAGACAAGAGTTTATTGCTGAGTAAAAAAGTTTCAGACGGTCTAGAAAATGAAAAGGATTTTTTTTTCATGTTTTGAAGGTGTAAATTCTTGATTAACATATATATTTTATTATTCAAACATCATCAAAGCAAACCAGCGAATGTGCTGGTAAATCCTCTTGACTGTAACTTACTTCTTGGCTTAGGATATCTTTCATCAAATACTATACCTTCTGTTAGATAGGCTTAATAATTATAATGGCTTTATCTCTCTCTATGAAATCAAAGAACTTAACAGCCAACTGAATAGATGACATAATTTCAAAGTCAGTTTTTCACAGAAATGAGGGATTATCAGTCTCCTTTGGTTCTCACTGCATCATCTAGCTCGTATCTCTGCAAACTGTCGCTCACGAGGAATCACATCTTAGCTGTCGTTTAGTAAATGGAAGATGTATTTTTTATTTTTTGTTGGATTTTCTATAGTATATTTGAATTAATAAAGTAGCTTTACTATTTTAATTTTAAAGATTTTTTTCACATAGTTATTTCTTCAGAAAACTGCTTATTTCTTTTAAAAATAACATGTAATGTTTTTCGTAAATGATAAATGACGTAAAGAAAACCAATGATTACATGACATTATTAACAATAATATTTTCAAATACATTGAACATAAAATAAACAAATAAATAAATACTTAGCGGTAAGGGTTGCTGAAAGACGCTGGTTAGTTGGGGATCACGGAATCTAGGTCAGACCCCTCTGCGCGATCAATTTGTTTGTACACAGCCGAGTCAAGGAAGTGGCGCCCAGAATCTTAGTTTTGCTGAGTATTTTTTTACTGTAGCTAAGTGATACAACTACGGATTTATTTTTTTATTCTTTGGATTTAATTACATAAACCTTTATTATAATTGGAAACTACTTATACTTACTATACTTACCTCTATCTTTTGCCTTTCAAGACCTTGTCTTATCTTTCATAGTTGAATATTTTCTTAAAATAGTTATGTGTGTGTATATATATATATATATATATATATATGTTGTGTATATAGTATATTTTTATATGTTATGTGCAATATTAATAGCTATATAAATAAATATTAGCTCTCCCGGCTTCATCCGCTCTCATAAATAAAGAGCTTTTATAGTTTCAACTAATAATTGAGGTTTTATTTGTTTACCGATCAAAATATTGTTTTAAAGTATATAATAGAGCATTATTTCTTCAATGATCAGATGGCTGAAGTTCACGTAAAAACATAATTTCACATCCAATTTTTAATTTTAATGTATGTATGTATGTATCTAGATGAATAGATACTATCAGGAAACTTGCGGATAATGGACTGCATTATCAGTGCCTGCAGTCATATTTTGCACAAAATATCAGAAAGTAAAGGATCGACATTTTGATTTGGTAAAAAGTTTTATTCGGCAGAAATAGTTATATTGGTTTCATCTGGTTGGATTTTAATTTCTACCCAGAAAAGCTTTTGAATGAGTGGCAACCTCGTTCCTGCCTCTCAAGACTGTACATTCAAATTTTTATTGTACGTTTAATTAAAAGTTTTACCATTGTAAATTCTACTGCGGAATGGTGCTAACAACACATCTGTCAATTTTCATACTTCACTGGTATCCCTCTGTCGCACTACATATTTAAATCTTTTTGAATAATTTTATAGAATATGAGCAAATTTTCTTATAAATTTAAAAATCTTCATAACACCGTACCTTTGTTTGTAACCTCTCATGCAGAATGGCGTCCGCCACCTATCGGTAAATTTTCAAACTTCATTGTTATCCACGTATTGTGGTCTTTTTACTATCAAATTAATTGAAAATAAGTAGATTTTATTATTGCTAAACCTTTCTGGAACTACAAAGATGACGTGGTTAAAATTTGGTACAGATTGGTACAGTAGTCTTAGTAGTTGGTGATCACTAACGAAAAATGGCTTGTCCTTTTATATAATTGTGTGTGTGTATATATATATATATCCATACGCGCCCACACTCATACAATCCTAATCAACCGTTGAGACGTCGACTTTTATTACGGAATTTTGAAAGTCCACGGCTCGTACATATAATTTAAAAAGCTCACTGTAATTTAGAAATTATTATGATTGTTAAAGAATTTATTATTGTACAACTGTATCATTGATTACAGTTACCTATAAAATAAAGCCCTTCTTAACCCACCTTGGTTCAATCGTTACTCAGATTAAGTGGTCTATTTCGCAAAGTTCAGATTATATTTTTCGATTCCAGTTACAAAGAAAAAAAAAACATACAAAATCGAGTGACGTGAATTTCAGTGCAGTCAATTAGGGAGTTTTCTATTCAGATTGAATTTTGTGAAAGCAAATGTCTTGAAATGTATAATAAGAATGGAGATAACCTTCTTATTTTATTTTTGTTCTTGCTATTGCTAGGTCGTTACCTGGGTAGAAATGTAAGCTAGAAAACCCGTGGTGGTATCGTTTCTGACTCAAAAACTGTTAAAAAGTCTGAACATTTAATGAAATAATGAAAATTGGTTTGAACTTACTAGAAAATCTGTTCAAGAGCAACAAATAAGAGAAATAATATATCAAGGTATTTAAGACGATTTCCGGTCGTTACTATGATCCAAATGCTGTTAGGGTACTTTTAATTCTAAATGAGTATGTACAATGACACGCATTATTTATTACCTTGTCTAATCATGACAACTAATGAAATAATCTCTTTTTGAACGAAAACTTATTTTTTTTTTTTCAAGAAAATCTCGAATTAACTGGGTAATCAGGCCTGGGTCTTGGTCCCGAAAAGACCGATCCTATCTGTCAATAATTTCATGATTTTTTTTTTTGGTATTTTAATCAGCATGTGAAAAACTAAAACAAAAGTTTTTTTTAGTTTTAATGAATCAACAAAACCCAAAAGATATCCAATTCTAATGATGAGATACTTATTCAACGATTTATATAATTTAATTTTTTTTTAAACTAAACCCTAAGGTGTTGTTTATGGTTTTTCTTGCACGACGGCAACATTTTCACTATTGATCCTAATAATCTATAGCCATATAACAAACTATTTAATCATAGTTTTCAATTAATTTGATTATAGTTGTTTTTGTTTTTTTTTCTGTGATAATAAATTATCATAAGGGCTTGCGATAAGCAGTATCATATTTGTGACTTTCCGTATTACATCAGTTTCATTATGGTAATGGTTATAACAGTTTTTTACTCTGTAAAAGTTTACGGTTTTCTCAAATACTTGGCGATTTAGATATTTCCCTTAATGTAAGAGTGCATTTTATAAAATGTTTATTCAAATCAGTTTTTAATGTATTGATGTATATTAAATAATAACATATATTGTTAATATTAAAGTGTTTAGCTGGTTATGGCTATTATGGTATTAGGTAATTTTATTTATTCTTATTATTTTTTTTTTTTTGGGGGGGGGATAGACCACTTTTTACTATTTATAAATAATGATAAATCATTAACTTGTACTCTTTAATAATTTCAGAAATAAAAACATATCGCCGTATCTCTTCAATCGTCAAAGTTTCGGATTAACATTAATAAATCATAATATGATTTTGTTACTTATGATAAACGAACTATGCTCCTGTGAATGCTAACATAAAATAAATTATTGCCTGACAGAAGAAATTTTGCATCTTATTACCAATTTTCGAGCAACCATCTTCGAATTGTTCATATAACATGAGCTGGCTTCATATATAATTCAGTTCTATATATAATTCATATATAGTTCAATATATAATTCAATAATACAGTTCATATAACTGTGGCTGCCTAGTCTAGAAAGTCGTAACAAAAAAACTTCTTGATTAAATTATGAAAATTGTTAAAAATAAAATCGAAGAAAAAGATTCTTATTTCTTGGAAGGAGATTATAGGAATCTGCTGATTCGTCCTGGTTTTTGAGAATGATATCATTTGTCATTGACGCTGCAGGCGATCAAGACTTGAGTAAGTAGACTCTGGCCATTGTCAGTACTCCTTATACGACTTATTTAATATTAGCTCGAATAACAATCTGCTATAATTTAGTAGTTTGGAATAAGTACCTAATGGTATATTAGTTCCAGAATTTTATTCAATTAATACATCTGCAAGAAGGGCTTTTAATGCAGAAACGTTATTAGAGATGATATTTGTTTTGTTTTTTAACTTGAATATTTAATTAAATATACTACCATCCAGTAGTAGTTTGGTTGTTTGGTATTTTGTTGTCATAAATTCAGTCATCTATGTGAGATTTAAACTAAGCCGCTGACCAAGCGTACACCGATGTAGTGCCTGCATAGTTCGAATGCTGCCTTTATTCCATCTTTGCTATGAATATAAAATACCTATTTATCCTTCCATTCTTAACGTATGTAAATTTAAACAGTCAACATAAAACTAATTATATATACAGTATCGGCACTTTTCATATTGTAATTATTATTATTATTATGTGTGTGTGACTAATTCATAATGTTAACATCATTAAAAAAAAAAAAAAAAAAAAATCCGGTCCAGTTTTAGCTTTCCTAACTATTAAAGCAAATATTGGGTTGTTTCACATGAAATGTCCGTTTTCAAGGTAAAGGGATTTTAGTAAAAATACAATATGAAAACAATATAATTTTATTCGAAGTATTTACCTTCTTTTTCTACACATTTTTCCCAACGTGACAACAACTTTTTTATCCCGGATTTGAAAAACTCTGAGCTTTGAAGTGAAACAAAATCTGAAAACGCACTTTTGATTTCAGCATCATTTGCAAAAATTTTTCCTCTGCAGAAGTTGTCTAAATTCCTGAAAAGGTGATAATCTGTTGGAGACAAGTCGGGGAGAATATGGTGGGTGCGGAAGAACTTCGTACCCCAGCTCTTTCAATTTATGCATGGTAAGTTTTGAAACGTGGGGTCTAGCGTTGTCGTGTAGGAGTATAGGGCCCTTCCGATTTACCAATCCAGGTTGTTTTTTCAATAATGTTTCGTGCATTTGGCCAATTTCATTGCAGTAGGTTGTAGAGGTAATGGTCTCACCTCTAGGCAAAAAGGATATAATGTATGATTCCAGCCATGGACCACCAATTGTTGTCCAAACTGTAACCATCAATTTTTTCAGTGGGGCAAATTTGGTTTTGGCATTTGTCCTGGGCTTTTTATGTCGATGTCTAACCACTGCCCTGACCGACGCTGATTGTCATAAGCAATCCAGCTGCCGAACGACCTAGTTTAAACTATGGAGAAAAAAATATTACACGAAAATCGCGTGTTTCCATGTTCATATTTGAAGGTATACTAAACAGTGTGTAATTGATTGGGAAGCTCATGTTTATAAAAGAAAAGAAGAAGAGGATTAGTAACTGCTTGATTACGGATATGATATGTCGAGGCCGCCCAAGAACTTTGGAAGTAAACAACAGAGACTCGCAAAATCCTCTATGTATTTCAAATATTATAAAATCGGACATTTCATGTGAAACAACCCAATATCATTTTGTTTATTTTCTTTTTACATAAAAGTATGTTTTATGAATAATGTATATAATTCCTAATATATATAGTTCATAATTTTGTTTAACAGATATTTTTTATTTCCTGTATTTTGACATTTTCTATGATTCTTATATTCGTATTCAAGTGAAATATACTGCATGGAATTCAATACAGTCTTTTGAAAACAAATTTTATGTTTAGAAACGGTTTTTGATGCTCATCCAGAATGAAAGTCACATAAAATTTCATCGCTAGAGAAATTTTATATATTTGACCTTTGTAATCGGCCCAGAAACGACTGAAATATATTGGAGTAATAATCGATACAACTAATAGTATATCAACAACAGCGAAACAGAAGGAAAAAAAACCATTAAATACTTCTGAATATTGGATATCCAAAATGAAAGTTCTGACATTAAATTTACATCGTCAGTGTTTGATTTTGTTTTTGTCCTTTGTTACTAAGAAAAATATTCCTAAAATGCTGAGAAAAATAAATTGTATATGTAGGTAGTAATCTGGGAACATCTATTGTGAAAAAAAAAATCACATTAGATATAGCTGACACAATTTTTAAGTTGTATCTACTTCATTCTGGATGTGCTATCTCTATTTTTAACAATTAACTAGGATATATTTCACATGGTGCTCATATATCATTTTGATTTAAGAGTTTTGCAGCTTCTTTTTTTTTTTTTTTTTTTTAATACTATTTATTTATATTAAATAAGTACATATATTCAATATACGCAACGAGTAAATGTGAAGAACATGATTACAATGACGTAAATAACTAGTCCTCAGGATCACTTAAATAAAAGTTCTACATGAGAAGATATTATAGTCTTCTTTTCAGATCCCTTGGAGGGGCAAGCTGAGAGAATAGTGGATTCGAGTGGGTAAAGTGTTTACTATGTAAGGAAAAGTATCTGGTTTGGGCTGAATCAGCAACATGTGGAACATTAAGATCTTTATGGATAAGTTTATTTGTGACATATAAGGAACATTAAGGATTTTACGAAGGATTTTGGATTGTAAGGATTAGATACGAGAGAAATTAAAAGATATTTTGGAGCCCCAAAGCTCAACTCCGTATATTCAAATAGGTCTAATAATGTTCATGTAAATGAGGTATTTTGTAATTTATTGGAACCTCTGTACATTGATTACTTGAAGTGATCTATAATCACGAGCAGTTTCTTGTTGAATTTACTCAAGATAAGTTTTTATGCATGTTATTTATTTATTATGGACAGAAATGTGATTGTTTATCGCGGTGCCATGTTAAATATGTTTCCATTATGTCTGCACTTCTTTCCGGTAGTTACGAGTACAACATAATGCTTTCACGCGAACATAAACACAAGTATTCTTTGGATTATAATAGAAACTGTTTTTTTTTTTACATTAAATATTTTCATTTGGTCAAAGCTTATTTGTTCTGTTCAACGTTTTTTACTTAGCTCTGGCTACTAATTTTCGGTGATATATTCTTGATTAATTATTACTGGGAAAAAACAACCCCTTTCTTGGACATATTGCTCCAGGCATAAACACCTCATAAAATATAATTTGCACAAGGTCATATATGTTTCCAGGTTTGATTTCTAGGCCGCCCACATTCGGACCAAGTAAATCTGGCAAAAAGAATTTCCACGTTTGACTCATTTCTGTTTGAAAGGACTTTTTCCCTAAATTCATTATTCATTGGAGTTGATGTCGATTCCGGTTCCTCGTGCAGTTAATATGATGAACGGTTTCTTGACAACGCCTACTTGTCCTGTGGAACTTGTCCGTTATTTCGTAATATTTTTCACTAATGAGGCCCAGATATTCAATAAAAAAAATTGAAAAAAGATTGTAAGGTTGAAAGTCCTACATATAATAATGGCGCTCGCCACCTATTGGTTGATTTTCCAACTTCACGAAGACGATGTAGTTAAAATTTGGTACAGATTGGTTCAGTAGTTAACGAAAAATGACGCCCTTTTATATAATAATATGGATTCAAATCCTGAATACCGATTGTTGTTCCCCTTTTTATAAGGTACCTGCATCATAATTATATGTTATATATGTTAATAAGTTATGTATTTATATGTTTGTTTAAAAATTCAATTACGCTTTACAACTCTGCAATATAATTTATCGCCGGTCTATCAGTAATTTCGCTTACCTCCGATGGCTGGAACGATCTCAAAGTTCACACGCCGACCAGTGGTCACTCAATGGAGCTTCCAAGAAATTTTGAAGCCATGACTGTACATGTCTTCAAATCAGCAGTATGGAGTAACCTGAGAAGTCGACCTTAGCTTATTATCAAGAAGCCTGTCATCTCGTGTGGTTAGGATCAACCCATTTTCAACCTATATTTTACTGAATTACATATTTTCTGAATTACATATTTTCAATATTAATGAATGAATTAGGTTTGATCCTTCTATACCATCATCCGTACCTCCGATTCCTTCCCTTAAGTAATTGAATGAATAAATGAAAAATAAACTATATAATGCGACATAATGTCCTCTAAGAATAAGAATAATGCACAATCACTGGTACAATTGCTGAGACACATTATTTATAAATGAATAGATCAGGAATTACGGCACTCGTTATTAAAAGGAATAATAGAAAAAAATAGAGAAAAAAAAATACAATCATATAGTTATATTAATAAAAATATTAATCTCTTTACATAACTAAAATAGCCGAACACTAAGGTGCAGTCTTCATCGATTGATTTTTCCTAAAATTAAAAAGTATAATTTATTGTACTCATAATTCTATCAATAAAACACATAACTAATGAAGTTAATTTTTAGAAAAATAAAATTACGAGTTCAAGATTAAACTTACATGTACAAACTTAAAGTAATAAGTAAAATATTATATTTTAATTATTTAAAAACAAAGAGCATTAAAGGACAATAAACGAAATAATCGATACTTATATACTCATTTACAAATTAAGATAAATTATCTGTAGACTCGGTGCCAGCCAAGAAGGGCAGTTTAATCCTGCCTTTACAACAAACATTCCGCACTAATTTTCAATTATAAGCTTTCTTCCGATTTCATTTGTTTTGGTTGGCAAAAACTCAAAAATAACTGATCATAAACTGTGTACTCAAATTAGTACATGTAGGCTTAATTTTGAAGTCGGTTTTAGTTTTTTTCTTTCTAAAAATTAACTTTATTTTACAATTTTTAGTGGTAAGTGAGTGTACTTTGTTTTTGTTTACTTTTTAGTTCATGTTTTTTTTATGTAGGTTTAATGGGGACTAAACTAGAAATCTAATCGATCTTGAAGATTTAGTCTGGAACACGGAAGGATACTTCTAAAATGAAGGAGCATATAAAATATTTTAACAATTTTGGTTGAATTTTTTTATTTATCGGTTAAATTTTTTAATTTAAAGAATCCCGAAATTTTCACATAAAATGGCACTGGTTTTAAATTTTATTAACTGTTAATATATTTTTTTTCGAAGATTAAAGTATTTTCTGAAATTCCCAATCCCCCTGTTCGATCCTACTTTTAAAATTACATGGAATATCAAATTATGGTGCCCAACTTTCTTTTGACAAAATCTATTTATAACTTAAGACATTATTTTTATTTTTATGAAGAAACCACAACGCATATAATCTACATGAGATTTTTTAAAATATTATATCAGTCTTAATGATGTGGTTTATTTGACTGTGGAATTAATACTGATGTAAATAGTTTGGGTGTGCAGAATTTCAATGTAAGCCAAAACATCGGCACAATAAATTAATAGTGTTTTCTTGACTGCACACCCCACTATCTACATCATCATTATTTTATTAGTCTCAAGGAAAGGTAAATGATTTGCTCAGAAACACAAAAAAGGTCCATGATTATTTATAACAGCAATGATGCGGCGTTAGATCCTAAAGGAAGGGATTTCAAGTAATTTCTTATATTTCCTTCTAAATATTCATCATATAATTATCACAATGGGAATGTAAATGTATGATTTTTTATTTTTAGGAAGGTCATTTAACAATTGCGACTTGGGATTTTTATGATGTCAGAACTACAGTCCCTGTTTTATATTTTCTCAAACATTTAACGACGTATTAATATCAAATGGGCTGAAGCAGCTCCAATATCTTTGTGATCCCATCCGAATAAACGAATAGAATAAACGATTTTAAGTTCCCTCTTGCCCGCGGAACTAAGTAGAAATACACCAGATGATAGGCAATCCAAAGGATATTCCGTACATTTAATGTATAGTAAAAGGTAAAAAAAAATTGAGGTAATAACATTTCAATAAATTGTTTGTTGAAATGTCAATGGTATAAAAGGATACCATTGCCATTACAACTTGCCTACTCAGGTTGCTCAAAATATTTTTCTTATTGTGAACAAAAATGCACTTATCTAATTTTTCAGATGGTATAGAATTGTGCTATAACTTTCTTCCGATGATCAAACGATTTTATTTCTTAGTATCATCAAGTTGTATACAGTTGACATCTCGACTCATCCTTGCACCGTATTCACCATATGTGTATTATCAGTACATGTTGATCCCATTATTGCTTCTAAAACCGTACAACCTCATATTACAACCCTGAAAGAATGGTGTCGAAATTGGAGGATTAAAATGCATCCAAACAAATTTCATCAAATAATTTTTACCCTTCGTCGTAAACCTATAACGTCATATCCTACAGTGCCCTTTAATAATATTCCATTAATCCCAACTCAACAGCTTCTCTCTTAGGACTCCATTTGGACAAACTTCTTTCTTGGAATTCATATGAAAGACAAGAAATTGCTTGTCGTTTTCCACTTAAAATTTACTAGACAAGCGTTCTAAGCTCCCAATTAATTACAAAAGACTTACGTAATTAGACCCGTTTGGGCATTCTGAGTTGAGCTTTGAGATTCCACTATTCCTTCCAATGCTTCTAGTATCCAATCCTTACAATACAAAATCCTTCGGAAAATCAATGCCTCTTATTATGTCAGAAATAAACGATCGCAATGTTCAATATGTTGCAGATTTGACTCAAACAATTTATTGAAATGTTATAATAAATTGTTAGTTTTCACAAAAGCAATTGTGGGTTTCAAATTTATGACTTTTATTTTTTCACTTTTTCTACAGTTAAAGCTAAAAAATAAAAATTATTATTTTTTATACCTTAATGTATCCAGTATAATCGTAAATACATACATAAGTTAATGTGCGGTAAAAAGATTACTATAGCACGTATATAACTCCCTGTTTGTAACACTTCAATAAATGTTCCACATTAAAAAGTCCATAGGCTATCTTCTTATCAGAAACCTCGTAGGGTTATTGGGAATCGAGTGAAAAGCAAGTTGGGATACTAGTGGTTTAGAGAGGGTATGTAGCTTCTCATGGAAGGATACGTATCTAGTTTGAGTCAAATCTGCAACATATTGGACATTGCGATCGTTTATTTCTGACATAATAAGAGGCATTGATTTTCCAAAGGATTTTGTACTGTAAGGATTAGTGGAATCTCAAAGCTCAACTCAGTATGCCCAAACGGGTCTAATTACGTAAGTCTTTTGTAATTAATTGGGAGCTTAGAACGCTTGCCTAGTAAATTTTAAGTGGAAAACGACAAGCAATTTCTTGTCTTTCATGTGAGTTCCAAGAAAGAAGTCTGTCCAAATGAAGTCCAATAGTAGCGGACACGAAATTAAGCGGGTCTGAAAAATTGCGAGGTTGCCAGCTCATGCCCAACCGATTGAAAGGATCCTTTACCAAACATTTCAAAGTACGTCGTAACGGATTAAAGTTTGCTCAAACGATTGTGTTTTTATGGCTTTATTCTTATTACATAAAACTTTCCAGCAATTTTTCAGATTCCTGTTTCGTGTCCGCTACTATAGATAGAGAAGCTGTTGAGCTGGGATTAATGGAACATTATTAAAGGACACTGTAGAACATGACTTCATAGGTTTACGACGAAGGGTAAAAATTATTTGATGAAATTTGTTTGGATTCATTTTAATCCTCCAATTTCGACACCATTCTTTCAGGGTTGTGATATGGGATTGTACGGTTTTCGAAGCAATAAAGGGATCATTATGTCCTTATAATACAAATATATAATCAGTGTAAGTGGTGAATACGGTGCTAGGGTGAGTCGAGATGTCAACTGTATACAACTTGATGATACTAAGAAATAAAATCGTTTGATCATCGGAAGAAAGTTATAGCACAATTCTGTACTATTTGAAAAATTAGATAAGTGCATTTTTGTTCACAATAAGAGAAATATCTTGATCATCCCAAGTAGGCAAGTTGTAATGGCAATGGTATCCTTTTATACCATTGACATTTCGACTTGCCTACTTTTACAATATGTGTAGGACACCAATATGGGTTGCCCAAAGTATTTATCTTATTGTGAACAAAAATGCACTTATCTAGTTTTTCCCAAATGGTACAGAATTTAGGTACAGACAAATTTTTTTTTTTTAAATATCTGTGGTTTGTGGTAGATCCAGAATCACACAAAAATCAATTAGTTCTTCTTTACACAAAAACAAAACTACGGAATATACTCGAGATCAGTTTTTATTTATGTATATTTTATATTATGGATAGTAATTTGATTGTTTATCGCGGCGCCATGTTAGATATGATTCTATCATTTCTGGACGTCTATCCGGTAGATACAATATAATGCTCCCCCGCATACAGAAACGCAAATAGTCAACAGATTATAATAGTGAATTAATTTTTTTTTCTTATAACTTGAAAATTAATTTAAAAATATATTTTGATTATAAACCTTTATTGGGTGATTGTTCGAATCTAACTTCATTTACAGCAAAATGATTTCCTGTATCTTATAAACGGACCAGAAATAACGTTTTCCCTATATTAAAAATTTAAACAATATAATGTCTATCAGTCAATATTATTTGAGGTAAAGCGTGAAGTGGATAATTAAACGAGAAAATCTGAATTTTGAATAGTCTACGTATTTGGAGTATTAGCCAACCGGATTATAAAAAAAAAAAATCCGAGTGTCTACTGACCGCATTCCCATATTGAATACTCTGCAATATTGGGGCAATCTAGCGAATTATTTAATTTAATTATTTGATTAAGTTTGTTCTCCTGGAAATAGAATAACATAAGACTTTACGGGGTTCCTAAGATTGAAAGCACAATCAATGTTTTCACTGTTCGAGGATCATGAAAAAAAAAATTTGTTCTGGAGTGTTTTGAAATTAACCATGAAACATATGTTACTTTCATCTCCTTCCTCAATTCTCTTTTTCAATGCCGTATCCAAAGTTTTTTTCTTTACCAGCTCGCATATTTAACTTAAATTAAAAAAAAATTAGGAACAGGCTGTTCCTCAAACACACACACACACACTTACGCCTTCTGTATTTGAACGATAGTATTAGTACTTTTTTTAAAAAAGCTTTAACCAAAAATGCTTTTCTAATGATAAAAAGTAATTATATATATGTGTGTGTGTGTGTGTGTGTGTGTGTGTGTGTGTGTGTGTGTGTATTGATTATGTGAATTTTATAAAATGTTTTTTTGCACCATAAACTAATTGTAAGTAATCTATCATTGTCTTATAACTTCTTTTCCTGAATCGATGAAGTGTAAATTTACTAATATATATGGCTTCTTAAAATTACGATTTGAGAAAACAAATGTTATTTGGATAATTGTTTAAGGAAAAATAACTCTTAATAAACAAATAAATTAATTCTTTAACTATTCGGCACTCAAGAATAAATCAAAATACAAAAACGAATTAATTTCTTTTTTTAGAAATTGATTTTTTTTTTGTTTTTTTTTTTTTAATAAATTTAAATTAGTCAAATATTTAGAAAAATATTAAAATATAAAAAAAACATTGATACAACTAATGAATTTAATCAGTTACGTATATTCGTACAAATTTAAAGACAGAAAACTCAATTCTATAACACCCATTCAAGTGAAAATATATTTTTATTTCTCTATTGAAATATGAAAGTCATAACTAGGTTCTCATAATGATAATTAGTGACCGAATTTTAATACAATTTATATTAATAATAAGTTATAACTCGTTCATTAATTAAAATAATATAATTTTAATAATAATATAATAGAATAATATAATAATAATATATATATATATATATATATATATATATATATATATATATATATATATATATATATATATATATATATGGATAAATTTCTTGACTGTTACTATTAAATGTTTAGTAAGGTTCTTGAGGCTCAGTCAATAAATAAAAAACAACTATTTTGGTGACGTTTCGAGACTATATTGTTCTCATAATCATGCTAATGTTACTAGTGGATATGGAATATATATATATATATATTCCTATCTACTCATCACGAAAATAAATATGGGAGTTATTCAAAGTTTTCCTTGGTCGACTTCGGATACAGGTTGATATTTTACGGAAGTAAATTCAAAAAAGAAATAAATAAATAAAAAATCGATGTGTATTGGGGCAAACAAGATTTGTAAGCCACTTCCATAATAACCTAGTTCCTTATTCTCAGTACATACATTATCTCTTTTAATCTTTGGTATATACCTAAAATGGCTGAAATAATAATAATAATAATAAAAGAGAACCTGCTTTTAGCTTCTTTTTTTTTTTTTTAAATAAATAATTGTTATTTGTTTTTTATACTGAAGAGAGATTTGGATTTATTTAGAAAAGATTTAGTAGAAAGCGATGACAGCGCTGAGTAGGTGACTGCCATTGATGTAGGGGCAACCTGTATCGATCCAGTTGCTCTCTAAGCCCCACAATTAAGTTCCATCAAGCTTCATGAATGTAGATTTTCTCTACACCTCATGTGTTGAAAAGGTCTTCAATTATTCAGAAATTATTTAAAATCAGCCTTATCTATTTGGGGATATATCCCAAGTAAATCGATATGCGATTGAGCACAAAACCTACTACCATATGACGGGTAAATGACTCTTTTCTGGTTCTTTGAAACAATTTTCCGAAGGTCTTTGAAACAACATTCATTATTTTGCTTTTTGATTTTACTACTTTTCTTTAAAAAAATATCAAAAGTGTTTTTTCAATACCCAATGTTCTCTTATTAACATTTTTCACCGAAAAATGGTGATATAAATATGTACTCGAGAGACGAAGGTAGGTTTAGTGCTAAATATAATTCAATTTCAAATTATACTTCAACATTTACTAGAAAAACGTTCAAAGCTTCTAATTAATTACAAAAGACTAATTTACATGACAGTGATGGAGACTCGATGATTCGAATTCCACCTGGGCGGGTTAAAATTTATTTTGTTGTGAATCTATGTTGACCTTTCCACAATGGCTAGAATAGGTTGGTAAACTTTAAGATAACCTATCCTTCCCCACTCTAGTTGGAGTACATATGGACGCTAAGTCCCAATAAACAAGCAATAAACAATAAACATGACAGTGATTAGACCTATTTGGACGTACGGAGTCGAACTTTGGGGCTCCACTAAATCATATAATTCATTTCTTATCCAATCCTCACAATCCAAAATCCATCGGAAAATCCTCAATCCTTACTTTGTCACCAGTAAACTTATCCGTAAAGATCTTAAGGTTCCATATGTTGCTGATTTAGCCCAAACCAGATAACTATAATTTCATAGTAAGCTCCATAACCTGATCAACACATTTACTTGATGTATATATTTTGTACTGTTGTAAATATCTATAAATTTATAAAAAAAAATTAAAATTATTATACCGTCAAAATCTTGCTTATGCAAAATGCGAGTGAATGGTTCAATATTATATATCTATTGCTTGATTTTTAACTTTTCTTATTAAGATTGTTATATTGAATTTTTAAAATATTTTTTTACCACTTATAGTCTAAAAAGTAAATATTCTATATTTTTATGCAAAGAAGTTGTTGATCAGGGTTTATTATTATTATTTATATAATTAATTTTGGCGTTTTAATTAACATGGAAGTAGGCTAGTGATAAGAATGGAGGAATTTTTGGGATCGGTATTTGAACGCTTAATAATAAAATTCGAAAATAAGAAAAAAAAAAATAGTACGATTACTTTTAATGACTAAAACAATTAATTCATCAGTTCTGGAATGTATAACTTAATAAATACCATTAATGAGTATAATAATTGCAATTTGATCGCTGTAATTAATTATAGAGAATTTTAGGTTTGACAGATATAGTCTTCTCTGGGGCAGAAATTATAAATAACTAACTTTAGTCTTGTTGGATGTCTTACCAGCATTCGACTGAGATTTCTACCAAGGGTTGTTTTTAAACATGAAATCATTTATCTGTAACTTATTAAAGAACAAATTATTTTTTTCTTCATTAATAATCTTTCTCAATTCTAAAGTTACATTTAAAATATGTAAATATTATTTATCCAATAAATGTTTAATTTCGTTTGATAGCTGAGGATTGATGTATAGAATTTATAACGGTTGAATTTTGACTTGTTTCCTCAGGTGCTTTGATTTTATATTTTATTGAGGTGCAGCTTATTATTTATTTAATTATTCCTGATAACTTATATTTTTATGTTTTTTTGCGGTAAATATTCTACTTTCCAAGGAACCTATTAACATATGAGTTCTGTAGTTTATTGTTAACTTTTCTCACGGTAACTGAATTAGTCAAGGAAATGACAATGGATAACAATTTAATCTGAACAAAATAAATTGAATTCATTATTTCATGTATTTCAAGTATGTTTTTGTTTGTATATTGGCGAAGGAATAATTTTCCAAGTTATAGGTATTTCCATATATTGTACTCGATCCATTTCAACCTTTAACAATTTTGGTGTTTCTGATTTTGATAGTGATTTGTGTTAATTTGGGACGAAAGAGTTGAGTCCTAAAGAACTACTGAATAACAATTTTTTTTTTAATTAGTTAATTTGTAGTTAAATGTATTTAATTTAAAAATATCTTGATAAAGCTGATATTTCTCTTCTTTGAAAAAAACAAAACTATTATTTTAATCTATGAATAGCTCTAAATGGTTCAGTGCGTAACAACTGGTGCGTACTGTGTTGGCAGTGACCAAGCCGGATTGAAGGCGAGGCTGTTCACATGCTACCCCGATAGATTGCAAGTTTTTTAATTATAAGTTACAATTTGACGAATTAATCCGGCAAAGATATAGCAGGCCATAAAAGAAGAAAAAAGGAACATGATAATAAAAAAAAAAAAATTAAAGAAATTTAAGGTAAATTCTAATGATTGTACCTGTGTTCTAGTATTTTAAGTTTAAATTAGGTAAATTATTCAAAAGACTTATTTACTTGATGGTAATTAGAACGATTTAGACCTACGGAGATCCTCCTCATAAATAAACTTAATGATCTAAATGTCTTATATTTGAATTAGCCCCGACATGGTATCTTACCATGATGATCTTCAGACCCACTAGTCTCCCAATTTGCTTCCCATCCCATTCCCAATAACCCTCCGAGCTGTCTGAAAAGGATGTGCTCTCGGAACCTTGTAATATAGAACTTTTATTGTTTTGCTACCAAAGGGTACTTGCTTTACATGCTTTGCATTTTATTGTGAACATTATATTCACATTTTCTTAATGTTTTTTTTTTGTATCCAGCTTTTAATATCTATAAATAGAGGGAGATAATAGTTCTTATCGAAAAATGGTAAAAACCAGAAAATTTACAAGATATCTAAAATCAGACGATAGTTTATAAAAGTCTTCCTTAATAGCAGAAGAATACGAAATACAAATAGTGATTTAAGAAGCACTGCTTATTATCCACTATATTCATGAAAACATTGATAGATGTTGGGTTTTGAACAGAACTGTAGTTTAGTTCGGTTGATCTGGCCGGTGATGTGGTTTACTCTTTATACGCATTGTTTAAATATATTATCTAGACTCTTTTTCAGTTTGGGTTCTATAATGAAGGGACATGACCAAGTGTTTTCGTAAATGTTTTATTATTATTTTAAATATTTATTGGTAACAGCTGATTTTCCCGATTTCGCTACAATATACATTATGTATATTGTACATTGTATATACAATATATGCAATAGACAATATATCTTTTTCTGACTCTTTGAAGTGCTTTAGACATAAAATATTCATTATTTGAATTTTATCTTCTGTTCTTCCGAAATGTTTGAAAATACTGCCTTGACATGAAGGTAGTGAACAGGTGATATGCAGATTTTACAGTCGACTTTCATGGACGCTTATTAGATTAAAGAGTGGTGACGGAAAGCTGAGATTTAGGTTTTCTGTTTTATATTTAATTATTTAATTTTTGTTGGTAAAACGTTTTGTATAATATAAAATTTATTTGATGTATTTTATGTATTTTTTTAAATTTTATTTATATACAAAAATTTAATTGAGTTTTTATGTTTTACTTGAGATTTCTCTTTGAAAATTGATTTCATTTCAATGTTTGAAATATGAATTAAATAGATATATTCGATAAGTTGAATTTTCGATGCAAAGTTGCTTTTATCTCGACACCTAAATAACGTTGCTACCATAAATTACTATTATTTACACGGCTTTATTTTGAAATAAAACAATAGATATTTCGGTAATAGCTTTTTGAATTTTATTTCTTAATAATATAAACAAAATTTTAACAGAACATATTTTCAAACCTATCCTCTACTCTTCTAATAATACATTGGTGTAAAGTAGCAATATATGAGGACGTTAAACCAATTTTATGATACGATAAATATTAAAGATATCGAGTGATTATAAAATAATATATATTTAAATTTGTGTTATGATATTTTCAGTTAGTAAAATTAATATTTAAGAGTCTCTGTCGTAAGAAATGTGAAAACATGCCTGATTCATAATTTATCCAAACCAAACATCGAATCAAATTATTGTAATTATTCTAAATAGCAACCAGAGATTCACCGTCTCATTATGGTAGCCAGTAACAGCTACTATGGACAGAAGCTTATAAGGAGTAAATCTCTCTCCAGAACAACAAAGATACGAATACCTATAACCCAGATCAGGTTTTATTTATTTATATATATAACTTTTATAATCGTCAGAATGTTGGACGATGTCGAAAGTTCCAGAATCGTCTCTACTCGGTGTAAGGAGATTCAGAAAAAACGCTGAGCTTATGCATCTCTATAAAGACTGGGATATTATGCACTTTGTAAAATTTAGACATCTTGCAAGAATTCAGGCAGGGCATGTTGCAAGAATGAATGATAATGAAAAGATGAAAAGATTTTTGGACACAGTAAATGCTTGGGATCAGAAATGGGAGAGCAGCTGCACTAAACAGACAAGACTGGCTGCTCATACAACGGTACGTCCAAACTCTGCATTAGCTGTAGCGCCATAAAAGACGAAGAATTATTGTGATTGGTTCGATTCACACCTATCAGTTAATATTACTATTTTATTTTATGCACGTAACCTTGCGATCAAGAGAAGTGCCTTAGCATAAATAAATGAATTCATAAAAGAAACGATGTAAATTGTTTGTAAATATTAACTTATATAAATCATGAAAAGAACATTATTTTGATTACAATTCTATGAAGGACTCTAATTTGATAAATCGAGTAATACTGCCCGCGTATTGTTATTCAATGTCATGTAAATGATTTTATATCCGTTCTCAAAGCTCACAAGGAAGTATGTATATTCATTACCTGTTTATGGTTATTTGAACAGAATCAGAAGGAAGGCATTAAACAGTAATCAGCGTTTAAATGTTAATTACATTTGATATTATCATATATGTATTAAAAATTCAAAGATTTAATTTTTACAATATTTACCTAATAAATTCATTTAAAAATATTTTATTTTATTTTTCCTCTACTGAACTAATAAATAGCAATTCATCTATTATTATTTTTTTTTTTATATATATGTTCATTTAACTAACACCTTTTAGTGCATCTTGGGTCCGAAAAAGTTATTAGGATAAAATGTTTGATCGTAATCTACGCCCGGTTTTACCGGACCTCTCCTACATCCGGTGCTGAACGATTTTAGATTAAATAAAAAAATATGTTGTTCAACGTTGTTACTATAGAATATATATATTTATATTTTATTTACTATAATATTCTTATCGTATCACGGTAACTATAGTAAGTAAAAACATATTATAATGGAAGCGTAAAATATTTCTCATATTTGACTTTCGATTAATACAGATGTATTATTTTTTAGTTTCCTCTCTTGTTTTGATTAGGAGTGTTTAGTGAGCTCGAGATGAGATTGAAGAGGCTGATGAACTGTTTTATTTGATTGATCTTGGCATTCTGTGCTTGGGTGACTTTTTCCTAATTTCCGAATGCAATAGTTCATCAGGATACTCTCCTGGAGCACACCCAGCCTCTTAAAAGTGGGTGCATTGAATTAGGAGAAAAAACCTGCCGGTTGAGCGTGAATTCTGGTCAAACCATCTCCTTTCACAATCGTTGGCTCAGAAACAGTACATCCTTACCTATTTATTGAACCGGAGACCCACCCTTCATGGGTTGTTAGTGGTAAAGGTTTTTTTTTTTTTTTTTTTTTTTCTATATAGCTCATCGTTACTTTCCTATTCCAATTACTAAAAACCAAAAAAAAAAAATTAATTATATTTTTCTTCTACTAGACTAATAAATAGCAATTCATCTATTGCTATAGCTTCCATGAAATGTATTGACGACAGATGAATTTATAGGAATATTTTATTCGATGCATCCCGATATTAATACAATAAACGTTAATAAAAGCGGTTCAACTCGGGTTAGAATTATAGATAATCTTGCTTTAACTTGGTTACTCAGCTTATTAGGTTTTCTCTTTTTCAATGGTTTATATCCAGCTATAATATATGATACTATAATATATGTTAATGTGTATAATATATATATAATTGTTATTAAATACTTATACTTTAAAAATAATGAAGTATAAATAAAAATTCTAGAAATTATTTTAATGAAGTTCAACCTTAATTTCTTGTTGATTTACATGTCTCTCCTACTTCAATATAGGTGATTTAAATTATTGATTTATTCCTACATCTTGCTTACTTTAGTGATGAACCATTACTAGATTTACCCACAGTCGTTTTTCCGAAAAAAAAGAAAAGAAAAAAAAAAGAAGCCATATAACGTTTTAGACTCTACGAAAATTCAAATGAACTATACAACAAAAATAACGAAACATGATATCAAATTAATTGAAAACTGAGCTTACATTACAACCTAATATGAGTACTTTTCTTTAATGTCAGTGCAATATCGGTATTAAAGATAACATTTGACCATAGACAGTTAATCCAGTCGCTTAGCAATTACTTGTGGTAGAGTAAACTACTGACCGGAATCAGGGTCGCCCGACCTTACACGACGACCATAAGACCATACCGTTAGATCCAATCATTAGGAAGGATATTCCGAGTACCTTGGCACAAAGCCATTCTCATTAAACTAAAATCGTGTCAATGTTGTGTATGTGTACGCAGGTAAATGACAAAATGGTTTGATTCTAAAACCACAAAAAATTAAATGTGGGTAATCCCACCCACCAAGAAACCTTACCAGGGAGCCTTCCGGGATGTTTGATCTTATTATATACCTCGACTTTGAAAAGCAATATCGACATGATTCTTCCATCGAAATATTTCTCTGATAGGTAAAGATAAACAAAGTATTTGTCGAAAAAAAGTGGTGAAAACATATTAATACGTATCGATTTTTTTTTTTCCATAATCAAAACGCGTCGTTTGAACTATTGTTTATCTCGACGACGTGTTTATCAACATAAATACAGTTGCACGTCTATAACTAAAAACCCGAATAAACCAGACCATAAATGATACTTGAATGTACCTCTATAGACGTTAAGTTGATGTGAAAAGTGTTTTCGAACTGGTTTAGTAAATTTAAATTCATAAATTATATATAATAGGTTCGTAAAATATAACCTCGGTTTTGTAACAATTTTATGATTTAACCATCATGATCATATTTATTTAGCTATTATCCCCCCAATTCAGGCATCACACAATGATGAGTTGTTTAGAGAGTTGTAGAAAATATATTTAAATATAATTTGAAAATATTTATAGAAAAAGTCACTTATGGAATATTATTAGGATTTTATTAATTTGTTTTTGCAAGGTTTTTATTTTTACCTTGTATACTACCAGACGTGTTTGAAAAAGCATAGTAAACGCATTGAAAAAGCCATGCATTTAGAATGATAATTGTGCTTTACAAATCTCACAGTACATTCATAAATCATGATACATATTCTATTAAATAAATCAAAGTAATAAACAAAAATAAATAAATAAATCGATTTAAAGGAAAATAAGTACGAATTACCAAACAGGAGAATTTAACTTGGGCCAAGTTACATCTACCTGTGTAATTACACAATTTAAGTAAATAAATTATAAAAAAAAATAAGAATAATAATAATAAATATTTATACAGGAGCTCGTCTCAACCTCCGTTTAAAGGTATGATGGTTGGAAAAATGAATAAAAATTATTAAATTCAAAAAATTCCAACAACTTTTCTAAAAATTCCACTGAACAAAAAAAGCTGAGATAAAACGAAAATGAGATGTCTGAAATTAGTTCCGTTCGTTGCTCTTGTCAAAGGGTTTGAAATCACTTATCTGTCACTCCAAGGCTGCACTGATCGGCAGTTACCGTTGACTGAATAATCGTGAACGACTCCTATTGTGTTATTAGGGAACCGCAGGTCGTGGTCACTCCTGAAACCACCTTTAAACCTAATCCATGAGTCATAGTAATTACATATTTTAAGATAGTTATCCAATTCTCGTCACATCTATTTTAGAATAACGTTATTTCCTATTGTGGAGGGGGGAAGGGTAATTTTGCTTCCGTCCGTAAAAACATTTCTCCAAATTGCTAATTGTATTATTTTTCCATTTTATATATATATATATATATATATATATATATATATATATATATATATATATATACTCGTACATATATACATATTATTTACGAATACACTTATAAGCGTCGATATATTAATTTCGGTTTCCCTTTTCATCTTAAAATATAGTCAGTTGATTCCAGTAAAGGAATCTTTTCGGCTTGATTACACTGTTCTGCATCAAAATCCTCCCTTCAACAAAAATGTTGTGTTATTATGTTTTGAAGTGTGCTGAACATGAATCCGAAGTCAGAAAATCTCAATCAGGCACCATTTTTTGTCAAATTTGTGTTTTGAATTGAAAACTATAACTAAAAATTAAATTAAAAAAACCTATTCGATTTTGAAACCTTTATAATGGATTACAAAATGAAAAAAATGGAGAGCATTAGACTCTGTTGTATAAATGACATTGTTGAAGAATTGCTTTTATCATATAAGGCCATGGGTTGAAGCATGTCCTCAAAAATTTATTTTTTGCATTCTCATTTGAATTTCTTCCCTCCCAACTTGGGAGCAGTTTTAAGTGAACACGGAGAACGATTTCATCAAGAGATAGCCCTCCCCAAAAAAGGTATAGCGGTAAATGCAATAAGACGCTTTTACTGTTGGATACTACAACGAGAGACACGCGATGAAGAGTACTTAAGGATAAAATATACGAATCAATTATGTTCAGTATTAAATATTATTATTTTATATATTACTTTTTTCACCAAAAAAAAAAAACTGTTAAAAAAATATATGAAAAATTGCTATTTAATTTTTTTAACAACCTCTAATCTCTAAAGTATGGTGCTTGGTAGATTTTTTTTTTTTTTTTTTTTTTTTTTGCCTTCAGATTCGAATTCAGCACACATATGTATATAAAAATAGGAACAATTTCTTAAAGGAGCAAAGTTTTTTTTTTTTTTTTTTTTGCAGAACTGTTTTATTGGAGCAGTTCTATCATCGTCAGTCATAGTCTGTACAGTTTCATTCAGTCTCCACACCTTGATTATTAGAGCTACAGTAACTGCTGGGTGAAGCCAACCTATTAAGAGTGGGTACCTCACCCTTCATTGGCTTGTTGGCTGGTCATACCACATCCTTCAATAACAATTTATCAAGAAACAGAACTTTCTCATTATTCACCGATCACATGATCTTCATATATTGTAGTAGTATAAGATTTTCGTTAGACGGCAAAAAATCTCAAAACATAGTGTATAGTTGATCTGGATATGTTAAGTTATTGATTCATAATTTAAGTGTTTTTCTGTGCCTCTCATAAATTATAGAGATTGCAGCTATATGGAAACATTCGAGAAATGCTGACGCAACAGAAGTTATGTCGAAAAACTTGTTTATTTGTAGCTATTTATTTAGTTTTATTTTATTTTTTCCTCTTCGACTACTTCTTTTTTTTACGTCAACATGATACTCAAAATTGCAACAATCTTAGTAAGTTTGGACGCGTCGTCGTATGTGTAACGCGTAATTACGCGTAGTTTGATACTCTCTAGCTCTGTTGCTGCTGTTAGTATCGAAAATTTGAATATAATTTACAAATTAAAATTTTAATTAAAAATATTTTTCGTTCTATAATATTTTTTGCTGGGACCTACTATTTAGGAGCTATATTGGTTTGGATAAAAAAAGTCACGTTTTACCTAATTTTTATAAGTTTAGGTGCTTTTTTGATACGCTCTAGCTCTGTCGTTGCTGCTTGAATCGAAACTTAGACGACAGTCTCCTGATCAAAAATTTAATGAAATATATTTTTTGTTTTGTAACATTTGTCACTAGGGCCTATATTTTAGGATCTATATTTGCTTGAATGAAAAAAAAGAATGCGTGAAACCCTTATTTTTAAGTGTAGAGAGTATTTTGACACACCCTAGCTCTGCTGGTATTGTTCGGATCGGAAATTACTTTATTAATACATTTTTTTTTTCATCGATTACATCAACAGTCATGGGGGCAACGCCTGAAACATGTTCTATGTTATTCTTTCTTTCGCCAGGGCCTTTATTTTTTTATTTATCCGTACCTTTAAGATTTCAACATTATTTTTTTGTTTAGGTTTTTATATCCATTAATATTTAATAAATATGTATTATTAAAACACTTTCAGAAACCACAAATATTTATATGATGTAAATTCATTTTATTTATAAATTCCAGATCCATGAGGAAGTTTGCGTAGTAATTGTAAAAGTGAGTTTTCACGTTTACCCTTATTTTTGGGAGTCGATGTTTTAATTTATGTTAATTCTCATCTTCTAGAGAACCTCTTCAGAGACTGGCCTAAGATATAGCCGAGACTGACGAGCAGTGAGAGCCTATGGAAGAAATTTAAACACTGCTTCATCCCATAACATATTTTACGTTGAGGTTTGAATTAATAACGACCAATCCAGCTCAGATGTATAAATATTTACTATAAAGTAAAAGATAGTCATTACTTATTTTTCCTCAATTATTTATTTGTAATAATTGATTGCAGCAGTAGTTAACTGAGCAGTCACGGAACATAAACTAAAGTAGTAGAAATTTTATGTTGCATTGTCTACCAATTTTTATAGGTTTACAATATTCCAAAAATATTTTCTTCTAAATCATCTCTACTAAAACATTTGGGCAGTTGATTTGTAAATTATTTAAAATGAGTTAATTCTTATTTTAATTTATAGACATAACTGATAATAATAAAATCATTGATGGTTATCGACGGCCTTATTGTTTTAACGACGCCTTAGCTTACCACTGTAATAAATGTAGATCCACAGTAGATTCGATAAACCGGAAGAACAGTATCCATATTGCTATAATATCGAAATTAAAGACTGAATACTCCCTGTATCGTGAACTTTAACTAAACAATTAATAGAATAAAGAAGCGCCTGAAATTATTTTAAAAATTTTATTTATTGGTATTTACAACTTTATATAATATATGCATCACGTAAGTGTTTGAAAAAATATTCCAATATATAAATATTCCAATAACGTTACAATGACATTCCTGGTTATTGATTTGAACTAATAATATTTTACCAATATCTTGCAACTCAAATTCCGACGAAAATAGTTACAACATCTTAATCTTACATTGCAGTCCATTCGACTATCGATTGTAGAATAGTTTTTCTTAATTATTTGAGAATGAATAGAATTTGTTCTGTTGCAACTTATCAGATAATAATGCTTTTAAAAATATCGTTTGAGGGAGTATTTTGACCCGTATAGGCTCCAAATCTGAGTCAGCCAAACGCAGGAAAAAAGCGTATCCAATAAGTGTTTGAACAGTGCCTGATAATGTTTCAAGTTGCTCGCAACCTCATTAGTCAATGTTTGAGGATTATTTAAGCAATATTGTGAGGGAGCGCCGTTGATAAGAGCTTAGAGCCTTGCATCTAGGCTATCAATATATGTAGGGGCTATCCTTAATTACAGATTCCAAAATAACTTAAATATTAGCGTACTGATGACTGATCAGTTTATATTTAGAAATGTGGACTCCTAGGAACGATTCCTTTAAACGTGGAGTCTTCTCGGATCTATCAAAAATGTTTTTTCATACAGAATCCTGATTTTTTATTTTATTCTTTCCATGTTGATAATATTCTAAGTTTAAACTATTCCTTAGATATAATTAAAATTTCCCCATATTTAAGTAGATTATCTCATCAACGTACGTTTAAGAATATCTAGTATATATATTTTGAAAGAAAGAAAAATAATCTTTATTCTGGAACAGTTTATCCTCTAAGAATAGCATGAAAGTACCGTAAAAAGGTATTATTGTTTGGCGCCGTACACATCAGGCATCAATCGCTGTAGATAATAAGTTATATACATACGAATATATAAGACAGAAAATAAAACTAAAAACAAAACTTCGATTTTATATAAAAAACATACTTATCCCTATATATTATTTCATAATTTCGGTAATTGATAATTGAGGAGATGGAGGAATAAATAATGTTTAAAGGAAGCGAGAGAGGCAGAATTGCGAATTGAAACGGATAAGAAATTCCAAAATGAGGCTGCACGAATAATAAAGGATTTTTCAAAAGCGTCAATTCGATGAGAAGGGATGTACAAATCAATGGGCTCAGATCTGGTATTCAAATGATCAATGAAAGACGAATGGTAAGGATGTCGCAAATATACGAAGGTTTTTTTTTACTAAGTTAGTTAAGTACGTTTAAGTACGAGTCAAGCACCCTTTATATCCCCAATAGATAGTAAGTCCCCTTAAAACTTCTTTTTTAAATTATCATCCACAGCGTTTTAGTTTTTTATTCTGGTTAAATTTTTCTGTTTTATGGTCTTTGCAATAACTCCTCTTCTTCCTAAAAAAGAATTTATCTTTATAAGATATCATCACTTCTTTTACCATCTCTTACGCATTTTAATGCACTTAGATTGAGTTAGTATGTTTTAGTTAAAAAAAAAAAAAAAAAAAAAAAAAACTATCATGTCTAGTTTTTTTTTTTTTTTTTTTTTTTCTAGAAAAATTTTTTTTTTTTTTTTTTTTTTTTTTTTTTTTTTTTTTTTTTTTTTTTTTTTTTTTTTTTTTTTTTTTTTTTTTTTTTTTTTTTTTTTTAGTAAAATATACTAGGTATATATTATTTCTTATAAAATGATTGATTTAAAAATCATAAAGAAAACATTTGCTTTGTTTTCAGTAATAAACAAGGAATTATTTGATAAAATTAAATCCTTGGAAAAGGGAACGATCTAATTATCCTTCCTAATTTCCTATTGATAAATAATTATTAATATTGCACTTTGCGTTGCAGAAACAGAATGGATTACTAATAAGTCCCTTAAGTACCAAAATAAGTTATTAGAATTAACAATTAACTGTGGCTAACCTCAGTTTTTTTTTAGATATATTTTTTTTATGTAAAAATATTAGTAAAGGTAATTAGCCTTTAATAATGCTGTGAATATATTCATTTTCGAAATATCTCGGGAATCGCAAGTAGGTTGCCGCTTTGAGGTGCGGCAGTTTTCGTTTTGAAGCGATGACAATCTGCCTTTGTGTCCCTGCCATAACGCTCATGGTTAAACCAGTCATCTCTTATCTTTTAACTTCTATTTTCCTTTTTAGTATTACCTTTTTTTTCGTTTTGTTAGGAATAAAATATGAACGTTAAGATAATAATTTCAAGGCTCATTCATCATCTAGTGACTATTAAAAGGTTTTTCAAAGATCCCGAAATAAACTCGGCAATTACAGCTAATTAAAGAATTTCCGGCTAACATTAAGTTAAAAATGAACGCTCAACTGTATACCCATTGCATTTGCCCCAGTCCGGAAAACTACAGGCTCTCAGCGAAGATAGTTTTTTTTTTAATTATGAAAACAAAAACATGCCTGGACTAATGTGTTAACTGTTTGCAAACAGATCATGGACTGTGGTGGTGGCAAGGTCGGTACTGTGGCGGCGCGAACTTGTGAAGCACGAAATAGAATATCTTAAATTTTCAGCCAATAGGAATCTTCCTCTTAACAATATAGTTTTGTCTTCTTGGCTATTGGCACCGCGTATGTTTAATTTTAAGTTTAGGCAAGACAGTTTTCATTATCTTGTTTAAGATTAGCCTTAGGGAAAGTAAACATTTCGATGGTTTATGGCAGATATATACTAACAAATTTATCACAGTTCGGAATGATTTATGATTTATTTGTTAATTTCGCGACCCGTGATGCAACATGGAACACCTAGGAATATTTGCATTAATTGTTTATTGATTATAAATGTATGATAATAAAGTTTATCATAACTATTCTAAACTACTTTTAAAGCCGAAATCAAAGAACGATAATTCAACTCAAGTGTTAAAAGTATAATTTATATTTACCTGAAATTCGGCAAAACAGCTTATTAATCGGTCAGAAAGAGTTACAGTATATTTTTGGAAAATATTTTAATGTAAACTGTACTTAAATGTAAACTCATAACTAAACTCATAGATAAACATGCATGTTATCAGTAAATCATGGTCCCTTCGTAGCATCCCAAACACTAAAATCTCATACGACAAACCTTCAAGAATGGTTCCAAAACAGGCGAATAAATCAAAAATAATAGCATCAGATAACCTTTAACCTTCGACGTAAACCTACGACTTCTTGTCTTTAAGTAACCTTTCATAATATTCCACTGATCTCACTTGAACAGACCCGCTACCTAGAAAACGCCTATCTTGTAATCCACATACAAGACTAAAACGACATTTACTAGACAAATGCTCTAAGATGTCAATTAATCACAAAAGATTCATTTACATAATTAGACTGATTATAAGCAGCAGACTGATTTATACATACGAAGTGGATGTCTGGGGCTCCACAAAACCATCTTCATCTCTTTTCCAATCCTTCGAAAAATATTTAATGCTCCTTACTTTGTCCCAAATAAATTTTTCTACAAAGGCCTTAATGATTCATAAGTTGCTGATTTAGCCCAAACGAAATACCTATCCCTTCATAGAAAACTCCACAACCATTCAAATCTACTAGTCTCTTAATTTGCTCCCCATTCTATTCCCGACAACTCTCCGAAGCGTCTGTAAAGAAGATGGCCTCGGGGCATTCTCATAAATAAATTTTATTGTAGTGCTACCTGTGGGTATTTGCTTTACAAGCAATAGACATTTTATTATGCATGTTATAATTTTAGCATGTGGGAATTCCGTGGTGAATACCCTAAGTTGGTTCAGTCTGCAAGCACTAGCTTTGTACAAGCCTGTACTAACACAGTGTATCCACTACTCAAACAAACTAAAATTTACTTACTGTCCCAACGTTACCCCATCTTACGGTTTAGTACTTCATAATTTGTATATTCAGAGGTTGTTTTATTTTATTTTATTTTATTTTACAGAGGTTGTTTTCTTACGGTTTTTTATTTTATTTATTTTTACATTATAACATATTTCCAATAAAAATTGTTCTTTAATAATAAAAAAAAATTACAAAAAAGAAATTGTTGATTTTTGTATAGCCTTTGATTCATCGTATGTATTACATATATGTTTACAAACATTTGCCAATACTTTTCGTATATATAACCTAAATGAGAAGCAAATAATCATATCTTTCTTGAGTATGTTTGTTTTTTTTTCGCGGAAGGTTTCTATCGAAGTTCCTCAAATTATCTCAAGTGTTCCGGTTTATTTAGGAATTTGCGATTGAGCACATCGACTCAATTTTTTAGCATCACAAAAAAATATATATGAATTATATCATTACATTATATTTAATTTTAGGTAGTAAGGAATCCGTTATTTTAAAATCGGTTTAGGGAAGAATAGTTTGTTAATTAAAATCAATATAATTTGTTTTCGATGTCTCAAAGTCGATTCCTTGAAATCTATCTAAACTGCTGACGTTTACGATAGTTTTGTAATACTTAATTATGAGATTGTTATACACCCTTTCTGCTCCGAAAAAAATCGTCTTACATAATGAAAAGTTGTTGCTTGATACAGAATTTATAACTATCGTCATCAATCGGTGAAAATACTTGCTATTGAATAACTAGAAAATATTAAGTGCATTTTTTAATTGCGGAAGCTGAAGCATTAAAAAAACCAATGCAACCAGACAACAGCACAACTTAATCATAAATTGATATTGTTAGGAGATTTTGGTTATACCAGAATAAAGATTATTTTTCATTTCGTTACATGATCATACTGGTTTGCGATGCCTAATACACCACTGAAACAAAATTTGAAACTTTAAGTAATTAATAAAATCCGAAATCCTTAAATTGTCTATCTTCTTAAATAAGAATTTGTAAAATTGATTCTTTTTTCATATGATGGCAGAATTATAATTAACTTACACGGTATTTGTTATAGATAAGACATCTATTTGCTGTTTACTAATATATTCTTTGTATAATTATAATTATAATTATTTTTAATGATTCGGTTTGATTTATTTAGCCTTCATACGGATTATTCTTTGTGATAGAAATCTATTTTTAAACCTTGGTATTAGTACTGAGGATCCAGAAGATTTTTGGAATCGGTATCGGTATCACAACACATCACTAATTTTGTGTAATCATCATTACCTTATCTTATTATTAAATTCAAAATCAGATTTTTATGATTGGTCTAAATCTATTATTACTTTTAATGATTATTTGAGTTAAAAAAAAAAAAAAAAAAAAAAAAAAAAAAAACGCTAAACTAGAAAAACATAATTTTTTTCTTAGAAACTTTAAATTTTGAAGTTCATTATATTCATAAGTGCCTTGTGAATCACCTGAAATCAATTGGAGGGGGTATAAAACCAAAATGTTATTTTATTGTAATTTTGATAATTAGAAGTAGATATAGAAAAAAAAAATCTTGTTTATCACATCATTAATGAAAATTCTGAGCCTGCACATGTTCCTAATATGCTGAGCATTCAGATTAGGATAATGAATCTTTGCAAATCATAAATAAGAAAATAGAGAGTCAGAACAGAACATAGATCCAAAATAAATGTTTTGAATTTACTATTAATTTAGGCAGATAAACATTCTTTGATTAAAATGATTAATCGCTAGAGTACTATATTTACCTTGAGTCATGAAGAAGTTACGATTACTGTTGAAATCGCCTCCTGTCGTTTCCGGTCGGTACTCAACGATTCGTTGGTCTCTCCTGTCAAAAATATATTTTTAAAAAAATCAATAAAATTATATGAAAGAAATAATCAAACAGTACCTGAAAATATAGTTATTACTATTTAACATAAATTTATGTACATGCATTACATAGTTGTTAAATTTAGAAGCACAAGGTTTTAAATCATCTCTTTTTGAGTTAAAACTGGTCTCTGAGTTGTGAGGTTTAGAATACCTAGTGCGTTTTTAGTTGCGACTGTTTCATTAGCAATCATATTACTATGAGTGATAATAATAACTCTAGGATTTGGATACTAGATAGCATTGTAAATTATATCATGGCATTTTCTTAGAGATAGCATTCTAGCTGCATTAAAAGTCTACTATGAAAGCAAGCTACTAACAGTCTATTAATGAAAGCAGTGGCCTCCAGGTTAGAAAAAGGACGCTTATAATTAGTATCACTTTTTTTATTTGAGTTGCATCTTTGGAGGGAGATTGAACTATTTATCTGATAAAATTTGCAACATCACATTTTTCCGACTTCCTAACTGATACTTCTGCTGCGAATTCTAATACTTCCGTACTTCGTGACTCTATAATATTTTAAACTTTATTCAAATTCCCTTGGGCACAGCAGCCCTCGAATCGTTTAACAGGGTGAATTGCCAAACTAAGAAGATGTCAAAGTTTCTTACACTAGCACTCGAAAGTTAACAACAGTCTCGCCAATCTAAATTCTTCATGATAAATCTGTCCGAACGTCTTCCAGCCTCTTCATTTCGTTTTAATTTTCGTAACTGCCAATTTTAAATGAGTCCTCAACACAGCTAAAGACGTTTAAATAATATTCTATAATTCAAATTTTTGCAATATAGCAATATATATTGAATCCATGTCCTTATAATTTCGTCATATACTAAATAGCTCTCTTAGCGTGATACAAAATACATAATGAAATGAAAGCAGCTTAATGTTTCATTCTTGGTTTGTTTTGTTTTTTCACACACCTCCTAAGTAACCTCTACCATAAATTTAATGGAATACTTTTAATAAAGGAATCTTTAAGTTTGAAAAATGCCTTAATTTACAGCGCGTCAAAAAATAGTTATACATTTGGTCAAATAATGAACATATTATTTCGAGAATACTTTATTTGTGTATTCAGTAATTACAAACTAACAATGAAAAAGAATCAATAAGATGTTATAAAAAGCTCAATTCACAGAATAAACTGTTTAAACAAAATCTTACTTGCCGAGTCAGATACTATTTACATCGTGCATACTCTGGAATCCACCTGCTAAAATAAAAACACCCGCTAATACTGTTCTAAAAACATCTCCCCATTACACCTAATACAACGATTTCATCAATTTTGATAATACATTGTTTTCTCCTAGATTGGCCATTCGTCCTACTTGAAGGAGTGAGATAAGGAAAGAAGGCTTACTTGTTTCACGAATTTTTTATTAAATCAGATAATAGTTCACCTATTTATGGAAAAAATAGAATGAAAAACTCTTACCTAGGGGAAGGCTTGAAAGGTTAATCAACCAAATAAAAGATACCATAATTAAGAACACCAAATTTTGTAAGGATTTTCCTATGTAATAAAAAGTTTTAGCTGATTTTCCCTTATATTACTTATTTTTATCAGATAAACACGGGCAACAAGTTACATCAATTAAAGTTATACATTATTATAATATCCTATATATATTAACATATATTTTTGTTTCAAGACAAAAATGTGTGTCAGTAGTTTTTGGTATAGTAACCGGATTAAACCTTGAAATATTATTATTGAATAAATTTAGTGCCAATTGTATTTTGACATGGACGTGTCTTTTGGCTGGGGGTCTAAATTTTTATTATGTAACGCTTTTTTCACCCTCAAAAATGTAATTTTTTGATGATTTCTTGTACGTAATATTTTGGAGAATACTTTTTGTAATATAACATTTGTCGCTAGGACCTACCGTTTAGGAGCTATATTGCTTTGAGTAAAAAAAAGCCAGGATTTACCTATATTTTTAAGTGTCGGCCTTTTTTGGCACGCTCCAGCTCTAGTTATCTTATTAGAAATATAATGGAAGATATGTTTTGTCATATAGCTTTTGTCGCTAAGATCTACTGTTTAGGAGCTATATTGGTTTGAATGAAAAAAGTCCTGTTTAAAACCCATATTTTCTCTCAACTTTGTTTATTTACTTATTACCAACTGTTAATTAAATTTAATTATTAATTTAAGTAATTTTATCCTTGTAATTTTAAGATGTAAGTTGATGAAAGAAGGAAAAAGTTGAAAACGATTAGGGTGTGATTCAAAGACTGATGGGTTCCTAAGTCCCCAAGAAGTTTGGTGGGCATGCCTTCAAACTTATAGAGGATATTTTGCTTGTGTGATCCAAAGAGCACTCAGACATCCGTCCGCTGTTTAATAAGATTTTTAAAGAACTTTTACACGTAGTATATTATAGATAGACATATCCATGATCTATTTTTTTCTCAGCCAATGAAATTTATTATAACTTTTTTGGTGTATAGATGGGTAATACATATAATAGTCCAGTCAGTGGGTGCTGAAATGAGGGGTGTAGAGTGCATGAAATATGCGATGATTTTTGACTCATAGCTTCTTTAGTAGTTAGAAGGTAAACATACAAAACTTCCCCACCCCTGGGGGTGAGCTAACGGTGGGGGGGAGGGGAGAAGTTCAATGTATTTAGTTTTTAGATTTCATCTCGAAAACGGTTGGCTCAAGAAAAATAGGTTCCGGATCAAAATTAAAGCTAATTAAATTTCCTATAAAATTGATTCTATATAAATTTGGTGAAATTCCAACGGTTTTGTGGATATACGTTATTGAATATCGAACATTTTAGAAAATGCTTACCTCACTTTTTGTTAAAAATATGCTTACAATGCCAAAAACGTATATATGAAATAAAAGTAAATTTAATGCTCTACAATTTTTATTCTGACATTTTTTCTGAGAAACGATCTTGGAAGGTACTAAAACCAAAATTTTGACAAAAAAGGTGAGGTAATATTTGTTTTTTCCCGAAAATCACAGATTTTTAATAACTTATACCTCGAAAACCGTTGGAATTTTGACAAACTTATATACAATCAATCTTATAGGATATTTAATTAGCTTTAATTTTGATTCGAAACATATTTCTCTAGTGTCAACCGCTTTCTATATGTATCGAAAAACCAAAAAATTGAACTTCTTCCCTCTCCTCCACCGCTCACACCCCCAGGGGCGGGGACTTTTAGTATGTTTACCTTCTAACTACTCCTAACAAAGCTATGATGAATAAAATTATCGCATATATTTCATGCACTCTACAATGTGTTTATTGACTAGACTTTCTTTTTTTTTTTTATTACGTGTTTAATCCTAGTACCTCTAAAGGTACCTTCTTTAGAGTATAGAGGCCGGGTCCAAACCGGTTAGTTTCTATAGGACGACTCCCTCCGCTAGTGGCTCATGGTTTGGCTAAGTTCTATATTTGCCCTCGCTGGCTGTGCGAATGGCGTATATAGTCCCATACTGGCCTCCAGCCAAAGCTTTTCTCGGGGGAATCTCAGTTCGACTTATCTGCTATTTCTGTGTCAGTCTCCAGTTTAGTTTCCGCTTGAAAGGTCTTTTCAAAAGGTGGTGCAAGTAGTTTTGATCGAGTGTCTTTCTGGAAAACTGCACCTCTTTTATTAAAATACATAATAAGGTAAGTTTTACAATAAGAAATTATATTTTATATTTTCAAAATAGAAAATCGCAAAAGCTCGTTTATAGCAAACAACATTTTTTATTCGATGTATTTTTTTTTTGTTAACTATTATGGATATATACAAGTGTATACACTATATAATAAGTAAATTTGTAAAAAATAATAATGTCATGTTAATAGCATGTAAAGAACTACTCACTAGTAGCACTTCAATAAATGTTCTACATTAGAAGGTCTCTAGACCATCTTCTTTTTATACGCCTTGGAGGATTATCAGGAATTGAGTATGGGGCAAGTTGGGAGATCAGTCTCATCACTGTCATGTACATGAGTCTTTTGTAATTAATCGATATCCTAGAGCGTTTGTCTAGTAAAAGATGGAGTAGTCGGTAACGACGAGCAGTTTCTTGTCATATAAGTTTAGTATGTGTCAATTAATAGTTAATTATGAAATACTGAATATCATGAATTATTAAATCCCTTATAATTTTGTAAAAATAAAAACAAAAAGCATTTAGTTGAAGTTAAAATTTGTTGACTCATTTTTATAATCCATAAGAAGTGATCTTTTTCAGTCATATAAAGCACATGTATGAGAATCATCAACAAAAACTCTAGATAAATAATATCCACAATGTGCACTCGAAATTTAAATAAATGAATAAATCATCCAGTCTCAAACAAAATAATTTTTCTTCTCAACTGCTGTCTTCAAAACCATTTAAGCAATTGCAAACTAAAAACAGAAATCTCAACAAAAATACAAACACAATCGACTGTTAAGTTCGTTTATTTAACATTCTATATCTATGATTCAATAATATTAGACAAGTAGGAACGTTGTAAATATTTTCTTCCCATCGTAAATTAAAGATTATTTTTGTTATTTTTTTATTGAACTACAAAGCAGCGTTATTTTTACTTTGTTTATATTATCGCATATTTTTGAGATATCATTTGTAATATCTAGCTTTCATTATAATTTCACAATTACTTATAATTAGTTTTATTGTTTGACTGGTAGTGAATGTTTTTAAACCTAAATATGTATTTTCTAAACAGACGCACAATATAATGAAAACTATTATGCAAAAGTGAATGAATCACTTCATGAATTCTTTATTGTTATGAAAAAACAAAACAAAAAAAAAACATTGAGATAAAAATTTTTCAACTCTTTTTTTTTTTTGTTCCTTTATGGTGCCGTTTCAGATGGTCATTATAATGTTTTATGAATTCGCATAAACTTTCTTTCTATCTATATAATTGTATTTCCAATTATAATTATGCTCGGTATTTCCATTTGATACTGTATTTGAAACTCGGTGAGCTGTTTAGATAGACGGTGTTGTTTATTTCATGTAATTGCAAGTTTAGTTTGGAAAAGTTATGTGACTAGAAGAAAAATCGTTTGGACTTCGCTAAGAAGTTATCTGTTAAGAAAGTAAAATATACATGCGAATTCTCAAACAAAAAAAAAAACATCACTCAGGCCCTATTTTCTTCTCTACCAGAATTAAAATTAAAATTTAAAAAAAAAAAAAAAAGTATCTGAAATTATTGAAAAATTAATGGAATATAATATTAAACTATTTTTTCTAATCCTCATGATTATGCATGTAATAAATTAGAGGGGTGTATACAGTTTCTTTCGACAACCTATATTAATGTTCTTGAACGTAGTTTGCCCATTGATGAGTGATATATCATAATGCAATTCTTGTTATCAGAATGATACTTCTACCAATAAGGCTATGCTATCTCAAATAATATAAACATGTCATTGCGATGAAGAAGATGCTGACAGTTGGTCCACGATCCAACTCTATTTGGCCAACTATTATCAGACACATTAGGGCGGAAGAAAACTGATGCGGGCCATCCTTGAGTAGATAACCTTAGCTGCACAGTTCGTCATGTCATTATTATACAGCTTCCTAACAACTTCAAATTATTTCATATATATATATATATATATATATATATATATATATATATATATATATATATATATATATATATATATATATATATATATATATATATATATATATGAATGTATGAGTGTGTGTGCTTGCGTGCGGTGTGTGAGTGTGAGTGTGTATACACACATGCAATATAGTTCAGTCAGTAGGTAGTTTCCCTCCCAAATGGTCACAACTTGATGAAATGTTATTATTTTTATAATATCAATTCTTAGGCATAACTCCTATTTATTTATATATGAAACTACATGTTTCGGAGTCTTGGCTCCATCTTCAGTTTGTCTTACAATCCGTGATTACTATCACATTGTCTATTCTACTACCTCACAACCATATTACTGGGCAATCGCCCAATATATGATATATATTATTCTACATTTTGTAGGAAGATGAATTTCCTAAAATTTTGATTGTAAATTTATTTTTATGTTAGGTGACTATCGAGATATAGACAGGGTTTTTGTGATAGACCAGTTACTTCTTTTTATCGTAAAAATTATTTTACAGTTTTTATCTCGGTTGAATTTTTATTTGGTATCTAAATTGAAATATTAACTTTACCGCTTAACAAAAAGTGAATCAAGCAGAAAAAAAAATCAGTAATGATATTTTCGTCTAGCTATTTAGGCGCTAGTGTTTTTTGAACTTAAATATACTTTAAAATAACTGCTGTAGCAACTCATAAAAAAGCTCTCCATTTTATAACAGTTTTCCTCCTCCAAGCGTTCCAAAAGTGGATTAAAAAATCTAAAAAAACGATTAAAAATAATAGAAATTTTTATTATTGTCAGAATGTGGCCAATATGATGGCACATTCGTCTTCCCTATTGAAATAATACTACGAGTATACACAATGTTCGAAAGTGCCGATGTGGCTATATTATCCGTGGTTAATGATAGCACTCTATCAACCCAAATGATTTTTTCATTTTCCCGGCAAAAAATTTTATTCTTTTTTAGGGTTTTACGTCCCTAGGTACTTTAACCAGGGCATAAGAAACATATTAGGGTTATTTTATAGCAAGCAGTATTAAAAAAATAAAAAATAAAATACATTTACGAAATTTTTAATTCATAAGCTTTATTTCCCTCCATTGAGTTCATCACGCATTCGATAGGTTGTGTGAATTCATGCTTAAGGGATATGACCCATCTGATACAAATCAGTGACAAATCATAAGTAATTGGAAATTTCGCAATTTTAATATGTATATATATATATATATATATATATATATATATATATATATATATATATATATATATATATATATTTGTATATATGTGTGTGTGTATTTCAAAATACAGCTTGCTTTTATTTAATTCATATTCCCTGGTTAAAGAATATAGTGACGTAAACACTTAAAGAAAACTGAGACTTTTAGCGTAGAAAATTAAAACAAACATTTGTTGGACTTTTTCACCTGTTAGTACATATATTATAAAGTTGACTTTAGAATAGAATTGGAAGGTGCTTAAAAATTCCAAAAACGGAAAATCTGCGGGATTAGGAGGAATACAAGTGGAGTGTTTAAAAGCAGGCGGGAAGGTTGTAGTTCGGGCATTGGTTAATATATTCAATTTAATATTGCAAGGGCAAGACATTCCAGAAGAACTGAGACTAGGATACCTGACATTCATATATAAAAAAGGAGATAAAAGTATATGTGGCAACTACCGAGGAATATGTGTCCAAAGCAGTATAACGAGAATCCTAGGGAAAGTCTTAAAGGACAGATTGGAGGCATGTTATAAATCCTGCATTGATAATATATTTATAATGAGACAACTAATAGAAAAATGTAAGGAAAGACAGCAAGAACTACATTTAGCATTTGTAGATTTGGAAATAGCATATGACCAAGTACCTGGGAAAGCAATGTGGAGAGCTCTGCAGGAACGAGACATTGACACAGGCCTTATAGGGGCAATCCAGATTATGTACAGAAAAAGTAGATACAAAATTAAACAAGGCAAAAACTTGTCAGCTGCTTTTGAATCCTCGAAAGGATTAAAACAGGGATGCTGTTAATCCCAACCTTATTTAAAATATACTTGGATGCAGTGACGGAACAGTGGTTTAGGAAACGTAAAAGGATCGGCATTCCTATTGAAGAGAATTTTTTGTGTACAATCTTCTTCGCAGACAATCAGGTGGTTATGGCTCAGAAAAAGAAGACCTAATGTTGATGATGAGGAAGCTCATGCGATGTTACAAAGCCTGGGGAATGAAGATAAGTTTTGACAAAACCGAATACATGTGGGGAATGAAGATAGCGGAGGAAATGTTAACCGGAGAATTTAAAAAAGGTCTGATGGGACAAAGCAGATGTGATTGGTAGGACAGAGAACTGTGGAAGGATAGTTTGACCTAACGGAAACCCAAAGAAAGAAAGACTATAGAATTGAATTGTGTATAAAGTGGTCGTAAGTTTACGTTTTTTAGTATTTTCTTCCGGAATGTTTAGTTTTTGCGACAGGAGTAGTTGAAATTCGGATACTGTAACTCAAAATCTAACAATAAAAACCGACTGATAAAAAAATTCATATTTTTTTCTGGGATCCCCTCCTTCGCTATCACGGTGACTACATATTCATCATTTCCTAGTGTCCCTGAGAGATTGGTTGTTATCATCCTGATGCATTTGAAACACAAGAGAAGTTCTACTACAATTCGAAGAAGCTTCGGTTTGACGAAGGTTTATATCGAGGATACCGGGGACATGTAGAATATGGAGATAAACTTTATATCTCGAGGAGCCACTGGATCAGCAGAGATAAAGTTTCTTCCCACACTTATACTACAATCTTACTCTCGGTTACTATCAGTGTTACAGTTTATTTAGATGTCATTAGCTACTAGTGTTATAGTTCACGGATTATAATTTGTTTCTTAATGCGTTACAAATATAAAATGTATCGAGCACACATAATTATTTCGTTTGGTGTTGGCAGAATCAAGGAATAATCAATTTGCATTTATGTATGTATGTATGTATGTATGTATGTATGTATATATATATATATATATATGTATATATATATATATATATATATATATATATATATATAGACACACACACAGGGGAGTACCTCTTGGTGTAAAAAAAATAATAGGGTGAAACTAGATCAAAAAAGTAGAAAAATGCCGCAGACCTCACTTTTCTATTCCAATCCGTTGCAGATATACGATAAATCAAAGATTTTTTTGAGGAAACCAGGTTTTTTTTTTATCATAAAAGTTTTAATATCTCTTGTCTCTGTATTTGTTTAAATATTTTTCAAACTTTAGCATTAAAATTTCTATAAGAGCAGAGTACATGTAACCTTGAATTTTACAAACTTGTCACCTAAAGAACAGCTTGATCTTCACCTTCTTTAGGGAAGTCACAATGTCTTATATAACTTCAATACTCCCCGTTTTTCGAAAAAAACTATCTACAAAACTGCAAATCGCACAAGAATTTTGTACAGCAAAATATCTAAACGTTTTAATTAAATAATTAATAAGGAATTGCGTCTTGGATAACAATTTTTGGTATGGTTCTAATTGAAGACTCTATTGACATTTTACCTGTCTGGCTGATTAGCAAAAAAATAGTCAAATGTGAATCCAATTACAATTTTTTTTTTTTTATATGGTTTACTTTTCGTTAAAATTATTAATTAGATTAACGTCATTACTCCAAACAGATAATTTTTTTACATCTGGAAATTTGTATCAATATTGAAATATAAGGAATACGCGTTTGTTTTTATTAAAACAACATAAATATTTTAGAAATTTCAAGATATTCCAAATCTCACGAAAATTATGAATTTTCAGGGAGAGAGATAGATTAGATGAGTCAACATAACTTAAGCTAAACCCTCTTCTTTGTATTTACGGAAATGACAGATTTTTTCGGTAATAATTTATCCTAAATTTATCCGACATCTATTGACGAAGGGATCAGCTCCCCGATCTTGGCACAAATTCAAGACCGCATATTTTCATTCATAAATAGAATCCTGCTTTAGTTTGACCCTGCTCTGCTGATTCCTTCAAATCTACTCGTACTTAAACGAAGAGAATGTCGAAACAATTACCTATTGTTATCCCATTGAGGCGCTTATTATATTTAAGGAAATATTTTAAACTATTAATACAGGTTTAGTGCAATCACAAAGAGAATTGAGAATTTTTATCTTTTGCATTACCCATACATCTAAAAAAAAAAAAAATATTGATATAAAAAATGTTTATAGATATTTACAACTGTATACTATATATATAAGTAAATTTGTGAAACCTTATTACAATGACATGTCGATAACTTGTAAGGAACTGCTCATTAGTAGCAGCTCATAAAAGTTCTAAATTAGAAAGTCTCTTTTTTGCTGACACCTAGCAGGGTTATCGGTGATAGAGTGTGTATCGAGAGAAGAATAATGGATTTGAATGGGTTTGGAATTTACTATGAAAGGTTAGGTATATGATTTAAGCTAAAACAGCAACATATGGAACATTAAGATCTTTATGGATACATTTATTTGGGACTAAACAAGGAGCATTGAGGATTTTTCGAAGGATTTCGAAACGTAAGGATTGGAATACCCATATCTACATAAAATGTTTGAAAAATCCAATGATAATATTTGTTGCTACTTTTAGTGAGAAGAGTGAAGCAGTTAGACATGTTGAGCGTTTGCTTCTTAAATTTAAAGAACACGGTTCAAATCTTTGCTCTCACTATAGAAATGTAGTGGGATGTATCAGCTGTATTGGGTGGGAACCAAGGTTTTTAAGACTATTCCTGAAGATAAATCAGGCACCTATCACACTCCAATTCTGGAATATTAAGGTCACGAATGAAATTCTGGTCACCTAGCCCCGCTGCTAAATTTTGCGAATTAATTGCGTACTCTATATCAATTTGTTGAAATTTACAACTGTATAAAAAATAAATCTAGTAAATGTCATATAATAATAACGTTCACAATAACAAAGCAACTACTCACTGAGTGGTACTTCAATTAAAGTATCCTGCTAACTGAGAAAAATAAATAGAAACTAATTTAATAAACACAAACTTTATTAAAAATTACAAAACTAGAAAAATTAAAATTCCTAACAGGCAAAATTTACAATAAAAAGAACCTTTCCTCCAGGGCAAAACTAGGGCATTACAATGTGGTGGTAAAGCCTGTGTATGATGGAGACCTCATGCTTACACAGCTTGGAAAGACTGCTAAGAATAGAAAAGAGGATCTTAAGGAAACTCTATGGGCCCTGGAAGACACAGGAGGGGTACAGGCGAAGATCTAACGAAGAATTTTACAAAGAAATCGAGGACCTGGAAACTGATGTGAGAATCAGAAGGCTGATGTTCTATGGGCACATGAGGAGGATGAAGGAGGATTGATTAAACAAGAGGATCTTTGACAGGATTTTTAGCTACAAAAGTATGGGAGGATATACGAAGCAAATGAGAGATGAAGTAAAGAAACTTAAAATTTCGGATGCAGACTGGATAGAGACACGTACAGGAAGAAACTGAAAAATCTTACCTGTATTAGGGGAGAAAAAAAGAGGGGTACTAAGTGGTCCGAAGAAAAAAAAAGAGATGCATTCAAAGATCATAAAATTGCGATGGGAAGAAAGGAAGTCAAGATCCCGTAAACAACTTAACCAATGATATTCGCGTGGTCCTGAGTGGCCGTTATGTGTAAAAAAAAACAACAAAAAATTGACTTTTTTTATTTGTTTGTTTTATTTTATTTGACAGATCTTGCTCGGTCTCTCTCGGCTGTTCAAAATTTTTGTTATATAACATTTTTCGCTAGGACCTGCCGTTTAAGGAGCTATATTGTTCCAATGAAAGAAGACGTTGAAGACACGTTTGAAATCCCTATTTTTTCTCAACTTTGTTTATTTCGAATAATCATTAATTGTTAGTTTAATTTAAATAGTTTAAAAAGATAGTAAAAAAATAAATAACATAAGGGAATAGACGGGCAGCAGGATTAAGCTATTTAATTTGAAAATTTATCTTCTACAGACAAATGAATTGACAACCTCTAAAAGATGTTCCATGTTATTCTTTCTTTAGCCGACAGGCTTCAAGAAAATCTTTAATTTTTTATATTGCATTTGTCGCTAGGGCCAACCGTTTAGGAGCTTTACTGATTTAAATAAAAAAAGTCTCCTTTGAAACTGCTATTTTCTGCTAAATTTATTTCGAATAATCATTGATTTTTAATTTAATTACTACTTCAAGTAATTTGATCCCTCAATTCTAAAATGAAAATTGGGAAAAGTTGTAAATTATGATAGAAATATCCATGATCTATCGTTTGGTAAAAAATAAAATATGTTCGGTTTTAATCTGTCTAATATGGGAATTAATATTGTAGAGTTGTTAGCTAATTTAAGTTAGTTTTGAGAAACGGGCAACTTTAATGGAGCTTTTGTTATGAATTTCCAATTTATTGAATTTATTCCTAATTTCCGCTGTATGCTACTTACAACTTATACTTAAACAAAATGTTTTTCTTACATATATTTTTTTTTTTTTTTTTTTTTTTTTTTTTTAACTAAATTCTTGAAGGTCGGGCTCATTTCTGGAATTCTATCATGATTGTTGAAAATACTGTTATTAAATAAATAGTATTACTTTTATTTCACTCTGTGAAAAAATGTACTAGCCGTGATGACCTAAATAGGGTTGAGGGATGTAGGCTACTCCAACCAGTATTGATATTCAGCGTAGTTGGGAAGGATGCCGGGCGGCGCGCTGGCTAGGCACTCCCGCATAACGCAACGGCCTCCCTAAAATAGACAGTTGACAGCCCTCAGAAATGATACACCCTGTAAGAATAATATATGCGTAACACTCAAAACCGTTTACATATATGTTACTTCAGTTTTTTATAGGCCTAACTTCATAAAATATAACCACAAAAGCGATTGTAGAGTTGGTTTATATTAAATCACACAATAATGTTTATATTTTTCTAGCAACCTCCTTCGCAGCTTCGCCCGCGCTCATAAGTAAAGAACTTAACTAATAATTAAAGTTTTGTTTGTTGATCAATAAAAATTTTGTATTGAAGTATGCATACTTATAACTAAGCATTATTTCTTCAATTATATAATAACTGAAGATTATAATAATTTTTAATCAGCAGAAATAATTTTCTTGATTTTAATTTCTAACCATAAAAATATATGACATTCTGGCAAACCTCGTTTCTAACACTTGATATTGTAATATTAATTTTTTATTATTGTTAAACCTTCTTAGAACTATGAAAATGATGTAGTTAAAACTTGGTACAGATGGGTTCAGTAGTTTTACTATTGAAAACTCTATTAAGGAACCACATATCGGTCGATTTTCGAACTTCACTGGGATCCACATGTCGCACCTCACATCTAAATCTTTTTTAATAATTTAATTGAGTATAAGAAAATTTTATCACAAATATTGTATATACCAACCGCTACTGGCTTTTTGTCAATATTAAAATTAATAACAAACTATTAACAATTGGAAACATTTACTTGCCCCCTATATGTGATATGGATACAATACTGGAAGAACTATGTAACACTATTACGGAAATATTACTCAACTATTCGAACACTTACTTGTTTATTAATGGTGACTTTAACAGTCATGTAGGTGACCTAAATTGCTTGGAGGAAGAAACATTGTACAGTTCAAATCTATACGCTACAAGAACGAACAACCATAAACATGTTAACAGACGAGGAAAACAATTGGTGGAGGCGATGGAATCACTAGGTCTCATACTATGCAACGGCAGGACCCTTTTCTAGAGATATTAGATGATATGGAAGTTTACTATGGCAACGGCAGGCTTACCCTAAATCCTAGTTTAATTATATTGGTTGCATGTTAAATGGGAAGAGAACAAAAATATATTACTTCAGAACAAATTTAGCTTGCAGTGAGAAAATTTACTTAAATTCGCATGATGTAAACCAGCTCTATAAGAATTTCGTTGAATGCTTGCATGAAAGCATGTCTTCTGCCGGCATGCTTGTAATAAAAAAACCACCAAAGAAGATAAAGTCTCAGCCTAGCCAACCCTGGTTTGATTTAGAATGCAACAATCTGAAAAAGGGAAGTTAGGAGAAAATATAGAGTATTAATTAAATCCAATTTTCTACCGCAAGCGTTACAAGAATACATCCAAACAAGGGATTCCTACAGAACATTAATTAATGACAAAAAAATGAATTTAGATTTCAAATTATAACAAATCTGCGGGATACAAAAAATAGTAAACAGTTTTGGAAAACCGTTAATTCCCTGAAACCATACAAACTCAATGAAAATGCAGTAACCATAGAAGAATGGAGCGAATTCTACAGGGCATATTACGGTCAGAAGATCATTCAGAGCTTAGAATTCATCCCCTCCACCAATTCAACTCTAGAAGCTAATATAACGCTAGAGGAACTGCAGTTTTGTATCAATCTTTCTAAAAACAACAAATCTCCCGGACCTGATCTTATAATATATGAAAACTTTAAGAATCTCACCCCAGAGTGGGAACACTATATTTTGAATTTATTTAATGCTGTTCTTGATCAAGAAAAATTACCTACCCAGTGGTCTAAATCAAAACTCTACTTACTTTTTAAAAAAGGCAATAGAGGTGATGTTGATAATTACAGAGGTATATCCCTTATAATACGATGGCTAAACTATTTACCAGCATCATTGCGAGGAGAATAATGCTATGGGCGGACTCTCAGAATCTAATGCCCGAAGAGCAAGCAGGATTCAGGAACGGAAGAGGCTGAATTGATCATATCTTCACTCTTTCGGCACTAATCGGAATAACGTTCAAAACTGAAGGAAGATATCTATATGCCACGTTCATTGACCTCAAAAAAGCCTCCGATTCAATTAATTACGGACTCCTTTGGCAAAAGCTTATTACCCTAGGAATCGGAGGAAAAATTGTCAAAATTATTAAAATGCTGTACGACAACGCATCAACCCAAATTTCAGTTAATGGACAACTTTCGGATGATATTGACATCAACTTAGGACTTTTACAGGGCGAAAGTCTGAGCCCAACCTTGTTCTTGCTATTTATCTCCGACATAGTACAATTCTTCCATGACAAAGGAGCAACAGGTGTAAGCATAGACACATTACATGAGGTGACTATGCTCCTATTAGCTGATGATATCATCTTATTGAGTAATAGTTGGCATGGAGCACAGAAGAACATAAAAATAATACAGGAGTATTGCAGTAACAATTCTCTTACATTAAATGTAAATAAATCCAAAACTCTTGTCTTTCATAAATCTCCAAGGCTTAAACAGCTCAAACCGTTATACTGGCATGATAAGAAATTAGAGTATATAAAAAGGTATACTTATTTGGGAGTTCCCTTCACATTCATCCGAAAAATTTAAGCAAGCATGTGAACACTTTACTCAGAAGTCATTAGTTGCATCCGCAAGAGTCATAGACATACTGAAAAAAGGGAAAAGTGACTCTTGGGAAACAAAAAAAGCTTTATTTGACTCAATGGTTTCATCAATATTGCTTTACGCTTCTGAAGTATAGAGCCCCAATTATCTTGAGGCAATCGAAGCGGTCCAACTTAAATTTTTAAAGCGCCTATTTGGATGGCCAAGGAATACCCCAAACTATATAGTCCGTCTCGAAACAGGAAGAGAACCATTAGGCATGAAAGTGGTAAAAAAGATGACAAATCTATGGACCAAGCTCGAGTTTATGCCAGAAGAGCGACTCCCAAAACTCTGTTTTAATAGACTAAAATCACTAGACAGGGATAAGCCTGACATAGACTTTAACTGGGTGTCCCAATTTAGAGCGATAGCCGAGCTAAATGCCTTTGCAGAAGAGCTTTCTGTTCACAATACAAACGGACTTCTTCGATACAAAGGCGACATACTGGAAAAAGCACATAACCAATATTTCTCAGCCGACATTCAAAGAACTTTAAATTCAACTAACTACCCTTTATATAGAAGTCTATGTAGTTACAATACTCCCAATCCCGAAAAGTACCTTACATTTAAAGTTCATATAAAGAAATTGAAATGTGTCAGCCAATTAAGAGTTGCTAATTCAGAACATATCATAATTAATGGAAAAAAAACACAACTTTTTTGTTCAAGTCACAAGAAATCTGTATATCTTGCAATCAATTTATCCACAATAGTCTACACCACATTCTCCTTCACTGCCCAGCACACAATGAACATAGACACCAATTTCTTCAACAGTTCATCTTAGAATCTTCTGATAACCAAAGTATCCAAGCTATACTCGATATTGACAGTGTAGAGAAATTACATAAAGTTTACTATTACATGATGGGGCTCCAAAATGTGCTAAATCGTTTATCATGGACCATTTTCTATTAAGCGTCTGTTTTCAGTTTATCTTTAAAGTGAAATTTTTGTTAATTTATTTTTATTGTTTCTATCATAACACCAATTTATTCTCCATTCTATTATGTTTTGAAAACCAGAATGTATTAGTGAATCGAATTTTATTTATTTTATTAATTATGAAATGATATGTACATTAATTGTAATTTATAGCCAAGCTAGGCTCTATTTATATGGGGAAGCCCCCAAAGACAAATAAAAAATATCTATCTATCTATCTAAGTAAATTTTATCATGAATTTCAAGCTCTATATAACACTGTACCACTGTAAAAATTGATGAAATAATTAATACAGTTTCAACTCACATTTGGAGTATTTTTAATTCTATTTTTATTAATTTGATTAATCTCTCCCCCAGGACTCCACTAAACCATCTAATTCGTTTTGAATCCAATCCTTTCAAGTCAAAATTCCTTGTGTTATTCACAATTATCACAAGCTTATCGATAAAGATATTTATGTACCATATGTTGCTGTTTTAACCCAAGCCAGATACCTATCTTTTCATAATAAACTCTATAACTAATGAACCCGCTATTATTTCAACTTAATAAATAACCAAATAAACCTTTAATCAAGCCCCGTAAACTACCCATGTCAGCACGTTAAAAACCGCGTTCTGTTGTGAAATCCAAGTTTTTTTTTGGCACATTTTTCAATTCAACTCAAAAACTATTTGTTCCACCCAAAAATTTGTTATTTACAAAATTCAAGTTTATTAAATTGTGCGTCTAAAAACATCCCTAAACGTAAGATATGATTTAGGCGTCTAGTCACAATCGATTGTCACTAAATCGACGAATTTAGCTAACTTTCTCAAAAAGTATGTTTTGGTCATGTTTAATAGTCTAAAATACAAAAAACAGCTAATCTAATCTAAAATCTTATAGGGTTGGCACTTTTTCCGGCTGACATGTGTATTTTAAGGGGCTTAAATAGAATATTAGACTTCATATATGTAGTCTAATAGTAAATTCAACCATCTTTAAGAAGAAAAAAAGATGTAAATGGAAAAGCCGGATGCACTGAGGTTTATACCGAGAGAAAAGGCGGTGTCTTGATTGAGCGAAGAATTGATGTGTAAATTTAAATAGTATCTTATCCTTTTAAAATTATTCTCGAATGATTAGATAATGAAGATTTACTTGTCTGTTTAATTGAGGAGATGACCCGCCACAAACCATCAACGGATGACGAGGGACAGAGTTAGTCAAAGGGGAAACCTTAAATATTCCAGCACTACAAAGGGTTGAGGTAATTGAACCAGCAGTAACCGCCCACCGGAACACTACCCCAAGCTAACAGATGTTCGGTCGATATCCAAATGTAAACCAAATAATGAGGGGAATCTTATCTCTTCCGGCAACGGCATTAAAATGCCACCCTATTTGGATCTATGGACTTGAACTGTGGGAGACAGCAAACCAATCGAAAGCATTTAGCCCTTCCTATCTAAAGTCGTTCGTACTATTGTAAATGCTTAATATTATGTCTCCAACAAAACCTTACATAGTGATCTCAATATACCTTTTGTCCTTGATCTAATACTTATTAAATTCTCCAAATTCCATCAAAACCTTTCCATCCACACCAACCCTCTGGCTTATTCACTATCCAGTTCAACACATCCTTATAACCCACCTCGCAGATTAAACCGACAGTGGCCCCGAGACTTATTGTGAATATTTATTATTGGAGTTCTAGCAATTACCAGCTTCTCTACTCAAGCCCTGTGCGACTGTGCCATAGCGTTATCTCTCAGCCTCCACTGAATTCTGCTATTGACACAGCTAAAAGAACAGCACTGGGAACACTTTGAGCCCGGCTTGCACCTCCCCCAAATTGAGGGACAAGGTTGGTTCGGGGTTTTTCCGAGATGGTTGTAAATATTGCATTAATAGTATGATTGTATTTAAGATCCTTTTTCTCTTTCTTCTTCAATTTTTCTTCGTTAGTTTCTACAACTGTTACCTATTTTAAATTATCATTTATAACATTTTATATTATATATTGTATAGTAAGAGGCTGTTAATTTTAATTTTCTTTATTTTATATCATTGTACATATTGTATGAATGAGTATTTGTCATATATATTACTCATCGCCCTTGAGTGAGGCAGCTTGTAATTATTTAAAATAAAAATATAATTCAAAAAACGCGGGAGTATCTACTTACCTAGTCAGGTAAACAGAATAATATTTCTATTCTGTTCCTAGTTTTAAAAAAAAATTATATATCCCAAGACTCCGTTTTTATATTTGTCTCCAGTAGGAACAGAAATACGGACCAATAATAAGGACTACCTAAAGATTACTTTATTTACCTCACTAGGTAGGCTAGTCTCCCCCCCTCCATCTTTTTTTACTTCACATTTCGCTCATTGCCTCATCGATCGCAACAAGGTCTCTCTCTTCACTGGGTGAGTGGCAACATAAACTTGATTTCTTGACTTTGGTCCTTAGAGATATGTATACCATAACTGGGAATATGTATACCATGACCTATCGTGGACCACAATGCATAAAGCTAAAAGTGATTCCAGGTGCCAGTTCATAATCAGCCAGGCCATTAATGAAATCTACTATTGCTATGTTTGCTGTAGCTAGAGGAAATAATAATCTGGATTAACGGAACTAACTAAAGAAACTTACAGGGTTCACACTGTAAAATTATTTACAGTGGGTGAAAAAATATCTAAAAATATATGCATTATACAAATACTGTATGTTATGTAGGAAATCATAGTTATAAGTATGTTTCGATTCTGAAAAAATGCCATAAAAATTGAAGCCGGATTACTCATTCTATGACGTTTCTTGGACTTTGGATATAAACATATGCTTTGACAAGATCCTAATTGGTTCAGTTGTTACTGCCCGAATGCAGAATGATATTCCTGCAAATTGAGTCAGGGATGCTACGTCGACAGAGATAGGGCAAAAGGCATCCGAATATGGATCGGTGAGACGGTGGATCTTGTTGGTCATTCACCCCAGTGACTACTCGTGTTTTCTGGTGAGTGATTATGTTCTAATGTATTTATACCATGACGAATCAATTCACAACTATGGAACTATGATTTTATAATGTGTCACAACAATTATGGAATTTTGGTTGGATTAAAATACGATGGAAGATAGAGAGAGAGAGACTATGGTCCTTGCCTCGACCAGTGTGTAGACCGTTTCCAGAGAGCTGATTCAGCAGAGTCTCAGGCTTGTGGATGTTCGGTGGTATGGGCTGCCTCGGCGGCTCTCTGAACAAGATTCTACTCTGCGTATATCCAAAGTTTTATTTCTTTCTTTATTTTTATTATTATTATTTTTTTTTTTAGAGGACTAATTAAGTTGAAATCGTAAGCAGGTGAAATTTTAATAAACTATTCAAATATAGCATTTATGGTAGAAATTATTCTATAATAAACACATGGTGAACAAGCATTTAAATTATCCTGAATGATGCATAGAAATCAATCTGCAATGTATTGAGTATTTGGCCTCCATTTGGAGCAGTTTCCACACCATTAAAAATTCGCATGTTCCTTGCGGCGCCGAATTTAAATATTCGCTTAGTATTGAACTTTCGGAATAATTGTGGGAATTATTATACAGACTGAACAAAATCAAACTGATGACAATAATGTTATTTTGAGATCTCTGTGGAGTAGCTGGACTGAAATAGAGGTTGTGGATCACTTCCTAGCTTAGTCCAGCTACGAGTTATTTTGAGAGTCCCATATACTAGGTCACGGTGCCTTATGGTAACATGAGTACATCACTCCTTAAAATAACTTTCCAAAGGATATAATAGTTAAACAAGAAAAATATACATATATGATTAGAACTAAACAATTCAGGGTCTTTCAAGAAATGTAACAAATATGTATTGAAAAACAAAAATCATCTCTATTCATTAGAAATTTTACAATAAATGTTTTGAATAAATATAGGAATATTAGATATATCAGAAAAAAAAACTCACTATACAAGTCAGAAAAAACAATAATAATGATATATATATTTATATATTGAGGGCAAAAAATAGAACCTTACTTCACCAAAATTAGTTTTTTTAGAATGAAATACAACAGATAAACTCTTCCATTACTTAAAATAACCAAATTTTTTTATTTTTATTGAATTATTACTAGCCGCCTCACTCACACGCAATGCAGGTTTAATCTACGAGGTGGGGAAATAACCAAACTAAGTATAGCGGTACAAATTGTTTTTATAACCACAAATTTGTAGCATTAACAAATTTATAAACACATTTACTCTTTTAGGTAACTGCTACTTTACTAGAATAATATGGTGTACTCAAAATGAGGTACAATGCTGATTTCAGATATTACTTAATAGATTATAATATTTTTTTTATAGAAAATTATTTCATAAAATAGAATTAAGTTTTATAAAATCTCTTCAACACAGAAATGTGATATTTCCAACGTTAATCGTTTATATTTGTTCGTCTGAATTATAACAACAAGACTAAATAATCAATAATAAATGAAGTAATAGCGTCCTAACATTCAGTTGATCATTGGTAAATTAATTTAAACCTTAGGCGCATATAGTGCTTGGACCATATGTTGGCGGATACTTCTTCTTTGGGCTTTCCACCAAAGTGGTGCCTCAAGCCATTTAAGATTACATAAATTCCTTCAACGCTTTCATCTTGGTGTGGGTTTTCCCTCCCATTTGTATGGGAGCGGGCCTTTAAAATATGCTCTTGGGTTATATCATGTCTAAAATCCACCAGTCTCCCTTCCATTAAATTTCACGTCTTTATCTCTTTTGAATGTCTGTACCAATTGAAGAGAATATCTGGACTTCTTTTACATTCCATTCCTCTATCCAGTCCAGGTTTTTATAAATGATATATATTCCAACGTTAATCGTTTATATTTGTTCGTCTTAAATTGTTCTAACATTCAGTTGATCAGTGGTAAATTAATTAAAACCTTAGGACCTCAGGACCTTCATTACTTATTTTCATCCATACTTCTTATACGTACCTAAATTTTTCAGCTGGCTATTTATTAGTCTTGCTCTGCACGGTCTTATATGATTAATATCTTCTGGCCATACTCTTTCCCGACTTTATTTTTATTAGGTAATCAGCCATTAGCAAACATAGGAACCATCTTCATATTCTTCTTGCTGACTGTAACCGAAGCAGTTTTCCTCTATTTCATCAAGAAAACTATGGATAGACTCAACCCATGGATATGTGGACTGACGAAAACCCTAAAAATTATCATATTCTCATATAAAAAAACCCAAAGTTTAATCCAAAGGCTTGGATTATGTGTATGGACTGATCAAGTTATTTTAGTTTTGGCCCAAAACTGTTCAGGAGGATTACGTAGGAAGATGGAAGGTGTCCTGTTAAAAACAAACAACTTAAAAACTTTTCAAAAGGGCAATAAGTTTTTCGGTAAAAAGAGGCAGAAATTGTACGATATTCGAACGTCACAAATCAGATATGAAACGAGTATCCTTCAATGGCTATGAGTGTTACGTAGTACAGGTATCAGGTTTTTTCACGGCTTTTATAACTCATTTCTACAATATCCAAGATTATTTCCTACTCTTAGTTCAAATACTAAGAGTAAGAAATAAGTTAATTTCGTTGAACAATGTCTGATTTTAGAACCAGAAAAACAGTATCTGTTTAGACGTTTTCTAACAACATCCGGCTTAAACATTAAAAAAAAATCATAAAAATTTCTGGTAATTTTAATATTATTCAAAGTTTATATTAATTTTGTTACATAACGGTATTGTCCTTACAACTGATTTTTTTCTTTTTTTTTTTTTTTTTTTTTTTTTTTTTTTACAAACTCTTCAGCATGCAGTATTTGCTTGGTCTAGATCCACTAAAAATGAAAATAAAAATATTAATGTTAATAATAATTAATCACATTAGAGAAAAAAAATCGCTATGTGGTCAGCCATCCTTGAAGACCTGTTGAATGGTCTTCCCGTATTGTTTACGGTGGCAAATCCAGCCTCGAAGTACCTAGAACTGTGGTTCTACGCTCTCGTGGGAAGTCCAATGCTTCAACGCTGCTCTTATCTAGCGTAGTTAAAATGTTATACATTTCTTAATTAATCTGTACGAAATACAAAATTTGTTTAGTTAGTCTTTAAATTGAAAGATCGACATTAAAATTTTTAGTTAAGATAAGACCTCTATGTTAAAATTTTTTTTTACCAGTTTTAGGTTGTAATGTGCATTAACCTTACAAAAAAAAAACACAAATATGTTTCCACTTTTTTTTGTTTCTGGTTCTATAAATTTTGGACGCTCCTATTTATTGATTGTATGGATGTATCTTTCCTTTTAAGCACATAAGACTTGTTCATGTTTATCATAAACTTTCTTGCGAAATCATCATATCATATGTTTCATTTGCTCACTTTATTTTATTATATGGTTTTAAGTTAGAGTGATTGAATGTTAATAGAGGTGGTTTATTATGTATTACGTCGCACTATGGTCTGTATTTATATCGTATCTTTTAGAATTGCGCGCAGGATTCTTGCAAATACATTGATTATTTTGGAGAAAAGAATATCTTTAAGTGGTTTTAAAAATGATGGATGGAAATTTTTTTTTATGGAAAATAATTTTATTTTTTCCATCTACCATATTAGTCTATCTTCATGAAAATTCCAGTACTTTTCATGTTTCCCAACATCTCAGTCAGAAATTAGTTGATTTTTTTTAACTTGTGAGGGAGGAGAGATGATTTTATTTCATCGAGAAATAGACTTTTTTTTTATGATATACTGGAAATTCAAATTATTGTTAAAAAATAAATAACGTACGAGTGCGTCTTTACAAACATAAATACAACACATAACCTTGTTTTTTTATTATATTTCATTTTTATATAATTTTTTTTTAATTACTATTTTCTAACCGTCAACTGGAGACATTTTTTTGTATATGGTGGGTTTTTCTATATATTTTCCATTTCTTTTTTTCTTTATTTTGATAGAAATCAACAGTAAGTACAATTGAAAATTCATTAAATTGTAAATTATATACAATAATTTTTTTTATAAAACCACTGTTTTGAGTAAGATTCTTTATTAATGTACAACCGAATTATTAGTCACGGCTATCCGCTTCTGGGAAGTTTTATTCAACATTTAAATTATCTAATAAATTTAACACGGCCATCTGTCTTAATTGCATTTCTAGCTTATTAGTAATATATTTCAATAGATTAATAGTTCTAGGACAAGCAAGTCTGAGAAGACTGACTCATCAAGTAGATTCACTTATTGACTGCAGATGGAAAGGGGGAGGGGATGGGACATGTCGAGACACCTCCGTAAGTCACTTGTTCAGACTGGACTAGATTGATGTAATTAATTAAAAATCTAGAAATAAGTAATTGCAACATTTAGCAGTATCTTAAGCCTCATGGAAAATTCCATAACTATCAAGCAATAGCTTCACGGGTAGAGAACTTTTTTATTTGCCTTGAATTGAAGAAATTCTTCGACTCAGAGTTGGTGATTCATAAGAGTTAATTTATTTAAATGGCACCGCAAAATAAACGATATAACATAATTTAATAGAGGATAGTCTCACTCCAGATGCCAGATCTGTTTATTTACTTTTTTCTTGTTATTCTAAGCCATTTTCATGTTTATTTAATAATTTCAATTTGTAATATAGCTATCCTACAAAAAATATTGGAATTCACTTTAAATTCAGTACACTTCTCAACTATAGAACCATTTTTTATTTTTCAATTTAAGGAAACAGAAATTGATTTTTTACATTGAAAACTTTGTTTGTTTTTTTAAATTGTTATATAAAGTAATTCGCTTCATAACTATAAAACTGAGAAAATAATGTTCCTGTATTAAATTGCTCCCCTAAAACAATTCTAATATTCTTCGTTTTCCATGCCAGATGTCTTGAGGTAAAGTGCTTTGTGAAGAAAAAGGGCTTAGATTTTGCTTTTTTTAATATAAAATTTATAAATATGACAATTTCGGCGTCTTCAAAAATCCCACAACATAATGAGGAACTTTTTAATCAACATAATTGTGTTTAAAAATAAAAGAAAAAAAAAGGCTTTAAAAACATTCTTCTCTTTGTGAACGGAAAATTGTTAATTGGTAGGGCAATGATTTTTCAGTAGAATTACGCATCATATTATAAAAAGATCAATTTAATTAGGAATTTTGAATTATTTGTCATTTCTATGGATTTTTTTTTTTTTTTTAAGAACATTAGTTTCGTGTGTTAAACATCCAAATGCAGTTTTAAATATATATGAAAATTCAATATTTCAACAATTTTCTAAACATCTTATATTAATTTAAACACATTAGACAAGAAATCAAATTCATGTTGGTTCTCTCCTAAGGGAAGAGGGGCAACTTGTTGCAGCTGATGGTGCAAGAAGAAAATGTGAGGGTCAGTAGAATAGTCAGGGTTTCCCTATAACTGGTTGGTTTTTCTGTTCTACTGGAAACAAAATTAAAATAAGACTTCGAAATATTCATTTGGTCATTTAAATGAAAAATTGGATTTTTTTGAAATTGAAAAATAATAACACGATTCCAAAAATGATTATTACCTCTCTTCTGAATTTTCCACAGTATCCCGAGTTCTAGAGCGGAGTCAAATAGCTCTGAATCTTTAAACATATATCGCAACAAAGTTGTAATCCGAATGACAAATTATTTTATAGAAAGAATTTATTTTACAAGGACCTAATGCTACCGGCATTAATGACGAGATCTTAGAAAAGATTCAATAAAAAATTTTATGATAAATTTAGGTTATGGGATTGTTATGGTAAAGTCAACATTTTTGTAAACCAAAATGGTGAAGTTTGCGTACCCATCTACCAAAATGAAGAGTACAGAGTACTAAAATTGACTTGGAAATCAATTTATACCATTCCTCCTCCAAACAATCAAGTGGAATGGACATTCCTAAAATGCAGCCGAAAAACCAAAACTTAGCTCGTATCTCACAATGTGTCTTTACTGCATGCTCTTCCACATACCAGACTCAAAAGACAAGAAACTGCTCGTCATTTCTGATTTCTCCAACATTTACTAGACAAGCGTTTAAAGCTCCCAATAAATTGCAAAAGACTTATTACATGACAATAATCAGACCCATTTAGACATAGGGAATTGAGCTTTGGGGCTTCACTAAACTCAATTCCTAGTAAACACCATATCCACTAGAGTCCCAACATGTCTCATACTCAATTTCCAATAATACTCCAAGGCGCCTAAAAAGAAGTTGGTCGAGAGACCTTCTAATGTAGACATTTTAATGAAGTGCTACTATTGGGTAGTTACATGTTATTTTAATCATTTTTCTCAAATTTCCTTGTATATAATTTATGCGGTTGTAAATATAAACAAGTACATAGTTTAAAAAAACTTGTGCTTCCGATTTCAATCCAATCGCAGATGTTTTGAGTATCGTTGTAAGAAAAGTATGTGCCAAAAACCTTCAATACTGAAAGGTGAAAGATCTTTAAATAATCTCAATAAACCCGTGAAACGAAATATCGGAAGAGAAAAAAAAAATAATTTCAAGCATGGAAAGAAGATTTTTCAACTTGCTGAAAAAAAGGATATTCAAAAAATAAAGAAAAAAACGTGTCATGATCCAAAGTCTTCAAAGTAAAACATTTTTATTTATTTATTTTTATTTTTTCCAATTTTGGTTTTTTCGTTTGATAAAAGTGTTTTTCTGTAAGATTGAGATTGATTTATATTTTGAAGGAAATCTATAAGTTTTTTTGTTGTTTTTTCTTCTTCTTTTTTATTTTTTTTTTTCTTTCAATTGTATACCTTAATTTGAGTAATTGAATCGTGTTGCCGAGCCTATCGATTAGTTTAGTCTAGACATAGCCACAAGTTTAATCGATATTGTCAGGGCGACCGCGAGTTAAACCTTGTTTACCTGCTTCATTTATAACGCTCCATACTGTTCAATTAAATTTTTCATACACCATCATACTATGCTGTTAATACTATTCCATGGTGTAACCATATCAACAGATGATGGATAAATGAGGTAACTATATAAATTTATTTATTTGTTTATACTACTCGGCGTCGGAATGAAATCTGCTCGGCATGTTTAGGAACATCAGGCTCACAGACCGCCATTCCAAAAAAAAAAAAAAAAAAAACACTACCTGTGATTTTATCAATTGATCATGAGTCGACTGTCCTTCTTAAGGGTAGGGACTGGCACTAAATAATTTAATGGTAATATTTAAATAAACGAATATTTATTTGAAACCCGAAACATTGTTTGTTATGCATTAAAATTCAGTCAGTCCAAAATACCTTTTGTTTGTTGGTTTATTTCGTTTAACGTCACTTTATGCTGCTATGGCTAATCGGACGATGCTACGGTGGGAGTCCTAAATTTTGCCTATCCAGGTATAATTAGGATAGGGATCTTTAACGAGTACCTGACATCGCACAGGCTCGGGACCCCCATTTTACGTCCCTTCCGAAAGACGGCATAGCTAAGGATTTTTTACTCCCTTTAAAAAATCCTAAGGTCATCTGCCGGGCTGCGAACCCGCGATCTTGGGTTTAGTAGGTTGCTATGCTGAACACATTTTTCCTAAGGGTAATTAATATGGATGATTATAAATTCTTTCGTACAATCTATACATAAAAAACTATTTTACAAATAACCAACAAATACAAAACAACCTCTAACAACAGATATGAAATTAAATGCATAGCGGCTGTGGAATAAGTTTTTTAATGACATGTACACTGACATTTATAGTTTTAAAACTATCGAAAATTTTCATAATTAATGAATCTTAGTTAACAACCACAGACAGCAACAATACTTTTATTTTTTCCTTCTTTTCAGTAGATAAATGATATATCAATAACAGGTTGCTCCAAAAGTCCAATCGCCTTTTTTGGTAATTAAAAAATTCAATGAACCAATAACTTTATTCATTAAAATAATCTTAATTACAACTGATAACTTTATTCCACCGTGATGTCAGATCCCAAATACCGTTTTTCAAAAATGATTGATCTTTGCTGGTAAAAAACTGATTTAACTCCATCTCTAGGCTTTGCAGGTCATCAAAACATTTCTAATTGTTCAGAGATATGAAAAATTGATAATCAGTGGGTGAAAGATCGGAAGAATATGGTGGGTGGGGCAATGTTTCCCATCGAATTTCCATTAATTTATCCCTAGTCAACTTTGCAGTATGTGGCCTCTTGTTCCCCCCAATTGTCCAGTTTTTTTTTTTTTTTTTTTTTTTTTTTTTTTTTCCCATTTGAAGTAGGTTTCTCCAGGCTGTTGCTTGTGAAATATTTAACTGCTTACCTATTTCCGTACATGTTTGACGTGGATCCTTGAAGAATGAGTATCATTCAGCATTTTATCACCTTGACGATATTTGGAAAACCAAAATTGATCTTTATGCTTTGAGGGTTCCTTCTCACCAAAAACGGTGCATATTTTTCAAGCGGCCTCGGTTGCCTTCATGCCAAGTTTAAATTCATATAACAAAATTGACCGAATTTGAATTTCAACACTCACCATTTTAATATGTTTCTTTATACGTTTAGCAGTGACTATATCTAAAGGTAATCACAATTTCAAAGACAGTAAACAATATTGTTTACATTGGAAAAGGTCGAATTGAAAATAGAATTATAACAAAGACGGTGCAGACCAAAGAGATCTTCATTAATGAAAAAAACGACAGGACTTTTGAAACGGCCTAGTATATTAATAAATGAGAAGACATTCAATTTAAATTCAAAATTAACTGGGTTTTCAAAGTGAAAAGATGCGAAACTCATTCGATCAAAATTAATGTTTTTATTTTCAAACAGTTCAGATGAACTTCAGTACAGAACTTTAAACATTAAATCCAATATCAGTGGGGATGTATTGTGATTATGAAATTTTGTTGCTGTCGACTGCATTTTGTCGACGTACATGTTAATAGCAGCGGGGCTTGGAGACCGGTTCTCTTCAATGGAATCTTCAATGGCTGAGAAGTGAATCAGTGACCCTCCAAGGTCCCACTTACTACTTACTACACTGATACGTGTTCCTAGAAATACCGCAACGGCAATCCGGTCGGAACTTTTCCACTAGTATAGGTTTCGCCGCCGCTCAGGTATCAGATGAGTCAGAAACTGGGTGTCGGGAGTTCCCGCTGTCATCCCCCCTTCCTTTCAGTCCATCGTACTTAATAAATACGATCCTAAGACGACACTTTGTACTGTTTCAGGAGGAGAGATGTGAGGAGGCCCCACCGCTCACAAAATGTGCGCCAACGACAACCAACCCGAAACCTATCAGCCTCTGTTGAACAGGTGAATAGGAGTCAATCAATACAGGTGTGTCTCAGGAAGGGCATGAACACCATCTTCAACAGACAGAGGGATTCTACGAAAGAGTGTACATGCCTTTCCTGTGGTATCAAAGAGGCCATTCTCAAATAAACAGTATAAATCCTTACAGATTATCAATTAAAGTAAAAAATTACAGGTACATATTGTTTTGTTTTTTTCAAACATTAAACTAAACTGACAGAAGGATCATTTGAACTTGATAATGGCCTCTTATGTCTATCCAACTAGAATGCAAATTTGTGAATTATATTTATTCAATTAAAGCTTTTTACTTTAAATTATAAAAATGCTTCAGTTGTTTTTATGAAAACAGTCAAATACTGATACATTTTGATAAAAGTAACAATGGATTTGCATACTAGTTGTAGGCATAGAATATCTACATACATATAATTGCATGCCTGATAATCTAATTAATTAATCGAACTTAAAAATATTTTTTTTCCCAAGTGAAGTTCAATAATTTAAATCACATTAGGCTTCGGCCGATCACGAGTTTTACCGCCACGGAAATAATAATAACATCAGATTGACTGTATATAAAACAGAATACCTCGCTATAAAATGACCACAACGATGATCAATATATTGAAGAATAGATTTATGCTATGCAAGAATAATGTATTTTTCTTCTACTATTGAATACTCAAAAATCTCAACAAACAAAAATCCAGGCTGCGGTAAGTGTCCTAATAAAACCTGTTCTATACAGCTGTGGGACTTGTCCTCAAATAGCAATCAAGAATGAAGGAGCGAAAGGTGTATTAGAAAAGTCTACCGTAGGATAAGAGGAACCATCCAGGACCAAAACTATCCGATAGAAAGAAAAAAGGTTTTTTTTTATTAAGAAACTTATTATTTCATTACTCATTGTCACTTAATCTTTCAAGATTTGAAGGAAAGGTGAGAGGAAATATAATTACAGATGCCAAACCTTAGAACTGAATATCGTTTGACGGAATTATTGAAGATATAACTTAACCTAGCGCATCAAGTAAAAAAAAAAAAAAAAAAAAAAAAAACGGATAGCGATAGAAAGAGCTACAAGTTTGTTGAGGTGGCAAATGATCTAAAATACCGACAATGGCAATAAGAAAAGAATAAATTTTTCTGATGGACAGAATTCGTTAAGTTCACCTGGCACAAAGTGCGTGGACTTCTTTCATCAAAACATTAAACTATTCAAATCCAAAAGATGTTTATCATTTTATTTTATATTATTTTATGAAAACATTGATGCTACATGAAAATTGATTTATTGATTTTTATGAAATATAAAATTGATTTTATTTTTGTTTTCCATCCTAATTTTAATTCTAATCGATGCATGAGGTCCATTATGTAAGTTAATTATAAAAACAGCAACTGTGGTTAAAAGTTTTTTCTGGAGACTGCTAAAATTGTTACAAGATGTTTTTAAAAAAAATATTTAGAAACAAAAAAAAAATCATATCACATTCTACATCTTCTTCAAACACTAATCAAGAAAGAAGGAGCGAGAGGCAAACAAAAAAAAGTCTACCGTAATAGAAAAAGAAACTTTCTGATATGAAAAAATAAAAGAAAAGCTCTGTAATAATTAATATTTCATGATTCTATTGTTGACTGTAGGATATATTGTAAGTGAAGAAATGGTCAGCGGTGCAGTTAAGTAAATCAGCACTTCCAAGTTTTTAACTAAAAAACTTTATATTTGGCGTGCCGACGTTTCGACCTGCCTTGCAAGTCTTCAGGGCTAAAATAACAAAAAATTGGATGTGACCAAGAGGATACAAACATTAAAAAAAAAAAAAAAAATTTGAAAATGAGAAAGAATAAAAATAAAATAATAAAAAGTAAATTAGTCAACGAAAGAATTAATAGCTGTTTACATAATTAGAAGAATATCTGAAGTTAATTAAATAATTGAATACAAAATAGTAGCAAAGTCTAGTCAAAGATACAGTTGTAATAAAATAATTAAATAATTTAAATTGAATAATATAACAAATTATATTATTTTTATTATTCAATTAAAATTATTTTATTACAACTGTATCTTTGACCAGACTTTGCTACTATCCTGTATTCAATTATTTAATTAACTTCAGATATTCTTCTAATTATGTAAACAGCTATTAATTCTTTCGTTGACTAATTTACTTTGTATTTTTAATCTTTCTCATTTTTAAATTATTTTTATTAATTTATTTTTTGTTTAAATGTTTGTATCCTCTTGGTCACATCCAATTTTTTGTTATTTTAGGCCTGATGAAGACCTGCAAGGCAGGTCGAAACGTCGGCACGCTAAATATAAAGTTTTGTTTATTTAAAAACTTGGAAGAGTTTATTTACTTGACTACACCCCTGACCATTTCTTCACTTAAATTAATATTTTAATATTTGAAGGAAAGGTAAAAGGAAATATAATTACAAACGCCAAGTTAGTTGGCAAGGGAAAACTTGAGACCAGGTATTCATTTGAAGGAATTAGCCTAAATATTATCTTAAATGAATGCATCAATCTAAAGAGAAAAAAAGCCAGTGAAGGACGAGCTCCTACAAGTTTTTTTAGGTGACAAAATATCGAAAACGGCAATAAAAAGAGAACAAAAAAAGTTTTTATAATCTTATTTTTCTTAAATAGATACTACATGAAAATTAATTTATTAATTTGTAAAAGATATAAAACTATTTTTTATTTTGTTTCTTCCACCTAATTTTAATTTTAATTTTAATCGATGCATGAGGTCAGTGTAGTAAGCTAACTATAAAAGCAGCAGAGGTGCTTTAAAAATTTTAAATTTAGAGACTGTTCAAATGTTTGCATGATTTGTCGAAATTCAAAATGCTTTTTTTTTTTTATCTTATAGTAATAATAACAATAAAAGTTTTAAAAATCGATAGAATCCAACCCACATTGACTTGATTTATATAATAAAAGATTGTTTGTTATTAAAGAAAATATTTCCACTTAGATAAATGGCAATACGTGAGTCAAAATAAAGGAAGGCGATCAAGGTCAGCGATTAGCATATCTTTCTTATGCAAGCCGATAGTGTTACAGCTTGATTACATTACTAGTACGACTAATTAACTTACAAGTAGATATCATATGATTCTACATCACCGATTCATTGTTTACATTAATATAACATCGCTAAGGCAAGGTTTAAGATCAAACGGCACATTCGAAACAGGTTATGAGGTAATTTTCAGTTTTGAAAGATTTCATACTAGTTTTTACGATCGTGGGAAAGAATTATTCATTCATTTATTTTTTACCTGACGCCTTTTAAAAAGGAATTAGGCAAAACATAAATGTTAACTTTAGTTTAAATGTTTTTAATTTAGAAATGCCTCTAATATTAATGATACTAATGTTAATTTGTTTTGGAAATCTGCTGTGTAAAAAATAAAGAAATATTTTATAAACCTAATCAAATTTTCAATAATCTCCTTGTTATTCGTGAACGAGTAGGGTAAACAAGATAGTTATTGACACTCTTAACTTAGACATAAAAAAAATTAAAAATTAAGCAAAAAAGATTCAATAAAATTACTTTTACATTATATAATGTGGGAACTGAGTTAAACAACTAACAATGCTGTCTGTATTTTAAAAGATATACTTATGATGTCAATAACTGATCATATGTATTCTATTTTCTTGTTTCGTGTGAGCTTTCTTATTAAGCTTAAAGTATAGTAACTAAAGAAAAAAAGCTGCAAATTTTAACATTATTGACCCATTCTTTCTATAATTACAGTATGAATATTGCTAAAGGGTGTCAATAGGCGTCTGGTTTACCCTATTATATACACTCAACAGCAAAAAAAAAACAGACTCAGATCTGATCTCATAATTTTGTTAAATACATTGTGAAACGGCACAGGAAAAAATACTTTTTGATAAGTACATACCTTCTTGTCTTGGAGGAATGATAAATAGATTTTTAAAAAGTTCATATAACTGAAATTTCGCAAATTCAACTTCATTATAGTTTATTGAATTTTTTTAATTTCTTCTATGCCTAACAGAATTAGGGACCTTCGCCGTAGAAGAGGGATAAATGCCCACTATTTGGAGGACATCCCTTGTCAGAAAACCTGATATAAATGAAGAATAAAGTTTTTAAAAAATGTGTTAATTTCTTATTTTTTCTTTATTTCATAATTTTTTGTTAATAATTAATAAAAAATATTCATTTGTGGCAGATTTTGTGTAAATAGCTTATAAATAAACCATTTATTACCATAAATTTAAAGGATTAACGTATTTAACAAAATTATGAGACCAAATGTGTGTCCGTTTTTTTTTTTGCTGTTGAGTGTATTAAAACGATATATTTCAGGACTCCACCCACAGATTCCATCAAGTTTGAAAATGCTTTACAATAAATATATCAAAACAAATAAATTATTTTAAAATATTGTGATAAACAAGAATTATTTCTTTTTTTAAATATATTGTTTATTTTTGAAGAGAAAAGATTTGACCCGGTTGGGATTCGAACCCAAGTCTCCACTTCTCTAGCGTGGTGCCTTATCCACTAGGCCAACCGGGTCAAATCTTTTCTCTTCAAAAATAAAAATATATATTTAAAAAATATTTATCAACTAAGAATTATTTCATATTTCTTTTTTTCTTTTTTTTTTTTCTCAAAGATTTGATATATTAATCAACCTAGGAAGTGAAGTTAAAAAAAGTTCGAAAGATAATTTTGATTGTGGTTCCCTTGTAACCTCAAAACATGATACTATGTTTTAGGATGAGGACCTGGAATTCTTTTCGTGTTTGAAATGTTTTATAATGTTTTTGTTTTACATAAAAAAATAATAAAACAATGATTTTTTTTTTCCAAATTTTATACTTTTATTTTTCACAAACTACCCTATTTTCATTATATTTCTTACACAGTTTTTTCAAGAGGACCTGGGTAATTTTTTTACATGCTCTTAATACGAATACTGGAAAGCATGTCAAACTAAAAAAAAAAAAAAAAAAAAAAAAATGAAAACAAAGGCATTTAAAATACTTTATAAGCGTTGAATAAGTCTTAATGTAATTATGTGCTTATTTAAATATTTTAACTAATTTTAAATTAGATAGTAAAATAATTTGTAGCTGCAGCAAGTGCGTTTCTGTTACTTGGGATAGGAATTTTCTTTTTAAGGTTTCAAAATAGCATTATATATATATATATATATATATATATATATATATATATATATATATATATATAAACTTTTTTTTATTTAAAACTTTTTTTTATTTAAAAATATTTTTTTATATAAAAATAAGAATTTCATGTGAATTCGTTGCTGATTATTAAAATAAAATAAAATTATTTAAACAGCTAATGTTTTCTTAAATTGTGATCATTTTCATCATTAAGGCAAGCCTTAATCCTTAATCCTCGGGCAGAGGTGAAATACTTCTTGATGTACTTTCACCAAAATAAAGTCCGTCCTGATCCGCGACCCAGCAGCAGTAGCCTTCTCTTAGTAGTTAGTATTAATAATAATAACATAAAATAAAAAATCTCTATATGCAATTTAATTTAAATTTTAGCTAAGTGGAATCTAATAAAAAGCTTTTTAAGAGGAGTTTAAATAGTAATAAACATCGACATTGAATGTTGAGTGAAATTGAGAGTCACGGAAACAACTCAATGAATACTTGATTCGAGAAAGTAAATCGGAACCTTGAGCTCGATGTATCCAGTTTGTAGAGGCTTGGTGAATGAATGCTAAGGGGCTCGACACGACACACTAAAAATAAATAATTACAAGTATCCAGATATCGCTCAAACCAACAGATTTTATTTATATCTTTATCACACACTAGAATTGATTGTGAAATAATTGAAAATTAGTCATCCTTTCAAATAGCTTTTGTTTCACTTGTGATAAAAGGTAATCTTCGAAGAATTTTAATTACATTTTTATTTAAAATAATTGCTTATTTTTTGTAATTAAGGTCATGAGTGCCAGCCATTGTAATACTCCAAGGTAATATGTTCTGAACTGTCCATTTGACATCCAATCTCAAGAATATTATGAAGGAGAAAATCGCTTAAAAGGCTTGTCATTATTTCCTCGTATACGGAAGAGAGTATCGTGATTTTAAACTAGTTTAAATAAAAAGTATATATATATTTATTCTTCATATGTCTACCTACGTGAACATGGTAGCGCTAAGACGCAATAAAATGAATGAATACCTTATTTACTGGTATTATCTAATCGTGAGGTTTGTAGTGGCTCAAAGGGTAGAATAGTAGACTACTAACTCCAGTATCCAGTATACAGGTTCCAGTTTGGCTTAGCAGATGCAAACTTAAAGTAGAACTGTCCCTTAAAGAGGGTACCCTTAGTCAGAGAAAAACCTCGCGGTGAGCGTGATTCCTACTAAACCCCCTTCTTGCACAACCGCTGTCCGAAAAATAGTTACCCAATGATACCCATTACTGAATCAAAGGCACTTCGTTGATTGAAGTGTAGTAGATGGAAAATCGTCGAAATACAATAAGTGATAATGTTTTTCAAACATAAATATTTCTTGCTAAAGAGTTACAATATTTTTAAATTTACAATAATATAAAATGGTGCCTTTAACCAAATGCTGCACTACAACAGTGTATATAAGAAAATGAGGTATCTATAGTAAAAGAGGTTCTACAGAGCAATTATAAAATCGTGGCTCTATTTCTTTAATTTATTGGTTTTGAACATAACATATTCCATCATTGTCATTACATTTTAAAAGTTTTAAACTTAATCAACCGCAAACGTAAGGAAGGTGCTGATATTATCTACGTGTTTTGTCGTGGTATGTAGTGCGCATTTGAATAATATTATCTTACACTTCCGTATTTTCATTCTAACATTATTGATACAGTAATAACAATTATGATATATTAATAACAAATGAATATAACATGTTTGAACATTTAAAATACATGTTACATAAAAAACTGGTTTACATTGCAATTTATCGGTATGGATAAACGCTAAAAAGTAAAATGGTACATAGTCAAACTTAAAAAATATTGTGTAGATGGTTGAAATGTGATCTGCCAAAGCAAGAAAATTACCAAAGAAAGCAAGCACAAAACCAGAAAGGAAAGTGAAAAATATTTTCATATAAAAAGTTTTCACAGCGCAAGAATTTAATAAAAATAGAATAAGTAGAGTTCTGGTTTGGAAAAGTTTTGGAAAATTTATATAATTGAGATAGAAACAAGGATATACATAATCATTAAAGATATTGTTTATCTTTTACAGTAGCATGAGAATAAATTTAAAGATAATAAATTAAAAAAAGAATAAATAGAAATAAGACGCACACCAAACCAAAATGGAAGATTTAAAAGCAAATCATGAGATGTTTTGGATAGTAAAATTAAAATGATTCAGAAAACAGTGAAGATAATGGTAAATTAAACATGAAGAGTAAGATATGATCCCGAGTATTGGAGGATTCTGTTGCAGCAGTCTGCTGTTTCCTATTGTAATTGACATAATTACATGGGAAAAAAAAAAGGAAAGGGCAGAATTTGAATCATATGAAGTTACCTTATTACAAACATATGTTTAAATGAGGCTTGAGGAGTAGAATTCCAAAATCAGCCAAGTCCAATTTCCAATTGTTCTTTTAAACATTTTTTTTACTAGATTATCTTCAGGTGAAAGGTTTTCTCTCAAAAGTAGTTAAACCACATTGAAAATGGCCATACAGAAAATAAGACCTCATTCTAATCCGGTCAAACCTTTAACTTTATCGGCCAGCTGTGAAAAATGAAAAAAAAATGGAATTTGCTGGTTTTGGAATTCTATGCTTCACTAATAGTTAGTTTGTTGCCTGTATAAATATAGTTAACTTTCGTATGAATGTTAATACATCCATTTGATTTTCAATTCATAGCTATGAATTCGTAAGTATACCTGTCTCTTGTTGATACCAAATATTCTTTCAAATACTTAAATCTTGCAATTCTTAGGAAACATTTAACTGAACTAATCAATTTTATTGAATATAATCGGCAGCTGTAACGTAACCGCTTATAAACTTTGCCCGTAAAAGAAATACTAAGCATTCTATAAGAGACCAGCCTTGGATGACTTATATAGATTGTATTATACTGAATGTTAGGGGTATGGAAATATCCAGTAGCTGAAAATAAATAAATTTTCCTTTCAATAGCCTCTTCTTCTTGTAAGACGCCAAGACACTGGGTCAGTGCCTCCTGAAACATTGACCTGTTACGAACTACCTCCTTCCAGTTCCGGATAGATAACTTTTTTTTATCTATTTCGCAGAGAATCGGAAATATACAAAGAAACACGCCCGAAATAAGATAAACAAGACCGGTACAATTGGAGGTACAAAACGTATTTGTGGAAAGTCCAGGCAATGAGTGCTGAAATCAGGAATGTAGAGTGCATGATATATGCAATAATGTTTTACTTCACAGCTTTGATAGGAGTAGGTAGTAGGTGAACATACTAAAACCCCGCCTCTGGGAGGTGAGCATACAGTGGGAGGGAGGCGAGAAGGTCCCATTTTTGGGGTTTTCGATCACATCTCGGAAACAGTAGACTCTAGAAAGATATGTTATGAATAGAATCTAAAGCTAATTAAATTTCCTACAAAATTGTTTCTATACATATGTGTCATACTTCTAACGGTTTTTGGGATATGAGTTATTGAAAATCGATAATTTTTGAGGAAAAAAAATTAATTGATACCTCACTTTTTGTCAAATATTTGCTTTTATTGTTTCTCACGACCGTTTCTCAAAAAAATAGTCCGAGACAAATTTTTAGATCATTATATTTACTTTAATTTTATATACACCTTTGCTACTTTATTTTCAACTTGATCGAAAGTTCAACATTTTTTACTGTTATAACTTTTATTGAAATTATTACAAATCATACAATAATAATGAAAATATTTATATCTACTAATTAAAATTAAAAAAAATATATATATATAATAATTCAAAGTTCGTCACCTATACATTATAAAAGTAAAACAAATTTGGTTGCCGAGTCATTAGTTTTTGAGCTGTAGGGAAGGGAAAAATACAATATTTTGCCAAAAACTGTAAAACGTCCCATTAAACTTAATTTACTTAAATTTATAACGTTAAAATCGGTCCAACGGTTTGTCCACCACAAGCGCCCGAAGATTGGCTAAGTTGTGGTAAGTAGCACTTCGCAAAACCACGGTTGTCGGTACTCTTTTGGCTATAACTTCAAAACTATTTGTCAGACCCTACTGGTTAAATTTACTATTAGACCTCATACATGAAATTTTTATCAACTTCCTTGAAATACCCACGCCAGCACGCTAAAAACCCAATACTGTAGCGAAATCCACGCTTTTTCAGCACTCCTAACGAAGCCATTAAGTCGAAAATTATCGCATATTTCATGCGCTCTACAACATGCTTATTGACTGGGCTATTATAAAATTTAATAAGCAATAGTCCGTACCGCAACCCTAGCATGGTTTACACTAATCGTTTTTAACCTCCTTCACTTATTGTTTTGCTCATGGTTGTCAAATGCTAAAAGTCTACGATGATAGAACTCATTCGTAAAAGAGGGGAGTGCGAGCTGATTTTCTCAGTGCGCAAAAACAAATACATATCTACCAATCCAACAAATTGCCTGAATTGTAATAAATGTATAATTATATTTTTTAGATAATAAATGCTATTTACTATTTCCTAATTCATTTCTTGAATAATCAGTGTTTTTTAATAGATTTTGTTTTTTTAGCACTGGTTTTTCGTAAATCGAGAATCGATTTTTAAGAAACCGGTACCGATATCGAGAAACGAAAACTTTTGGTACCGACACATTACTAAATTCAACAAAATAAAACAAGCCTGATTTCATGTAAATGTTGTTCAGAAATTATACTTTCGAAAAAATGGGAAATATTGAGGAAGGGTATCCCATTTTCAAGGTGTTTTACTTAATTTACTACCTCTTGAACTACTTTTTCTTCCTGTATAATGCCCTTTATATATCTACATTTTTTTTTTTTCTGCAAGGTCAAATGAACTAAAAAAGACAATCAAATTTATTATTTACTATTGAGCTACGTAATACATTTTCGAGTGTACTGGAAAAACAGATTATAAGGCAATATTTCAAAAAGTTAAGAAATCACAACATATTTTAGTGATGATATCAAAGAAAGATGTCCAAGAAACCGCATTGGTCTCATCCAGCGCCAGTGAGTCATTGCTCAAATAAACGATAAGTATAAATAGGGTGCCCTTATCGATAACAAATTTTAGTCAATCAGTGTGATCAGTGTGAGTTGTGTGTCTCAGATCAAGAAGCTTGGTGTTTCTAAATAGCGTTTTGACTTTCAAGTAGGTGTCACTCTCTAATGTTTTACTTTTTTTTAATTATTTTTATGAACATTATATATATTTTTTTATAACCTAAAATACCTCAACCACAAATATAACCGGTTTCAATAATAATTTTTATGAATACCTCCTCAGCAAAAGTGACACATAATGTTGTAAAACGTGTTTTTGAAAGATTAATAGAGTTTCACCGTAATATTCTTTTGCTTTGATTATGAAATAATTATTCTAAATACGAGTAGACTTGGCCAGCTCTGCAGTGTAATTCTTTAAATTGCTCGCCGAAGAAACGTGTTGATAAAAGTACGATTCGTAGATTTTTCTAATATCTAATATTTATCTTTTCTTTTTTTTTTTTTTTTTTTTTTTTTTTTTTTTTTTTTTTTTTTTTTTTTTTTTTTTTTTTCTTTTTTTTTTAGTAAATTTATTGATAATTACTACTGAATAAAATAAATACATTAAACCAATTTAAGGATTAATGAATATTGTGAAACATGTCAATGAATTGTTCAGCGACCACCCATTGGTAGCCTCTAAAATATAAGTATTATATTAGACCTCTAGTGGCCATATTATTTTCAGTCGCTTAGAACAATTATGGGAGATCGAATACGAAGCAAGTTGTGAGGCTAACGGTTTTTAGTGGTAATATGATTTTAATATGAAAGTCTAGGGATTTGTGAATGTGAATGTGAATTGAGTCTTTTGTAACTTACAAGCATCCCAGAGCGTTTGTCTTATAAATATTGAAGTAGTAAAAAACGATGATCTAATAAAGTTGAGATCCAAACTTGACCTTCTGAAGGTAACTAGCTACTTAAACGAAATAGCTGAATCTGACTTTAATTCTTCTGCTGAAATCGTCGAAAATTCTCTTCTCAATTTTTTTTTTTTTTTTTTTTCATATTATTTACCACCACTTGCCGCTTATAAATAGGGCCCTCTTTTAGTGAATTGGTGAATTTATAATAGATACAGAATAAATATTTCTTCCAATGCCTTCCACAATTGACACATATCTGTGACTCTTCATATGTAGTCTATCGTATCTTTCCTAATCTATTATAGTCTAAGTACAGTAAAATCTCAATAATCCGGCCCTTCAACAGTCCGACACTCCTTGTAATCCAGCCTTCTTGCAAGAAGTTTAAAGAAAGCCTACTACCGGCGCTGAAGTAATGAATGATAATAAGAAAATTAAAGGAGAAAGCTTTAGGATTCTGATTCAAAGCTAAAAATCAAAGAAATATTGATGAATTTAAATATATATAGGGTGCTTAAGCTCTTGTTGTAGGGTTTACACATGAGTTGATAATGAGTTCAGTTTAATTTAAATGATTATGTAAAATTTTATATTATATTGTATTTCTGAATGGACCTAAATACTTACCTAATATGAATTTTATGAAGTTCTAATTACTTTTCAAAAGTTATATACTTACGAATTTATTTTCTTCTGAATTATTTTGGATTATTTATTTATTCTTTACATCCAGTAATCCGCCATTTTCGGTAATCGGGCACCCCTCTGGTCCATATCTGTCGGATTATCGGAATTGTATTGTATTTAGTTTGGTCTATATGTGTATTGCTCTATATGCTATATGTGGGTCATTCCATGCCACATCAACCAATTCTACATTAGATTTGGACCTTGACCTCTCCGATTTATATGATTTTTGGTATAGCAGCTGTACTTACCAAGACTAGTAGAAATGTAAAATATTAAATTTTTCTGACTTTTGGTTTTTGAGTTATAAGCTTTTAAAAACTCAAAAAACTGCTGTTTTCGGTCCTCACTCAGTATATTCAAAATTACGCCACTAAAAAACTATTGCTCCCAGAGAGCTCAAATTAGCGGCATTCTTTTCTATTTGAAATGGCCTTTAATATGATATATCACTTAATATATTTTCGGTTCATTTTGAATTTTTTTGAAACTTAAAAAAACGGTTTTCGTAATTCCCAAAATACGTACCCTTTGATTTTTTCGAAACAAAATATATGTGATTTACACTATTACTGACTACATGTCGACAAAATTTTAGGATGGGACGGAAATGGGTTCTTGATTAAAAAAAATGAAGTACGATATTATAGAGTGCTTTTTCCGTAATCCAAGGTTTTTCTTTGGCAACTTGTTCAGAGTAGTTAGAAAGTAAACATACTATAAATCCTGGAGTTTTCGTGTTTGGGAACAAGAAGGGAGGGGGCGCGAAAGGTCTCTTTTTTTTGGTTTTGATCTCAAATCTCGAGAACGGTGCATCGTATGCAAAACATGACTATTTACAAAATTGATGTTAACTAAATTGTTTACAACCTTTATTATATACACATTTTTCATATTCTGTACCGTTCCCGAGATATACGTTTGGCAAATTTGAACATTTTCGAAAAAAAAAAGGTTCACCTAACGTTTTCTGTTAAACATCCATCTATATCTTTTAAAACGTCCATCCTATGGCAAATGTCTTTATAAATAATATTGTACAACATTAAATTTCATTCAAAATACACATATATATGCTAATTTATCTTCAATTTGTCAAAAGTTACATAAATTTTACTTTCCTTGGTAAAATAAACGTACTAAAAGCCCTTCACATTTGCCAAGCATATATCTCGGAAGCGGTACAGAATATGAAAAATGTGTACATAATAAAGGTTGTAGAGAATTTAGTTAACATTAATTTAGTAAATAGTCATGTTTTGCATACGATGCACCATTTTCAATATATGAGCCCAAAACCAAAAAAAAGAGACCTTTCGCGCCCCCTCCCTTCTTGTTCCCAAACCCGAAAACTCCAGGATTTATAGTATGTTTACTTTCTAACTACTCTGAACAAGTTGCCAAAGAAAAACCTTGGATTACGGAAAACGCATAAAACTTCATTTACTGGACTAACTGTCCATTAAAAAAAAGAAAAAATATTTTTTTTAATCAAGAACCCATTTCCGTCCCATCCTAAAATTTTGTCGACATGTAGTCAGTAATAGTGTAAATCACATATATTTTGTTTCGAAAAAATCAAAGGGTACGTATTTTGGGAATTACGAAAACCGTTTTTTGAAGTTTCGAAAAAATTCAAAATGAACCGAAAATATATTAAGTGATATATCATATTAAAGGCCATTTCAAATAGAAAAGAATGCCGCTAATTTGAGCTCTCTGGGAGCAATAGTTTTTTAATGGCGTAATTTTGAATATACTGAGTGAGGACTGAAAACAGCAGTTTTTAAAAGCTTTTAACTCAAAAACCAAAAGTCAGAAAAAGGTAATATTTTATATTTTTACTAGTCTTGGTAAGTACAGCTGCTATACCAAAAATCATAGAAATCGGAGAGGTCAAGGTCCAAACCATTGGTTGATTTGACATGGAATGACCCATGTGCGCTCCACTAAATAACCATAGGATTGTTGATTGATTTGTATCGACAGTTATAGATCGATTTTATTATCGGATGTTGTCGATTGATTATATATCGAACGTTTTTCAAAATGAAGTTCATGCGGTTAAATAATGTTTATATAAAACAGTAAATGATTAATGCATACATGCAATTTAGCCAACAGCAGTCTTTTCACACACAACCGAATTTTCACAATAACAACTTAAACTGAATGGTTGGGCTTTAAGAACATAGCATGGCTACAGTATACCTAGGCACACCCACTCTTATTCTGTTCCAAAAATAGTTTATATTCGATTTTTTTTTTCTTATAATATTGATAATTATTTATGAGTAACAAACAATTTTTTTAAATAATTCGTTTGACTCATATAAATTGGGTAGAATTCGTGACTTAAAATACATTTCAAAATAAATATTTTAAATTCAAACTACTTTTTGTACATCGACAGAAAATTATTTCAAATAAGAAATACATGAATTTCTATGAAGTAAAGTATTTAAATATAAAAGTATAAAATGCAAAATAATATTGAATTATTAGGTATAGAAGGTAGATTTTAATAAAAATTCCTCTTTTTTTTATATTTTGTATTTTAAAATAAAAAAATAAATTTTAGTTCTTTAAAATACAAAATATATTGTATATGAATTAAAACAATAATAATATAAAAATTCAACTAAATATCATTAAATAAAAATGAAATTATTTTATTTATTTCAGACCTGATATAATCAGGCATGTTGATGGGCTTTAGTAATTTGTCAATATAAATAGTTTATTAAATTTCATAATACTCCAAATTTCATTTTATATCACATGTGGTTATTTTTGTGGTTTGCATGAAAATTATGGACAAAAACATAAAGAAAATAATTAAATAAATAATACCTATATTACAAGCACACAGTGAGTAGAAAAGGAGATTATAAAACTTACTATAAATATGAGTATGGATCTATTTATGTATATGTTTTTTAATTTTAGTTAACCCCTTTAGTAAATATATATGTTGTTTAATTGCCATTAGTTTATAGAAGAAAGTATAATCTAAATTCTTGAAATGGAAACTGTAATTACACTAACTATAATGATACAGTGTCCCCAAAAATTAGAACTTGAATAATTCATTGATTAAATAAAATAAATATCATCAGTTTTGTTCTTATAATTATGAATTATTTAAAAAGTAATGAGATGGTTCTATTTTTGATTTTGAGAAATCTCAAAAATAAAATATATAAATATATACTTATATGTTTTATTATTTACATTGTGTACTAAAAATTTAGACTATATAAAAGGTCATTTGCAAAAACATTTTTTTTAAAATTTATTATTTCAATATTGTTAGCTTAAAAATCTTCATTTTTGTTTCTTTTGTAAATTTGTTACCAAACATTTTTTTTCTTTCTCAAAAAAAATTGGCAAATTTAAATTCACATTATTTTAAAAATATTTTTAGCAAACTCGCTTTTAATTATTCTGATACATTCTGATAAATTCTAATAAACAGGATTTAATTTCTATGATAATAATAATAGAAAAAAATATAACTGCCATTGAATAATCCATTCCTTACTTGTAGAATACAAAACAATTTTTATTGTTATTATATTTTCACTACATTTATATCAATCTATATTCCAGTTGCATAGGTCTCTGATGAATGGAAAAAAAAAAAAAATGAGGAATTATATTGTATTGACATTGCTTATAAAATTAAAAATACATTATGAGAAAAGGTTTAATGTACCTTAAGCTCTTTATAAGTTGTTAAATCTTGCCTATCATAAATTTTAGAAAATTAAGACCAAATGGAAAAATATATTTTTTAATAAATATTATTTCTTAGATTGTATATATAGTCAATTAGAACTCATAATTAATAAATAATTAATTTACAGACTGTTTGATTCGGAAGCGGGCAGCGATGTCATCTTCTTGGTGGGACCTGAACCAGAAACGTGGAGATTCCCGTGTCACAAGCGTGTTTTGTGTGAAGCCAATCCAGTATTCAAAGCAATGCTGGAGGATTTCCATGAAAATGGAAATAGTGAACAGACGATTTCCATACAAGACATAGATGGAAGGGCATTTGATCTACTTCTGAGGTAAGAATGCTAACATTTTATCTACTACAAAGTGTAATGATTTTACTCATTTATTTTGTTAATTTTTAAACTTTGCATTTTTTAAAGATGAATGTTAATTATAAAAAGCTGATAGTTATTTTTGTTTAATGTTGTAAGTTAACCTTATTAAATATCGTTTTGTCTCAATTTGTGTTCAAAACTTCTTAAATTCTCACAATACTGAAACATTATTTTATCCTTCCATTTAAATCAGCTAAAGTTCTTTGATTATTTTTTCTAATTTAACTATTTGGTAATAAATATCACAAAAACTTTCATTTCAAGTGAAATAAACGATTGATTAGCATTATGTTGAATAAATAAGAAATATTTGAATAATACTTCAATTAATTACTGTTACTGTTCATTTAATTATAATTATATCTTGCTGATTATTATGCTGTCATGTTCATTATACCTTATTGTCTTCAGCTGCATTCAGACTTTGTTAACTTTTTTACCATTTTGTTATTTAGGTTTCTGTACAAAGAAGATGTCGTCATTCAGACAGTTGCTACTGCCTTGTCTACCCTATATGCAGCTCAAAAGTATCTTTGCATGGAATTGATGCGGGAGTGCATTTTATTTCTTGATGATGCATTAACAACTGGAAATGCACTTCAGATTTATGAGCATCTACGAGTTCATTCTGGTCAGCGAGTGAAAGGGCCATCAGCACCTAGATATGAAATCATACATGCTGAAACTAAACCAGGAGAAGATTTCAGTTTCATCTTAAGATTGCTTGATTCATTGCTATTCAACACACTTCTTTTCATTGGTAACTAGTCATTTATAAAACTTTGTGTTATTACAACTCTCAAGTAACATCTATACTGCCCTGTCAAGAAAAAAAGCAGTAATTAGACTTTTTACTGCTTTTCTAAAGTGCATCAAATTGAAAACTTCACAACAATAAATCAAATAAGTCCAATAAGTCATTATCTCACAATTTTTGAGTTACTGCTTTTCCCCTTGGCAGGGCAGTATATTCTCCCAAAGTTTCTAATAAACTAGTTAAATAGTTAGGAGAATGGTAGATACCTATTTCAAATTTCAACCTTATAAGGCCTGGTAAAACCTTAAAAGAGATCTTTAAAATTGACTGTTTTGACTAATTACTACTCTTACTCTACTTTAAGTAAGTTGAGAAAGTATAAATAGCTATGCCAATTTTAATGAAGGACCGAAAGGGCAGCCTTGTATAAATGATTGATCCTCATATGTGATAGATTAATGGGGGACAGCATGTTTAGCACTATGCTACTACTGATTTATCCCCTAAGCATGTATCAAAATATTTGTTTTCACTTAAAAATAATTAAGGAAATAAAAAAGTCCCCTATTTTTATTCTTAAAGAAAATTTAGAAAAGCAGTACATAATAGATAGATATGTATAACTATATTAGATAGCTATGTGTAATAAATGTATTCAAGTACATTTATTTCAACTGATTTTTCATTAAATGAAGCTTTTTAATTGTTAAAAATTAAAGTATACTTGTTTGAATAAACTTTAAGACATTTTTTTTTTGGTTTCAGACCTACATGCAGAAGAAATTCTGTGTCAAGAAAGCATTGAAGATCTGACACTTGATTCGTTAAAAGAAATTCTCGAGAGAGACACTCTGTATGTGAGGGAAGCTCTTGTCTACAACACAATAGAGCGCTGGTGCAACAGAGAATGCAAAAGAGGACATTTTGAGTTATCACAGGAAAACCGTAGAACAGTTCTTGGTGAGATATATATTAGTATGTATTTCATTGGTAGTTTTAGAAAGAAAAGAGCTTTGATTAGAAGAATATTACAACGTGCTTCACTCAAGGATTGTAAATTGTAATTTTATTTTTACAATACTATAAAATTAATATCATTCACATTCTAAACTTATTTCTTTAAATTATTTTTTGATTTCCCCTCATCATCAAACCTATTTGAATAGTTAAATTTAATCCATTTATAAAAAATTTAATCCCTATCCTGTTAGAAATACTGAAAATACCTTTTATTATTCCACACATTTCTATGGAAATGAAAATATACATATATTATGTATCAAGATTGTAAGCCTTTATATACCTTGGAGTCCCTTTTTTCTGAAATGAAAAATCGTATAGAATTTCAACAATTATTAATAATTTATAAATCCCCATTGGAAATACTCCATTATCTCTGAATTGCCATAATCATATATAATCAGAATCCCATATCTACAATATAAACTTGCTTTATGACACCTTAATTATCAATAAAGCATTAATTAGTGGTTAATTTGTTTGTTTCATTTTTTAGGGGAAGATATATTGTTCTCAGTGCGCTATCTATTAATGTCTCCTGAAGAATTTATTTCTGGTCCAATGTCTGGTAATCTCCTTTCTAAAGCAGAAACAATGACATTATTTGCTTACCTACAGAATGTACCTGTCACTAATACATGTTCCACATTGACTGATGAAGTTATTCAAAAAATGAAAATCAAAAGACGCCAGCCAAAAGATGTTAGAATACAACTAGGTAAAAAACACAGGACTGCTTGTAAGAAAGGAGACAAGAAAACGAAGAAGAAAAAAGAAAAAAACAGTTCTTCACCATCTTGTACTGGCTCTTGTGTTGCAGATTATGTACTTCGGGCTCTTTCTTGCCTCTTTGATTAGTATAAGATGATGAAATTGCTATGTTACATTAAATTGCATATTGCAGTTCTAAGATGAAGATCTCTGAATTATAGTTGTTCTGCAGATGATTCCTGTTTAACAAATTAAATCTGCTTTGACTTCCATCATAGATTTAAAGCTGGAGAAAGCTGACTGAAATCAATTTAAGAATAAGATTCTTTTTTTAAATTTATAGATTCCTACATAGAAGTCTATTAGTTTAATATTATAAAGTGTTCAGAAGGAAATGTAGGTTAAATTTAGATTTCTCATGGAATAAAGTAACATAGTTAGTTATTGGTTTCCTTTTTATTTGTATAAAACAGAACTGAAATATTAAATTTCAGAATACTTACTACCAGATAGAGTATAAATTAAAATATTGAATAGTTCAATAAATAGGAAACTAATGTAATTAGGAATAACTTTAATATATTCTTCTTATTTATAAGATAGCTACACCAAATAAATAAGTCACAATTGAGGGACAACGCTTTAACTGGCTGTGTATGTATATGTTGAGATGAATAAAAAAATATGTTTCCTTACCAAAGAAAAGAATAAAATTGAAGAATAGAAAAGCATAATTAAAACATAAATATATTTAGAAGTTACCATGATATTTCTATGTAAAATTTTAGTATAACAATTCTATCTTCTTACTTTGTACTTTGAAGGGTCAAGAACATATGTTCAGGCTTAATATCAAAATTAACTTTTTTCACATTTTATAAAATATACCTCTCAAAATTTAAATTACGTTTTCATGTATAGGTATTTTATTATTTCTACTGTTAAAGATTTAAAGGCTCAACATTTATAATCCATGTTCTTTATGTAACTAATAAATTTTTGGAATCAATCAATAACAAAACTACATAATTTTTAAAATGTGCATTAACAATTTATTAACATTATTATTATTTATTAGATGCTAGGTATTTAAAGGGATCATTGTGAAAAATCAAAAATACTTACAAACCTCAATTTATAAACATTAAGGGAACTATATGGAACACCAGTTAGGTTAAAAAAAATTGCTTTAAAAAATTTCAAAATATAGAATAGTAAAAAGAGCTTTATCATGTGACTAAAGTTTCTGACAATAAAGCAATTGAATGGTTAAATATCAAAAAAACTAATCGCTTCTATTCACATTGCTATATTTATTGATCAAAAACTTTATGTTAGTCAATAGAAATAAATATTTAATATTGTATGACATTTTTTTTCAGTTTGTATTAATGCCTTTTGATTGGGTTTTTCCACTCATCTGTGCTAATGGTTTTAATTATCATTCATATCTTAAAGATATTGTTAATTTTAAATATTTTAAAAATTAAGGAATCGTTAAAACTTTGTTGTTGTGAATAACTTTAAATATACTTTATTCAAATGTTAAGCAGGTGCAGGCACCAATTGTAGTTTTGTTTATTAAAATTGTATTATATGTTTAAAAAAAACAACAAAAAAAGTATATATGGTTTACAATGAAATACTTCAAATTATTAAGTTTTAATACTTGTGTCAAAGCCATGTGTTTTAATGTAAATATATACATACATATATCTTATCATCTCAGGAGGTCGTAATGATAAAAAAAAAAAAAAAAAATTGGTCAAAATCATATGTAGTTAGCTTTTAATACATAAAAATTATTTTATTCTGCTTCTCCATTTTTATGATTCTTATATTATTTTTATTTTTTTTTTTTTTATCAAACATATGTAACTATACTTCAAATTTTAGTTTAGTATATCAAACATTTATCAAAGGAAACACAAATAATTCAAACTGTGCGCATTCATTATTATTAATTTTTTTTTTTACTGACAGCTATTATGTATCATTAAATATTTTGTAGGCACAAAAATTAAAGTTTCTAACTTTTGAGATTTTATCATTTTAAAGAGCTAACAACTCCTGAGATATTAGTTACCTGATATAGTGTATATATTTAATTTTATTTATTTATGTACTTATGAAAATTTTGAAGCACAGCTTTAATGAATTTCCTTCCAACTTGATTAGGAATATCTGCTGGTCTCGTTGATTTTTAAAATTGTGATCTAGTCATTATGTAATTAATTATGATTTAACTGCCTTGAACATTGTATAATTTTTTATAATCAACATTTTTATGCTTATTTATAAATATATTTTTTATGTTTGTGATTAATAGTTTCTTACTTATTCCCTTCAAATAATTAATAGTTTAAACCAAAATCACAATTCATGTGTCAATTTTCATTTAAATACTCTTGCATGAGCAATCAGAACACTGAAATATGGATATTTATTCTTGGACATTTAATTCTCAGATTAAAATTCCATTGAACATATTTAACCCTCTGCACTCTGAAGCCGCAACCCAATGCCTGGCACAGAACTCATATGCCGGGTATGAGCCAGCAATTCTATTCGTGGCTATCACTCAGGCGGCTGGAACTATTTTCCTCCCCTAGCACTCAGATCTTTTTTTACATTTTTCTGTAGCATGATACTCAATATTTTTTTAAAAGGCATAAATAATATACATACATACATATATATATATATATATATATATATATATATATATATATATATATATATATATATATATATATATAACATATATAATGTTTAAACTTTGTTTTAGTACTTCATGTACAATAATATAATACAAACACTAACAATTAAAAAAAAATCAATAAAAAAATATTATCTTCAAGAGAGGATCTTGATAAAAATAATGCCAGTCCATACCCAGCTTATGAGTCCTGGGCCAGACAAGTGGAATTACTTATAATCTGAGTGGAACTGCATTTTTATTTTGCTGGATTATAACCGGCTAATGAATGCAAAGGGTTAAAGTACTTATTGCCAAATTAATAATTTGGTGAACGTAGTTAAAATGTGGGTTTAACTAAAATAATTGTGATTTTTTTTTACTATTTTCTCCCCCACCAGAAGTAAAGGATTTTTGTAAGGATGGGAGTAAATTTGTAGGTTTAAAAAGAATGAAGCATTGATTACTTCAGATATGTTATTTTAGTTTTAATTCCAGCCAAGTTAAAGTTCTGCTGATTTCTTGAGAACTGGAAAAGAGAAAAGAGTTACAAACACTGGTTCCCTTCATAATTTTAAGAATGTTAATGAAAGATGAATAACAAGAAAACCAAACTAGAAAAATCATTAACCTATGTCTTGTAAAAAAATTAAATAAATAATAAAAAAAAAAAGAATTGTCAAATAAGCTGATAAAATATTTTAATAAATAAATAGATAGGAATAATAAATGATTTTCAAAAAAGCATGAATAAATTGTTCAACAAACATTAGGGTGTGCCCATAAATCATCAGTATATGCTTCATGCATATACTTCATGGATATGCTTCATGCAGTGCTGCACACAGTAGGATATACAAATTTTAAATTAGATATAAATATAAAGAAAAATTTAATTTTGAATTATATGAAATATGTTAAAATAAATATTACAGTGACTCACAAAACTGTTGTGAAGATTGCCTGTGTTTTGACAACTTACCTAAGTTGTTATTTAATTTTAACTTACCCTATGTGATGAAATAGATATTGTGTATATAATATATCTATATATCTATCTGTGCGTGTTTTTTTTTTGTGTTTTTTTTTTACAAGGATAAGGGAAATCTTCAAAAGACATTGTTAGGCCCGTACCTAACCATGTGTGGGATTCTTACCCACTAAAACCACCTCCCTACACCAGTTTTTCCTCCTCACGGAACCGCCATTAGGCAGTACATCATGGAGAGGAATGGCTGGGTGCCACCTCATGGTAGTAGGCTACATCCTGCTGCGCCTATACACCAGCCTACACCAGCCTGTGTGTCCATCTCCCACTTAAAGCAATGTCCCAATGCTGCTGCCAAGCTACAATAGTCTCTTTCCTCTCATTGGCTCTGAGAATGAGTTCACTTCTTCAATATGACCTCTTCCTTTTTTCAGCTATTAGTTCGATAGGTGGCATCCTGGCTACCACACATGCTGCCTCATAGGATATTTTTCTAAATGCACTAATAACTCTTAGGACGCTTTGGCGATACACAGAGATCATAGGCCTTCCGTACGAATGTATATCTAAAGCATCCCTCCATATCACCGCAGCATAAAGGACAATGGATATTACGACGCTTGACAGCAGTAGTCTTCGGGTCTGCCGGGGACCTCCTATGTTAGGCATCAGTCTAGACAATGCAGTGTTCACTTCAGCTGCTTTTTCTGTAAGTCAAGGAGGATTTGGATAGAATTGGCTCTCTACCAACTGTTATTCTGATTTGTTCCATTTTTTTTCCTGCTGCTAATTAGGAGCACCTCAGTCTTACTATCAGCTGGTTGCAGGCCCACTGATGCCAGCCAGTTGCGGATTAGGGCAACACTCCGTTTTGCTCTTGAAGTTACCTCCTCTAAATATTTCACAACTACCACCACTGTGATGTCATCTGCATATCCTACTATTTTGACGTCCCCTGGAAAGTTCAGTCTGAGAACTCCATTGTCCATTATATTCCACAGCATGGGTCCCAGCACTGATCCCTGGGGACTCTGCCAGTTATTCCATAATTCTTCTGTCCATCGTCAGTTGTAAATACTACGACTCTGTCCTTGAAATAGTCCCCGATGATCTTCCTGAGGTACAGAGGAATTCCCATATCTCTTAAAGCATCAAGAATACAGCACCATCTCGCTGAGTTAAAGGCATTTTTCACATCCAGTGTAATGATTGCACAGTACATCTTCGCATCTCTCCTCCATCTCTTTCCAGCAATGGCATCGCGTGCTGTGTCTACAACGAGGTTGATTGCTTCCACTGTAGATTTCGCTTTCCTGAAGCCGTATTGGTTGGTAGAAAGGCCTCCTATACCTTCGGTAGTCTCTTGCAACCTGGTTCCAATTATCTTTTCTAAAGCCTTTCCAATTGTATCCAAAATGCACAGTGGTCTATAGGCCGAAGGGTCCGATGGTGTTCCCTTGCCCTTTGGGATTAGGACCAAGCACTGCCTTTTCCATTTTTGAGGGAAGGAACCTTCATGTAAACATGAATCAAATAGCTCTAGAAATAAGTCTGGCCTTGTTGCCATCACCACTTTGAGTGCTATATTTGGGATGCCATCCAGGCCTGGGGCATTGCCTCCCTTGAGGCTCATGCAGACCTCGCTTAGCTCTTCACTAGACACTGGTGGTAATTCAGATGGGATCAACAGTTCTATATCGTGCTGTACATCTGCCTGCTCTGGGAACAAAGTGGCAACAATCCTTTGCACAGTAACTGGACAGGTGAGGTACTGCTTGTTACTACTCAACAACTTTTTCATAACAATCTTGTAGGGCCTTCCACATGGGTCTTTATCAACTTCTTCACAAACTTCCTTCCAGCACTGGCATTTACTCTCCCTAATTGCCTTTCGGAGTCCACGTTTCTCATTCCTATATGTTCCCAATAACACCTCAAACTCTGGGCTGCCTCTTGCTCGCTGGCTCCGTCTCCTCGCTGCATGACACCTTTTACAACGGTCAGCAATTTGTTGATTCCACCAGTATACTGGTTTCCAATTACTATTTGTGTGATGATTGGTGTTAGTGCGAACCATGGCTGCATCACACGCCTTCATCACAAGTTTCGTAACCTGTTGGGCCTTATCCTCTGCTGTGCCTGACAGATCGCAGTGCTCTTCCATCATTAATTGAAAAGTTTCTCGATCAAATGTCTTAGTTTTCCATACGACTGTACCCTTCTGAAGCTTCAAAGGATTGTTTAATTTCCTATCACCTATTATTATTAAAATAGCCTGGTGGTCACAGTGGGTGTGTAAGTCGCACACTTCCCAAGTGGTGGTAGGTCGTAGATTATCACTTATGAATGTCAGATCGATGATGGATGACCACGTTCCTTTCAGAAATGAAGGCTCTGTTCCTATAATAGCTAGAACCAGTTCATCCAATTGGGCAAAAGCTTCCATCAGGATTTCTTCTCTTCTGTTTTTAGACGACTCCCCCATTCAACTGCCGAAGCATTAAAATCACTAGCAATTATTAAAGGTCTTCTGCCTCTTGCATCCTGTATTATTCTATCTAAGAGGCCAGCATATTCTTCTATTGATGTATTGGGTTGGGCATAACAGCTATAGATATATACATGCTCTATCTTAGCCCAAACAAAACCAGATGTAGGGGATTGTGGTATTTCTTCAATGATACTTCGATTAAAAGCCCAAATCGCAGCTTTTCCAGTGACATCAGATACCCAAGAACCATTGTTAGGATTTCTATACTATTCACTCAGGATGGCCACATCAACCCTAGGTCCTGCTTAGTCTGCCAGAGGAGATCCTGCGCGGCTGCACAGTGATTAATGTTAAGCTGAATGATCTTCATGAAGGATTTTTTTGCCTTCCTTGTAATTATGGTGCGTACTGTAGCGCCTTACCATTTTTTACCTCCACAAGAATGATTAGTGTCACCTTTTCCTATGAACAGAGCACAGCTAGGAGACTGTGTACAGGCGGATGCTAAGTGACCATCTTCACCACATTTCCAGCAGAGTTTGGATCTGTCCATACCCACTCACCACCGCGCTATATGGCCAAACTCCCAAACCAATAGCAGAGCTGGAGTCTTATTTTTTCCCGAATACGGCTAGATACCAACCCTACTCGAATTTTCTCCTTTGCAATAGCCTTCCGAGCAAGCTTAACTGGCAGGAAAATAACCACCGTCTGCGTTCCCCCATATGCTGGACGGATCGATCGAATAGCGGTGGTCCCCACTTCTTTTTCTTCCAATAAAGTAGTAAGAGCCTCTGCTACTTCTGCTGTTGTAAGGGCGTCTATATCCCTGATTTCAATTAATGATTCTTCTGTCCATGCCCTGATTTCTGCTTCTTCTCCTAGTGCTCGTTCCAGGGTGCGCTTCATGTCATTGAGAACTCCTCCCGACTTGCGGTCCATTCGGAACAGTAGGTTCCCAGTCTCGTTTTTCCGAACTTTAACTATGTTTTGTCCCAGGTCTTTCAACACTGGGTCATCACGGACCTTGCGAAGAATGTCTGCATAGGTGCTCATTCCTAAAACTTTTACTATTAGGTTATCTGGCTTGGGGGGTCTAGTACGCGATTTCCCAGCATTGTTCCTTTTCTTCTTAGCAACTGTTTGCTATCTCTTCCCTGTAAGTACATTTCTTGTTTCTTCTTGTTGCAATCCTCGTTCTGTTCCTTTCCGGAGTTCTTTCACCTGTTGTCCCGGCGCAACTGCCTCTGTCTGATCTTTATTATAAGCAGAGGTTGATGGTAGGTTAGCCTTCTTCTTCATCGGTACCATTGTATCCCATGATGTTGTTTGATCTGCTTGTGAATGTCTTTCTAAGACTACTTCTGCAGTTTCCAATGTTATTATTTTTTTTTTATAGTAATGGTGTCTTGAAATTTACCCTAGCCACATATCACTGAATTCTCAGGACTCTTGGAATAATTTCAGCACAGACATGAAGCCATATGTCTCTTCTACTTTGATCTTGAACAGCTGTTTCAATCTTGCCTATCCTGAACCATCAAACCAATAACTTCCTGTTTCTTTCTTTTTAAGCCGACCACCAACATGTTTAGAACAATGAGGTTCCTCTGTTTTGACAAACTGACTTATAGCAATTTGTTTCAACAAGAGGCCCTTATCGACCAAAATGCTATTGTTTTTCCTCATATCAGAAGAAATTAATATCATTCAGGCTGTTTAAGTCTACCTGATTTAAGGCATCCTTTATTGTTATGTTCTGACTGGTAGAGCTACTTTAATCTTATTGATTTCATTTGATGCTAATTAACATTAAGGGGTCAAAATAAAATTCTATACTTTATGAAAATTTATCATAATAATGTTTTGAAATTAATAAAACATGATGTTGTTATCATAATGAAAAACCCATTGTAGATGGCCTGACATAAAAAAAAAAGTTAAAAATTATAAAATATATTTTGAAATTAACTAGCTTGGGAGAAATTTTTTGTGTTTTCAGGCTTTTTGTAACAGAATCTAAGTGATATATTTGCTAGAATATAAATTTATATCAATTGAATCTAAAATAGGCTATCTCCTTTCCAGTTTGAAAATGCTTGGGTAAAATTTTTGTGTTTTCAGGCTTTTTGTAACAGAATCTAAGTGATATATTTGCTAGAATATAAATTTATATCAATTGAATCTAAAATAGGCTATCTCCCTTCCACTTTGAAAATGTTTTTCAGAAGAAAAAACAAAATAAAACCTACTTAAATTAGGTATATGCACTAATATAATATGAATAAAAAATAATCTTTATTCCTGCGACACCATGTCCCCTAAGAACAACATGAAAGTACAATCAAAAGGTATTATTGTCTAGCTTCATACATATCAGACAGTAACTTATATAGAATTTAAGTTATGTACTTATAAATATAAAAGGTGGAATTTTAAATTTAAGAACTAATCTTCGGGTTTATGTGAAAAAAAAATAAAATAAAATAAAAAGAAATATTCTTACACTAATATATTATTACATAATTTCAGAAGATTGATAATTGAGGAGGTGGATGAATAAATTATGTTTGAAAGAAGTGAGAGAAGGAGCATTGTGGATCTAAATGGGTATAGAATTCCAAAATAAAGCTGCACAATTAATTAAGGATTTTTCAAATGAAGCAGTTCAATGAGAAAGGATATACAAATCAATGGGCTGAGTTCTGGTATTCAAAAGATGAATGGATCTCGTAAATGTATGAAGGTTTTTTAAGGAAGTATTGTTGTCAAAAACTTGGATAAAGCCACCTTAACTCAGAATATCAGCAAGTGATGTGAGAATGCCTGGGGATCCTAAAAATGAATCTGACGAAGGAATTCATTAATCTTTTCAGCTTCATTTCAAGCTCGCCAGACATTATTCTTTGTACTATGCATCTATAATCGAGGTGGGGAAGGATAAGGGAGGGCACTAACAATTGATGGGTATTGCGAGGGAAAGATTCACGGAATCTTAGGAGCTCTTTGAGATTGAAGATGGCTTTCCTCGTAATTTGGGAAATATGGTTATTCCAAGATAGATGTTGATCAAATACTACTTTGAGGTTTTTGATTGAGTTTGTGAATCGAATAGGAACATTAATGAGATAAAGAAGCAAATTACAGGAAAGGGAATTAAGGGAGGGTTTCAATCCAATTAACATTGCCTTATTTTGTCAGGGTTCAGTCGTAATCTATTCTCCATTGCCCAATGGTTAATGCCGGTTAAATCTGTGTCTTAGATGTATAGAACACAGCCATTTTCTACCAAAAATACATTATTGCATATTCTTATTCATCTTTCTTCACTTTATCTAGAGGGATACCAATTAATTATAAGGTGAGTTACAAATTTAAAAAACAGTTGAGGAGATGAACTCTTTTAAAAATATAACCGATTCAAACTACTCTCCTATAAAATTGCAGATCCTTCTTTATAAAAAATTAACTATTTAAACAAAAATAATCTTATGGATTAAAAATCATTACCACTCTGCAACATAAATAACATTTACTAAATGTAACATTCAATGCTCTGATTTCAATTTTACTGTTATTTATTGAAAAATAATATATTTTTATTTTTTTGTAAAAATGATGATTTCCTGACTAGGTCCTTTAATTATAAGTAATAATTTAATAACCTCAATAATTGAATGCTTAATTACTTATTATTAAAACCAAATATATTAAGACATTCATCATGGAAGTAGAAAACCAAACTGAGAAGTCAAATGTTAAGTTGAACTCAAAATCTCCTAGATGAAGTCAGAAATAAGTCGATTTCAAATATAGACTAGACCCATATTTTACAGTAACTAACTTCAGAAAAAAACAAAAAAAACATTGACCTATATTTGGGAAATTAAGTAAGTGTCCTTTAAAAGGTGGTAAATCGTTCACCCTTCAAAACATCCTAAATCCAATCTAATTTTACCTTTTAAGTTTGGGTTGAGTTTCAGAAGCGGATAAATCTGAATTGAGAAGGGCATATAAAAAAACAAAAAAAAGCAATAATAATAAAACCAGAGGAGTATATGGACATTTTTAGAGCCCATGGGAATCCTATATCCCTTGCAGGAAAGGTAATGGACTGGAAAAAAGTCATACAAAAAATTAGTAAACTACCAGCCCAGTGGTATTTCAAGTTTATGGAAACTAAAATATTCCACTTGAAAAAAAACCAAGAATAATATCTTGATAGGTGGGGAAAGAAACTATTCTGTAAATTATTTAGCTGAAACCAAAAAACACCGGAAAATTAAAAATGTTTTAACGCAAACTACACAAATACAACTTAGTGTGAAATTAGCTCCGGCAAAAATATGTGATGTTGCGAAACTTTTGGTGAAACATTTCAGCCCTGAATGGAAAGAACTAGCTGAACTGCAGTTTTGTAAAGAAATCTTACAAACCGATGATTCCAATGAAGAAGACTTCGAACAAGATGCCCAAGAAGAAATAAATTCATTTGACCAATATGAATATAAGATCATTTGAAATTAAGATTGAACAAATAGTGTTATAATTAGAAGTTTATTTGTTTAAAAATAAATAAAGAATAATTTATTCAGGTTATGACTAGCTTAAACTCAAGACTAGTGTTCGATATAAAAAAAAAAATCACGAAAAATTTAAAGAAATCTTGAGAAAATCATTTGAATCAAGTTTATTTTTTTATTAATTATTTCTTTCATCAAAGTTTGTTCAATGTTAAATTAATAAAACAATAGAATGTGTTAATTGTCAGGAGTTTTTATTTATTGCATTTTTAAAATTTTCCTTTGCAAATTGGGATTAATCCAATCTATTTATATTGTTTAAAAATTTGGAGTTTAGAAAAGTTTGAACAATATTTTACAGATATGTTTCTGATGTTTTTTAAAAACTTTTGATCCAATAATAATTGTTTCAAAAAAAGAATCACCTGAATTATGCATATTTTTGGGTTTCCTGAAAAATTTTCAATTTTGGATTTACTTCCTTTTGCGTCTCCACGCCTCATATGGAAAGAATTTAAGTGTTAATTAAAATATTCAGCTTTGAGAGACAGTTTTTTAAAAATATTTATTTAGAAGGTTAAGTACGAGAAAAGATATAGAGGAGCAGAAAAATGTTGGTAACTGTTGTTGAGTTAAACAAAATGAAAAAAAAAATAAAAGTCAGGTAGATAAACATGCCTTAAATAAGACATTGCCAGTTTTTAATATTATTTACTATGAAACTACTAGTGATAAATAAGACAAATACCAATACTCTTGGTATTTCCTCATTGAATTTATTTTCTTTGAGTACCTACCTTGTGTATCTCTGCAGTATTTTAAAGGATTCATTAGCTCATCAATATTTTTCATAATTAGTTATGAGGTTAACCAAATAAATTTAGATCAGTTGATATATAAACAAGGGTTCAGGGTGTAGGTATGAATGTATTGATTAGTTTAATACATACATTTTTTTCCTATCTGTTACAAACTCTGAAAAATTAAAAAATATAATAAAATAAAATACTAATAATAAGAAAGAGTGATAAAACTTTTAGATTGATAAGATAGTGCTATGGCAGCGAATTCTTCCAAAACAAATTATGGTTATGTAATGCTGTTTTTATAACTATAAGCTTTATACTACCCACTTTTTCAGCAGCTGATTTAATTGTGGGAGCTATTAGCAAGGATAATTGCTTGTAATGTTTAATAACCCTGTTGAATCACAATATTGGTTGATTTGTACACCCATGTTTCTTTCCCATGAAATAAATTTGTGATATGTATTTATATGGTAGAGGTAGAAGTGATCAAGTATGATGATTTTTCTCCTTGCACTTGAACGTTGGCTTGTAATTCTCATATTTGTAGCACTTAACGATGTTATTTGGAGATACGAATTGTTATCGTATGTTTGCCTAATATGTTTGCTTTCGGAATGTTTCGATTATAACTGCCATGTGAATGATGTTTTCACGATTCACCTGATAAAAAGGCTGATAATGGTTGGAGTGGTGAATGTAATTTTGACAATTTCACTTTTCCACCCACAGCTACATTCCTGGTGTTTTATGCTTAAATCTGAGGGCTTTACAATCTGTCCAATTTCCCTATGGCCACACTCATACAAAGATTTTAGGTACCTAAATATAATCTAAACCTTAATGAAAGGTACTGCAATTTCATCTTCAAACGGTTTCCATTTTTTATTTGTTGCTCCTTAGTTACTAATGAATGAGGTTCCATCATTCGTAATTGTACGGTTTAAGCCTTAGCGGTACCCATCTGTTTTAATTTTAAAGCTCCTAATTCCTTTCTCATTCAGGTTTGATGATTAAATCGTCCAATCGCTCATCGTTTGGAAGGCATTCTCAATACTATGTGCTATCGACACTAAACGTGTCTTAAAATTGCAAATTATATTGAAAATAAGCATCAGCTGCTTTCTGAGATTTTAGAAAAGCAGAAATTCAGTTTTCCAGCATCACATTGTAATCAACTTGGAATAAATTGGAATTCTACATTAACTAAAAGAAATCAATTCTAAAAATAACAAACCAAATTCAAGAAAATATGACTCAAAATGAAAAAAATTAAAATGGAACTTCGAATGAAAAAGTTTAAAAGGACGACTCGGATATCCCTACATAAATTAAAATAAAAAAAAAAACTATTGCTTACACGGCACGACTAGTACCGAACGAAACAGTTCTGGTAGAAACTGTTACTTTTTGGTAGAAAAATTGTTTTGTAGATTTGACATAGACGACATTTACCTGTCCCTGTGAATCTCTAGAAATATGTACCATCTGATGTTTCATCGAAATTGCGACAGGCATTCCATGCGTTATTGGATCGTGGCTTGCGAACGAAGCGCCTCCAAACTCCATTCCAGGTTACAGACCCTACTACAGCACGGATGAGGTGAATAATTTTTGATATAATTCAGACAAATTTGATGCTCTTTTCTTTCCGCTAGGCATTTTATCTACATTTTTTTCAAATAAACATTCATTTGTATTTACATAGATGATCCAAGATACTCGTCTTAAGAGAGACAGTGGTGGCCGAGCCTTTTGGAATGGTAGGCACTTAAGCTTTCTTCTAACCTCAGCGGTGCTAATTCGAATCTGGCCTGGGCGGGTTGAAATTAATTTTGGGGGGGGCCCGTTATAGGTATGATATGAATGAATGAACCTTCTACAGATGGTTTAACATGTCCCCTGCCTCAGTGCCATAATTAAAACACGCGATGAAACTCATATTAATAAGGTTTTAATTCTCATAAACCTTGGCTGCATGTCATGGGGTAATAACCGAAACACTCAAATTTTAAATATCTTTTTTTCGAATATTCTTTTCTTGAAAACAAAAGGAAACTTGCGTAGTGAAATAATAATATCTATATGTATTATAAAACTGCTTGAAAATTGCTTCAAGGAGTAGGGTTGCCAAGTAAGAAATTTAAAATTATTTGTTTTAATGTTATGTAAATGAAAAATGCGAAATGAAAAAGGTAAAAAAAAGAAAAAAGCGAGCTTGATTTTGCAGATAACTTTAAGTTTTTAATTGCAATTTATATTTATATCAATTGAAATATATTAATCACTATTTCTTTAATGAATTCTAGTGTAAATATAGGTCAGGAAGTTGAAATTGAAAAAATAATAAATGCTATTTGATTGTGAAAATGAGGAAAACATAATAAAATGTATTCAAGAGAAAGTTGATACTAAGTTAAAGGTGGAAAATGTTCTTTTTTTACTATCTACCGTAGAACAACGCCAACCTGAAACACCACGAAGGAAGACTATTACTCCTAGTGCACAAAAGAAACATTTACCCCTGAACGACACCCCTAATGTGGCACAACAGTTAGAAATTGATTAAGCGGATAACATGCTAAGAAAAAGCAGTAAACCAGCGGATACACCACCCACAGTGAGACGATCACATAGAGAGAGGAAGGCCGTAGTTCGACTTAATCTGTAAAATAAATATTTAAAAAAAATAAAAATTAAAAATTAAAAATAAATTTAAAAAAAAGTATTAAATTAAGTGGCGGAGAGTTGTAATATATTGGCGCAATTTGGCAACACTGTTTCTGAGTTGCTAACCACCAAGAAGATTTCGTTTTAATTAATCTTATAGTTGTTGTTAAATGTGTTTTATGGAATAAACTAGATGTTCAAGCGTGCATTAATGTTTGGCTTATTTGTACTAAAATACACAACAATTTTGCACCCATAAATAATCTGCAACAATTTTGCACCCATAAATAATCTGCAGACAAAATCTTTTTAAATTTCAAGTTCTAGGGACTATAAAGTGCAAAACTGGATATTATTGCACGGGAAAAAAACTAATGAAAATCACGTTTTATTTTTTTTCTTTAGTCAAGATACTGATTCTTTCACGTTTAAAAAAGGTATTTGATATAAAAAACTTTCGTTATGCTCAAGACACCACCTGGCTTTAGGGTGCTCAAAAACTCAAAATTTTTAAACTAAAAACTGATATTATTTTCAGATTCCTCATCTCAAAAAACATGTAGAAACTAAATTTTGTTAAAATCAAAAATAATTTTTTTTTTTTTTTTACCTTTAAAATTTTGTAGGATTTTAGAAGGCTGTCAATTTCTGAAAAAATGTAAATAATTTGCGCTATCTCACATATTTCGCAACCGATTAAGACGAAATTTTAAGGTCATCTAGAAGCCTTAAAACTGCATAGTTTAGCCCAAATCCGGAGGTTATAGGATTTCCCCTTATTGAAATATCTCAAGTTATAGCTGACCTTGGATATTTTCATTCACATCAGTTTTTGTCCACTAAAATCGGGAGTAAATCCAATGTTATAGGCATGGATAAAAAGCAGAATGTATGCTGATTCTATTGATGCTATTACTATTGCAATCGGTTGAACACAGCAGTTGTTATGGCCGGTAGAAAATGTTGATGAAATCTCAATTTCAAAATTTTAACCTTTGAAAGGGGTAAAAAATCAATATTTTTTGATTTTGATAAAATTTCACATATAAGGGTTTTATGGTGTGTTAAATCGAGATTTGAGGTCAGTTTTTCATAAAAAAAAAAGTTTCCACTGATTTACAGCGGATTTCTTTGGAATTTTGTCATTTTTTTAGAGTTTGTGAGCACCCTAAAGCCGGGTGGTGTGTTTAGCATAACGTAAGTATTTTTATATCATAAACCTTACATAACTGCAATTAAACGTGAAAGAATCATTTCTCTATCTTGACTGAGAGCTGAGAAAAAAAATAAAACGTGATTTTCATATTTTATTTTTTTTCTCGGCTCCTAATGCCCATTGGCGGCTATAACTTAAGTTTTGCTCTATTATAGGTCCCTACTACCCACACACAAATCGGCATTCAAATCTGTGAGTTACAACTGCAAACGTCCCCTTGTTAGTATCAACTTTCTCTTGAATACATTTTATTATGTTTTCCTCATTTTCACAATCAAATAGCATTTATTATTTTTTCAATTTCAACTTCCTGACCTATATTTACACTAGAATTCATTAAAGAAATAGTGATTAAATATATTTAAATTGATATAAATATAAATTGAAAAACAAAATGCTTAATGTTATCTGCCAAAATCATTCATTTCGCTTCTAAAAAATTAGCTTTGTTTCTTTTTTTATCTAAAAATTCAAATAAAGCAATTAACACTTACAATAAGCTCGCTTTTTACCCTTTTTCATTTGCATAACATTAAAACAAATAATTTTAAATTTCTTACTTGGCAACCCTACTCCTTGAAGCAATTTTCGAAATATTTTACTTGAGCCAAGGTCTAGTGACTAATGACTATATAAATAATATCCATTACTCGTTCACTTCCATTATTAATCAGTTCAATAATAATATTGTGTCTCTCAGTTTTTCTATATTTTTTATCTGCGAGACCCAGACATTTGAAAAAAATTCTCATCTCTGAAATGTTTCAATAGTTATACAACCACTTATGTAATACCTGATGTTTGTGAACAAGACACTAATTCCCTTAGGTGCAATTTTTTTTTTTTTTTGGTCAGTTTGTCCTTGAATGTATATATATTTTTCAAATTACACCTGATGGTTGTCGATCAGATGCTCCCTTTAAATAGGCATTGAGAAATGTTTTTTACTTTTATGATATTTAGTTTATAAGAAAATCTAGTTTCGGATGTAATAAATTCATCTTCAGTTCTGAAAACATTCAAAACAGCAACATGAAACTCAGACCATATTCATTACATTAATATAAGATAAGAAATCATAGCATGTTAGTACTTTAAGGCTAAATAGACACTGTCTACTAGATAGGTAAAATTTACTTGCTTAGTGCTGCATAAGGACTGAAAAAAAAATTGTTATAGATGGACGGATACGCCTCACGCCCAGTCACACAGTGGGGAAAAATGTCTGTCTAGGAATGCTAAAGTATTCTCCCACAAAACCATAAGTTTTGAAATCTGATATCTTCTAAGTGTGTTAAATTGAGTAAAAATACAGATTTTTTTTTTTTTTTTTTTTTTTTTTTTCATATGATAATTATGTAAGAAAATCAAAATTAATAAATTTTACCTTTTAACATGAGCGTATAAAATTGTGAAGGCATTGCTGCCACTAGATTTAATAAAATTTCACAGTTTTATTGAAAAGATTTCAGGAATAGCAGATAAAATGCCCAGAATGTTATCCAGGAAAGTTTGCGTTATTTGGGTCTAGTTTTTTGATTAAGAAAAAAAAAATCTAAAGATAGAAAATATTTATCGTTAATTATTTTATATACAAAATCAAAATAATATATTAATAAATAAAACAAAATAAACATTCTAAAAAACTATGAAAACGAGCAATTTAATGTAATAACAATAATAACAATTCAAATAAACAAACAATTGTTTCATTAAAGGAGATTAATTTAAGTTTTTCATTTTTTAAAAGGCATAACTCCCCATTATTCTTTATTCATTCATTTTTACATGTTTCAGAGCTCATTAGCTCCATCTTCAGGTTCTTACAACTGTGATATTCTCACATGGTCGTATTAATTCACAATAATGAATTAATGTGGCCATGTGAGAATATCACAGTTGTAAGAACCTGAAGATGGAGAAAATGAGCTCTGAAACATGTAGAAATGAATGAATAAAGAATAATGGGGAGTTATGCCTTTTAAAAAATGAAAACAAATAAACAAAGAAAAATGAACATCTAAAACAATTTTATCATTCATCAACGTCGTCGTCATCATCACATTCATCTTCATGTTCGTCTGATTCCGGTCTTTATAGTCTTCATGATTTTTTTTTTTTTTTTTTTTTTTTTTTTTTTTTTTTTCAAATTCCGATGTTTTTATAAATGTATTGGCTATATTATTTTTATTGGATATAGAAAATACAACAGGGACTGAAGAATTAAATAATGAAAGCCACATATCATGTTATATTACTAAGACGAGAATATTTTCATGTTAGCTCCGCAGGTCCTTCTTATGGGACTTGAGTGTTCTTACAATTGGAAGAATAGCGGACTCGAAATCTCTGCCCCATGTGTCGGATGGTGGGATTGGTCGTTCTGAGTGGAACGGAACTTGGAACTGGTTCCAGCCTTGAACCGGTTTGGAACGAGACGAACTACCTAACGCCAAATTATCTCCAACACCAAACGAAACCAACGCCAAAATATCTCCGGTTTCGTTCCGTTGGTTTAGATAGGGTATAGATTGCATCTCCCGTTTCGTTCCACCCAAGGTCGTTCCGACTGCTGATCTCTCCTTCCTTTACTTGATCCCTTCCATCCGTTCAAACCTCTACAGCCTTTGATCTTACTGCTCGTGGTCCCCCCCCCCTTCCCTCTATCGCCTCGCCATACCACGCATAGGCATCTTCAAAATAAACCGCTTTCTGTGAAATTTTCTGTTATACTGACAGAGCTCGGCTACTTCTTTCGGATTAAAATAAATTTGGTTTTTAAGAATCAGAATCAAGCTAATCATGCAAAAAGCCTTGTAAAGGATAGGTTGACTGGTTTAAACTTCCACCAGTCGCGCCAATTTCCGCAACACGAGCGGTCGCGCGTTGTAGAAAGTACATCACCCTGTTTTTTTTTTATCCCTTTTTGTCTAAATTTTGAATGAAATCTATTAAGTAAAACATTTTTGAGCATTCTACATTTAAAAGAGAGTATATGTACAAAATATTCCCTGAGAGAATAATATTTTGAACGTAAATGAAAATATGATTGAAAATAATAAAAACAAAGATATAACTAGATAAATTGGTATTTACAATATTACGATCAGATATCGTTATTTTCAAATCTAAAATGGTTGTTTTTATGATCAATTATTATAAATAAAGTTTTTTGGGGATTGGTTTTTACAAATAAAATTTAGATATCCTCTGGCTGCTCCGCCCCCCCCCCCCCCCCGCTTCATCTCCATTACTACCGTCTATATAGGTTTCTGTATTATGATTTAGAACATCTTTTGTTTCCTCTTTACTCAATTCCAAATTTTTATTTGATTGTACGGTTTTTTTCCCTCGTCTAGTTCTGCAAAATTCGAGTAATATATTCCAGTTTTATAGGTTTCCACCAAATCAAAACATTCCGAATATTATCGCTGACTAAGATAAAGAAAAGCAAAAATGCAAAAGAATCCCATTTGCATTATATCGAATCCAGCTGATTGCCGAGAAAGGAGAACGAGAACGAGAGCAGTAGCTTGTTGTACTTTGTGCAACACTGAGGACTAAATATTTTTTAATCAGGAAACTATCCCTCCTACCACTTTGAAAAGTTTCTGGTGGCAGGAGTATATCGAGGGATAGCTTAAGAAAATTTTCCGGGAAGCTCACAGGAAGCGAGAGAGAGAGAAAACAAGTCGAGTGTTGTACAAAATACAACGGCGCGACCGGTGGAAGATTAATTAAAAGCAAAATGTGTCGATCCATACAGGATGTGGGAAATGTTAATGCCTGTGGTTCAACAGAAAGCAGAAACCCTTATTGAATAAAACAATTTTAAAAGAATACAATTTTTTTAATAAATATATTTAGCTATTTAAACCTTCCTAATATTATAGTACCTATGAATTTCTTAATCATAAAATAGAAGGAGATTAACAGCTCGAATTCACAAGAGATAAAACGAAACTGCATAGTAAGTAGGTAGTAGGTTAGTCAAACTGACGTGGAACGAAAATTGGAACAGACCGTAAAATCTCATTCCGCTTTTAAGTCGGAACGGCCCTTCACTTGTATGTAGAAGGTTAGTCAAACTGACGTGGAACGAAAAGTGGAACGGAACAAAAACTGGAACTGGTTCCAACAGTGGAACGAAACCGAAAATCTCATTCCGCTTTTAAGTCGGAACGGCCCTTCACTAGTCAGAATCTGTGGATACTGCAAGGTGTATAGTAACAAGAATATAAACTGACAAACAATTTTGCAGTTTCATTGGTATATAATTGGACCTTATCGGTGCCAATATTGAATCCACTGGATATTGTATTCATTATTACACCAAACCTTCTGATTAGGTTAAATTTTTGAATAGCCTTTAACGACTCTTTCGAGTGTTCTACTTCCGTATCTTCCTCTCAGCTTAATGAATTGATTATGAATTCTCTTACACTGTTATTTCTATTGGAGCATGATGTGTTCCGCCAAACTTCAAAAAGTTCCCTTTTGGAAAAAAGTCGTTTTTCTAAAAAAAAAAAAAAAGTGCATAAATTTAAAAGTTGCACGTAGTTGCAGCTAATTCTTGTGAATATTGTTTTTTGCTTGTATTAGAATAAGTTTGCATCAACGGCAAAGCGAATCTTATATTGAGTTCATAAATTAAATAAAAAAGGAAAAATTATAAAATCATTATGTACATTTGCCTTTTTTAAGTTAATTTTTTCTGTTTCAATCGCTTTAAGATGTCATTCTTAATTTAAAATGAAACGATTATTAAACTATTCCCGCAAAACGTAACCAATCTAGTCAAGTTTTCATTAAATTTGGCCGTTAGGTTGTGGGTGATAAAGACCCAAAAGAGATATCAACATTAGAAATAGTTTACACACCTACCTATAAACAAAGAATTTCCAAGCGGGGTTTCTTCAATTCATTCCCTTAGACACTTGTGTTTACATTCCTTATCCTTTTTGGCTCCTAATCCTACCTTTGATTTTTGACTTTTGCATTCCTAAAATCCCTGTTTTCCCCACTGTTGGTCAGCCCCATGAGTAATTTGTTTTGATGTTTGTCGCGACATAGTAATCGAATACCGTTGCATGGTTGAAAGTTTGTTTTAAGAGTGATGATATGATGATATAGGAACCATTATTAATGGGTCTCTCTCATTGCGGCACATTGCCCCTACATGTTTTCTCTCTCTCTCTCTCTCTCTGAAGGAGGAGCGGGTCACGTACGTCAAGGAGAGGAGATACCCACAAGCGCTCCGTAGGCATATCCGGAAAGAGATCTATATCGATATATATATATATATATATATATATATATATATATATATATGTGTGTGTGTGTGTGTGTGTGTGTGTGTGCAGTTATATTCTAACAGTCATATTGTGTTATTCTTCTCCCTTTTATTTCTTTTTTTTAAGTTCTGAGTTTCAGTCTATTTAACTTATATATATATATATATATATATATATATATATATATATATATATATATATATATGGTGTGTGTGTTGTGTGTGTGTGTGTGTGTGTGTGTGTGTGTGTGTGTGTGTGTGTGTGTGTGTGTGTGTGTGTGTGTGTGTGTGTGTGTATGTATATAACTGAATACTTACAGTTATAATGTTGAAAACTAATGTCCGATTTTTAGTTCAATAAAGCCTCATTTTCTTATGGGGTTTAGTTTAACTAGTTTAATTATACCAACTGTTCTAAACCGAAATAAATTTAAAATTTCATTATTAGAAATATTTATTTTGCCGTTTAATTAAATATTTAGATTGAAGTTATACGAGTTCATTATTTATAATATTCAATTGTATACCATTTTCAATGTCTCATTGTAGTTTCACTTCCGAAACTCTACTGATTATATAGTTATATACATTTAAAGGTACAGCGAAGTTAGAACCCTGCGTCTTATTGTTACTTTCACATGAATGTTCTTTTAATCACTGACTCAGTGATCGTCCAGTTTTTCCCGATTATTGGGCACCACTCAATGCAATGAAGTTTATAAACTTCGCTTTTAGTTGAAAGGGTTTATTTTATCTAAGGCGATTGTAAATATGATGATAAAGTTTTTCTATTTAAATACAAGTTCAATTTTTTTGAATTCACTTCAAATGGACGTAATATGTAATGAAATTGTTTTTCTTCGGAATGAAACAGTTCTCTTAGGTATTGCATATTTTTTTTTTTTTTTTCGGAAATGCTTTCTTATGTTTACTAATTTTATTTAGCTCAATAATATGGATAGTAATTTTTTTGATCAAAAGATGGTAAATCATACTATTAAAGTTTTTCAGTTTACGTGCAGATAGCCTCCTAGTGTAATTAATAGTAACTACATCCGTGTGTGTTGATTTCCAATAAATTCCTAATTCTTGTTGTCTATTTTTTATTTAAATCTAAAACATAGTTTAAAGTGTCATGGCCGAAACAGTAGATCACTCCCGTTATCGCTCTGACTTTAAACTGTATTCTCAATGGTATTAAGCTACCTACTGCTTTGTAAATATGTGTAACAACGGTTTAAATTACAGTGAACAATATTGTGATTACATTTCATCAGGTTAGTGCTTAAATTAACAATTTAAGTGAGAAAAGTGGTGCACGTGAGGTACAGACTATCAACGGGTAACAGTTTCTTACTTGTCGGCACTCCAGGTTGTGCTAAATATTTAGCTGCGTTCTCACGGGGCAAAAATACGAAAGCGTGGCACGCCTTCGTTTTCTCGTTCGTGGTGCTTGCCTGGAGTGGAGGAGAAAAGTGAACTAGCCGAGAGTCGTGGACAGTTCACACGACCACGATTCAGTTTGCCCCTTGAAACCTACCATGGAGGAGGTTCTCGTGGGAAGTTGTGCAGTTTTGAGTTCAGTTTTTATTGATATGTTGGCAAAAAGATTGAGAGAGTCACGTGGACATATAAAAAAACGGAAGAAAAAGCGTTGCTGAGTCAGGAACTGGATACTCGCAAGAAAAATCATCGAATATTGATGAAACAGTATCCTTAAGGACAACAATGGCGGAATATCCTTCCACCATATTAAAATCGCTAAATATTAAAAATATTTTAAAACAGTATCCTTAAGGACAACAATGGCTGAATATCCTTCGGATAACTTAAAAACCGTTAAATTTTTTAATATTACTAAACAGTATCCTTATAAGGACAACAATGGTGGAATATCGTTCGGATCCTGGAATATTTCAACATATTATCCATTTTTATTCTAAATAAACCACTTGTTAACACTCTCGACTGGCGAGGTCCACGCCTGAAAATCAAACAGGTTTGATACCGAGCGTGAGTGGTCGTGGACTCCCCTCTCTCTAGATGACGTCAGAAGCAAACTCACGCCACCTCGTTCAGACGAAGGAAATTCCACGAATGCGTGGATCATGCTAGCGTGCCACGCCCCGTGAGAACGTAGCTTTACTTTTGCTAGACATTTATAACGTCACAAATAGCTCATGGCGTAGGCTCTGGACTTGTAATTCGTTTTCTGTGTTCAAGACTCACCTGTTTCGGTTTTTGTTTATTTTTTCTCCTTATTTTTTTCTAATTAAAAATAATAATTTTATTATTAATTGTTTATTTTTATCTTTAAAAAAAATGGAGTTAGAGAATTCTGAGTCGGAAAAAGAGTTCACGATGTCTGGAATTAGCGAATCAAACTTTCAATACATGTAACAAAGGATGGTACAAAAACGTCATCGGAACGCTGCCCCCGGGTCTGCCGGGAATTTACCTAATAAGAAAAAAATAAATAAATAAATAAAGGAAAACAAATAAAAACCACCACCTACAACTCGCAGTAAATCCACATCAGCAACAAAAATAGAACAACCCACCTATTCAATCCCAACGAGCAATAAATTTGCAACTCTGTAGAATGTTCCATCCGAGCCTACTCAACCTAATAAAGAATTTACCGAACCGCCACCACTACCAGTTTTCGTATCAAATGCAGAGGATTATCTTCCGTTTTGCCAAGGAATAGCAAATCTTATAGGCCAAACAAACTTCCAATGTATTTCACGTGTTAAAGATATAAAAATTAACACCACTACTAAAGAAAACTATAAAAAAAATATTTTTTTATTTGTCCACTAAAAACTATAACTACCATTGTTATCAGTTAAAACGAGATAAAGCCTACAGAGAGGTCTTAAGAGGCCTTCATAATACCACCCCAACAGAAGCTATAAAGAGAGATATTGAAGAGATTGGCCACAACGTGAGAAACATATCGAATGTTCTTCACCCAATTCAAAAGTTTCCCCTACCTTTATTTTATGTAGACTTGGAACCAGCCAGCAATAATATTGAAATATTCAAAATTACAAGACTGGTATACTGAGTTGTCCGGTTTGAGCAGCCCAAACAAAAACCGTTCATTGTGCAGTGCACCAGATGCCAAACTCTGGGTCATACAAAATCATACTGTCACCATTCCGTGTCAAATGTGCTGGACCACATGCTACAGCAACATGCCTGAAGACCAGAGAAACGCCAGCAAAATGTGTCCTCTGCGGTGAAGACCACCCAGTAAATTACAGAGGGTGCATCGTACACAAAAGCCTTCAAAGGCAGAGACATCTGCAAGCAATTTCAAAAAATCGACCTCACAACTCTCAAGAAGTAAGTGTAGAACCTCCGAAAACCCTTCAGGAAAAATATGAAGATCAACTTCTTACCACTGAGCCCAAGCCGTCTACTTCATCCACCATCCATCCTCCACAATAGGGAAAACGAGGGAATCTAAATGCTCCCCCTCATATTCAAATATTATAGGAAATCGTCAGGCTCGACATCAGGCGCCTCAAAGCTCCCGATTACAGCCTGTACTTTCCAAACCTCAACCTCCTAGTAGAACATTCCTCCATATCATCTACCTCTCCGTGTAAAACTACCACCACAGAGTCAACACCCAGTTCCAATCCAAACTTCTTCCATAGTTAACCTCCCAAACCAAACATCATTAAAAGTTGACACTATTCCTAGTATCTCAAGACAGGCCCAAATCCCAGTTAGCACTCCTAGTTACAATCATTCATCTCAGCTCCCTGAATCAAATCTTGTTCCAAACCCAGCAGACATTAATAACATCCTATCCTACTTCTTATCCGAGCTAAAAGAAACGATCGCACCGCTCATTTCACTTCTTACCAGAATCCTTTCCCAAGTCCCATTCAATATTCCACAATGAGCCCAAAGCCACTGTCTATCATTTTGTGGAACGCGAATGGACTACATAACCACCGAGACGAACTTGATATATTTCTCCATGACAATAACATTGATATTGCTTTACTTACGGAGACCCACTTCACTAACTGATCAAATTTCCACATACGTGACTACATCACTTATCGATCAGACCATCCAGATAACACAGCACATGCAGGTTCTTGTATCCTTATCCATAAATCCTTATTTCCTTATTCCTTCCACTCCAACTGCAGAAATCCAATCAACCTCGGTTATCATATCAATAAGTCCTTACAATTTAACTCTCTCAGCTGTATATTGCCCTCCAAATATTCCCCTTTCCTATAATCATCTTGAATCCTTATTCCGATCCCTAGGGCATCGCTTCATAGCAGGAGGAGACTACAACGCTAAACACCAACGGTTGGGTTGTCGATCACCTAACTCCCGTGGCAGCATCCTATCCCGAGTCTCTACATCCAATACCTATTCCATCATTCCACTTATGAACCCTACATATTGGCCAACATCCCTCAAAAAACGACCCGATATCCTCGACATATTCATCACTTCCCAGATCCGATCATAGTCCGGTACTGCTTTCCCTGCATTCAACTTCTGTTCCTAAACCATCCAACCTTCGTTGATTACTGGCCGAATAGCCTGGGACACTTTTCGATATGATTTGGAAATGAAAATAGACTTAAATATTCCACTTAAAACAAGCAAGCGTATGATACTGCCATAGAAATACTAACGACATCAATACGCAATAGCATAATAGATAACACCTCAAAAAGAAAAACATACCATTCTCTCCAGAGTAATTTGCCACATCTGCGCATCCTATTGAGAGAAAAGCGAAAAGCAAGAGCTAGGCGGCATAGAACCAGATATCCTTCAGACAAAAATAACCACACCAAATTGACTAACAAACTAAAAACAGAAATAAAAAAATTCAAAGTGTATATAAATATACTGAAAACCTTAACACGACTGACAAATCCTTATGGATGGCCACAAAAAAACTCCTGAACTACAAAAATTGTAATCACCCTCTTCTAACTGAATCCAAAACGTGGTCAAGATCTGACAAAGAAAAATCTCAATTTTTCGGTCAGCACCTTTACAATACCTTTAAACCTCATCCTGATATCCTCAACCCAAATCACCTTGAAAGTATTGAAACAGAATTAAATATCCCACTTCAAATGTCCCCTCCTCCCAAAGCATTCCATCCCTCAGAAATATCAAGTATTATCCAAAGATTGCCCACCAAGAAAGCCCCTGGACATGACCTTATTACATCCCATATCCTAAAACTCCTTCCTCGGAAAGCCATCCTATTCCTAACATTCATATATAACGCTGTACTCCGAACAACATATTTTCCTGATCCTTGGAAATTATCCATAATCAAAATGATACCCAAGCCCAAAAAGCCACTGGAACATCCTTCCTCATATCGTCCTGTTTCCCTCTTGCCAATTATGGGTAAAATACTGGAAAAACTCATCTTAAAACGCTTGTATCCTATCCTAGATTACAATCACATAATTCCAGACCACCAGTTTGGATTCCGAACATCACATTCCACAATCCAGCAATGCCATCGTGTGGTGGACGTTGTCTCCTTCGCATTGGAACGCGGAATCTACTGCACAGGAGCCTTTCTCGATGTAGAACAAGCTTTTGACCGAGACTGGCACCCCGGACTGCTTTACAAACTACGTAAATTCCTACCTCCTACATACTTCCTTATCATCCGTTCATATCTTAGCGATAGAATCTTCAAAGTTAACCATGACTTTTCCTACTCCTCTCTCTTTACCCAATCTGCAGGTGTTCCTCAAGGAAGTATCCTAGGTCCAACCCTCTATACGGTGTATACAGCTGACATCCCGACGCATCCTAGCACCATCCTCACCACGTATGCTGATGACACGTGTGTGTTATCAGTAAACAATGATCCCTTCATTGCCTCCCAGACACTCCAATCCCATATCATAAAACTTCAAGAATGGTGTCGAAAATGGAGAATCAAAATAAATCCCATCAAATAACCTTAACCCTTCGTCGTAAACCTACGACCTCCTTTCCTACAGTATCCTTTATCGATGTTCCACTAATCCCCGTTGAACAGATCCGCTACCTAGGACTCCATCTGGACAGACATCTTACTTGGAATCCACATACAAGATTAAAACGGCAGGAAACTGCCCGTCTTTTTCGACTACTTCAACATTTACTTGACAAGCGTTCCAACCTTACAATTAATTACAAAAGACTCATTTACATAACAATAATTAGACCAATTTGGACATACGGAGTTGAGCTTTGGGGCTCCACTAAACCATCCAATTCATCCCGTATCCAATCCTTACAATCCAAAATCCTTAGAAAAATCCTAAATGCTCCTTACTTCGTCACAAAAAAACTTATCCACACAGACCTTAATATACCTTTCGTTTCTGACTTAGCTCAAACCAGATATCAATTCTTTTATAGCAAACTCCAGAACCATTCAAATCCATTAGTATCACAACTTGCTTCTCATTCCATTCCAGATAACCCTCCGAGGCGCCTGAAAAGAAGATGGCCTCGGGACCTTCTAATATAAAACTTCATAATAAAGAACCTTTATAAGTGCTACCAATGGTTAGGTGCTTTAAAAACAAGTGGCGTGTCATTTTTATCTATGTCATGACATTTACTTGATGTATTATATTTTATATTGTATATACAGTTGTAAATTTCAATAAATACATTAAAAAAATATTTAAAAAATCTAAAACTTTTTTTTAATTCTAATGTGAATTTTATTGATGGGTGAATTGAGTTTATACCATTTAAAATCTTATCGATTAGTTTTGTGGTTCCAGACCATAGGCATTCCATCATAGAAGGGGCATTTCAAAATCATAGATTCCATCAATTCCTATCAAATAGATTGATCGTTTTATGCTCTGAATGTTGATTGATCTTTCTAAGTTAAAATGATATCAATTGATATATAAACTTTTCTCATGACCCAATTCACCAATTTTTCTTTAAAGCAACAAAGTATTAGCATTAGACCAAATGAATTAATAAGTATGGTTTTGAATGAAGGGACCTGCCTGGTTTATTTTTACATTATTTACTAAGATGGGAACCGTCTAGACAAATATAAATAGTTTATTTGTAAAAATAAATACAGGCACGAATATATGATCGGTGACGTAAATTAAGAATGGGCCAGCTCTTAACAAAATGAAAACCATTTTATCATAATGTCCTGTGATTCATAATTATCCCGGCAAACAGAGGTAACCTGTGAACATGGGCAACATTAATTTAAAGATCGGAAAAAATGGATTCTATTATTTAAAAAAGAATAGGTATGTTGAAATGAGTTATTATGAATTTATACCAAGTGATTTCTGAGAACTGCACGAAAAAACGATAGCATTGAATCAGTGAAACAATGGACGACAAAATCCAAATCTCTCCTATTTCGTAAATAACTAAGAAGGGATAAACACACAATATAAAAAGAGACGCGCCAGATATAAAGACAATAGAAACGTTAGTAAATACGTCGCATCCAGAAAAAGAAACTATATTAACCGTGGCTTGGTTAATACCATGTCGAGAAGTTAGATAGATCTCATGTTTTGTGGTTTTTTTGGTCACCGTTAATGTATTGATAAAACTGTCAGAATATGGTTCTATAGTTAACTTTAAAAATGGAAGATGATAAAAGTCTTCATCGTACTTCGATTATCTGAAAATTTCCATTAAAGCTAAAGTATATCGTCAAGAAACCAATCATTGACAGAGCCTTTATAGACTTTATAATTCATTTATAGACTTTGTAATTAGTGATGGAAGGGAAATTTTTATTCAGTAACATAAACTGAACTTTTTAATAAAAGTGAGAGACCTATAACCCAGTACTACTTTTTCATTATGACCTTAAGTTTACTTAATGATTTCATTATGGCATCTTGCCACCATCTATTACGAAATAACATGGCGTATTTCCAAGATAATGGGTATGAGCTAGGCCTGAAACAGCTGTAGCGCCGGGAATAACAATGTAGATAGCATAGCAGTTAAGGTTTTTTTGGAATCAATTGTAGGTATGTAACCATTTGCTCTCCAAAGAATGAAATAGAGGGTTTTTTTTTTCTTTCGAATATGTTGAAACATTGTTACGTATTAAAGCATTATATTACGCTCATGGCTTACTTCATAATGTATTGAACATAATAATATGCAAAATACCTTCTATACCTTATGATTTGGATCAAATTATATCTTCATTTCAATTTATTAGTCTTTTTCTTAAAAATCTGGATTTTTTTTTAATTCAAGTTAATCTTTGAAGATCGCATGAAATTCTGTCGTATTCTTCCTTGACTATATTTTTAATATTGATAAAAGTATAGCTGACTGTTAAGATACATGGAGAAGAAGCTAATCAGGGATGCAGTCAAAGAGGAAAACCATGTCTAAGTAGAAATACTTTAATGCGTGCCAACGTTTTGACCTACCATGCAAATCTTCTTCAGGGTTATAATGAATAAAATACTAGATTTGAAAAAAATAACAGACAGATAAACAGATGACAAATGGAATATAGAAAGACATGGATAAAAAACTATATACAAAAAAGGCTATAGAAAAGAACAGATACATAAATCAGTAATGACACAAAGCAGCAAGTTAAGGTTAAGGACAAGACAGAATTAGGGAAAAACAATTTTTTTTGTTAATAATATTCATTGTTAGAAAATAAATCTTCCATTTTATGGAGAGTCAGACACATTAATATTATCGCACCCTCAGTAGCAGTTCGAATCAGGCCTAAGCGGGTCGAAATTCCTTTCGTGGAGGAAATGTGTAATGAATATCAACCTTCCTACTCAGTCTAAAATACGTTGATTTTTCCTGCTCAAGATGGAGTACATAAAGACGTTAAGCCCCAATAAAAAAAAGTTAATTCAATACATCCGTCGTTAAATCCATCCATCAGAAAAGCTCGAGGTGCCAACAAGAAAGCAGCTGCCGAGCCCACCACTAAGAACACCAATATGACATTAAGAATCAGCAACGAATATGACATTAAGAATCATCCAAAGCACAAGCACCGTGGTCCATAGATGGCCCTAACGAAATAAAAAAAAAAAAAAAAAAAAAAAGGTTAATTAATTTTAAATTTTAAATTCACAATATAAACGTACATATAATATTGCAAATTACTATTCAATGTTTCAAAGATTTTTCAAGATTATTTGTGTGGTTTAGTTAAAATATTTGTCTAACAAACAGCTAAAAAGCTAGTAAACAACTAGTAGTAAACAGCTAATTTTTTTTTTTTTTTTTAAATTATTTAAGATACCCTTTCGCATGACTTAAAGCACTGGTAAATGAAATTTGAAAAATAAATATAATTAAATAATAAGACTTTAGGTTACTTTGAGCTAAAGCCGCGGTCACACTAGGCTGTTTAGCAGCCGCTTCTAACTAGCCGGTGGTAATATTGCTAGTAAGCAGCCTTGTCTGACCGGGAACCAGCGGCTGGAGAATGCCAGCAGGCTAGTGTTTACAAGCCGCAATCAAAAGTTGAACATGTTTAACTTTTTAGCGCTGCCTACCCTCCGCTGGCAGTCACGTGGTCTCCTCGCTAGCGCCAACCAGCCTGTGTGAACCACAAGTAGCTCACAGGCAGCTGGTGAATTAAGACGTGTTGATTTTATTTAGTGTTATTTGAAATAATAATGAATATGGTTGACAGCAACAAGTGGTCAGGCAAAGACATTATAACATTTCTGGATTTATTCCGAAATTATCCTTGCCTGTGGGACGCTTCGTCTGCAGAATACATTAATAGAAATGCCAAAGACGCAGCTTATAATGAGTTATTAAAAAGCCTTGAAGAACGAAGACTAAAATCAGGTTTGGCCTCATTGAAGAGAAAAATAAAAAGTCTTTGTGATACATATAGGAATGTACACGCATACACACAATGTTTTCAAGTCATCAACAGGAACTGTACTATAATGTGAACCCTTCAGATGAGCTTGTTGATGGAAATATTTACCAGCGGCTGAATAGTAGCGGCTGCTAAACAGCCTAATGTGACCGCGGCTTGATGGCGATATTTACCAGCGGCTGGTTAGTAGCGGCTGTTAAACAGCCTAGTGTGACCGCGGCTTAAGCATGCTCATGTCAAAACCGGAATTCAAAGGATGGCCATCCTGCCAGGGGGCTCTTTTGTTACCATTAAAGCAGCTTGCTAGTAGCTGGTATTTATCAAAATTCAATTAACCTTTCGTAGGTTTATTCATTGAAAAAAAATCTGCTTCTGCTTGAGCTATAAATGATGAAAAAATAAAAGACAATTTCTTATTAAGAATTTTTCCAGGAACTCAAAATCGTAATGTTGGTCATCTACAATGTTAAACATATAGGCTCCGTTGATTGGAGACATTCACTTCATTATAATACCTGTTATAAAAAAAAATAGTGATTATTCTGAATCAAATTTAATTCAAGAGTTAATTTTCAATAAAGAAAAAGACTTCTTTTATAGGCCGATAGCAGGCTGTTGGGCAGGAGAAGGGTCATTCTCAAAAACAATTGTCACTCGTAGTTAACTTAGTGACAGATGGTCACATTATTTTGACTTTGATTTTTTTTTACTACTCTACTACATCTTTTGTAATTTTTGTGGGAAATTTCTTCTCCAGAGCATATTTCTGAAGTAGAAAATTGGAAAAATGTTTTGAAAACTACTAAAAATGTCAGGATTGTTACTGTCACCAGCTCAATAAGACAACAAAAATAAGCATTTTTGTTTACAAAAAACAATATTTTATTTTTGTTATTGATATAAATTAAAAGTGGGCATCCTAAAGAACAATATCCGCGTATTTTTTTCTTCAATAAAAATAAAATATACATACAGCCAAGAAAAATTATAATGCTGTCACCATGGTCTCACTAAAATGTTGTTCTGAAGTGTTACCGCTCTTTCTGATCTTGAGATCCAAGAAACTGACTCCAAACGGGAAGGGGAACTTCCTCCAAAAGTATTGTATCGTCTTCTGATTGTTAAACCACTTACTTCCGATTCCTTGAGGAGAGAGGTTAATTGGCTTCGAAAATAATGGTAAGTATTTTTATTCAATGTCATGAGTATTACCGAATAAAATGTCTTTGACTCAATTTTTATTGCATACACAAATTACTAAAAATTACTTGCATACTATTATATTCTAAAAAAGCCTACTCTGTTATTTTTAGTTTTTTATTGGTAAAAGAGTATCTAAAAGATAATCAGTATATTTTAAGAATTCTTTTGCAATACGTCAAGAGCTATTGAATTTTTCGTTCTGGGCCATTCTCAAAAAAATTGGGTATAGAAATAGAGTAATATTTCTAGAGTTATATTTAAGAATTCTTAAAACATTCATAGGAACTTACACACATGATGCAGAAAATATAAGATAATTATAATTTAAGTGAATCAAGGTAGAAAGCGTTGGCATACATATTTAAAATAAAAATGTAGACTTTAGAATGAAATCAAAGTCAATATATGTATATAATTAATGAGCAAAAAAAGAATTATAACTTCTTGTGAAATTGTGATAAGTGACCAATGATTCATGATTGGTTGATTGACCAGTGGATAATTGATCTCCCAATAACTCTACTATTTTAGATACTAAGCATACTAAAGAAAAAATATTTCACCAGTTTTATGACATAATACATTCAAAACCTAGTAGAACAACCTCGGCCAGATTTCGAAGTTTTCCCATCATACAAAGATTAGATGTAGTTTCGTTATAATTTATAAGCTTATAAAAAATATTATAAATCAATTTTAATTTATATTAATAATAGCATTTAAGAATGTTTTATATATGAATTAAAATATTGCATTGCATTCAAATTAACAAACACTAGTTTATCTGTAGGCTGAATTGATTATATTAAACTAACAAGATAATTTATTTTTTTACTGATCTGCTTATGTTTTTAAATCTATGTACCATTATTTTTCTCATACATTGTGGCTTCCCAAGCAAACTGCTCAAAAATAGGGTTAAATTTTCTTCATTTAAAATTAAATATTTATTATGAATATCTAGTTTCTTGTATCAAAATTGTAACTTTTAATCAATCTGCTTCATGATTTTTCTGAATGATAAAATATTCGGATTAAACATATAAATTAAAATGAAGTAATAATATTCACTACAGTCTATAAATTACAATATACTTTAGAGTAACGTTATATTCTACTCACAAAATTTTTCATCGTTGTAATTTAATCTAAAATTACATATTTTTTAAATCATAAGATTCATGTACCTATTTTTAGATTTCGTTCATGTTTACTCAATTATGTACACATCAATATCTTATTTCTATAAAGTATTTCTTCATAAAACACACGACTTCCGTTTTTAAGATCAATATTTAAAATTAAAAAAAATTTATTTATTTCTTTATAAATGGAGGGGTTTAAAAGTCCTTAAAAATACAGTAAAATTGTAATTTTTTTTAAAAAAAGAGAACCATATTATTGTTACAGTTGTTTGAAATTATACATAAGTAATTATTTGCTAACAAATAAACTTTAAGAAATATAAAGAAAATACTGGAATTAATGAAATAATAAAATAAAAGGAACAATAGAAAATTAGTGACATATTATGTTTTGGGGAAAAGAAGCACGAATGTATGAATGTAAAATACTCTTAGTTAACTTTATTTTTGTTATTTTTTATGAATAAAGTAAGATAAATACTTAAAATATTTAGATAAATATTTGTTATCAGCTTCGTTCAGTGATAATTTTATTGGCTGACGTAGATGCCAAGAAATCCATGCCGAGAAGGTTCAAAGTATTTCTGAACGCTGCCGTAACCAGTTAGCCCCTGCGAAATTCAGATTTGCACAGTTCAAAACCGTTAACCTGACCTAAGTTGTATATTTTTAATTAACATTAAAATAAAATAACGTAAATGAATAACTTCAGGCAGCTAGCTTTATCAGTGGGGAAGGAGGTGGTAAGTGGTGTTACCAGGCCTTATCTGTCCCGCATAAGCTCACAGTGTCTGATCACCAGTCGTTGGAAGTCCGCTATGTCCTGTTCGAAATGTATTACCTTAGAAAATATGAACCCTTGTATCAGGGAAATGGAATATGCGGTACGAGGACCTCTCGTCATCCGAGCAGCAGAAATAGAAAAGGAGCTAAAAGAGGTATTTATATGGATTTGGCTATAAATTTCTGAATGATTTTACCGAAAGTTTGCCAGTTCCAAATAATAAATCTATTTAAAAAAAGTTCTGCAGACTAATTAGTTCTTATTTTTCGTAACATTCGTATTTTTATTTGATTGATTACAAAGTTTTTTCCTTTGTGACTGAAGATATAATTGAAAATTAATTTATCTATCCTGTGACTTTAGTCCTCTCAACTGTTTACTGGACCTATTTAACTTGTTTACTGGACAATTAGTATAGTGACATTCTTCAAACTTCATTAGTATTTAAACTTTATTCTTATGATCTTTAGTTCACTTGTATGTAACAAATTTGTCATTTATCTAGTACCTATTTTTACTTTAAACGTTTACCTACAAGTAACACACCAAAAATGTCAATTCACTCTTGGTTCTTTCCACAGCAGACATGTACCTCCGAAATCTGGAATAGTACAAAAGCATTAGTTATTTTCTTTTCTGAGCTTTTGGAATTCTCATCAATAATACTAATTTCGCTCACAATCGGATTGAATTTGATAGGCTTAAAATGAGTAACAACTCTTACCTTCTTGTAAATCTGCATTTGTTATTATATGTTAAGTATACATTTTATGATTTTTCATATTTAAGTATTTCTCATGTTTTAATGACAATGGGAATTAAAAAACTTTGAAGAGATGATTATCATTTTTATATGGCATGTTACAAAATTCCAATAAAAAACCTTTAGTCCCTCAAATTCAGGTAACTGAGTTATCTGTCATCATTTTATCAGTTCAAGCACCATCAGAAGTGAAGAACAAAATCATTTAAATGTGTTTAAATTTAAATCACCCTTATATTTTAAATTTAAATTGTCGTACATCTTAACTACCAAAAAATCGACAACAGATTTACTGCAATAATTCAAATCATGACATTCAACATTGTATTAAAGAATTCATTTTACATTAATCGGTCTGTTATTTACAGGTATTTAATACATTAAAGTTTTTTAATTACAGTTGTCCAACAATAACATTATTAGTTCTGTATACAACATTGGTGTTATTATTTTGTATCAATACAGTTTTTGTAGTTTGATATTCTAATGAAATGTTATTGATATTTGCAGGTATTTAAGTGTCATATGTTTTCCTTTTTAATTTAAGAAAATAAATTTGAAATTAATATTTTATCATTTAAGTTTAATCTTATTTTGTTTCATGATCTGTAGTTTACTTGTACTTAATAATCGATCATATTGTTTAAGGATTCATAATATATTAAAAATGTCATAATTTCTATGATTTGCCTGATTTAATAAAATGGCGAAGTAATTGTGAATACCTTTTAAGGTACTTCTAATGTTTAAACTATATTTTGTTGAAAGGCATTGTAGTTATTGGAAAAGTTTTGAGGAAATTAGTCATATTATTTTTAATTAGGTTCAAGTTATTACTTAATGAGGAAGTTTAGCATCATATAGTTTACTCACGTTTAATTGATGGTAATTGACCATTAAGTTATTGATAATTAAAACAATCAATGAAATTTTCTATCAAAGGAAATTTAGGGTGTGTTCGAAAAGAAACATACAGTATGGAAGACACTTATTTTATGGTTATTATTGATATGGTACCTAACAAAGTAGTGTTATTTTTTTTTCTTGCATCCCAAATATCATATTTTTGAAATAATTTTCCCGTCAACTGTTTCAATATAATTACAGAATTTCCTAATTCTATTAAAGAAGAAACATAAATTGGAGGTTTATTCACATATTTATTATTTTGTTTTCTACTTTTTAAATATTAATTGTGTATCGACATAAGTGACATATCATATAATAAATTATTTTATTTGTTTTCAATTTAATCTGAGTGTTAATCTTTATAAGATTTTTTATCTAATCTAGCAAATAATGTTTGGTATTCGTCCTATTAATAATTGATTAAGTGTACCCTAAAATGTTTTACAATTTTTTAATGTAGCATTAATATTTTTTTAATCAAGTTAATCAGTTTATAAGAATCTTTATATTTAATTATACCATACCTTTTGATCTTTGTCCTAATTTGTTTTATATTAAACAGCATTATTCAAACAATTTTTGGCAGATTTTTAAAAGTTTTTGAGTTGATATACTTCTAATTATATAAATGTTTTGAAATATTAGAAGTTTTTATAATTATGTTCATGAATCTCTGAATTGCATGGTTTTATCGTTACTTAGGTTAGTAGATACACATGAAAAAGTCATATAGTCATAATTTAATGCAATAAATCTATTTAATATGACCAATGTTAAATGAAGATATTGATTTCCTAATGTTTTTAGTAATAGGAATTGCTGTAAATTTTATTTAGCATTGATCAGAGAGGAAAGATTTATAACATTTATCTGTTTTAGAATGAAACATTTATCCTGTGCTTTATTTATTTTAACCTATAAAAACTTTACAATAATGACCATGTAATTTAATGCCTGTAGCATACATGGTTAAATAATTGAACAGGGATGCCCTTGACATTATACTTACATCTCAAGTATCACTTGAAATTGAAAAAATTCTGTAGAATAACTTACCGAAATATATTTAAAACTAAGTTTGAATTAATAAGAAGTATAAGTTGGCAACTTCTTTATTACTGAAAGATACATGATTTTATGATCAATGAAAAACTGATAAATATTAGAAATAAAACATATTTGAGTTTAAATCTTAGCTAATTCCTGTATAAGTTAATATCACAAAAAGTATTATTGTATTGTTTAACTAACTAAACTTTGATAACTGAAAGAACTTAATTAATCAAACTTTATTAATTAATTATATTTTAATTAAAAATTTATTACATTTTAAATTAAAATTAATTGTATTTTAACTTAAAATTAATTATTTTTAATGATGATGATTTTATAGTTGACTGTAGAATGTAATGTAAGTGAAGAAATGGTCAGGGATGCTAAGTAATTATTTTTTTAATTTAAAATTAATAATAGGATTTCCAAGTCTATTTGAACCTTTTCGAAGTCATTTTTATTTTTATATAGCCTTTCCAAGTTTATTCCAAAAACTACGAAGATACTAATTTATGTTCAGATTATTATTATTATTTTAATTTAAATAAACTAGCTAAGAAAAACTATCAACTATTTGTTTTTCAATTTTTTTCATTCATAGGTCTGTTAACAAAAGTTCTGAAAAAAAATTTTTATGATTTATCCTCACGATACCTTAACCTCACCCACCCATATTTTGACCTTAAATTTTGAAATAAAAATACTGTCTTTGATTTATCCTGATGAGGTCATGAGGTCTTATCCTTAGTCTATTCCGCAGTACCTTACATATTTAAAACATTTTCAAGGGTGACAATTGAGTTGGAAAGGGTTACATTTGACTTGAAAAGGGTTATATTTGAGTTGGAAAGGTTACAGTTGACTTGGAAAAGGTTCAAAAAGACTTGGAAATGCTATATATTAATTTTAATTAATATATAAAGTTAATTCAATTAATTTTAAACTTAATTACATTTTATTTAAAACCTATAGTCATTACATAATTGAAGTTAGACTTTAGTTTTATAAAGTTAGGCTAATGTTTTAACCTAAATTAGTATCCTTTTAAATCTATTTTTATGCATTTTTGACAGGGTAAGAAGAAACCCTTTGACAGGGTCATTCGAGCCAATGTTGGTGATTGTCATGCAGTCGGACAAATACCTATCACTTTTATTCGTCAGGTTTTGGCTCTCGTTATATATCCTCAGTTACTAAATGACCCTAAATTTCCAAAAGATGCTAAAGAGCGGGCTGAAGCCATTCTCAGTGGATGTAGAGGATCTTCAATGGGTGAGAAAATTAAATTATTTATTCTGTGTATAATACACATCATACAAAAGTTTTATTGCTTATTGCAGTTTTTATAGTTCTTATTGACATTGATATGTCATATGGCTGAAGGTCTTTAGTTCTCTTGTTTTATGTCTTTTTCACCCTCAAAATGTGTTATGGTTTTTTTTGATGCGCTCTAGCTCTATTGGCATTCCTTGGATCAAAAATTGGAAGAGTTTCCTGATCAGAACTTTAATGGAGAATTTTTTTTGTCATATGTTTGTTTATATAATAATTGTTGTTGTTTTTGTAAGGGTAAAAAATTTAATGACTATGGTATTATTATTAATTATTAATATATCCTCGTATTCAAAACTCAATGTTTGAGTCTTTATTATTATGAAACCCATAATTATATTTATATTGAAGGAGGTTAATAATACTTCCTTAACATTTGTCATTTTTCTCTTTATTATAATTGATTAAATCATTAATTCCACTTGTTCTGAGAACATATATTTCCCATCGTTTAGAACATTACATCTAAAACAATTTCTTTATATAATTATGAATATATAAAATTACTTTTTCATGATTTCAACTGAATTATAATAATTATTATTAATAATATATTAATAATAATTATTATTAATTATAATAATTTTAAAGGCTAAAAATATGGTTTTTTTTTTTTTTTTTTTTCTCTAGCCTCCGACTTTATTTTATTTTCATGCAAAGAAAGGAAAAAAGGAAAAAGGATCTTTTATTGCCTTTCGGCATTTTAAGACTTTATTTAAAGCTATGCCATCTCTGGTGGGTCTCGGTCTGCTGGAGGCACTCCGTCTACAAGTCGAGTGCGGAGGAAACACTCTGCCAGCGATGGTGGGTATCGGGTCAGTCCGTATGGTCTGAATCCCTTCCCTCGGCGAGTACGTCCGCTAAGGGGATTTCGCCTTGCCACCTCCCAGGCCTGGGAGGTGGGGCTATGTCCCTGAAGAGAGGGTTTGCACAGAAGCTCAGCCCGTCAAAGAATTTGACGTGCCGGCGACTGATAAAGGCCGGTATCGTTGGCATCCTCAACTCCTCGAGGATCCGGCTGTTTTTGGCCCTCTGTAGGCTGGTACCGCGGACGATTCGCCGAAGAACGGAGTTCTGGAAAGTCTGGAGGGCGCGAAGTGTCGTTGCGTACATGTGATGCAGCAGTGGAGCACCGTGGAGGAGGGTGGGACGGATGATGGATTTGTAGATCTGGATTTTGAGCCTGAGGGATATCTGAGGAGAGGTTAGGAGGTGATGGAGGCGGTATGTCCGCGCCCGGGCCAATTTGATTCTGCTTTTGACATGCGTCGAAAAGGTGAGGTGCCTATTGAGACTGACGCCTAAGTATAAGATGGAGCTGGAGATGGACTGCTCGATGCCGTCTACTGTAAAGCTCTTGGGAAGTTTTTTGAGACTTCCCACGCTTACAGAAGGACATCACTATGGCGTCAGTCTTCCTAGGGTTCACCTTAATGCCGCATGTCTTCAGCGCATCGACGATGGTGGAGGTCGCCCTCTCAGCCATCTTGAGTGCCCGGCCGGGGTTGAGGCTGGACGCGTAGACTGCGACGTCGTCAGCGTATGCAGCCACTACCGCCTCAGGGTGCTTGATGGATACCACTGGCGCCGTAAAGATGTTGAACAAGATTGGTCCCAGCACTGATCCCTGAGGAACACCACAGGTGGTGGGTAAAAATATGGTTCAGCTTAAAATGTTTATATAAATTTCACAAGATGACATTTCATGTGGGACTGAGATACTTAATAGAATTATTTTATTTAAACTTATACAAACTAATTGTATTATGATGTTGAACCTTATAATTCAATCTTTGATATAAATGAATGTCAGCTTCCAATTTCTTGACAAAATAATATGAAATTGTTATACATAGTTATAATTATTATAATCAAATTGTATATCAAGAGAAAACAGAGTATGCAATTTCTGTGGTTTAACATGATTTATATACTTTCTTAATGCTTGTGTTAAATTATTTTAGGTTCATACACTGACTCTACTGGTATTGAAATCATTAGAAAGCATGTAGCTGAATACATTACAAACCGAGATGGTATTCCTGCTGATGCACAGAACATTGTACTATCAGATGGTGCTTCAGGTGGCATTAAGGTTTGAAGACATTTATTTCATCTTTTTTAGAAGTATAGCCTAAAATTTAATTGTAATGTATTTGAAATGATTAAAAAGGAAAATAATCACCACTATTCCTTATTTCTAACAACATAGAATTTTAACTAAATAATTTGGATGTTGATTGTAAAATATAGTATAAAAGACTAAAAAACAAACCATATACTTTTCCCCACTGATAAAATAGGAAGAACACTGCATTAATATTTAAAAGCTATAACAAGGTTATCTATGGCCTTGATAAGATTTTTATTCAAACTAATTTTAAATAAAACGGAATGAAAGTCTTATGTTAAATCAAATAATTATTTTGTATATTTTTTAAATAATCTCTGTTTTTAATTCACTGATACTCTGTTTATAGAATTTTGTTATATTTAGCAATTTGTTTTTGTACTGATGAGAGTGTAATGAGTGAAAATGTCTTTTAAACATCATCTTTGAATATTAGATTAAATAGACACAATTTTAAATTTTGAAAATTTTATCTTTGTATTTTTGTTTATCTTCAACGCCTTTTAATAGTGCATGGCTTACTAAAAATAATTATAGAGAACTTATAATTTATGTTATTTCCAAGAATACATAAATGTGAATTGTGTAGGTTTCTTAAACTGATCGTAAAAAATGATTATAAAAATAATTACCACAAAGCCATAAAATAACACAAGGTCCTCCTCTTTAAATATACAGTTAGTGGGAGTCATATTCATAAACCAAAAACTCTTTTGAGAAAAACTTATTTTATGTCAAATAACAATGAAGTTCTATTAATTGATTTTATTAGGGCCTATGCATACAGCTACTGAAAAGCAACTAAACTGTTTGGAAACTATGGTTGCTAACATAGTTTTGGAATTAGTGGTGACTTAACTCTATACATGAGGCAACTCATTAGTGATCAAGATCAATAGCTCGTGGAGTGTCATGGATATTGAGCGTGAAATGTCAGAAGAGTCGAGTGATGAAGAAACCATGAATCTTAATTACTATCTTAGGAGAAGAAGACTAGTGAGAAGGTCGGCCCAAAATCCAGTGAAAGATACTTACTGGTTTGGGATCTGATGATTTTTGACGGCCGAAAGACATCCTAGGCCACTCTCCTTCCCGACAAATTAGTTTTCGTCCTTAAGGAGACTATTTTGAAATATTTCAGGATTTAACAAACAATTTTAAAGGGTCACAGGATAGTCTACCATTCTGGTCCTTTTGAAAATCCACCATAGTTGTCCTTTTTAAAAATTAATTAAATTATTACCTTCTTAAAAAGAGCACTCTCTCTTCCAATTTAATCTTTTTGATTTTGGTTCCTGTAAAAAAATTTAATTTAATTAATTTTCAAAAGGACAACAATGGCAGATTTTCAAAAAGGTCAACAATGGCAGATTTTCAAAAGGACAACGATGGCTATTCTGTGACCTTTTAAAGTCATTCGTAAAATCCTGGAATGTTTCAAAATAGTATCCTTAGGAAAGGAAACTAATCTGTTAGGAAGGAGAGTGGCCAAGGATGTCCTTTCGCCGTCTTAAAAGTTGTTAAATGCTGGAATATCTCAAAAGCCGGTTGGTTGCTAGCCGTATTTTGGATGGCATACAAATTTTGTTCTCTTTCACTTCCCTAATAATGTTAAATGATGATTTTATTTACTAGAATTATAAGTTAGATCATTTGTAAGTGGAAAGATGTTTAAATAATTAAATAATAATCATAATAGCAATGATTAGATTATGAACCGCCTTCACTACCACCTTTTATGGCATGTAAGTAATCCTCACATACTATTTTTGAATGTTTTTCCGCACTCAAACACTGATAAAAAATCAAAATCGGCCATCTTCTTGATACCCTTTTTACTGAGTAACTAGAGCATAATTTGTCAGTAGTATCAACACCTCCCTTGGTCATATTATAATCCATAATCATTTCAGACTTATTGGTGTCTTTGTCAATATAATTATAAATACTTGTGAACGTTTGTATTTTATCAACAGATCCTAAGATAAATAATCATTAATAATAGCTTTTGAGAAATAACTCCAATTCCAACTTACATTTAGCTGACAATTTTGTTATTTCACCAGGCACTAGATGTACAGCAGATAGCAGGTCACAATTTTTCCCTTTATTCCTCTCTTTTCACTGTACACTGTACAACTGAGATTTATTTATTTACTCTTATTGCAAGGGACGAATAGTAGATAGAAGAACTTGTACCGAAATGGCCAACGGAAATTTACATTTCCTTTTAATAACGAAAATACCTAGTGCTGTCTAACGGATGGCATAGTGACCGGTGAAGGTTTAAGGATGAAAACTAAAGGTAGTATGCAAAATGCATGAAGCCTGATATATTATTTATGAAATACACACCTCTTCCATAGGGTTACTATGGAAGGGAAAACATGGGTTACTATGGAAAGGAAAGCACACACACAAAAAAAAAAAAAAAAAAAAAAAAAAAAAAGGACAAAAAGTAATTAGTGGGGAAGGAGAGGTCTATCAGCCATCAGAAATCATCAGATTCTGACAGATCTTAAGCCAGTATCCTTCATTGGCTTTTAAAAAGGACACTATCTCTTCTCGTTTAATCCTTTTGATTTTGGTCCTTTTGGTTCCTGTCCAAGCATTTGTTGGGTGATTGGAGATAGTATCTCAACCTATCTCGAGAAACCTGAAACTGAAATCATGAGGCAACCAAACATGCAAGTCTCTAGGAGACTAGTTGCTAACCAATTACTAACCAATAATCAGTAGCGTGTGCGGTATTACTATTTGATTACATAGGAAGGGGCTCAAAGTAAACTAGTTAGTGATTCGTGTCACTCTTCAATTGCTCTGTTTGTAAACGGTCTTAGAAACAATGAATAAATGATATTGTTTCTATTTATACGACTTTCATTTTCATACAGTTCAATAATTCATCATATTAACATGTAAAAATAAAATTTAATACTATGTTGGGTATCTTCTCACTCTAAAAATTTCTTGAAGCCGCTGCTTTGGCATTGATTTAACCAGTATTTTGGTTGTATCTGGAGTTTGAAAACAGCTGTTTTGTTGAGGTACTGGGATTATTTTAATAATCCCTATTAGATCTTTTAGTACATATATATGTTTATAAATATATATGTTTACAAATATATGTTTATAAATACAGAAATGGCAAAAAGTGCAATGAATGGAGATTTAGCGCATAAAAATGACTGTCACTGAGTGTATGACTCCCAGCTATATTATCTTCCCTTTCAGTAATAGCCATTTTTCTATGATTTTCCTGAGGTCTCTAAAGTATAAAATATGAAGTTACTAAAATTCACCCACAGTTAAGCTATTACTCAACCAGAACATGAATTAATTTGAGATAAAACTGTGAAAACATTTTAATTTGTTCAAACCAATTTAGAAAATTGTAAATTTCTACAACTGCTGATTTAATTTTTTTAACTAAAAAAAAAAAAATAAAACTTCTGGAAACATACCTAAGTTTGTTTTCTTTAAATAAAGATTTAGGGAGCCTGCAGGAAAGAACTACGAAAAAAACTTTAGTACATTATTTTCTATTTTTTTCTTCATTATTATAGATATTTGCTAATTTTTATTCATTTATTTTTCAGGCTGTCATCAAATTATTGATAAATGACATTGATGGCAAGAAACCAGGTGTCATGGTTCCTATTCCCCAGTATCCGCTCTATTCTGCTACTATTAGTGAGTTCAATATGCACTTGGTAAGCTAAATATTTATTAATTTATATTCTATAATGTTTACTAAAATTTGTTTTGTCCTAATACTAATACCCATTTGTTAGAATGAATCTGTTTGAGATAAAAACCTAGCCTTAACCTTTAACCCATTAACTGCCAAGTTTTTTTTGTTGTTGTTTTACATTTTTTTTTTTTTCTCAAAAATGCTGCCAACTGTTAACAAACCACAAATGGGGTCTATGGCAAGGAATGGATTAATCTTCAGAATATAATGGAATCATTAGTTTTTTTCTAGTGCTGAATTAGAGATAAAACTAAAGCTTGGACTGGAAATGGTTGTCTTAAGGCCGATTTAAATGCCATGCTCAAATCAAGTTAAAAGACATGTTGCTGTTACACGTTCAGTTCTGCTTCCCCAGCTGTGAAGTGAAAACCTCTGTATTTTTTTGAAAATGGATAATTGTAACAAAGAACTATTAATTCTTGCAATGGCTGCAATTCGCATTATTAAAAAAACAAAAAACAAATTGAAGGTCAATAAAAGAAAATGGTGTAAATCCCATGTCCCATGTCATCCCATGTTTGCTGAATGGGATGAGTTTTCTCATACCAATTTATTGAATGAATTACGCAGACAGCCCAGCCTCTCGTATTCCACAGTGAAAGAATGGGCAAAATTATTTAAGTTAGGGAGAGAATTTCTAGAAGATGAATGAAGTTGCTAAGAAATTCTTTTGACATTTTGGACCCAGAAGATTAGAATGAATCGCCGTAAAATGTGTTGCTAAGCGTAAAACTCGAGAACTGCTCGACCGATTCAGCTAATTTTTTTTTTAACGTTATGTCTAGGCCCAAGGAAGGTTTTTTTATCTATATCTAAAATATAGCCATAAATAAAAATGAATCGCCAAATGTGTTGCTAAGCGTAAAACTCGAGAACGGCTCGACCAATTCAAATAATTTTTCTTTTTTTACGTTATGTTTAGGCACAAGGAACGTATTTATCTATCTATATAAATAAAAATGAATCGCCAAATGTGTTGCTAAGCATAAAACTCGAGAACGGCTCGACCAATTCAGCTAATTTTTTTTTAACGTTATGTTTAGGCACAAGGAAGGTTTTTATCTATCTATATAAATAAAAATGAATCGCCAAATGTGTTGCTAAGCATAAAACTCGAGAACGGCTCGACCAATTCAGCTAATCTTTTTTTTTTAACGTTATGTTTAGGCACAAGGAAGGTTTTTATCTATCTATATAAATAAAAATGAATCGCTAATACAAACCATAAAATCAAGGAACGTTCACTCAAAATATAGTACTGAACTGGTGGTTGAATGTAAAATGTGCATGCACATACATATTTTATACCAATAGACCAACCTCAAGCCAAATTTCTTTCACTACTGATTTTACTCAAGCCGAATTTCTTTTACAACAAATATTGCTCAAGCTAAAATTTTTGGCTTGTGCAAACTTCAAACCTGCATTCAGATGCTCCAATTTAACTGTACAAACTGGCTTGCACAAGCATTGTGCTAATGGTATGAGTTCTCTTATTTTCCTCTTCATTAATTTAGTTAGTATGTATAAATATCATTTTATTGTTATTATTTTTTCTATACTTTTTTTCACTTTAATATGTTTCTGACCAGATGTTAACTGTATTTATTTCTGTACTTATTTGTTATTCTTAAGACATTTGCCTCAGAATAAAATTACATTTATATTCTATTATAAATAATTTTGTTCTAGAGCAGGTTAGCCTAATCCAATATTATGAGTTAACTTAACAACAGGAGGTCGTAAAGTTGTTGATTCATTTTTTTTTTTTTTTTTTTTTTTTTTTTTTTAAATTTATTACTAGTTTACCTTTGGAATAGGTTTTATCTAATGTAATTTTTTAATGGTTTTGATATAACAAATATGTTTTGATCTCAAGTTTCATATGAATCATAAGATAAACATCAATTTAAAAGCATTGTTTTTAAAGCAGTTTTATGTTTATTTCTAAAATATTTATTGTATTTCAACTTAAGGTTATGTGTGATTGTTTTGTGTTCATAATTATTTAGTATATGATTTAGCTGGCAAAATTTTAAAAGATTTTTAAAATAAAGATTTGATCCAACATTTCTTAACTTTCTAATACATATTAGTGGTGTATGTTGGTATACATATCCTTTCCATTACAAAACACCAAATAGCTGTTTATTGTTTAATGTTTCAGTCCATTTTGCAAGCGTTCATCTGGAATTTTGATTTATTTTTTGCTTCCCTGCTCATAGATGTAAGCCCTATGAATTGGACTGAATAGTTTTTTTTTCTTGTTTTTTTTTTAATTAGCGCTACAACCCAGTTACAGGTCTTGGCCTCCTCCAACTGCTTCCTCCTGTCGCCATGGTCTTGTGCTGCCTCCATTCAGTTACTGACTCTAGACGCTTCTAGCGTCCTCCGCCACACTATCCGCCTTTTTCCATTAATTTTATGCATCAAAAACATCTATAGTCCATTCCATAAATACATTGTAGAGTGTATGAAATATGCGATAGTTTTATTTAAAAGCCCCCGCCCCTGAGGGGTTAGCTAATGGTAGGAGGAGGGGAGAAGTTCAATTATTTTGGTTTTTCGATTATATCTTGAAAATGGTTGATTCTAGAAAAATATGTTTCAAATAAAAATTAATGCTTATTAAATTTCCTATAAAATAGTTTCTATAAATATTTGTGGAACTTCAAACGGTTTTCGAGATATACGTTATTGAAAATCGATGATTTTTTGGAAAAAAAAACAAATTTTACCTCTCTCTTTGTCAAACATTTGCTTCTAGTGCCTTCCACGATCGTTTCCCAGAAAAAATAACAGATTCAAATTTGTAGAACATTAAATTATTTTAATTTCATTTATAAGTTTCTGGTATTTAAAGCAGCAGTTTAACAAAAAAGTGAGGTAATCATTTTTTATTTTCTAAAATTATCAATTTTTAATAACGGATATCTCGAAAATAGTTGGAATTTTGACAAATGTATAAAAGCAATCTTATGGGAAATTTAATTAGCTTTAATTTTGATTTGAAACATATTTTTCTAGGGTCAACCGTTTTCGAAATATAATCCAAAAACCCCAAAATGGGACCTTCTCACCTCGCTCCACCGTAAGCTGGAGAGTGGGGACTTTTAGCATGTTTTCCTTCCAACTACTCCTAAAGAAGCTGTGAAGTAAAAAATTATTGCATATTTCATGCACTCTACATGACTCATTTAAGCACTCATTGACTGGACTACTAAGGCATATTGTAATATGCCCCGCTTACCTCTGACATCCTAACTAAATTTCTCTGACCATATTAGTCTCTCCAAAGGCGTAGTATGATTCTTGGTTGGTGCATCACCTCCATTCTTCTCCAACCTTAACACCTCGGTGAAGAACTTTTCTTTCTAAAAAATCAATAGCTCTTTTTCAGAAGCTTTAGTTAGTGCCCAGCATTACAGAGTATAGCTTTGTCTTCCTTGAGAGTAATCGCCTACTCAGCTGCTTGCTTGTTTGCTTACTTGACTGAATAGTTAGTCAAGATGAAATAATATACTGTGGTTATGAGTTTCTTTTTGATCCTACCCTACCTTACCCTAAATCATAATCTAACAAAATAAATTGTATTTAATGGAATTATCTTTTACCTGTTGTATTTAGAAAATTGTAACCCAGCTATAATAATACTTTAATTTATTTCTTCTCTAATAGTTTTCTTTTTATTTTATTGATACCTATAATTTTACCTTTAGAATATCAGTTTATTTAATTAGGTAAATTAAAGTATTATGTATTTTTCAGATTGGCTATTACTTGGATGAATCAAACAACTGGTCATTAAGTTTGTCTGAATTAGAAAGGTCTATTAATGAAGCAAAGAAGGTCTGTAAACCCAGAGCGATTGCTGTGATCAATCCTGGTAATCCAACAGGTCAGGTTCTTACTCGAAAGAACATTGAAGAAATTATTAAGTTTGCTCAGAAAGAAGATCTATTTATATTAGCTGATGAGGTTAGGAACATTTTTTTTTTTATTTATTTTTTTTTGTTAAACCTAAATGTTCTGTGGTGAGGTTAAAAGTAAGTAACTCATACTGTTGAGGCTGAGCGTGTTCGAGTCTTAAGTAAGTAACTCATATGTTAGCATTTTGGTATGTTAGCATTTTGGTACCCTCAGCTTTAGTTAAAATCCGATTTGGTTGGGTTAAACTTATTTTGTGGCTAACCCACATTAAGAATATTGACCTTCCCACTCTGGCTAGAATAGGTTGGTTACCTCTAGGATAACGTGTCCTTCCTCCCCTAGATGGATAATATAAGGACCTAATACCCCAACAAAGAAATCTGTCAAAATAGGTTAGTAAACCAAAAAAAAAAAAAAAAAAAAAAAAAAAAAAAGTGGATTGATAATAGATACCTTAATTGGTCGATATTTAAATTATGCAGTGATTAAAATATCTCAAATTTCTATTAAAACATGAAAATGACTTGTCCCAACTTATTGTTTAATGAAAACAAAAAATCAAATTAATCTATCTTAATATATATAAATTACGTATCACGTTCTTGGGGCACGCTGACACCTAAACTACTGGACCGATTTTAATCAAATTTGCACACCGTGTGCAGTTTGATCCAACAAAAAAGATAGGATACCTTATATTTTAATTTATAGTCGCAATATTATTTGTATATTATCTGTAAGTCACAATTATCTGTTAGCTCTATACGATTCTAACATATGGCGGTATAAGGTTATACTATTATATAAAAGGACAAGCAATTTTTCGTTTGTGTTCACTAACCGCCATAAACTACTGAACTAATCTCTTCCAAATTTTGACTACATCATCTTTATAGGATGATTTAGCAATAGTAAAATCTAATGATTTTCATCTAATTCTTTATTGAAAAATGAATAATAAGTGGATAACAGTGAAGTTCAAAAATGGCGGCAATTGCCATCTACATGAAAGGTTAAAAGGTACAGTGTTACATAGAGGTGAACATTGATAATACAATTTACTTATTTTCAATTAAATTGTTATAAAAACAGCTATATGGAGTGAAATATACCAAATTTTAACTACATCATGTTCATAGTTCTAGGTTTAGCAACAATAAAAACTTAAATGTACAATGTTCAGTGTTAGAAACGGGTTTTGCCACACTACCACATACTTTTATGGTTCGAAATTAAAATCCAACCAGATCAAATCAATAAAATTATTTATGTCGAATGAAAATTATTAAAAATCAAAATGCTGATCCTCAGCTGTTTAATATTGTGTGTAAAAATATTAACTTTGAACCTTTAGTTGTAAGCACTGATAATGCAGTTTCTTAATAGTCTCTGTCCATCTGGATTACCAACTCTGATATTAAAATGGAAAATTGGATGTGTAATTATGCTTTATGTTATCTTCAAACACCTAATCAATCTAAATTTAACCAAGTTAATAATGACTGCTATGTGTGAAAATATCATCAAAAATATAATTTTCAATTGTTCACTTTAATACAAGATTTTTATTGATAACCATAAAAAAAAATTAATTATTATTTTAAATTATCTAAGATCTTCACTTATGAGAGAGGGCGAAGCCTCGACGGGGGATGATGAAGTTATATATAATAGGACAAGCCATTTCCGTTCGTGGTCACTAACCGCGAAAACTATAGAACTATTCTGTACCAAATATAACTACATCGTCTTAGTTCAAGGAAGGTTTAGCAATAATAAAATTTATATATTTTCTATTAAATAACTGTTTAAAAAGCGATAAATATGTGGTGTGCAGTAGAGTGTTAAATATAGCTAGAAATTGATAATAAAATTACTTAATTCAATTAAATTGTTATCCAAAAAGCTATAAATATCTGGCAAGCGACAACAGCGATTTAGTAAAACTAATGAACCTATCTGAACCAAATTTTAACTACATCATCTTCATAGTTCTTGAAAGATTTACAATTAAAAAATTTACTATAATAATAATTTATACTATTATTTAAAAGGACAAGCCATTTTTCATTTGTGATCACTAACCGTGAATACTACTGAACCAATCTGTACTAAATATTAACTACATCATCTTCATAGTTCCAAGGAGGTTTAGCAATATTAAAATCTACTGATTTTTAATTTATATTTTATTTAAAAAAGTTAATATGTGGACAACAGTGAAGTTTGAAAACTGACCGATAGGTGGCGAGTGCCATTCTAAACGAGAGGTTACAAAACAGCTCGAAATTGATGATAAAATTTACTTATTAAACTATCAAGAAAATTATTAAAAAAGATTTAAATATGGTGTGCAATATGTGGATCCCAGTGAAGCTTGAAAATCGACCGATTGTGTATAGCGACATCCCAATAGAGTTAACAATGGTAAACTGAACCTATCTGTACCGATATCTAAATAAATAATTTTTATAATTCTAGGAAGGTTTTGCAATGGTAAAATTAACAATAACTAACATTTAAATGTATAATGTTGAGAGGCAGGACCGAGGTTTGCCACACTGTCATGTACTTTTATAGTTCGAAATCAACATCCAACCAGATTAAATCAATAAAGTTATTTCTGCCGAAAACAAATTATTACTAAATCAAAATGTCAATCCTTTGCTTTTTTATATTGTGTCTAAAAATATGATCCACGGGCCTTTTGTCGTAAGCACTGATAATGCAGTTTATTTTCCGCAAGAGTTTCTTAATAATCTTTGTCCATCTTGATAACCAATCATACATTAAAATTAAAAATTTGATGTCTACTCGTGCTTTTATGTAATCTTCAACCAACTAATCAGTGCAATTATAACTTGATTAATAATTACTGCTATGCGTTAAAAAATCATTAAGAAATAATGCTCAACCACATGCTAAAATACAAGAATCTTATCGATAAACAAATAAAACTTTAATTTTTAGTTGAAATTATCTTTACTTATAAGGGCGGGTGAAGCTGCGACGGGGATGATAGTACTATTATATAAAAAGACGAGCCATTTTTTGTGATCACTAACCGCAAAAAGTACTGAACCAATCTGTACCAAATTTTAACCACACCATCTTTATAGTTCCAGGAACATAGAGCAATTATAAAATCTACTGATTTTCTATTATTTTGTAATTAAAAAAGTCATAATATGTGGATAACAGTGAAGTTTGAAAATTAACCGATAGGTGGGGAGCACCATTTTACATGAGAGGTTGGTTACAAAGGTTTGGTGCTAAATAGAGTTTGACATTGATAATAAAATTTACTTATATTTAATCAAATTATTAAAGAAGATTTAAATATGTGGTGCAACATGTGGGTTCCAGTGAAATTTGAAAATCGACCGATGTGTGTTTAGCACCATTCCGCAATTGTTTTTACCTATATATAAGGCATTTAAACTCAAAACCAGTCAATCTATTTTAATAAATTTTACAGGAGAGACAAAAAAAATTTCATGATCTGTTAATTTAAGTTTTCCAAAAAAGAATTTTTTGTTTTGACAACCTTCGGTGTATGATTCCAAGTAGCTATTCTAATTTAAATTATAAGTACTTTCTAATTATTTATAAATAAAAATAATACGGATTGAGGAACAAAATCATTCACTGTGAAAATAAAGGCTTTGTTTTAATCTTGAGAATAGTGTAGTGATATTTGTTTTAACTATGATGAATAGTTTTTGCTTGAATCCTTATTAAAATATTATTTATTAGGAATCAGAAAAATTGTATTTTGTGTGACCCTTACATAACATTTTTTTATGAAACCTCAGCTCTAACCATATATTTGGGCTAATTTCCTTTTTGAAAACTTTTAAATTATAAAATATTAATATTTTAAAATCATATATTATGACTAAACGAAGTTGTGTTCCAAAAAATCATCCAATTATGTTTGTTCTTTTGTCAACTCAACAAGACAACTACTGATCATAATTCGTCAAAATTTTAAATTTTTTATTTTGTAATTTTCTTGATTTAAAATTCATTGGTACTAACATTTTTTTCTTTTTCTTTCTGTTTGAACTCTCAGCAGAATGCACTGATGACAAGTGAACAAGATGTGAAGCATCTTATAAATCCAAATAATCTTCAGTCTTTCAAATTGATATAAATGGATGCAATCATTAAGATAGTTCTGATTTTTGAACAAACTTCATATTTGAATTTTTAAAGGAAATAAGTCAATAATCAATATATTCTTATTAGTATAATCATTAATTAATGACATTGTACTAGAGATAAAAGCTACAGCTTAAAACCAAACCACTCCTGCTAGTTTGTATAGTAAATGATTGTATTTTCTTATACAAAGTCAAAATATTAGTTTATGGGTTGCCAATTCAGTCTATCTTGGGAAGCACCAGAGATAGATAATTTAAGAAGTAACTTGTGCTCTTTCTTTGTCAGACCAGTACTTTTGAAAGTATCATTTTAAAAAAAAAAAAAAGTAAGAGGCCAAATAATAGTATTTTTTTTTTTCAAAATGGCAGTGCTTCCTCAGGTGGTGAGATAAGAAAATCCTATCAATTTTTAAACCTTTACTACTCTAATTAGTGAATCCATTCGCCCTTTTTTGTGAGAATGCTACCTGACTAGTTTAAACTAAAAATTTTTTTAGTTTAAACTGTTAAGTTTGTATGAATTAAACTTAATATTTGTTCTTCAAACAGCTTTACCATTGTACTGCACTGTTTTTATTCATGATGGCATTTTTCAGGTATACCAACATAATATATATGATCCCAAGAGTCAATTTTTCTCATTTAAGAAAGTTCTTACTGAAATGGGACCACCTTACAGCGAGATGGAATTAGCTTCATTTATGTCATGTTCTAAAGGTAAGGACTATAAAGTTTAAATTTGAATGATTTCAATTCAATAATTTTTCGATTTTTTATATATATATATATATATATATATATATATATATATATATATTGTAGTGATATTTTGGAGTCGAGATAAATTGTATGTAAAATTATTTAAGTTTGATTTTGGCGCCAGCGAGAGTTCGCCGCTGATCTAATTATCACGTAATTTTTGTTTATAAATTTGAAATAAGGTATGTAAAATATTAAATAAAATTTCTAAATGATTTTGTAAATGTAAAAATTATGTTTTATTGTATTTTAAGTGATAAGTAGTTAAGACATAGTAAAGACGAAGGCCGTGAAGGTTTAGATTTGTCCATAACGGTTTTTGGGCGCGTAGTTCCTGTGTTGAGATTCTTCTTCTTGTCGGAGGCCTCGAGGTGTCAACATCTCTCTGTTATTTTAGTGAGTCGTGTGTCAATAGGCTAATGAAGAAATGTTAGAAGGAAATTGGAACAAAAGGGAGAAGTTGATGAACAATTTGAATTATGAAGATCTATAATTGTTTCAAAGATGAAAGGTATATTAATTACTAATACGTCAAATGTTATTTGTAATCTGGTGTAAAATGTATTTAATTGTTTTGTTTATAAAATATATTCTTGAGTCAGAATCACGATCTTTGTAAAGCTCAACCCTTGATATTCCCTCAAATTTAAATTTAAACTACACCACAGGTTGACCCCATATATATATATTATTTTTTTTATTTTTTTATTTTTAGCCCTAGATCAACTTAAAAACCTTTCATTGGTTTTCTTGAAATTAATGCAGATTTATGGTTTTAAAATATAAAAACATAAATAAATAATCTAAAACATTTTTTATGAATCAAAGTATTCTCCATTACTCTCGAGACATTTCTGCCAATGAGTTCATCATTTTTTTTTATGTCCTGTGAATAGATTAAGTCTGAGGTGTTAGTAATTCTAAAAATTCATTTTCTTTCTAAGTGGCCCAGGTGTTTGCAAAAAATGGTAGTCAGTCCAGAGTAGTGTGGATGATGAAGAGTCCCATAACCAAGCACATACAATTTTCACGAGGTCATAGATGAGGCATGGGGCCTAACATTGTTTTGTAAAAGAAAAGGGCCTTTCTAATTAAACATATATGGCTTCATTAATGCCAATTTTTGTTACATTGTATCAATTTGAGAACAATACATTTTGACATTGATTTTTTCATCCTGATTCAAGAAGCTGTAATGAATCAGCCCTAATGAAGCCCACAAAAACTAAACTTTTCTTTCTTTTTGGGTGTTTTAGAAAATTTTCCTTTGTCAAGCTACTGTCCAGAACGTTTAGAATTGTCTTAAGAGAATCAACTTTTCATCACAAGTGCCTGTTCTATCCAGAAAAAGTTCATTTTGGTTTTTAGCAAACTTCATAACAGTCATTTTCTAGCAGTGTTAGTACATAAGTTACCCAAGTTTCCAGCTTTTTTACCTTATCCATTGCATTAAGGTAGTTAGTCGATTTGTTGATTGAGAGTCTTTACAAAAGCTCTCAGAACATCTTCATCAAGGGATGGAGATCTTTCATGAACTTCCTTGTCTTAAATGTTTTTTTTTTACTGTGTTGCTCCACCTCACTGCTTACTTCTCATTTTATAAGATACTAGCATCCTCGTCACTGCTTCGCCCGCCCACATAAGTAAAGATAATTTCAACTAAAAATTAAAGTTTTATTTGTTTATCGATAAGATTCTTGTATTTTAGCATGTGGTTGAGCATTATTTCTTCAATGATTTTTTCACGCATAGCAGTGATTATTAATCTAGTTATAATTGCACTGATTAGGTAGGGGGTTGACAATTCTGTAAAAGCACCATTAGACGTAAAAATTTTAATTTTAATGTATGAATTGGTAATCAAGATGGATAAAGACTATTAATAAACTCTTGCGGAAAATAATCTGCATTATCAGTGCTTACGACAAAAGGCCCGTGGATCATATTTTTAGACACAATATAAAAAAGCAAAGGATTGACATTTTGATTTAGTAATAATTTGTTTTCGGCAGAAATAACTTTATTGGTTTAATCTGGTTGGATGTTGATTTCGAACTATAAAAGTAAATGACTGTGTAGCAAACCTCGGTCCTGCCTCTCAACATTATGCATTTAAATGTTAGTTATTGTAAATTTTACCATTGCAAAACCTTCCCAGAATTATAAAAATTATTTATTTAGATTTCGGTACAGATAGGTTCAGTTTACCATTGTTAACTCTATTGTGGAATGGCGCTATACACAATCGGTCGATTTTCAAGCTTCACTGGGATCCACATATCGCACACCATATTTAAATCTTTTTTCATAATTTTCTTGATAGTTTAATAAGTAAATTTTATCATCAATTTCAAGCTGTTTTGTAACCTCTTGTTTTGAATGGCACTCACCAGCCACCTATCGGTCAATTTTCAAACTTCACTGTTGTCCACATATTAACTTTTTTTAATAAAATATAAATTAAAAATCAGTAGATTTTAATATTGCTAAACCTTTTTAGAACTAAGAAGATGATGTAGTTAATATTTAGTACAGATTGGTTCCGTAATATTCGTGGTTAGTGATCAAAAACGAAAAATGGCTTGTCCTTTTATAGAATAGTATAAATTATTATTATAGTAAATTTTCTAATTGTAAATCTTTCAAGAACTATGAAGATGATGTAGTTAAAATTTGGTTCAGATAGGTTCATTAGTTTTTCTAAAACGCTATTGTCGCTTGCCACATATTCGATTTTTTAAATTTCACTGGAATCCACACGTCACACACATATTTATAGCTTTTTGGATAATAAATTAATTTAATTTAGTAATTTTATTATCAATTTCTAGCTATATTTAACACTGGATCATTGTAACCTCTCTTGAATGGCGCTCGCTTTACTACACACCACGTATTTATCGCTTTTTAAACAGTAATTTAATAGGAAATATATAAATTTTATTATTGCTAAACCTTCCTTGAACTATGAAGATGATGTAGTTATATTTGGTACAGAATAGTTCTATCGTTTTCGCGGTTAGTGATCACAAACGCGGAAATGGCTTGTCTTTTTATATATAACTTCATCATCCCCCGTCGAGGCTTCGCCCTCTCTCATAAGTGAAGATCTTAGAACTATGAACATGATGTAGTTAAAATTTGGTATATTTCACTCCATATAGCTGTTTTTATAACAATTTAATTGAAAATAAGTAAATTGTTTTATCAATGTTCACCTCTATGTAACACTGTACCTTTTAACCTTTCATGTAGATGGCAATTGCCACCATTTTTGAACTTCACTGTTATCCACTTATTATTCATTTTTCAATAAAGAATTAGTTGAAAATCATTAGATTTTACTATTGCTAAACCATCCTATAAAGATGATGTAGTCAAAATTTGGAAGAGATTAGTTCAGTAGTTTATGGCGGTTAGTGAACACAAATGAAACATTGCTTGTCCTTTTATATAATAGTATAACCTTATACCGCCATATGTTAGAATCGTATAGAGCTAACAGATAATTGTGACTTACAGATAATATACAAATAATATTGCGATTATAAATTAAAATATAAGGTAACCTATCTTTTTTGTTGGATCAAACTGCACACGGTGTGCAAATTTGATTAAAATCGGTTCAGTAGTTTAGGTGTCAACGTGCCCCAAGAACGTGATATGTAATTTATATATATTAAGATAGATTAATTTGATTTTTTGTTTTCATTAAACAATTAGTTGGGACAAGTCATTTTCATGTTTTAATAGAAATTTGAGATAATTTCATTACTGCATAATTTAAATATCGACCAATAAAGGTATCTATTATCAATCCACTTTTTATTTCTTTTGGTTTACTAACCTGTCACAACAGATTTCTTTGTTGGGGTATTAGGTCCTTATATTATCTATCTAGGGGAGGAAGGACACGTTATCCTAGAGGTAACCAACCTATTCTAGCCAGAGTGGGAAGGTCAATATTCTTAATGTGGGTTAGCCACAAAATAAATTTTAACCCAACCAAATCGGATTTTAACTAATGCTGCTGAGGGTACCAAAATGCTAACATACTTAAGACTCGAACACGCTCAGCCTCAACAGTATGAGTTACTTACTTTTAACCTCACCACAGAACATGTAGATGGCAATTGCCGCCATTTTTGAACTTCACTGTTATCCACTTATTATTCATTTTTCAATAAAGAATTAGTTGAAAATCATTAGATTTTACTATTGCTAAACCATCCTATAAAGATGATGTAGTCAAAATTTGGAAGAGATTAGTTCAGTAGTTTATGGCGGTTAGTGAACACAAACGAAAAATTGCTTGTCCTTTTATATAATAGTATAACCTTACACCGCCATATGTTAGAATCGTATAGAGCTAACAGATAATTGTGACTTACAGATAATATACAAATAATATTGTGACTATAAATTAAGATATAAGGTATCCTATCTTTTTTGTTGGATCAAACTGCACACGGTGTGCAAATTTGATTAAAATCGGTTCAGTAGTTTAGGTGTCAGCCTGCCCCAAGACAGCAACACGTAATTTATATATATTAAGATTAATTTGAACATTCAGAATATACTTATCTATAGATCAGTTACCTACAGACTTGTACATCAACAGTTTAAATTCAACAGGTAAGTAATGATTTTACAAATAACTATAGCAATATTTTAACAAACTGCTACATAAAATAGTGAGCAGTAACATCTCATAAGTAACATGCTTAAAAAGAGTGACTGGACTTCTTCACATAGGACTCGTTGATATTATGTTTATAGCATGTACCACTGAGCGTCAACTCCATTGTTGGCCATTCCACTTTTATCTATTTTACAGCTTGTTTTGCAGTTGAGCACTAGTCTGAATAACAAAATACCAAGTTAAGTTCACACTGATGTCTTGTAGTACTAAAATAGATGTTTTAAAACTGGATTTTATCAATCTACATCATTTATTCAATTGATGAACATTGGACTAGAACAAAATCAGCACCTTGTACCATGTTTCATGATATTTCTCTAATTTATTGTCTTTTGTTTCCCCCAGTTTAATGACATTAATGTTAATAATTCCATTGCTATTGAAGGTTTTATGGGTGAGTGTGGACTTAGAGGAGGATATGCTGAAATAATAAATTTGGACCCAGAGGTCAAACAGATGTTTAATAAATCAATATCAGCTATGCTTTGCCCAAACACTGTTGGCCAGGTAAAAATTTAAATATACTTTATATTATTACTAATTGCTTTTATATTAGGCAGTAATTCTACCAAGTAAATCCCTCTCATTAGTTATAGTTCTTATGTTTATTATTACCCTTATAGTTGTTGCATATTTAAATATTTATCAAATATTGAAAATAAGATATGTTTATATATTATGTAAACATTAGAGATGGGCTGACTGGTCGGTTGCTTTTGCTGTCATCAATTTGTAGGCAAAAATTGCTGACTAGTCGGCCATTTTATTCATTTTTATTTCTATGCTTAAAATTATGTTGATTGAAATGAAAACATTGCCTTAATTGATTATAAATTTTATTTTAGATTCATAATATTCACTGTTTATTTATCGTAGGAATGGGAACTTTTTTTTTCTAATAAATTATCGAATTTTAAGAAAGATAATGATATTAACAAAAAATAAATTTGATAACTTCTACAATACTGAAAAATTAACTTATGTAACGTACTACTTTTTTTCTTTTTTTTTAATCAGTTTTGGTTTTGTGTCTTAATTGAAAAATATTAATTCTTAATTTAAATTAAAAAATATTAATTCTTAATTCAAATTAAAAAATAATTATTCTTTATTTAAATGTAATATAAAGGTTAAAATGCAAAAAGGAAACTGCTATTTTAGCAATTTATAAACAATTTTATTTACAATTACATGTAAGCTATTTTTGTTTTACATATATGTCTATAAGCACGATGTCGTTTTTCACCATGATTAAATTCCAAATTTCATGATTAACTATCTCAGCTAATTAAAGTAAATTGCTGACTTTTGTTTTTTTTTTCTAATAAACACTCCATGTTTTGCACACACTCTGACCCATTTGCAAAAAACAAAAGAAAAGAAATATCTGTAGTTACATGTACTGACAGCTATAAAGCTTTACACTAAATTTCACGAACATTTCTGATGTGACCTGAATTCTGACCGAAGCAATGATCAGCTTGGCTGACTAATTGGTCTTTTTGCCACCCGAAAAGTCGGCCACTGCCATAATCTGCCCATCTCCACTGTATATGCTTTATCATTTTATTTATTGCTCATTCTTAAATGCTTTAAAGTTTACTTAAATTATTTAGTTACATTAGTTTTTTCATGGACAGCCACCTTCTGATTGCAAACTTCAAAACCAATTTCTGTGATCTTGGTCTGACCTTTCACCCATCCATTGCAATCTCTATCTCTCAGCTCTCCTGGTTCAGTGGAATTCTAGTAACAAGAGTTTTCTTAGACTTCTAGCTTCTATTCTAGCCCAGTGGCCTGCCTATCTCATTCTACTATATCTAATAGTCTTAATAGCGTCAGGTTCAGTAAATATATCTGTGCTATTTCTCCTCCATATCATGCAGGATTTCTGTGGACCAAATATCCTTTAAAGACTTATTCTTTCAAAATTAAGTCATCAGGTGTCACTATCATGGTCCATGTCTTTGAAGAATACGTTGAAATAGGGCGCATTAGAGAGAGTTACAGGTGGCCTTTCATTTTCCTCCCATTCAGTCCAGACTTATATTGTTAAGATAGACTGAAGTAATCTCCAAGTTATCCAGATCAACTAGGTACTAGCTATACTAATAGCTACCATTGGATATGCTAATAGAAAATAATGCGGTATTTCTGAATTTCTGAGCCCCTAAATTTCTCCATCTAATTTCTACCATCTCCTATGTCCCTTAGACAAAGTGCATAAATTTATATTAATTTTTTTTCAATGTAAAATCAGAAAAATGATTTGATTCAAAATCAGTAACATACAGTCCAGTTTGATAGATCCAAATTCTAATCCAATTTCCATTTACTTGTTTAACTTTTATAAAAATGATTTAATGACACTTTTCTTGTATTAATTTAAGAAAACTAATTAAAAAGTAGCTTGACAAAAATGTTTTAACTTGATTCTTCAATTCTTGAAATAGTTTCTGGAGGTTTAGCGAGAGTTATCCATGTTATTATTGTTCTTCATAACAAGAGTGTTATTTAAAGTACTGGATTTTTATTTATACAGAATTAACTAAATCATTTATTGTTTAAATTCAACAGCATGGAATTTTCATCATATAATTCAAATTCAACTCTTACTTATTTAATATGTAAGAAGTTAATTTTCCTGTTATTTTATGTCTTAGTTTATCTAATTATATATGAATTTAACTTCATTGTTTATAACAGGCAACAGTAGACTGTATTATTCATCCATTAAAAGAAAGTGACCCATCTTATGAACAATTTATGAAGGAGAAGAATCATGTTTTAAACTCATTAAAAGAAAGAGCGAAAATGGTACATGAAGCATTTAATTCTGTTGAAGGCATTACATGTAATGTCGTCCAAGGAGCTATGTATGCATTTCCACAAGTAAGTCCAATTTATAGGCATTGTTTCTACTTAAGATTCAGCTTATTAACAAATAAATTAAGCTTATAAATGGAATCTGGTGATAAATAGAATAGGGGGGAACGTCAGTGGAACGTTGATCCTTGGCAGATATACTGCTTAAAAAATTTAAAAAATGTAACACTATGATGTAGCATTAGGTTTTTTAAAGTTTTTTTTTTTTCAGTTAGATTTTTCTATAAAGTATATAATCAAAAAAGATTAGAGAATCTGATCAAGTTAACTGACCCCAGCTTGCTAAGGTTTCTTGGTTAATTCTTCCACTCTGTAAAACTTTAATCTTTAATGATTGTCTTATTTATTATGTATGACAACTTGTGCACTTTGCTTTGACAAGAACCACTTTATAAAAACTGAATTTAATTCTAGAGATGTGTCAATATAAAATTTTTTTTTATTGCCAATGCACAGGAATCAATTCAGAATTCTTGTTACTAATATACAGGTTTAAAAACTATTTGCAACTACAAAGCATATCATTTATATATATATAATAGCATATAATTTATTTACCTAATTATAATTTAGCTGATGTGAAAAAAAAAAATTATTAAAACGGGTAACGTTTTCAAATGTCCTTCATCTAATCTATTTCTAATCTTATTGAAAATATTACAAGTGATTTTTAAATAATGTTCCACTATATGTATATGGAATGTATAGATGTTTCACTCATATATTTTAAATTTTTTTTTTTTTAATAACAGAAAATCAAGAAGTGGTATGAAAAGGAACTAGAATAAAATAATATACAATTAATTAAGTATTACAAAACTATTATAGATTATACATACAACTAATTTATCAGAAACCCCATTAATTAACCTATAATCTACCAATCCTAAACTTAACATCAGTGCCATTGATCCACTATCTAGGAAACTTTAGGTAATCGATTCTTGATATGGGTTATATTCTCAAGAATCAATGGTATCAAGAATTGAAGTATCCCTATTAAAAATCTTAGCATTAATTATTTTATTACCAGTTTATCATAACAAAATAAACTAAATAAGAATGTCAAGTATTTATTACTAATAAAATTAAAAAATATTACTTTTAAGGAATAGTTTATAATATAGTTGGTTTGTTTCAGATCCATTTGCCATCAAAAGCAATAGAAAAGGCAAAGTCACTGAACCAGTGCCCAAGTGTTTTCTATGCTTTTCAGCTTCTAGAACAAACCGGTGTCTGCATTGTGCCTGGGGCAGGCTTTGGCCAAGTTGAAGGCACTTACCATTTTAGGTGAGATTTTGATTTGATCCTCAGTGTTAATTGAATGTCTTTTAAGGTATACTCTACGAATAAGTGAACCAGAATGGCTGACCAACGCTCTTAAAATGATGATATACAATATATTGTAATGATTTTCTTGAATCATTAATGTTTAAATAAAATTATATATAAATAATTAATTGACTTTAACTCATTATTTGGGTTCTGTCAATATTCTTTTGAATTATGACTGGATATTTTTAAAAAATGTTTTTTGGTACTTTTTATATTTATTATTTTATATATAAACATATTTAAATTTACCTTAATTTAATCTAATTTGATCACAATGCACTACCTTGATTGAACGGGCATGTTTTCCCGGTCCTTTGTTTTACTCTCAATTCTAAAGTCCATTAAGGAGAGAACTTCTAACACTTTCACTTATCTTGGTTCCATAGTCTTCTGACTCCTGACACTTATTTTGCTCTAAGGTCCATAAACAACTGACCCTGTCTTCTTTCTTTTTTCTCTGTCCTAATACCAACTGCCTCCCTTTACCTGCCTCAAGGGCTGAACCGCAGGTACCTCAGGTGTTCCTAATCCAAGGGTTCCTACCTGGTTTAGACCCTTACACTTTCATCCCATGTCCTATATAATTTTCAGTTTTAAAATATCACAACAATATACAGGGTGTCTACTAGTCGGGATTTTCGGAAATATGTCGGGAATTTCGTGTGGTCAGGAAAAATTCGGGAATAAGTCAGAAATTTACAGAAAATTTGCGGAAGTCCGGAAAAAGTCGTTGTTAATACTAAAATCTGATGCAAATTTCTTTATTTCATCTGAAAGCTGGTCAAATTTGCAATGAGATCTCTTATATGAAATGTGTTTTAAATACCATGAAATACCCACTCCAGCACGCTGAGAATCCCATACCGTTGTGGAAATCACTTTTTTTCAGTACAATTTTCGTAAATAGTTTTGGAGTTATAGCGAGAAATATATTGAAAAAAAGTGGATTTCATAAGAGTATGGGGTTTTCAGCGTGATGGCGTGAGTATATCATGGGACTTGATCAAAATTTCATATATGAGATCTCATAGTAAATTTAATCAGCTTTAAGATGGAAGCTTTTTTTTTCTGATCGGACATATATTTTTAACCAGCTTTAAGATGGAAGCTTTTTTTTTTCTGATCCGACATATATTTTTGAAGTTATTTTATCCAACAACCTCGTGTATCCTCGTAACTATTTTCAAACCAAATGGCAATATTCGACATTGATGTGTTTCTTGAAATTTATCTAGAGTAAATTTTTTTATTATATTGTTTAACTGTGATATGTTAAGTAGCAAAGTATGCATAGGTTGATTTGTTTAGATTATTATTGGAACACCATTAAAATATCGATTGGCTAGAATTTCTAAAAAGTTTTTTGAAAAAGTCGGGAATTTCTTGAAAAATTCTTGCAAAAGTCGGGAATTTCGATAGCTGAGATTGGTAGACACCATGATATAGAATATTGCTAAGTTCAAGGGTTCAGCTAAAATTAATTCTTATTGGGTTCGGTTTTATGAAGATATCCAATAATTCTCGATTAATAGTGATTCAATTTTTAGCACTCTGAAGGCTACTCTGCTTACTAGTGGGAATGCTCAAGGCAAGTACTCTCAGCAGTGAATCAGAACTGATTTTGTGCCCACCTTTAATAACCTGTGAATTTTCATGGATTTCTATATGGTCAATTAGCGCTTGTTGTATGTTAGTTCGCCTATGTCAGTTGATCATTTATTGAAGTCATAAGATTGTAGCGGTATCCCAAGGTAGGACTCAGCAGTAGCCCCCGAGGAAAAGGTCATATTTTTGTATTGTTATGAGCTTTGGGTTCCATTAAACCATATAGTTCATATTGTATCCAATCCTTGCAATCCAAAATTCTTAATGCTCTATATTATGTCACTAATAAATTTAATTAAGACCTCAATATTCTATGTTAGTGATTTAGTCCAAACCAGATACCTATCCTTCCATAGCAAACTCCATAACCATTCAAATCCACTAATCTCTCAACTTGCTTTCCATTCTATTCCTAACAACCCACTGAGGCGTCTGAAATGAAGGTGGCCTCGGGACCTTCTTGTATAGAACTTTTATTGAAGTTCAGTTGAAAGGTAATTCAACAAATAATTGTCATGTTATTATGTACATTATTATAACATTTACTGGATGTATGTTTTATGTGCAGTTGTAAATTTCAATGAATGGATCGATAAATAAAAAAAATAAAAAATGTGTGTTGTCAACTGTGATTGTGCCTCTTATATATTAATGTTTTTTAAACTTCATGTTATTGTTTTATCATTGAAAAATAAATTTTATTTTTATATGTTCCATTCAACGAGTTCTTCTGGTTTGTTTTCCACATATACTCTTATTATTTTTGAAAAGATATTTAAGCTTTGTAGCTAGCAGGGCAGGCAGTAGTAATTATTAAATATAGTGATAGTGTATTACTCTTGCAACACGTTAAACAGCAGGTGGTTTGTTTAAATCTGTCCATGGTAGTGTATTAATTGCTTGCTTAGGTGAAAAAAAAAAGTATTGATGAGGTTTTTCATTCTGACTTACATTCCTCTGTATTCTTGAGTTGTCACATCTCTTCTTCAAGGGCTAAGTTGACCACTGTCAGCTAGAGGCTATTTCCATTTTTTAGCCTTAAAGACCTTAAGTACTTCTTTTTTTATTAAGACTTGAGTATATTTGTGGCTGTTTTGTCTGTCCCCATGGATACAGCTATTAAGATTAGCTTAGAATGAAATAGTTATTCATAATCTATATAAATAAAAATGAATCGCCAAATGTGTTGCTAAGCGAAAAACTCGAGAACGGCTTGACCAATTCGGTAAGTTCTTTTCATAACGTTTTTGTTAAGGTACAAGGAAGGTTCTTATCTATATAAATAAAAATGAATCGCCAAATGTGTTGCTAAGCGTAGAAATCGAGAACGCTCGACCAATTCGGTTAGTTCTTTTAATAACGTTTTTGTTAAGGCACAAGGAATGTTCTTATCTATATAAATAAAAATGAATCGCCAAATGTGTTGCTAAGCGTAAAACTCGAGAACGGCTCGACCAATTCGGTTAATTCTTTTCATAACGTTTTTGTTAAGGCACAAGGAATGTTCTTATCTATATAAATAAAAATGAATCGCCAAATGTGTTGCTAAGCGTAAAACTCAAGAACGGCTCGACCAATTCGGTTAGTTCTTTTATAACGTTTTTGTTAAGGCACAAGGAAGGTTCTTATCTATATAAATAAAAATGAATCGTCAATGTATTGCTAAGCGTAAAACTGGAGAACGGCTCGACCAATTCGGTTAATTCCTTTTTAACGTTTTTTTTAAGGCACAAGGAAGGTTCTTATCTATATAAATAAAAATGAATCCAGAACATAAAAAATCAGTGTTGTGTTGTTTTAGAGAAAATAGGGCAGAACAACGTCTCCTGGGGCAGCTAGTTATAAAATAAAAGTCATTAATTCAATTATTGTTTTACCTGTAAAATCAAGATATTTTTGTAATGCTATACTTGAAACTACTATGACAATCAGTTGTTTGTAATCACTAATCACTTTTTCCATTATCTGATGTTAATATTTTACTTGAAATCTTTGTTCTTTCTCTTCCACCCATTGAGCATTCTGTTGGTTTTCAAGCCTTTAGTGCCAGGTCTATTGATTGTTTGTTTTCTATATTTCTGAATTAATCCTAATTCCTAAATTCCTTCATTACAGCTAATGTATAAGCTTCTGGCCCACCTGCCAAGTGGTTTCACCTCCATTCTCTAAATCATTTGTTCTAACAGTACAATATTTTTCAATTATTGAGCAGACATTTAAAACCACTTTCATTATCTCATCTAGGGTTTCCTATAAAGGGTTTATCTTTGGTCACTCCATAATGCATTCATTTCTGATGCAATCCATTGCATCTGATGCAATTTCTATCCTTCTAAGGAATTTCTAATCAGCCAACTGGAATCTGATTGGAATTACATCTCCTAATTTAATTTCCATGGTACTGCTCTATGATTTTATTGAATGGTTGAACCTTTCCTTTTCAGTTTAATTACAACTGTTTGTGGCTTTCTGCAGCATCCTGATGCTATTAGTGGTTATAAAATATCATAAAACCTATTGTATCCTGAACAATTATATCTGTGCTAGAATGCTACCCAACTGAATGAAATTTTGATTCTCCTCATGTACTCCAGGGAACTTATTCCCCGACCTTATTTTCTTCTATTCATTTTATATTATTAGTAACTTAGTATCCTGTCTTTCTCAGCGATTCAAGGAACCATTTTCTCAAGAAAATGAAAACATCAGTATTGGACCTTGTTATTTGTAGTATTCCTTAGTCTTTTTTCTAACGGACGATGCTCTAAAATTATAATACTTGACAATACTATATGATGAATAGAAAATTATTATTGACTTTTCCATTTATGTATAACTTGCAAGAAATATTAATTCTAGTTTTACATTCAGGTATACTTTATGAAAATATTTTTGTGTAGCATTAATTATTTGAAAATTGAAATTCTAGGTTAGTGGCTTATTTATTTCTATTTTTTAATATTGAACTATTGTCACAGAACTACTATTTTACCGCAACCAGAGGAACTTAAACACATGCTCAACATCTTCAAGACGTTTCATCAAAAATTTCTTAATGAATATAAGTAAAACCGAGGGTTTTTATATATTAATTTAAAATAAACACAGAATAGAGTTATTGGCAAACAGCACGGCTCACTGGCCTAGTAAAGTTTAGTATATAAAATACATACTGATTTTTGAAGTTTTATTTTAATTTTAGCAAAGAAACTATTTTATTTTAATTTTCTAGTACTATTAAATTGTTTATTTATTAAAAAACAAAGATATTGTAAAGCATTTATAAGTTTTATATTGTGATCTTTATCATGACTGTTTTTAATTGTATATTAGAATTTAGAAATTCAACCTATTCACTTCTACTTTGGATAGAGCTTTAACTTAATTTTGTTATTAAATGTATTAATATGCATTTATTTTATATTAGTTGCCCAGAAATGAGATTCAATTTGTTTGCTGGTCTGTTCAGAAATTTATTTTTTTATTAATAAATGTATGATGTATGTATATTTATAATATATTTAAACACATACCTTAAATATTTATATGTATTCCTGTCCTTCCATGTATTTAGTTAACTTAAAATCTCTTTTTACGAAGTATTAAAAGACAATTGACATGGCACTTTTCTTACCCGAAATCGATTTCTATATGTACAATCTAAATTCACACAGCTACAAAATATTTTATTTTAAAGGTGTTAAAAGCTCAGTTTACAAAATAAACAAATTTAAGATAACTATGAAAATGTTATCTTTAAAATATTTTTAAAAATAAGGCTAAGTTTCTGCTGCAATAGTAACAGTTCAGGATATTTATCTTAGTTGTACTGTGAAGCATTTAATGATGAAAGTACCAAGAGTGTGTTAATGAGATTAAAAAAAAAAAATTGTGGATTATATGGTTAAAATTGATTGTTTTAAATTAAACTTTATAAAGTTTACCCTGTTTTTTTTTTTTTAAATATTTTTTCTTCTTTGAATATGTTTAAGTGACCTATGTATTCCTTCCTTTTATACTCTTCGAATTATTATTGGAATAAAAATAATTTTATTTTGTATTGTTTAGAACAAATTTATTGGAAGGGAGATTTTTGTTATTTGTTTTATTTTATTTTTTTAGTTGCCTTGTCTATTTCACAAAGCAATTATTTTTTGAAAAACATAGCTCAATCTACAATTAGATGAAATTTCATATTGTACAAAAAAGTTAAATGATATATAAAAGTATATTTTAATACCAGAATGACTTTCTAAGATGTATTATTGTACAAATATGTGAAATCTTAAATCAGTATTGTAACAGTTTGTTATTTACTATTTAATAAACACCCATAATTCATTTTTATGCCATTAATGTTAATTGTAAACATTTTATCAACTATTAGTGATAGTGAAAGAGAACTTTAAATATATCCATTCATTTCGATTAAACAGTTTTATCTATTCTGTTGACTATTGTTTTATTTATCACTGTTTTGAATATTTTATCTCTTAAATCAAAGTATCAGTTAATGTGAATATTTTGAATTGGATTTTTATTGCCCATCGGCTAGCTCGTATCATTCCTCTATCATAGTCACCTCTAATATAGTTTTTAGGAAAAAGAAAATTGTTTCTTTTACTTTCTTATATTTTACAAACATTTAATTTATTACTCTTTTTGAGTTAGTAATATTCTTTTGTCGAAGCTGAAGAAAAAATAGTAAGTCCCAAACCACTGGACATTTTTACTTGATATACATTGATTGCCATCAAAGATAAACACATAATATGATTAAAAGATAATTACAAATAAAAAAAACTTACATATTTACTACCTTAGTGTCCCTTTTACAATAAAATTGTATTAATTTAACCTATTAACGGCCAAGGGTAGAAATAGTGAAAAATGATTTTGTTTTTTTCTTATAAGTGTTTTAGGCAAGGAATAGACAGCCTTATGCTTAAAAAAATGTTTGGACATCAATTATTGCCAAATTTTAATTGTTGCGAAAACGCAACGTTGGCCAGATAAGATTAAAAAAATATTCGTCAGTTTAAGGTAAAAAAAAACACTTTTTTTTTTACAAAATAAACAATTTTATTTATATTGCTTTATGACAACAAAACGAAAAATAATAGTTTGATGTATAATATATTTTGTACACAATTATTTACATTTTTATTTTTTTTTATTTTGTGTGATATTTGTGAGAAGCATTTGCTATGGACAAATACATTGCATTTCTCGCACATGTACACTGTCGTGCTGTGACATTCTTGGCACTTTCTTCTTATGTCAGAGTTATTTTTTCTTACTACATGTCCATGTCCGTCATACCATATGTTGTCTGGCAACGTTCTCTTATCGCCATGCCACAGAGAAGAACTCATTTTTTCCCCTTCCACTCTCATGAGGCACCTAGCTACTTTGGATTTGAAGTCTAATTGGGTATACTTGTTTTCAGGGTTCGCAATATTGTAGATTTTCCACGCATTTACAAGACAGGAATCCAAACTGTTGATAAACAGTGGCCACCACCACTTTTTGCCAGGAATCTTTATTCCTAATTGGCTACACCATTGTCGTGAATGTCCTCACCTCCCATGGATTTATTATAGTCCAACAAAATATTAGGTTGGTCAATGAGGACAGATTTTCGTTCACTTCGGCTAAGTCTTTTTACTTTTTGAAGTGGGTGGATAAATCCATGATTGGTCCCTACTGTTACAATACTATTATCATTCCATCTTAAATGGTGATCTCATTATTTTTGTCGAATGCGCTGTCGTAACTTCCACGTGGCGTTTTTTGCATAATTTTTTTATTCTTCACGTCTGCTTTGCCGGTTCTTGTATCGCGAACGGTTCCAGTGGCGTAAAAACCCATTCCTCTGAGAACTGCAAGAGTGTCATAAGACGTAAAAAAGTTATAAAAAAAAAACACGATGTTGTGAAGGTTGTTTCACAGACTCCAATAAATGGGTAACAACGCGCTCCCCAAGAGTAGTAGTGGTATTCACGTTACTTGTATTTGTGTCATCTCCTCCATATGGGGAAAACTGGAAAAGATATCCACCAGACGAGCAAAGGCACCAAATTTTAAATCCAAAACGGACGGGTTTGCCTTTGATAAACATTTTGGCAGAATGCCTTCCAAAGTAAGGAACCATTTGTTCATCGATTGAGAGATTGTGACTAAAAATTCCGAACTGAAGAAAATTTTTTATTCAAATATGAGATGAGTGGCCGTAATTTTGAAAATTTGTCCGATTTATCTAAGCAAGAATTATCTGACACATGAATATTTCGCTTTATTTCTCGGAATCTATTTCTGCTTAGTGAAGATTTCACAAAATCTACTCCCTTATCCTCATCCATTGGCCAATACAAATCTTGTTGTGGCAGATAATGATAACCCGAAAGGTAAAAAATACCGATAAATATTTTTAGCTCTTTGACAGTGATTTGAAATTCATGTCGGTTATTGGAATCAGCATAAAGTTTCGAATAATTTGCCATCATCTTCAAAATATTTTCATCGAGGAACGGTTGAAAAATTTCGTAAGATGACTTACCGCCGTGTTGAGCAAGAATATTTTCTAGACATTCTAGACAGCGGGCTAGTAAATTAGATACCGATTTCGGCCAACGTTGCGAAAACGCAACAGCAAAGTAAAATTTGATTTTGGGGTTGATAAAAAGAAAAAATTTCAAAACTAACCATCCTATTATTTAAATCTACTATCATACTAAATACGCTGATAAGGAATAACTAGTAATAAAATTGTAAATTGTCAAAAAAATATTATTTTCAAAAAGTACTTAAAATCCGTGAAAATTGGATATTTAAAAATTAATTTGTAGCCATAAAAATTTTTTTATTGAGTTTCCTTTGTTCAATACTAACTAATAACATGTTAAAGGATGATAGGACAGAAGAATAGCAAACAATATACAACACATGTGTAACAAAAAATTGTTAAAGTTAGTGTTGCGTTTAGTGCCAAAGAAGCAACACAAAAAACCGATTGATAAATGTCATGTTCCATTTTCAGATAAAATCCGTGAAAATTGGATATTTAAAATTAATATTACTTAAAATGGTCATTTAAAATTAATTTGTAGCCATAAAAATTTTTTTATTGAGTTTCCTTTGTTCAATACTAACTAATAACATGTTAAAGGATGATAGGACAGAAGAATCAGCAAACAATATACAAAACATGTGTAACAAAAAATTGTTAAAGTTAGTGTTACGTTTTCGCAACGTTGGCCGTAAATGGGTTAATATAAGAAGGCTACAAATAAAAAAAAATTACTTATATTCCTGAAGGCAAATATATAAATGTATGACATGTCTTTAGATACCTGAAGTGACTATTTAATTTGTAATACAATACATTTGATGAGGTGCATTGAGCTTAATGGGTTGCCCAAAGTTATTGGCAGGAATTGTACTGTTTGATTTAATATCTGATGATTTATTACTTCATATTTCTTCTATAAATCTGTCAGCATAAAGCTTTAAGATAACTCCACTTGAGTTATTTTATCCACCACAATAATTTTTCAAAGCTCGATTTGCTATAAACATATGATTAGCAAGTGAATAGAAGGCAACCTAGTTAATATGTAGTAGATGATTTTTTTTTAATATATAATTATTAACTATTATGTGTTTGAATTATTTTTGAGATGAATATGTCTTTTGATTAGTTTTATATATTATATGGTTTAAGTTTTTTTTAACCCTCAAAAATGTTTTGACATGCTCTAGCTCTGTTAGTGTTGCTAGTATCGAAATTTTAACGAAAGTTTCCTGATCAAAAACTTAATGTAGAATAATGTTTTTCATGTAACATTTTTCGTTAGGACCTACCGTTTAGGAGCTATATTGGTTTGAATGAAAAAAGTCTTGTTTGAAACCCCTATCTTCTCTCACCTTTTTTTATTTTGAATAATCATTAATCCTTAAATTAATTTAAGTTATTCGATACTTTTAATTTAAGGAATAGTTGAGAACGATTTTGAAATGTAATCTGAAGTTGATTTTGGTGTGATAAAAAGACTGCTGGGTTCAAAAGTTCAGCAGATGTACCTATTCCCGAGCACGCAACTTATGTATATTACGGGAAGCTATCTGCTGTTGTGATCCAAATACAGAACAGAACTCTTAACTTCCGTCCGCTATTAAATAAGATTTTTGAAGAACTGTAATATCCAGCAGATTATAGATAGATATATCCATGATCCATTGTTTCTCTACTCACTATCATTAAGATAATAATAGATATGTTGTGGTTTACGATTTTCCTAATATTTATTAAGTATGAAATACTTAAGTAGGTATTATTTTCCTGGATACCGGCTATTGGTAACCCTGATTATTGTCTGAAAAATTATACTGACAATGTGAAAATAAACATATGGTGGAGCTGAGAGAAACACATTGACTAAAGAACGCCCGGTAAGAGGTTACTGTGAAAGTACTGATCAATAATTAGTAAATGAATCAGTGAATTACAATTTGAGATCTTTCCAATTGTAACAGTAATTAATAAAAGTAGTATTAAAATTCACTTTTGTAAATTGCAAAAACAAATTATATAAGAAATAAAATAAAAGTACTATGATTGCTGTGTACTTTGTTTAGGAATGTTTCCTTGAATATCGGTATTATTATTTCACAGAAAATAGAAACAAGTTATCTTTAGGTATAAATAATTTCAACCTTATGCATTCTGATCATATGATTTTATAAACCCTCCATTACTTTTAATAAAAAAAAAGTATTTTTTCATTTGAATTTGTTAACTATGATTAGAAGCGTACAGTTATTAGTTAGATCTATCTTTAAATGCGATAATTACGTTAAAAGGAGAAAAACACTGTCCCTTCAAAATATGAATCCTAATTTAAAAAAAATGGACGTGATGGATATCAGCGATCCAGTCCATCAGAGATCTCTACGACTTAAGGAAAGACTAAAAAAGGTAGGCTGACAACGAAATTATCTCCAATAGAACTTATCTAACATTTAAGGTTCAAGGTATAGTCCAGTCAAAATAGGAAAATCAGATGAACTAAAAATACTAGTTCCATTTTTTTCCGGAATGTGTAGGGGATGGTCCCCTGAACAAGAACAAACAATCCCGATGCCGCTAGGGGGAGGGGGCTTTAAATGTTCAATTTTTTTAACTTTTTCGATTATAACTCGAAAACGGTGCGTTCTATTGAAAAAGTTTTTTAGTATAAAATTAAAGCTTATTAAATTTGCTACAAGTTTAGTCATTTATATTTTTACGAAAAACTGGACTGTTTTCGTGCTACCGGCTCCGTAAAAGATGTAATTTTCGAGAAAATTACTCATGTTTTTTGTGTAGTTTTGTCTTTAGATTCTCACTCGTTCATTTTAGAGGAAAGTAGTATGGATAGAACTTGTACAGCATTAAATTCCATATAAGAATATATATCATATGCTCATTTATATTGAACATGTAGAAAATTACAGCAAGATGTAAATGAAATTAAAGATTTCAACAGAAGCCTGATTTCCGAATTAAATGTTGATGTTTCGTTCAACGAAAACATAAACAGCTGAAATTAATACAACTGCTAAATTACTCTCAGTAGATGATAAGCCTTAGCGTAAAATGACGTAATCGGACGTTTTCAAATCTGAGGCGCTCAAACCCTTCATCAAGCATTTCTTCGCGAAAACATATATAACTCCGAAACTATCTGTTAGATCCATAACTTATTTTTACCATCTAAAAGCTGGTTAAATTTAGTTTAGACCCACTTACGAAATTTTGACCAAGTCTCGTAAAATTCACCTGTCAGGACGCTAGAAGAAAACGCGTACTTTTGTAAAATCTACGTTTTTTTGCCACATTCGTCAGATCCTAAATTTCTTTTTTACATCTCAAACTTGGTTAAATTTACTATAAGGCCATATATATGAAATTTTGATTCAATTTCAATTTTTTTTTTTTTTTCCGGATAGCTTTGTATACCCTACCCTCTGTTTCAACGTGGTTTAGCTGCATTTATATGGTGTTTAAGAAAATATTTGTTGTACATATGATTCTTTTTTGGGTATTGGAAAAAAATAACATTTTTAATCCAGAAAATGTTCTAAGAAACTTATTAACTTATATGTATTTTTACTGTAGTATATAATTTAGTCGTCATTAGACGTCATTCTCCACACAGATCCTAAAAGTTCTTTTCTTCGATTCCATTCCACTTTCGAATCTTTTTGTTTGTACACTATAGTTTACTATCTATTCCTAAAGCCTCTCTATTAAATTCATTCTGATATTTTTTTTCTTTACTGGTTATTTGTTGTGGCTTAACATTCTTATGTACTCCAACCAGAGCTGGAAGGACGGTTATCCTACCGGTTACCAACCCATTCTTGCCAGGGTGGGAAGATCGTAATTCATCCCTGGATCCACCACGAAATTAATTTTAACCTCCCCAGGTGTGATTAGAAAACTCACGACTTCCTGTATGAGAACCTAGCCCAACGCGTTCGGCCATCGAATTACTCTTTACTGAATATATTGTCCTTTCTTGTTTTCTTTTTATTTTCTTATCATTTATTTTTGTAAGGATTTAAGGAAAGGCACGAATTTCATTCACTGTATTCTTAGTGACGTTAGCACTACCTAAGAAACTATTCTTAATGAATTAAAATATTTCTTTATCCAATAATTTCTTGTTTTCCTAATGAAACTATTACTTTATATTTAAGGTCATTTATAGTTAAATGTCTCATCTTATCCAAACTCTGATGCTTTTATAAAATTGTAATATATTTTGTCATTTCAGATACACAATCGACCTGTTTTATATTTTTTATTTTAGATTTGTAAAAATACACATTGCACCTGTCGTGGAATACTGTAACATCTCGAAAATCTCAACTTCTGGAAAAAGGGTGTTTAAAGAATTTTTTTTTCAGTTTTCATTTTCCAATTATAGTTTATTTTTCTGATGGTGGGCTGTTTTTTTTTTCCTGATCCAGAAAAAAATAAATGCTCTTGAAGCAATATTTACGATGTATTGATAGACTGTGATTTGTCAAAGTCTTACCCGAACAGCTTCTGTTAATTCCCCTACTTTCGAAATGTAACTTTCGCCTCTCCTCAGCCTACTGAACAACTAAACTTATTGCAATTTATACCATGTAAAGATAACGTAATTTTGAATGATTTTGTGTAAAAACTCAATATCGAATTTTTCGGAGATGTTACAGTATCCCACGATAGGTGCGATGTGTTTCATGTTTATATAAACATTTTAATTTAATTATATCACTTCAAATATCATCTGGAACGATGCTTATAGAGGGAGACAAAATTTAAAACTTCTTAACTTTTTTGACCGGGTTTCTTTATAATATTCACCGAATTTCCCAACTCATGGGAAAATCATAATTTCTTAAATAAAAAGGTTCAAATAATGGTTTTAAAATTTTAATAACTCTTTGAGTAAATGTTTCACCGCAAGTTGGTTCAAATTTCAAATTTCCTGTTTGGGTTTTCAAATTGTTGGGTCACTCCCCATTAACTGCGACGTCTCTGCTACTCGTTCATAATCATAAATATGGTTTTGATAATCTAACTTTTGGTAGTATCTATTCGTTAAACAGGCTTTAGAAACAGCTTATTCTACCACACTAAACTATTCAATAGTATCAATATTTTGTAATCATATTTTTATACTCAAGCTTATAATTATTTGAATTTTTTATACTCTACAAAATACAAAGAGGTAGTTGGTAATTGCACTTATTATTTAACAATTTAAATAGAATAAACATAATCGATTGTAGTGCCCAGGGAGCCTTCCTTTCAAAGAGATTTTGGACGCTAGTAGTGGAGACTTGCAAGCAAACGGCTATCCACCCTTTACATGGCTCCGGCAAATGGTCGCTGTTGTTCTGTTACCAACTTTGTTTAACGAACAGGGTATTCCCCTTGACGTCAGGTGTAAAGCTAAAAATGTTCTTGAGTATATCAAGAGTGCTGGTATGTTTTTAAAATAATTTTTAAGGGTCTTTTTTTACAAATATATTTTGCCAATATTTTTACATATATATGATAAAAGTTGCTGTTTGACCAATTTTTGTGAAGGAGGTTTATTATGTTAGAATGAAAACACACACGTATGTTCGCACATAACTATTTATTGGAAGAATAAAGAGCCAACTGAATAAAAAAAAAATGTTAGAAACAAAAATAAAACTGCAAACAAACTGCCGCCTCCTGATCAAATAAACATACAAGCACGATATTTAGCATTCCTTATTCTGTTTTGATGATCAATTAGTTTATCAAGAAATGCGTTCTTACACCCTTATTTCTCTTTAGTATAATTTAAAATAATGTTTTGTAATATTATTCTTCTCGATAAGAATTTCACGTAATATTATGGGATGTGTCGCTGTTTTAGTTTTAGCTTTAGCTTCGAACCATTTTTCTTAAGATTAAGTGGGGGAGTTATCGTGTTTGAGGTACTACGATTTTGACATAAGCACAAAAAGGTACAACCCTCTTGCAATAAAAAATAGTACAGTATTTGTTTGCCTATTTTCTTCTTTTACCTTAATGTAAAATTAACCACCATATTGGACCAACTTTAAGGAAACGGCCACTACGGGAAGAAGTACCTTTTCTATTAATTTTGTCAATTGAATGGTTCTTACAAAAACTTTAGATTATGATTTTCTTTCACTGATTACTCAAAATTTTATATTGTCGCTTAGAACGTTTTTCGGCGGACCCATTCAATTATTGCAATTTTACATCTTCATAATGACAAAACAACTTTAAATATTATAATAGAATGGGGGGGGGGGGGGGGGGGAGGGACTTTATCCAGGGACAATTTTCCTTAAGAATAACATTTCATAACACAAAGTAAAATCGTATCTAGCCTAGAACTTTTTATAACAAAACAAGATAAATAAAAGTTAATACAGATTTACATTGTACAATAAAAGAAAATAGTCAATATAGGAATAAATCTTATATACCAAGTTTGAAGAAAAAAATAATCTTTATTATTATTAACAATATCTATTTATTGAAATATAAATTTAGTAAATATGAAGATAACGATTTTAATAACCTGAAAATGACTTGACATCCAACTGCCCTTTGATACACACCAATAAAAGTTCTATATTAGAAGGTCCAGAGGCAATTTTTTTTCAGACGCGTTGATTTATCGGGAATTGAATAGGAAGCGAGTTGAGAGACTAGTGGAATAGGGTGGTTATGGAGTTTATTTGATTGGAATATTGAGTACTTTAGATTGTAAGTTTTGGACACGACATGAATTGGATGGTTTAGTCCAGGGTAGGATTGGATGGATGGTTTACCCCAGAGCCCAACTCCTTACGTCCGAACAAGTCTGATTATAGGCCTATCGATTTATTTTAAATTTAAATAAGCAATCGAATACATTATAAGTAGGACCTTTCCGCTAAGTTTAACTAGACCAGACGAAGATTAACCTCTAATTAATATGTCCCTGCTTCATGATAAATCTACGTCAAATATCACATGTAGTGTAAAAAGTTTTATTTGCAGGATCATACACTATGTCGGCTGGTGTTGAAATGTTCAGAAAAAAGCTGGCCGATTACCTTTGCGAACGTGATTATGGACTTGCCAGGGACCATGACGACCTGCTGCTCAATGGAGGGACCTCTGAAGGCTTTAGGGTACATATGAGGCATCCATAATAATAACTTTTGTCCAAATAAGATAGCAAATTAGATTTAAGTAGGAGTATTTCGAAAATGTAACAACGGCATTAATATTAAATTCACACCTCAGAACATTTTCATGTTTCATGTTGGCATTAAAATACTGATATGGACGACAGTTATTTAAAGAAAAGAAGTAATTGAAATCAACTCCGAACCTTGAAATAGGGCTGCATTTCAGTAAAATTCGGATCTTTTAAGTAACATCAGTTCTACATGCTTTAAAATTAAGATGTTCAGATTTTTTTTTGAAGAGTTCATCTAAATATATTGGTACAAATATTGTCTGTGGCGTGAGAAAAGTGAGTAAAGAATATCACGACCGAGAAAAGGGAGAACTTAAAGGAATTAAAACTTAAGAGCTTGGAGAAATATTATAGAATACTCGAAACATTCGTGCGATCGATCTGTTGCAAGAAACCTCTATTTGCTGCCTGCCTTTGTTGTTGTTTGTTTATTGGGACTTAATATCCTTATGTACTTCCAGATGGCGTACTGAAGTTGTTGGTGGAACTAGAAATTTTTATATATAAAATATTATTTATGACATTAATATACCGTTACTTACAAGGGGACACTGATGTGAATAAGAAAATCCAAGGTCAGCTATAACTTGAGATATTTCAATAAGGGGAAACCTGCGACCTCCGGATTTGGGTTATACTATGCAGTTTTAAGGCTTCTAGATGATCTTAATATTTTGTCTTAATCGGTTGCGAAATATGTGGGATAGCACAAATTATTTATATTTTTTCAGAAATTGACAGCCTCTTGCCTTCTTAAAATCCTACAAAATTTTAAAGGTAATAAAAAAATTATTTTTGATTTCGACAAAATTAAGTTTCTACATGTTTTTTGAGATGAGTAATCTGGAAATAATATCAGTTTTTAGTTTAAAAATTTTCCTCACCTATATTATATAAATAAGACGTTTTAAAATGACATATTTTTATTTCAAATTACAAAGAAATCCTAAGATTGATGAATAATCTAAAATTAATATTAGGTTTTGGTTAAAAAATATGTATATTGTTTTTAAATGGTCTTATTTGAAATTTATTGTGTAAAAACTAAAATAATAATAGAAATAGATCATTTTAAAACGTCTTATTTATTTAATATAGGTGAGGAAAATTTTTAAACTAAAAACTGATATCATTTCCAGATTACTCATCTCAAAAAACATGTAGAAACTTAATTTTGTCGAAATCAAAAATCATTTTTTTATTACCTTTAAAATTTTGTAGGATTTTAGAAGGGGCTGTCAATTTCTGAAAAAATGTAAATAATTTGCGCTATCCCACATATTTCGCAACCGATTAAGCCAAAATTTTAAGATCATCTAGAAGCCTTAAAACTGCATAGTTTAGCCCGGAAATCCGGAGGTCGCGTTGAATTCGAGAGATTCGAGTTGAATCTCAACTTCAAAATTTTAAGGGGCCCCTCCTCGAAAGGGGTAAAAAATCAATATTTTTAAAATATATATATAAAATTAATATATATATATATATATATATATATATATATATATATATATATATATATATATATATATATATATATATATATATATATATATATATATAATATATATATAAAATTTCACATATAAAGGCTTCATGGTAAGTTAACTCGAGATTTGAGGTCAGTTGTTCATGAAAAAAAGTTTCCACTGATTTACAGCGGAATTTCTTGGAATTTTGTAATTTGTTTGTCATTTTTGAGCACCCTAATGCCGGATAGTGTCTTGAGCATAATAAAAGTATTTTTATATGTAATAGTATACATAACTGCAATTAGACGTGAAAGAATCATTTCTCTATCTTTACTGAGAGCTAAGAAAAAAAATGATACGTGATTTTCATTTTTTTTTTTTTCTTGACCCCTAATGCTCATTGCCGGCTATAACTCTAGTTTTGCACTATTATAGGTCCCTACTACCCACACAAAAATCGGCATTCAAATCTGTGTTACAACTGCAAACGTTCCCTTGTTAGATTAAATTCTGATTAAAATTAGAAAATAATTATTAAGCATTTATTTTGATAGCTGTAACAGGACACCTAGCGCTCAAAGAACATTTAGCGTTATTTAACATAAAGCGACTAACCAAATATGCGAGGTGCTTAGCACTGCAAAGTTCAAAAAATAAATTAATAACACTTAATTGTTTTAATTGTAATAATCATTCATTTTTATTTATTTATTTTTTTAGGATGTAGTGAAATTGTTGTTAAACTCAATAGATTCTAAACCACCGGCAATTATGATTCCTAGCCCATCCTATCATTATGGTTTCATAGAGGAAATTGGATTCGAGCTGGTAATGACACTCTTGGCCTAATCAGTAATACTACCTTGTAGAAGCTTTCCTCTAACATTTTAAATGCTTATTTGTATCATTTCATAAAAATATAAAATAAAATAGCATTATACATTATAAGTATTAAGGCCCAAAGGAAGGTCTAAGAGTAAGGTCATCAGATATTTGGAACATAAAAAATTGGAGAGAGGGTTGATCCGGTTGAGTTGGCCCTAGGAGGGTTCTTCTGGATAATGGGATTTATCTTTCAAAATTCAGTCTCTTTTAAAACGGGTAGTTTGCAACGTTAAGTTAGAGGTTTGTGCTCTAATGCCGGTTCTCCACAGCATTACTGTAAACAGTTAATTATGTTGAAACAATGTATTCAATGCATTCATAAGTTTATGTGGATATTTAATAATAATCTTGTTTCCGTCCTGCCCCAATCCTCTACCTTCAAGCAGACTGAGAACTGTCCAGCCATGTATGTACCTGCTTCTCTCTCCATTTCCATCGCCTGCACTTCCTCAGTTCTGTCAGTCGATACCAAACCTTGAAGGAAAAAATTGCCTGATCTCCATGTCCATGGTTCGAATACCTATTAAACTGCTTTATAAAAAATGCTTCACTCCTGCGAAAATTAAAGTGCAGTCGACAAGGATGGTAATGACCACCATTTTTTGGGAACTGAAAAGGAATACTGCTGATCAATTTTAAGAAAAGGATCATCGCAGTAAACGTTGAGTATCATGTAGCCCTCCTTTGCAGTCTGCGAGACGCCATCTAACAAAAATGTTGAGAAATTTGAGTTGAAGCGTTCGGTTTTTCATGAAAAGGCACCTTTCCACACAGCATTAAGGTCGATGCTAATAAGTAATAAGTAGTAAGAATGCAAATCTTTCAAGTCTTAAAATTATTTTTTTAATAGAATAGAAATGTTGCGTTAGCTATATATGTAGTATGAATTTAGTGGATAATATATTAAAAAACATTAAAACCTATGTTGGTTTTTATTCCACTTTTCCTTCTTTCCTCAGTCCAAATACTAATGGATCTTACTATGTATCTCTTCCACTCCTTGTATTCTAATTTTTTTAAACCTGGAAAAGCAACTATTTTAAGATAGGATAATAGGAGTTGTCATTACTATTTGATGGGTGTTAGGCTAGAAGGTGGTGGTATATATGGATTTTATGGACCCTTCTTAACTTGTATGATGTTCTAACCTTAAGGAGGTCTCATGGTGACTAGAAAGAGGATTGTCACATATTTTAAAGTTTGAAGAACCCTTTTCCTATAGTAATAATAGAGACTTTGCAATTTACATTTTCGATTTTATCAGAACTATGGTTACTGGACATTCCCCCTTCTTGCCTAACACCCTTCATATAAGGTCATTACCACAATAAACTACTTATGCGCAACTATTTTCATATATAGTTTAATATGTGGTTTCTGGTCAGTGTGATAATTTTTACCATGGAAGTTGCTCTCTTTTTTTTTTGTTTATTTTTTTTTTTGTTTTAAGATTCCTTATCGATTAGATGAAGACAATGATTGGGCACTAACTACTCAAAATTTATCAAGTGCCATAGCTGATGCCAAAAAGAAGTACGCCATTAGAGCAATTATAGTAATCAACCCTCATAATCCTACTGGCATCGTTCTGAAGATTAATGAAATGAAAGAAGTGATTAAGTTTGCATGTAAGGAAAAACTGTTGATCATGGCAGATGAGGTACTGATTCAATCGTATAGCATAATTGGTATTTGTTTTTTTAAAATTATTAATTCATCCACACCAGTCAAATACAATGTAGCAATCAACGAAGATTGTTTTACTATTCGATTCGGATTGATGAATTATTTAAATGTTAAACAATTCTATCATACGTTCTAAAAACATATGAAAAATTCAAAATATTAGCACTTTGATACATAGGTTTTATATGAGGCGTTTAGTATCAAAACCAGCTCAATCCATTTTTATAAATTTTACAGGAAAGATAAAAAAACATTTCACGCTCTGCCCATTCAATTTTTCCGAAAAAAAAATTGTTTTTTATTTGAACTCCTTTGGTATCTGACTCCAAATGGTTATTTTAATTTAAATTATCAGTAGGTACCCTACTGTCTAATTATTTAGAACAAAAAATAATTTGGATTGAGCTAGTTTTGAAAAAGTTGTGGGTTTTTTCATCTTTCCTCTCAGATTTCAATGATTTATGTGGATTTTTTTCTTAAATTTCTGAATTGACAAATAAACTAAAAATAGCTAAATAAATTGAAAAAAATTGCAACAAAAAATCTTTTTAAAAAATAATGTAGTTTTACTCGTAGTAGGTAATAAAATTTATTCTCAACAGATTGAAATATCACTACTATAAACATGTAGAAAAAATGGAGATAGTAAAGTAATTTGTTTATATCAATTCATTTTCATCACAGTTTACGTTAGAAACACATTCTTCTTCTTCAATACTTTCATGTTAGATGTGGTTCCTCACAAAGTTTTGAGTTTTGAGAGATTTATTTTCTATCCTCTGATCTCCGAGAAAATTGTTCACGTGATTTATCTTTGCTGGAGTAACAGGAATGCCCGCAGCCTGAGGAGAATTTCCTGAATAGTTTTGGGTTTCTTCGACTCACTCTTGAAAGGACCAATATCCGAACTATAGCATACTTCACCTCTTAATTGTCGTTGGTGAATTGTGTCATTCAACAGAAGATTGGATTGAAGTTTGAATAAAGACCGGTTTTTGACTGCGGTTTTTCTACGGTAGGTAGCAGGTGGTGTAGCTGATTTTAAAATTAGGCCTGAATAGAATTTTTATGGTTTATTACGATTGTACTTAAGACCCTCACTTTGCCTCCTCCGGCTCGCGACCAGTGACGAGGCGAGAGAGGATCTGCTGGAGCCATGCTTATTCCCTCAGATGGGGGGGGGGGGGGGGGGTAGCTCCTGGTGGTTCCTTAATAAATACGGAATTCTGACTGTTCATATTCTTTACGTTCTTTATTCATCTGACTAATTTTATTTATATTATCATTTATTTTCCTCAAAATGTGTTATGTGAAAATTTTACTATATACTGGTACATATATCGTATCATTAGATTCATTAGTTTCACTATTTGTTTTAATTGATTACCTACTTGTTCTCACAAGCCACTTGTTACTTTAGCTATCAATACGTTTATTGATTAATAAGTAATTCATAAAAGTATTTTTTAAAAGTGTCTTAAAGTAGTTTTAATATTTTCTTAAAATCATTATTGCCAGCTTAGATGAATGATATAAATATTGTTGCTCCTATGATTTAAATTAATGAATATACGTCAAATATATTCTTTCTGAGCATTTAACTGATTACATTTTACATTGTAGAGTTATCAAAGAAACGTTTATGGTGAGAATGAATTCCATTCATTTCAGAAGGTACTGACTGTTATGGGTAAACCTTATACAGAAATGGAAATGATATCTGTTTTCGGTCTTTCAAAGGGTAAGATAATTTTGATATAATGTCCTTAAATTTCCTTATGAATTGAATGTGTGGAAAACAATCATTTCAATTTAAATATGCTGTTCATAACAAGGTTCTTAAAAAGACATTCTTGACAAAAGTTTTGAAAATCAAAACAACAGTTTGACCTCCCTGATTCTAAGAGATACCTATTACTCCTCTAATACCTTATCGGAAAAATTCTGTTTCTTTGGAATACCATATACTGAGCGATGCGTACATATGGCTTCCGTACTAACAATGTAAAGGCACTATCACGTTTCAAGGTTAAATGAATAAATCTCATATTCGAACAAGAAATATTCCCCTAGAGTATTCTTGTATATAAAACGCGCTTTTGATGAATAATTTACTGTTGAAATTAAATCAAATATTACTTCAAGTCATTCAATCAAATCTTCATGATAGATTCTTCAAAATAAAAATTGGGAACGCCTATTGTAATATACATGATAAAGATTGGATTTCTGAATGAGGTATTTTATTATTTGCGTGAATCGGAAAGTTGGCTGAACTGGCGGATCCAATGGGAATAGCAATCAACCTGAAGACTAAGTACAAACAGGGCCTCGTGCTTGTTTCAGAATGTCGAAATGAAAAGCGTCCAACGTTTAGTCAAAGGCTAGAGGCTATTTCTTTTCTTCTGTTAATGTTTAGAGGCCTTATTTGGCTGTCATTATTTATTTTTATTAAAATGAACTACTTTGACAGGGCCAAACACAGAATTCAACAAAAATTGATAAGATTCTGGGTGAAAAGCCGAGATATCGAAGTTAAAAAAGTGAGCCGATATGAAGTTGTGTTGCTGGTTCGGCTGTTAGATTAGTAGCTGAAAAATATTAGTAGCTAAAATTTTATATTTAAAAGTTTCCAATTTATTTTGCTATCTACGAAGGATGACAGGCTAAAATGGGGAATTTCCAATAACCATAGTTCTGGAAAAAATTGAAAATATTAATTGCTAAGTCTGGATTTTGTATTATTGGGACAATGAGAGTTCATGGATATGTTATTCTGTTTAAAAAGTTGATTGTGTTATCATTGCGAAAAATTCGAAATCAATTTTATATTTAAAGTTGTTTCCTAATTTTGTTTTAATCATATTTAGAAATTAAAATACATGGAACAGAATTTCACATACTCAATAAGTTGAAGCCAGTATTAAAACCAAGATGGCATTGGTCTTTTATACGTGGGGAATATTACAAAGAAACTTTGGCGCTTTTTAGTAACAGAATTTAGACATATGCATAATGTCATTTTATTTATTGATCTGGACATAAAATCCGTGGTGCCCCGGACATTCCTTCTTCAGCTAAGCAGACGGTTTTTTTTCAAACTCTAAAACATGTGACAATCCTCTTTCTTCATAAGTCCACCTTAAGTAGAAATACTTAGGACATGCTAACAGCTTGCGAAGAAATCTCAATTTTGATTTTTTTTTTTACATTTCCCCTCTTACCTAACACCCTTCATATATGGAAACAGTGCACCTGGTCATCATGTGTTTTATAATTACAATTAGGATTGATGAATTAATTGCCACTTCTATTGGTATTGTTTCATTAGAAAACTAGTTTCGAATGCTAAACATTCATCTTCAGTTCTAAAACATACAAAATTTTTCAACACATCAGCACTGTGTTACATGGATTATGAACACTAAATTTTTCAAAAATGCAAGACTTTAAAACTGTAAGGTTAAATTTTTGTGATTTATTATGGGATTTCCCTTATGACTAATTGGATTTTCCGTTCCTATGGGAAACAAATGTAAAATGAGGCTATTGCAAATGATTATCTAGTCGTTTAGACAAAAATCTGGATCGATTTTATTATTTCTAATGATTCATAAATATTTAATTTTAGGCTATTTTCTACTTGATGTAGTATTTTTACTCCCAAGTCTTCATTAAATGTATGGTTATTTTCATTTAGATGGATAGCGAAATTTGAGTTTTGTTTCTTATTAGTGCATGCTCTTGTGTGTTCTTTTACTCTTTGATTTACCGATCGTCCAGTATTTTGCTTCACAGTCGTAGTGTATATTGTTTGGATTTCTTTGTTATAATTTTATTGATTTATTGTTCATTCAATAAACAACATGAATTTAGTACATACAGGAAACCCACACACACAGATGTAGTTATACACAATAATGCCAGGAGACCACTAACACATAAACTCGTAGCCTTTAATTGCATGATCTACCGCTTTCTAAATATACCGTTAAATGAACATAATTATAACAAGGAAGTAAAAAGAACATACAAAAGCATACACTAATAAAACCCAAAACTCCTATTTCGCTATCCATCTAAATGAAAATGACCATAAATTTAATAAAACTTGGGAGTAAAAATACTACAAGTAGAAAATAGCCTAAAATTAAATATTTATGAATCATTAGAAATAATAAAAACGTTTAAAATCGATCCAGATTTTTGTCTTAACGAATTGATAAACAATTCCAATAGCTTCATTTTAAATTTGTTCAATAAAGGAAATCCCATAGAAAATCACAAAAATTTAACCTACCTGCCCCTTCCACTTCTCACGATGGATATATTTCAGTTATCTCTTAGACCTTCTGAGGTGAGTACTCATGTTTGATTTATTGTCTTACATTTTTGAAAAATTAAGTGAATATAACCCATGAAACACACTACTGATGTGTTGAAAACTTTTGTTTGTTTTAGAACTGAAGATGAATGTTTAGCATTCGAAACTAGTTTTCTAATAAAATAATCCCAATAGAAGTGGCAATTAATTCATCAATCCTAATTGTATTGATCCTTTTATATCATCATGCGTACCTCAAGTGATTTTATTATTACTTTTACAGTAGAGTTTACTCGTGAAAAAAGAATGTAAACTACCTCAGTACTGCCAGGCAACAAAACACGTGACGAGATGAGATAAATATTTTGATTTTAAATGAATAATATTAAAATTCATGTCTTAATGATAAACCTCTTTTCATTATTCTGAAATAGACAACTTAGGATTTACTATTTTTGACGCTATACTTACTAATTGCTGTTCTAATCTAACCATTAGATGTTATTGGAGAGCCTGGCATAAAAGGTGGTGTATTGGAGTTACATAACTTCGATAAAGACGTCAAAAAAGTATTATTAAAAAGCGTGTCCTCAAATCTATGCTCGAATACTGCAGGCCAAGTATGTCACTCAGTTATTTATATCTTATATTCTCTAAGGATAAATTATACCTATTAGTTAATGTGATGATTTCAGATTTTTATGAATTTAAGTTACTGTAAATAGTTTAGATAAGCCTAAAAATCCTTTTAAATTGAATATTAAAAGTATGGTTACTAATTTTAATAATAAAAACTTTGTTTCATAGGATTTACTATTTTTGACGCTATACTTACTAATTGCTGTTCTAATCTAACCATTAGATGTTATTGGAGAGCCTGGCATAAAAGGTGGTGTATTGGAGTTACATAACTTCGATAAAGACGTCAAAAAAGTATTATTAAAAAGCGTGTCCTCAAATCTATGCTCGAATACTGCAGGCCAAGTATGTCACTCAGTTATTTATATCTTATATTCTCTAAGGATAAATTATACCTATTAGTTAATGTGATGATTTCAGATTTTTATGAATTTAAGTTACTGTAAATAGTTTAGATAAGCCTAAAAATCCTTTTAAATTGAATATTAAAAGTATGGTTACTAATTTTAATAATAAAAACTTTGTTTCATTGAGAATTAAATTCGTTTTGTTCTAATGATTTTTTTTTATTTACCAATCACATGAGCGCATATTTTACCCCTCCTCTTAAAAAATTGTGTTAAGACCTGTTCCTTTAACAGCTTATTCGTGTACCATAAGAACTTTATTTGCCAAGTTTCATCCAAACCTATTGTATTTCAATTAAAATTATTATATACTAGCATCCCCCGTCGCGGCTTCGCCCGCTCTCTTAAGTAAAGTAATTTTACTAAACAATTGATGTGTTATTCGTTTATCGATTAAGATCTTGTATTGTAGCATGCAATTGAACATTATTTCTCAAGATTTTTTCACGCATAGTAGTGATTTTTGAACTTGTTTGAAAAATTTGGTTTAATATTACGTAAAATCATAATAAGACGTAAAGTATTTAATTTTAGTTTTGGTAATTTAGATAGAGAGAGACAAAGAAAAACTCTTTTGGATAATAGACTGCATTATCAGTACATATAACTAACGGTTAGTACACTCTTGGTGACTAGTGAAGGGCCGTTCCGACTTAAAAGTGGAATGAGATTTTACGTTCCGTTCCACGATTGGAACTCGTTCCAGTGTTCGTTCCTATCCATTTTACGTTCCACGTCAGTTTTACTAACCTACTAGTAGTATGTAGAAGTAGGCTACTACATACTAGTGAATGACCGTTCCGAGTTAACAGTGGAATGAGAATTTACGGTCTGTTCCACTTTTCGTTACATGTCAGTTTTACTAACCTACTACCTACGTACCATGCATTTTCGTTACATACCTTTTTGTGACTTCGAGCTGTTAACCTCCTCCTTATATTTTATAATTAAAAATTGTATAGGTACTATAATAAATAGGTTTAAATAGCTAAGTATACTTATTTAAAAAATGTATACTTTTAAAATAGTTTTATTCAATCAAGAATTTAATTTTTGGGGGAGGGGGTAAGTTAGCTCATAGTGCACAATTGAGCGACAATTTTCCAATTACATTGGGTCAGAGAATAAAGGAGTAATCAATTCTTGTGACTGCTCCATTAGCTTTTGAACAAATAGCGAAACAATTATTTAATTACATAAGCAGTAAAACCTTGTCTGATTCATTTCTCTGAATCCGAAAGAAGAAGCCGAGCTCTGTCGGTAGAATAGAAAATTTCAAACAAAGCGGTTTATTTTGAAGATGCCCATGCGCGGGGTTTTGGGGCGATGGAGAGGAGGAAATCAACAGCGGAAGGATCAGCTCAACGGAACGACCTTGGGTGGAACGAAACCAGATGTGCAATCTAAACCCTACTACACCCAGGGAACGAAACGAGAGACCTCTTGGCGTTGGTTTTTGTTCCATCTGAAACGAAAAACTTGGGCGATTGGTTTCGTTCCATATCGGTTCAAAGCTGGAACCAGTTCCACGTTCGGTTCCACTCAGAACGACCCATCACTATTGATGACATACATACGTGCCACTTGTCCAGCCCACCGGAGTCTTCCGATCCTAATGACCGAATCCACATCAAGGTCATCATAAAGTGTGTACACCTCCGCATTTGTTCGCCGTCTCCATTCATTTCCGACACATACCGCTCCAAGGATTCGCCGAAGAACTTTTCTTTCAAAACTTCTTAGTGTCTTATCATCAGACTTTGTTGTTGTCCATGTCTCAGAGGCATATGTGAGGACAAGTCTGATCAAGGTCTTATATAGTGTTAACTTCATTTTCCTGGACACTAGCCTACCGCAGTGCATATTTTAAGGAATTTTGAATGGGCGACATATGGGACTGCAAAAGTACTGGGGGTAGGGTGGGGGGTCAGGGGGAATATTTTTCAAAATTAAGTGTCAAATGACGCAGTTTTAACTCTTAATTTCATTGTCCGTGAGGTTTTGAATACCGGGAACTCCCTACTTCAATTAATGATCCCAGGCCCTTCCTAGAAGAATGTGGTATTTTGAAAGCCTTATTTCGATTACGAGTTTTTATATATTTTAATTTCTTAATGTACTTGTAAGAATATTTTCTTGGGAAACCAAATATTTGTTTTAACTTATCTTTACGAAAAATTAATTACGATAAGGTTTAATTTTATTTTTACTAGAATAAAATATTATAAGTAAACAATAAATTGCGGAACACATAATGTTTGCTGGAAAAACACCTTATTACCTTAATACAAGGTATCTTGCAGGAAATTGTGCAATTGCAAAAATGTACCATCATACTTGTAGTTTACTTTAACAATTAATTTGGTCCACTCTATGGCGTATGAACCTATTTTTAAATAGACACCAGGGGCCTATTTCATAAAGATAGAAGTACAACTCTACAGCTACAATTCCAAAAAAAAACTTGACATTTATGAAATAGGCCCATGTAAGCTTAACCTACTTTTACATTTTAGTTTAGGCCATATTATAATTTACATTTGGATTGATGGTAAGTAATTGAATTGTAAGAAAACGTAAGCTATTGTATTGAAAGAAGCAAACGCCATCTGCTTGGTAGTTTAATTGCACAATAAATAATACAACACATACAAAATCTTAAAATTAGTATGTTGCAAAAAAAAAAAAAAAAAAAAAAAAATCCTCATATTCTTAAAAAATATCTTTAGTTTCTAAACAAAGAATAACTAATCTACAAAACTAGTCATAAGATTTCAGATTGAAAATATCAAAAACATTAACATAATCTAAGAAAGAAATGTTTAAGTAAGACATTTACTGATTTGAGTCTTTTGCGAAAAACCTTTTCACAAACTCCTGATCTTGATATAACTCTACGTCAGGGAGTTTTCTTCTTCTTCTTTCTTTCTTCTCTAGAAATTTTGCAACCGCTGGTCTTAGGTCGAAATAAGCAGTACCAATACCATTGAGAACTATGTGCATACGTGAATTTATAGCTTCACGTGACACGCAGGTTTGTTCGATAGTTTTTAAATTGGTATTGTCTGATACAGCTGTGTCAGGGCCTGCGCTGTGTGGAGTCAGAGAAACATACGACTCTACCAACTTTCTAAATACTGTCTTGTGTTCAGACACCTTCAAATAGTGGTACAATTTTGCCGTAAAAGATGTCATACTCCAGGATGCAGAGAGTTTATCTGTAGCAAACTGCCCAATTACATCATCCGTAAACGATGAGATCTTAGGAGGGGAGCTTTCATGTGGTGACAAGAAAATCAGCTGATGCGTCGATGGAATCGCCTTCTGCTTGCCACAGTCACGCATCTCACTCATCCCCCCGGTTCATACATCGTACTGACACTGACCCGGATTGACCGTGACTTTTTAATCTCATACAAATGAATCCTTTGTGTTGTACTCTTTTAAAAGCAAAATTATTTGCACGAGGCCATTTTTTTATTATTTTGAAAAACTGCATTTAAATTGAAATTTTTGCTCCCGTAAAAATTTGCCGGCACCTGCTACGTTCACTGGGCGACAGAGTCATGGAACTGGGCGACATTTGTGTTTATATTTTATTTTTTGCTATGGCTTACTGGTCTTCTGTTTTCTGAGGGCAAAACTCTTAGCCGCCATGATCCTCCTCTTAACTTCAACACCTATGCGGTTTTCAACGTTGACCTGCCAGCCGAGGTAGGTAAATTCAGATACCTGCTCGAATTCGTAGGAATGCCTCGGTCACAGTTCTGCGAGAGCGTCCCACAATATCTCTGTCGTCCGCATATGCCAGTATTTGAACGACTCTGTTGAACAGATTTCCGAGGAAAAGAAACATTCAATATTAACCATTAAACATTAAAAGTTGTCGATACGAGGATACGGGGCCTCTAGCACTGGGCCAATCACCCGTCTGGAATACAGCAGATTCAGAGAAACTTACCTAGCCTCGGATGTGGACAGTCTTCACGGAATCGACATGGCGCGCATAATGATATACGAATGGGAACATGGAACATTAAGACTTTAACTGGAAAAGAGGTTGAGCTGGTGGAGGAAATGAGGAAATACAAAGTAGAAATTCTTGGCATAAGTGAAGTAAGGAAGAAAGGCAGCGGTGAAATGAAGTTAGCCGGAAATTACTCCTTAATTTATGCTGGAGTTCCTAAAGGGATTTTCGCCAAGGAAGGGGTAGGCCTAGTAATGTCGCCTAATATGCTTGATCGTTTAGAGGACTGGGAACCAATATCTCCACGATTGATCGTAGCAGATTTTAAGATGTCCATCGGTAGTGTTTCCATAGTCCAGGTGTATGCACCAACCGAAGATGCTAGTGTTATGGAAAAGGAGGTAGTCTACTCGAATTTACAAAAAATTTTAGATAAAGCTAAGGAAAAAAGAAAATCAGTAATACTGAGTGGTGATTTTAATGCCAGAACAGGAAATGATGTTAGATCAGGGTATGGCGTTCTGGGGAAGCATGGAGGTGAAAATGCGAAAAATAACAATGGACATTGGCTAATAAAATTTTGTGTCGATAATGACCTCCTCAAAGGGAATTCATTCTATCCGCACAAGAGAATACATAAAATTACTTTTTCGTCCTTGGAACGAAACAGTATGATTGACTATTTTATAAATGACCGGCACATTAGATAATATTTCGCTGATGTCAAGATTGTGAGAGGAGCAGAGATAGGCAGTGACCACCTTCTGCTAGTAGCCGATACAAAGATAATCATAGACTACAAAAGAAAAGCGAACGTATTTAAGACTCTGAATGTCAGGCCTTGGATGATCCAGAAAAGTGGTTCCGCTACACGAAGAACCTAGAAGATAAATCAAGAACAATACCTTTCGATGGAGACATAGAAAATATCTGGAGGACACTCAAGTCTTGTATTCTGGAGGTTGCAAATGCAGTACGTGGGGTGAGGAAATGACTGGTGGACCGAAGACCTTCAACGAATAGTTACTCGGAAGCAGCTTGCCTGGAAAGCATTCCTCCAAGATAGAAACAAGGAAAAACTGCAAAACTACCGGAGAGCCAGGAATGAATGCAAGGTAGCCGTTAGCCAGGCCAAGAAGCTCTCTTGGGAGGAATTCGGTAAAAAACTGAGTAAAGAACATCGTGAATCCATAAGAACTTTTTGGCGAAAAATTAGATGTTTAAGAGGAAACAAAAACAAGCCTGTCAGAAACGTAAAAGATATCGATGGATCCCTGCTTACCGACAAGGAAAAGATCGTGAACAGATGGAAAAAACATTTTCAGGAACTATTCTCCGAGAATCCAGAAACTCGTCCCTGCCAAGAACGTGAGCCCTCTACTCTGGAAAGCCTAGAGGTAATAGAAGAACAGGAGATAGAAGACGCTATCCTGACTCTAAAAACAGGAAAGGCACCGGGAAGGGATGGTATCCCCCCAGAATGTTTGAAATACGGTGGACAAGAACTCCTTAAAGCCCTTCAAAAGCTATTTCAGGAAGTATATGATAGGAAAAAAATTCCCAAGGACTGGGAATATAGCATAATCCTTCCAATTTATAAAAAAGGCAATACCACGGATTGTAATAATTATAGACCCATCAGTCTGCTTTCTGTGGTCTATAAATTATACACCTCTATCTTAGAAAAGAGGTTCCGGCGGATTGTGGAGGGGCAGCTAGAAGGTGAACAAGCTGGTTTCCATCCTGGCCGGCAGACCCAGGATCATATCTTTGTTCTCAGAATCATCGCTGAAAAGGCCCGGGACAGAGACAAAAACATGTACCTTGCATTTCTCGATCTTAGGGCTGCATTTGACTCAGTTTCAAGAAAAGAAATTTGGAATATTTTGGTTGCAAAGGGTGTGCCAGGAGATGTGATTGAGGCAGTGAAGTCAACCTACGAGGGAGCCACTGGAGTGATAAGGATAAATGGCACATAATCAGAACCTTTTCCAATTGCAAGAGGAGTTAGACAGGGAGATAGTTTAAGCCCCCTCCTGTTTATAAACTTCATGGACGTGATCCATAAAATCTGCAAGCGTCGGACTGCCTGGACTAAAATCTGCCTGAAATATGAGAACAGTCCTCGTACAAAGCTTTTTATATGCCGATGACATTGTCCTCATCTCCGATTCAAAGGAGAAACTACAGCAAGCACTGGTCGAATGGGAAGAAGAGCTGCTGAGGAAAGGTATGCGAATAAATGCCACAAGAGTAAAGTGCTGGTTATGGCGAGAGAGGAACAGGAAGACGTCCAAATTGGTTTGCAGCGGAGAGGTTCTTGAAGTGGTGAAGGATTACACCTACTTAGGTACCGTAATTACTGACTCTGGTAAGATAGATGCGGAGATTTCAAACAGAATATCGAAGGCAAATCAAGCATACTACCAGATCACTAGCAGTATCCTCAGCTGCCGTGAAGTGGATAAAAAGACAAAGATGCACATCTATAAGTCAGTATACCTGCCTATTCTCACCAACGGTGGAGAAAGCTGGACCATGTTGGACAAACATTACAGTCGCATAACAGCAGTGGAAATGAGGTCCCTACGTAGATCGGTGGGGAAAACTAGAAGAGATCGCATTAGAAACGAAACTATAAGAGAGCAGCTGGAAGTGTCCGAACTCAAAACCACTTTGGAAAACAGGCAACTAAAGTGGTTTGGACATGTCTGCCACATGAACGAGGACATGGACCCTATTAAGGTATTAGAGGCTCGACCCACCGAGAAGAGACCACGAGGGTGTCCCAGAGTTTCGTATCAGGAGTTTATACAGAGGATTGGAGTTAGAAGAGGCAAATCCTTTAACCAAATGAAGCGGTTAAGCGGAGACCGGGAAGAGTGGCTGCGCTGGATAGAGGCTCCTCGACGCTAGAAATGGCACTGTGAGGAAGACAAAGAAGAAGAAGAAGAAGAAACATTAAACGTTAAATATTAAAACCATTAAACATTAAATATTATGAACTAGTTATTGAGTAAACTCAAATGATTTTTTTTTTTTTTAAATTTTCAATTCATCATACAAATAAAAAACGGTGTGTGCAAATATTTTTTCTTCTCCCTGAGAATCATGAATATCATATAGAGGACTCTTGTTATAATGTGGCTTGTTTTTCAAAACCTATTCTTAAGTTAAATTTAATTAGATGTATAATCCACTCCGAAAATACACACTAGAAATTCTACATAAGTTTATTTTATTTGTGCTATTTTTTTTTATATTGAGTGTTCAGTTTTTTTTATAGATTGTTATAAGATGTATGTCACTGAATCATAATAAATTGTTCGAAAAATCGACAAAATTAGAAAACTTTGTTTAAAATCAGTCCTTCTCTGTCCCCTTTGCAAAATAATACATCAGATAAAGGAAATTTATGATTAGCTGTTCATGTGCTATACCGTATTAGGTGAAAAAAATGCATTTTGAAAAATCTAGTTAGAGATTTGTTTTCTCCGCGGCATTCCGGTGATGAGACGTTTGCATACAAAATTGCACTAGAATCCTAATTAAAAGATAAAATCATTTTCAACTGCTATAAACTGCAATATTTCTTGGTAGAATATATTTAAATTTTGTTTAGTAATTCAATTGAATATAGGCAAATATTATCATTAATTTCAAGCTCTAAATAACACCTTACTTTTGTAACCTCCCTTGAATGGCACTCGCCACCTATCGGGGGACTTCACTGCGTATCAGATATTTTACGCTTTTTAACGAACAATTTAAATGAAAATTAGTATATTTTATTACTTCTAAACCTTCCTTCAACTATGAAGATGATGGTGATAAAATTTGGTACAGAATGGTTCAGTAGTTTTCGCGGTTAGTGATTACAAACGAAAGAGGACTTGTTCTTTTATTTAATAGAATAGATAATAGTATAGATAGATAACTAAGATTCATCTCTTCATTTTATGTAATTGCACGTCAATTAGTAGTAACTAATCCATTTAGTCAATGAATTATTTATTAAAGAATGATTAATAATTTAGAATTCATGCCTAAATTTTATATACGGTGACTTGATATTTAATTCAGATTATTAAATTGAGTTATGATTTGTGTTATATACCCAAGTTCTGCTCATGGAATCGTTTTTTGTAGAAATAATTAACAGTTTTAATTTTCTAATAATTACAGATAATGATGTATGCACTTGCGGACCATCCTGTTGAAGGTGACCTATCTTATGACCTGTGGGAATATGAGAATGAATCTAGGTTACAGAGTTTAGAAAGTAAAGCAAAAATGATTACGGATGAACTGAACGAAATTGAGGAATTTTCCTGCCCTTCTATCCAAGGTGGTTATTTCGCCTATACAGAGGTAACTAACTTCAAGTATAGTTTCACAAACATAAACCATTTTGTATATAAATGATTAATATTGTGTATATTATAGTTATAAATCATTGATAACACGTAATTAACTCATGTTAAATTAATTTCACCATACCTATATTTGCAACATTTCATTTTTTATAATGCTTCTTCCTCTGGCCCTTCTTGGTCTCTCCATACATATATCATTGTAATTCAGAGGCTGGCACTATGTCGCGATCCGCAAGACTAAGCCTCCAGCAACCTCTCGCATCGTCTTTCCAGACATTCCCAAGCCACATGCCTTTCCTTTAAGATCTTTTTCATAGATCCTATGTCTTGGCTTTCTTATGGTTTCATTACGGACCCTCCTTCGTTTTTTTCTTCTCCCAAACCTATTCAGAAATCTCTGAAGCTAAGATTTCGCTTTTATGTTTATCACTCTGACCCTATAGCAGCACTGGAAGATATATAGATTTAAAAAATTGAAGTTTACCTTCTTTACTAAGCTAACTTGTTTGCTACAACGGTTGTAGATATATAGTAGAATACCAATGCCCTTCCTCAAACGGTATAATACGTCCTAGTCGATTTCCGTGAACCTAAATATTAACAACTATTTAAAGCAATACCGGATGCCGGTAGTTATGGGCCCATACACATTTCGAAACATAGATGTCTTCATTTATCTGTATAAGTTATAGATTTTGGTAACAGGTTAATCAGCGAATTGTGAGGACTGACATGCTATTTTGGGCTTTTGGTTGTTGGAACACTTGTTGGATAAAATGATTAAATTATCCTTAAATTAATTACATAGTTGGAACACTTAGTACTGGCGAGCAACTGAGCAGGATAGATCCACCTGGCGAAGGCTCATTGCAGCGGCTACGGAGTAGTAGATGTATCTACAGCCTCAAAAACTTGGTCATTTCAGTCAGTAATTTGAAGTTGATGTCCATCTCTACCAACATGTATGAACTTTCTTTTCGATATGTTGATGATCGCTTACAGTCGTATTATATAATCCAGTACCAAACTAAATTGGTGGGAGCTTTGGCCATCTACTCAGTAAAGTATGAACGAGAGAGGCTTCAATCCATTCAGCCTGGCGATTCCTTTTTGGTCCTGGTTTTATAGAACTTTTTAATTTTGAGGGATTTTTTTATTCTATAGAGTTTGCCAAATTTTTCGTCAAGGCATTGAACCAAGTGCTGCCATCAGATCCGAAAATGCATGATGAACACTATGTCCTCGATCCCAGACGACCATTCTTAGAGAAATTATATGGTTCTAGGTCTGTCTACGAAGTATACTGAATTCAGCTTTCAAACAAAATTATTTAAATTTGTATTTAACTTGTATCTAAATACATAGAAAATAATCTTCTATTGAAGGTACTCTTGTTTGTTTTCAAATTATTGGATCATCAAATCAATAATAATATCTTATGGATGGGTATAACAGGGACGAAGAAAAAGGGATGTGCAACCCGAAGGGAAATAAGAAAGGAGTTTAAAGGTTAAACACAAAGAAAACAAACGTCATATTTTTATGACTAACCATTCTATAGATTTGATAGATATGAGAAAAGTAGATTTTAAAAATAGATTTTCATTTAACCCGCTAATAACGGTAACCAGCCAGCCGACTACAGGCCTATCTGCTTATTTTCGCACCTGGGCAAAGGTTTTGAGAAAATAATCATTAATTATCTCAAAACGGACGTCTCAGAAGTATCTCTTATCCCTCCCGAACAGACCGGGTTCCAGGCCGCCCTCTGCCAGGAACACCATCTGTTGAAGTTAAAGGTGGAAGTGAGTCAGAACATGGCTAAGAATGTGGCAACCGCAATGATATTAATCGACTGTACGGAGGCGTTTGACACGGTGTCACATAGGCACCTATGTAAGACACTACAGGAAAACTAACTTCCGGGACAGCTCTATACATTGCAAAGATCGTTTCTAGAAAAGCGAATAATTAGGGTACGAATAGGAGAGGTATTATCCGAAGATTTTTCACTTACATGTGAGGTCTGAGATTGTTGGAACAAGATACAAAAAAGCGATTGTTTCTCTAGTTAGAACTAACACCGATGGTATAACAATCTGTAGTAGCTCATTTATCACAACGAGGGCTCTACGACAGGCGGAGGCAGCAAACGATCAAATTACCAAAAAATTAGTATAGTGTACCGAGGCATCACTTTCGATTGACACGTCACACTATCAGGCTACTGCCATCATAAGCTCAAGACAGTGAGGGCATATTCTTATAGACTAAATCACTTATTGAGGTCGGCGAACCTATCACTCCGCCTATAATTAATTATATATAAGGGTGTACGAATACCAGCTCTCCTTAATAAAGCTCCAATGTTAGCAAACATCCCTTACACGACAGCAAAGAGTCTCTAACAGTTTCAGACATTTTAAGATACAGTATTACAGAGGACTACTCCTAAAATTATCCCAAAACCCTAGTGAGCCCCATCACTAGATAGTGATTCATAATGATTTGTTTTACTCCTGACCACTGCTCTCCTCAGAACCCTTTTAAAATGCACCTTCGGTGCAGTAAAAGGGATGGACTTCTGATATCAAGAATTTTTCAAAACCATGGGGGCTTAGAAAAATGTAAATAAAAGATTTTTATCTCGACTATAAAATTGATTTAATTTTTTTTCTCAGGTATATGTTCCTGAAAGAGCAATTGAAGAAGCGAAGCTGAAATTTTATAAACCATCTACATTTTATGCCCTAAAATTATTAAATGAAACAGGTGTTTTGGTGACCCCAGGAGTTGTCTTTGGCAAGGAAAATAATCCACACATTAGGTATATAATATGTGATTCTACTATTGTGTTACTAACCCATTTTCTACATTAATTTAACCTTGACCAACTTTATGCCTTGGCACTTAAACTTCTTAAATAATTCTAAAGAAATGATCTGGATATATATAATCGTGAAAGAAGTCAAGGCACACAAACTCAGATAGGGGTGTGATTAGATAGTTTGTATAAAAATTCTATCTTTTCGACAAGAAATTATCTATACTTGAATCTAGGGTTTTTATTTAAGTATTATCTTCAATATACATTTTATGTGGCTAGTCTTAAAATAATCAAGTGGAACTGTAATGGTCTCTTATACAGGGTGTCTCGAATTTAAATGGCAAAACTTCAAGAACTTATAGGGGACCGAAAAACTAAGACAAAAAGTCCTTTAGAGATTTGCTCGTTTTTGCTTAGTTTTAGAGAAAATCGCAAAAAAAGAAACAAAACAAGTTTTCATTTTTATACTTATTTATTTAAATTTATATATTTATGTTATCTTCTTTTTAATGTAAATATTGCTCAAAATGTTGTCCTCTTGCACCAATGCAAGCATAAAATATAGCACTCACTTAATAAATTGCAGCTAAACATTGTTCTGATGATATTTGGTGCACTGCATCTATGATTCTGTCTCTTAATTGCTCTCTTGAGTTGATTGACACCAGCCAAGCTCGAGCAACTCTGCTATAATGAGCTGGATATCCATCGAGTTGGAACCACATTTCAATCCGCTGCTGTAAGGGAATGTCATCTGAATAATTACAAAAGTCGTTCTCCAAAAAATGTGTAAATGTGATACCATTCAATCTTCCAGGTAGAAAATATGGTCCCACCAGTAATCCGTTCCAAATTCCAAGCCAAACGTTGATAGCAAATTCATGCTGAAACCTATTCTCTCTAATAGCTCTGGGATTTTCAAGAGCCCATACGTGATAATTTCTTTGATTAACAATTCCTCCTCTTGTAAAGTTAACTTCCTCAGTCCATATAATTTTTAATGGAAATAAATTATCATCACGAATTTTGTGAAGAAACCAGTTACTAAAATTCAATCTCGTGACATAATCTTGAGGTAATAAATTCTGAACTTTTTGAAGATGGTATGGGTAGCGATTATCACCTTTCAAAGTTCGCCATATTGCTTGCCGCGATATTGCTAATGCAGCAGATGCTCTTCGGATGCTAGTCTCAGGATTGTTATCGAAGTGGTGTTGGACACAATTTCTTCTTCGATAATCTGCTCTTATTGCTGCCTGGAATTGGTCGCCTTCATTACGTATTAAGAATGACCCAGTCTCTCGTAGTCTATTAAAAGTTAACAAAAAGACTCGTCGATTAGGCACTCTTCTATTTGGAAATCGGCGCGCATACTCCCGCACCGCTTCTAAAGCATTTCCGTTACAGAAACCATACACAAAAATCATATCAGCGTATTCAACATTAGAATATGTATGCGGCATTGTGGCTGATGCTATTCACACAAAAATATCTGAGTAACTGACTGAAGACTGATTTAGGAGTTATAATCCTAGAAGGAAGCCAAAATGTAAACAAATAAAAGAATGTAAAGGATAGCATTAAATGTTTACATATCTCACTGCCTAGCCTGACGAACTTTGAAAGCTGATAATCGCTACCTGTAACATTTTTGTTTTGTTTCTTTTTTTGCGATTTTCTTTAAAACTAAGCAAAAACGAGCAAATCTCTAAAGGACTTTTTCGGTCTTAGTTTTTCGGTCCCCTATAAGTTCCTGAAATTTTGCTATTTAAATTCGGGACACCCTGTGTATATATATATATATATATATATATATATATATATATATATATATATATATATATATATATATATATACATACATACGAAGATATATAAAAATATATATTTTCGTTGATATGGCTAAGCGATTTAAAATAAACCCCATCTGGAATCATTTCAACGAAGCTTTGATAGACCAATATGTATTGAAATTATTTGTTTATGACTGACAACCATTTTCAATTGTAGATGATAGTGGTTTCCAATCGTTTGTACATGCACTGAACCCTCATAATGTATTCCCTAGTCGAAAAAACATTAATAATTATTTTATACCAGCAATGTATGAAACATGTTTGAGCGAAATCAAGACGGTTTTGACTAATCCATCAAAAGTTACAATCATTACTGACTGTTGGACTGCGATAAAGGACTCATTGTTTCTGTAAACAGTGAGTCCTTTATTGCAGTGACTGTACATGTTATTTTGGAAGCAGAACTAACAACGGTTCTCCTTTATATCACAGTATGGACGCAGCACATACTGCTGAAAATTTAGCTTCAGAAATTCAAATGGTGCTAGAACAATGGGTCATTGCTGACAGAATAGTATTAGTTGTCTCTGATAATGCTGTTAATATTAATATTGAGCAACATTTAAAGCTAAAACATTTTGGATGTGCAGCCCATAAGTTGAATTTGATTGTCGACGCAGCTCTCAAAGAGCCATTGGTTGATGAAATTACTTCGAAAGTAAAAACTATAGTTCGATACTTTCATAAGACCCCCAAGACTTTCAAGCTGTTCAGAGGGGATTTCAACTCCAAAAAAATTGATAATGTCTATGCCGACGCGTTGGAACTCAACAAATGACATGCTCCATTGATTTATTGAGTTGGAAATTGCACTAAAAACAACTCTAGTGCTGACTGACAAGGTGTTGCCAGTAATTACTGCTATAGGGAGTGGATCTTAATAAGAGAGGTGTGCCTTATTCTTGAACCTTTTAAAAAATTAACAGAAAGGCTCAGCTCTCAAAAGTATCCAGCTGCATCTTCCTTGATTGTGTACATTGATGGCCTTCTAGATATATGTTTCACATCACTAAATGATTCTGACTATGCACACTTTGATGATTCAGTGAAATCAATGATTGGAAAATTCATGGAAGAAATACAAAGATAAGACCGTTTTGGTAAGCTACACCAAAGAAGCACATATTTGGACCCTATCTATAAAGATGTGGCCTTCAAGTGTTCTGTGTGTTCAGTATTATATTTGAAGAAGAAGACCCAGTAAAGCATCAGTACAATGAGGGCTTCAAAGTCCCCTACCTCAACATACTTGCTAAAAGATTGCTATGGGTAGTTGCCATGTCTATGCCTTGTGAAAGGGTTTTCTCTAAAGCTGGGGTGATTTTAAATGAAAGTCACTGTAGATTATCAGCAACAAAAGCAGAAAAACTTGTTTTCCTTAATTCCAATATAAAATAAATTTACTGTAAATATTTGTACATAATTTTAAACTTTAAAGGTTTCAAAATGAAATCAAAAAGTGTAAATTCTTTTATTAGGTATTATTTGTATTATTTATTATTTAGATTGAAGAACTTTTATTTACTTCTTATTCTTTGTATTTAATCCTTAGTTATATTTAAAGTTCATTGGTATATTACTGGCATTTTGTCTGTTTACTATTATAATGTACATAATTGTAGTTGTATTAACAATTGTATTTTATGGTACATAACAAATAACTGAACTCCTTCCTATAGGGCATGGCCCTGCTTACAAATAAATAAATAAATAAATAAAATAAATATAGAAGTCAGGAAGTGCTTCCATATGAAATTGCATTCCAAGTCTAGCCATTTTGAGGAGAGTCACTGAACGGTGCAAATTGGTTTGTCTTCTACCATAATGGTGGATCCATACATTTCAATAACATGTGTATTTATTGCACCATTCTTTGAAAAATAATTTTAAAAAATAATTGTTTTCTAAAATAATTTAAATTTGATTTTAGTGTTTCTATTTGGCTTCTTTTTTTTTTTTTTTAATTTTCACCATGACTTTCATCATAAGTTGTATCCTAGAAAATGTTTTGAAATTTAAATAAAAAATAAGTTGAGCCAATAATTTTCTTTGAAGCTGTGCAGTTTTTCATAATTGGTAAATTGTTAAAATTGTTCCAGGATTTCTATTTTACCACCTCAAGAAAAGATGAAAATAATATTAGAAAAAATAAATTCCTTTAATGAGAATTTTCTTCAGAAGTATCAGGACTGATCTTTTGAATATTCATCTTATACTATGGATTGTCAACTCCTTTACAACTTATACTTACCTAATAATAATTGTCTTTATTTATTCTACATGTATAACAGTGCAATAATGTTTGTATAGCTGTATAGTAAATAAATAAATACATACCAATATATACCATATATATATATTTTTTTTTATTGAATAATTGCAAGCTGCCTCCACTCAAGAGTTGAGTGACAATGAATCCATTCATATAATATTTACAATGAAAGTAAAAAAATAAGAAATAACGTAAAAGAAAATGAAAATAAACAGCCTCTAACTATAACAAGAAATAAAATCGAATGTAATAAATGATAATATGAAATAAATTAGAATAACAATTGTAGAAACAAATAAACTAAAATAGAGAATGAAAAAGAAAAAAATCTTAAATATATATACAATATTTACAAGCTTACTGGGGAAGCCCCAAATCTAGCTTATCTCCGCACTTTGGAGAAGCCAGGCTCAAAGAGATCCCAGCACTAGCAGAATCCAGTGAAGGCTGAGAGTGTCATGACACAGTCGCTCACGACTTTATAGGTAAATAGTTAAATGTTCCTATCAGTTTTGATCTAATATTTCATTTCATTTTAATTGTTTATTTTGTGAACCTGTTCGAACTGTAAACAATCTGATGCACAGTTGAGCAAAATTCAATCATAGCTAATTATTTGACAACTTATTTCCTGGAATCAATCACCTCATTTAATCATGATTAAATTAGATTGATTTCAGGAAATCAGCTGTTAAATAATTAGTTATGATTAAATTTTGCCCATTTCTTATCTGAGGTAGATTAGATTCTATTGAAATTGAAACGCTATTGTCCAGTAATATTGATGATTACCTACGATTCCTGTGCCAGCTCCTCCACAGCTGGTAAAGACTTCGGGCTATTTTTTAAACAAAGAGATTATTTTGAGAATCTTTTTAGGGGTTGGGAATTAATTTTAAACTCTTTTCTAAAACCAACCTCCATCCCAAGTTAGATATAGCACCTTTAAATAAGGAAATGGGAGGACAAATATGGGATAATGTCCCATCTTGGGATGAACCCCATGAATGATGATGGGTAATTATTCAAAAAAGCTGTAAACATTCATTCAATATTCTGTAATTTCATTAATAATTTTTCATTAATGAAATAATAAAATATTTTCATTTGTACAGTACAAATGTTTTTTGTTTTTTTATTTCATGAACTAATAAATTTAAAGAACATAGTAAATTGGGTTATAAAAACTTTTCATTATCAAATGAGTAGGTTACCTATAAATACACTTTTACGTACTAAATATCTATAGTAATAATAGTTTTGATTTAATTTTTTCAATATATTCTATTTGTTGTGTGCTCAGATATATTCTTTTTTGGTTTTTTAGTTTTTTAAATATAATAAAATAATTTTGAAATACTTTTTTTATACACTATATTTATAAGTTTTTCTTTTTATTTATCATCTATAGGTATAATAGTTTGAAAAACATCACTCGGATATTTAATATACTAACATAATATTTTTTTTTTTTTAGATACTCTTATCTAATTAATATTTATTGAGAAAGAAAAATTCATAACTTTGGACCCCGAAAAATACTCTAATCTTTTGTGGAAACAATTATATTCTCACCATCTATAGATTAATTAAATCCTGATTGCTTGACCTGGAAAACAACTTTTAATCCTTGGTTTACTTTTCAAAAGGGAGTTACTTTATTCTTACATTGGTCCTCAACCAGTCACTGCACCGAAAGTTGGTCTCTATCTGTAAATAATATTGTTTTCTGATTTTATATTTATTACAATTTATTCATAAGTATTGATTTATAATTTCATTATGAGATTTCAAAAATGTTTCTTATAAAAAAAAAAAGTAGTTTTCCTAAAAAAAAAATAAATAATAATAATTAAAGACCCAATAAGACTTTCTAATATGAAATATTACGTAAAAGATAATTGGTCAATAGAATTTATGTTTTTGCAAAAAGATTTTTGTTGTGCTAGATTGTGATTCTGAGCCACTTTTTTTTTTCTGTAATATGTAATTCTTCAAAAGATACTGAGCTTATTGAAAGTAGACAGATCAGCCTGTTTGAAGATGGATCCTTGGTAAATTTGTTAGGGTATTGATCTGAGTTAAAATAGTACTATATTTTTTTAACTTGTTTATTTGTGTTTACTTAAATATGCAGTAATGAGCATGTTTGGGTCTCATGGGTTGGTTCAGTGGTTAGAGTCTCGAAATCAGAGAAACGAACAGCCTGAAGTGGGTTGATGCTTTTGGATGGACTCTTGATGGGGTTCCTACTTCACCATGGATGTTTAGAATGTGAGGCTAGCAGTTAGACAGCCCCCTTTCCAGTAGGATTGGTCAGCTCAAGGTTTTCCATAAATGGGGAAACCTGCAGTGACAATTCAGTAATTAAGGCTTATAATACCAATAAGAACATTTAAATAATTTATGCAATAATTGATTCAATAAGCTATGGAGATAAAATGTAAAACTAGAAACTATTGTCATTTAAAATAAACTAATTATTTGAGAGCAGAAAATACAAAATCATACTTACAAGGGGACGTTTGGAGTAGTAACTCACAGATTTGTGTGTGAGTAGTAGGGACCTATAATAGTGCAAAACTAGAGCTAAGCCGAGGTGCCACCGCGAACGGACTTGACTTGAGTCCGGTCTGCAACCCAATAGGCTGATATCAGTGGGGACGGCGCCACCGCGACCTGACTTGACTGGACTGGACTGGATCCTGCAACCTGACTCCGGTCGGCTCCGGTTTGGTCTGGGTCGGGACCTGACTCAGGTCCCCCCTCCCCTACCACCAGCCAGCCCAATCTAACCTCCCGCTCTCTGTGCACAGTTTTTCTTTGCAGCTTTTAGTGATATTCTAGAAAAAAATTAGTATTCAGGAGAAGCTCATAGAATTGGTGAGAGAGCAACCAATGATATATAATACTTCAGAGGCTAATTACAGCAATGTGATTAAAAAATCAAAAGTTTGGGATACTTCACATATTCGAATATCCACTTCCTATCGAGAGCATTCGATGCTGCTACACGTGTTAAAATAAAATCGTACTCCAAATCAGAAGAATCCGATTCTTCACTTAGCAAACAGTGTACTGCGTTCATCTCGGCTGTCTTTCACTGACTGAACTCAAGTCAAGTCTCGGTGGCGCAGCCCCACTCCGGTCTGGTCCTGTCATGTCCACTCAAGTCAAGTCCGTTCGCGGTGGCGCCTCGGCTTTATAGCCGGCATTGAGCATTAGGGGCCGAAAAATAAAAATAAAATATGAAAATCACGTTTTATTTTTTTTTTTCTCAGCTCTTAGTCAAGATAGAGAAATTGTTATTTCACGTTTAATTGCAGTTATGTATGCTATTTGATATAAAAAATACTTTTGTTATGATCAAAACACCACCCGGCTTTAGGGTGCTCAAATTACTCGAAAAAAATGACAAAATTCCAAGGAAATCCGCTGTAAATCAGTGGAAATTTTTTTTTCATGAACAACTGACCTCAAATCTCGATTTAACGCAACATAAAACCCTTATATGTGAAATTTTATCAAATTAAAAAAATATTGATTTTTTTACCCCTGTCGAGGAGGTTAAAATTTTGAAGTTGAGATTTCATCTACAATTTCTACCGGCCATAACAACTTCTGCGTTCAACCGATTACAATAGTAATAGCATCACTAGAATCAGCAAACATTCTGCTTTATATCCATGCATATAACATTACTCCAGATTTTAGAGGACAAAAACTGATCTGAATGAAAAAATCCGTGGTCAGCTATAACTTGAGATATCTCAATAAGGGGAAATCCTGCGACCTTCTGATTTGGGCTACAATATGAAGATTTACGGCTTCTAGATGACCTTAAAATTTGGTTTTAATCGGTGGTTAAATGAGTGAGATAGCGCAAATTATTTACATGTTTTCAGAAATTGACAGCATCTTGCCTTCGAAAATCATACAAAATTTTAAAGTAAAAAAAATTATTTTTGACCCTAAAGCCGGGGGGGGGGGGGGTCTTGAGCATAACAAAAGTATTTTTATATCAAATAGCATACATAGCTGCAATTAAAAGTGAAAGAATCATTTCTCTATCTTGTCTGAGAGCTGAGAAAAAAATATCACGTGATTTTCATTTTTTTTTTTTTTTTTTTTTCTCGGCTCCTAATGCTCATTGGCGGCTATAACTCTAGTTTTGCACTATTATAGGTCCCTACTACCCACACACAAATCGGCATTCAAATCTGTGAGTTACAACTCCAAATGTCCCCTTGTTAGTTTCACTATGGATAAAACAATTGCTTAATCAATCATCCAGTTTAGTAAACAACGTTTTTTTTTTTTCTTTATTCAAGTGAAATCTAAAAATTACAAACCCTTAGAGTAAACAAGAGATACAAGATAAATAAAGAGAATATGAGAAGAGTAGAATGTTTTTCATTTCATGGAAAATTTATGATCAGAATTAAAATATTTCATGCTATCATTCTGTCAAGAGGTCACCAAACTGGCCTCACCCGCGCTACACACACCAGTTCGATCCTTAGGCTTCACTTCGAGTTTACATTTATCGATAGCTCTTTCCTATAACCTCACATGTAAACAATCACTTCTACAGTTTCAACTTGGATTGTGTTGTTTAGTGTGTTATATTGATATTTAGTCTTCTTAAATGAAAATAAGTGAAACAGATGTTAACAAAATGAATTTCATAAAGGATTAAGTGTTTTATCAATTCATGTTTTCTTATTCCCTCTTATCTAATGGGTAAAAGTGTTACAAAACTTAAGAACATTAATTTGTACGACCGTTACCGAAAAATGATATGAATATAAATGGTAAAATTGCAAATATATGTAAAACAAAACTAATCAAGGGTTTTTGAAATAATTATAACATCCATGGACTAATTATTTGAAAATAGATGAAGTTTGTCCTCTTCAAGTTTCTAATTTCTGTTACTTTATCAACCATGGATAATTTGAAATATACACTACTAATAATAAATATACGCAGCCCCAGTCGCGGCTTCATCCGCTCTCATCAGTAAAGAACTTAGGGTAACGGTTCGGATCGGCGACACCACCAAACTAGGTTGACCCGCGCTACACCGACCAGTTCGATCCTTACGCTTCACTTCGAGTTTACATTTTTCGATAGTTCATTCTTATAACCTCACATGTAAACAATCACTTCTACAGTTTCAACTTGGATTGTGTTGTTTAGTGTGTTATATTGATATTTAGAATTCTTAAATGTAAATAAGTGAAACAGAAGTTAACAACACGAGGATTAAGTGTTTTATAAATTCATGTTTTCTTATTTCATCTAATCTTATGTGTAAAAGTGTTATAAAACTTAAGAAGATTAATTTGTACATGGATTTGGTGTTTTACATATTTATATTTGTTCTATCAATTTAAGTGATAAAATTTACAACTTGTAAAAGTGTTATGAAACTTAACAAGATTTATTTGTTCCTGAATTTGGTGTTTTATATATTTATATTTGTTGTTTCAATTTCAGTGATAAAATTTCAGTATACATATTTTGTGAATGGATTCTTTGTCATCCATATTACTTTTTGTGCTAAAGTAAGACTGATTGTATAATTAATTCAATAAAACATATCAGTTTATAAATAAATGTGAGAAAGTATATCAAAGGTTTTTTATGTTTTCTTATTTCCACTTCCCATGAGAAAATATAGCAGAAATTAACATCTTCACTTTCAACTAGGATTCTGTCTTATATTATATAATGGCTTATAACATGGAGAATTGACAATGTGAAAATAATCACAGATTAAGAGGTAAATGACACATTACTATATAATTGTAGAACTATTGGTATAATGTTATAGATTAATGTGTTTTTAAAAAAAAATTAGAAGCCTGATGATGAAACATTATCACCGAAACATGTAGCTACAAATGTTAAATAAATAGGAGATATGCCAAATAAATACTTAAGGATTTTGTCTTTTTTATATATTTATAATTTGTTATTTTCACTTCTCTGAGAGAAAGTTCATCAGGAATTAACTTTACTGGTGGTTCAGTAGTATATTAATTGTTGATTAAATTAATATTAATTCAAAATTGATTTAGTGTCTTATATTTCGATATTTCCTTATTTCCACTTTAATATTTTCTTATTTCTCATTTTAATATTAGAAGGTAAACAGAAGTTAATATTACTTTGAACAGGGATTTAGAGTTTCTCAGTAAATGTAGGAGAATAACCTTTCTCCTCTAAAAGCAGCGACTAGAACATCGAAATATATCGGAACAAGGTTAGAATCGATAAAAGGTATTCTGAGCGGGTTTAGGGGTTGGTGTCGCCGATCCGAACCGTTACCGAACTTAGATATATTTATCTAATAACTGAAGTTTTATTTTTTTTTCAATAAAAATTTTGTATTGAAATATGTAATTGAGCACTATTTATTTCTTCAATAATATTTTCACACGTAGCAGTAATTTTTAACCTGGTTTAATTTGCTTTGATTGAGCTCCTTTTGACTCTGTTTCTTCTTATGTGAAACCTCTATTTTTAAGTGTAGGAGCCTTTTTAACATGCTCTATCTCAGTTAATGTTGCTCAGATTGAAAAAATTTGATGACATCCTTCTTGTCAAAAATGTAATGTAAAACATTTTTGTTGTGTAACACTTGTCACTAGGACCTACCATTTAGGAGCTATATTGGTTTGAATTGAAAAACCCCTGTTTTTAAGTGTAGGGGCTTTTTTTACACACTCTAACTCTGTTGGTTTTGCTGGGATTGAAACATTACCTAAGGACGAAAAAGCTAATTCTAATTGTGGATGGAGAGAGTGGCCTAGGATGTCCTTCGGCCTTGATAAAACGTCAGATCCTGGCAGATCTGTAAAACAGTGTAAAATCATAGTTAGACATTCAATTTTTAATTGCAATATATGAGTTAGTAATCCAGACCGACAGAGACTATTAATTAACAAACTATTGCGGATGACAGACTGCATTATAAGTGCATACAACTACAAGCCAGTGGGTTATATTTTTATCCACAATATATTTGATTAGGTAATCATTTTTATCCGGCAGAAATAATTTTATTGATTTCATCTGGTTGGATGTTAATTTCTAACCTTAAAAGCTAATGGCAGTGATGCAAACTTCGATTCTGCCAATAATCATTGTACTTTTAAATTATAATTATTATTATTGTATATTTTATTATTGCTGAACTTTCCTAGAACTATGAAGATGATGTAATTAAAATTTGGTTCAGATGGGTCTAAAGGATTTACTAAAACTCTGTTGCAGAATGACTCCAGCCACACATCTTTCGCTTTCTATAAACACCACATGTTAATAGCTTTTTTGATAATAATTTTATTGAACTAAGCAAAATTTATTATCAATTTCTAGCTGTATATAACACCATATACATGGAGTTATAGACAATAGAGATGGGACAAAAATAACGTAATCTTTAAAATAACCTAATATTGACTCGGAGCTGTTATCACCAATCACCTATTACCGAAAAACCCCTATTACCAGTGATCATATTTAAAAATATCTATAAATAAACCTAAATTTGTATTTTAAAATAACTATATTTTACCGTATTATTTATTGATAAATTCACCCGTTTTCAACTACAATTCAGAGAATGTGTTAAATATTTTAAAATATCTATATTTTTAACCAAAATTTATATTTTAACATATTTGATACATTTTCTGAATATCTGTAGTTAAAGACGGGTGAATTTATCAATAAAGTAAAAAAATATATATATTTATAATATTTTCATGCTACGATTATTGTGACTTTAGCAATTATATATTTTCAAAGATAAAATTACTTATTGTTGGATTTATTAAATTTGTAGTAAGTTATGTTAATTAACTCCATTTAAACAAACAATGATTTTCCTTTTAATAACTATGTACATCACTATAAGGATTCCAAGTATGAAATCTATTAAATCTTCCATCGAGAACGATGGGGAAATAACAATAAATTAGGGTTGGAGTAAGGAGTTAGGTTATAACTAGAGACCGGATTTCTGTGTTATTGCACATTTTGTTCGCTTTGATTTAGCGCTCTCTAACCCAAGTAGTTATCTCATTTATATAATAAGGATTCTTTTTCTCAAATTTTATTTTGCACAAATTTGACTTTTTGAGCTTAATTGCACGAATTAGGGTTTTACTGCACGAAATTGCACAATTGAACCAAATTCATCTAATTTTTATTCACTTAACCATTTATTTTTTGAAAATTTTACTTACGATTATTAGGCAACATTTATTTATGTTAAATAGGTTAATTAGTTTTAAATTGAAAGTAAAAAGTCGCTTAAATCAAATGTATTTGTGACCTACTACTTTTAAATGATCGTATTGAATTAGGAGCTTTGAGGATTTAGGCAATCATTGGGGACCGACGTACTTCTTAGAACTAAGATGCTTCCTCAGAACATTTTACTCCCCGCTTCCCATTGTATTCCCCACTTCTGATTTAACACAAAGGGCCAGTTGTTGACAAGATTTTAAACTATCAACTTTGAAAATGCCAAAAACAGCCGCGAGTGTTTCTACAAAATTGAAACATTGGACAAAAGAATATCAATATATTCACCCCAAAATTGTGGAGTCTCTGAGAGACTCAATAGAACTTTATTAAATAAAGCACGAGCTATGTTTGTTGATACTAATCTGCCCAAATATCTATGGGGGAAGGCAGTGAGATCAACTTAATCGTTCCCCAACTAGAGCGCTTGATGGTAAAATTCCAGCAGATATATATCTTGGTAAGACAGATTTAGGGAAACTAAGAGTTTTTGGTTGTAAGGCTTGGTATTATAAGTTACCTAAAGGGAATAAATTAGAGCAACGAGCTAATGAAGCTAGAATGGTAGGCTACGCTTCGAATGGGTATCGTTTATGGGATCCTCAATTAAATAAGATCATTATTTCACGTGACGTTAAATTTGACGAAAACAATTATTTCTTTGACAGTAAAAATTTTGCTCAAGAAACAAATGGCACTGTATCTATTAGACATGGTTTCCCAATTGATGACGATATAAATGTTGGAACAACTGTTCCTGAACTAAATTCTAATAACATCCCACAGATAGAAGAGCAGGCGGAAACACAAAGAGAGGGGGAAAGAAAATCAACTCGGGAGACAAAGCTTCCTTCTCACTTAAAGGAATATGAAATCTATTCAGCTTATTGTCTTATGTCTTACGATGGTAATCCTAAAACTTTTCAAGAAGCCGTTAAAGCTGGACCGGAGTGGAGGAAAGCTATCGATGATGAATTGGCAGCACATAAAAAATTCGAAACATGGTCTTCGACAACATTACCCGAAGGTCAAAAGGCCATAGACACGAAATGGGTATTTACCACAAAGCAAAATGGTGCAAAAAAGGCGAGACTAGTGGCTAGAGGCTTTCAGGAGGAGTGCACGTATGATGTATACTAACCTGTCGCTAAGATGAGTACTATCAGGACTTTATTTTCATTTGCGCTTAATCATGATTACGAGATTATACAATTAGATGTACCGACAGCATTTTTGAATTATACAATTATACAATTAGATGTACCGACAGCATTTTTGAATGGGTTTTTAGAAAATGATATTTATATACGGACACCTGAAGGTGTCAATAGTGATTCTAATATTCAAAAGTTAAATCGCTCGCTGTATGGTTTAAAAGCAGCTTCCAAAAGGTGGAATGAACGTTTCAACGATTTTCTAATTGAGTTGGGATTTAAAAGGTCCAAAAGAGATGTGTGTTTGTACTATAAAAATGTTATTTGGCTTTTAATTTTTGTGGACGACATTCTTTTAGTTGGATTACAGGAGGAAATAAATGAAATTGTAAATCTATTAAAAAAGGAATTTGATATTAAAGATCTAGGAGTTGCAAATCATTTTCTCGGAATGGATATTAAAAGGGATTATCAATCAATAAAGATATCTCAACAGGGTTTCATAGACATAATTTTGAAAAAGTTTCACATTGAGAATTGTAAAAAAGCAATAACCCCAATGGCTCATGATGCTGATCCAAATACCTCTGAATATACGATTGATGTCCCTTACAGGCAACTTATAGGTAGTCTGATGTATTTATGCCTGGTGAGCAGACCTGACATTATGTATGCTGTTGCGTATCTCAGTCGCTACTTGGATAAACCCACTAAAAGTTTATGGAATGCAGGCAAGCGGATTCTAAAATATTTGAATGGAACTAAAAATTTTGGGCTGGTCTACAAAAAGGGTAAAAATGATTTGGTGGCTTATACGGATGCTGACTGGGCAGGGGATAAAAGTGATAGAAAAAGTACGAGTGGATCTGCCATATTTTATGGACATAATTTGATTTCGTGGGCATCGGTTAAGCAGCAGTCTGTCGCATTATCAACAGCCGAAGCAGAATACTATGCTGCATCTCAAACTTCGTCTGAGCTTATTGGTTTATATGATTTAGTTAAAGATCTATATATAAATGACTCCATCCCCATACTATATTGCGATAATCAGAGCGCTATTCACATGATCAATAATTATGAGAATCCGAAACGTTGTAGGCATATAGACATAAAGGCGAATTTTATAAAAGATTTAGTTTCTAAAAATTTAATAAAGCTAGAATATATCGAATCGGATCTGAATAAGGCGGACATCTTTACTAAACCTCTGTCCACTCAAAAATTTCAAATTATTTGTGAAATGGTAGCTGTTTTATCTATTGATGAGAATTGATGAAGTTTCACTGCATTGACTAAATATGTTGTTTGAATTATTGAAATATGTTTTAAAATAATATAAGATTTTGTTTGATTTACTGAAACATATTTGTAAGCAATTTAAAATACTTTTGTAAAGATACTTTAAATTGAGGGGGGGTGTAAAAATTATATCAATATGGCATTGACCTCATTGTAACCTTTCAGTGTAACACAACAGCTATGGCGGAATATACATGTATCAACTATTAACTCAGTGTTTTTTATCCACGTAATCCCTAAATATTTCTACATTTTTACTGCACGAAAATCCGGTCTCTAGTTATAACAGATAGAATCACCGATCGGTTAAGGTTATCAGACCAGTTACCGTTCTTAAATCGGTTCTCAAGAACTGTTGTGTAACTTCTGTTATCTAATAACAGACTTAGTAATAACAGACTCCCCAGACTCTAGTATAACTCATATGGCTGTCCTATTATTCAATAACCGATAGGCCACGTGATCTAATAACGCAAACAAGAACTGGTCGCAGATGAGTTATGACGCTCCTAGCGGCCGTGGTTCGAACTAAAACAGAAATCCGTGATCATAGTACAATCATATAAAATAGATGGAATTCGAATCTGTGAACAAAAATAAATGCATTGATTTTAGTTTGTAAATAAATCTTCATGATTTTCTTTTTTGTTTCATTGCGAATCGATAAAAAAATATCTTGGTGAAGAGTGGTTCTACTTTAATACAAAGTGCTAAAACTTTTAGATGAGCTTTATAATACCAAATTTTATTTAAATTTACTTAGACTGAAATAGTTCCCCAATATTCAGGGTCTTAGTGTTTTCTAATCGAAATTTTAAAAAGTTGAAATGGCTAGTTAATATCAAATGCTTTTTCTTATGTTATATTACAAATAATAATGTTATGACAAATGAATGTCATTAAAATCTTATGATTATAATGAATAGTTAAAATCTTGCAATGATTATTAAATCGTATATATTAGCTTGTAAAATCTATTTAGACTTTTGTAATTTATAGTTATTCTATGGATATTTACACTTATATTAGATTCCATAGAGACACTACCTTTTTACCTGCTTGTAAAATATAATACTGCTTTTTGAAGTAAGTATTTAGTCCTTTGATATATAGTTTTTTTATTTTTGTGAATGGTTTCTTTCATACAGCTTTTAAGTTATAATTTTTATGGTTGAATCCATTGGAATATTTGTAAATAGATTTGTTAACAAATAAACTGAATATTTTTAATTCATTTTGTTTTTTTCCTTTAAAAAATTTGATGTAAATTGGTTGTATCTGTATGGTTATTAGTATTGTCCAATATTTTGGTGAAGTATTTATGAGAACAGTTCTTTTAAATAAAAACTCATTGTGATTGTACAATGATAATGTGGGGTGTTGATAAATTTGTACAAACTTTATTGTAATTTGTTTGGTTTTTTTTTATATAGTTTTAGCCCATACATTATCTCATTCTGTGATTTTTATAATTACCCTTTCTGTTCTGGAAACTTATAAAATGAAAAATACCTTCAGTTTTGTTCAGTTATTGTATCCTAATCTTTATCAGTTATTTGTTCAAACCATCTTATGATCAACTAATCTTTCTCTTGTTATCCTTATGCTGCCATTCCTTTCTTTACATCCCCTATCCACAATTTCCTCAGACATCCTTCAACCTACTCTCTAATCTTTCAGGAAAATTTACTTTGGCCTCTGTTTTGATACATCCTTTTTGAATGAGCTCCTGGTTTAAATACTCTTTAAAATATTTTTTTCCTCAATTAGGATTGATGAATTAATTCCAATAAAAGTGGCAATTAATTCATGAAACCCTAATTGTATTGATCCTTCTGTACCATCATGCGTACCTCAAGTGACTTTTTCCTCTCTCATATATTGTCTTATGATATTATTAGAAACATGATGGGTTCTTATTATGAAATAACTTCCACTCTGAGTACCCATCTCTAAAGATAGTAGCGTTTGAAATTTTTCTTCTCCATTCAGTAAATTTAAAGACAATTTATAGTGATAAGGAAAGATATAATCTTCTTTCCTTTTTTTTTAAAGTGGTTTTCACAACGGTATGGGATTATAAGCGTGCTGGAGTCGGTATTACATGGGATTCAAAACACATTTCACATAAGAGGTATCATTGCAAATTTGACCAGCTTTCAGATGAAATAAAGAAATTTCGGATGGGACAAATAATATTGGAGTTATAGCCAAAAGAGTACCGATAAACGTGTTTTCGCGATGTGTTACTTACCGCAACTTAGCCAATCTTTAGGCATTGGTGGTGGCCAAACCGATAAACCGATTTGAATGCAATATTATTAAAAAGTAAGTTTAATGAGACGTTTTACAGTTTTCGACAAAATATTGTATTTTTCCCTTCCCCACAGCTATAAAACTAGCTAACTGCGCAAAAAAAAAAAAAAAAAAAATTTGTTGCAAATTTTGATTTGCTTTAATGTGTCGATGAGAAACGTTGAATGATTATTTTCCTTTATTTAATAATTAACTTTTTTTATTATAATTACCTAGTACACATAAATATTTTCGTTATTTTTGTTTGATTTGTAAAAAATGTACTACAAATAACGGATTCAGAGTTATTTGATCAAACAGCTGAGAGCTTACGATTTTCAACCCTTTCCCCTCTCCCCTTTTCTGATCTCTAATTATAGCAAATTTAGTTTACTTTAAAAGTATATAGAGTGACTATACCTATTAGACGCTTTCTTAACTGACATATTGAGCAAAAACTGAAAATTTTAGGATTAACGAAGACTTTTTCCCGACTTTCGCAAATTTTCTGTAAATTCCCGACATATTCCCGGAATTCCCGACAAGTAGACACCCTGAACAATATACAGGAAGGGCCTCTCCATAGTACTTTAACTTCATGACCTTATCTTTGTAACCTCTCTTGAATGGTGCTCGCCACTTATCGGTCAATTTTCAAACCTCACTGCGCACCACATTTATCGCTTTTTTAACAGCAATTTAATCGAAAATATGTAAATTTTATTATTGCTAAACCTTCCTTGAACTATGAAGATGGTGTAGTTAATATTTGGTACAGATTGGTAGTTGTTTTTGCTGTTAGTGATTACAAAGGAAAAATGGCTTGTCCTTTTATACAATAGTATAAATATATATGGATTTGAATTTGTTAGATGATTATATTAAGTGAACTATGCTAATGAGCATAATTAAATAATTTACTATGACAAGACTAAGCATCAACCCAAAAAACTGATGACAAAGTGGTAAACTAAAGAAGCCCAGGGGTGACGCCCTGAACTAACTAGATATCTTGTATTTTTTAACTTGTGGGAATTAAAACAAGTTTTAAGAATGCCCAAGTTTGGAAAATACACAATAAAAAAATCACTGGTTATTTTACAAAAAATAAAATAAAAATCAGTCACCAGAAATGGGAGTGGAAGTTTTTCAGTCAATAAAAAATTTAATTAATGGATCTAATTGGCAAAATATCTTTCATTTCATAGTCAGTCAAGAAAATTAACTTTCTATCTCTCCTTTCATTCTTCAGAAAGATGAAACTCTCATGTTCTTTATCTAATATTAAGTGAACCCAATAGTCTCATCATTTAGCTTTCATCTTCAAAAAATATTTATTAAAACATAAATATGTTAATACAATTTGAGACTACATATAACAATAAAAAAAAATTCACCTTTTATTCTCAGATAATATTGACTAAAATTTAGTCATAAGAACTGAATTTAAGATTAACATAGGATAGGATTCTTCGAAAAGATTCATTAAAAGATATTAAATCTATTTTTTTAGAAATCTATTCAGTAAAATAATCTCAATTGTAAACAAATTAATTACAGCAGGCTTACTTACTTATCTATCTTCATCCATATTCTTATGATAGATCTGATGAAATTTAAACCAATGATTTAAGAGGAAAATAATAAAAGCAGCCCAGTTTTATGGGTAGACTTAAGTGTATTGACAACAGGTTTTACTGAATACTAATAAGCAACAACTTAGAAATTAAATTCAGATAATTATATCATACAGACATTATTGATTAGAATAGATAATAAGTTCTAAATACTAAGCTCATCGCTAAAACTAATATGATGGTCAAATGACCCTTTTCGGAATCTTAGGGCAGAAGTTATTGGAAACATACATTTAATACTTTGCTTTTTGACTTAATTACTTTAGAAAAAAAAAGAGCGTTTTTTCAATAACCCCTCCCCTCTTATTTTTTACCGAGAAATTGTGGTAGCAAGAAGTATACATGCAATGTTGGACTTTAAGTGTTAATGCTCATATAATCCAACTATGGCTATTCCTGCACAAATTAATTTTTTGAATTAACTAAAAATCCATGACTATCTTTTAGATTTTTTTATCCTTTTAATCAAAGATTTTAAGATAAAGTAAAAAGTAAACTAAATGGATATTGACAAGAGGGCAAGGTGATTCGAGTATTTTGAGTAATAATTTTCATTAAATCAGTAGTTTTACTGAGACCATAGATACCTTCTTAAAATAAGGCCAACAACAATATTTTACAGGATACAAGTTGAATTTTAATGTTTTATTAAAAAAATAAATAAATAAAAAAGGAGTGATAGTTATGAAGGCAGGTAAGGAGAGGTTAAATAGATTGTAGGTAGTAAAATTAAACAGCTCCATTAAGAGAATGCTTTTTTTTATTATTCTTTAAATTTAATTCAATAATACTGTATAACATATGAGAAATGCACTTGAAGGAAAATCTTTGAGGAGATGTAACAGCTTACAAGCATTTATCTAGTTTGTACAATCACCCCTCTCTCCTCCTAAATATATTTGGTCTTTTGTAAAATATACATTTCTTTTCTTTTTTGGTTTAGTTTTAATTTATACCAGAAGAAACATCTACAGATAAAACTAGAAGAATGTGAAGAGAGAAAAACAAAATGACATATATAATTGCATCCATCACGTACACAAGGGTCGTAAAAAAACTTCATAAAACTAGTACAATTAATTCATCTTAGAACTGTCATGGTAAAAACAAAAACAAAAGTTAATCAGTAACTGCAACTTCTTATTTTTTTTTTTTTCATTTTTTAAATCTTTACTTTAGGAATTAATAAAAAATATCACCCGTTAAGAAAGTCTTATAGAATAAAAAACTTTTTCCTCTATTTTATATATATTAAATAATAAATCAACAATGTATAAAATAGTTGTGAAATATTTTTACACTTCTTTATGAGAGGTAATCTTGTTAGCAATAATTTTAAATTACACTTTTACACGCTTGTCATCTAAATAATTACAAACATATTTATTGACTTGTTTGCATGCCATTTCCCAGTGAGAAAGGTGGGCGATCTGACTACACCGTGAGCGAATCCCTAATAAAATTGTTCATCCTTTTTAAATACACTACACAGTCTAACGTTCGTAGTTTAAAAACACATTTCCGAATTCAGTAATTCAAGAAAAAATAAATATTTAATTAACAACAGCCATTAAAACCCCTTATATATTTATTTCCCTTTACACAGTACTATGTCCGACAAGGAAATATATAAAATCTCGTTTTTTTTTTTAGTTTTTTTTTTAAATACAAATTCGCTCACTATTAAAATCAAAAAACGACTTCTCAAGTCTTATATGATATTTTAATTATTGTAGTATCATAGTATTTTCAAAACATGATTACAAAATAAATCTATATATTTTCGCGAAGCGAGATCAGTCTTTGAGAAAAATATCACAATAGAGACACTAGTATGAATCTCATACTCCATGTATGTCCACTTTAAGGCATAACGAAAGTGAATCAATATATATATAAATATATAAAAATACACTGTAATAAAAATACAGACAAAAAAAACAATACAGGAACGTAAAATTGGGAGACGGGAAGAATGGCAGTTTTATCTAATCCTCTTTGAAATTTCTATATCAAAACTATTATATATAAAAAAAAAAAAAAAAAAAAAAAAGTCTTGGAATTTACTGTAGGTATAACCAAGGAAAAAAAAAAAAAAAAAACGCAGACCGACCTTTCTCCCTTTTTTGGACACACAAGTTCTTAACTAGATTTTTTTTATTACAGTTTTTTTTCTTATTAACAAATATCAAAATTAACTGCAATATACTCAGGTGTCCTCAATACACTCACAATACAGCTAGTTTAGATAATATCACAGGTAAAGTGTAATCTTTCTTACCTCAAAAATAATAAATAAATAAAAAAGTAATAAAAACAAACAAAATACAAATACTTGGCTTTCTTAAGTAATACATAGTCTATATTTATATATATTTATTAAAAGTTTAAATATATATACCTCATTTATATAATAACAAATTGCAGATTAAACATGACTTGCACATTATCATGCTCTAAAAAACTTATTTACCCATTTGTTGAAACATTTATTATTACAATATTATTCTTTTACCTACTATTAGTACGTATTATAACAAACTATTTCTTATGTACAACGACCCTTGACTTAGTGGATAGATATCTAGGGGTTTGCTTTGTCATCCACACGGTTCACAAAGCTTTCTTCCTTTCGACACTATTTCGAAATACCAAAATACTTCAGATCTAGTCATATATGACTAAGAAAATCTTAATCAACTAATACCTTTGATAAACAATAAAATCCAACATAAATATATTATGTCGAGGCTGCTCCCACAAGTTATTAAAAACAACTTAAACCTAATGACTATTCTCGATTAAAAGTGGTAAATCACATTGTTTGATGACGTAATTCAACCAACATTAGTACATTTGTACTTGTACTAGTACGGTTCTAACAAATAGCCATGGAACACAGGGGATTGTAATTCAAAATATCTGAAATAGAAGGAAAATAAATGAGATTACGCCTAAACTATATTTTTTTTAAAAAGAAATTAAATGAACATTTATGAAGTCAGGCAGATCAGAGTAATACTATTTTATCAGCAATCTCTTTGATAATATTACAGTAAAAATATATATAAACAATTATACTTCTTTTTTTTAACATTATTAATCAATAAAATATAGGACTTCTAGTAGCCGATCCCACATTCAAAGTATAACATATATATTTTTAGAAGTGTTTTCACTTATTTATCCCCTAGAGAAATTTAAATTGTTCGATAGAAAATCATTATATTCTATGAAGTGTAAGAGCAGCCTCTCAAAATTGTTCAATTCTTAATCCATAAAAATTGGATTGCACTGAATGAATTAATTACATGTATTTAATAAGAATTATGTCCTTAATCTTTTTCATAATAATCAAACTACTTCTAACAATCCAAATTTTATTAAAAATTGAATTAAAAAAATTACTTAAAAGAAACGATACAATCACATTTTTCCCATTTAAATAACCAATATTTTCCCCTCTTTGAATGTTTACTATAATTTAGTGCATTTCGATAGCATACAGAGTAATTTTATTTTCATACACTAATATACTTAATTAGACAATTACATACTTATTAATCGAACAAGCAAATAGATGACTACATATACAAAGCTTTAAAACCATCAAATATCTCGTAATGAGAGAATATAATTAAAACACACATACACACAACTAGAGTGCCAACTGAGTTAGGAATTCGGTTTAATTGCTTACAAGTCTAAATAGTAGTTAAACAGTACAAAACCTCAAGCGATTCCAGAGATGATATTCTTAATATAACATAAGTGCAAGTATTAAGTTAGAACAAACACTACCACATAAAATGGAAATAGAAAAAAATTATATATAAGACAAAGTTACTCCCATTAATTCCTTAACTAACTGAAATTAAAGCCATCGCTCGGACAAATCGAAACAAAAAAATATAATTACTTTTCTACAGTTTACAAAAAGTATCAAAACTACTTAGTTTCAATAACAAAATTTTGGTTCGGTAAATTTAAAAACCTACATACTAACCATAACAAACATTTTTAATATTAATTTCCTAGTATTTAAAATAAAAGCATTATTTTAAATTTTAATTAGTTTTTTCACTTAATTCTACAGGAAAATAAATAAATCACATAACAAGAGACCTACAATCTTTACGTGTTTCTTTAGTTATTTCTTAATTAACCAAAGTGGCCACAATTCTCGTAGATATTAAGTTCACCGATCCAAAAAGATAAATAAATAAAAATAACATGAAAAAATCCACGAAAATTAATCAACATCCAATGATGATCACTATAAACTTAGTTTTAACTCTTTATATAATTGAGAACTGAGTTACTTATTATTTTGTACAGCTAACATATACAGTGGCAGCCAATACCTCAAATATGTCCTTCGAATTCATCAGAAATCACCGCATACTTTAATAGCTAGAAATTATACCGTCTTATTCATTGTGCATGGATGAATTTCGCACTGAGTATAATTAAAATTACAATTTTCCAACATGAGTTAACAGTGGTTACTCTTTAATGGAATATATGTATATATAACTCTAAAGTATTTAGAAACAACCTAACTAGATTTTAATCTCTTGGAGAATAATAAAATAAAAAGGTCCCGATTTCCTTAAGATAACTAATATAATGTGGTTAAATAATCAGCACTTCAACGAAACTATAATACTATTTGACAGGCCTTATGGTCAAAGCAGTTAATCATAACTACAGCCAAGGACAATTAAACATTCAGGAGCAACCTAAAGTGGCCAGTTCATGATAAGCAGTAACCATAAAATATAAAACATAATAATAAAGCATGGAAATGATTAAGAAATTTATGCACATTTTAATGCAAATCAATACATACACAAAACAATTTAGAAGCCCACCGAGGAAGTAATAATAATTAACTAAAAGTTAAAATAATCCTGGCGAAGAATCATCAATTTTAAATCTCAGCTACTTTTATACACAATTAGAATTAACTAAACCAGAAACAAAATAATTATTGTAAAAAAAAGAAGTATTATATAAAAAAAAAAAAAAAAAGAAAAGAAAGATAAAACTTGTAGTTAAACCTATTTTTTTCTTTTATCGAACAATAGATATAAGACTGCTTACTGCTGAACAGCCTGTGGTTGTGGCTGAGCAGCGTACTGATAGAACGCCTGTGGAGGGGGATGCGAAGGGGGACCATGGTGCTGGGCAGGGTAGTAGTGTGTTGCCGCTGACTGAGGAGCTGCTGCCCCTTGGTACCCACAACTTCCTCCCCTGGCTCCCCAAAACTTATGGTTAACGATTCCAGCAGTGGGGTCCATGTATGGTGGTGCTGACATGTACATAGTTTCATTGCTTCCATTTCCAGCAGCTGCTTGTTGCTGTTGTTGCTGCTGCATATGGTAGCGATTATAGCCACGATTCATATTAGCTTGTGGGTTCATATTGTTACCTCCATACCTGCGCATATTAAAAAAAATCTTTAAAAAAACGTATGTTAAAATTTTTGGTATTGAACAAATATATTAGTAAAATTAAACATCATAGCATCATATTGTTATGGTACAAGTGCCTGAAATTCTTAATAATATTAAATCACTTAAATTAGCATTCTTTTAGTAATTGATTGTTCTTAATATTAAAGAAAAATAAACAAAGGATGTTAACTCATTTGCTCCCGAATCAGAGATGCTTTATTTCTTAGTGCCTATCATTATCTAACGATTGCAAGCAACATTAGTCCTCAAATAAAATATGAACATTACCAGATATGAGGTAATGTTATGAGATCTATCTACTTATCTGATATGAGACAAGCATCTACAGTTAGTATAATAAAATAGGACAGGGATACACATCCCAGGAAATAGAGTGAGAAGCTTTAAGTTTAATTTACCTATATTACATTCTTTCAAACCAACTTCAAAAATAAAGTTAAGAGCTCACCTTTGATGTTGGACATAACCCTGTTGCCGCTGCCCATTCTGATACAGCCTTCTTTGTTGTTGTTGGCCATTTTGTGGTTGAGGGTATCTTTGGTTTCTATAATCTTGGCCCATATTGGTGTGGTGTTGTACTGGAGGCTGTGATGTAATGGGATGCTGCTGCATCTGTTGTGACTGCTGGCCAGGAGGAGTCCATGTCATATTAGAATTAGTTCTCCCACCATTGATGTTAGCCACTCTTGTATCAGTATTCTTGTTTGAATTCTGATTGTTTCTGTTGTTCCATTTATTACGCCCTAGATCAATAAGAAAAAATTTAATATATTAACAACCTCTAAAAACTATTAACTTCATACAGTAGAAGCCGCTAAATGTGATCGCTGCAGGACTCGCACAAGGTGATCACACTAACCGACTGATAAGAATAAGCAAAAGACACCAACAGGGACTCAAAATAAAAAAATGTTATGGACAATAATTTTTATTGCATTCGTAGAAAATACACTTCTTTTTTATTCTTTTCCAATTTTGATTCTCATTTGGCAGAAATGAGCTCTCGATATTCTGTTTTAATAGTTTATTCAGCAATGGCTGAGAAATATTCAAAGTTATAGCGGCTTTATGGTGACTTATTCTGGTAGACAGGTGATCGTACGATTTTAAGATCTTTATCTTTTCAGATGAACTCAGGTCCCATCATTTAGATGGTCACACACTCCTTTAAAAATAAAAAAAAACAAAGTGGTTGATAACATTAGGCGGCGTGAACTGTTATGTGTCCCCTATCTATTGCTCTTAACAAAAATAGCTAATAATAAACCTTATAGTAGAATTAATTACCATTGTAGTTGGCTTTAGCCTGATTAGCCAATTCCAAGAGCTTAGTACTAACGGGTTGATTAGCCTCTTCCAGTACAGCTATCAAATCCTTAGCCTGACGCTGATTTGCAGGAGTGAAGAACGTATAAGCTGTCCCAGATTGTGAACAACGCCCTGTCCTTCCAATTCTATGGATGTAATCCTCAGAAGTGTTTGGATAGTCATAATTAACAACAAATTTGACATCTTCAACATCTAAAAATCGGACAACATTTATTGCCAGTGATAAATACTAAATTTTAAAAAATACTAATAAATAATTGAAATTTGTAACACTAGTATAACAAGAAAAAAAAAATATGTAAGAACAGATATGATCTTAATTGAAGAAGCATGAAAATTCAAAAGGGTACAAGTGCCAATAAAATGAAACATTTTTTTTGGCACTAAAGTCATTCTTCCGAGACTGGTATAAGTAACTTTTTGTTGGTATAAAGTGGCTCACTAACCGGTTGAAAGATGACATTGGTGGAAGTGCCTACCCATAGTTCACCCTAGTTTGAAGTTTAAATATAAATTTTCTCCAAGGCACTCATACCCTTTTGCATTTCCATGCCTCAATAGGTTGATCGATGTTTCCAAAAAGATCAACAGTAAGATCATCAACATTTGAAAATTTTAAATTCAGCTGAACCCCCCTGATTTACATTACAGAAAATTAGATATTTTATGGTCAAACTAAAAACAGGACAGCAGTTATTTAAGTAGAAAGATTAAGACAGATAAGAGATATTTGAAATGAAGGGATTGATCTAGACTGGAAGGAAAACGGCAGAGAGTAAAATTAAATGAACAATAAGGTATTGAATAAATAATTGAAAATGTGTACAACTACAATCAGAAAATATAACCCAACAAATTCGGCACAGTTTGAAAATGTAATATAAATGGCAAAATGAGAAAGCAAGGAAATATTGGTTAAGGTATTTTCCTTTCTATATTAAATAAAATAGATGAACATATTCGGCCATCAAAAAAATAAATTGTGTACAATGAAATAAATAAAGAGGTATATCTTGGAGAGCATGGGGAGAAGGGGTATCAATGAAAAATTACCTTCCATGATTAAATACTGAAACAGTTTCACTGTGATATTGATTACGAAAAACTAAAGTTAACATAATGCATCAAACGTAATGACAGAACTTACCTAAACCTCGGGCAGCAACATCTGTTGCAACAAGAATAGGCGACTTTCCGTTTCTGAATTCTAAAAACAAACAATGAATTAGTTCTTATATGCCAGATGACTGATCTAAATTAAGGTATACACATGATATAATTACACTAATAAAATAATAAGCTGTAAACATTCTTTAAATAACAAGGAATAAAAGATGGTATTTTCGCATGAGAATAAATCTTTCATTTTATCTTAAATATCAATTTCATGAAAATACAATATCTTTTTAAACTCTAATGGTCTTAATTTTTTTCCAATAAACCAATTAAATTTATAGCATTCATATTGCACAACACTAACCAAGAAATTAAAGAGATAATGCTTTAGAAAGGAGCTTTAAGGCTGATTCTCAAACTACAGGCAAATTTGAGTCCCCAGCCCTATAAAATTCAATGAATGAAGTACACTTCATTAAAAATATTGTTTCCAAACCGATTTGTTAAGTGAATTTATGATTTTACTTAAATTATTTGAAATTTTAAAGTTTAAGGGTTACATTTTTAGGTTATTCCACGTCAGTTAACAGTTTGTCCCTATGCTTGGATCTACTACAATCATGTAAATGATTATTACCTGATAGGGCAAAACTGACTAAACTAATGGGTACTAATTTTAAAATTTATTGGTGGAAGAATGGGAAAATGTGTTTTTCGAGATTATGATGCCCAAACAACCAATTCCAGAGTTATTTTATTCTTGTCCCCGTAACTTCTTAACATTAATTGAAGGGAATTTTTGGAATTTTAGAGTTTTTATTTGTAGTGACAGCTCTGTATCTCGTGGACACAACAGTTTATAACCTCGCAACCATTCAATATCAATAAACAACACCTCGGATTGTAAGTACATTTATGATTCACATTGTTATGTCCACCTTAAATCAGTTAAACCAAATATTTATTTGTAACAGGCCTGATGCATTCTAATACTAACTAGGTACAAATTAAATGAATAGGATTTTAAGTAATATTTTAAATATTATTTTCACATTGGCATGGCACATATGGCAACAGCACTCTGTAAACACTATGCAACCACGAGCTGACTCCTCGTAAGCTCTGGAGATAGAAAGTCGATCACTGAGATGCCAATCTTGTCATGTCAAACAAATAAGACTACTCATCATTCACAAAAAAATTTACGCATGAGTTATCCCTCGCGATCAGTGTACTAAAGAGAGGAAAATCTGCCGGACCAGATAGAGTCTTTCCTGATTTTGTCAAGAACCTTGGGCAGCAGGCTAAAACAATTTTCCTCAAGCTCATCAACCTAACATGGAATAAGCGAGTCCCCCACCAATGGAGAAAAGCCGAATTGATTTTGCTGTTAAAAAAGGAAAAGCCAGCTAATGGAACTCAATAGCTACCATCCCATGTCACTAACCAGTGTATGCTGCAAAGTTGCCGTAATGATGGTTGAGCGCAGACTACGAGAATATCTAGTAGCGAACAATGCCATTAACGACCGTCAGGCAGGATTCCGGAAATACAGGTCTACAATGGACCAAGTCGTAAAATTCAAACAAGCAATTAAAGATGCCTTTCACAGAAAGCAATCCACCTCTGCTGTACTGGTTGATTTCAAATCCGCTTAGGATAAGGTCAGGCGGAATTAGCTCGTCCACAAGCTAAAGAAGCTGGGAATTAATGGGAACATGTTTAATTGGATAAAAAGTTTCCTCTCACAGTGTAATATTCGGTGCAAGTTTTTCGACTACCACTCCTTACAAGCTGCTCCGTCAGGGGCTGTTTTAAGCTGCTTACTTTTTAATGTAATGATTAATGACCTAAGTGAAACGTGAAGCCTTAAGAGAGCATACCTGGAGTAACATGTCTCTCCTATGCTGATGATGTCATTAAATAGGTCACTGGAAGTAAAATACCTGCTTTTGTTGAAGTATTAAACCAAGCAATGGCTAACCTAGATAGGTGGGCCGATCTAAACAAGATAGAAGTCAGTGCTGAAAAAATCGTCTGCCAACTATTCACATTATCCCCTAGACCCCCACCAATAGATATTAATTACAAAGGAACCTCTCTTCGGCAAGCAGCTCTGTCCAAGTATCTAGGAATCACTCTAGACAGTAGCACGAAGAATCATTGATAAACAAATACCAGCTCCAGCTACTTATGGAAAACCTGGCGCCCTTGCAGCATTACACTACTGTGGTATCTGTCCTTGCAAACAGATGTCTAGATCTAATCAACCTGACATCAAATAAGGTGGAAGCTAGGCTACTGGAACTCAAAGCTTGTGCCCTTGACACCATTCACCAGTGGTACCCTCCTAACGAATGGTTTCACATCTATACAGATGGATCTTACATCCCTGAAACCAGAGCAGCCCGAGCTGGACGGTACTGCCAGCTATTAGAAAACAGCCGCAGTTGGAATAAACACCAGCACGAGGTTAGGGCCATCCACGAAGCAAGACAAAAAATTTTTAATTGAAATTTTAAAAAAAGTGAAGTGATTTATGTGTTGCTGCACCACCTACAATCCTTACAGGCAGTCTCCAGGAAGTATCAAATTTTTGCAGCAAGATTTATCAACAATTAAATTTGGAGTTTAGCTAGCTAATTTGCCTGGAGTTTGAGAATCACCCTTACACCCCCTTCTTCTTGTGCGAAAAAGCTCTAGTCCAAACCAGTAACTAACAATCTTAATGTGGAGAACTGAAATATTGTAAAAATTATGTTATTTCTTATTATCTTGTTTTTTATAATTAAGGAGTTAATATTAGTTAATTACTTATTTGATACCACTTGAAAACATAAATAAATAATAAACCATTCTCACTATATTTCCGGTTTTTTGTCTAATACAACAGTATAATTAATCCTTAGAAGTTTTAATTAATATTCATTTTTCAAATGTTGTTTCCAACTCTATTTCTTAAAACATTTCTTCAACCTACTTTGATTCATACATTTCCCCTATCTAAGCAATGAAACAGAAGAAAAAACTGGCTTTGTTTCATGGGAAAGGCAAGTCATAGGAAAATTAAATGGGTTAATTCTTCTGGCTTTTAGACTAGAAAAACAACATTTATATTAAATGCACAAGGTATTTATTTTTTTTGCTTATCCATAACTGTCAAATTAGAAACAAATTCATGTTATTAGTAAATAAACAAAATAGATGGTTTAAAATTCAAAAATGTGTTATAATAATACCGTATTTACATTGAAACAAGAAAACAAGCATGGCAAAATTGGCAGTCAGTCACATAAAACAGAAGAAAGCAGACAAAATTTCATTAAAATAAGGAAACTAGTAGATAAAAATATAAAAAGGGTAAAGAAAACACATGAAAACAAAACACTGCTCCAAATTGATGAAGACTTTTCCAGAAACAACACAAGAAGTTTTTACAAAACGTTCAAGCAGAAATTATCGAGATACAAAGCACCCACCCTCCAACTTCGAGATACTCATGGAACCATAGCTCACGATAATACAAAAAATTGCAAAATCCTAGCAGAATATTATAAGAAACTCTTGATTTGTGAACCAACCCTCAACACAGTTGAATCAACTCCAAGTAACACTGAAAAGCCCAATTCAGAACCAACAACAAGGGAAGAATTACAAAACATCATCTCAGAACTCAGAAATGATAAAGCAGCTGGAGAAAACCAAATAGTCGCCGAACTTTGGAAAAAAGCTAACAAAAATGCAATTACATCTCTTCAATATGTTTGTGATAAAATCTGGAAGGAAGAAGAGATTCCCATAGAGTGGAAAACAGCTCTCAGCCACCCTATTCAAAAAAAGGGTTGAAAACAGACCCAAACAACTATAGAGGTATTTCATTGCTGGATATAACATATAAAATTCTTTCCAAAGTCCTTTTGAACAGAGCAGAGCCACAATTAGACCCTCAAATTGGAGAGTATCAGGGAGGTTTTCGAAAGGGTAGGTCATGCTCTGAACAAATTCTAAATCTCAAAAATATAATGGCATACCAAAAATCAAGGGCTAAAACATATGTAATCTCCTTCATTGACTTTCAAAAGGCATATGATTCGATTGACAGAAAATCCCTTATATAAGTCTTGGAAGAAATGGGCTTGGATAAAAAAACAGTTAATATCATAAAAGCAACGCTCACAAATACATTTTCGAAAGTTAAATTTATGGGTGAATTATCTGATCCATTCGAAATAAGAACGGGAGTACGACAGGGAGATGGGCTCTCACCGTTGTTATTCAACTGTGCACTTGAGAAAGTAGTCAGAGAATGGACTAAAAATATAAAGAGTGGCATAAGACTGGGCAGTAAAAAGAAGAACCTCAAAATTAATTGTATTGCTTTTGCAGATGATATGGCCTTGTTTGCTGGAACAATGGAGGAAGCCAGGGAACAAATTCTCGAACTGGAGAAACAAGCAAATAAGATAGGACTTCACATATCCTTTCAAAAAACTAAAATCATGACAAACATCAAACACCCACGTAAATACCTCAAAGTCCAAGAACAAAACATATAAATAGTAAAAGAATTCAAATATCTCGGAGAATGGATTAGTTGGAATGCTAAGGAAAACAAAGCATTGGAATCCAGAAAAAATAAACTTGAACTTGCTTTCCAACTAACAAAAGATATATACAACAAACAAAAAATCTCTCTCCTGGGGGTTCAAAATAAAACATTACAAAACAGTGATTAAACCAGAAGCCTTGTATGCAGCTGAAGCACTAAACATGAATATCAAAGGTCATATGGAGATACTTGAACTAAAAGAAAGAAAAATTTTAAGAAAAATCATAGGACCAAAATTTCAGGATAATAAGACAATATACACAAAGAATGAAACACTCTACAAGAAAATTGAAAAACTCTCTGATACTATGCGAAAAAGAAGAATCAATTTTTACGGTCATCTTCTCAGAATGAACTCTAATAGATTATCCATGCAAATCTTTGACTTCTTACGCCATCTCAAAACAAAACCCAATTGGTTTAAAGAAACTGAAAAGGACCTTGCAGAATTAAAAATTACAGAAAATTCACTACTTGATCAGACTTCTAAATTATTAACTAAAGATGAATATGTTAGATTCCAAGATAAATCCACTCTAAAAACCAAACCCTTTATCTCAGATGAAGAAAGTAAAAGAAGATCAGAAAGAATGAAGAAGTACTGGGCACTTAAGAAAGGACAACACACAGTGAAGTGATGGATTCAACGTACCCCAGAGAGGGTGAAACGAAAAAAAAATAAAATAAAATACTGTATATCTAGAATAGGCTTGACTTGTCTTTGTTTATTAAGGAGGTATGGCCTATTGAAAGATTGATAAATAAAATATAATGTTACCTGAAAGGACATAATCTCGTTCCTGCTGTGATTTATCTCCATGAATTCCAATTGCCTGCCAACTAAAAAATTAAAAATAAAAGTTAGTAATCTCGTTTAACCAAAATTATTTCATGACAGCTATTTTTTTAAAAAGAAAATAATTGTACTAATATAAAGTAGTACAATAGTTTAGAAACAACTGTTAACTCACTTTTCAGATCTGATAGCTTTGGTGATGTCATCAACCTTTTTCTTTGTTTCAACAAATATAATTGCTTTGAAACCAGGTTGGTGACCCAATTCTCTTAAAAGTGATGAAAGTCTTGTTTCTTTTTCATTCTCCTCCATTATTTCAACTACTTGATGTATATTATGATTGGCAGCAAGTTCTAAAGATCCAACATTGACCTGAGGAAAAAGGAAATTGATTATTATGTGGTGACCTAGAGTAAAATAATTACACAACAGTTCTATATAAACGAAATTAGTACATTTCAAATTAGGAATTTTTTAGTCAGAAATTTTTTTTATTATATATTACCTGTATGTAATCATTAAGAAAATCTTCTGCAAGAGCTTGCACTTCCTTTGGCCAGGTAGCAGACCACATGAGAACTTGGCGATCAGGCTAAAATTAGATATTATTTAGTACCACAGTTACTACTACTAAACAATAAAATTTAGGGGGGGGGGGGGAAGAATCTTAAAAATTATTATACCCTGATCTGTTCAATGATTTTTCTTATTTGAGGTTCAAATCCCATATCCAACATTCTATCAGCTTCATCCAGAACAAGGTAAGTGCATCTGTAACAGAAATGGAAAGCATAAGATTATCGAAAAACAACCAAAAGAAGAAATAACATTTCTTTTTGACCCAGTGGAAGAAGTATCATATTCTAGTTATAATATCAATTTTGTTAGTTACAGTTTCTGGACTAAACATAAAAAATTAAATACAGCAATTTTTGGTGAATACTAAACAAATTAAAAAAAAAAAGTGTAAGTTAACAATATTAAAAAAAATGTGGTATTCAAAGCAACAGGGGAAATCTAATTTAGATTTCAAGTCAGAAGTTGGGGGGGGGGATTAACAATCAACAATAAGGGTTATATGAATGCGCGCGCACACACACACGCACACGCACGCACGCACACACACACACACACACACACACACACACACACACACACACACACACACACACACACACACACCACACACACACACACACACACACACACACACACACACACACACACACACACACACACACACACACACACACACACACACACACACACACACACACACACACACACACACACACACACACACACACACACACACACACACACACACACACACACACACACACACACACACACACACACACACACACACACACACACACACACACACACACACCACACACACACACACACACACACACACACACACACACACACACACACACACACACACACACACACACACACACACACACACACACACACACACACACACACACACACACACACACACACACACACACACACACACACACACACACACACACACACACACACACACACACACACACACACACACACACACACACACACACACACACACACACACACACACACACACACACACACACACACACACACACACACACACACACACACACACACACACACACACACACACACACACACACACACACACACACACACACACACACACACACACACACACACACACACACACACACACACACACACACACACACACACACACACACACACACACACACACACACACACACACACACACACACACACACACACACACACACACACACACACACACACACACACACACACACACACACACACACACACACACACACACACACACACACACACACACACACACACACACACACACACACACACACACACACACACACACACACACACACACACACACACACACACACACACACACACACACACACACACACACACACACACACACACACACACACACACACACACACACACACACACACACACACACACACACACACACACACACACACACACACACACACACACACACACACACACACACACACACACACACACACACACACACACACACACACACACACACACACACACACACACACACACACACACACACACACACACACACACACACACACACACACAGTGGACGCCGCTATAAGACTCACTTTGGGATCAACAAAAAGTGAGTCTTATAGGCGAAAAGGTAATATTAAAAATTTCTTTTATTTAAAAAAAAAACACTTTATTTTATCAGTTAATATTATATAGCGTGTATGAGTTGAAGATAATGCTCAAACATAATTTATGTTGGTTTTAAAAATTACGTTTGTTTTTTATTATTTTCTAGTATTTCAAGAATGTATCGCTTGTAATCATAATGCTTTTCAAAATTGGTCCCTTGGTGCTGGACAGCTCTCCATAACACTCAAGGAAACTGAAGAAACTAAAAGTGTGAAGGTGGAAGCGTCACTTCCTCAGTTTCTTGCTTGTCAACTTCGTCATCGTTCGTGGCATTCGACGAACTGCTGGTCCCGGATTTTGGCGAAGCAATGTTCCTGAAACGCGAGCATCCTTAGTCCTAACTTTTAGAAACCATTCTTTTAACGAGCATTTAACATTTAAGTTCTTTCCACCCCTTTTCTGTTACCGACTCTGAGATTTATTTTGTAATTTTTCACTTTCGATTTCTGGTCTACTTTTCAAAATCCTACCCAATACAGTTTGTGAAACATAACTGTTTTTTTTTTTATTTCGGAGAAACTTAGTCTTATATTTGGAGTGGCGAGTCTTATAACCGACTTTTTTTGTGTGTATTTGGAGTGGCAAGTCTTATAACCGACTTTTTTTGTGTGTATTTGGATACATCCGGAACGTTCAAGTTGATCCTGAGTCTTATAGGTGGCTGAACCTTATAACCCATGAGTCTTATAAGCGGCGTCCACTGTATGTATGTATGTATGTATGTATGTATGTATGTATGTATATATATATATATATATATATATATATATATATATATATATATATATATATATATATATATATATATATATATATATATATATATACACAATGTATATATATATAAAACAAAAATACTGAAATATTTCAACATGAAATATTGAAAATATATTAAACAAAGAACAGATATTGAAATCTTTGATCATAGTGTGTTTATAATTTAAATTGAACAAAACATAACTGTATATCAAAAATAAAACTATTATCTGTGTCACTTGTGATTATTCAGTTTAGAGCCTTTTGTGTTTTGAATGATTAAAAATGTAAATTTTGAGTTACAAGTATCACAAAAAAGCTAACTTTTATCTGTATATTTGTATCTAATGACCTTAGTTATGAGGATATTAGAGAGATTAACACTAATTTGTGAATCATTTTGGAAAAATTTAAGTTTGGTAACCATTTTATGGTAAAGAAGCTAATACTTCATTATGTTAACATCAGATCAATGTGATAATATATATGGGGTGAGTATCTCTTAGTGTAAAAAAAAAAAAATTGGGTGAATCTAGTTAAAAAATTTAGCAAAATGCCGCAGACCTCACCTTTCTATTGCAATCCATTGCAGATACACGATAAATCAAAGACTTTTTTGAGGAAACCATGTTTTTTTTTCCATAAAAGCTATAATATATTAATTTTGTTTAAATATTTTTTCAAATTTTGACCACATTTTCGGATTTAGCATTAAATTTTCTATAATAGCTGAGTACCTGTAACCTTGAATTTTACAAACTTGGTAACTAAAGAAACAGCATGATCTTCACCTTATGTGGGAGTCACAATGTCTTATATCGCTTAAACGCTCACAGTTTTTTGAAAAAACTATCCACAAAACATCAAATCTCACAAAAACTTGCAAATTTAATAAGCTATTGAATGATATTTCAAATGTAATGATTTTGTTTCAATTTTATGGAGAAATTTACTTTTGAAACCAAAAAACATGGTGTTCTCATTTGGCATACAAATCAGTCACTTGTGGAAATAAAGCATTATGACAATTCCTTAATGGAAATGTGCATTTTAAACATAATAAACTCTTCATTGAAATAAAAAGCAAAGAAACAAAAAATGTTAAATAGAAAATAAATGAAAACTATCAATAAAGCGACACCAGATCTGAGGATCTTATGTTATTACATTTATTTATTTATTATGATTATTTAGGATTTATTTTATTAGATTTTCAATGACATGTATAAAATCTAATGATAATGAGCATAGACCTCAATTTTGCTGTTAGCTTCTGAATGCAGATTGTGTTGAAGAATACTGCTTTTTGAGGCTAATTTCATGGGCAAATGAGTCTGTTTTTACAAGGGAAGGCATTTCTACCTATCCATGTATATCACTGGTTTATACTTGTATTGCTTTCGAATAATTTGGAGGAGCACCATGGTGTTGGAAAATCATATTTTGCTGAGCTTCAGGTGGAATATCGTGATGAAGTTGTGGTAGGATATTTTGAAACAAATCTTAGTACAGTAGAAACTCCATAATTCGTCATGAGTGGGGGAGATGAAATAACGGAAATGACGAATTACAATGATCTTTTCTCATTTTACTTATCTTTTCTCATTTTGCTTATCTTTTCTCATTTTACTAGTTAAGTAACAAAAAAGTAGTATGAACTATATAATTGTAATTTTTGTTGCAATTTATTGAATGTAAAAACGAACAGATGGACATTATACACATTAGACTTGAGTGGCAATGACAAAAAAAAAAAAAGAAAAGCTAAACACTTGCCACATCCCATCAGGTGTGAAATATCTGATTTCCTCTACCTCTTTTCATGGAATAGTGGAAGAATTAGAAAAAACGTCATCGTCATAATTTTTTTTTCATCATTAGCTTCATTTTGAGCACTCAGCACTATTTCTATAATTCCATTGTCATTTAAAATTTCATATCCTACATCAGTACTATCCATGTTTAACCAGCTGCTTACCACTCGCTTATCTTTTCTCATTTTCTAACCTGGAGCAGTTGCTCAGCTAGATTCTAATGTTTTTGTAGGAAGAGGTTTCCAGTATTAACTGATATCGGGAATTCGTCAACTGCACTCATACTTCCTTTCATCCCTGGATGAAACAATCAATGGAGGGATCAACTCCGGCCTTATTCTGATTGTTTTTTTCTTTGAAATGATTTACAAAATGTATAAATATAGGCTATGTTTTAGTAACAAATCAAGGCGGTTTAAAGATAAAATAAGGAGCAAGGAGAAAAAATGAATTTCATACGTATTGAATTTTTTTATTTATAGTTGACAATAAAAGAAAAAAAAAAAAAACCTGACGAATTATGGGGTGACAAAATAACAAGTTTCCAATGTAATCTCATCATTCAATCTGTTGAGCAAACTATGATTTTTCAACACTATTCGACAGCAATATAAAGATGAATAAACCAACGATACTCTGCATGGAACGGTAAAAATGCCTTCCCCTGTAAAAACATACAAATCTACCCATAAATTCACCACAAAAAGTGGTATCTTTAATATCATCTGCATTCAGAAGCTAATAGCAACATTGAGGTCTATGTTCATTATCACTGGATTTTAAACATGTCATTGAAAATCTAATAAAATAAATCCTAAATTATAGTAATAAATAAATAAATATAATAATATAAGATCCTTTGATCTGGTGTCGCTTTATTGACTGAAAGTTTTCCTTTATTTTCAATTAAACAATATTTTTTTTCTTTGCTTTTTATTTCAATGAAGAGTTTATTATGTTTAAAATGCACATTTCCATTAGGAATGTCATAATGTTTTATTTACACAAGTAACTGGTTTGTATGCCAAATGAAAACACTATGTTTTTTCGGTTTCAAAAGTAAATTTCTCCATGAAATCAAACATTATCATTACGTTTAACATATCATTCAAAAGCTTATTAAATTTGTTAGTTTTTGTGAGATTTGACGTTTTGTGGACGGTTTTTTTCGAAAAACTGTGAGCGTTGAAGAGATATAAGACATTGTGACTTCCCCAAATAAGGTGAAGATCATACCAAGTTTGTAAAATTCAAGGTCACAGGTACTCAGTTATTATAGAAAATTTAATGCTAAATCCAATGTGGTCAAAATTTGAAAAATATTTAAACAAAATGGAGATATTACAGCTTTTATGAAGAAAAAAAAACGTGGTTTCCTCAAAAAAGTCTTTGATTTATCGTATGTCTGCAACGGATTAGAATAGAAAGGTGAGGTCTGCGGCATTTTGCTACATTTTTGACCTAGTTTTACCCAATTTTTTTTTTTTTTTTTTCCACTAAGAGAAACACCCTGTATACATAAATATAAACGAAAAGCTAGGACAATACCTTCTTAAGTTGGTGGTACCCTTTTCAAGGAAATCGATCAATCTTCCAGGAGTGGCAATAACTATTTCCACACCTCTTTCAAGGTCTCTTGCTTGAGGTCCTTTGGGAGCACCGCCGAAAATACAAGTGTTTCTGATCATGGACGAAGAGCCAAACTCCTGAGCCACACTCTGAATTTGCTGAGCAAGTTCACGTGTAGGGGCTAGAATAAGTGCAATTGGGCCATCACCTCGAATCAGACGATCTTGATGATTGATGTGCACTGCAGCTGGCAAAATATACTTAAAAAAAAAGAAAAAAAAATTAAATCCTTGACTCCAATTGGAAAAAAATAAATAAATAAGTGAAAAAATTCACAAATTTTTCAACACAAGGTAAGTTCAGTTCATGCTTACATTAACTAGCTTAATGGTTACACAAAACTTATAAACCCACTACCTAAAAAAAAAAGCTCAATAAAATACTTACAGCAAGTGTTTTTCCGGAACCAGTTTGGGCAATGCCAACCAAATCCCTCCCAGATAAGGCAATGGGCCATCCTTGGGCTTGTATAGCTGTTGGTCTAGCGAATCCCTGTCGTATTATTTCTGTCATAAGATAATCAGGGAAATTGCCTTCTTCAAAGAACTGAGAGGGCGCTGGCACTCGATTTCCTTTAATGGTTATTTCCCTTGAAAGACGGAAAAGGACAACTTCCTCTTCGCTCCTACTTAAGAAAAAATAATAATGAAAACAATAAAATTAAAATCATAACATAAGAATAACTTACGTTCCTCCATGATAAATCATCAGTCGTAGTTACAACTGAAAATGAGATAACCCCATAATCCATTGGAAGCCTGCAGTTGCAACCATCACTGACAGAATTTCGAAATTAATATAAAATGAATAAAATACGAAAATTAATAAAATTATGATTGGTAATTTATTATAATTCAACACAGTAACTTGAAGCAAATCTGGCTGCTGAGATTCTGCTAAAGATTAATTAAACAAAAAAGATTGACTTAGTTAATCAATACCAATTATTTTATTTCAGTTTGTTGCGTAAGTTTTTAATATGAATTTCTCTTTTATAACATTAATTGTGAGGATAGTGGTCAACTTCATTTGGTAATTGGAGACAAACAATTGATTATATTCACTTGGATCAAATTAAAGTTAAGACAAACTGATAAGCTGCAAAAAGAAATTAACAATAGTGGGTCATCGTATGGATTTATAACCAAAAGGGAAAAAAAAAATTTAAAAAATCTAAATAGCCAATTTCAATTATTTTAATATAAAAGATTATAATCTGTCAATTTGACAGTACAGTAGCTGTACTTCAGTATTGCATTACTGGGCAGTAGAAATATGGGTAATGTAAAGAGTAGGTTTTATAGACAATTCTATACTTTTTTCATTGTCTAAATAAGTGGAATTACTTTAAAACTAATTAAACATTAAATGGATTAAATAAAATTAAACAATGCATTATCTCATGATACATAAGATCACTCCATTGAATTGCCAGGGTTAATAAATATGAAGACATTATCGGTTCAACTCAAGTAGTAAAATTATTATTTTCTTCCTATTATTTAAAATTTGTCAACTCGGTAAAAAAAGGAAAGAGCATTGATAAGTTATGCATCTGAGATCAATTGTACCTACTCTGATGATGATTTCATGCCAATTCCTACTATGTAAAAAAATTATGTATATTTAATATATATACTATAATACTTGAAATGATTAGTTCACATTCTTGCATGTATTGTACAGTAATAAAAATGTATAATTAAATACACTAATATGAACATTTTAAAAATTCAAGTATTGAGGAACAAAATAAAAATTAATAAATCTTATCAAAGGTACCTTTCTGCATTGGCCTTGTGAGGAACATAAAAATTCTTTTGAAATGGCATCAAAGCAGTTATATCCCATTGTGGTTTTTTAAGATTATCTCCAGGTTGTGTTTTTCCCTTATTGTTGGTAGGACTGCCTAAGGGTGAACCCTCGTTGCTAGATTTCTGTTGCTGCTGCTGCTGCTGCTGAGGTTTCTTTTTCCCATTTAAGTGTGCACCATTTTGGTTATAACTGGGCTTTCCACCCTTATTGTAGCCAGGATTATAGCTTCCGTAAATGTTACCATTAGGCCCACCTTGATTGGGATTCCAAAATCTTTTGTTACCTCCATATCCCTGCTGCTCATTCCCATGCCTATAACTGTAAATTATACAAACAATAAGAATACTTTAAATGATTATTTTCTTAATGAGGAATCTGTAAATAACTTTATTTGTTTTACATACACTTATAATTTGTATAATTCTATTCTATTATAAAATATTAAATTAGTGAGTTCTTAAGTATCAAATTGGGACAGAGAATTATTCTATTAGAACACGACTGCACCAATGTTGCCCCACAATATTGTATAGGATTATTATCATGGTGTCTACAAATTTCAGTTATCAAAATTCCCTACATATTCCTGACTTTTCAAGAATTTTTTTAGGAAATTCCCGACTTTTTCAAAAATTATTCTTGAAATTCTCGACAAACGATATTGTAAAGCTGTTGCAATAATAATCCAAATGAATCAATGCATACTCTGCTACTTAAAATATCACAGTTAAACAATGAAATACATAAAAATAAGATAATTTTTAAGAAACACACCAATGTCAAGAATTGCCTTTCAGTTAGAAAATAGTTATGAGGTTACACGAGGTTGTCGGATCAAATAACTAAAAAAATATAAGTTTGATCAATTCTTCAATGAAGGAGTTACATATATTGAAATTATTTCATTATTCATGGCATTCACTCCTCTTTATTATTAATAAATCATGTTACATGTTTCGGGAAAAACAATGTCCCATCCTCAGACTGAAACAGTATTTCATTATAATTGCACTACAATATTATTTTTAACATCAAACAAATAAATTCTTAATTTAATTTACACTTTATATATCATTATAATTTAACCTTAAAAAATTATTCTTGGTGTTAACACACTGTGTCAGTTCCATTTACATATCTAAATAATAACTCTTCAACCTTATGGGTACAAGGGTTAATCACAAACTAACTATTGTTATTAGTCCTTAGTTGGTCAATCTATATTATTAATTTATTAATTATACCTGCAAAAAATTGTTCCTGCAGATGACAAAAATCAGTCATAAATAGGTTCTGGGGGAAAATACTGTTCTCACGTTTTTTATGGTTTATTTATCAAACAATCAAAGTTTATTTACTTTTGTAAAACATGTTTGTCGGTATTCTTTTGGCTTTAACTTCAAAACTACTTGTCCGATCCAAACAATTTTTCGTTTCATCTGAAGGCTGGTAAAATTTGCTATGACACCTCATATATAAAATGTTTTTTAAATCCCATGAAATACCCACACCACCATGCTGAGAATTGCACACTGTTGTGAAAATCACTTTTTCAGCACAGTTCTCGTAAATAGTTTCGGTGTTATAGCGAGAAGTAACCTGAAAAAAAGTGGATTTCTATGGGGTTAAAAAAAAGTGGAAGAGTATGGGCTTCTCAGCGTGATGGCGTGAGCATATCATGCTACTTGATTAAAATTTCATATTTAAGGTCTAATAGTAAATTTATCCAGCTTTCAGATGGAAAAATGAAATTTTGGATCAAACTTATATTGAAATTATTTCATTATTCATGGCATTCACTCCTCTTTATTATTAATAAATCATGTTACATGTTTCGGGAAAAACAATGTCCCATCCTCAGACTGAAACAGTATTTCATTATAATTGCACTACAATATTATTTTTAACATCAAACAAATAAATTCTTAATTTAATTTACACTTTATATATCATTATAATTTTACCTTTAAAAATTTTTCTTGGTGTTAACACACCGTGTCAGTTCCATTTACATATCTAAATAATAACTCTTCAACCTTATGGGTACAAGGGTTAATCACAAACTAACTATTGTTATTAGTCCTTAGTTGGTCAATCTATATTATTAATTTATTAATTATACCTGCAAAAAATTGTTCCTATTTTATCAGTGTCTGTTTTGTAGTTAACGGCATTATTGATTGTTTTATTTATGTATATTGCTTCTTTTATTTTTCTATTATGTGTTTTTCTTTCATGTTGTAGGATTTTTACCTTATCAAAATTAAATTTGTGATTCAGTTTTTGTGCGTGTTCTGATAGGGCTGTTTTATTATTGTTTGATTTACTTATTTTTTTTGTGTCATATTTATGTTGATTAATTCTTTTATATAAATTTTGCTTCGTTTCACCAATATAATGTTTATTACAATCAATATTACAATATTGGTGAAACGAAGCAAAATTTATATAAAAGAATTAATCAACATAAATATGACACAAAAAAAAATAAGTAAATCTAACAATAATAAAACAGCCCTATCAGAACACGCACAAAAACTGAATCACAAATTTAATTTTGATAAGGTAAAAATCCTACAACATGAAAGAAAAACACATAATAGAAAAATAAAAGAAGCAATATACATAAATAAAACAATCAATAATGCCGTTAACTACAAAACAGACACTGATAAAATAGGAACAATTTTTTGCAGGTATAATTAATAAATTAATAATATAGATTGACCAACTAAGGACTAATAACAATAGTTAGTTTGTGATTAACCCTTGTACCCATAAGGTTGAAGAGTTATTATTTAGATATGTAAATGGAACTGACACGGTGTGTTAACACCAAGAAAAATTTTTAAAGGTAAAATTATAATGATATGTAAAGTGTAAATTAAATTAAGAATTTATTTGTTTGATGTTAAAAATAATATTGTAGTGCAATTATAATGAAATACTGTTTCAGTCTGAGGATGGGACATTGTTTTTCCCGAAACATGTAACATGATTTATTAATAATAAAGAGGAGTGAATGCCATGAATAATGAAATAATTTCAATATAAGTTTGATCCAAAATTTCATTTTTCCATCTGAAAGCTGGATAAATTTACTATTAGACCTTAAATATGAAATTTTAATCAAGTAGCATGATATGCTCACGCCATCACGCTGAGAAGCCCATACTCTTCCACTTTTTTTTTAACCCCATAGAAATCCACTTTTTTTCAGGTTACTTCTCGCTATAACACCGAAACTATTTACGAGAACTGTGCTGAAAAAGTGATTTTCACAACAGTGTGCAATTCTCAGCATGGTGGTGTGGGTATTTCATGGGATTTAAAAAACATTTTATATATGAGGTGTCATAGCAAATTTTACCAGCCTTCAGATGAAACGAAAAATTGTTTGGATCGGACAAGTAGTTTTGAAGTTAAAGCCAAAAGAATACCGACAAACATGTTTTACAAAAGTAAATAAACTTTGATTGTTTGATAAATAAACCATAAAAAACGTGAGAACAGTATTTTCCCCCAGAACCTATTTATGACTGATTTTTGTCATCTGCTGTATCTGAGAGAATCGCTCAGCCTACAGTCTGATCTCAAATGAAAGCTAATTAAATTTCATACAACTTCATAATATCTGAGATGGGATGTGTATTTTAGGAGATATTTCCCAAAATGAGTGACCATATTGAAAGAACATCACTTTTTAGAAACAAAATGGCCTATTTTCGAAGAACTGTATCTTGGGAACCAATCGCTATGTAGAGCTCAACCTGGTCTCAAATTGTAGAAAATTTACTTTAAAAGTATGGAGAGTGACTATATTGATCAGACGCTTCCTTAACTGACATACTGAGAAAAAACTAAAAAAAAAATCTGAAAATGTTAGCATTAACGACGACTTTATCCCGACTTTCGCAATTTTTTTTTGTAAATTCCCGAATTTTTCCTGACCTCACGAAATTCCCGACATATTCCCGAAGTTCCCGACTAGTAAACACCCTGATTATTTACATAACATTGTGTACTAAATCCAACAATACTTTATTTAGGCACACATAAGAGCAATAAATCAGTAATAATGTAACAAAATGATTGCAAATTATAAGTTTCAAACAAAACACTACTTAACAAACAAACAGATATTGCAGCTCACATTATTTTAACACTTTGTACAACTGGGGACTCAATGGCCCCAGCGAGTTAGGGCATTTCTCACCACACTCAGTACTGAAGGTGTGGGTTCAAATTCTACATGGGCAGGTGAAAATTTATTTTGTGGTGGACCTAAAATATGAATCTTGACCTTCCCACTCTGGGTAGAATAGGTTGGTAACCTGTAGGATAACCCTTCTTTCCTGTCCTAGCTGGAGTGCATAAGGATGTTCCCCAATAAACAAACATCAACTTCGCACAATTTAGTTTTTTTTTAACCTAAGCCAAAAGATGGCTATAAAATAGCAGCTCTTTCACATAAAATTTCTCGCTAGATATGATTTTACAAAAGAATGTAAATCAAAGGTGTTGACGGGAAATCCGTAGTTTGACACAATAAAATGCCCTATGATCTGTTCCCATGGTGTATCAATTTCAGTTATCAAAATTCCCGACTTTTCAAGAATTTATTCAGAAATTCCCCACTTTTTCAAAAATATTTCTTGAAATTCTGGACAAACGATATTTTAATGCAGTTGCAATAATAATCCAAACAAATTCAATCAATGCATACTCTGCTACTTAACATATCAGTTAAACAATGAAAAAAAAAAAAAAAAAAAAAAATGGATAAAAAGAAGATGCAGTCAAAGTAACAACACGTCTAAGAAGGAATTCTTTAATACGTTCCAACTTTTCGATCTGCATTGCAGGTCTTTTTCAGGGCTATAATGAACAAAATACCGGATGTAACAAAAATAACAGACCGAAAAACAGATGACTGGAATACAGAATGGCATAGATAAAAAACAATATACAAAAACCGCATAGAAAAGGTCAGATACATGAATAACTAAGAATACAAAGCAGCAAGGTAAGAATAAGGACAAGACAGGAATGAAAACGGAAAAAAAAAAAAATAATAAATAAAAATTAATGGTAATGGATAAAAGGATAATAAAAAGGGAAGAAGGAAATAAAATGAAAAAATTAAATAAAAATAAATAAATAAAAATACAAATATGGAAAATGGGAAAGAACGAGGGAAATAACGTAGGTGATAAAAGAAAAAAACGGATAAAAAAATGAAGGTGAAGGAAAATAGAAGTTGAAAAGTAAAAGTTAAAAAAAATATATATATGTATATATATATATATATATATATATATATATATATATATATATATATATAGGTAAAAGGGAGAAAAGGCGCGGGACACATGGATACAGAATAGGAAGATGAAAAAATGAAAATATAACAAAAATATAAATGAAAAATGAACAACAGAGAGACTATAAGATAACAAAATAACATATAAATATAAACAGAATAAAAGAGATAAATACAATATTGCCAATGCCATCATGAACAGCGTGCAGCACAAATATAAATCATCCATCTTCTCCATTCACCATACCAGTCAACTATACTTTTATCATTAAATAAATAAATAATTTTTTTTTTTATATTTCACATTACTCAACAAGATGACTTTCATGAAACACATTAATATTGAGTATTGCCATTCGCTTTGAAAATAATTGAGAGGTTACATGAGGTTCTCAGATAAAATAACTCCAAAAATATATGCCCGATCCGAAATATCGTTTTTCCATCTGGAAGCAGGTTGAATTTACTGGGATACTTCATACGATATATGAAATTTTGAGCAAGTCTCATGACATACTCATGCCATCACGCTGAGAACCCCATACTCATGTGAAATTCACTTTCTTTCAGTATATTTCTCGCTATAACTCCGAAACTATTTACAAGAACTGTGCGGAAAAAAAGTGGTTTCCAGAATAGTGTGGGATTCTCAGTGTGCTGGTGTGGGTATTTCATGAGATTTAAATAACATTTCATATATGAGGTCTCATAGCAAATTTGACCAGCTTTCTGATGAAATAAAGAAATTTCGGATCGGACAAATAGTTCAGGAGTTATAGCCAAAAGAGTACCGACAAATGTGTTTTCGGAGTGTGCTACTTACCGCAACTTAGTCAATCTTTGGGCCTTTGTGGTGGACAAACCGCTGAACCGACTTTAATGTAATCTTATTAAAAAGGGATGTTTCACAGTTTCCGACAAAATATTGTATTTTTTCCTTCCCCACAGCTCTAAAACTATTGACTGCGTAAAAAAATGTATCCAAATTATATGTCCAATTATTATCCAAATTATATGTTAGAGTCCACCGTTTCCAAGATATTATCAAAAAACCCAAACATATGACCCCCCACCATTAGCTCATCCCCAGGAGCGGGGACTTTTACTATGTTTACCTTTTAACTACTTCTAACGAAGCCCTGAAGTAAAACATTATCACATATTTCATGCACTCTACAACATTAACTGACTAGACTGAACTGTACGGGATTCTCAGTGTGCTGGCATGGGTGTTTTACAGAACTTGATCAAACTTTCACACATGGACCGGATAGTAAATTTAACTAGCTTTTAGATACAAAAATAGATTTTTAATCAGACAAATAGTTTCAGAGTTACGAGTAAAAAATTCTAACTCTTTCCCCCTCTCCCCTAGCCAAACCCCATACTATATCACATTCTGAGGTATAAGGCAAGCACTCAAGCACGCACGCATGTACTCACGCATATACACTACATACGGTTTATATTAGTTTTCTTTTTTGTGTAAATGTAATTTGTACTTTTAGGTACCATAATGTTAGTACAAGCATTTTAGTATGCAGGTATATAAAACAATGTTTGGTAATGACATAATTATGAAAGCTAATTAAATTTTCTACAACTTCATAATATTTGACATGGGATTTGAGCAGGGAGTAATGGAGCATAAGCATGCAAAAGTTTCGAGCGCAGTTTCTCTTCTGAAAGTCGTTCATTATGATCAAAATTACCTACCTAGCGTTCTCCCAAAACCAGACACTTTTGACCATCTGGGCTTCAGGAAAAACATGTTTCATGTTAAAAAAGAATTTTGTAAATTAGTTGTTACATATATACAGGATGAATAGTCGATAATGTTTCAGGGCAGATGTTTACTTTAGGTTCCGAGATTCAGAATTAGATGAGCGAGTAACGGTGCATGAGCATGCAAAATTTTCGGATGCAGTTTCTTTTCCGAAAGCGTGTAGTTTCCTTAATAAAAATTTAAGGGAGAATATTTTTTGCTATCCATTTGTCGCTAAGACCTACCGTTTAGGAGCTGTATGAAAAAAAATAAAATCTAGCTATACCAGTGTAGTGACCTTAAGTCTCAAACTTCTGCAATATAGCAGTACACTACAGATTCACACAATACATTTGTTGGCAGACTGAACCAACACAGTGTTTCCACCACGGAATCCCAGTAAACTATAATTTACCATGTTATCCCTCATTTACCAAAGTTACCCTTTCACAAACTACCCAAGCTTTTCACTAATAAATGTAAAAACTACTTTCTGAATCTAAAAATAAATACACTAAAGCCATAAGTAAAATAAGATACATAATTACGGCTAGTGAGTAATTAGGACTTAAGTAAAATAGAATTATGAAAAACCAATAAGAAAATTTTATTCTTTTTTATTATTATTATATTAAATAATATATATTTTGTTTCTTTGATGTTTATCGTTGTTCCACATCATTAATACAGCTTAATTAAATATTTTTGTTTTAAAAACACTAAAAAGAATTATAAACTAGATACTGTTTAATTGTTATCCACTTATAAAACCCTAGTATACTTGGCAGACCCAATCGCAGTCTCATTAGAATTGGATTAAAACTTGCAAGATAACCTGACGAGGTTAAATTATAAAAAAGTAAAAGTACTGATTATTTTTGAATCAAATATTAAAAATTTCTTAAGCACTACTAATTTACTGAAGTGAAGCACTAGCCAATAAGACATAATTAAATCATAAAAGCTACTGGTCTCCGAGCTCTTACATTTACAACCACAACCTTATTAATTCTAATTGTAATATTTCTTATACTAATGCCTTTTTTAGTATTGGTATATTTTCTAGCGACTACCTGCATTTTTTCTTAATTATTGTTAAAAACAGTATGAGGCCAATTAGAAGTCATTAATAATGGCATTATCACAAACATAATAATAGTACATTACTTATATTATTTTCCAAAGTGACTTGAATGAGACAATAATTGACTCCTTGATTTTTATAAAAACAAGATTAATTAATAGAATTGGATGCCCTAAAAATACAATAAACTACCCCTAACAAGGGGAGGACACACTCAGTCTCTCACGGATTTTGTTGGCAATTTTTTTGGAGGTTCCTGGTCAAAAAATATTAGACACATATTTTGCCGTTCCGACCAATGGGCCCTAGAAGCCGAGAAAAAAAAATAAAATAGCATTAAACTAATTTATTTTTTATATCGAGTTTAAAAAATGATATATCGACATAATTCTTGCACCAAGATTTTCAGTTTTGATTGCGAATTAAAGGAAAAATACAGTCGCTCCATAGATTTTGGTTTAGGTTAATTAAATTCTAAAAAAATGATTAGTTTTTCAAGCAAACTACCTCTATAGATTTTTTTCACACAAAAATTGAGGTCAGATTCTAATTCAGCACCCTCAAAAACATTAAAAAACGGTTATTCAACAAAATCAAAAAATATCATTTTTTTCACCCTCTTCCAGGAAAATGAAATTTTAAAACCGATTATTGGTTACATACCTTTAAATCGTCATTACTTTGTCATGCAATTCACTGGTTGGTATCGCTGGAAAGAGGAGGGTCTCAGCTTTCTTTTGATGTATATAAATGTAAAATTCGATGAACAAAAACCTATTAAAAAAATTGGAAAATCCGAAAAACATTTTGATTTTTAACTTGAGTTTGAAACCAGATAGGATGATGAAACCAAATACATTTCAAGCGTATTACCACCATATATTTTGTGTAAAAAAATAAAGTTGATACGTAAAACCGTCTAAGCGTAATTCACATTTTTATCAATTTAAACAAAGTTGCCTACCATTTATTTGGTCAGGCAAACTTTGAAGCTTACAAACTTTTATTTTTCTATTTGGATGAAATTTCGTATTTAAGGGTTCTCTTGAATGCTGAATTCGAATCCGATATCGGTTCTTGTGAAAAAATTATATTGAATATACTTCACTTGAAAAATTTTAGCTTTTACACTGTAAAATGTGATAGAAAATTCTTTTAGCCCTAGAATTCCATCTCAACACCCTCAAAACTCAGGAAACGTAGGCATATATATGGAAATCAAAAAAAAAAAAAAAAATATATATATATATATATATATATATATTATTTATATATATACTAATTGGGAGAAATAATTTGTTATTTTAATTATTATTAAAATAATTATAATTATTAATTATTTATTGTAATGATAACTTATTACAAATTAATATTTACATTATATACCGACAGAACCACATATTAGATTTGATTGTTAAGTATTTACAATTTTTATTTTATTCTTCAAACCAGGAACACATCTCTAACCCGTTTTGTAATCTTTGTTTACTGGGTTCTAATAACTGAAGCTTAATACATTACAATTTCGGATAATTATTGACTTACCCTCGTATAATGTTTTTATGTCAACTATCACAATCATATTTTAACATGTTCAACTGCAAAATAAAATAAAAATTGTAAATACTTAACAATCAAATCTAATCTGTGGTTCTGTCTGTATATAATGTAAATATTAATTTGTAATAAGTTATCATTACAATAAATAATTAGTAATTATATTTATTTTAATAATAATTAAAGTAACAAATTATTTCTCCCAATTAGTATATATATATATATATATATATATATATATATATATATATATATATATATATATATATATATCTATATATATATATATATATATATATATATATATATATATATATATATATATATTATATAAATATATATATATATATATATATATTTTTTTTTTTTTTTTTTATTGATTTCCATATATATACATACGTTTCCTGAGTTTTGAGGGTGTTGAGATGGAATTCTAGGGCTAAAAGAATTTTCTATCACATTTTACAGTGTAAAAGCTAAAATTTTTCAAGTGAAGTATATTCAATATAATTTTTTTTCACAAGAACCGATATCGGATTCGAATTCAGCATTCAAGAGAACCCTTAAATACGAAATTTCATCCAAATAGAAAAATAAAAGTTTGTAAGCTTCAAAGTTTGCCTGACCAAATAAATGGTAGGCAACTTTTGTTTAAATTGATAAAAATGTGAATTACACTTAGACGGTTTTACGTATCAACTTTATTTTTTTACACAAAATATATGGTGGTAATACGCTTGAAATGTATTTGGTTTCATCATCCTATCTGGTTTAAAACTCAAGTTAAAAATCAAAATGTTTTTCGGATTTTCCAATTTTTTTAATAGGTTTTTGTTCATCGAATTTTACATTTATATACATCAAAAGAAAGCTGAGACCCTCCTCTTTCCAGCGATACCAACCAGTGAATTGCATGACAAAGTAATGACGATTTAAAGGTATGTAACCAATAATCGGTTTTAAAATTTCATTTTCCTGGAAGAGGGTGAAAAAAATGATATTTTTTGATTTTGTTGAATAACCGTTTTTTAATGTTTTTGAGGGTGCTGAATTAGAATCTGACCTCAATTTTTGTGTGAAAAAATCTATAGAGGTAGTTTGCTTGAAAAACTAATCATTTTTTTAGAATTTAATTAACCTAAACCAAAATCTATGGAGCGACTGTATTTTTCCTTTAATTCGCAATCAAAACTGAAAATCTTGGTGCAAGAATTATGTCGATATCATTTTTTAAACTCGATATAAAAAATAAATTAGTTTAATGCTATTTTTTTTTTTTTTCTCGGCTTCTAGGGCCCATTGGTCGGAACGGCAAAATATGTGTCTAATATTTTTTGACCAGGAACCTCCAAAAAAATTGCCAACAAAATCCGTGAGAGACTGAGTGTGTCCTCTCCTTGTAAGTATTAAACTAAATGACAAATTTTATAAAAGAAAAGAACTCCGGAATCATGGAAAATATTTATGATAGGCTATAACCTATTATAGGTATTATTGGCAGGAGTGTTGACTTATCATCATTTATACTCTAATCATACAAATAAAAATGTATCCAAAGATAAATATTTTTAACAATGAAAATGAATGACTAAATTAATTATAAAAAAAAAATTATTTGGTAATAATTAATTACTAATTTAAGTAATGAAAGTCTAATGAACTAGAATAAAATGTATCAGATAACCATAGAATACAGAAAACAAATAAATATTTGTTATACATACAAATTTTTCATGAACTCAAATCAAGTTAAAAACAAGTTCATTCTTTTAGTTCAAGTAATTAAGAATAATGAATTAAATGATCATAAAGACATTTATATGTAAACTTAAGGAAGTTCAAAATATCTTTACAAAACATTAAAAATACTAAATATTTATATATAAGAGAAGAAAATCTACCTTTCAGAATTAGCAATCAGCATATAAATTTATTCGGGTAATCTCAGTTGAGGGAGCCAAGATATCATCACTAAGGTAGATTTAAATAATGAAAAAAAAAAAAAAAAATTGGGTACATTTTTCACTACTGCACAGGTAAATAAAATGTGTAAATTTAAAAAAGAAAAAAATTATTTATTGATATAAAAGTTTTATAAGGTTCTTGAGGTTCAATCAATAAAATTACAACTTATTTTGGCGACTATATTGTTCTCATGATCATTCCCTACAGTGAAAAAACAGGTTACAATAAAATAACATGAGTTACACAGGTTATTTCAAAACATTAAGTTAGCTACAATATAAATAAATAAAATATATATATATATATATATATATATATATATATATATATATATATATATATATATATATATATATATATAGTTAAATATTCTAATGCCTGTTTTTATATATATTTATATCGTAGCTAACTTTATGTTTTGAATTAACCTGTGTAACTCATATAATTTTATGGTAACCTGTTTTTTCACTGTAGGACATGATTATGAGAACAATAGTCTCGAAACGTCGACAAAAGTTGTTATTTTATTTATTGAACTGCAAGAACCTTATTAAATATCTAATAGTAACAGTCAAGAGAATATCTATACAATTTATATTATTATATAAATATATATATATATATATATATATATATATATATATATATATATATATATAAAAAATTTAATTTTAACTAGTTGCTTGATGCAAGAGCAATAGGATAATCATTTAATTCTAGAATATAATAAATGTTTATGACCATGTTTATAGGAAGGTAAATAAAAACATAATATATGCTACTTTCTTAATATATAACCAAAGGATAAGAAAATGAAACAACATGCGCTGAATAACAACATAATTATTATCTCTAAGCAATTTTAAATTTCTGTTATCATAAAATAGTTGTGAGTATTAAAAAACAAAATTGTTAAATCAGATACAGAACAAACACGGTCTTAAATTAACTAAGTAATAATAGAATCTTAAGGATTTAAGGGTATTACATAATATTATTTCCCAACAAAATCTTGCATAGAAACATATGTTATGAAACCAGACAGTTTACTTTGATTAAAACCATAATTCAGATTTTAAATAATAATCAAATTCAGCATTACTAAATAATATTTCATAATAATTCAAACAAAAGATGTCAATAATCTAATTGAGCTATAACTGTGTTCAAAGATACTAAAAGAATAACCATACTGAGTTCATAAATAATAAAGTTATTTAAGCAGAGATATGTTTCTAAAAACATTAAAGTAAATGTGAATTATTGAGTCAAGTGAAAACAAATAAACTAACACATTATAATGACTAAGCAAAAAAAAAAAAAAAAAAAAAAAAAAAAATATATATATATATATATATATTAAATTTAGGAGTCAACACTAGATCCATTTCCCTAATAAATAAAATCCAAATAACTGGTAATATTCTAAATTTATGAGTCTAATATAAAAATCTGCACAAAAGAATTAAAATTCCTGACTACGTTAATTAACATAACTAAATATATGCAATTTGCTATCAATTGTATTAATAAAAAACTTCTTAAAATAATTGGCAATACATTGTACATATTCCTCAAAATGGCTGGATCTAGGTCACCTCCCTTCCAGCCGCTAAGCTGAAGAAACGATAAAAACGAAAATAAACAATGAAAATATTAACTTACAGGTTTTGGCTGCCACTGTATACGGTACCGTACATATTTTTCTAGTTTTGTCCTTCAGAAATGAAGGAATGGTAATGTAATAGGTGTTCGACTTGACTCCGTCCTCAGTATAGTGATTTCCTGAAAGAATAAAAACGTTTAATTGTATCAATATGTAGTTTAATCCATTAAACATCGATAAAACAAAAATAATATCCATAGAAACAAAAATAGTAATACATGACGAAAACCAACCTTCCAGATCGGTGAACAAAGAGAAAATGGCAGCGGAACAGCTTCTTGATTGGACGGGTGGTCTACCGCATACGTGGCGTAATATGGCGCATGCGCAATCACTGTCGAATAATTTAGTTCTTTAAAATGAATAGTAGAAATTTTAAATAGCGAAGTACCCAATGAATTCGTAGTTAAAAAAAATAATAAATGTTAAAGAAATCAATCGTTAAGTTTTCTCAAAGGTTTCAAGCATTAGATTTAAAGATAACACTATTTTCTGTTTTATTGATCTACACCAAATGCCTTTATAATCAATCAAATCTTTTCTTAAAATTGATTTCACTTCTACTTTCAATTACAATTGAAAAGAACAATTTAGTACAAAAGTTATTAAAAAAAAATAAAAAAATAAAATAACACTAGAATTGAGTAAAATCATAATATTGTTCATTATTCTTCAAGTTCATTATTGACTAATCGATGGAGTTAGGAATTTATTTTTGTCAAACCACTGATAACTATATTGTAAAACTTTTTCATGTGAAAGTCGAACACAGTTGTTATTGATTTAAAAAAATATTAATTTACGGGATAAACTAAATTATAATTAACTGATTATTTTGATTATGATAATTTTATAAATAAATCTGTAATCTAAATTTGTACCTTCTTTTTCATTAAACCTATTTCTATCTTTCATACTTTGTATTATTATGGAGCAATAAAAATCCATTAGTCATGAAAGCAGTTCAATTAGCTGCCATGAAATAAAGTTTCCCATTAAAATTAAGATTAAAACTAAGAAATTTGATAAGAATAACTCATAAAAGTAAAGCACGAAATTGCTTATACAAGTAAAAATACAATAATCATTATAATTTTGAGAATCGAAAGTCATCTACATACATATACCTACATAATTTTTAAAGAATGTGTTAAGCATGCTGCATAAATTTTAGATTCATGTAGGGTTTATTATTGATTTTTATGATTCTTCAACTCTTCCACCCAAGTATTATTAACCCAACTCGCTTAAATGGCAGACCATTGGTTATATGATACATTAGATAAGACATGTTACTCCAAACCAACTTCAGATTCTCATATCAATAATAATTGATACCCATGTCTCTCATATCTATATGTTAGATATAGAACTCTAGGAACAGGAGTACAAGACAGACTGCGAAACAATTTGGAGAAAAACGTCCCACCCTCTTCGGTTCCATGTATATGTGTATAATATACACTTTAAAAAAAGTCTGTGTACACCCATTATTGAAATACTTAGTCATGCATATTTTTAGTCTTATAACATCTGTTATCATACAAGGAAGTAAATAAAAAATAAATGTTTTTCTCATTATGGAGATTGAAAAGAAACTTCAAAAGATACATCTCCGAGAAAGAGATGATCAAATACCATGGTTCGCTGCACTTGAATTTCATTTGTGTCTTAATGTGTCCACATAAACATTATGTTTATAACATATTGGTCCAAAGACTGGCGCAACCAAGGAGGGGGGGCTTAAGGGCTGAAGCCCCCCTTCCCCCCCCCCCCCCAGACGACCGAAACTACTAATTTTTTTTCTAAAATCACGCAATGAATTAAATTTAGACTTTAAGGATCATTTTCCCATATTATCATTATTGTAAAATAAAAAAAAGTAAAAATATACAAATATAGTGGAATATTTAAACCCAGCCCCCCTGATAGTAATCCTGGTTGCGACACTGGGTCCATAATTCAGTCAATTACTTTAAGTTTTCCAACAGTAGATGCACTAATTCGGCCAGACCATGATTACACCCCACCCACTATTTAACAGTGGGGTTTAAATTTTTAGTCTCTAGCCCTGTTTTTGGTTTTCACCACGCTAACTGTCCATCAGATGAAAAGACATTAAATTTACATTTATCACTGAATAAAACTTGTTCCCAGAAACTATTTGGCTTGCTAACATATTCTTTTGCGACATTTAGACGTTGTACCCTATTAACTTTACTTCTGAAGGGTTATTTCCTGGCTGACTACGAATTATATCCTGCATTTTTTTTTATTATGTTCAACAATGTAAGTGGTGTAAGTTTAATGTCATAATCATTTTCTAGCAAACCTGCGATGGAGGCGACCTTAGTTTTGGGGTTTTTGTGAATAGTTTTCAAATTTTCTCGCATATGTACCCATTAAAGTTATATTGGACGTCCAAACCTTCACCGACTGTGAAAGTTCCCAGTTTTTTCAAACGTGTTGATTTTTTCATATCATGGAATTATTTTCAGGAATTGTTTTGCTTATTTCCCCCCAATTTTTTTTTTTTTTTTTTTTTTTTTTTTAAATCCTCCATTTAATTTTATTTATAAACATAAAATAACTAGCTTTTAGGATCTTGGATTGCCTGTTGGCATTTGAAGATCGGTGTCTTCGGCTGCTGGTGGGTCCTCTGTAGACCGATGGTCTTGTATCTTCTATGATGAGCGAGGAGTCACTGCTAGCAGTGGGGGCACTAGTGGGTCAGTCTGTAGAGCCTGAACCCGCTAAGGGGGTCAAACCTCGCCACCTCGTAGGCGGGGCTACGTCCCTAAAGAGAGGGTTAGCACAATGTTTTAGCCCGTCAAAAAATTTGACGTGACGGCGGCCAATGAAATTCGGGATGGAAGGCATCCTCAGCTGTTCGAGGATGTGAGTGTTTTTGGCCCTCTCTAGGCAGGTACGACGTACGATTCGCCGAAGGACGGAGTTCTGGAACGTCTGGAGTGCACGGAGAGTACTTTTATACATATGGTGTAGCAATGGAGCTCCATGTAGGAGGGTGGGTCTAATGATAGATTTGTAAATCTGTAGCTTGAGGTGGAGGGACAGTTGGGGAGAGGTCAGAAGATGATGGAGGCGATAGGTTTTCGCCCTGGCCTGCTTGATTCTACTTTTCACGTGGGTGGTAGACGTGAAGTGCCGGTCAAAGTTAACCCCAAGATATAGGACGGAGCTGGAGATGGCTGCTTCACGTTGTCCACCGTGAAGTGCTTTGGCAATCTTTGGGATTTCCTTTTTTTGGCAAAGGACATCACGATGGCAACGGTCTAAGGACATCCCCCCAAAACTTTTCTTTCTTTCTTAAATTATGACTAGTTTGCTGATTTCTACGAGAATCTTCATAATGAGAATAAATATAATTTTTAATTTACTTCCTTGCACGGCAACAGATATTAAAAGACTGAAAATAGCTTAGAAGAGTACAATGCCAGTAATCCTCCAGAGGATTAACAAGTTTTGGTTGGATATTTTCTGTCCAAACAGTGTACGCAGACTTTTTTGGTATACATTTTGTTATTAGATTAAGTAATTTCCGTATAATTTTGTTGGCGTAATTTCGGAATTATAGTACTATAATTCCGAAATTACGCCAACAAAAGAATATTTGTTTGATGTGTGAGTTCGCACATTCATTTGAATTACGGTAAATCCATAACAAACTTTCCAAATAAAGCTACTTACTTAAAAAAACATGAATAAGTATTTCAATAATGGGTGTACACAGACTTTGTTCACCAACTAAATATCACTAGTAAGTGTAATGTATCTTGGATGTTTCTCCCAACTTCCGATTCCGATGGACTCACTAACGAACAAACAAATGAGGATGACTCTTCTCCTATCCAGATTAGCTAGAGTGGGTGGCAGGTTTAAACGCTCCAATCACACATTTTGAGTTTAAAATGTTTGAAACCTCGCAATCATGGATCTCTCAGAGATAAAACACTCATTATCTATAGGTACACTGTAGTTTTTTTAGACACGCGTTCGAGTCTTCGGGTTAATATTGCTCTAGTAAATTGTGGTCTAAGTTGAAAATTAGATATTTAAGTATAGGAGCATGGTTGTGTGGAACATTGTATAATGAAAACCAGCAAAGAAGATGTCAAACAGCAATCTGAAAATTAGAATCTTAGTAGCCAGAAGTAAGCAAGTAGCTTGAATCGACAATATCCTAGCTGAATAAGAAGTTTTGTTTATACCTTACATATAAGTCGATCAAGAATTGTTTCCCTAAAAATCTTTTATAAGATGCCGATTTGAAATAATTCTAGGGAGTTTAAATTAGGAGATAAAGGTATTGAAGGAGTGGAGTTTCATAAAGCTGAGCTTGTCCACAATGTGCTGTGGTTTGGTCTCCGCTAGGAAATACTGCCCTAATTGAAAGTAATTCCTGTTGAGGCTGTCTGGTGAACTTTAGAGGAGGTTAAAATAGGGTTGCCATAACAGTCTAGGAACTGACCGGGACACAATTCAAAACCCAAGAAAATTAATAGGTTCAAAGTGTTACACGCAGTCTGATATGAACTTTACAATGAATACTGACAAACTGAAGGGATTTGAGGGCCTAGAGTAAGGAAAATAAAGAGTGCAAACTTAACGCTACGAAACAAGACAGTGTTCCCTGTGATCTGGCGGCGCGGAGCTGCAGACGCATAACGTCGAAGATTACCCAAAGAATTATGAACGCACTACGACACCGAAAGTATAATATTACGTCGCTGAATTGTAAACCGCTGAAGGGGTAACCAAATATACCGTAATTACTGTATATTCTCGAACTGGGACATATGATGGGACGACCGGGACGGAACACGGGGATGCTGGTGACATGTCTCGGTGTACCAGGACGTATGGCTACCTTAGGTTGAAGGGACTGGTGAATTGTTCCATTATATTCATCTACAGGATCTCCTTGCGGTCACTCGTGTCTGTATTCTGCACTTGAGTGGCTTTTTCCTGAATTCCGAAAGCGATACTCCCTCAGTTCTTTCCTATTCCAATCCTACATTCTTAACCATTTTTTTACTCTCCTTCCTTGCCGTCTCGGATACACTGGGTTTCCTGGCTGGAAGGGTGAGGACCGGGAATTAATTCCACCCTATATTAGTCAGGTTCGAACCTGTGATCTTCCAAATGCAATGGTGAGCCAAGCCCAGTAAATATTCTTAACCTAATTACTCTGTGATCATCTTCACACTTCTTGAATACAATGTATCAGCTTATTAGTGTCAAACTTTCAGCCTGTATACCCTCTCCCTTAGAAAAATCTGTTATAATTTGTGCTAATTCCTTCTAGAATTCCATATATTGGTGAATTGTTCATTATTTTTAATCTTAGGGGAGGTAACTCCCAGAACAAAATTTATTTTGTTTTCATTTCAAACCATGCAATGCAGAATCCCACAGCACTATGCAGAAAAGCTCAGCTACAAAGAACTCCACTCCTTCAATCCCACAATTCTAAACTCTCCAGAATCATTTCAAATTGGCATCTTTTAAAAGATTTGTTGATAAACAATACTAGATAGACATAGCATGAAAGATATACATGAAAATTCTTATTCGAAACAATTCAAAAACATATCACATGTCAAGTTTAACCACAATTTCCCAGTCTCATTCAACCCATTTTTCCGTACTCATCCTTTCCCCTCTACCTTGACTAGACAGAGATGAGCTAACCCAGATTTGTGTCAACCCTGATAAACCATACTGCTTGGTAAAGAAATTAAACATTACAGCACTCATAAATGTTGGTAAAAAAATTGGTCTGTTTATATCAGATGGTTATTAGAACGCCGAATAGTTTTTGGCTTGCTGTGTTACACATAGCCTGGAGTTTATTAAGTAATTTTATCTTTATCAATAATAGATCTTGTTCTTAGCGACACAATAGCTCCCAACTATCGGTGTCTGTTTGTTTTGATGTATTGAATTCTTTTCTATTCTACCTGTAACCATTTCTAATCTAATTAGTGGCAATTAGGAGATGATTACTTAATAATGTTGGTGGATGTATTTCATTTAATGATCTATTAAAATAAAAATAAGTAAAAACCTATGTCTGGATGATTTTACACTTTACTCCTGGGTCAGCAAGCAATTTACATTATACACATTACAGGCTATTGACATTATATGGCACCTATCTGAGGTGTTGAGAATCTTGAGCCGGCATCGCAGGATCCTTCAACAACTGCTCCCTGGCACAGGATGGCCTTCAACAACTGTAGGTCTCCTGGCATCCCAAGACCTCTACTTATTTTCTGGATCCATCTTATAAAGTGGTATATTCCATCCATCCTTTAATTTCTTCTTTCGAATCTTTTGTTTGAAAAATTTTTCTTGGGTGTTAAAGGTACCTTTTACATGAAGGGCCAAAGTCGGGTCAGAGCTCATAGGGTTCAAGACTTTAAATTCAAATTGTTAATAAACTCTCATTTTTCATTTTGTCTACTTATTTATTTTATTCTTTTTTGGTTTCATTTTTTTTCCTTTCCTCTCTTTTTTATTTTTTCAACATTTTTTTGTTTTACCCCTGATATTGGACATCAAAGATTTGGCTGAAACGTGGGCAAATAAAATAAAATTTGTTAACATTGAATTAATTTTTTGACTGACCCCACCCAATATCTCTTTCAACTTATTAATTTGGTATCAATAAATACATTACAATCTCCAAGCTGTGCTCTCTTGGGAGCAACAGACCTAAACTCTGCTGTTCATAAGCTTACTTAATACACAATCTCATTTGACAATACAACTTATATTGTTGTTGGCATGTCCACACAGAAGAACTCAATCAAAGGATCTTTTTATTACTAAGGTATTTATTTATAACTGTAACATTGTAGCTATAAGTACTAGTTTAGATTAAGGATGGGATATGGCATCCAAAATAACAATATCGGTATCTAATAATAATTGTTAAAAGTATATCGGTGCATCAGTCCTGAATAATAGAATGTCGATGGTATCATATCAATGTCACAATTGGAAAAATACAAGTACTACTATTGAGATTGTTACACAAAAAGAAATTTTAACAGAATTAACAATATTTTATTTAAATGGTTTTTCTTGCTTCCTTTGAAACTTTTTTTTTTAACAAGCTATCGCCTCAAAATATCGATGGTTGACCAAATCAATAAAATTAATTATTAAGTTCTGGGGGGTAGCATTGAAACTAAACTACCCCTAAGCCAGTTTTTCCATTCCTCAGGTTCTTTTTCTCTGATAGTAATAAATGGTGACCCTATATATAGTACCATGTCATCTATAACTTCTTGTCTATTTTGCTTTAAAAGCATAAGAAATTAAGGAGTCCAGTCAGACATTTGCACCATATTTTATTAAGTATCCTGGGTTTTGCCTTTTTTCATACTTTTGAAAGCTGACCATCCATCATTGCTATCACAAAACCTAATTAACGATTGATCTGGACACATATTCTTTCCCCATTTTAATTTGTTGCAGTTCTCTCCTTTCCTTAAAATACATTTCCAAGTGCTTTATTTTTACTAAAAAACAAAACAAAAAACTTTGATACTGCTAAATGAACTACATTCTTGTAAATTGTAACTTTAACAATTTTTTTTTGCATTTGCACTACAGACTTTAGCCTTTTTCAACTCAGTCCATTGAAAAACAATTTTTACAAGGGACATGACAATCCAAGTTTTGGAATAAAGGATATAAGATGAACAGTAGTGTTTTCAGGTTTACGCTCTTTATTTATTTTAGAGTCAAGTTTCTTTATACATTTTATGATAGCATTTTTAAATTTATTATATTTACACCAGGTTAGTGCTGATAATAACGTGCACTTTCAATCTACAAATATTTGTTTTTCATCTGAGACTTCTAAAGCTACAAATCTGCTCTTAATCTTAAGGTAAAATTTTTACATACAATCTATTTCAAGAGTAGTCCAGTGGCTCCAGAGAAGGTGAATGTTGCATGGAGATATGCACAGCAAAATTTTTGTTCTGGGTGCTTCCCTTACCCATATAGATCATTTTTATCGAAGGTACGCATTTCTGCTATGGGGAGCTTTTTTGCAAAATGGCCGCCGAGGTCCGCAAAATGACATCAGGGAAATCCATATATCTCTTAAACTAGTCTCTCTAGCAAATAATTCTAAAGGACAAATTTTGCTCAAAACACTTTCTTACATTTAATAAAGGTATTTAAGTTTTAAGTTTTTTTATTTTATTTTTATTATTTTTTTTTTGTACTTCAACCTGGTCAGATAATACATATTTAAAATGATGAATAGTACAATATTTAAAAAATATAGAACATGAGAATATCATAATTTTATCTCTAAAACATCTCGTTCCAGCAAATATTAATAAAGGACAACAAATCATTAGAACAGGATTTTTACAAATGGTCGATAAACCAAACCATATTTGCAAAATTTAGAGTATAAGATAAAGTTTAATGTACATGGACACTTCTTTTAAAACCCGCAACCCTTGCTAGAGTATGGGTGTGGAATGTTTTCTGATAGATTGTGTTATTATATAATTATATAATAACACAATCTTAATTATTATTAATAATATTTGGCATCCACCATGATTCACGTTCTTCATACCCATAGTAAGAATGGAAAAACACTCGGAAGGTGCTGAAGGAATCTTTGTGGAGTCTAACAATTTCATTTGGTGATACTTACCAAGGGGAGGACACACTCAGTCTCTCACGGATCTTGTTGGCAATTTTTTTGGAGGTTCCTGGTCAAAAAATATAAGACACGTATTTTACCGTTCCGACTAATGGGCCCCAGGAGCCGAGAAAAAAAATTAAATAGCATTAAACTAATTTATTTTTTATCTCGAGTTTAAAAAATGATCTCGACATGATTCTTACACCAATATTTTTAGTTTTGATTGCGAATTTAAGGGGAAAAAACAGTCGCTCCATAGATTTTGGTTTAGGTTAATTAAATTCTAAAATACTGATTAGTTTTTCAAGCAAACTACCTCTATAGTTTTTTTCACACAAAAATTGACGTCAGATTCTAATTCAGCACCCTCAAAAACATTAAAAAACGCTTATTCAACAAAATAAAAAAATATCATTTTTTTCACCCTCTTCGAGGAAAATGAAATTTTTAAACCGATTATTGGTTACATACCTTTAAATCGCCATTCCTTTGTCACACAATTCACTGGTTGGTATCGATGGAAAGAGGAGAGCCTCAGTTTTCTTTTGATGTATATAAATGTAAAATTCGATGAACAAAAACCTATTAAAAAAATTGGAAAATCCGAAAATCGTTTTGATTTTTAACTTGAGATTGAAACCAGATAGGATGATGAAACCAAATACATTTCATACCCTATATTTTGTGTAAAAAATAAAGTTTTAAGTTAAACCGTCTAAGCGTAATTAATGCTTTTATCAATTTAGATAAAAGTTTCCTACCATTTTGGTCAATGGAAATTTTTGAATACATTTCTTCCTTTTTTTCCTTTGAATAGCTATAGCCACGCTAACCCCCACACATGTATCATCAAATTTAAGGTTGAATAAAGGATATTAGATGATAATGAGTAGAATAATCCGTCGGACATTACGTCATTTATTGAGCAAAAGGCATTAAATATGAGTATCCTCCAGGATACATTACCTGTTAAAGGGGTAAGGGTTCTTTTGAATGCTGCATTCGAATCCGATGTCGGTTCTTGTGAAAACAAATACGTCTGTGTCAGATGATGCTATTTGGATATTTTCTTCGTTCATAGTGTTGATGCCATTGGTATTGTTCATAAATAATCGTTTATCAGCTTGTTCAAGAGAAGATTTTAACGCACTTTTTTGTTACCTATAATTTTCAGTGCCCCTTTGCCAATATCACCATATAGATATGTGATATAGAAATAGACAGTTGCTTTAGAAAATCAGTGCTAGTGATCAAGAAAATATTATTTGAAGAATTATCGAAGTCAGGGGCGGATCGGCCCACCGGGATACCGGGAAATCTCCCGGTGGGCCGGTCAGGAAAAGGGCCGGTTGGGCCGGGAAAGAAAGGGGAAAAAGTAAATATTTACAATTAGGATTGATGAATTAAATGCCACTTCTATTGAGATTATTTTATTTGAAAACTAGTTTCGAATGCTAAACATTCATCTTCAGTTCTAAAACATACAATAAAATTTTCAACACATCAGTACTATGTTACATAGATTAAATATACTAAGGTTTTTAAAAAGATAAGGCAAGAAATCAAGCATAGGCACTCACCTTCGAGGTAACTAAAACACTGAATTTGTGAGAAGTAAAAGGGGAGGGGCAGGTAGGTTAAGTTTTAGATTTCCAACGGGGTTTCCCTTATGACTCATTGGGTTTTTTTCGTTCCTATGGGAAATAAATTTAAAATGGGGCTATTGGATATGTTAATCTGATCATTTAAACAAAAATCTGGATCGGTTTTAAACGATTTTATTATTTCTAGTGATTCAAAAGTATTTAATTTTAGGCTATTTTCTACTTGATGTAATATTTTTACTCCCGAGTCTTTATTAAATTTGTGGTTATTTTCATTTAGATGGATAGCGAAATTGGAATTTTGGGTCTTATTATAGAGCATACACTAATAAGACCCAAAATTCCAATTTCGCTATCCATCTAAATGAAAAAAACCACAAATTTAATAAAGACTCGGGAGTAAAAATATTACATCAAGTAGAAAATAGCCTAAAATTAAATACTTTTGAATCACTAGAAATAATAAAATCGTTTAAAACCGATCCAGATTTTTGTTTAAATGATCAGATTAACATATCCAATAGCCCCATTTTAAATTTATTTCCCATAGGAACGAAAAAAACCCAATGAGTCATAAGGGAAACCCCATTGTAAATCTAAAACTTAACCTACCTGCCCCCCCCCCTTTTACTTCTCACAAAGTCAGTGTTTTAGTTACCTCGAAGGTGAGTGCCTATGCTTGATTTCTTGTCTTATTTTTTTAAAAACCTTAGTATATTTAATCTATGTAACATAGTACTGATGTGTTGAAAATTTTATTGTATGTTTTAGAACTGAAGATGAATGTTTAGCATTCGAAACTAGTTTTCAAATAAAATAATCTCAATAGAAGTGGCATTTAATTCATCAATCCTAATTGTATTGATCCTTCTATATCATCATGCGTACCTCAAGTGGTAAATATTTACGTTTTATTGGTTATAGGAAAATTAAATCCTTATAAAAAAAACTCCACTCGAGACTTGAGGCCCTATTTGGCCCCCTAAAAAGCGAAATTTCTTGACATGCATTGTCTAAGTCAGAGATGGGTAAACTTTTTAAGGGGAGGGCCGGATGAAATAGAAAAATATCTAGGCGGGCCGGATGAAATAGAAAAATATCCAGGCGGGCCGGATGAAATAGAAAAATATCTAGGCGGGCCGAAAAAAATGGACAAAACAAAGTTTTACATCTAATAAACTTTATTTTTGACTTTATCTCATTACACTCAACTTATATGGCCCCTGAGGGCCAGTCAAGGCATTTGCCCGGTGGGCCGAAAATTCCCGATCCGCCCCTGATCGAAGTTGTGTCGAAGAATATTCGAAATTGTCGTTTGATGTCCAAAATGCGTTCATAGCCCGCTTATAGTTTCTATATATAGTATCTCACCTGCTTTGATGCTGTTGTCCACATAGGAGTCAAAAACTATACCCACCCTATTAACATTATTTGAGAGAGAATTGAGTCCGATTTAAATTATAGGAAACAAAATCATGGAATAAAATGCGTTGAAATTTTCTCTTGAACAATCTGGTAAACGACTTTTTATGAACAGCAATCAACAGTATGAACGAAGAAAATATCCTAATAGCACAATCTGACAGACGTTTTTGAATAAGCAATGTACAGCTTCAACTGAATGTTCCTCTCTAATGAATTAAATCAATTATGGTTTCTTTTTGGGACTGGGCAAACCTCAATTTTTTTTCCACTTTATGACGTATCGAAAGGTTTGGAGAAACAAGCAATTTAAATTCTGCCCGCCTTATGCTCACTGACTGGGTGTGTGTGATGGAGTAAATTTGGAACAAAACACTCTGCGCTTTCCCAAGCCAAAGGACTGTGCATACCTTATAAAAGGTTCTAGAAAGGAAGAGCTGACAGATAATATGATTCAAAAAAGCCCAGGAATACTTGACAAAAGTAGAGCAAAGGCTTTAATAACAATAATGAGCTTCGAGCAACTAAGTATAACCAAATGAAAAAGTTGGACTCCACTAAGATTCCTTCAGCATCTTCCGAGTGTTTTTCTGGACATAATAAGAGCATATTTACAAATTGCTCTGTAGTACAACCTATTTTAAGAGTGAAATTCGTTGTATCATGACCATTCTTACGATGGGTATGAAGAAAATGAATCATGGTGGATGCCAAATATTATTGAATACAATCTATCAGAAAACATTCCACACCCATACTCTAGCAAGGGTTGCGGGTTCTAAAAGAAGTGTCCATGTACATTAAACTGTATCTTTTACTCTAAATTTTGCAAATGTGGTTTGGTTTATCGACCATTTGTAAAAATCCTGTTCTAATGATTTGTTGTCCTTTATTAATATTTGCTGAAACGAGATGTTTCAGAGATAAAATTATGATATTCTCATGTTCTACATTTTTTAAATATGATTAAACATTGTACTATTCATCATTTTAAATATGTATTATCTGACCAGGTTGAAGTAAAAAAAAAAAAAAAAATTAATACTTAAATACCTTTATTAAATGTAAGAAAGTGTTTTGAGCTAAATTTGTCCTTTAGAATTATTTGCTAGAGCGACTAGTTTAAGAGATGTATGGATTTTCCTGATGTCATTTTGCGAAAAATCTCCCCATAGCAGAGATGTGTATCCTTGATAAAAATGATCTATATGGGTAAGGGAAGCAACCAGAACAAAAATTTGCTATACACATCTCCATGCAACATTCACCTTCTCTGTAGCTCCTAGACTAGAGGTTAAAGGTGTCACAAAAATAAATTTAAAATACATAAAAGATCATTTATTTTAACAAATAAATTACAGAATTTAAAACTTCAAAGGAAACAAATGATATATGATACAAATTATGCAACAAATTGTATTATTACATTTTTCATATTTACAATGGCATTATTTTACTACAAATGCAACTCAGTTGTACAATTAATTACAATTCATCTAAATATGGCACTTTGCTTATGTTACCAATAGAAGCAAATGATTTCTTTCCAGACTGGATCTTTTGCAATGCCTAAGGAAAAGAAATAAAGAATTATAAGGAAAAGAAATTAAAAAAAAAAAAGTAAAAGTGCTAAGAAATAAATAAAATAGTTAATGATAAATCAATCTGATATATCAGTCCAGTCCAATACTGTTGGGTAATTTTTCTAGTAGATTCCTTAAATTATTTAAATGAAGATGTTCACAAACACCGCATTTAAAAAATTTCATCTTTTTAACTCTTTACAGAGCATTTATTTTCTTAATAAGTTCCTTGTCATATTTACGGCACTTTGCACGATCATTACATTGCATATTACACGGTATATATGTTTTGGTAGTTATAGGTTCAAATAGATTACTTTGATTATAATTTTAATGAAGAGATTAATAATTAGATCATTGGTGATGGCAAAACAAGCCGTGTTGAGCAGTTATTAAAGACTGTGTCAGGCTGGACTGTATCAGGGAAATATTCAGTATGAGAAAATTTAACTTTCACAAAGTATAAAAGCGATGCGTGGAATTGTATTTTTTAGTCAGGTATAAAATATTAATGAATAAAAGGATTGTAGTTTATATTAAGTTTAAATATTAGTATTCAGGGCATTTTAAAATAACTAAATGGGATACCTATTAAATAAAGCTACATAGTACATCCAGCATTATTTCTTACAAATTTTCATTTAAAATTGATTAGATTAAAAAAAAAAAAAAATTGGTTAAGTGGATGATATGAATAAACTCCAGGAGTATGGTTGACGTTTATCAGAATATAGTGAAGTCTAATTGAGTAGACCAGATGCTGAACTCATTTTTATCTATTTTATAAAGAAAGTGAATTATTAGTACCATCGGATTTAGATTTGCTATGTATCAAACCAAAAGGTTTTCAATTAGCAAAATAATATTCGCGTGTTTTGTAATAGGGTGGCTGGCCCCTTCACAGCCTCTTGCGGGTGGTCCAGCAGTTCACACTCTTTGTTGGTGTGAGTGCCATATTTCTCTACCTGCCTATCCATTACCAGGTAATATTTGGGGTAAACGCGATATTTTAGATCAGTCATGGAGAGAGTCTAGGAGATGTCTGGTCTGGTCCCTTCTGAGCTAGTTCCTGGTTCCTTCGGAGCTTGAGAGCTCCCGGCTTACCACTATGAAGCCGATCCCACCCACAACATAGCATCGCCCTCATATTTAAGATAAGTTTAGGCTAAGTTCCTTATGTTAAATTTAAAATATTAGATTAACTAATGATTCTAATTTCTAACTGTAATTTTTATATGTCAACCCATAGTGGAATATATATTGTTTTAGTTCAACCATCATTTATTCACCATTTGCATGCCACTCAATATAAGATATTTGATTCCTCTCCTTTATAATTAACAAACCTTAATCATTGGCCCCACGATAACCTTCTGGAGAAGATATTAGATTAATATTTAATTAATTAATTAGATAAAAATACTCAATTATAAATTGTCAGGAGATTAAGTCCTGGCTGGCATCCCTGTATTTAGAAAAATGCATGATCCGGACTGGACACACACAGAGGACATAGCAGATTGGAACTAGCCACATATCTAATATTTGAGGAATCCAAAAATAACCTGATATAATCATGCTTGAAAACTCCTTCATGTCAAAACAGAATGAAAATAGAGTTCTACCATTTGTAAATCACATAAAAAATGGGTTATTTCTCGGGTAATTCAAGAGCCCCATTTAAAATACAGAGGTCCTCTCAGATTCTTAAAACATGTAAGACTTTACTTAGGTTTGAATTCACTAGCACCCCTTTTTCGATATTACTATTAGTAGTGCAATATTTCAAAAAGCCATTTGTAAATAAAAATGGAACCAATGTCAATTATTACCTGTTGCACCTGCTGAGTAGTAACTGAAGAAACTTTTTCGGCCAATTCAACAATGGTCATGGGAGGTGCCCCTTTGACAAGTAAAGCCTGCCCAACAAGGTCATCCACTATTCCCCGACAGGTTTCGCCGGAATATAACAATTCTGATTTTAACTGTGCTTTACCTCGTGCGACATCTTGTTCAGTGACTCCACACTTTAAAGCTTTCACTGCTCCTTCCACAGCCTAAATCCAATAATATTTTTTGAAAATTATTTCATGATAACTAAAACTACGTTTATAAAAATATATAGTTAAAGTTATCTATTATTCATTACATTTAAAGAATTTACACGTAACTATAATATTGATTGATCTATTTTATACTTATATTGAAACTTGGGCAAGTTTTGGTTTGAAACCAGGGTTAGGCTGAAGATACTGTGGACAAGATAAATAATCAATAAAACAAAACAATGCCAAACAAACACTGAAAATGTTGATTAAATTTAAAAATTCAAATCTAACAACATAATGGGATTTGATGTGGAACAATGAATGAATGAATGAATGAAGTGGTGCAGCTACTTGGGAATGCCTTTAAAAAAACTGTAGTACTGCAGATGAGAGGCTATCTTCCAAAACTTAACATGGCCACTTTCAGATGAATTTTTTTTCCTGATACAGCCTTGCAAGTTGTAAACACTACTATACTTTGTTGTCGTTGGTAGACATCTATCAAGGATTTAAATAATATAATTGTTTGGGATTTAAGAGCAGAAGGAGGACTGGTGTAGATTTTTAGCTCTTTTTTAAATATTTTCTTAAGTGGACAGGTTCAGTTTTGAAAGTTAACTACCCAATTTCAACCTTGGTAGAATGTGGACCAGAATGTGTTTATTAATTTTTTATATCGAATTGAAAATTGGGGATGGAACAAAATAAGGGACAATCTGAAGAAGGTCTGGACAGTTTTGGAGTTATAGAGGATTGATCCCATGAAGATTTTTCAACTTTCTCTTGGACAGCATAATTCTAATCGAGTAGATGGCAAAAAAACATGAAAACTAAGCCTTCATTGACACATTCACTGAAGGTCACTCTGAATCGTTCATACATTCTTAGGACGTATATTTACTGCTGGATTAAAAAAAATATATCATTCTGTAGAGTGGTTAAGGAGACTATTACCTCCATTTTTAAGAATACATGTAGTATTCCTTGAACTGCTGTAATTTTTCTTTGTAAATATTTAGTCTTAATATTACTAGTTCTTCATAAGAAACTGTCATATTTCTTGTCGGATTGCACTAAGGCTTTACCTTTCTCTTTTTCATATATATTCCTTATACTTATTTTTAAATTCCTATTAAAAACATTTGTTAATAAAATTGTAACATTGTATTAGTTTACACAATTTAAAATTTGTATTATTCAATTTAAATTATTTAATTATTTTATTATAACTGTATCTTTCGACTAGACCTTGCTACTATTTTGTATTAAATTATTTAATTAACTTCCAATATTCTTCTCATTATGTAAACAGCTGTTAACTCTTTCGTTCACTAAATTACTTTGTATTTTTTCTTTTTCATTTTTAGATTATTTTTATTAATTTTTTCTATTTTTTATTTTGTATCATCTTGGTCACATCCAATTATTTGTTATTTTAGCCCTGAAGAAGAAACATAGGCACGCCAAATATAAAGTTTTTTATTTAAAAACTTGGACGTGTTTATTTACTTGACTGAACCCACGACCATTTCTTCACTTACATTACATCCTACAGCCAACTATCTGAATCATCTTCAAAAAACTGATCAGAATTCCATAAATTAATTTACTTGAAAAGCAATAAATATCCTTTAAATAAATGAAGATAACACTGGTTTAACATGAGTTTCTTTTACAAAAACTCAAACTCACCTACCTGCCCCCCCCCCTTTTACTTCTCACAAATTCAGTGTTTTAGTTTCCTCGAAGGTGAGTGCCTATGCTTGATTTCTTGTCTTATTAAAAAACTTTAGTATATATAATCTATGTAACATAGTACTGATGTGTTGAAAATTTCATTGTATGTTTTAGAACTGAAGATGAATGTTTAGCATTCGAAACTAGTTTTCAAATAAAATAATCTGAATAGAAGTGGCATTTAATTCATCAATCCTAATTGTATTGATCCTTCTATATCATCATGCGTACCTCAAGTGAATATGCTATCAGATTTTCTCCATCAGACAGAGGTATGGCCTAAATGTGAATCTCTTGTTCCTGGACAAAATGATGTAACAAATGTACCTAATAGGGAATCCTATAAAATTATATCTGCCTATGGATTGACGAAGCAACTAATAAAAATTCTGCAGCATTTATCTATTTGAAGTTAACCCTTTAACAGGCAATGCATCCTGGAGGATACACATATTTAATGCCCTTTGCTCAATAAATGGCGTAATGTCTGACGCATTATCCTACTCATTATCGTCTAATATCCTTTATTTAACCTTGATATTCATGAACTGGTGATCTTGTGAAATCTTACAAAGCCATAGGATACAACTTGTTCTTGAAACTCTATTTCTTGGCCTTCCACCTGGATTTGCTCCCAGAAAAACTTGGTGCTTTCAGTCAACAGCATGGGGAACTTTTAAATCAGCAGATTTCTATAATGGAACGAAGATACCAAGGAATGCGGAGCATCACCACGTTGACTAACTATAGATTGACTATGAAGAGGGACATCCCAGAAGCAAAATATTCTCATAAATACAATAAGTCAGGGTAGGATGTATTTTAAATAATCTTGATTGAGTAGGTATATTTTATAATAATTACAGTTTAAATGCCTGAGGAAAAAATTCTGACAATATTGTATCTGAAATCAGCAGGGGGGGAGGGATAGAAATTTATTTTTGACCAGTGTAATTAGAAATATGTTGAATATATATAATAAATCAAAATTCATAGTAAAATATAATTAATATTCGTATAATACATAATATAAAAAAAAAAAATATATAAGCGAATGTATGATTATGTACCATTATTGTACAAATAAAGGTTAATTATTACTATTATTATAATACATAAAAGTTAAAAACAGAGCAAAGACAGCATAGTATATAATAAACCACTAACCTCTTTAGCATCTGTACCAAGAGAAGAAACGTAAACACCAAAAAGACCAGCGTCAGAGTGGGCCATGGAAAGCGCCATAGCCTTAGCAGGAATCTTGGAAAGAGGTCCAGATCCTTGACCACGGTGCACAGAAGGACCAGTGCCCAGGGCATATCGTAAGACAGCATAAGCAAGTGCATCGCTTTTGTCTAAACTAAAAATAAAAAATATATAAAATAAAAATAAATATATGATAAAAACATCATTAATGTCTTTAGTTTATACATACATTATAACTAAGAATGTGAAATACATACATTTCCATATTTCTCTATGGATAGAGGGTGTTATAATGTATATATTTCACATACATTATAACTAAGAATGTGAAATATATACATTTCCATATTTCTCCTAGCCAAACAAAGCATTTAATATCATCACAATATATATGTTTACAGGCATTTGGAATTTTTATTTTGTATAGTTTGTCATAAATACACATTTTGAGCTGTAATTGCATATTTATTATATTAGCATTAGAGATTTTTTTTTTTTTTTTTTTTTTTTTTCAGAGCAGAAAAAATATATAAATAAAAACATAAAAATATCTATAGTAACTCCTATTCTTTTTTTCTGCTGATTGAATGAGTTTGTGTTTGTCCAGGCACTGATTCTTCCCTTTGCATGAATTTCACTTTATTGGAATCATTTAATCTGATTAATCTCTCGCTCAGCTCAAATAGTTAGAATATTACTACACTTTTCTTGATTCCCTTCTTCCTAATATCATTGCATTGACCAGTCTCTCACACAGTGTCCACCAAGACACATACTTCATTAATTGTTTATTTTTGTAACCTAAATTGCTGAAAATCACTCTTGCAAAAACAAAAGATCTTGTTGCAAAGTATGTACATGAGTTCTAAACAGAAACTTTTAAGGGTGATGGAGACGTTTTATATTGTGTTTGTTTTGATAAAGTTGTATCAAGTGATGCACGGTTTTTAGTAACACATCAAATAAAAACAGTGAAGCACAAACAAAGGTAGGAAGTCAAAATTTGAAGATAAGAAAAAAAAAAAAATCTTTTTTTTACACAAACTGTCACTCAATCAGAAAAGTCTGGTTTTGATTTATGTTGTACAGTTTGAGCTGACATACCCTTCCATAAATTGAGCTAATTTAAGTTTTATAACATGTTTTCCTTTTTTGAATTCGCCAAGTCTTTTTGTTTTTTAATAGCCTTCTTCCAATTCTTCCTCTTTTTAAAACAATTAGTTACATAAACTTTAATTTGTATTTGTGTATATGTATAGGTATGTATTGCATTTTTTTTTTTAAATAATGTAGATAGTTGCATATTTTTGGTATTTAATTGCATATAATTCATAGCTCTAATTATAAAACATTCTAGCAGAAATATTTTAAAAATCATGACAATTTTTTTTTTTTTCAAATACTTTAAATTATGTGATTAAAAATCGAATAAAAGAATTCTGAACTATACTTAATAATAACTGCCTATAAATTACCAGTTATCATGATGAGTTCACATAAAAACTATGATTACAAAGTTATCTCTCAGAACCAAATGATCATAATAAAAAAATTAATCCTACTCTTTTTGTTAAGCAAATATATATATTTTAAAAAAAAATTTCTTTAAAATTATGATTTGTATTTAATTAAAATTAGTTCTGAATCATAAAAATAAAGTTTTAGTAAATTTGTCATTATTACTTAAAATATCATAATTTCTTGATTATTTAAAATATATTAACAAAATTAATGAATTGGTGTGATTTACAAACAAAATAATAATAAAAAGAAAAGATAGACAGGAAATAAATAAAATCGAGGGAAAATGTCTTTAATCTGCCCATTGCATAATGGTGTTTGATAATTTTAGGAGGAGCATAATGTTTTAAAATATTACTAGTTTATATGAACACCACAATTGTGTAATTAATGCTGTATATTCATAAATCAAATAATAGAAACAATAAGGATTAAAACCATTATATTAGTTTATATAATTTCACAATTTTAACCCTCTGCACGGAACACCGGTCTCTGGGACCAGTATAGAATCAAATTTGGACACTAGAGCACGCAGTGTATCACCCTCCGGTCACCTCCGGGCTGAACCTGCGGCTTCAGTTACAACTGGAGATATAGGACCATCAATCAGCCAAGAGGACTTGAGAGGAAGCGATACAAGCCATTCTTCATGTAGGGCTGTTTTTAGGGGGAAAAATTTTATTTGGGAAAATGAACCTACCCAACCCAACAACAGCCGATGTAGTAAAAATATAATAAAATTAAAAACATCGACACTCAAAGGTCCTGCGAAGACTTTAGTGAATCCTAGCCCAGAAGAAGTTTGGGGACTCTTATTTTCCCCTGACGTCCTCGAAGATATCGTCACCTGGACTAATATAAAATTGAGTTCCATGAGAGAAAATACAAAATTCAAGGACAACTCGTATCGCCCTACTGATATTTGTGAAATTAAAGCACTTTTGGGTCTGCTAATTCTAAGCTGTATTTACAAATCAGCGAGAGAGTCACTGTCTTCTCTTTTCTCTACAGGACCCACAGGATGACCAATATTTCGTGCCGTGATGTCAGAAAAACGCTGTAACATCCTAATTAGAGCATTGCGTTTTGACGATTCACTTACTCGCCGTGCCAGGGAAAAAGACGATCCGGCATGTGCAATTTCTGGTTTGTTCGATAAATTCATAAAAAATTGCCAGGAAATATATGAAATAGGTGCCTTTGCCTGTGTCGATGAGACACTCGTTCCATTCCGAGGAAGATGCAAATTTAGAATGTATATGCCTAACAAGCCGGCAAAGTATGGCATTAAATTAGTGTGTCTGGCAGACGCTCGAAATTTTTATCTTTTCAATGCATATCTTTATCTTGGAAAAGATAGTGATGGGATGACCCTAAATACAGAAGAGAGAAAGCTGAAGAAACCAACGCAAGCTGTAGTCCGATTAGCCAAAACCTATATACGGCACCAATAGGAACATAACCGTAGACAATTGGTTTACGAGTATGGAACTGGCAGAACATTTGTGGGAGAACTCGTTGACTATCGTGGGGACCCTAAAGAAAAATAAGCCGGAAATCCCTCCGGAATTTCAAGCTAACAAAAGCAGACCTATCGGCTCATCTTTATATGGCTTTACAAAAGAGTTTACTCTTTTATCCCACGTCCCAAAGAAATCCAAGGCTGTCATTCTTCTCTCCTCTATGCACCACGATACGTACACGGATATGAATAACAATAAACCCGAAATAATTTCGTTTTATAATTGTACAAAATCAGGTGTCGACACTTTAGATATGAAGTGCAGCGTTTATTCTGCAAATAGGAAAACCAGGAGATGGCCCCTGGCAATTTTCTATCACATGATATCCATTAGCTGCTGCAATGCTTATGTGGTCTATAAGAAATATGACGAGACTAGGAATATGAGGCGATTTGATTTTATGTCAAAACTGGGATTGTCACTTACAGCAAATCATCTCCGCCAACGTCTTGAAATTCAAAACTTACCCACTGGTCTAAAATCCATCATAAAAAGTTGTTTGGCAAACAACGATCCTAGAATGTCCGAGGAGGCGGGGCAAGCAATTTTGAATCCATTAAGAACGGATCGCCTTGAAAAAAAAAAAACTTGCCAATACTGTCCATACCAGAGGGAGAGGAAAACCAACTATAAGTGTGTGCAGTGCAATACGCCAACATGCTTAGAATGTTCAATGAAATTGTGCAACAAATGTGTATCGAAACTATAACAAAATTAGTGTACATTTTCCTTTATTTTGTTGTGCAATAGGTATAGAATTTTTACCAATCTTTTCAGTTCTAAGATACCAATATATTTACTAAATCTTAGTTAGTAAATTTTAGTATTTTTGTAATTTAAAAACAATATGTTCCTATTACCTTTATAAGTACATCCAAGTTGATATTTTATACTTCTTAAAAACTATATATTTACTCTTTAATGTCTTGTTTAATAAACAATTTGAAATGTTAAACTTTTATTAGTCCAACCTCTTATTGGGAATCAATTTTATAGGGTTTTAATATTAGCAATAGATGTCCTGGTCAGGGAGACCGGTGTTCCTCTTAACTCATAAAAATGGGATGTTCCGTGCAGAGGGTTAATTACAAATCCTGAATAATTAATTACCAGAAATTTTCTACTTTTAACTAATTTCCAGAACTATTTATCTAAATACTAATACAGTAGAACTTCAACAATCCTACCCCTAAGGGACCAGGGGGAAGGGTGAAATGGCCAAAAGGTCACATTAACTGGAGATTTCAACGAAGCACATGTTTTTCATAGGCATTGCAACAGTACAACTGCATCACAGGAGATTAAGTTAAAGTTGCCATTGGTAGTATGAAAAATGAGAAAGCGCCAGGGCTGGAGGACTTAGCAGCAGGCTTTTGGAAATTGGAAAGATTTCATGACAAAGCGATCATCTGGTTGACAGGAGTTTCAATTCCATCATTCAATGTGGCCACATACCCACCAATTGGTCAACCAGTAACACAGTTCCAATGTTTAAAGGCAAGGGTGACCCAGCTGATTACACCAACTACCCTCCAATACGGCTTCTCTCTCACACTATGAAAACATTTGAACATATTATCAACAATAGATTGAGAAATATCGTACAGCTTTCATTTAACCAATGTGGATTTGTCAAAGAATGTGGCACAACGGATGCAATCTTCACCGTGTACCAGCTTATGGAGAAATAACGTGACAAAAGGAAACTACTGCATCAGTGATTCCTAGACCTTGAGAAAGCATTTGATCGAGTACCACATGAAATGATCTGGTATGCTCTTCATGATCACAACCAAGTATGGTGCCCAGCAGGAATGAGTGGCAGCTTTTGGTATACAATTTACTAGACTATTAGGGATTCCACAAAAATATTGTTCCCCCATCTCCCGGAATTCACCCAAAAGAGGGTCGGATTAGTTAGGTTCTACTGTAATAAACAAATTACAAGATAACTGTTTTATAATGATAGTTGATGGTCAGAGAGGTTTAAGATTATGTATTTTACCCTGGTGCTTCTGCAGCAATGATGGTATGATGGAATGGAATGTTTTCCTCAATCCTTATTTCACCACCTCTATACTTGGATGCTTGTATTTGACTGGGAATTCCTAAAATTAAAGATTTTCACCATGATAAAAAAAAATAATACCAAAATCAATGTTAAACGGGTTTATTCTAAAGTAACTCTATAATGCTCAAGGCATTTAATCTAAAAGAAATAATTTAACACTGTTAAAATTATTTAAAGAAATAGGAACACCCATTAATAGGAAGGATTGATGATTATTTTATTTTTACTCGACTCTAAAAAGCAGAAAAATATATTTCAGTTCTTATTATTCACTTCAATTAGGTGCACGGTGCACCATTTATTTGTGTCATTCAGTTTAAATTTTAAGATGGATTGATGAGAGGTGGTATTCATTATAATTTCTCAGATTATCATTTCTATAGTAATATTAGGTAGATAAGTAATACTTTTTAATTTTAATTTGTTGCTCCATTCTTCAAGCCTTTGAATGTTATTAGAAAATAATACCTTATCTCAGGAATTGACTTTATCAACTCAATACTATAAAAGTAAAAGTAGGTAAGGTAATAATCTCCTTCCCCACTATTCAATTTAATTCTTTAACATAAATTTTAGTTTTCTTCATATTTTCCTTTCTGTTTTGATCCCAACCAATTTAGCATGGGATCCTATCCAGAAAATTATACTTTAAACACAATAAATTACATTATAAAATTCAGGCTAATAAGCCTATTAACTCATTGCAGCATGTAATAGCAGACTCAGATACCAGAACACTTAGTGAACATAAATAAAAATAATTAAATTTAAGTGGAAAAATATAAAAAAAACTTTTTTAAATATATACATAAATATGGATATAAGCAGTTTTCCCCTACTAGATTAATAAAATCTGAAAATCTTACAATTTTATTCCTTTCAATCTGATCACCTTATGAAAACTAAGTCTCGAGATTGTAGAAGTAAATAATCAAAGTGAGAATGAGAATGATAAAGGAATTTTAACATAAGGAATAAAATTTCCAACAAAAATAAACTTAATATATACCATATATTAACTGTGGTATATATCATCCCTGAAGTATAACATAAAAGTACAACTTGAGGTAAACCAGTCTGGCCTTTACAGCCTTTAAAAAAATCAATGATTACAAGAATTATGTTTTTCTATTGGTAATAGAGTAAAATGGTCTAGTGAAATTTTAAACAAAGCTGATGAAGTACAATAATCAGAATGGAAGCCCGAGTAAAAGGGATTAAGGAGAAGTATATGTAAAAGAAAAGTGTTGGGAAAAGTTGGGTATTGGTGTAAACCACTTTCTAATGGTAAGAAAAACTTTGATAGAATGAAAGAAGCCTAAGGAGCGGGCATAATGAATGAAATGCACTTGTAAAAAAGTACATTATCCTAACAGCCTGAAAAGCTGGAACGTAAATTAGGAACCGATCAGTGGCAGGGTGGAATTGATTCAATGGGATAGAAATACTGTAGTGTTTAAATTTCAAAGTACTGTACTGTACTGTACAGGTATCATAATCATCATCACAGGCACTAAAACATGGTACCTCACCTCTATTCATCTCTGTCTAGCATCAGAGTGCCAAGCTTTATTAGATGCTTCTCTGCATGGCTTCGACCTCATCTGTCCATCTCAGTCATGGCCATCCTTCCCTTTCCACACAAATACCCGAAGAGTAACCTTTTTAGGTGTGTCACCACCTATTCTTTCGACATTCCCTGCCCATAATAGCCTTGAGAGCCTTATAAATTGCACTACATCCGGTTCCCAATAAATTTGGTACAACTCTTCGCAGTGTCTCAGCTTGTGTTGGGTGCCATCTTTTATAGTTCCAAACATTCTTCTCAGAATTTTTCTCTAGAAACCTGAATGTGTCGTATGCCAGTACAGGTCTAAATAAAGATATGTAACGAGTTATCTTTATCTTTCTGGCCAGCAAAATTGTCTTCCTAGTATTTAGGCAAGGTAAAAACAGTACCTATTTGCTGTTGTTTTTCGGCTCAGTACCTTCCGGCTGGGCATATTGTCTGCACAAACTAGGGATCATAGATACACAAAACTATCACAAACTAGGGATCCTAGATATACTAAACTATCACTAACTAGGGATCCTAGATATACTAAACTATCACAAACTAGGGATCCTAGATACACAAAACTATCAACACTCTCTAAGGTAAATAAAATTTATTGTAATTAAAGACATTATTTAAAAGCTTTAAAATGCATTTATTTTTTAAACCAAGTTCTTCTGAGTTTTCACAAATTCAACAATACCCCTCTGACATAAGTGGAATTATTGAGTCGACTACTCGTCAAATATAATGATCTATAGACATATTCCAATTAATTTTTTAATATATTTTTATGCTTTAGCTAGATGCCATTAGCCTATAACCATTAAAGCGTGGGTTATATCTCCTTATCAGTAATTTACCAAATTAACATTTCAGCCTCCCACAAACCACTCTAGAGAAAGTCAGTAAAACAAATCAAAAGACAATAATAACCCACTATAATTAAGTATATGCTGAAATAATTACCAGAACACAGCCCCAGTGAATCAGCAAAAGAAGTCAGAAAACTATGAGGTATTCCACAACCAGCTACAGCAGCTTTATCACCAGTGAAATTGCTAGCATAAAAATGTTGCAACTAAAAAAAAATAATAAGAAAAAGATCAAATTTCTTGATAACATTCTTTCTAAAATTACAAATTTTAAATATGTTTTATAAAATCAACAATCTATCATACCGTTTCACAGTTAATTTTCTTAATATTGAATTCTCGAACAAAAATAGAATTTCCAAGCCCACTCCGGAATGCAGCAGTGTGAATCAAATCAATCACTTTAGCCTGTAAATAAAATTCTTCTTTGATTTATTGAAAATAATAATAATAATAATAATAACACTAAATTAATAAGTAAATGGATAAAATTACTTGTGGAGGCAATGATGCCAATTCAAGTTTGATTCGAGGAATATTGTCAGACAATTCCCAGGGCCTAAACTCTTGTCCAGTAATCGCTTTCTTCATTACATCAAGGCCTTCTTTTCTGAAAATTTATTAATTTGAATAAATATATTATTTCCTAATATTCAATTTACATTTCTATGTATATTTTTATGTAAATTGTTACCAATGGTCCACTATAAAAATAATTCAAATTTTTTACATTAGTGTTAAAATATGTTTTCAGTCATCTTCCTCCCCCCTTTTTTGCATTGGTTTCTTGGCTGGGAGGGTGGAGTGGGGAATTAATCACTTGTCCTTCCACCCTACACCAGTCAGGTTTGAAACTAGGATCTTTCATTTGCTATTGATGCTAGGTCAACCCACTTTTAAGTGCATTACCTCTCAGCCTCTTTTTTCTGCCATCTTTAAAAACATTTTAGGAAGGGCACTATATATAGTTTATAAACTGCAACTGCCTTCCATACTATTTAACAAATGAAAGTTCTATTCCTTAAAGAAAATCAAATTCATTTAATGGTCCCAAAGAAGTCAATTAACTTTCTACCTAGGATAAATAATCTAATTTTAAATAATAATGCAGATATGGTTAGTAATTTTAACAATAGAAACCATTGTAATGAGTAGAGACAGGGCATAGCTGTAATGTCACACACCTAGCAAAAAAAAGTGCGCTATTCCAGCAACCAACTTCCAAGATTACAACTTCAAAACAGGCTGTAGCAGATGGGAATTAATCACTGAGGTAATTAGTCCCCCCCCCCAACCAATCCTCCCAGAAAACTCCATGTTAGAAAACCATGGAAAGGAAAGGGACAAAAAAAAATGCTGAAAAAATTGGTAATCAAAATTTCGGAATCAGATTCCGGCTAGCCCTTTGCAGTTACCCTTGTCCTCCCACCTTACCCAAATACCTAGGGTGTGGAAGTGTGTACTTTAATTTTTTTTACTCTGTATTTGAAAAAGTGCCAGAACTGTAAACACATCAGGGTTTTAACTGAAATCAATATAAGATATTCATTTATTATTCTTTTTAAAAGCCTCAAACAAATATGTTACACTCATAACTTAATTATCCTGTCAACATTATTAACTAACCCCTGTATTTTTTACTATTAATAACAGTGTAATAATGTTTCCTCACTCCTGATTAATATTCAGCTGGATCATTGTCAAACTATTTATTTCCTTATGACTTATAAGAATTTTTGCTATTGAACAGTTATTATTATTTGCTAATTATTTCATTAATAGAATGTTAATAAAAATAATAACACTTTAATTTGTTTGGGGGCTCTTTTTGATTCTACTTTTCAACTAACTTCAAAAAGGAGGAGGTTCTCAATTCATCTTTTTAAGAAAAATAAAAAAAACAATTAATAAAAAGTTAGTTATATAAACTTCCACTATAAACATATTTCTCCAATGTGACTAACTCTAGATTATTAATTTACATATAGAGTCAACTCTCGATGTGTCGAACTTCGATAAGCTGAATTCTTAAGTAAGACGAACAAAATCTACAGTGGCAAGTACATTACACATAAATTTCACCTCAATGAGTCGATTTCAGGCAAAAAATGTGAAAAATTATTGTATATAAGTCAAATTGAAAATAGGTGTCAAAAGAGGAGAGTTTTAGGACTTTCACCTCTATGAATCGAACTATTTGAGTCATCACCTCTATAACTCAAACTGAAATTCAAAGAATTTCATGGGTAATTTGTTTTCCTGTTTCCTGTAGCTGTTTACCTTTCAGTTCATAGGTACACTAGTCACTTATTGGTTATTCACTCAAATGGTTTTTTAACGAAAAGTTAAAACTGATTCGCGAAGAGGAGAAAGGAGAAAGAAGTTGGGTGGTTATTGCTAGTGGAATCTGAATTCCGGTTCTCTTTCAACTGTCTTGAGGAATAAAAAAAAGATCACTACTGGTGGAAGACGGTAAGCCTACATTAAGGTACCGCCAGAAAAAAGTGCAGATAAGCAGTATAGAAAGTTGTATGATATGATGTACAAACAACATACATATACATATCAGTTAAAATTATACATAATGATTTTAACTCCAATTTTGTGTTCATTTTTTCTGATTTACATAAGAATAAGTCGAATGATAATCTTGATAAGTTTTTGTTCAATAAGTTGAACTGTAGGTAATCAAGAGACCACTGAATAAACAAAAATACACTCACCACTAAAAAGTGAAAAATAAAAATAATTCTTTGAAAAAACAAAAAACAACTTCAAGACTAAACCTACATGTTCGGACTTGAACTAAAAAGGAAAAAATAAGATTTTAATTGCTTCGAAACAAAGAGTGTTAAATGACAATCAACAAAATTATCAATACTTATATATACTTATTCACAATTTATGATCAGTTATTTTTGGAGTCGGTGACAACTAAAACAAACAGAAGTAAAAAAAAAAAATTGGAATTGTAAAGATTCCTTACACTATATCATCATCGCCACACCTCTGTCTCAATCCATTTGAAAGTTTGTTGCAAAGGAAGGATTAAACTGCCCTTTTTGGCTGGCACCGACTCAAAAAATACCTGATCATAAATTGTGATATACCTGATATATATGTTTCAATAATTTCGCTGATTGTCATTTAATGCTCTCTGTTTTGAAGTAATTAAAATCTCATTTTTTACTGTATAGTTAAAGTTTGTACAAGTAGGTTAAGTCTTGAAGTTGGTTTTTGTATTTTTTTGCAAAAAAATATTTTTATAGAATACCATTTGCATTAAATGTTAAAAGAGCTATTTCTTATTTACTAAGTAGAATTAAACTTAAAATGAATTGGAATACAATTTACAAAATGAAGAAATCATATCAATTATTAATAGAGGAAGAGGAAAGCTAATGAGAATATAAATGTTAAAGCTAAGAAAGCTGGAACGGTACAAGCAGTTTTCTCAAAATTATCTTATTACAGGAATCTCAATTTCTGATCAAAAATTAGCAAGGTTAAGATCTATCCATATTTCATTGAAAGGCAGGAGAGAGGTCATGTATCAAGAGTTTTGCTTCAGCCCAGACAGCATTAGAAATTGAAGAAAAATTTTATTCACTGTATGAATAACTACATATCTTTAATTGGGAGTTTCGCAACTCATAAAGCAGCAGAGCAGAAAACGAGAATGCATGCCCCAATTAAAATACAACTAGGCGTATATAGCATTAAGGTATTAATGACAGATTATTAACTTATAAATATTGTGTAAATTCTATAAAGCAAAAACTCAGGAATAGTAGAATATGAAATTAATTACTGAATCAACAATACTCAGAAATACATTTATCTGACTGGACAATATATTCCTGGCATTATTAAAATGACTTACATATTGGTAGCAGAAGATTCGAGAAGATAAACAATAGTTTCACGATCAGAAGTGGCAGTGAGACTGGCACCATTTTGCTGCAAACTGCGACAGATGTAAAACGAAGATGCAGAGCAAGTGCTAAGACCAGCAGAGCTTCGCAAAATATGACTAGCTCCAAAATTATCAGAGGTTTCACTACGACTTCCAGCTCTGAAAAATATTATATGTTAGAGATATGTAATCATAATTTAAACAAACTCATTTACAAAAAAAAAAAAAAAAAAAAAAAAAAGCCCTTCCAGAAAATCACCAGTAAGTTAGATAAAGAATATTATATACTAATTTTTTTTGTAAAATTCACAAACCTGAATGCAACAGCAACTTTTACCAAGGAGCTGGGTTCACATCCTAAAGAAGTAACTACAGCCTTATTTGGAAGAGTAGTTACTTCAACTTTGTTCTTACATCTTCCAGATTGAGGCGCAGCAACAGCAGCAAATGATCTCTTCTGCATACAAATAATTATTTCTCTAAATAATTAACTTTCAAAATGTTGAGATTAAATTTAAAAAAAACTAAATCAGAAAAACAGACAGCATAACGAATTAAATACAATAATTAATTAATTAAATAATAATAATAATTAATTAAATACCGCCACCGTCTGAAGCAGAGGAACTTTAGAAACACTCGAAGCCATTTGTATAAAAATTCTGAAACTTTTCAAGAGTGCAGAACTTCGAGATAGAATTGGATTATCAGAGAGAAAATATGGTAGTTCTGCCAACACTAAATTACGATTCAACTGATTATAATCATAGCAGAAACAAAGTGATATATTATTAAAAAATATTAACATTTACGATTTTTATATAAATAAATATAAAACTTATTAATAAAAACCAAACTTTTATAAATCAAATTAAATAGTCAAGTGATTATTTAATATTTTGATGTTTTTCTATGCCAACACTGGGTCGTCTTAATTCTCAAGAGAGGTTCTTCATAAGTCAAGGTTATATAGCCGAAAGCCGTGGTTCTTATTTTTGTTTGTAAATAAATAGCATTTGATTATTTTAGCTAAATGTTAATCTTTTAAATTTAGTGTCCTTTCTTTGAACGTAAATGGCTAACAACCAAGTGTCACCAATGATTCTCGTAAGTGTAAGTTAAAATTTATTAACATTAATTTGTTATCATTACTGACCAAAGTGCCATGGAGTTTTTAGTTTAGAGTCTGACCAATTTTTCTTGTTTTGTTTGCAGAATGCTGTTGAGCCTATGCAGGTTGATGCACCTCCTGAAGACAATGATAATACAGAAGAAGACCCATACCTTGTGGAAAATCCCACTTTAGTAAGTTCTCCTGTTTATATTTTAAAATATTTTAGCTGTTAGAGTGGATTAGTGCTGTTAGTGTAGTTGGTACTTATTAATTTTTATTTTTTAGGATCTCGAGGTGTATGCTAATAGTTATACTGGGCTTGCACGGCTTAATAGACTCACATATATAGCAGATCACTGTCCTACTTTACGAATTGAAGCATTAAAAATGGCCATATCTTATGTAATGAATACTTATAATGTCAATCTGTATCAGCAGCTGCATAAAAAGCTTCAACAAGCTGTTGGGTATGTTTAAAATTTCATTACACTCTATAAATTTTAACAGATATAGATTATTTTTAGTTACTATTTTTTTTTTTTTTTTTTTTTTTTTCTGTGAAGGAATATATCAGTACCTGATGTGGCTGGCTCATGTCCACAAGATATTCCAGTTTTTGACCCTTTGTGGGTAGAAAATAAATCAAAGAAAGCAGCATTGAAGCTTGAGAAATTGGATTCAGATCTTAAAAATTATAAAAGTAATTCCATTAAGGAATCAATACGTCGTGGAAACGATGATTTGGGTGACCACCATCTTGACTGTGGTGATCTTTCTAATGCTCTTAGATGTTACTCAAGAGCAAGAGACTATTGTACATCAGGCAAACATGTAGTTAATATGTGTCTCAATGTAATAAAAGTACGTATTATTGTTCATGATCAGTAAGTAATCATTTTATAATTTTTGAATTTTGATTCAAATTTGTTTTGCTGATGCAGTATTTTATTTCTTGATCTGTGCGATACCAACAAACTTTTTAATGGATATGATCCCAGATTTTTAATCGAGATGTTTTGATTAGTAGTCTAGAATTACTCCTATGATTTTTGTGAAATTTTTCTGTTTTAATATTTTTGTATAAAACCCAGTCAAATAAGGATTTCACCTTGGAAATGAACTAATGAAGCTGAATTTTTGCATATACCTTCATTTTGGTCTTCTAAATAAGTGGTAAAAAGTCACCGACCTCAGCATGTTAGCTTCAATAGATATTTAAGGTCAAAGGTCACAAAATTTTAGTTTTTTTCAAATATCTAAATTTCTATCCATCGGCTGTCAATCAAAATGGTTACAAAACTTGTAGATAATAAAATTCTCTACAATTTTGGTATTATTCATATTTAATTTTGGATTAAGCGTTTTCGAAATATGGTGCAGAGAAGAAGAAGCGGGCACCAGTTCGTACAAAACACTTGCTTCTAGTGCCTTCCAGGATTGTTTCAAAGAACTATTGTCAGAATCAAAATTGTAGAGCATTGAATTTACTTTAATGTCATAAATACGTTGGTTCTTGAAGCAAATATTTGACAAAAAGTGATGTAACAATTATTTTTCTCGATAATTATCGATTTTTAGTAACGTATATCTTGAAAACTGTTAAGAGTTATGAAAATGTTTATACAAACAATTTTATAGGAACTTTAATTAGCTTTAATTTTGATTTCTAGTATATTTTTCCAGAGTTCACTGTTTTTGAGATATGCCATAGCAGCATATAGTGACGTTAAACGAAATAAACAAACAAAAAAAATTTTTATTTTATTTTGAAGAGGTATTTATTGACTGTAGCATTACTGAATATGTAGGTAGTTAGGGTGTTTTGGAATTGAACACAGTTAAAATATAAATTTTGATTTATTTTCCCCACGTTTATAGTAAATATACAAATAAAGTATAACAGTCGACTGTATAATTAATAAATATAATGTCTTAAATATAAAAATTAGATAGTATATATCAATAAAGGAATGGAAGCAATCTTTATCATATCTTTATTGCTATGTTCTATCTAACTGTTATACTTCATATATTTATCAACTATATTGTCAACTGTTTACTGTTATACTTTATTTATGTATTTACTCATCAACTATATCCACTTGTCTTTTATCATAATGTTTATTATCTTTATAAAAACAAAATAATTAATTAATTTATTTCAATTTTGTTTATTTATTTAAAACTTACTACTGTTTATTTTCATACTGTTTTTCTGTTCATATCTTTTTTAATATTCTATCCCTGATGAAGGCTTGCATCGTAAGTGGAAACAATTAATTAAAATTTGTATTTTAATTGTGTTCAATTCTATGATTGCACACTCCACCTACATCTTCATATCTTGATTTCTACTTGCCTTTGATACAAAATTTTGTTCTGTAACTATCCGGATTATCTAATGTATTATTTCTTTAATTAAAAGTAATCTTTGGCCATCCTTTTCGAGAAGAGTTAATTAATAAGACCTTATGTATTTTTTATGGAGATGGTTTCAACATTTTTTCTCTTAAATTAAAACAAAAAAAAAACCTGAATTAATTTTTAAATTTTTAATGCTTAAATGCATCCATGAAATTGATCACGTAATTGATACTGATAAAACAAATATAATGTTAATTGCTGGAATGGTGATGATTTCGGCAATTTAAATATATCATAGTTCAAATATATCATAAATATATGATATCAAATATATCATCTTTTGAGACTTCCCTGGACAACTACGTTCCCTTTTATGCTAATGTCATTATTTCTGGGGACCTGAATTCTAATTTCCTTTCTGAATCATATGACAAATTGTTCCTAGAAAACCTCTTTTTTTCCCTACATCTCTTCGTCGTTCTGTTCTCTCCTACCCACCACACTTCCTCCTCCGATACTTGGCTTGACTATTTATCATTGATTCAGTAAAAAACCTCCTCTCTTCTTCTCAGTTACCTGTTCCTTTCCTTTCGTCTCATGATCTGATTCAAATATCATACAATACCCTAGCACCTCCATTCCTTCCAAAAACTATTTCATACCGCAATATAGAATCCTTAACCCGTGAGAAGATCGTTCCAGACCTTGAAGCACAGGACTGGGCTGAAATTTACTCCTCTTCCTCGATTGATTCCATGGTAAACATCCTCACCACTAACCTCCTAAATATCCTTGATATCCACACACCCCTCAAATCCTTCTCAGTTCGTTGTCGCCCTGCTCCTTGGATAACTTCGGAAATAAAGCAGCTCCAAAGGAACCGAGAAGCAGCCCGAAGATGCTTCAGACGCACGAGGATGACGAATGACTACCAAAGGTTCAAGATGCTTCGTAACTCAAGACAAGCCTCGATTCGTCGAGCAAAATCCAATTATTACCATGAAGCCCTCTCCTCTGCCCCTGATCCCAAATCGAAATGGCATATCCTCCGTAAACTTTCTCTCTGTGATTCCTTCATTTCATCTACCTACCCTGTATTTCCCGATGAATTAAATTCATTTTTTGTTTCCACCTTTTCTCCTGATTCTCTTTATCCTTCCTCCTATTTAACCCCAGCTCCTACATTCAATGATTCTAATTTTTATTTTTCCGATATCTCCCCCTCTGAACTTATTTCTTCCATAATGAATTCCCATTCCAATTCTACGGGCGCAGATGATATTCCCACTAAACTAATAAAACTATGTTTACCCGAAATCATACCAGTCCTCCTATTCATTCATAATTTTTCCCTCCAAAATTCAGTTTTCTCAACCTCATGAAAAAAAGCATTAATTCATCCTATAATAAAACATTAAACCCCATATCTCCAAACGACTATCGCCCTATCTCCATCTTATCTAATCTTTCTATGCCCTTAGAAAGATTAGTTCAATCTCAAATTTCCAAATTCCTTGAAGAATCCAACCCTTCAATCTGGTTTTCGTCCCGGCTACTCCACACAGTCTGCTCTCCTAAAAATCACTAATGACATATTTACCGCAATAGATGATAAAAAATTAACCGTCCTGTTACTCCTTGACTTTTCTAAAGCCTTCGATTCCCTTGATCACTCTATCATATTCTCCAAATTAAAGTCATTAAACTTTTCCTACAGTTCCATCCGCTGGTTTCAATCTTTCCTTTCTCACCGTTCCCAAGCAGTTAAAATACCAAACCAACCCCTATCTTCTTTTCTCACTCTTACCTCAGGTATTGCTCAGGGTTCCAGTATTTCTCCTCTCCTATTCAATTCCTACATTAATGATCTTCCTAATTCAATCTATCACTGTTCCTACCACCTCTATGCGGATGATTCCCAAGTCTATCTCTCCTTCCCCCCTTCAGAGCTAGCCACTGCTTTCGCTAAAGTTCTGGAAGATCTGGACAGAATTAGTGCCTGGGCGACTTTAAATAAATTACAAGTTAACGAAAAGAAGACTCAGGCCATTCTAATAGGCTCTAGCTCCCTCCTTAATTCCTACTCACAGTACCCTCCTTTAACCTTAAATAATCATACTATCTCTTTCTACTCCTCTGTAAAAAATCTCGGGATTGTTTTTGATCAAACCCTTTCTTGGAAACCTCAGATTGCCCAAATTTCCTGCCGTTCCATAGGCCTTCTCAAATTATTCTACCGAAACCGTTACCTTCTTCCCCAGTCAACCCGCAAGCGTTTAGTCTCTTCCTTATTATTCCCTTACATTGACTATGGTTGTCTGGTTTACGGTGGCCTCTCGACGGTTCTCGAGGACAGACTGAAGCGAATCATGAACTGCTTCGTCAGGTTTGTCTTCGGTAGTCCGAGGCGTTCCCATGTTTCCCACCTCTATTCCCAACTAAATTGGCTCTATCCCACTTTCCGTAAACAATCATGGAACATTCCTATACCAAATTATCAATACCCTTCAACCTTTTTATATTTATAATAACCTTCAATTCAGATCTGCAGTCAGTCTATTACATACGAGATCCCGTCTTTCTGATCTGTATACCCCATCCCATAGAACTTCAACATCCCAACGCTCCTTCCTTTTCTGCTCACCAATCCTCTGGAACTCCATCTCTCCTCACATCAGACAAGCTAAATCCCTGAAAACATTCAAATATTTATATTTCCAATACCTCCTTCTCTTCCAGACTGACGCTTGCTAACTATCTAACTACTTTGTCAAAAATTATTATTGCATTGCTGGATTCAGTTCTGGAATAATTGAGATTCCTTTTAATAAAAATTTAACTTTCCATGAATATAACATCGGGTACTTCTATTGTACATACAAATCATATCATTGTACCAAAAGATTTTTCTATATCATTTTATTTTATTTTTTCTCATTTAATTTTATCTCCTCTAATCTGTAGAATGTTATCTTCTTTTCTTTTTATTTAAATATCATCTATGTACATAGTGTCATTAATGTATTATTGTTTTTCTTTTCTTTTGTATCTCATTATGTCTCTAACCAGATTTAATTTAGTTATACCTGCACTTATCTGTTATTCTTAAGGGACTTTGTCCCAGAATAAAATTATTTTTCTATTCTATTCAAGTCTTAATCTTTTAGAGCAGTTTTATCTGTACTTGTTCTACAATATCTTTGAAAAATTAAATTCAATGGAAAGTAAAGGCAAGATTAAAGGCTGGGAACTCTTGTTCTTTCCAGGTTGCATAGCTATTCAATACTTACTTTTCATATACATCAAAATTATGATTTATAAGACTAATATTCATCATACAGTTCTTTATGACAAATATGTGTACAAAATGTAGCTGCTTAGATTAAGAGGGGAATGTGTTTTAGTATCGAAAAAAAAAAAAGTGTGTAGAAAAAGGATGATCACACTGAAGAGTTTAAAAGGAAGCACTATGCAAAAACATGGAACTCTTATCCAGTTAACATGAAACCACAATGAAAACACTAGGACTGTACTAAAGTAGTACAGGGTAAACGGCACAGGCACAATGAGCCTTAAGGCTGAGGTGCCACTAAAGCCGGTTTAAAAAAAAATCCAGTTAATATAGTTGTGCTGATGGTACAGCGCTTGGTATATTTGAAATGAGCCTGTAAAGTCATTGGATGTAACAATGATATAACCTATACAAGGTAATCCGATTCGAATCAGTGAGTAAACATCCAGGGGCTCAACTAAAACTTAGATGGAAAGATTGTATCAGGGCTGATCTTGTGGAATTTGGTTTTGATATAATTGGATGGACAGATCTGTGGGCTCACTGAGCCTTTTTACTTGTTTACATCTTTATTTGTATTTTCTTTTTAATAGTTTTACTTGATCTATTCTTCATTTATTCTGTATTTCAGGTTAGTGTATACATACAGAATTGGTCTCATGTTCTCAGTTTCGTAAACAAAGCTGAATCAACCCCTGATTTTTCTGATTCTCAGGTAAATTATCTGTTTATTTATGAATATATATTTTTAAATATTTAATATACTTTTCAATATTTTGTATATAGTTTTAATATTATTTTCATAAAGGTTTAATAGAAACACTACAACATTTAAAGGTTTGAAAAAAATATTTTTCATAATAAGTAGTTAATCATGAACAAACAGGATTGACAAAAATCATGAGTTTTTTATTTAAATAAATTTGTATAAATAAAATATATCGCACATCAGCTAGAACAGTTTCACAACTCTAATTACTTATATTTTTGGGAAAACGCTTTTAAGATTTGGAATCATTTTATCGAAATTACTTGAAATTTTGATTTTAATTAAGTTACCTAATTTAATTAAATTTTGTGCCTCCAGCGATAGTATGAGGAACTATACTAAACTTAATAAACTTTTCTTTATTCAAGGGTGTTTATTTCCTTAATGGGATAATGAATTGATCTGACAGTGTTCTTGCTGATTTGCTGTATAATAGCAATGAATTTGTTCATTTTTTCAACTTTTTAATACTTTAAACAACTTACGATATACTTCATCCACCTCTTTGTCTCTTTTCATTATTATTTTTTTTAACTTTAAAACTTTTGTTTGCTCGTGTAAAACAATATTACAATCAGTAAGTGTTATATAATGCCTTTATTTTAATAATTAATGTTGCTAATTAGGAGTCAGAATTGGTTAATAAATGTTAACCATATTATAGATCTTATGATGCACAATGGGAAATATAGCCTACAAAATAAGCTCTATAAAATTGGGTTGTCCTATCCTATCTTATGATGAATTTCACACTGATTATTACTTATTACTATCTACTTACTATATATATACTAAAAATTAGGAGGAGAAAATGTAGTCTTTTCAATTTTTTTGACTAATGCTCGTTACTTACTGTGTTGGTTAAAAATACAAATATAAAAAAGAAATCTTGAGATTTTTCTTACATTTGTTCCTAAGTACTTATAGAGAATTGATTCATTTCATGCAAAGACATATATTTATACTAGTATTTTTCCCCCTCTTCTACACATTCTTAAATCAAAATTTAGTTATGATTTGTCTTGTTAATAAAGATCAATTTCAAAATATTGTAATTTGAGACATAATTAGACTCTAATCAGATTGGTTATATTCTTTAATGGCGACCTGCCATGTTTTCAACTATGGTGCGATTGAGGATAGTTAATAGAAAATCTTAAGGAAGGAGGGTCCAATACTGAAAACTATGGCAGATATTTTTAAAAAGAAGTATTAACTTTTATTACAGTTTTCAAAAAACTTTAATCAATACATTTTCAAATAACTTTAATTGAAGTGTAGAATTTCAAAACCAACCAAGTCCACTTTTGAATTTTTCACAGCCGTTTTCAGTGTGATTTAACTACTTTTGTTGGAAAACTTTTCAATGAAAGTTACTCTAATAGAAACACTATTCCTAAAAGCCAGTTCTTGCGATTTGTTAAATTTAATAGCAAAAGAAACTTTAATTGAAAATTGTAATTGTTTGAGCTGAAATGGAATCATTGGGATTCTTGGAATATATGCAATTTCTTTAGTCTGTAGTCCAGTGAGAATTATAGTCTCAATGCATTATAATTAATTATAGCCATGTGTAGCTGTAATTTCTAACCTGGTACTATTCCACATATTAGGTGGTTGAAGATGACGTAAAAACATAATTGGATATCTAATTTTTAAGTTTAATGTATGAGTTGGTAATCCAAATGAACAGAAAATATTTACTATATTATTAGTGATGTATCGGTCAATTTTCAAACTTCAATGGTATCCACATGTTGCACCATAATTTTGCTAACTTTTTAAATAACAATTTAATTAAATAGGTAAATTTCCTTATAATTTTCAAGCTCTAGATTTAATCATACCATTGTAACCTCTCTTGAATGATGCTCACCACCTATTGGTTAATTTTCAAACTTAACTGGACAACTATTCAACACTTTCAAATTGTTCTCATTGTAATTATATTGATATAAGATTTTAACTATTGATATTAAAATTTATGATTTATGCTGTTTTTATTTTTACAGGGGAAAGAAAGCAGTCAGCTTATTCTTGGAAAGCTAAAATGTGCTGCTGGCCTCGCTGAATTAGCTACTAAGAAATACAAACAAGCAGCTAAACAGTTTCTTCAAGCAAATATTGATCATTGTGATTTCCCAGATCTGTTATCTCCCAATAACATTGCTGTTTATGGCGGACTGTGTGCTCTTGCTACCTTTGATAGAGCTGATCTCCAGAAGCATGTAATCTTTTCAAGGTATAATTCCATGATTTACTCATCTCTGAGTCAGTAATATTTAAGAAAAAATAATGGATACAATGACAGTTTATTTTTAAATGACCTTTATGTCTCTATCAATGCCATAATAGCACTACATAATATAATATTACTCTTATCACTATCATTACATACATATGTTGTTCATTAGATTTTTTTTTCAGTTTAGTTCCAATCCTCTCTTGGATTCAATTCCCCCTCCTCCCTTAAATAGCATATTCATTATTATACATAATGCTGAAATTGCCAATAGAAGTGATGCCAAAATGATATGATGTATTTAATGATGTCAGTGACGTTTGAGTACAAAAAAAGTCCTGCTCTCACTGCTGACTCCAGCACAATGGGCAGCTCATTTGTAATTCACAATTGTAAAACACACACATAAAGTAACACTGCAATAGCACACACACAAAATAGGACTCTGCTTATTATTTATTCTTTAGATGAATTCCTAGTTAAAAAAAAAGGTTTACCAACTATAAGAGTACAATATCAACAAAGTAGTGTGCTAAAGAAGTGGACACATATTGGACGGTGCTATGCAGAAACCTACCAACCCACAAAAACATCAATTTCAGATAAATTAAAACTAAAATTTTACTGAGATTTACTATTTACTGAGACTTCTTGATTCACCATTAATTTTGTCTCATTTCAGAGTAACTACTTAGTGGGTTGGATGCTTTTTGCTAAAACTAAATAAGCAAAAAATGACATGTTGCTTGGTTGATGGTCAGTTTGACACATTTTAAGTAAAGTAAAGCTTGGTCGGTCTCTGAAATCGTAGATTGGCCTTTTTTTATTCAAATGTTCTTAGATTAATTTTTGTTGTTTTGTGGGTTGGTTGATTTCTGCATAACACCATCCAATTATGGTCCAGGTCACACAAATATTGATGTAAATACTTATTATGTCCTATTTTTTTTGTGAATTATAATTACTTATAATTGTAAATACTCTGATTTAGTTAGTACTCACTAACTAGCTTCAATCTTTTCATTCTGTTATTATCTTTGACTATTGTTATTGTCTTTTAAAGATAGTGTGAATCTAATGATTAATAAATTGAATAATCTGAAATCAAAAAAGTAATAAAGGAAAGAGAATATAAAAGCTCAGATAAAGGTACTAAAAAACAAAAAACATCAATAATTTATTTAATTTATTTATTAATAAATAAATCATCAATAATTAATAATTTATTTATTTATTTAACTTTGTTGGTGTCACAGCAACTACGTTACTACTCTAACCATATACTACTAAACATTAGTACAAGGCAGTGTTGGGCAAATTTTAATTGCAAGGACAATTAAAGATTAACAATTGATCAATTGTAATTGTGGTTTACTACAGTTAACAATTGATCAATTGTAATTGTGGTTTACTACAGTTTACAATTGATCAATTGTAATTGTGGTTTACTACAGTTAACAATTGATCAATTGTAATTGTGGTTTACTACAGTTAACAATTGTCAATTGTTTTGTGAATTTTAATTAAAACTAACTGTTAAAAGAATTACTGGTTTGTTACATTATACAAATACACATGACAGGTCTACCTGGGACGTGGACTAGGACATATTAGTAACTATTTACATACACATGTTAGCAACAAATAAAAGATATATGCAAATAATCATTAGTAACTTTAATGAAACATATTAGAATTTGATAGACAAATACAGTTTATAATTTCTTGTAATAATTTAAATTACATTTTAATACAACTCTCTTCTCGAACATGCTGTCCGACAATCTGTGACTCTTTGGCAGATTTGTCATTGTAGCAAAAGAAAAAAGGCGTTCAACTGCAGCTGACGATGGTAAAGGTGTGTTGTATTTAATAAAAACACTTTGTATCTCAGGATATCTATTGAGGAGTTGCAAATCTTGGCTTTCCTCTGCAAAAAAATGCAGCATCAAAAGTTCTGCTTTAGTCATTGGTGCATAGGAGGAGAGTTTTTCTTCTGATATTGAAATGTCGGAGTCAGAGTCCGAATCAAAATTGAAAAAAAAGTTTTCTTGGGTGCTTTTTGTTGTTGCCACTGTCGCTACTATATTTTCACTCAATTGCTTGGAAATGCAGGTCTTGAAAGCTTTTAGAACCTTAGTACGATTCCCGGGCTCAAGACAAGTCAACCATTTATTTTTGAATCTTGGGTAAGATAATGCTGCTATAGCTGCGTTTTCCGCTTCACAGGTGGTGACGTCGAACATTTTTTCAAACCTCTTCTCTACACTCTCTCTGTATACCTTGATAAACGGGCTGCAAAAGGAAAAGTTGTTTTTCTTTTCAATTTTTAGCAATTTTTTCCTCAGCGCAAGGAGGCACGGCAGAGCCATCCCATAATATGCGTTAGTCTCACTCTGCATTATGTCGAGGGCTTCTGCCAACGGCGATGTGCAAGTCAAATACTCTTTTATGTATTCGAATTCGTTGTCTTTGATAGTATTTTTAATGTTTAATGATCTATGTAAAAGTACGTTTTTTTTTCTTTTGTATTGAAAATTTGTTGGAGGGCATCAAACAAGCTATTCCATCTGGTCTCACCAGGTCGGCTTAACGTGTGTCCCAACACATCCTGCATTATTTCAGCACTCTTTGGTCGTCCTGCAGCCTTCCACAAAACATTACATTTCTTCATAATTGCAGCATGCATTTGCGACAGGGGTGTGTCTTGCTCGCTTAAAAGTTTGTTCGCATCCGTAGTTGCGCAAAGGCTTAACGTATGTGCACAGCATCGTAAATGAGCAGGAAGGACATAAATAGGCTCAGAATCTTCTAAATTTGATGATTCGTCATCTTCATCATCTGATTCAGAAAAGGCTTCTGTTGGCTGAGAGTCTAGCATACTTTCATCTACAATACCTATATTGGTCAATTTAACACCGAACATTTTAAAAGCTTTTACAAAATTGCTGCCATTATCCGTCACCGATGCAACAATTTTATTCGTATTGAGGTCGAAATCATCGTGAATTTCTTTAATTATATCTGATAATTGATCGTAGCTGTGGACGCCTTTGAATCGATGACAAGCTAACGCTACAGAAAACTCTGCGTAGATCATTTGTAATCCAGTGCGCTGTAACTCCGATGAAACTTCTTTTTTTACTGGACCAAATATCTATTGTTGTGCACACATAGGGAACTTCCTGTAGTTCCGACTTTATCTTAGCTACTTGCGTTTCGTAGTGTTTTTCTATACGACGTCCTAGTGTACGTCGACTCATTACAGTTAGCCCCATTGCTGATATTTTCAAGTCCATGAATATTTTTGAAAAATATGGATCTTCCACTGCATGTAATGGGATCATGGAATTTATAAAATATTTCAAGATATTTTCATCGAATTGTTCTTGTGTAATTTTACTCTCTTTTGACTTATTAGTTTTTCTAGTTTTGATTTTAACGATAGTATCATCTTTTTTCGTTACCTCAATTCTCCGTTTTTTTAAATATGTTTTGTACTCTTCGATGCATTCTTGCCCATGTTTTCACTTCAGGTGACCCAAAAAGTTTGACGTACAATTACGATATCCTTTAACTTTAATTAATAAATCTCTTGGACATTTCATACAAAGCGCTACAATTTTATTACCTGTAGACTCTTCAGGCAACAATTGGAAATATGTCCCATCAACTATGAGAAGACGATCAGGTGAAGACGATGAACAGTTGGCGGTATCGGTTGGTGGACTTGGTGGAAGAGGCGAAACTATTTCTAATGACTCAATCTTTTCCGAAACCGAAAGAGTCACTGACATGTCACTGTCTTCGTCCATTTCGTTTATCGACGTCATTTTATTTATAATTTTAAACTAAAAGAATGGAACTTTACGTAAGGAAAGAGCTTGCCGAGACGAGACTAGTTCACGCGGTGAGCAAGCAATCAACACTGAAAGAAAATACGAAAACAAATAATACTTTGGACTTTGTTTATTTGTTAAAATTATGTCTGTTGATGTTATAATATGCTATTGAATATTAGTTTAGGGTATACCAGACAAACACTTTGGACTTTGTACCCAGCACTTTACTAAACATGCCCCTAAGTTAGGGGCCCTAACTATAAACATAAACATACAGTTAATTGTAATTGTTTTTATGAAACAATTACAAAAAATAATAGTAATTATTTTAATTGCGAGAATCGATTAACGTACAATAATCCAATTAAATTAATTGCAAAGTGCAATTAACACTTTAATTGTGATTAATTTAATTGCAATTAATTTAATTGCAATTACTTTTTTAATCAATTAACAAGGCAATTGAAAAATAATTGATTAATGCCCAACACTGGTACAAGGATTATCATTTTTTTAAAAATTTAATTTAATTTTTTTTTAATAATTCATAAAGAAACTCAAAATCTGCATAAGAAAAGTTTATCACGTTAAGAACCCATCTCATTGAGTCCTAACAGTATAAAGAAAACTGTCAAACATGAATTCGTGACTGCCATACCTTTACTTATTAGTAGCCATATTTACCTACACAAACAAAATATTACCTTGAGTTGATATTTTTTATGTATTGTTTGTTTCAGTTCATTTAAATTATTCCTAGAACTCGAACCTCAATTAAGGGATATTATATTTAAATTCTATGAATCTAAATATGCAACATGTCTTAAGTTACTAGATGATATTAAGGTATGAAATGTTTTAAAAATTATTATTTTATTACTAATGGATATCTTTATTTTACGATCATTGTTATTTTTTAGGACAATCTATATCTTGATATGTACATAGCACCTCATGTGAATACATTATATACACAAATTAGAAACAGGGCTCTAATACAGTATTTTAGGTAATATATATTTTAAAAATGTTGGTTAATTTAAAACAGATTTTTAAAAATAAGTTATTTTTCATAGTGCTATGTAAGAAATTGATCATTTTTGTATTTATTTTATTAAAAAATATATTTTTAGTCCCTACCAATCTGCGGATATGGGTAAAATGGCTCTTGCACTTAATACCAGTATTAGTGCCTTAGAAGATGAATTGATGCAGCTAATTTTAGATGGTCAAATACAAGCAAGAATAGACTCTCACAACAAGGTATTATAGTTATCATCACAATAAATAATAGTGTATTATCTCTAAACCTTTTTTAAATCACCCTATTAAAAAAAAATTTGGATAGAAAAATAAAGTCTATAGTGAAACTAATACATTTGGAATTCCTTTATCAACTTATAATTGGTGTTTTCACAAAAAAAAAAAAAAAAAAAAAAATTAAATTGATTTAATTGTAAGATAACATTTTATGAACAGCTTCTTAAAACTGTGTTAAAAGAATAGACCAAAAATGTAAAAATTGATAGTCAACTTTATGAATTTTATTTAAGTGAAAGTGTTTTAATTTTAAACTATTCATAGATGGAATATGGAATGTCGAGGAAAATCTTATATTGATTATTATTCTTATTATCATGGGCTCTACAACCCAATACAAGTCTTGGCCTCATCAAGGCGCCGCCTCCATTCCTCTCTGTCTTGTGCCAGGGTTTGCCAAACTCTTGATCTAACGATGACACTTAAATCCCTCTCGACCTTGTCCACCCATCTCAGTCAGTCTTTCACGTTTCCTTCTCCCATCCACATACCGAAAAAGAAGTTTCTTCTGAACAGCTTAGTCGTCCATCCTAGCCACATGCCCAGCCCATCCTAGCTAGAAAATTCTTATATGCTGTACCACATTAGGGTCCTGATAAATCTGGTACAGCTCTGCATTATGCCTAAGCCGAAAATGGTCACCCACTGCTACCGCTCCACACATTCTTCTTAGCACTTTCCTTTCAAAGAGCAGTAAACTACTAGCATCAGGATATATTTATAATTAATTAATTTTTTTTCATTTTGAAAATCAATACATTTTCTAGCCACTTTTCTGTTCCATATCCTTTTTATTTAGGTTTTTTCATTTTGAAAATCAACACATTTCCTAGCCACTTTTCTGTACCATATCATTTCATTTAGATTTTTTCATATTGAAAATCAATACATTTCCTAGCCACCTTTCTGTACCATATCATTTATAATCATTGTTACTCCTGTATCTACATTATTGAAAAATTCAAGTCCTACCCATAAGTTCTAATCCTGTGGACCTTTTATTCTTTTAAAGAAACTTTAAGTAAAAAAATCTCATTGTTTTACAAGTTATTAGATTTACTTTAAAATAAACAAGCCTATCTGCAACAGTTTATTTATTATTCAGTTTTCTATTCCTTCTGATATTAAATTTTTTTTCCCTTAGATTTTATATGCCAAAGATATGGATCAGAGGAGCAGTACATTTGAAAAAGCTCTAAATATGGGCAAAGATTACCAACGAAGGACAAGAATGTTAATATTGCGAGCAGCCTTATTAAAAGCACACATCTCAGTCAAGGTAGCATTCTCATAGATAATAGTTTTAAATTAGTGTTATTTGGTTGCATTGTTGTTCTTATTATTATATTATAAACAATATTTTTCATTATGTCAGAAGTAATTGTTCAGTAGTTTAAAATAGTTTTTCTGGAATCTGTTATTTTGTTCTATAACATGAAAGTTTGAATGATTATTAAATATTTATTGAAATCATTTTTCTTTTATTAATGCTAACTAACCCCACTAACTAAAACTTAAGAGTGGCAAAATTAGAAATTTAATTTTTATTATCAGTGGTTGTCGTGATGTCTATAAGTCTAATTACCTTGAAAACGAGTTCTGTGTCTTTTAAGCTCGATTTTTTAATACTCGCATTTTGAAAAATTGGTAAGTTGTGCTTCTTAAAAAAACCTTTAAGTATCTATTTTGGTGCAAATGAAATTTTAGAGTAATTACACAATATTTTGAAAATGATCAAAGTGCACAATCTGACTTATTGACTTCTTCACGACAGCCAGGGATATAATGTTAAAATCAAGTTATTTTTCTCCATTTGGTTTACTTTCATCCCTCTCTTCTGATCTATTAATAGATAAATTAGTGAAAATTAATGTTAGTCAACTCTCCATAATTTGAACTTCTTTTCTGGCCCCTTAAAATCACTGTAATTTTTTTTTTTTTTTTTTTTTTTTTAAATGGACATTTAACTGTAATACTTTAATTTTTCTGGACTTACTGTGTGCTTATTTTTTGATATAAAGAAAGTCAATTTTGAGATAAAGATTATTTCATACAAAATTACATATTATCTATCGCCAACTGGAACTATTTCTCTGGTTCCTTGAATTTAAAATATCTGTATCTGTATATTAACTGTATATGAAAATGTAATAATTAAATCTAAGAGATTATCCTGATTTTTCTTATAAATTTCTTATTCTTAAAGTTTTAAAATCTTTTTTGGAAATTGTAATATCATGGAACCCATGGTTTCACCTTTTAATCACTTAGTACCATATTTCCTTCCTACCACCAACTTGATAATTTTATTCATATTTATCATTCATCCACACCTATATAAAAATATATTCGTTCATACATATACAGCCTGCAATTAACCTCACAGTTTTCTCCTTGTTTTAACTATGGCTGTATGGTATATAGGGACCTCTCAGTGAGACTCAGGATAAACTGAAGTGAATCAGGTATGAATAGCTTCATTTCATTTGTTTTTGGGACTATTTGTATATTCATCGATAAATTCTTTCTTTTTTTTCAGAAAAAGTACTTTATTTATGAATTTACCGGAGGCATGTTATCATATTTCAGAGTCCAATAAAAGCAAATTTTTCATTATGCCCAGTTTTTGCCATTTTCTATTCTGAAACATTCATTACTGATTTTATTTACTTTAGTTATATGTCTTGATATTTTACTTCCAAAAATCATGCCAACTAAACAAATTCATTATCAGTTTTAAATACCTCAAAGATCATTGAATTATGTATAAGTTTACAAGGCAGAGTAAGATTAGATGGGCTATGATTTTCATTATTAATTTTTCCTATGCAAGAAAGTAGCAGTTTCTAATGCTGAATTGATTCCTGCTTACATATCACTAAAGAGAACATTTTTTTAAAAAACCTTTCTCATCATAAAATTTGAAAATACCAATGAAGTTTTAACTGGCTCCTGTAACCCCTCAGTACAAATAAGAAAGGTTTCTGGATTGGTGAACTATGGCAAAAATTATGTAAAAATAATATTGAGTATAATGAATCATTTTACTGAAGAGAAAAATTAAAGCAATGAACATTTTAGTAAAATTACATAAAATTGAAAATTATTTTCTCCAAATTTTTTAATGAAATCTTGATGTTTTGCTCTTATTTATTTGAGGTAACTTTTTGCGATGCGGTATTCATAAATTAAAAAAAAAATACATCCGGTCTTAGCTTAGGCTCATATAATCCCAATTGTGATCTAAATGACATCAGTTGTGTAAATAACTTAATTTCTCCCTAATTGGGAAAACAATAGTAGATCATGGTTATTTTCATCTATAATCTACTGATTTTCACAATTTACATTTTAGAATTAAAAGGATTAAATTACTTAAATTAGTAAGTAGGTTAAATTAACGTTCAATGATTATTGGAGATAAACAAAGTTGAGAGAAAATAGCGGTTTCAAACATAACTTTGTTCCTTCAAACCAATATAGCTCCTAAACGGATGGTAGATTCTTTAAAAAAATGTTATACAACAAAAAATATTCTCCATTAAATTTCTGATAAGGAAACTTGTCAAATTTTCAATCCGAACAACACCAACAGAGCTAGAGCGTGTCAAAAAAGACCTAATACTTGAAAAATGTAACAAAACATGAATTTTTTTCATTCAAATTAATATAGCTCCTAAATGGTAGGTCCTAGCGACAAATGTTATAAAACAAAAAATGTTATCCATTAAATTTCTGATACGGAAACTGTCATCAAGTTTTCGATCTGGGCAGCACTAACATAGCTAGAGCATGTCTAAATGAATGTGAAAAAAACGTTAATCAAAAAAGTATAAACCCTCAGTCAAAAGACATGTCCATGCCAATAATTTTTAAATAGAAAAAAAAATACTTTTGAGATACTAATTTAAAAAAATACATTGATATAAACAGAAATAACTAAGCACTGAATATTCAACACACTTGAAAAGAAAAACAAATATCTTACCTGTCAATTTTATATTTCCGGTTATGAGAAGGTAAAAATGCCAATTGAAATTATGAGAATACAAGTCTTTTCACCTCTCCCCCCCCCCCCCCCTTCCTCAGCATTAAAAGTAATTGAGAGAAAGGTGATATTATAAAAAATTAGGATTGATGAGTTAATAGGATAATGAGTTAATACTATATAAATGGTATAGAAGGATCAATGTAATTAGGATTGATGAATTAATTGCCACTTCTATTGGGATTATTTTATTAGAATACTAGTTTCGAAGGCTTAACATTCATCTTCAGCATTCAAACTAGTATTCTAATAAAATAATCCCAATAGAAGTGGCAATTAATTCATCAATCCTAATTACATTGATCCTTCTATACCATCATGCCTACCTCAAGTTATAATGAAAAATTAAGGCCCTGGTTATCTTACCTGCCAGCAACTACCCCACTCAACTCCGTAAATACTTATGTGTATCTTTTGAGGTTTTTCGTGTTATAGATGTATGTGGCCTAAAATCCACTGTGTTTGTATTTTAAGTAGGCTAAGTTAAACTAAAATGGAAGCTTTCAGATTAATTATGGTTTGGCTTAATTTTCCAGAGCCCTCAAAGAGATGTTGGTCAAGGTGCTGGAGAGATGTCTGTTGCACCAGCAAGTTCCAGGCCTTAGCATGTTATTGAATATATCTGTAATATTAAATGTATATTTCTTATGCGCTTTAACTTCAGATTATATATAGACCCATATTTATATAATTATAATAAAACCGTGTTTCAAAAGGTTTTTATTTTATTTTTTCTTTACCAATAAGACAATGAAATTAACAGAGAATCTGTATCTTTACCTTATACATTTTATACATGTGAGTTTATGAAATACGTTGAAGAGAAATGTTTCATTGATTACTATTCTATTTGTAAGTGTTCCTTTAAATAAGCAAGTCTAAATGTGAGATTTTTATTATTTTTTTTAAAATAAACCTTTATCAAATTATTTGTTTATAGAATGCCTTATATCATTAACCTTCTATTAATGTAAATAGAGAAATTTAAGTGTACAAATAAATTACTTTCAAAAATAGATTTGTTTGTATCTTTGTGTGTGTTCTTATATAGAATATTATGATACAATGAAGAAGTATTAACTATAATACAAGGTGAACTCTGAGGTATATTTCGATTCACACCAATGTTGTACTGGTAGTATTATTCTGGAAGTATGTCGATTATTTCTCAGTGACAATCTTGTGCTAATATTGATGGAGTGAACTACTCTATTGGTCCTTGGGGCATATTGGTTCTTTTTGCTAACCAACAGGAACTAATTACAGAAAGATAAAAAACTAGAAGGCCCACAGGATAGTCCAGTAGTGAGGAACCTAAAACCAAACTTTTTCTTCAAAATTGTGAGGTGATCCAGCTTAGGGTGTGACACCAGATTAGTATGGAAGTGAATTTTTAAAATCACATATTCAAAACATTGTTAAATTGTGATAATAATAAAAAATGGCATTTTCAATCATGAATCAAAGAATATGTTCAGTAAACCCATATTTGGTCCATGGTTATTTTTAGTAACAAAAGAAAAACATTGTTTTGCACTAGAAAAAATTTGTTTTGACTGTTATCTTGTTAATCATAGCTTTACATAGATGCAAATAGTAAAAAATTAATGGAAAATTACAACAAAATATATACATATAAACTGAGTTTCTTTTTTATGAACATATAATTATTTACAATACATACATATACATTATTAAAAAAATTGCTGTGAATTCCTTTAAATATATTTCAAACCAACTCTCCACAGCTGACAATTACAATCTTCTCAGTTGGTTTTCCACCCTTAGTTCCACATTTCTGAAAATGATCAACAATACACTCAATGTAAAAAAATTAACAGTATTAATTAATTAAACTTTTAATCATTAGAAGAGAGAATAAATAAACGAACATTACTAACCTCAATTTTCTTTACTACATCCATACCGCTGACTACATTTCCAAACACAACGTGTTTATTATCTAACCTATAACAAATAGAAATTAGAATTAGATTTTTAAATTATTAGCGTTTTAGTGTTAAACTATCATGACGGGTAAAATAACCCTTTTCGGAATTTTAGGCAGAAGTTCTAGAAAACAACTTCTACTCAGCTTTTTGGTTTTACTACTTTTATTAAAAAACTAGCATCTCCCATTGTGGCTTTACCTGCTCTCATAAGTAAAGGACTTTTAACAAATAATTGACATTTTATTTATTTATCGATAAAAATCCTGTATTGGTATGCAATTTTGCATTAATTCTTCAATAATATTTTCACACATAGCAGTAATTATTAACCTGTTTAAAATTGCTTATATTAGGTGGTTGAGGATTCCATAAAAACATAATTGGATATCCAGATGGACATAAAATATTGAGAAACTCTACCGGATAATGGACTGCATTATCAGTGCTTAAAACTGAAGGCCCTTGAATCATATTTCTACTCTAAGTAACAAACAGCAAAGAATAGAAATTTAGAATATTCAATAATTTTTATTTGGCAGAGCAATATTGATTTCAGCTGGTTGGTTGGAGTTTAATTTCTAACAATTAAAGTAAATGACAATGTGGCAAACCTCGTTTCTGCCTCTCAATATTGTATATTTAAATTTTTATTATAGCTAAACCTTCCTTGAACTATGAAGATAATGCAGTTACAATCTGGAACAGATGCATACAATAGTTTAACTATTGAATACTCTATTACAAAATGTTGCTAACCACATATCTGTCATTTTTCAAACTTCACTGGAATCCACATGTCGCAACACATATTTAAATCTCTTTTAATAATTTAATTGAATATAAGTAAGTTTTATAATCAATTTCAAGCTCTTTATAACGGGAGGCAGACTTAAGATCCCTTCTTCACTTATGACAGGAAAGCATTCAGTTTCTAGAGAAAATGTATGGATAGCCCTGAGAGCAAAGAATATTCCAACAAATCTAATATAAGTTATTAAATCCACATATCAGGAACAAAAAGGGAGAGTTGGCCTAAATTGGAATTCTAGGAATTCATTATTGAAATGGGAGTAAAGCAAGGAGACCTACAGTCATTCCCTTTGTCATCAAGCAGCAGCTGTTTAAATCAGAATACCTTCTAGTATTTCTAAATGAAGCCTCGAAGATTCATAAACCAAAACTACAGACCTCAGAACCCCCTGCAGTTGAGAAAAGATTTTTCAAGATCGTGAGGTGGTATGGTTTTGTATGTATAAGGAAAAAATACCATGTGGACTCTTTTAAAACATTGGACAAGGAGCCCAAAGGTAAACCCATGAATTTCAAATAGATCACATTGAAGACATAGGGAGTGATAAGTTATAGCAGTTGTAACTTGATAAGTTTTAGGGCTTAGGCCTGACTCAGAGGTAACTTGCAACTTAAGTGTGTTACTCTAGCAACCATGGCAAATGAAACATCACAGGACCTAACCTGACTGCAGCTGGATTGAATTAATTCTCTGCTAGCAAACCCAGAACTGAAAGGGGAGAAGAAAATATATATATATATACGAGGGTAAGTCAATAATTATCCGCAATATAGTTATAAAATTTTATTGAAATGAAATAGGAAACTTACAAGTACATCATTTTTCGACATAGTCCCCTTGCTTTTCAACGCACTTGGTCCAACGTTGTTCAAGTTTCCTGATGCCCTCATAGAAGAAGGTTTTGGGTTGAGATGCGAGCCAGGAATGCACCGCTTCTTTCAATGCTTCGTCCGAGGCAAATCGACGGCCCCTAATTGCCTGTTTGAGTGGACCAAACAAGTGAAAATCAGATGGAGCGAGATCGGGACTATATGGAGGATGATTCAATACTTCAAAATTGAGTTTCTGAAGCGTTTCCACAGTGTGGGCAGCTGTATGCGGACGGGCATTGTCGTGCAACAACACAACGCCTTTTGACAGCAGTCCTCGGCGTTTGCTTCGAATTGCAGGCTTCAGCCTAGCAGTAAGCATCTCACTGTAACGTTCACTGTTAATTGTTGTGCCCCTTTCCTGATAATGTTCCAGTAATGGACCTTGTGAGCCCTAAAAAACCGTAAGCATAAGTTTTCCTGCGGACGGTTGGGTTTTGAATTTTTTCTTGCACGGCGAATTTGGATGTTTCCATTCCATACTCTGCCGTTTACTCTCCGGCTCGTAATGATGGATCCATGTTTCGTCACCAGTAACGATCCTGTCTAAGAAGTTGTCCCCTTCGTTAACATAGCGATCCAAATGTTTTGTGCACACGTCCAAGCGCGTTTGTTTATGCAACTGTGTCAGTTGTTTTGGAACCCATCTTGCACAAACTTTATGAAACCCAAGTCTGCTGTAAATGATTTCGTAGGCAGAACCGTGGCTAATTTGCAGACGATTTGCCACGTCGTCAATAGTTATCCGTCTGTCTGAGAGAATCATTTCACGTGAACGCTCAATGTTTTCCTCGTTTATGGCGGTAACTGGTCGTCCAGCTCCTTCATTTTGCGTAACACTTGTGCGACCATTTTTGAATTTTTCAATCCATTCATAGACACTCCGTTGTGGCAAACAATTGTTCCCGTACTGTACCAAAAGTCTTCGATGAATTTCGGCCCCTGATACACCTTCCGACCACAAAAAACGGATCACTGAACGTTGCTCTTCTTTGGTGCAAATAGAAAGTGGAGCGGCCATTATTAACAGCACGACAGCGATAACAAAACTAACCTACCAGCTTGATACTCACATAAACATAACAACGAATAAACAAAGCATGCGCCATCAACACAAAAGAACAGTACTGCTAACATAAACAAAAATATAGCTATATTGCGGATAATTATTGACTTACCCTCGTATGTTGCTGTCTTTATAGCTTCAGAGATTTTAGAACTTTTTAGTCAAAAAAAATATAACTTCACTTTTTATATTTTTATTTCACACATTACTTTTTTACAATATGTAACCTTCTGATTTTTATACATATGACTTAAATATCAATCGATATTTTTATATATTATTAATATGATTTGATACCCTACATTACTCCTCTCCCAGTAACATCAGTATGTTACGATATCAATTTTGAATTTGAGATTACATTGTCATGCCAAAAAATAACGAAAACTATCTAAATAAGCACTTTTTCTAAAAAAAAATTTTACAAAACATAATTATACCTAACATATTTTACATATTTCTTTCTAAAAAATAATAAAACCATAACAAATTAAAAAAATAAAATAAAATGATAATAATCCACTTCACTCATGTTAATCACTAGAGGAACATTTCGCATTTGATCACTGCAGGTAACGCTGAGGAAACCTGACTCTTTTACCCGTTTTTGTTGTTCCCTCATTCCTGGATGCTGAAAATGGAACATCCTGATTAGTCATTAAGGGCTGTGGCTTCATAGGCATTGTCAATAATCTTGGTTGTTGTTCCGTCCTACATGTTGGGTCCTCAGGGTCCAAAATGTAAGCAGGCTTCAACCGATCTAATGAGATGTTCACCTGTTTTCCTTTGATCTGAAGGGTGAAGTACTTTTCTTGCCTTGATATTATAAGGTAGGGTCCTTCATAAGCTGGCTCAAGGGGCTTCTTTATTCTATCTACTCTCACAAAAACATGGGTGCACACCCTGAGATCTTTATGTATAAACACACTTCTTGAATTTTTCTTCTCTGACTTAATTGGTTTGAGAGCATTCATCTGCTCTTGTAAACGGAAGAGAAAAGTGCCGTGTTCCATGCGAGATGTCTTCTCTTCAAAAAATTCACTTGGCAGTCGAAGAGCTTTTCCATATACCATGTGAGCAACTGAATGATTACCATCATCTCGGAGAGCCGCACGTAAGCCAAGTAAGACTGTAGGTAAGGTTTCTGTCCATTTCGGAGAATTGTGAGCTTTAATAGCCGCTTTTAGAGTCCTATGTAAGCGTTCGACTTTGCCATTACATTGAGGATGGTATGGCGAACTTCTCTGCAGATTATACCACAAATGCTAGCCAGGTTTTTAAATAACTGTGACAATAATTCAAATTGTCGGCCTTGATCAGTAATTACTTTAATAGGTGCACCAAATCTGCAAATCCAATATTTGTAGAATGCTTGAGCCACAGATTCAGCTGTTATGGTCCGCAATGGTATGAGTTCCATCCACGATGTAAACCGATCAATCGAAGTGAGGCAGTATATCTTGTCGTCGGATGGCGTAAGAGGGCCGATTATATCCAAATGTATTACACTGAATCGATCGTCTGGTTCTTCATATTGTCCTATTGGTGTTTTTGTATGACGTATTACCTTGTTGCTCTGGCAACCAATACAGGCCTGAGTCCATTCTTTAATATCTTTCTTAATACCAGGCCATATAAATTTTTCTGTTACTTGTCGGACTGTAGACTTAATCCCTGCATGAGACAATGAGTAGATACTGTTGAAAACTTGTCGTCTGTATTGTTTAGGAATATATGGTCTAATTTTAGAAGTTGAAATGTCACACCAAAGAACTTGTCCATTCGGAACAGGGTGTTGTTTCAACATTAAGGAAGAATCGGATTCCTGTAGCAGTTTAAGGTCTTGATCGCCTTTTTGACTAGCTGCAATTTTGTCATAATCTAAAACGGTCATGGCATCGAGTCTTGATAATGTGTCAGCCACACTATTGTCGTTTCTGCTGACGTGTCTGATCTGGTTGAAAACTGGGATATATACTGTAGATGACGCTGCTGTCTTGGAGATGCTTTCTCATTTTTCTGTTGGAACGCAAAAATTAAGGGTTTGTGATCTGTATAAATAGTAATGTCACTTCCTTCGATCATATGCCTAAAGTGTTTTATAGATAGATAAATACTCAATAGCTCTCTATCATAAGTGCTATAATTTCTCTGAGCTGGGTTGAGCTTTTTTGAAAAAAAGGCTATAGGCTTCCAGCCTTGATTTTCAAACTGCTGTAGTACAGAGCCAATTGCGGAATCTGAAGCATCTGTAAATAATGCAATAGGAAGATTTGCATTTGGTATGGCAAGCAAAGCTGCGTCTGCTAGGTCTTTCTTACACTGTTCAAACTGTTTAACAGCTTCTTCTGACCAATCTATTTTTGTGCGATCGTTCTTCCTTGCTCCTTTTAAATATTCATTCAGTATAGCTTGAGTCTTACTTGCATCTTTAAGGTATAGCCTATAGAAATTTACCATTCCAAGAAATGCACGGAGTTTATGTACAGTCTCGGGCAGTTTTATGTCCATGATCGATCCACACTCACCTAATCTTTTCCACCTGTCCCATCTCTCATTATTTTTATCAATTTTATCTCCCAATTCTTGTTTCATATTTTCAAATTTTTGTTCCAATATATTTGTCATTGCCGACAATAATACATCAATAATAATACGATAAAAAACAAAATTCCACCAATTCTCAATTAGAAAATAAAATTTATTAAATTTTTTTTTTTTCACTGAAGAGTAGGCGAATTGTGGTGATTACTATGGTCTATGAAATAATAAATAAAAAAGGGTCGATTAAATGATCAATAAATCGATCAAAAGCCATCGAAAGCACGCCATGGGCATCCCCACCACTTGCCGATATCAAAAGGCTTCCTGGAATTTCTCGATCACTTGATCTTCAGAGCTGACCGACTACACACCTTCTCCCCGGTTCGACCCAGGAAACCAATGAAAAACAATCAAGATAGGAAGAAGTTATGGGTAAAAGCTCGAGACTATGCAGTACCACAAAATTGGTGATATCAATTTAGTTATTTAATTTGGTAATCAGTAAAAGAAAGAATGTTTGTCAATTTAAAATTAATATTTATTATAGTGTAAAGGTTGAGGACGCCCTCCGTGAACCCACCTGAGGTTGATAAGATTAATATGATTGAAATTCAAATATAATTGTTTAAAAGGCATAGTTGAATTTTATACTGAACCCATGCTCGTATATTTTTGTATCTAATTAAATTTAATTAATATTTTTAAAATATATAAAAATCGTAATAATATGTGTATATATATATATATATATATATATATATATATATATATATATATATATATATATGTGTGTGTGTGTGTGTAGAAGACTGGTGTAGTTGGCTAGTTAAACCACACACTGATAAGAAAATGGATGAAAGACAAAGAAGACTATAGGTTATTACATTTTTTGTTGAGACAGTTTTTAATAGGTCAAACATAAGAGACCCCCCAGCTAAAAGACATATCCATGTCAAAATACAAACAAAATAAAAAATTGTAGTCATACTGAAGAAAAGTTTAATCAATAACAAAAGTTGAGAAGAATTTATCAATCAAACTCTTTAATAATGCTGGTGTTATGAAAAGTGGCATCTTTAACATAGTAAGATAATGTCACTATTTTCATAACTGTTTTAATGGTTTATTAAATCTATTGATATTGATTATTGTTTTTATTATAAACTAGCTGAAAGTACTCTGCTCCGCTATGGTTTAATATCATTAGGATTAAGGACAACTTAAATTAGTAAAAGTTAAGCTTAACGTTGATAATATTTATTACTTAAATAAACCTAAAGAATTCCATTCTTAGAATAATTTCAATAAGTAAATTTGACAATTTGCAAAAGTTAATTTTATATTATATTGATAGTCCTCCGTTGAAGCTTTGAGGCAGCACTACCATCTTACCCAGCTCCGATATCAGACCATCAGCTTTACTTATGGCATACTTTAAGCGAATATAGTCTCAACTTCTCAACTTTTTTGATTTTTTCCAATGAAGTTTAGTCTTTCTGTTTCTATTTTTGCATACATATCAAGCATAAATTGGTTGAGAAGATTACGAAATTAAAGTAAATAAGGTTCTTCACCTCCTCGCTCCATCAACATTCAGGCGTAAAAATCAGCTGCAGACACAGTTTTCTTAAGTGGTGTATTAGTGTTTGGGTCACGCTGGGGGATGTTAATACTGTACCCATCTTCTCCATGATAGAACATGAGACGATACTGAAGAGAATCATCCACTTGATAGAACTCACTGATTCTTATCAGTTTTTTGTCACTGCTGTGGAGAACAATGTCTCGCTTTTCAAACACCTGGCCAACAATCAAGACAGCAACTTCATTAACGGTAGGAGTATTGTAATGTCCTCAGTGAGCATTTGAAGGCTTTTTGTCAGCACTGATAACTGCCTGGAAATCTTGTAGGTCTTTGGGAACAGACTCAACAGCATCTCTGAAGTCCTTGATATATTCGTTATGTTCATGAAGAATTTTCTGGAGTTGGCCTACAAATGCGTTGCTTGACATTTTGAAAGTGACCAACAGAGAATGCCTCTTTCATGGTTGTCATCACCAACAAAATTTACCTGAATAAAAGAAGGTTGCTGCCCTATTCTGTGATATATAACTGTCCTCGCACCTTAAATGTTGGCATTATATCTCCCTCTTTTATCTCTTTTGCTCCAAATGACGTCATTTAGAGACAACCGTTCTATTTCCAAATATTATTTAGAAAATGCTCAGCCTCAGGATGTTTGTAAGAAAGAAGGCTGTGCAAGTGTTCAGGATATTCTTGAAAGGGAGGAAGTTGGACGATATTCTTGAAAGGGAGGAAGTTGGACTTTCCCGTTACTGCAGCACATGGCAGGGTTCTCGTCCTTCCATTTTACAGCATAGCACCAATTTCAAGTAGACTGTGATCCAATATCGACAGTTTTCTCTTTTGCATATTCAGTTTTTGGGTCATACTGGCTGTAACCTTTCCATTGAACATCTTTCACCGTGTTTTGTTACAGCTACACGTTTAACATGAGGATTATTTTCTGATAATTTTTTTTGAAGACTTTCTATGGATTTCAGGATGGGTTTTCTTATACTTATGTACAGACCCACTAAGTACAGTTGGGTGATTGTAAACAGCATATCCTTTAACTTCGGGTTGGCTTTCTTTATATTTGTTTACCACTTTTCTGCTAATTTCAGGATGATTCGTCATGTATTTCTTACCTCTACATGTGCTTGAATATATTTTGCAGCCGAATTCCTTAGTTATTTGTTGCGAACTGAATCTGTGAATCATTTCCTACGTTGTTTACTTTTAGATTGATGGGTTTACTTCAATGTTACAATAGAATCATCTGAACTGAGAAAAAGGTGTATTCTAGGTTCAAAGAATGAAATTCAGAAATGCTAGGTAGAAGAAGAAGAAAATGAACTTTATTCTGGGACTACTTGTCTCCTAAGAATAACATATGATTACAGTACATAGGACAATCATCTGGCTTTGATAATTAATTATAATAAATGATAACAATAGATAATAATAAAAATTGATAAATAATTAACTTATGTGTTACAAAATAACTAAGACTTCTTGTAAAAGGATACATCTTATGTATACTATTATAATGTATATTACATAAATATTCATGCTTTACATTAGCTCGGAAGATTGAAAATGAAGGAGGTAAAGGAATAAATGATGTTTAAAGGAAGTAAGAGTGGAGCTTTTTCGAATTGTGATGGGCAATGAATTCCATAACGAGGAAGCACGGATAATAAAGGATTTCGATCGGGATGCAGTTCGATGCGCCGGAGTGTATAGGTTGATGGATTGGGTTCTAGTATTTAAGAGGTGAATGGAGGAGCACAGAGTAAGGAGGTCATGGATAGAGGTGGGTTTTTTGGTTTTCAAGGTTTGAAATATGAGAGCACCCAGGAAGTATTGACGTCGAAAACCGGGGTACAGCCACCCAATTTCAGAATACCTGTGAGATATGTGAGAATGTCTGGAGATCCCGAAAATAAATCTAATAAAACAGTTCATTACTCTTTTACATCTCATCTCGTGCTCATCAGACAGTCCTCCATATACCACGCATCCATAGTCAAAGTAAGCAAAAATGAGTGATGATAATAAAAGTTTTCGAGTACTTAATGGTAATGAATCACGGTAATGTGAAAGTAGCTTAAGAATAAAAATAGATTTCCTCGTGATTTGAGAGATATGTCTATTCCACGCAAGATGTTGATCGAAAGTTATTCCCAGATTTTTAATGGAATTTTGGAAATGAATTGGACGGTTTTTTAGGAAAAGCAGTGGATAGTAGGGAAGAGCTTTTAGGAGAGGTTTTGACCCAATTAGAATAGCCTTTGTTTTTTCTGGACTTAGACTTAATTTATTCTCCACTGCCCAAAGGTTAATGCTATCTATGTCTTTCTGTAGCTTACAAGTCGCCTCTAGCATATTTGAAGGATGAAGGGATAAATATATTTGCAAGTCGTCAGCATAAAGATGATATTGGGAGTAGTGGATACGATTCGGCAAGTCGTTAACATAAATAGAAAATAGGGTAGGTGAAAGAGAAGATCTCTGGGGGACTCCTCGTGAGAGTGGTAGTGAAGATGAGTGAGGTTTTCCAGGTATAATCACTGTTTGGGAACGGTTGGATAAAAAGGAATGAAGCCAGTTTAATGCACTATTAGATATTGAGAGGTTATGGAATTTGGAGAGGAGGATTGTATGGTCAACAGAATCAAAAGCTTTTGAACAATCGAAAAGGATCAGGATCGTAATATTCTGTTGGTCTAAGGAGTAGTAAAGGTCTTGAGTAATTTTTACCAAAGCAGACTGCATGGAGTATCCGGAACGGAATCCTGATTGGAAAGGATTAAGGAGGGTTTTACAGTCAAGTAGGTGAGTTGGGTATGTGCTAATCTTTCTAATGGTTTAGATAAATTTGATAGGATTGATATAGGTCTAAAGTGGGAAACTGAAGAAGGAGAAGGAACTTTATTTAATGGACGGACAAGGACTTTTTTCCAAGCTGTAGGGAAAATAGAGTTTTGTAAGGAGAAATTATATATGTGGAACAGGGCAGGTAAGATAACAGGAAGGCAGAGTTTGATTATTTTTAAAGGTATTTGATCCAAGCCATGGTCATTGGTACGAGATTTAAAGACTGAATCAATTAGGTCATTAGGGGAAATATTAAGAAAATAACAGTTATTAGAATTAAAAGGGGTTTGAGGAATAGAATAGGATAAGGTGTTTACAGGGAGTTTATTAGGGTGGGGGTCAGCAAAGTAGGAATTAGGTTCATCTGGAGTGAATGGATAATCGTTATCAGATGTGGAACTGCAAATTTTCTCAAAATTTTCCATTTAGATTTAGGGTCAGGCACTTGGGATAGGATATTTTGAAAATACTGTGCTTTAGCACAGCATAAAGAGGACTGGGTGAGGTTTCTAAGAAGCTTAAACGATGAATAATCATCTGAATGTCTAGTACGCCTAAAACGTCTCCTGGCAGCATCTCTTCGCTTCATCAGATTTCTAATGTCAGGGTTAATCCATGGAGCTGGTAGTCGTAGGATAATTGAGGTTTTGAGAGGGGCAAGATGATTAAGGACAGTATAAAGATTCGATGTGAGGCATTCCACCTTTTCGTCAATTGAGGGGGAAGAATAGATGGATTCAATGGAATGGGATAGTGCGTCAAGTAAGGGTTCTATTCTATCTGGGGTTATATGGTCTAGATTTCTCCAATATATTTTCTTAGGAATAAGGATAGGAACAGATATGTCATAGGAGATTTGGATGAGATCATGGCATGAAAGGAAAGGTACTGGATTTTGAGAGAAGGATAATAGGTTTTTCTGAGAATCAACAATCATAAGGTCAATTAACGTATCTGTGAACTGGGTGTGATGGGTGGGTTGGAAAGGTAATGCAAAAAGATGTAGAGAATACACCAAGTCCATAAGATACATTTTATCAGAAGAATCTGAGAGAAGGTTAGTATTAAAGTCACCAGCAATGATGATATTATTATACAGAGGAACATAAGTAAAAAGAGATGATTCGAATGATGGGTCGAATTTGACCTGAGGAGGACGGTAAACTATGAGGTAAAGGAGGGAAAATGATTCCGAGGAGATTTCAGTGAACATGTATTCAAGGTTTGGAATATCAAGAGAAATGGATTATAGAAGAATTTTTGCTCTTAGGTTGTATTATTGCTCTTACTTGTAAAATACAACTTGTGCCTGGATGAGAAAAGCCAATTATCTTGTGACCGGAAAACTGAAGGAAGAGTAGTTGGGGACGAAGCTATTGGTGAAACAATGTTGGTGGGTTGCTCGGAAGGAATATAATACTAGAGAACATAAGTCTTTTAATAGCTTCTCGTCACGAAACTCAAACTTGTAAGGGTACACCTCTGCAGTCACCGTGAGTTCACAGAAAGTACCATATTATAAGGTTTCAACATCGATCGTATTTTTGTTTGTTTACAACTATAAGGTACTTAATTTGTGGTCAAAGTATGCGGCTTAAACATCTAACCTATTTTTTAACTTATAACAAATACCATGACAATTAATCTATTATTATTCACCCAATAAAAATTGTAATAGCATTTTTCGCAAATTAGCGGCGATCCAGGCCGATTTTTTTTAATTACTTTCTTAGCGAGCACCTACGGCCCTAGAGGAAGCTACAGATCGAATTTCATTCCAATCCGTTCGGTGGTTTCTGAGATTTCGTGTTAAATGAGTGAGTGGTACTTGACAAATATATTAGATTTATTTTTTATTTAAAGAAATTTAATTAAAAAGTTAATAATATTATTGATTGATATTGAATGACTCGAGTAGATACTATAATAAAAATATTTTTAAGAAGATATTTAAAGCATTTTCTCATATTTAGGAGACTGTATGGATTATTCCAGGTTATGTAAACACAAGCAAAATCAATACACTGATTGTAAGCCAAGGCACATGAATAATTAATGCTCAAAGCCAGAAAATGAGGTAGATGTAATAAGAAAAAAAAAATTACCAGCTGGTTTTAGTTGTGCATAAGAAAAACTGAGATCCATTAGTATTTGGGCCTGAGTTTGCCATTGATAGAATACCTGGTCCTGTATGCTTCAAGGTGAAATTCTCATCATCAAATTTGCCACCATAAATAGATTTTCCTCCAGTTCCATTATGATTAGTAAAATCACCTCCCTGACACATCTAGACATTACTTGATGATGTTTAGGAAAGCTTTTGCTTTTGCTTATATGGATTAAAAGTAACAGGTATTGCGGTTTAATTATAGCTAGGATAGGTGTGAACCTCAATCCATAAGCTTTATAATCCAGTAGTGTTGCTATTTATTCTATTTTTATTTCATTTTATTTTCACTAAAATATATTTACTCCAAAAGTTATTCTTATTAGTCGCTGACTGAAATAAGAACAAATTCTTTGCCTATCAGCTAAATGTTGGAAAACTATATAAATTTTGAATCTGAGATTTCATAGTACAATGCAGGATAAAGACTTTTTTGGTTTAATCGTCTAACTAGACTCGGTGACTACTATTTTATGCTGATTACGAAGGAGGAGTTATCTTTCAAAACTGAACATGTACACTTCAGAAAAGTTTTAAGTAAGAGCAAAAACCTGCAACAGTCCTCCCCTTGCTGTAACCTTTAGCTGGTTATGTGGCTCTTCAAGTACACAACTGGTGACGAGGCCTAAATATACTTTTTTATAAACTATTTGCAAAATACCAATTACAGTTTATATTTATAAGGGATTGAGATCACAATAAAAATGACCAAGTTTTAAAATAAAAATTTATTCGTTTAAAAAAAAAAATATTTAAATAATAAAAAGAGAAAATATGAATTTTTCATAAATTTGGAACATAACATTTTAAATTGATTAATTTATTAAAGAATATGTATATTCTTTTTATTTACAATGTTATAAAATTAAAAAAAAAAAGAATACAAAATTCACTCATGGCAGCTCTTTTTGCAGATAGGTTGTTGAACAACTATCGCACATACGTTTTTTGCATTATAAACATAAGTTAAATGTTTTTCTGTTTAAGGGCATAAAGCACACCTCTTTCTTACAATAGAAGTACTTACTGCCACTTTCATTATCAACATAATCAACACATTCGTCAGCATCCTGTTCACTATCTGAAGAATGATCGCTACCGATACATCTCTCATCTTTTTCTACATCACTACCTTCATTTTCAATTGCATCACATTCTTCAAAAACACTTCTAACAAACTCAGATAACCTGGGGTCGTCTGTATAACAAACCGTAGTACTATAAATATCTCCCATTAAAATAAATGCAAACTACAATCAGTGACACTAGTGGTGATGTCTGGTCCCCAGGAACCGAAGGGTTAATTATTGGATTTACACAAACAGCTAAGATGCGAGAAACAGACTGATTATGAAAAGGTATCTGAGACAGAATAGTACAGGATCATACAGGCCAGACAATACATGAAATATTCGTCTTCTGAGAATAATTTGTCTTTCCGCTCGGGTTCCTAGGATCCTCATGTCACCAGTTATATGTTAGATCCAAAACAATTATATTATTTAATCTTGATGGATGTTTCCTAACGAAAACAAAGTATATTAGTGTGTGCAGCTTGCAAGGCTTTATCAGAAAAAAATTGATGGAAAGTGGACAGTTCAGTTCAGTTTTGAAAAATAACTCTGATTAACTGTTGTCAAATAAAAATATATCTAACCAAATCATGCTAGAATGGTAATGATCAGATTTAGAATGGTATATTCAGACAGGAATTTGATAAACAGATTTCTGAATTAAACTGTTAATATATCAAGGAATTTTTTTTTTTTTTTTAATTTTTTATCCATTATTTTTTTAGATAACACTAAAATTAAAATATTTAGAATTTATTAAATCTAAAATCGTGATTTGGATTAAAAAAGGTGAATAATTTGTTGTAATCATTCCTATTAGCTAACCACTAGTCATTCTATAGAAGAGGGTGGGATGATTTTGGATGAAATGTCAAAAAAATCTCACTTATAACTATCAAAATAAAGGTTTCTTTAAAAGCTTTTTATGGTCAAGATAGCATCAAACATAAACAAATCACAAGGCATCAAAACCTAAGTTTAACTAAATGTTTAGTCACCACTTTTGAGGATTTTTTTTTTTTTTTTTTTTTAAATCATTATTCTAGACTTAGACCTTTAAAATATTGTAATAAAACTGTGATCTCAAAAAACTTTCCTTTATATGACAGTTCAATTCATATCAGTTAAGTGAAATATGAGCGCCTGAAGATATTTCATTACCGTTCAAGCCCAATCCGGGTATAAAGTTATTCTCCACTGAAGTCAAATTGCCTCCATGTTGAACTTAGAACAACAGTCATGCAAATGGCAATATTTTTATAATAGAAAGCTTTCTATAGTTCTGTTATAATATTTTTCATTTAAATTACTCAAAAATAAATGTATAACTAAGAGGATTAAAAATAACAAAAATAAAACTAAGGAAAACTGGGATATGGTGTTAATAATTTTTTTTTTTGTAAATTTAACACCTTTTGAATAATAAATATAATGTTATTTTGTGGAAAATTTGTATAAAATTTGTTGTTGAATAAATAGAGACTTACCCTGTTCCACTATAGTTCATAAAGCATATGAAAGTCAACAACAATTAAATTATTAAAATAAATCTTCTAGTAAATAAACTCTTATCTATTAAAAGCTATCTTTCTTTCCACAAGGGATATAGTTATCTTATATATTTTTTTAACCACTAGATAAAAAAGAAACTTATAAAATAATAAAGGATACAAAGTCTGGAATCACTCTATGAAAGGTAGAACCTTGAAAGCCAAATCCTCTTTCATGAGTACATAATGCTCTAAAATTTTCAGCTGTTTTTGGTACAACATCTGACCGTAGTAACATGATAATGCGACCAGCATTGCGATTACTACCAATCTGAATATCAAAATACACTTGAGGATTTTTTGTGCCTGGAGTTTCTTCTTCCTAGAAAAAACAAGAAAAGATTAGTAATATATTTTTTAGAAATAGATTTATTCCAAAACAGTTTATCAGTTAATAACTTATTATTACAACCAATCGAACTATATTTAGCCAGGCAAGGGCAGAGTTGAGATAATTAGCCTATTAAGAAAAAAAAAATCACAATTGTAAAATGCACTTGGTACTTATTTATCCTACTTAAATAAACTTATACCTAATACCTACTTCAGCACTCATAATGCACTTTCTATTTGAAAACAAAAACAAATATTTTGAGAAAATTACAATGAGCTAATTAATGAAAAAAAATTAAGTAATTTAATTAATGTATAACTTAAAAATTTAAAATTAGCATTAGAAATTATACTTTCTAAATTTATCAACAATGGATTAATTTTCTTATAGTGCATATGTTGAAAAAAAAAATAAAAAAATACTAGTTCAATATAATTTGATATAACACAATTATTACAGATATAAAATTAATAACAACCAAGATTTTTGAGTCCATGAACAGTACAGGGTGGAAAGCACAGATAATACACATTTAAATATTATATTATTAAAAATTTTCTTTTGAATTTATTAACGACTTCATTAATGTAGTGAGTCCCATGCCAATTACTTAATTAATGCTTCCATCTACTCAGAATCAGGAGAAAGCATTGGGAGGTTTAACCATGTGCCTTTAAGAATTCAATCAATCATTTCTTTTGAGGTTTACAGAAAGAGAATGTCACAATTTCAAGAAAATCAAAAGTATTCAGATGAAACTCACACTCACTTCATCTATATCTATCCTTAAAAATTTAAAGGTAGTTTAAGTACGTACTGTAACTGTAAATTAACAATCAGACATATTGTCGAAGAATGCCTGTTGTACGAAAGTTTATTTAAGCAGGAACGGCTGGAAAGAAAACTAAAAATACTTCATGATAACAAATCTAGTATTGATAAAATCATCACATTTTAATGGGGCGTATAAAAAAAAATACCGTTTTATCAAATTCCAGAGTTCAAAAGTCTGTAAATATCTTAATGCTATATGTTATTTACCAATACTTAATAATCCCTTTAGAGCATTATCTAAGCTTGTTTACTAACACTGGACTTCTTAAAAAAAAAAAAAAAGCCTCAGTTCAGTTATTTATTTCAAAGAAGAAACATGACGGTGCCCTACAAATTTCTCGTAATTTTAAGACATTACTGGAAAAAAAATTTCACCGCCGCTGAAGCAACTTATGAAATTATTAAATATGATGGGGAAGGTGTCCTTGAAGAACGCACTGCGTGGCGTTGGCTTGAAAACTTAGAAGTGGAGATACGACGGAAAGGAAGAAGGGCTCGGGGCGGCCATTAATGGATAATGATGAGGTTCTGAAGGAAGCTGTTGAGTAAAATCCGTCCACAAGTACTTGCAAACTTGCCAGGGAGTGTGGTGTGTCGAAAAATACTGTTAGTCGCCATCTTCTCTCCATGAGAAAGGTCAAAAAGACCTGTAGACTGGTCCCTCATGGACTTACTCCTCAACAATCAGCCAAGAGGCTAGAAATTTGTGAAAATTTATTGGAAAACACTTCTGATCTGAAAACACTTTATCGGAGGATTGTTACCTGTGATGTAAAGTGGGTTTACTGGTGAAATCCGAATACCCATAAGCAATGGCAAGATCATGGTCAAACTGCTTTACCGGTTGCTGCACGAGGGCAAATTGAAAAAAAATCCATGCTTTGCGTTTATTGGAAATTTGAAGGTGTTATTTATTAGGAAGTTGTTCCTGATGGATGCTCTATGAATTCTGAACTATACTGCGAACAACTGGAAAGATTGTACGTGTTTTGTCAAATTAACGGGGTGAAGGAAATGAATTAAATAAATTTAAAACTAAATTATAAATTAGCAAAGGCTTTTTTAGTCACAGAATAATATTTTTCTATTTAAAACAACATGTGATTACAGCACTGTTAATAACATAGAGGTTCACATGTAATAAAATAATTGATTTTACATCGAAAATACACAATATACTCCCATCTAGAGAAAGAGGCGGAGACTGTTTCTCAAAACCCTAGTATCACATGGTTATAGAAAAGTTCTAATGGGTATATGCGCTGTAGTGGCCTGGTTAGTCTTCCATCAGTTGTGCGTAGCTGAACCAGTCTGCATCTTCCATCCTTCCCGGAGACTAATCCTTCCATAACTGCTAAAGGCCAGTCCAGTATTTTCCGATTATCGATACCTATCAGCACAAATTCTCCAATGACAGGTTCTCTAGTGTTTCTAGGATCTCTGGTGAACCAAGCAAGCCCGCCAAGGTATTCCGCTCTAAATCTCTTACGAAGCTCTCCTTTGATCCTGCATCAGTACTTCCACCACCGATCAAAAGCCAACTCTTCCAAATAAAGAACTCCCGCTTCAATTATCTCCCCAAGAAACTTTTCACGAAGTAGGTTGAGAAGCATATGAACCACAACATGAGAGTTTCGAATATGGGTTTTGTAGAGTAAATATTCCACAATGATGAGATTCCCCCATAATATTACGGGTGCTCTGAAATCCATTGGTTGTATCCTTTCTGGCCCAAATTTTTGTTCTCATAGGAATAAGACCATTGGAATATAACTGAGCTTCAATCTTATAATGAGCTTATCTCCTACTTCTGAGAATGTCTCCAGCTGAAATCTTTTCAACAGGTATTTCTCAGCTTGTGAGCATTCCTCCTTGCTTAACTCACCATGCAAGTTTTCACCAAAGAAATTAGGTCTTACATTTTTAGACGTCTTCAAGATGAAATGATTCACCCAGGCAACTATTTTGAAAAAACTTTGGAAAACCTAAGATCAGGTAAATTAACTGCTGTCATTGCTTTCTTCTCCTCTTTAGAAGACAGTTTTGATTTCATTGCTTAAACTAGTTTTAGCCAAAGTTATCCTTTCTTCACATTCTACCTCTTTTCATAGAAATTCTAAAAACTCATTCATAGGCTCTTCAGCATTATCCCTCACTCTCTTTCTTTCCCACTCTCTCAAAATATCTCCTAGAAGTGAGGATTCAACCAAAGGGAGTAACATACAGGCATAATTTTCCGTTGTCACACGTAGGGTAGACAGAGCTCTCAATTGTTTGCAATCAGTCATAGAGAGAACTTAATGAATTGATGTTACAGGAAACCGTTTGCAAATCTGAAGATAACAACTCCCTGACGTACACCTCGATCAGTAGGTCATCCCTACCAAATCTTTGTTTCATAAATTCAATGGCGTTATCATAATTTTCTCCACACGGTGGAAAACTATTAATCTTTAGTTTTCCACCGTGTGGAGAAAATTATGATAACGCCATTGATTTGCAAACGGTTTCCTGTAACATCAATTCATTAAGTTCTCTCTATGACTGATTGCAAACAATTGAGAGCTCTGTCTACCCTACGTGTGACAACGGAAAATTATGCCTGTATGTTACTCCCTTTGGTTGAATCCTCACTTCTAGGAGATATTTTGAGAGAGTGGGAAAGAAAGAGAGTGAGGGATAATGCTGAAGAGCCTATGAATGAGTTTTTAGAATTTCTATGAAAAGAGGTAGAATGTGAAGAAAGGATAACTTTGGCTAAAACTAGTTTAAGCAATGAAATCAAAACTGTCTTCTAAAGAGGAGAAGAAAGCAATGACAGCAGTTAATTTACCTGATCTTAGGTTTTCCAAAGTTTTTTCAAAATAGTTGCCTGGGTGAATCATTTCATCTTGAAGACGTCTAAAAATGTAAGACCTAATTTCTTTGGTGAAAACTTGCATGAGAACTTAATGAATTGATGTTACAGGAAACCGTTTGCAAATCTGAAGATAACAACTCCCAGACGTACACCTCGATCAGTAGGTCATCCCTACCAAATCTTTGTTTCATAAATTCAATGGCGTTATCATAATTTTCTCCACACGGTGGAAAACTAAAGATTAATGCCCTAGCTGGTGAGCCTCCGACCATAGCTTGAACTAAATAATGAAATTTTAAATATGAATCCATATTAGAATTTTCAGGGATCTTTTTAAATTGTGACCAAAAATTAAGCCATTGCTTTATATCGCCGTCATAAGAAGCAATCTTTAATTTTGGGTACTTATGATAGTAGTAACCGACAGTAGAAACAGATTCAGAATTAAATGAACTATTAGTTTTCTTAATTTCTTTTATTTACTAACATAATCCAACCATCTCTTTATGTTTCTGCTTGGTCAAATTCTCGTGTAACCACTGCTTCACATAACTCTATAGAAAAAACAAGTTCTCTTACCTGTTCATCCAATTTAAATAAACGCTTAGCTTTATCGGATAGTTTAGAAAATTCTTCACCTAATTTGTCCTGATTACCAGACTCAATAATTTCTTCAAATTTGTTTGCCTGGATTGTGAAGAGTCTTCTAATCTGCATCCTCTCACTTTTAAATTCATTCAATTCTTTTTCAGACATTTTTCCTTCTTATATATGCCGACAAGGGATGCCAAATGTTTTGTCAAATTAATGGGGTGAAGGAAATGAATTTGTTGCTGTCTTTATATCTTCAGAGATTTTAAAACTTTTTAGCCAAATAAATATAAAATTCACTTTTTATATTTTTTATTTCACACATTACTTTTTACATTATGTAACCTTCTGATTTTTACATATGACTTAAAATATCAATCGATATTTTAAATAATTATTATTACGATTTGTTACCCTACATTACTCCTCTCCCAGTAACATCAGTATGTTACGATATCAATTTTGACTTTGAGACTACATTATCATGCCGAAAAATAAAGAAAACTATCAAAATAAACATTTTTTCTAAACTGAAAAAACCAATTTTACAAAACATAATTATACCTAACATATTTTACATAACAATTATTTTCTCTTTCTAAAAAAAAATAATCATACCATAATAAATTAAAAAAATAAAATAAATAAATAAAATGTTAATCACTAAAGGTACATTTCACATTTGATCACTGCAGGCAACGCTGAGGAAACCTGACTTTTCTACCCATTTTTGTTGTTACCTCATTATTGTATCTTTGCTTTTTCCTTTTTCATGTTTTAAACAGATTCTTTTTTTTTTTTTCTTTTCTTTTTTTTAAGTCACTTTTTCTTTTTTAGCTTTGGAGTGTGTTGTTAATAATTCTTCTTCCATTTTTTTTTTTTAAATTTGAGCATTCTGTAACACCTCTTCTTCATCTTTTTTAATTTCAATTAAAACTTTTTCGTCATCAATCGTTTTCTTTAGTTTCAGATTCTAATCTTAATTTTTCTCCTTTCTCTTTTATCTTCTTTGATTCACCTTCTATTATGGCTTTTCTCCTCCTTGTTTTTCCTATTTAGGTCTGTATGTTTTATAATTACTCATTCTTCCTTATTTTTTTCTTTATTTTCTGTTTTATTTGCTTCTTCAGCTTTTGTTATATTTGCTTCTTCAGCTTTTTGGTTTATTTGCTACTTCAGCTTTTGTTCTATTTGCTTCTTCAGCTTTATGTTTTATTTGCATCTTCAGCTTTTGCCTCCGGTCTTAGTCTCTCTGCGGCTTCAATTTTGTTTTTAACTTTATCACCTTCTAATGTTTTTCTTTATTCTATTTGACTGGCTTCACTTTATTTTTTTTTAACACTATTTTCTTTTTCGCTTCACTTTCCTTTATATACTTTTATTTTATCTATTTCTGAACCATACTTTCTGTATCCAGAGTAAATTTTCTTTTGGCTGATTTTTTTTCTCAAAGTTTCTGGTTTTATTTCAGCCACATCTTCATTTTTCCTTATCTTTGGTTCTGGTTTCTTTATTTTATCTTCCCTTTTTGGAATATTCAGTGATTTTTTAAATTTCCAATTCTGGTTTAGATTCTACTTTTAGTTCTTCCTTATTTATATCTGTTTCTTTGTTTTTCATCTGTTTCGCCATTATCACTCCCGTCTAGCAGCATCATGAACGTCGGGGTCACCAAATTGTTGCTTTCTTTATATCTTCAGAGATTTTAAAACTTTTTAGCCAAATAAATATAACTTCACTTTTTATATTTTTTATTACACACATTACTTTTTACAATATGTAACCTTCTGATTTTTACATATGACTTAAAATATCAATCGATATTTTAAATAACTATTATTACGATTTGTTACCCTACAAATTAAATAAATTTAAAACTAAATTATAAATTTGCAAAGGCTTTTTTAGTCACATAATAATTTTTTTCTATTTAATACAACATGTGATTAATTACAGCACTGTTAATAACATAGAAGTTCGCATGTAATAAAATAATCGATTTTACATCGAAAATATACTACAGTACGCATAGTTGTCAGAGCCTTATCCTGCTCTGATCAACCAAAAGTTTTATTCCAACAAGATAATGCTCATCCATACACTTCGTGTTGAACCAAAGAAAATTTTACAGAACTTCATGGGTTTGAACTCCTGCCTCATCCACCATATAGCCCAGACCTCGCACCTTTGGATTACTACTTGTTTCGATCCATGGCCCATTTTCTTCAAGAGAAAAAATTTGATAATTTTGCGGAAGTTGAAAATACTGTCCAAGAGTTCTTTGACAGCCATCCCAAGGAATGGTATCAACGTGGCATCGAGCAATTGGCTAGCAGATAGGTAATGGCAGTAGATAACAATGGACTATACTTTGAGTATTAATAGTATTTTATATCAAAGAAATAATAATACAAATATTTGTTTAAGAAACGGTCATTTTTTTTTATACACCCTATTAGAAGCAATATAATTTTATCCAAAAAATATAATAAATAAAAAATCAGAAAAAACTAAGGAACTGAAGTAAACTGAAGGAACTGAAAAACTAAGGACATTGAAGTCCTATAGCAATCAGATAGGTTGATATTCCATAAATGAGATATCTTAGTGATAAAATAATTTCTATCCCTCTGAATTTTATTTAAATTCAAATACTTTATTAACCCGAATATACTGGCTTTCGATGAACTTAACAACTCACATACATAAACATACTATATGAAACATGTAACTATATAAACACATAGCATATATATAACATATATATATAACATATATATATAACATATATATATATAACATATAACATATTCGGCAACGAAAGAGCTGACCGATTAGCCAAAGAGGCAGCAAGGAGTCAGCTACCGCCTTCTTACAGCAAGGCTCCGATCTCACATCTCAGAGCGCTGATTATTAAAGATTTGGTGAATAAATGGAACATTTCATGGCAAAACTCAAGCAAATCACCAAGCCTTCACAAATACATTCCAAAAATAACACTAAATAATTACAAACAGCTACATAGTAGCAATTATAAATTGACACAATTTCTCACAGAACACGGCAACACCAAATCCTACCTAAAACGCTTTAATATCATACTAACTGACACATGTGACGATGACGGTCAAATCCAAAATTTTAGGCATATTCTTTATGATTGTAAATTATTTGACAGACAAAGGTACAAATTAATACAAAGTCTAATTTTAAAAAATGGTTCGTGGCCTGAGACAGAACATATACTTTTTACTAAATACAGAAATGATTTAATCAAATTCATCAAAGATATCGATTTTAATTTGATTTGCTGACGAACATATATGCTTATTAAGTTTAATTTATTTTTCGATATTATTTTTTGTTTAAATATTAATTGTTTATTTGCTCTTTAAATTATTATTTATTTATTTTTTTTTTTAATGTTATGATTTTTTTTTTTTTTCCTCCAACCAACGATTATATGTTTACATACACATTTTTTTTTTTTACAACCACACAAAGTTCATAAAATTTCAAATTTCATTACATTATTGTAACAACACGCAAATAAACTGTTGGTTAAGTACAATCACTGATAAGTAAAATAATATAATATAACACATATCATACATGTAGTATGCCTGTAACGGCATGGAACATGTAAAAAAACATTAATAAACGGTCCTTTTATGGGGTTACCATAAGAGGAAAAAAAAAAAAAAAAAAAAAAAAAAAAAAAAAAAAAAATATATATATATATATATATATATATATACCACTAGCATCCCCGTCGCGGCTTTGCCCGCCCTCATAAGTAAAGATAATTTTAACTAAACATTAAAGTTTTAATTGTTTATCGATAAGATTCTTGTATTTTAGCATGTGGTTGAGCATTATTTCTTCAATGATTTTTTCACGCATAGCAGCAATTATTAATCTAGTTATAATTGCACTGATTAGGTGGTTGGTTACGTAAAAGCACCATTAGACATAAAATTTTTAATTTTAATGTATGCATTGGTAATCAAGATGGATAAAGACTATTAAGAAACTCTAGCGGAAAATAAACTGCATTATCAGTGCTTACGACAAAAGGCCCATGGATTATATTTTTACACACAATATAAAAAAGCAAAGGATCGACATTTTGATTTAGTAATAATTTGTATTCGGCAGAAATAACTTTATTGATTTCATCTGGTTGGATGTTGATTTCGAACAATAAAAGTACATGACAGTGTGCCAAACCTCGGTCCTGCCTCTCAAAATTGTACATTTAAATTTTAGTTATTGTATATTTTAACATTGCAAAACCTTCCTAGAATTATAAAAATTATTTATTTAGATGTCAGTACAGATAGGTTCAGTTTACCATTGTAAACTCTATTGTGGAATGGCGCTATACACAATCGGTCGATTTTCAAGGTTCACTAGGATCCACATAACCACATATTATCTTTTTTTAATAAAAAATAAATTAAAAATGAGTAGATTTTAATAATGCTAAATCTTCTTGGAACTATGAAGATGATGTAGTTAATATTTAGTACAGATTGGTTCAGTAGTATTCGCTGTTAGTGATCACAAACGAAAAATGACTAGTCCTTTTATATAGTAGTATAAATGATTATTATAGTAAATTTTCTGATTGTAAATCTTTCAAGAACTATGAAGATGATGTAGCTAAAATTTGGTTCAGATAGGTTCATTAGTTTTACTAAAACGCTATTGTCGCTTGCCACATATTTATAGCTTTTTGTATAACAATTTAATTGAATAAAGTAATTTTATTATCAATATCTAGCTGTATTTAACACTGGATCGTGGTAACCTCTCTTGAATGGTGCTCGCTTTACTGCAAACCACATATTCATCGCTTTTTAAACAGTAATTTAATAGAAAATATATAAATTTTATTATTGCTAAACCTTCCTTGAACTAAGATGATGTACTTATATTTGGTACAGAATAGTTCTATAGTTTTCGTGGTTAGTGACCACGAACGGAAATGGCTTGTCCTTTTATATATAACTTCATCATCCCCCGTCGAGGCTTCGCCCTCTCTCATAAGTGAAGATCTTAGATAATTTAAACGAATAATTAATTTTTTTTTTTTTTTTTTTTTTTTTTTTATGGTTATCGATAAAAATCTTGTATTAAAGTGAACAATTGAAAATTATATTTTTGATGATATTTTCACGCATAGCAGTCATTATTAACTTGGTTAAATTTAGATTGATTAGGTGTTTGAAGATAACCTAAAGCATAATTAGACATCCAATTTTCAATTTCAATATATGAGTTGGTAATCCAGATGGACAGAGACTATTAAGAAACTGTTGCATATAATGGACTGCATCATCAGTGCTTACAACTGAAGATTCAAAATTCATATTTTTACACACAATATTAAACAGCTGAGGATCGGCATTTTGATTTTGTAATAATTTTCATTTGACAGAAATAATGTTATTGATTTGATCTGGTTGGATTTTAATTTTTAACCATAAAAGTATGTGATAGTGTGGAAAAACCCGTTTCTAACACTCAACATTGTACATTTAAATGTTTATTGTTGCTAAATCTAGAACTATGAAAATGATCTAGTTAAAATTTCAATTAAATTGTTTTAATAACAATTTAATTGAAAAAAAGTAAATTTTATTATTAATGTCCAGCTCTATGTAACACTGTACCTTTTAATTTCATGTAGATGGCAATTGCCACCATTTTTGAGCTTCACTGTAATCCACTTATTATTCATTTTCATATTAGTTGAAAATCATTATATTTTACTATTGCTAAGCCATCCTATAAAGATGATGTAGTCAAAATTTGGTAGAGATTGGTTCAGTAGTTTTTGGCAGTTAGTGATCACAAACGTGAATGTAAGGAGTGTCTCCTCTATAAGATCCTCATTAGGCCTCCCTCACATGCAGATTGGAAACATGGACCCAATCTGACATTAAAGAAAAAGATTACTTATCACTGAAAGGAAGATTCGTCGTCCTATGCAACTGGTATATGACAGAGCCACCTGGTGAAGGCTCATTGCGACAGCCAAGGACCATATTAGTCTGTAGTGCCACGGATCAGTTGTAAGTATAATAAGTAAACAAGCAGTAATGCAGTAAATTAAATATTTAAAAAAAGAAAAGGTCCTCTATCCTGGCTATATTAAGTACCTTTTCAACTGACTTCAAAAAAGAGGAGGTTCTCAATTCCCTTGTATTTTTATAAAGACTGTTATCCTAATCAAACTTTATATTAGAGATGAATTTTCCTTTATTCAAAATGCCTATTTTTGATATCTGAGGTTGTACATTACTTTAATTTACTTGACTGTTTAGAGTTCTGTTATGTTGGAAAATAAAAGAAGAATTTTGCAGTGAAATAACAAGCAATGAGCATATGGGAAACATACATAGATGAATTTGATAACTGAAGAGAGCATGGGAGATCATATCATGATGCAGCATAGGTCTAATCATTTGGTGGCTAATAATAAGGATAATAGGACCATAATTTGATTTTTTTAAAATATTGATAACTTTTCATTAATTTGTGTATTAAAGTTTCTTAATATATTCATATGGTTCATTAAAGTATGTGGATAAGTAAATATATAAAAAGAATAAGACTCTTAACGAGAAAATTTGAAAACAAATATTTGGGCAAAGTTTTTCACTTATCAGTAGAATAAAAATGAAAATATAAATATAAATTAAAGATATTCACGATTATAACTTACTTTATCTTTGATTTTGCTCACATTCTCTTCATCAACAGTTTCTCCGGCATGTTCTCTTAGCCAAGTATCATCAGCCCAAACTGCTCTTGTTGAACCTTCTTTGATTTTTTGTGGTTTAGCAAGGTTTACTCTGATTGTCCGCCCAAACATTTCAGAGTCATTCTTAATTCAAGAGAATTACCAACATTAGAAACATAGCTCAGTGCAAAAATTACAGAAGCAACAAATATGAATATAACACACCATATTATCAATAGCAGCAGCAGCATCTTCAGCAAATTCATATTCAATAAACGCAAAGCCCCTGTGTTTTTCCGTTTGATAGTCTAAAGGTATCTGTATATCTAGAAGTTCTCCAAATGCTAAAAATGCTGATCTCAATACTTCTTCATCAACTTCATCTGCTAGGCCACCTACACCCAATACAACAGTATGCTTTAAAAAACAAATCCTACATTATGACAATAACACTACATTAATAATAATTAATATTAAATACCAATAAAATAATAATTAATAAAGCAACTTATTGAAATGCAATTAAGAGTACTTACCAACATAAATGGTTCTCTTACTAGCGGATGAACTCATTACTAATAGACTTAATTAGTAAATATAAATTGATTTGTGGTGATACTACGAAACAATACTATTATCTTCAAGCCCTAATTAATCTAAATCAATAGAATTCAATTTGAGTAATCGTATTAACCCGGCATTATAAACGCTATCTACAAGCAGTATGTTATCCAGATGCCTTTGTTATAACAAACATTAAAATGTTTTTTTAAAACTGTTTTATGCTTGGTGAAATTTTAGTGAAAACAAAATTCTTGTAGTAACAAATTTTATAGTTTAAAAAAAATTTTAAAAAATGAGTTGACACAATTACAATATGCCAAAGAAGTGAGAGGTTTCAGTCATGGCTTCCAAAAAGAAGACGGTGCACTCCGCTAGCTCCAGGTTAAATTTTCGGCCTTTCCTTGAAAAGAATGAAACTCGAGGAACAAAACCTACAGCGGAGAGGCCATCTGTAAAAAACATTTTAATTATGATGATTCAACATTTATGCCGAAAATTGCTGTTCATCGATATACATCTCCGTATAGCCACCTACTTGGGATTTATATTTGTTTTTTCTATACTAGTGGATGTTTTGCCTATGCCCAGAGCTTTTAGCAGTGTAGGATTCGCATCAAAAGAGAACTTTCTGAATAAGTACTTTGTGAAAATTGGTTGGGGGTGGACACTTCTTGTTGGTATACCTTTTAATGCTCTCACAAGCTTTGTCTATTGTTGTGGGAAAAGGCAAAAAGTTCTTAAACATCTTGGGAGGTTTGCAGTAGCTACATTTTTTTGGTACTTCTGGACCAATTTTTATAATTATGTTGAAAATATTTTTGGAAGGTGCAATATCAAAGATATTAGATATCAAACAAAGCCTTCCTGTCTCAATAAAGGCTATTTTTGGCAAAGTCTAGATATTTCGGGGCATTGTTTTATATTACTGTACAGTTCTCTTGTACTGATAGAAGAGTGTAGAGTTATAAATTGTTGGGAAGGTATATCTGATCTCATTCGGGAAGAGGAACATTCTAGATCACAAGGCTCTTCTGATTCTTCACCTCTTAAAGCGTTATCTGCATGTGAGTTTGAAAGATTAAAGTCTTCTTATCCCAAACTTACACCATATATCAGAAGCTTGTTCATAATTATTACTGTTTTGGTAATTATTTGGGACATTATGCTTATAACAACAGTGCTCTTCTATCATAACATGTTAGAAAAACTACTTGCAGCCATCACTGCTGTTGTCACTTGGTATTTGACTTATTATCTTTGGTATGTTAATCCAAAGATATTTCCATCTCCACCTGGTGATGGTTTATTTAAATACAGAGAAACCAAACAGCAATCTATACCAATTAAAAAGAGAAGTGTTGTTAATAATAGAGTACCAGGGCCTAGATTTATGGGAATGCCTCTTAGAGTACCTGAAGAAAACACATCAACTCAGACTGACGTAACATCACAATAAGTCAAATTGAAATAATACCAACAACTAGTGAAATAGTTACTTCATTCTGATATCAATTTTTTTTTTTAATTAAATAAAGAGTAGGTCCTCCTATCACATTAAAGTCTTGAAAAATGTTGTCTTACATTAGACTAAATGTAAATATAACTGTAAATTATTTTTATAAATAATGTAAATAGTATTTCTGTGATTTTAATGTTATTGAAAGCTTTGACAGTGAAAGTCTGTATTGAATGTTATTTGGTATTGAATTTCTTTGTTAAACAATTAAGCCATGACATGTTTTGAATATAACAATTTCTATTAAACTTTAAAATCATCATTCCTATGATGTTATAAATTATATCTTGGATTGATCTAGATATGTTATAATCTTATATTTATTAGTATACCATAGATTATTTATTTTATTTTCAGATGATTTCTTTGTTGTATTATGTATTTAGGATTGTGTGGAGGGTGTCAGGGGTCGGTGTGTTTTTTCTTTTGGTTGGGGTGGGGAATTATTGCATTTGATGGCAGTTATTTTATTTGCATTTAAACTATTTTCAAATGATTAGCAATTTAAATAAACATAATTTTAGAAAGTTGTTATTTCTTGACTATTTTTTAATCTGAAAATAGGAACCAATTTAAATTTTTCATAATGTTTTTGATAATAACTGAATTAAAATTATCAATAATAATTTTCCCTTTATATTTTTCATAAATTTATGGGCATATTTATTAAATCTTTCACGGCTTTGATTTTCATCTCATTCAAATTTTTTAATTTTTTTTTTCACCATTTCACAATATAATGACAAATGCGAACAATGAAAACCTTTTAAAAAATTCTGAATACTAAAATTTTAATTGATTTGGTTATTTATTGTTTTTCTAATGTTTTTCAAGCAGTTATTGTATAACATGTAATTTTACAAAATTTCCCTTGCATGTAAAAATAAAACAGATTTGTTTAATTATTAATTAACTACAGCTCTCTCTTCATCATGTTAATTTCCCTCTGTTAAAAAAAAAAAAAAAAAAAAATCTACAATAAAATTATCTAAATCAAACATGATGTATGAAAAATTTAATGCGTTTGATAGTCTATCGTTGAATTAAGGCTCAGTGGCTGCTATTAATGCCATTATCATAGTTTAAAAATCTGTGTTTTGTTGTTGGATTATATAAACATTACAATGTATATTACATTGGTTTTATAGTTATTATATAATATTAAAGGTGATTTTTGTTTTTTTGTCATGATAATTTATATATTTTATATTTTTAAATTTAGCACACATTTTAATCGTACCTTACCAACTGTTATTGTCAAAGTGATTTGTTGAAATCGTACTATGTACATCATTATTGTTAAGCAATATACAAAATTTTAATAAATATTTTCTTATTTGAAATAATTAAAAAAAAATGTATGCTATACTATGGTGTCTTTGAATTATGAACATCCCATTGTCATGACTTTTTACTAAACTATGTAATAAGTTGGCTTTAATGGTGTTTTAAAACTTTTTAACTTTTAAAAATGTGAACTATTTAATCTATTTTCTATCTGAAGCAATTTTTATTTTTTTTACTAACACTTGTCACACTCCATGGGCTGTTTGGTCTTAATATAATTTAGTTGGATGGTGTATAATTCCAATCACAATTTTGGTTTCTGTGACCACTAAGGATTTATGACTGAACCAGGTCAATTATTTTTTTTATAGAAATAACTGTATGAGCTGATTGAATAAAGGAGATGTAATTTAGTTTTAAAAATCAATATTAAGACTGTAAATAGAAAGAAAATAATATAAGTTTAATTTATTTAACAGTATCATTGAAAAAAAAAAAATCCTGTGAAAGTAGGTAGTGGTAAACCTCTAACTTTCAGTTATTTTATTGTTGACTTAAAATGATTTTGATTTATTTGTTTATTGTATTAATTTATTTATTTAAAATTCTAACTAGCATCGAAAAAAATACATCATAAGCTCATGTAGATATAAGCATAATAATTAGATATAAGCATTCTTTTAGCATACATATTAGAGGCAGTTCCAGAAATTGATTGAATCCATACACACCATTTTTCTCTTACTATTTTTTCTATTAATAAATATTACTTGACTGAAATACATTCTTCATTCTAATTACTGCTCAGATACCAATGTCTGCTACCTATTCATTTCTTTTATTTAATTCCTTTTATACTTACTTAAAGCTATCTACATACAAGCAGCCTGGATATAATAACATTAACACTACACAAATAATGAAACTTTCATTGAACCCAATAGGTCCAAAGGCATTTTTTCAGATTTATCTGACCTAGTACCTTCTGAAATACAGTTCATTGTTTTATGGTCTATTTATTAAAATTACTCCAATGCAACACTATTCCTCTTTTAAGATCACATATCTCCAATATTCGTTCATTCATGATGAATGCCTTTTTTTCCAACAATTTATTTTTTATGGTCCACAGATAAATCCAGCATTTCACAATACATTCCAAAATTATGGGGGCTGTTCCCTGGACAAAGCTATGTCCTTTCTCATTTCCTTTTCATTATTGTAGAACCCTATTCTGTCACCCTTCTTATATCTTCCAACTATTCCTATTCAAATTAAGTTATGTTGAAACTTAACTCTTCTGCTTTCTCTGTTTTCCTTCCCTAATCCCCATGGCCCAGGCTCTTGGAGGGCCTGTGCTAAGGACATCTCACAAGTGTTACTTTATTTAAACGATTCTAAGATGATTTATCACATTGGGAAATTAATCCAACATTGTAGCTTATTAATAAAAAAGGATAGTGTATTTTTTTTTATGTTGTTGGGAGGGGGCCTTGGCAAATGGATTTGCCCTGGGGCCCGTGTCAGCTCTCATCGGCTTCACTAGTAGCTTGCAAGTAGTTGCATTTGACAAGTCGTTCATTACTGTTGTCACATTTTTATGAAATTCCATTCCACAATATTTCGCCATGTAAATTCCTTTATTTATTTTTTACCCGGTAGCTCTAATATGAAACTTATTGACTTCAATGTTGTTATTTATCTTATTTATTTATTTTTTAATCATAGCTGACACATTTTATCTTGAGTATTATCTAAAGAAAAATATTTTTTAATTTAAAAAAAATTAAAGTAGTTACTACATTATAAGTTAATTAATTATGGAAAATATTATATAAACCAATCTATTAACATCACTATTAATAACTGACTCGCTTGATACGCTGGAGACGACATGTAATTGCTATTCAGATTTAGTTCCGTTCTGATAATAAACATATAAAATATCAGTTCTGGGATTTATAAAAGTTAATTAATATAAATTATAAACTAATTAAAATATACTCCACTGGTTTCTTCCTACCTTTTTAAGCTACTTGCTTTTCTACTTCCTGCTCTCACGTAGAAAAACTTTCTTGAAAGAAATTTTTGATAGATTGATATCTTTCTTGATTTGATATTTTTGATACCATTATGAAAACTACTATTGTTTATTAGTCTGCCACAGGTTAGTGAAATAATTAGATGAGTAAATTATGATTGAAGATAGTCCTTGATTGCACATTTCAAGATCAACCAAAACCCGATCTGTTTGGGCATTATTGTCCGTTCTATTCATTATAATTATAATTTTTTCTTATCAGATTTAATCATATAAATAACCATTTTTGGAACAGGTTTTGTTCTTGATATGACAAAGAAAATTTCAAGCAGTTTGGTCAAGTACAGACAATTCAGGCCAATGAATATAAAGTATTTTTGCATACACAATTTTGAAATTTTTATTTCAACTTTTTATGAAAAGAGAATATTCAATATTAGAAAAAGTGTATAGGAGCCATCTTCCACCAAATCCATCCTTAGATAACCAGATCACTTATTAAGTGTTGAAGGTGCTGCAAAATTTGATGGATGTTTATTTAATTATATAATTAACATTGTGATAGCAAAATTTCTTACATTGAATAAAATTTTCAAATTCAACATTAACATATGATAAGCACTTATACATTTTTATATGAAGGCCATCTTTATTTAAGAAATATTTAGTATAAAAATACAAATTATTAATAATAAAATTTTCAAACCAACACCATTTCAATTATAAAAATACTCATCAACAACTTACATTAAGTTGTAGTTAATTATACATATGGCTTAATATATTTAATACATTTTTTATAATAATAAAATGTTAAGGAAATAAACATATTTAATAGAGTAACAAAAATATTGCACTTCTGATTCTTTAGAGAGCTTTAAAAACTAATGGTGACAATTTTTCTGTTTTTATCACTAGTAATTTTTAATTTTTATAATAACAAATGATATCGAATTACATATATTTGAAAATAAAAAGCTTTTCAAGACTTTTTAATATTAAAAGAACAAAATACTGAAAAAATACATAAAAACAAAACCAAAAAAATATATTGTATTTAAGTATTTACTTTATGGGAGAGCAATAGAACTAGAAAGTCATTTACCATACATTTAGCTCTGAATTTGATTATTGCCTTAGTAATTAATAAATGGAACGAATATTTCTTTGATTCTAAATAAATGACAATAGGAAGTTGGGAATTCCTTCAACAATAGTTTTCAAATGAAAAAACATACAAGGTATGGTTTTCTTGAATGAATCTCTCTGCTTCATTCTGGTGAAGTATTTTGTTAAGTTAGGTTTGTTCTGCAGGAATCGCTGTTCAAGACCGAGAACATTCAACCTCTCCAACAAGATAGCAAGATCAATATCTGCTAGAGTGAAATTTTCACTAACCAGCCATTTTTCAGTACCTGAAAAATAAGATTAAAAATTATAATCATTGTAAATATATATGTTTAATTCTTTATTTTATTGATAAATTTTAACCAATAACTCTTATTACAGATACAATTTTTTTTAATTTATTTATTTAAATGATTCTTTTATGAATAATATTATGGAATGTTAATAATTTTGCTTCAATTATTTTAAATAAATTAAAAATTTATAATTTAATTGTTTTTGAACTTTATTAAATAAAGCTAACACAATGGTAATTAAATTTGCTCTTCTAGTAAAATATCACTATGAATACAAAGAGTACTAATTTATATGTTTATTTAGAGGATTGACTGTAAAAAAAACAAAGTCGAGAAATGCAATTTTACAAATGAAATGCAACAAAAGGACTCGTTACTAACAACATACATAATCAAAGTAATGTGTAAAGTACCTAGCAGTTGAGCGCTATTGATGACTACATCTTGTAAGCCATTGGTTGAGTAATAAATAAAACAGGAGGATTTAAAAGAAGAGTATTAAAGAAACAGTATTTTCTTACTCCTTAACATGTGCTGAACCATTTCATCCGTTTTAATGTAAAGGTCTATTATGTTTATTTTTAACATGTTTAAAGTATAAATAGTTGATAAGAGTATTTTTTATAATTATTTGAAAATTTCCTTCTTTTTTTTTATTAGTTTAATTATTCAGTAAATGGCAGATCTTTCTACAAACCATATTTTTACATTATTTTTATAAAATACTCATTGATGTTACATTTGTCTGAAGATAACATTCATTGAGTGGAAATGTATTTAGGAAAGAAGCAAGTTTTTGAAGTAAACATTAAACATTGATTCATAATTGAATAGGCGACTGACTATGTTTGCTTGGTTCTAATAAAGTTGGATAGTTCTGGTTTCAGTTTCCTGTTCCAGCTAAATCATAGTTCCTATGAATGATATATGATCAACAATTTTAAACTCCCCATTATAATAGATCACATGGACTTGTTTTAACTTTCTAAGGACATGAAAGACTTTACTTTTCTTAACATTAAAGTTCATGCTCTTCCTACCAAGTTCTGTTTCCCATCATACCAGGGATTGTTCTATGTAGGTCAGTACATAAATACATGATTAAAGATTTTATCAAAACTATGGCATTAAAAAGTAAAAATATTTTCTAACACAGTTCCCCTCCTTTATTAAGTATAAATTTCCTTTATTGAGCAGCTAATTGTTTTAGAAAAGTATAAATTTAAAAAAAAAAATTTTTTTTAGCGACTTCTCCTCAGAAATGAAAGACGTTAATCAATAAACTCGATCAATTTTCTTTGGGTTCTTCTCGTTCTTCCAATAGGCTTTCATTTTTTCTGAAAAGGCTTGTTTATGCTCTTCTGACCACTTTGGTCTGTACTGTTTTTGTTTTTGCTCTGGTACAACTTTCCATTTGTCTACTTTGTGTCTGAAGATGTTTCTTTCTAAAATGTCGGCTGGTCTTATGATTGCATATTTGAGGTTCTTTCGAATTTCATTTAGCCAAGGTGTGGAATTTTTAAGTGTACATAATCTATAATTCTTTTCGTCAGTCGATTTTCAGGTAGTCGGCTGAGATGACCAAAGAATTTCATTGGCCTTTTCCTAATATCAATTTCGATGTTTGAAAACTTTTTTGTTGTTTTAATTGTTTGTAGCCTGTAACTGTCTTGGGTATGCCTTCCTCCAAGAATTTTCCTGATGATCTTAATCTCTTCTTTTTTGATTTCTTCAAGTTGTTCTTTCCTGTGAAGGGTCAGTGTTTCACTTGTGTAGAGGATTGCTGGTTTTATGACCGTATTGTAGTGTCGAATTTTTGTTCCTCTTGACATTGATTTTTTGTTGTAGAGGTTTTGTGTTAACCTTGATCCTTTTTTAATTTTTTGTTGCTGTGAGATTTTTTCAATACCAGCCGCTTAGATGAATTCTCCGAGCTATTTAAAGTATGGAATCTTGTTGATTTTACCATATTTTGTTTTCAAGCCTATAATCCCAGTTTTTGAACAAAAGAATTTAGTTCTCAAATGAAATTTGTAACTCTATTTTTTCCACACATTCTTTAAGTGCTTTAACTTTAACCAGCTGGTTGGCTGCAGTCTGTTCATCCTCTGTCTCCAAGTCGTTTGCGAATGCAAGATATGGTAGGTAGAGATTGTTTTTAGCAACACCCAGTCTGATTGGCTTTGAAACCCCACACTTCTTGAGTTATTTCTCCCATTCTTCCATAACTTTGTCTAGAACAATGTTGAACAGAATAGAGTCCATTACCTTTTCTCACACTTGTTTGAATATCGAAGGGTTCTGAGATTTTCCCCCTAAATTTGACATTAGATTTTTTGCCAGTTACAGTTTGTTTTATGATTTCTAGTGTTATAGGATCTAATCCTCTCTATTCTAAAATTTGGAATAGTGATGGCCTGTCTGTTGAATCGTATGCTTTTTTGAAATCTACAAATGTGCATACTACAGGTTTTTGTTTGAGAGCTCGCATAAGAGATCAATTATTATTTTTAAATCAATTTTTTTTTTCTTTGAATTGATTATGTAACTATTTATGCTGGAAAAATGGTTTGATGCCGACCTATAAGGCAACAATTAGATTGGTCAGATAGTTCGAAAATTACGGGAAGTTCGAACTTAAAAATTGATTTGGCTTTCTGGTGTTTCATAGTTCTCCGAAGATTACTATTAAAATGTCATGGCTGAAACCTGATATAACCTGTTCATAATATTGTAAGTATACACATTCCGTGGATCAAATTATGCATTTGAATCATGCGAGTGTTGGTAAAACAGAAGCCTTGTTTGGTTTAACCTTGTAACAACTTTAAAAATTCTAAAAGTGTTTCATTAAAGTTAGTTAGGTTGTGTAAGATTTGCTATGCGGGAAAGGACAATACAAAAGCTCCTCTACTTTTTCAAAGAGGTTAAAGTTCATTATGATTTACAACATAGCGCAGATAACTAGCGTTACATAAACATTAAACGTCGCGGCACGAAACAAATTTAAATCAGATCTTGGTCAGCTGATTGTAGATAAGTGCCCCACAACGATGTATTATTCATGTATTTTTCTTTTCGGCTGCTCTCCGTTCGAAATAATCTCTTCAACAAGCTTGGGTATTTATAAAAGTGTGTCATAACTGAAACATGACAGGCTGCGTCGTTTTCTAAGAGAAAGGGGAGAGACTAAAATGTGATATACGCCGCCGGACTTTAATATAATCTGTGGCAAACATTGAGAGTAATCTTCAATGTTTTAAATAAATTTAAAAAAATAATATCTTGAAATACAATCTCCTTTTATTTTACATGCTTAATAATATGAAACATATAAGATGTGTACGTGATTCAAGCCTCATTTCTGAATAAACGTCCCGACCCACCCTTTAGTCAAATTCAAGTAGTATTTGTCACTGATGATATATTTTATCGATAGGCCTTAATTTTGATACATAATTGCTTTCAAAAGCTTAACGAGGCCGTGGTGGCCAAATCTATCAAAGTATTAAGCATTTTAGTATTCTCGTAACTTCTACAGCGACGCAAACTTGGGTCTTAAATAGGGTGCTCGCGCTCAAAACTCCAAAAGGCGGTTTTTTCGTTTTATAAATTTATTTTAAATAATAAACTAAAAGATAAAGTTTTAATTGAGTTAAAAAAGGTTTAATTAATAATAAGTTTTAATTTAATAAAATGAATTAATTTTAATAATGTACTTATATTATATATTTAATATAAAACTTTCTTTGATAGAATTATCGTAATGATACACAAACTTTGTAGAACTACATATTGAACAATAGAATAAATACATCAAAGTAATAAAATTTACATAATATGTACCTATAATATAAAAATAATAAAATTTTGTAGATACACACATTTCACACAATATCTACAGATAAAACAAAATATAAACAATAAGCATTTAACATATTTTAAGTATATATCATGTTTTCAGGATTATAATTAATGAATAACTATGTAATTTTTTTTTTTGTTTTTTTTACATAATGTCTTTAAATTGGTTATTTAATATTTACATAAATTTTGAAGAATCATTTCAAATTTTAATATTGAATCAATGTTAGTTTTACCTGATCCCCTAAAAAAAAATTATTATGGCTCTAATCAGAATTATCTGAATCCGTAATATGAAGCTAGATGTTATGTGACATGTAATGATGTCCAAGCTAGATGGTGCAAGTCCCTTGTTAACTTGAGATTTTAAGGGCTCTGTAAGCCTTAAAATCTTTGTTGTGGGCATTTCATTAAATTCAAAATTTTCAATATCTGAATTTTTGCAATTCCTTGCGCAAAATTAAATTAATCAAATTTAAGATTTATATTTTGAATTTCATCCTTAATATTTTATTTATAAGTATTTTATATTATATACCTTCAACTGAACACCACATTGCGTGACTTGAAATATAAAAGTTTAAAAGAGAGAATAATCCGAGATATGAATCCTTTTTTCCATAAAAAAAATTACTTGAATAAAGATTACTATTTATATTTTAAATAAAACATTCTATCAAGTAGCTACAAAAGAAATAACAATTAACTAGTATATTTAATTAAAAAAATTAATAATGATAATAAAAAAATCAACGAAACTCGCGAGATTTCTTTTCATCTATTTACAAATTATTAAGTGCATAAAGGAATAAGTGTCACTGAGATGGGACTGTTTTTATTATATATATTTATTTAATTCTGCTAATATTTACTCGTAGTTAGGCTGTGCTACACCTTTGAAAGTTCACTGTCTTACATCCGTCATTTCAAACAAATTTAAATTTTATCATAAACTTCATTAATTCCTTTCTTAGTCAATCAGAAAGAAAAAAAAAAATCATTCTACTTCCATTGATGTCATTTTATAGATTCTCCAGTTTGTTATTTGTTAACAAACGCAGTTGACAACGAGGCCATTCAGCTTTCATTTTCATTTAACGAGGATATAGTCATTATTTTAAAGTTATTTACCAAAAGAAAGTATATTTTAGATTTTTTTTTTTTTGAACGTAAATCGTCGTCCTACCAACCTAGAGTGTAACGTTTTTTTCTCCCTCTAAAAAGTAACGTTTTGACACGCTCTGTTGATGTTGCTAGAGATCGAAAATTTTCGAATTGTTCCGATCAGAAATGTAATGGAAAATATTTCTTGTTAGATAAAATTCGTTGCAATGACGTACTGTTCAGGAGTTATATTGGCTTGAATGAGTTAAGTCACGTTCTTCCTACATTTTTCAAGCGTTGGTGCCTTTTTGAGACGCACTTGTTCTGTTGGTGTGGTGAAAATTTGCCGACAGTTTCCTTATCAGAAGCAGTAGATTATAGATAGACATATCTATGATCTCTTGTTTTTCCCATTTAAGGGGAAATTAAGTTTTTATTCACTAAGTAGCAACATTACACATCGCCATATAACACATCTAAAAAAATATCTGTTTACAATCCTTCTAAACTGTAAGGCTATTAATTGTAAGCAAAAAAAAAGGGATAAATTTTATAAGAACATAAATGCATTATAAGGAAAATTCTACAGATAAGTATGAAAATAAACATAATTGTCAACTTTATATCGGTATTTAATTATTAGTTTATTTTTTTCAACATTGTTTTATAAAACATTCTAATCTTAAATCTTTTAAAAAGTAGTAAATAAAATACTATAACATTGCAAAATAAGATTTTTCTCTAATTCCTTTCATAATATTCTTTTAGTTTTTTAAGTGTTCTAGTATTGACATAAATGATGCAAGTAGAAATAAAAAGCAACAGTTTTGCATCGGTGGTTCAAAAAAAAAAAGCAACAGTTTTAACTGTAAGGTTAAAAAATACATAGCAAATTTCGATTGATACAGCTCTACAAAACTTCTCTCAGAAGTTAAAAAAACTCACCAATCACGGAACATTTTAAAGGTCCATTATAGAACATAATCTTTTTATTAAAGATGTAGGTATTTGGTGTATGCAGTAATAGATACACAGCAATTAAAAACAAATTTTAATTTATAATGCCCATTTTTATTGCTATACCTCTAATAATCTATACCTCTAAATACCTCATCGATAATCTTTTTTTATTCACAATAAGATATACCCAACATTCGTGAATTCGATATTTACGTGATTTACTTGAAACCTTACCCACGCGAGTTTAGTACAATAAATTCATGACTGATAAAAAAAAAAATCTATCTATGCTTAAACGATTCTGGACCCCTTTACCCCGTCACCTCTAGGTACTCTCCCTCATCATTCTTTTTTTTATCATGTATCCTATGCCGTGTGTCACAACATAGCTACAGAAAGAAGAATAATTACTAACATACCTATATATAGAATAGGAATATTATATAACGTTTCGAGTAATTGTGGAAATGTTTACTAAGATATCCTTCAGATTTAATTCAATAGTTTTAGAAAATATTTAAAAAGCTCATTGACAATATTGCTCACCTTTAAAAAAAAATAAAAATAAAAAATAAATAAATTTTATGATGGTTAAGTTCTATGGATTCATAGAAAAATTAGAATATTTATGTTGTTTTTTTTTGCAGGAGACATAACTAGAGGTGTTTGTGCTATCCTTTTCAAAACTGAGGGAGCTAGGAATACTAGAGAGAACCATGTAAACCATTTCTTACCTTTTTTTTCAGGGTTTGCAACCTGAATTTCTCCAGGTGGCTCAAATGCTTTTTAGGTGATTATATTGCATGACTGTTACAAATTATAGTAAAAAAAATGTGTTTCACAATCATATATCATTAAATATTGTACTCATATATTTATTTTATAAATAGCTTTTTTGTATACTACAAATGTTATTACATTTATGTCTGAAAATGAGATTTTCTCTGTTCATTTGACGCAGCAGTGGTCCTTAAATATTGTGTAGACAGCCAAGCACTAAACCTTTTTGAATAAAATTTGATATGTCTTGGCCTGTCGACTACCACGACATTTTTATATTTTAAACAGGTAAAGGAAGCAAGTTATTCCAATATAATATATTTTAAGTAATTGCACAATATATAATATATAGTAGATATGATCATAAATATTTAAAACACCGATTGGCAACATGGCCCACCTTATCTTTAGTATTCACGAATACTTATAAAAAAGTATTAGAGAAATAAGATTTTACAACATTAAAATAAATATATTATCCACGCTACTGCATTGATATAGGAGAACCTTTTACACAGCATATATCATTGAGAATGAAAACATGTGGATTCAAATAATCTAGCTTCCTGTGGGCATCAGCTATAGTCGGGCACACAAGAAGACCACCGTCCAAACAAGGATAAGAAGATTTAGAATAGCAATAGGACACAAAACAAAAGACCTTTGAAGATGATTGTATCCAATCAGGCCGTGTCAATCTACAGGCACATATTTCATTTAATACATTTTGATAATAAATATGTATATAAGTAAGATAATAGCGGGAATTGCAATGCCAAAAAATGGGTCCGCTTTTTTGTCGCCCATAATTCCGCAATGAGCTGAAACAGACCAGAACAACAGCTTTATCTTTTATATTTAACTAACACCTTATATTTAATATTCATATAAGGGTACTTGATTAATTTTATTAAATCACTCATGTCTATTTCTATACAATTTTTTTTTTCAGAACTTCGGGTTTTTTTCTCTGATAAACATAAACATGAAGCAGTCTCCAGGCAAATTAACCATTTTTTTAAATAATGAATGTATAAGCTTAAGAGGAATCAATTACAACATGTTATTTTTTTAATAGCACTTTTGCATTTCTAAAGGTAAGGTCTATCAATCTACAGCCGTCGATCGGTCTATTTCTGGCCTTGTTTTCTTAGGAAAATTTTACAGAACTTGAATGGTTTGTATAGTTGCACAAATCATGATGTTTAAAAGATTGCCTCTTTAGATAGTTTGCCCTCTTGATATTTTTTAAAAGTTAATAAAAAAAAATTAAATAAATAAAGAGTTCCTATTCCTAGAATAAATAACAAATTGTAAAGACGAATCTAAAATAAAAGTTATAATCCATAAAGGCCGTGCTTTCATTTCAATCGACCTATTTTTAAGCGTAGAAAGTTAAATGAATAAAATGGCCCCGCCATTCATTAGTGTATAAATTAATAAATAAAATAAATTAGACAGTTTTTACCGACTAATCGCCGACAACAAAAGCAGCCTTTCCGACCAGTCGGCGCATCTCAAGTCATCTTCAATGCCAGCTTGATTGAAATGGATTCCTTGATTAGCGACAGATCTAACATTTAAGCGTAGCGGTCATAACCACATTTCATTAGTGGATCATCAATATTATTTGTTTCACATTGAAATATAATTTTAAACATACAGAAAGATTTTTAATCTTGGTGTGCTCCTAAATTTTATAATTTAAGATGAATCATAAATTGTCTAATTAAACTTCTAGTTTCCTCACGATACTACATATCTAAATTCAGATATATTAATATATTTGTTTTTTGTTTTGCATATTAATATACTATACAATTGTATAGTATATTATAATGTAATTTAAATTTAATATACACTTCTGGCCAGCTACTGAAAAAAGTGAATATAATCATAATAGAAAATAAATTATAATTTCACTTTAACATAATAGCTTGGAAAAATAATCCATTCGAGTCTAATTTAATAATATAAATATCACAATACTTACTTCCCTCGAGGCCATTTTTGCCCATATTAAAAACTCTATTAAGATCGACGGGTTTTAAGAGAGAATGCGAAGTTCATTGACAGCCAGGAGAGCTGTTAGCCTTCCTCCTGAACGTGATCAAACTAACAGTTTATGGCTATAATAATTAACGAAAGGTTATCTTTTCTTCGAATCTCTCCAGGTTTCTAAAACGTCTAATAAACAAATGAAAATGTATGTCACCACAATAAACCTGTATTATAAAGCACGAAAGTCTATCAAACAATCCAAATTATTTTCAACTGTTGAAATGGTGAAATTATATGAAATTGTATTACAAAGCAGAATGAATCACATTGTTGATGTTATGAAGTCTATATAGATTTTTAAAATTAAATATTACCATAAAAAAAAACACTAATTCGATTTTTATATACAAGTCATTATCCTACGTAATTTCATTCCCCTTAAAACATAGTACTTGAAAATTACGATTGTAAAAATTTCTTGTAAAATTTAATTGTGAAAAGAAAAAACGTATTTATCCATTAATGAGTTTCTCTATAATCAGCATAGAACATACAGTTAAAATCTTTATTTAGATCTATCTACATATAATTCTAGTGTATATTTTAATTTTTTAAATATTTCTATAATTAATATTTAAAATATACTAACTATTCTCTAATAACTGATAACAATTAATAATTAAATAATTTTTTCATCTTCTTGGTACGAGACAATTCTTTTAGCAGAAACATAAGTCAAAAGAATAACCAATTAAACAAGTGGCTACATATTATTTTTTTAGAACCTGATTATTATAATTTTGCTTGCAAATAGATATTCATCAGGCAGGATGGATAACTACAACAAGAATGGGTTAAATAAAACAAAATCATAGTTCATAAAATTTTTAATTACGAATATCGAGTAAATTTAAGTACAAAATAAGCTTTAAAAAATTAACCGAAGTATTAAAGAAATTTAGATAAAAAATATATATAAAATTTAACCAACAATAAGCACAGAAGGTTATTCAAGATAAACAACTCGAGACCGATAAGAACAATAAGATAACACTTTACATAAATACTAAATATATCATTAACAAAAATCTCATGATTATTCCGGATGAAATGAAATAATTTTCCTATGACTTTAACACATAAATCTGAAGTCCTAAGGATCTGGTGCTAAACGCTCCCAAGAAACATTATCAACGATCACTAACCTAAATTATTATTAATAAATAACTAATAAAAATACATAGCTACCTGAGGGAATTTTACGATATAGAAGGGATGTTGATGAAACGTATAACGAATTTGCTTTAAAGTGACATGGAAATCTATGGAGATGAAGAAAAGATAATGATAGATACTGGAACAGATAAGCAGGTGTTTGTATTTTATTATCATCAGAGGTGGAATGTAGGTGTGGTTAGGTCCTAACGGAGGTCCGGCAATCGCTATCACAATATAACATATCTATCTACAAGGTACAAAGCAATGATAATACAACGGGGTTGGAGGTGAACCATCCTACTATCTCGAACCACTTATCACACACCAAACTGACACAGAACACGGCACAGCACTGTTCTTCTAGAACTAGTGAGTCGGGGAAAGGTACCTCGGCTGAAAGTGGGTTTGGTCGCCCCAGGCCATCCCGTCCTTCCTCGCCTCCTTCCGCTCGTAGGTAACCTTGGCGTGGGCTATCTCCATCTGGGGTCCTCCGGTCTTCACACCACTCAGCTTAGCAGAGACCGATGACTTGTGTTGGCTGCGGCATCTACATGGGTCATGCTTATCCAAGTAGTGAGCCAATGTGTCCCAGCCACCGCCTACTCGCACCATGACATGGTTCCTCAGAAGCCGAACGAAGATGAGGACTTTGGTATCACCTATCCGGTACTTACCCTCCGACACCCTCACCATCTGGAACTGAGTTGGGCATTTGCACATCTGTACCTGGACGCGCACCATCTCGTCCAGGCTCTTTAGGTCATTTGTCACTATCTGAGGTTTAGCTTCGCCAACCTCGCACTCCTCGTCACTAGTAGAGTCGACAGTTTCACCGTTCTCAGTTCTGGCTATTTCCTTTTCTATTTCTCTTTCCATCAAGACGAGCATGGGTGCCGGCATACCGTACTTGGTCCCCTGACGAGCCAATTCAAGAAGACACAAGATTACATTCTTCTCGTTTTTCAACAAGATCAAATCGTCCGTTTCGAAAAGTAAACAATCTATTATACCTAAGGCGTGCCGGCACCACGCTATGAAATTCGACACATTATCACGGGCGAAAAACGTACCTTGTTTAGCACTGTTGAAACACTTCACCGGAGGGTACTTGAGGACATTAATGGCATCCTTATTTTCCGATTTCCCCACATTCTGACGCCAGGTAATGTATCTTTCGGCGTAACTTCGGACGTTGTTAGCGTGTCTGCAAAGAACGATGCCGGTGTCTAGTCGGTCCCAGAAGTTTTCAACGGTAATGCAGAGATCATTGTAAAGATTGTTAAGCCATTCTGCAAGATCCTCCTTCATAGCATAGAGATACTCTTCAGAGGACTTAAAGGGCCGGAACGGCCGCTGCTCAACCATGACCGCCATGATCAGGATCGCGGACAGGACTGAGCGGCTGGCATGAGGAAACGATAGGACTAGCGCTGGAGGTCGACGAGAGAGGAATCGATCTATAAGAGGACCATATGCGGCCAGGGCGAGGAGTAGTCCTTGACTGGGCCGCAAGGAGGGAACCCCCGGCCTCCCCACCGCTGCCCCCACCCCCCTACCTCTCTCCCTCCTCCCCGTCCCTCCAATACTTCAAATATTAGAGAAATTTTTAACGCTCCCCTCTGGAGCTACCTTTTGCCCTCTCTCGCCTAGGTGGTTAAATAATCTAAAGCTCATTTAACGATTTCCCTTGTGAAAGTTTTATATTCCTCAATCACACCAGTCTACTGCTATAATTTACTGGATATTGGTAAAATGTAATGTTGTTTGGACTAATAAGAATATAGGAAAACTATCTTTATGAATAAAAAAATAAAATAATGAAGGAGATTACAAATTGGAAAAAAAAAAAAAAAAAAAAAAAAAAAAAAAAAAATAATAGGATCATTTGAAATACCTAATCAACTGAAAAAAAAAAATTGTTTAAAGATTAATACATTAAAAAAAAAAAAATGATAATTTTTTATATATTACCACGTCCAGAATAAGATAAGTTGACAACGACTGAAATACAAATTTTAAACTGGTTTCAGTTATCAATTAATCGAGGATTAGCGAGAAGACATTTACTTGGTGTGTTGCAGGCAGCAATAGTGGTATAATAAAGTTTTCTCCGAATAATAGATATTTGAAAAAAAATATATATATATAGCTTTCAAACGTCCCTTGATGCTGGTTATACAAATGACTAAAAATTGCCTCAATTTACTGAATATAAAAACCGAATCGTGTCAGGAAACGGTTGCAAGAGCGAAAAATCATCACGTCATCAGATCATGAAAGAACAGGAAGCTTATAAATCGCAAAATGTACGAGGCTCTTTCTCTTTGTCGCTGTTTCCTGATGTTTAGAAATTTACGGATAAAATTCTTTTAAGTTATCACTAATAACTAAACATGAAATGGCAGCTTTCCAAAGAGAATAGTTTTGTTTATAGAAGTATGGTCCCATCATAACCTTTTCCATCTATTACAAAATCCTTTATATGGAGAGCCATTTTTCAATCTTGAACCTTATTACTATAGTAATATAATAATAATAATTTTCACAATATACATATATTACCTTTTTTATTCTAAAGAGTACCTATTTATAAACGATATAACTTAAATTGAACCAATTTGGTTTAATTCCTTATTAAATACATGTAATGACAAAAACTAGTGTTTCATTAAACCGTTTCAATTAAACTAATATTAGCTGTTAACTTTTCCCTATCTTGCTTTGGTTCAACGTAAAAAATAAAGCCAACAAAATTAATACACCTAGAAAAAAAAATTACTAAATACGCTTACTATTTTATCAGATATTTCGTTAGGATTATTGACAATGAGAAATTAACAAAAACAAATGGAGATTCCAAGCAGAATTAAAAAGATGATAAATAATTAGGTTTAAATATTTTAAATTCATCATCTATTAATGTAATATATAAGATCACTAAGAACTAATTTGAAAATCATCGTCAATTCAAAAATGTTTAGGTAGTGAAACAAATGCATACAATGTACAAAATGGATCAAACATATAAGAATTATAAAAATGATATAACCATTTAAGTATATACGATATGACCAAATAAATATTTTCAATAGTCCTATTTCAAATTTGTTTTCAATTAGAACAGAAAAACCGACCAATCAGGGATAACCGTAAGACATTCCATTCACGTGACAGTTCACCCCAGCGACAATATAATATTAATTAATTTATATATTTTTAAATTTCACGTTTTTTTGTTTGACACTAACACTAACCAGAAAATAGCCGTTGTGACCTCTATAGATTGGGGAGGGGGGGGGGGGGGGTAGCTACCCTTTGGTGAGAGGGGAAGGGAACGCCCATTGACTCACTGGCACCCTTGTTTCACAAGGTTGCATAACAACATTTTTTGGTTTTTAATTATTTTAAAATAAAACAAAAATAAATTTACGACAAAAAAAATATAAATATAATATTTGCTAAAGATCTAAGAAAATTCTACTTTAATTTCGTTGCCTGATGCAATAATGAAGTATAAATTTACCGTTTATTGCAATGTTAGTTGATGTGAAGATTTCTCATAAAGTGTTTTTGGAGACTAAAAAGTGCAATATTTTATATATCTTAAGTATGATTTATATATTGCAAAATATCTATGAATAAGATAGAATAAATATAGAAAACAATATATTTATACATGTTTTTAAAACTATATCAATAATAACATATTTTTTAAATAAATAAAACAATATATTGATACATTGTTTTAAACCATATTAAAAATAAAATATTGTTTGAACAGCAATGATTATGAAAATATTCAAACATTTTAAGATGCTAATATGTAACTATAACAGCTAGAATAATCTGTGATAGTTGTGAATAAGTCAATAAGTCTAATTACCTTGAAAACAAATTAACTATTCCTTCAAAGCTATATTTCAACACCTTAAAGTATTTCATGGAACAAATGATGTTTTTAGAGTAACTACAGGAAAACAATCTAAAATTAAGATTAACTAAGTCTATGGAATAAATAGATTTTAAAATTATCATTGAAAAATAAAAAACCCGTCCTTTTATATCTTTCAGTAGATATAATGGAGGAGGCACTGTTTATTCCTCTCCGCATCCGTCTGATCCGATAATTATTAAAATATCTTCGGCAAAAATAATAGATGAAACTGCAAAATGTGAAGTGAAAAGGGATAGTGAATTTATTATTTTAATAACAGAAGCTATAGCACGTAATGGAAATCAACGAGCGTTCTCATAAAAACAGCTGATAGTCCATTCTCAGTAATCGAGGCCGTTATTAAATGAGGAAACATCAATAAGATTTATTCCTACTCCGATTGGAAACCTAGGGTCTATCAGTTGAGTATACATTATTTATTTCATTGAAAATCAAACTTATTAATGTACTGGCATATATAATTTACGATTTATTAGATGATTCTACTATCTAAATGATATAATAGAAAACTCTACTTAGGTAATTATTATTTATTGTGTCTGCATTGGATGTCTTAAGTTTCGTAACGACAGTTTTGTTTTTATTTTCGGTTTCTTGTTTATTAAAATATTTATTGAATAAAAGTATTCCATAATATTCATAATTTCTTCAGCTTTGATCGAGGTAATAACTTTTCGTGTGCTGTATCATTATTTTCATTTATTATTTTTAATTAGATAATGTTCTTCTTTTTTTGGAGATTAAAAGGATACGATTATAGTTATATTCTCTCGGGTACATTTATAACGTGTAGATGATTTTTCGATATTTTAAAGTCTTCATTGATTTTTTTTGGCGTTAGAAGTGTGGTGTAAGCCATGGTCAGATCAGAGTCTAGATTTTTAATAGTATGGTTTAGAAAATTCATTCCACAAATCCGTGGATCATCAAAAATGTGCGATTCAATATCTGATTATGCTGGTCCTACATCAGATCTTGTTTAACCGAAGCTGCAATTTTATTTTTTAAATTTCAGCCATCACATCGCGATTAAGTCACTAGTTTTAAAAGTTCTTCTTCATATAATATTTGTCATTTTTTTATATTATTTTGTTTGATTTTCTGTATTTATTTTTTCAAAATGAATGCTCGTTATAGAAACACATTTACCAAACTAATTTTTTAAACTAAATTATTCCAGCAATTTTAGAACGCTACCACAGCTCCTCCTAACTTGATATGCTATTTTTTTTTCTAACCCAGCAAATAATTTAATACAATACTTCTTTGAGCATTACACTCCTCATTTATAATTTTTTTATTTTTACAACTCTACTCGTTTCGGGAACGTCTTTCCCATCATCAGGCTAGAACTTCACAGTATGTTCACCATTTCATTCTGTTTTAAACTAAAAAATGTTATAACAATAAGATAAATTATGAATGAGGATATAATAATATAATAATATATAATAATAATACTGAAAGTATATAATAATATATAATACTGAAATAGTTGTTATAAATTATAACAAACTCCTTTGACTTTATTAATATTAATATAATATTATTTTGTATCATAAATATTAACATATGTGTGGTAAGGATTGCACATTAATGGTTGTCAAAAATCTAATTTTAATGAAATGGTTCATATTTAATACTTACATATTTTTTTTAATTATTTTAAAAAATAATTTGAAATCATTTAAAGTTTGTACGACGTTTATCAAAAAAATAGTATATGATGAACGAATATTATGTATTCCAATTTTTAAAATTGAATCCATTAAGTTATCAAGTATTATTAAAAATTAAAGTTAATTATTTTTAAAAAAAGTTATAAAATCATGGACGATGGACATAGGCCCCAAAGAAAGTGAAAACAGTCCAAACTGATAACGAAGAAGCTCTTTTCCTGTTAACGAGGACGGACGCGACAGTCTTTTGGAGATAAGCGATAAACTGCGACATGCATGACAATGAGGCCACCATTACGCTGCATAGGCGAACAAGGATCATTATGTTCGATAATAAAAAAAGAACTATTGCATAACGTTATGTAACATTTTCCTTAAATAACCCGAAACTAATCGGGACATAGCGTAAAGAATATTTCTTGTCCCTCCATCACATTTATCATCAGGGTCGTTGCGAAACACAGAACTGTCCCTGGTGTTCGGGTACAAGAATCGGATGGTCTGTTATCAACTGCTATGTGACAAGCATTATTCGATAACCCTGTTGCATATAAAAAAAAAGATTTATATAAGTTAAGTAATAGTTCTTCTTCAGTAATCTAAAAATCATTTCATATTTCATACTGAGTTCATTAGGATTAGACATGTTGATTCTCCCACTATTAAAAGCTTGAATTTTTATTTTATTTTATTTTTTTTATTAAACATTGTTTTCGGATATTAAAAATTTATTATCTATTAAAATAAAATAACTTTTTCGTTTGACAGATTAGTTAAGCAAATATAGTCAAAGCTAAACAATTAAATTAAAAATCAACATTCATAAATTTCCAACACATAAAGCAAACCAAGAATGAAAGAGGTCTATTAAAACATTATAGTATGTATTTTTTTTTATTTGGACACTTGTCATCGTTTTGAACATCAATAAAGCATCAGACTAAAACATTGTACATATACTAATGTTGCTAAAATTTTTGATACATGAAAAATCTAATAGTCTCTAATACTAGGTCTACGATAAATCACTAGTATATATAATAATATACAGTATATATATTAGCCATTAGTGTGTATATATAGTTTTATGTATACTCACTAAAAGTTACGCACTCTAAATCAACTCGGATAAAGGGTGGAAAAGATGTCGAATCAAATTCGAAACTATATGAAATCTAATTCATCTAATCAAAACATCATCTGTATTACATAGAAATGTGGTTTAAAAGCAAAAGAAAATTGAGTTTTGTATAATTTTACAATTGAGAAATATTATTATAAAGCAAATTTTGTTACAAAAAATGTTCTACATGATACTCAAATAGTTCCAGTATTTGAATATTGATAGATTATCTTTCAATACACCTCACTCTCTCAGTTATTGTATGAGAGAAAACTACATAAAATTATTAATGATGATTTGGAAAAAAAGATTAGTCATTAAAAATTAGTATTGGCTAAAGACTTTAGCTAAAAAGGACGATATGCTTGAATAAAACAAAAATAAAAAATCATAAAAGTAAGGAGAACCTATTATCAGATATGTAAACGCGGGTTTTATAAAAATGTGTGTAAAAATAACTTACTATGAAAAGTAACAGGCCAAACCACAAGAAGAAAAAAAAAAAGACGAAAGAAAAGTAAGCCTTGTTGATTTTTTTATTCCCATGTTTTGTAATTATCAACTATTCGTATTTTCCTTTCATTAATTCATCAAAAAAATCAACAAGATATATTTATCCAAAGTGAACAGATATTTCTCTTCAAAAGATAAATAAAGGACAAGGATGTAATGACAATAAAGAAGACAGACGACACGATTAACATTCATGAGGAGAAACAGAAAAAGACGAATTCACATAAATTAAATATATAAATCAATAAGTTTTCCTTAGAAGAGTCAAAAAAAGAAAATAAGTAACAATAACACATTTGGTTTCACACACAGGAGAGCTGACTTATCACCATTTTTGTAAGGCAGATTACAATATGTATATTTACAACACATTTTGTTTTAAGATAAGGATAAGGAAAGATAAAGCTCAGTTGTAATATGTATTATGATCTTCTATTGCTTTTCAGAATTGCCTCATTTAAGGAAATGAATATAGCTGATATTTTTGCAACAATGATAAGATGTGCAGGTAACAATGATGCAGTGAGTATAAAATATGAGAGGCAAAATAATAATTATGGTATCTATTTTTTAATAAAGATTATGTTATCTCCTAAGTAACAAACAACTTAAAATAACCCCAGGAGAAGGTACCGATGGGTAGTGGTTTCTCTATTGTTTCACATGTCTTATTTGTTATTTATTAAGCACATTCGCTGTTTGTTTTCGCTTGAAGAGGTGAGTGAAGTAATAAAATAAAATGAATAAAAAAAAACTTTTAACAATGGTTAGTGTGCTGTAAGCATAAAATATTGTTATAGTAACCCCCTCCTCCAAAATATAGAAGTTTAATAAAACTATGCTACAATTTATATATGGTTTCTATAAATGATTCCAAAGAATTGTGAAATGTTTCAACCAAAAAAGGTTTTACAAAAGATTTAGGTCAATTTTTGTTTAGAATGAGCAACTATTTGGGAAATCTGTCTTTAAGACTAGCGCAAATTACTGACGGATCGAATTTTCAAACGAAGCTGGTTAAATATGAAAATGTGTTCCGCTGCGCGCCGACATAGTGTGCGTTGCCCCTACCTAACCAATTCTACTTATCGTGTCGGAAAATCCGTTCCGATGCGCTGCGCTACTATTCGTCAGTAGAAGATTTAGAAAGCATTCAAAATTAAAATACTAGATTAGATTGTAAAATGTATAAGTTTGTAAACAGTGATGATGTTGTAGGAACTGAAAAGAAAAAAATTAGCAAGCCACTATGATAATTGATTGTAAAAAATATGGTCGCAAAATGGTAATTCATTAAATAATTTTTAACGAATTTAAAAAATCTGAAAACACTATTTCCCTCCCCTAATTTGGGATAAATTCCTTATTTGCCAGGAATTTTCAGTAAGGTCGGACGATTTTAGAATTTGTGAAGCTACATTGGTTTATTCCCCACTGTACAACGTCTAGACTGAACCGAGTGCCAGGCGTAATTACATAATTATTCACAAGGGATTATTCAATGAAATTCTTCATAATGCCAAGGAAATACCTTTCCAGATAATATCTTAATCATGATTCACTAATTTTAACTCATTAAAGTTGTGTCCTGTTATCAAGTTACAACTGAATGCAACATGAAGCCTACCTTGGTTGTAGTAACTTATATTTTTAAATAAATAATAAAATACTTACTCCTATATTATACTTCTTTTTTTTAATTAATTAAATCACATTATATACGACTCTCCTCAACTTAAAATGGACAATTACAATTATAATTAAAAACTGTAACCTACATAAATTTCCAATAATTAGAACTTGGAAAGGAAGAACAATTAGAACAGCTATAAGATACAGAATTAAATACGTCAATGATTTTCAAGGTATTAATATTCTTCGGCGAATCGCTTTTAGTAATGGCGGACTCTCAAGTTAAGATTGAATTTAATTTTATTAAAAATTAGTGGTAATATAACAAACGTTATAGTGCTAAATGTTAATAATTACCATTTATATTGTTTTAATTAATACAATTATAACTTTACGATGTATTAATCAATCAGAAGGCGTTAATTTTGAATCATTAATTTAAAGGATATAAAATGGGCTAATAAAAGCCAAACTACCTCTGAAAAGGAAAACTTAAGGGAGTTATCTCTTAGAGGAGTGCAGCGAGCACAAGTCAACAGCATTGATCTGCCCAAAGCAGTTATAAGTCCACTATATAAAAATAAAATATATGCACAAGATCAAATATGAGATGTTAAGTAACTTGCAAACTGTGTACCTGTAAATCGCATAACGAAAATAGTAAAAAGTAAATTTCTTCCTGTCCAGAAAAAACAATAGATCATGGATATATCACATCCAAATCAACAGTCGATTACAACTCAAAATCGTTCTCAACTTTTTCTTTGTTTCATCAATTTATATTATAGCATTAAAAGGATGAAATTGCTTAAATTAATAATTAAATTAGATGAGCAATTATTTATTACTCAAAATAAACAAAGAGAAAATAGGGGTCTCAAACGTGGCCTTTTTCATTCAAACCAATATAGCTCCTAAACAGTAGGTCCTAGCGACAAATGTTTAACAAACATTATTCTCCATTAAATTTCTAAAGAGGAAACTGCCGTCAAATGGTCAATCCGAATACCAACAGAGTTAGAGCGTGTCAAAATGCTAAAACTTTTAGTGTGAAAAAAACGTTATACATTTTGAGGGTGAAAAAAGCGTTACTCAAGAAAACTATAAACCTCAAGCCAAAAGACATATCCATGTTAAAAGGTGTTTTGTCTTTCAGATTTTAGACAATTTATTATCAAAATATCCAGCAAATTATAGAATTGTTTAGATTATTTATGTCTTTCACAATTATTTTCAACATGCTTTACTACCGTAAAATAAAATTGATAAAACGTAATAAAATCTGGCAATTTATTACCGACTTTGCACCATGTTCACTAAAAAGTTTCAGTTGTAGAAAATGTGTTTTGCTGTTGCTTAAGTGAGGGATATTTTATATTTCTTACTTACTTACTTACAACACTGATTGGGTCTAAGGAATTTTCACGCTGATCCTAGTTACCTCCAATGTTTTATAACAGTTAGTTGATTGTAGTGTTTCAACAGGTGTGATTCCTTTGTGGGATAAAGTCGTGCTTTCAACAATATTTCTCAAAACGATTAAGTGTTGCATTAATTTTATTCTATAATTATTGTAACTTAAATATATGATATTCATTTTGCTCAAAATATTGTCATAATATTTGAAAATAAAATAGAATCCCCTTTTTGATATGAATTAGGAATGACTTAGTACCAACTATATTTTGGTACAATGTGACCTCCCTGTGGGAAGAATTTTGCCTAATCTAACTATTGCAGACTGAATTTTTCCAAAAGGGCTTCTCTAAGAATCTGTGTGCATTTTATTTTATAGATATCGTTTTGTTCCTTGTTTACCAAAATTATAGTAGTTTACGTTATTAGTTGTTTTAAGTCGTTTGTTTCTATATAATATTTTGTTGGTATGTTCTTGTATTTTTTATCATTCCTCAATAAACCTTAAAATTTTTTTGCAATTTTGTTTCTCATTTCAACGAAAACATTGTACAATCGTTTCCTTAAACAAAATCCTTACAAACAGAGAAAAAAACCACTAGGCTAAACTCCAAGCACTATCAAGAAATGTCTTTGCATCTCATAACTACTATCAAGCTTTGACTTAGCACCAAAATACGTTTCTAATACGGTTATCCGGTTGACTTTGAACCAAAGTTTAAATGCAATAAAATTAATTATAAGTTTGGTAAATTTTGCGATTCCAATATTATTTTAAGCTAATTATTCAAAGCAAATATTTTAAAAATTATTAATAGGTAGTTAAAGAATATAGTTCAACAAAAGTGGTGCAAATTCACGCTGTTTTACGGTACTTTAAAAACAAAAATGAACCATGAACTATTTAAAATTGTAAACAAGCAATTTATGTATTATGCTGAATCCATAGGTCTTTCATTCTGGTTTGGGAATTTTATTTAGTTAGTTAGGAAACAAAAATTAAAATTAAACTTTAATTTAAGTCCATTTATGAGTTTAATTACTAATAGATATAATTGGGTGAGAGACCAATGATTGTATAACGGCATTGAAGATTACGTGAAGCCTGGAAAGGGCGCGGGAGTAAAAGGATTTTCCCTGAAACCATCAGTGACTTATCTCATTGTGAGTCTTAATGCCTATTGACCAACTGATTCATCAAAATTTCTTATTTGCTGGCTCATAAAGGAGAGGATGTGGAACTAAGGATAGATGTCATCGCGGCTGGGTTTTATAATTAGTCAAAGGAGTCAACGTAAATTTCCTTCTTCAAAGCCTATGCCAAGATTATGGGTGCTCCAGGAATCTCTATTCACCGGTAAAATGTAGAAACAGGAATACTAGATAGAAGAAAACTGTCAATAGAAAAAAGGAATTTATTTTTTATAGATAATAAAATATGACCTTAGAAGTAATTATGAATAATAAAAAAAGTATAAATCAAACAATTACAGATAGATTTTATTAATTTAAATATAATAGAGAAATTTAATTTATAAGATTTTTATATTAATTAATTATTAAGATACATTATCTATAGAGGAAAATATAAAAGAAATTACTAATGGGAAAATACAGCTGGTATATCACATTTTGAGGACAAAAACAAAGTACTCGTTAAATTTAATTACATTAAAGAATGATTAAAATTAAACGGTATATTTATGAATCACTTGAGATTTTCAAGAAAAACTGCAGATACTAAACCCGTTAACGTCCACTTTGCGTATATGCAACATTAATTAATTATTTAAAAACAACAGACCACTTTCCAAAGAAAAACAATACAGAAAATACAACTTTAAAAATATATACTCGATTATTGGTGCAATAAATCAATTTATAATTTATTCTAGAATACATTTTATACTTTTATGATGTTATATAATCCTTATTTTTTACTATAAAATTGTAAACTCTTGTAATCAGAAACACCTCAAATACATTTCAGACGAATCCAGCTGCTCTAGTTGGAGTACGTAAGAACGTTAAGCCCTAAAAAATAAAAGCAATCCCATCCACGAAAAATAGTACCCCTAAAACTTAATATTATTTCAAAACACACTAAAATATACATAATTATTAACTTTAGGCTTATTTTGGGTATTACAAACACCAAATATACCCTGATATACAACTTCAGTAAAGTATATTAAATAAAAAAGATAATAGTTTTGAATTAATTTCGTAATTGAAAATAATAATCTTTGGGACTATGTGTTTGCCAACGTCTACAAATAATATATACTTTACAATACGGTAGCACGCATAATATTTTATTTAATTAATGATAAATATTTAATAATTCAAATAGAATTTTCGTCTTGAACTGTTTTCTTAATTTTTCTGTAATCATTTATTCATTTTTATCTTATTTCTATACTTCAAGGAACTTTTGAAGATATTTCAAAGCAAATAATGCCTACTTTACATTCTGAAGTACATCGCAAAGAGAAATAAAACCGGATCAGATGAGAGAATCATGTTGAATCATGGATCCTTTGACAGCGTGGGTTTTCAAGAGTAAGCAAATATTTGTAGATTCAAATGATTCCAGTTCAGCAGAAATCCAGGGTTATTCTCATCATTACGTAGCCACTACAATTAGTGTATACGTACTTTCTGAATCAGAGGCGTAATTGTAAACCGTGACTAGTTAATTCCACGGTTAAAATATTAACCCTTCGATGTATATTCTTCTTATTTTTCACCGAAAGATATGACAGTGCCAGTTCTTGTAGAGGAAACATAAAAAATTAAGTAAATTGTTAAATCAGAAAATTATAGAAAACCTCAATTTTGCCCATCTATGTTATACATTCAGGCAGCTTATTGATGAAAAAAAAAGGCACGCCTCCTGTCGTTAATTTGAAACTAAATCTGCTGTTTAAAAGTTTCAAAAAAAAAATAAAAAAAATAATAACAATTAACAACAAAACGCGCAAAGGACACCGAAACAAATAGATTGCAGATCAATCCAATCTACCAAAAGGTTGCAAATATTTAGTATGTATATTGTATCCAAGTGGGTTATATTTCTCCTTGGTTCTTATTTCTCCTTAAAAGTGAAGAAATAAGCCAAATTGGATATTAAAATAAGCTTTTTTTTTCTTATATGGTACTCCCAAATAAGCACTATTTATTTATATATTTTCAAGCTCCATGCCTATAGGCATACATGTACGATTGTAGAAGTACAAAATATAGTATGATTAGTTAATTATACAGCCTTACTTAAACGTAAATTAATAAGATAAAAATATATATATCAAAACACAGGAAAAAAAAAGAAAATCATCTAGCCAATAAGAAACTACCTAGGGTGCCCATCATTAATCAGTTTGTCAAAGTCTATTTTTCGTATATGTATATATATGAAGCGCTATAATGAAAATGGATACATAGATAGAGAAGTGCAGCTGGAAGACTGTTCAATGCCACCATGGGGAGATTGTTCAATAGAAATGAATTCGAATCATGTTTTGAGAATAAGTCTGCCATCAATGAAGATAAAGAACCTGAGAAAGATGGAAGGATTTACAAGGAAAGATGTGCTTAGTAAGGCAGTAATAAGAAGCAAATAGCAACAAAAGCCAGTGAATAATATTATAAAGAAAAGTACTTAGAGATGGACTAGACATCTTAAGCGAATGCCAAAAAGTAGGTAGTCCAGAAAAGCTTACGGGGCCGAGGTCGAAAGTAAGAGATGCCGAAGAAGACCACCATAGTATAGTTGGAAGGAAGGCATTGCAGTGACGAGACAGATTGGAATAAGCGGAGCGAGTTAATAGTAGACTGAATAATTAATTTTTTATAAACCAATTATAGATCCCTAGGAAGAGAATACATGGGACGGGACCTCACAGCGGTAAAGATGAATGAATTAGGATGATGATAAAATAAAATCAGGCAAGGAAAAATATAGAGTCTCCATATAAAAATAAAAATATATCTATCCATACCGATTAAATAAGTTTCAAATGTTTACAGTTCCACATATTAATAACCGCGAAAACGTAACAAAGAAAATATAAAAATTGATATAATAACAAATAAAGACTGAGAACGAAAAGTTTAACCGAAGAATGGAATACTTTCAAAACAAAACGAAAAATAAATGAAGCATAAAATTTTATTTCATTCTTTTCTCATTTTCCAAGTCTGTTAAATTTTCTAAATAATTAATGAAGTGCAACCAAATAATTATCAAAGGTCAAATATAATTTGTGATCAACCTGAATCTATTTAGCTCAACCAGTTAAAACAAATATATGAGTATTTTTTTTTCTCCTTTAAATAATATATAATGTATTAAGAAGAGAAGAGCTCTTTAACTATGGAGCTTTAAACAGCGGTAGCACTGAGCGTTGAATATAAATTGGGACCTTCCGCTGTAGGCAGAGTGAAATGGCATTGACGAATTCATTGTCTTCCATTTAGATTTGTTTATCCTGACATGGGCGCTAGTAGATTTAACTAAGTTTTATTTATTTTCAGCACAAAATACCGCAATAGAAAAAAAAAAAAAAAAAAAAAAAAAAAAAAGCTAGTCATAAAAATAATAACATTTTTGAATTGAACAGTTATGTACTGATTAAAAAAAATCATTAATTGAAAAAATCCACTAATTATTATTTAATCAAATAATATCAAAGCAATTTAAAAATGTATTAAATTGTTTTAATTTTCAAAAGGAAACTCTCATCCCGTTTAATCCTTTTTACAGGGTACTTAGGGATACTATTTTGAGATCTGCCTGGATCTTATGATTTTTAACGGTCGCAGGATATTCCGCCATTGTTGTCCTTTTGAAAATATGCCAGTGTTGTTTTGCTATTTTAATTATTTAATTGTTTAGTTGGTTTGAGAAGGACGCTTGGAAGTTTGAGACTGTCGTCAGAGCATATTTAATTAAATATTATTTAATTTTATTGCTATTCTTCTCCTTTGATTGCACAACTCCTGAAAAGTCTGAGTCTCCCTGTAGTCTGAGCCGCCAGTCCTCTTTATTTTGTGCTGCTGTTCTTCTTTTTCCTGCTTCTGATTCCCAGCATTTTCTGCGCATCTGCATCCACATAACCCATCTCAGACTTAGGTACCTTATAAACTGCATAATATCTTCGTCTTTATAGAGATGCCTCAGCTCAGCGTTTTTTCTTAATCTCCATACACCTTTGTCACACACAGTCCCAAAAATCCTTCTCAGAATTATTGTATTAATATTCATTATTTACTAAATAATGAATATTAATAATGGAATATTAACTATAATGAATTATATGTTGAAATAAAATATAATCAAATTTTTTTTTTCTATACTCTTTTATTAATTGAAATTTACAACTGTATTAATAAAAACACATTTAGTAAATATGCTGTATAGAATACAAAATAATGGCATGATTAGAACTTGTAGAGGATCTACCCATTGGTAGTACTCTAATGAAATAATTAGAAAAGAAGATCACGAGGCCATCTTCTTTTCAGAGGCCTCAGAGGAATAAAAATTTAAATCCACAACACAATATCTACAACAAACGACTACCAAGCTCGAATAAACACCTCATATAATCAACACAATACTCTGTTTTTGTTATAGTGCAGATGAAAAGACGTAATAAAAATAAAAATAATGTTAATAGTATGTTTGTTTTTTTTTGTTTTATCTTTATAATAATATTAATACCTAAAAATACAATCATAATTGATCTGAAGTAAAAGAAGATGCCATGAAAAGACAGGAGGAAGACAAAACCCACCGGTACATCCTCTTGACCTTCAATTAATTGATATCATTAGGCAAGGATCTCACCCAACACTGCTGGAGTCCTCGCTGGGTAAGGTCAGGTATGTCGGCTATAGCCTTATTTTTTACATGCCTGTTAGTGTAATTTGTCATGAAACAGTGTATTAATAATGCGTAGTGTATTGTTGCAGTTGGAAAACGTGAATCAGAGAGGACGCTCTCATTAGAAACGTATGGTTATGATTTGTCTTAGTAATTTTGAAAGGCTTATTATAAATGTGACATAATCGCAGTTTTAGGAATTTTTTAATTTTAGTAAGTTTTAAGTTTCTTTCTGGAAAGTAACTTAGATGGACAGTGGAAAATCAAATATGAATGTCTTTGGGATTTGTCTCGACATCTGGGCCACATAAGTCTTTCTCTGAGAAAAATACTTATGATAAATTTCTGTAAATATGTATGATTATTAACATAACGTTTAATACAAATAAAGCGAACCATCGATAATTAAACTAAGATTATAAGTTTAAACAAATAAAACCATTTATATGGAGTTTCATGAATGATTTAGGATGTTGATGCCCAAACTTAAGTAAGCCTACTTATAAAATCAGGATTTAGTCAAATTAAAAAAAAAAATAGTTTAAACATTTATTTAAAATAATTTTTTATCGTTATGGCTTGCTATCGTTATAGAAAACCCCCTCCCTCCCCCTTGTGCTCACCTAGCTTCTATAAAGTATGTAGTGTGTATGTATTCGCCCTTAACTGGAGAAAACCGGGCGTGATTTCAGCCAAATCTTCTCCTTTCACAACCGTTGGCCTAGTAACAGAACATCCTTACCCATGTACTGCATCCTGTACCCTAGACCCTAGCACAGCAATTTTTTTATTTTTTATTTTTTATGTGGCATGCTAATGTCAATGTAATGTAAGACAATCTACTATTTCTTTGACATCTTCAGATTACTCTCCGAGAAAGTCTTCACTAAAATGACAGATCAGCTACCAATTTTTACATTACAGAAGTAAAATTATCCTGCAGTATCTGTCTAAATAGCACGAGGAAGGTTTTGAAAATATTACTGTTACATTAGTGAAATAAAGTTAAATGGCTAATATACCCTTGTGTCTTGTAACGAATGAGTAGGAGATAAAACTTTTGGGTTGGTGCAAAAATAATACAGGTTTTTATAGGAGAGAAAATAAAATTATTATGTTGAGTAGTCAACACTGAATTCTCTCCTAGCAGTTTTGCGAGAGTCTTCTTCTACCAAAGCCCTCATATGGTCGTGATCAACAACAGAAAGCCTATCGCGACCTTCATTGTCTTCGAGATCAAAATCTACAGGACGAAATGTTTGGAACCATCGCTGCACTGCATTGATTGATGCTTCCTTTATCACAAACAACGTTATTGTCACTTGTGGTTTGAGCCGCACTTCAACAAAGTTTGAACACGTAAAAATAAATTTGACGTAAATCTTGTTTTGTCAAGATGAATTTCAGAGGTCCTTACCCATAAAAAACGTAACACAAACTACACTAATCTTTGAAAAACAACATTAATGACCATTGTTTATAATCCATTAACTAAACTAGAGAATTATCGTTGTTACTAGGCAAGCACTTGCCTAAACAAAATGAATATTCAAAATATTCTGCATTATTTTTGCACCAACCGAATAAAAATATTAGGACCATTCTTCACCAAACAATACATAATTACAAAAGAATGTTTTTTAAATGATTCTTTGAGTAAAATTTAGTTGATAATAGAAATTACTTTCTATTAAACGGCTAGAGATAGTTTATAAGTTCAACTGAGAATATAAAAAAAATATATTTAGAATAGAATAGAATAGAAAAATAATTTTATTCTGGGACAAAGTCCCTTAAGAATAACAGATAAGTACAGATATAAATTAAATCTGGTCAGAGACATAATGAAATAAAAAAAATAAAGAAAAACAATAATACAATAATGACACAATGTACATAGATGATATTTAAATAAACAGAAAAGAAAATAAGATAATATTCTACAAATTAGAGAAAATAAAATGAAATAAGAAAAATAGAAAAAATATTTTGGTAAAATGACTAGATTTGTATGTACAAGAGAAGTACCCAATCTTATTTTCATAGAAAGTGAAATTTATATTAAATAGAATCTTAATTATGCAAGAACTGAATCTGATTCTGAATCTAGCAATGCAAGAACAATGTTTTGACTAAGTAGGTAGATAGTTAGCATGCGTCAGCTTGGATGAGAAGGAGGTATTGAAAATAAGTATTTGAATGTTTTCAGGGATTTAGGTTCTCTGATATAAGAAGGAATAGAATTCCAGAGGATTACTGATAACGACTTATTGTATAAGGAGAATATAAAACGTTTTCAAGAAACGAGAGACATTAAGCTCAATTGGCTGGTGTTAGATAACAATCCGACAACCAGAACAAGCTCTGTTAAAAAAGTATAAAACGTAATAAAGTAGTTGCCACTAAGCGCGACGAGGCAAATAACAATAATAGGAAACAGTTAAATGGAGAAATTCACCACTAAATGCTTTCATTTTATTCTAATTATCATAGAGGCAGTGGTGAGAAGAATAAAGTTCTCATCCTGCGGAGATAATCGCACGAGCTAATTACCTCAAGAGTAGAGCCTCCATATTCATAGCTTCCCATCGCAGGCCTCTAAGAGGCTGCTCCTCTCAGGGTCGATACACTGCCCATGCAAATCAGATAACTGATATCCTCTCCGTGGGATTATGTTTTCTTTATTCTGGACCTTTAATATTAGAAATCGGTTAGGGATCTTCTTTAACTAAGTAGCGAGTAATTGGCCATAGTTCTCTCGGGAAAGAATGAATGTGTGTGAATCACAAAAGCCGTTCCTAAGATAATAAGAACGGTTGAATTTACATACGGATCTCTTGCAATGTATAAATACTTAATACAAAAAGATTTGCAGAAATAAAATTGTCGGTATCCGACATAAGTTAAAACGTTCATATATCCTTCAGGAGGAAGAATTAATGTTGTTCAAAGAAAGCTTTAAAGATAAGGATGGTTATGGAACTAATCAAATAAAATCAAAGAATCGATTCTCGATACACATTAACGGTACCTCGGTTTAAAAATACATAGCTATTACATATGATAATCGAAGTGAGAGCTAAAATAGCAAACCAAGTTTTATTAAAAAAAAAACAATAACCAAAGAAATAAATTAAACAGCAAATAACATTTATTGTCAACAATATACAATATATAAGGTAATAAGTATATACAATGTACAATCAATAAGTTAATAATGAACAAAAAATAATTCATTGTTTTAACTTTTATTTAAGAAGATAAACATTACTTAAGGAAGGGCAAATGACTAACAAAACCTTTCATTAAACATTTACAACGGGAGGTTGCACTGTTTCTCTGGATGCTAATTTAAATAGCGTATTAAAAACCAGTAGGAACATTTAAAGTAATAAAAATATCTTTATCCTGAGATGACAAAAATCCTCAAATAACATCCACAAAACTTAAAAAAAATAAAATAATAATAAAGTTTTATATAACTTTGGCAGTTGTAAATAGTGATCCTATAACTCCATTTTCAAATAGCGAAAACATATCTCTAGCAATTAGAGGTTTAGTTTGCAGTAGCAATGCTTGGATATTCAGAAGAATGTAATAAATTCTGTACGGACCAGCTCAATCCTGTATCTCGTCGGTTAATATCTGATACCTCGTATGTACAAAACACCGATTTTACAGGAGGAGCAAAAAACTGTCAATAAAAAAAAAAAAATAGGCATTTTTAATTATTATTTCTCTAACGAGTACATTTTTCAACCTTTTTTTGATGATCTGTTGAATACACGGTCACGCTTCATCGATGAGGCTACTTTTTGTGAAAATAATGGTTCCTAAAAATTTGTTCTGGAAATTAGAGCTTACGTTACATCTTTGCCGACGATATGAAAAATTGCTCTGTTTCTGAGATATAAAAATATTTTAAAATTAATTATCTTACTTTTTTTAAACTATTTGGAAGAAGAACAGATGTATGTATAATAGTAGCATACTTATGTATTACAAAATTATCGCTAACATCACCGGTATCGATTGATTCCTAGGAATCGACTTTGGAGCATAGATTTTCGATACCGATTCTTTTCTCAAGAATCGATAGAATCGAGAATCGACACATCCCTAAAACTAAGAAATAATTTCCCAAAAATAATTGTAGAATTTGTATAAAAATAGAATATGCAAAGGGAGGGGTTGAGATCGTAGTTTCAGAACGTAAGCAGAAGAAATTAGTACCATAAGTGCAAGAATATAGGCAGACATTTATGTTCTAAAGAGTTGCAATAACACATTATTAAAGGAAATAAGAATTAGGATCATTTGAAATTGAAATAGTAAAACGTAACGTAGCTCGGAAGACGTGTTAAAGAGATTTGGACACCCTACAAATAAATAATTAAATTCGATTCATTAATTTTTCAGTCGACTACCAGTAAAATATTATTTGAAAACCTCTCATTTAAGTGTCTGTAGTAGAACTGAAAAAAAAATAAAGGCAATAAAAATAGGTAACCATTACATCAGGGAAAAGGTCGAGAATTCGCAACAATATTATTGGAAGTTAATTACTGTTACAATAATGTGAAGTGACTGATGAGACGAATCCTGCTGAATTGAAAGATATTGTGATAATTTTTTTTTCCCCTTGGATTAATCCATTAAGGTATGACTAATTTTACAATTATCTCCAGGAATAAACTCTACCGTGGAAAGTGCTTTCGGTGGTTAGGGTTTGCACAAGACACCCGGTGCCACGTTATACACGTGAGTGAAAAGCCACTTCCGCCACCGGAGGATAATGCCTGGAGAGAATGGCTTTTTCACCGCTCGATTTTTCCGACACGAAAAGCGGATTGATCAAGAGGCGGAAAGCTGTGCAGAATTTTGCCAACAAGGAATAGGAGAAAACCCTGGTCACAACATTCCCTTCGTCAGACTTAATATTTCGTAACTGCCAGAAAAAATTAATCATTACCATTGTATAACAAAGAATCCAGAAAAAATAGAATAATTTAGGCTTTGTTACAAAACAAATAGTTATCTTTCTCGTTCTCTGCAAGTACATAAGTAATAATCGAAATTCAACTTATTTCAACTTTTTAGTCCTCTAGGGACTTCTAATACGCCAATAAATAAATTCAATAGGTTGATGAGTTATTACAAAAGACGACTTAATAACATTAATAATGTAAACAAATTACAAACAATAAAAATAAATAACGCTACTTTTGCATTAGGTAAAAAAAAAGTGAATTATTTTGTTATTTACATTTTTAAAAAAAACTATTCCTAACTATTTAATTTTTTATTATGTTTCAATCCCCTCAATTATTTTTGAGTGTGTGTATGTGCGTGTGGTTATAATAGAACTGATGAACACTTTTAAATTAATCTAAACGTTGCACTGTGGCAAAAAAGTGGACAGACAAAATATATCTTCTAAACTAATGATCCTATCTTCTTACTCTTAGTCTTATTCAATTTAGAACGGAAAATACATACGAATTTCACCCTAAAAAAAATTTACTTGGGAAAAAAAAATCCATACGGAAATCAATCTGAAACAATAATTTTATTGTAATTATTAAATTACTTAATTGTGAATTGTTATTCAGCAATTTCCTTAAGGGGGAAAAATTGAGATTTACATAAACACAACTCATTAATTAAGAATAAAATTCCAATTCAGATTTCATTTATTGTTAATCAGTTTGATTGACAGGTGCGAGTTGAGATCTGTAATTAAAAAAAAAAAAAGGGAGAACAAATACAAATAATCGAACTTCATTTACGTCCTTGAAACGTTTGCAAATTTTCAAGTTAATCAGATCGCTGGAAATTGGTGAAAATTACGATGAAAGATTCTGTTACATAGAGATCAAGTTAATAAAAGCGTATTAAAAAAAAATTCTTTTTGGTTAAGGAAATAGATTTTATTTCTTCCACTATTCAACATCCAAACACACAAAATATAATTAACTCCCATACCGAATGTTGGATAGTAATTTAATATATTGTGTTTCTACTGACCGTACCCTAAAAATTATTTAAAGTTTTTAATGTTTATTTATTTATTTCCGCCAGAAATTCATTCATTTACGTTTTATAACTATGGCATAAAGCAATTATTGTTACTATTACTGCTCTATGTACTATGATTTTTTTATTATGTTTGTTACTAATTGGTTGTTTTTTTCAATTGACCATGAAATGAGTCTTGAATGATAAAAAGTTATTAAAACAATAAAAACAAAGCTTAATAATAAAAAGCTTAACCAACAGGAAAATTATTAACATTTTATTATTACAGATACATCTTTTGTTCACCAGAATAGATGGATGCTCACCCAGCCAGAATGGAGGCAGACTTGGTACCATTTGACCCAGTGAAGGAGACCGGAGGTTGAAGACCGCTGGAGCGCTAATTATAAACCAGCTTGATTAATAATTGGATCTGTTTATCATTGTTCTTAGCGAGACAATGGCACCTCTCATTAGCTCTTCGCGGGGCCATCTTTTATTTATTCGCTTTTTATCCTCTTTTATATTCCAGTTTAGGGCGATTGGTAATTTGTTTACTTCACGCTATTGTCTAGGCGTTTTCATCAATTTTACACCTGACACGTTTTACTTGCTATATTCGTTATATCATTCGATTGTGTTGTTTTGCATAAGTTTATTTTGAACCTCATGGGTAATAATTGAGAAACAAATAAAATAAATGATTATGAGTATATATCATCGCTTAGTTCTCAGTTGATAAAGTTTTATCCTTTTTTTTAAAACTGCTATTATAATCAGATTTCAAAACAAGGAAATGCTCGTAGTTTCCGACTATTTCAAAGCTCCAAGTAAATTACAAAAGACTTATTTACATGACAGCAATTAGACCCATTTGGACATACGGACTTCAGCTTTGAGGCTTCACTAAATCTTCAAATTCTTCTCGTATCCAATCCTTAAAATCCAAATTCTTCCGTAAAATCCTCAATGATTCTTATTATGCCACAAACAAACTTATCCATAAAGATATTAATGTTCCATATGTTACTGACTTGGCCTAAACCAGATAGCTTTCCTTTCATAGCAAACTCCATATCCACTCGAATACACTACTCTACCAAGTTGCCTTACACTAAATTCACATTATTGACATGCCATTGCAATAATTTTCTTCAAATTTACCTGTTGCATACAATTTACACAGTTGTAAATACCAAGAAAGAGATTTTAAAAAAAAAAAATAGTACATCGATATCATGTTAAAAAACATATAATATCCTGAACCAAAATAAACCAGTATTAAAGACTTTTATTAGGTTTTGAAGTCTAAATTGAAGCCATTCATAAATTGCTCCTTACATGAATCAGAGAAAAAGGAATGGCCCGTAGATTTGCTTCGAAAAGAAATGAAAACTCATCAATATCCTAGAACTCATCTATTTCTAATAATAACCCAAATCCACCATTATATTGTATTGTATAAGGCTAGCGCACTCTACACATGGAACGGAGAGGATTTTCCGACAGCGATAGTTTAAATTGGTTAGGTAGGCAATAAGGGTAGACAATAGGGCGGAGCCAATTGGAGCGCATTTTTCAATCTCAGCAACGTTCTTGGAAAATTTGCTCCGATGCGTTCCGCTCCTAAACGTCGGTAGTGTGCGCTAGCCTTTGGGATGAAATAAGTGGGGGAAAAAAAAAAAAAAATATATATATATATATATATATATATATATATATATATAGAGAGAGAGAGAGAGAGAGAGAGAGAGAGAGAGAAATTTTCAAATCATATTAGACACCTAAGTAATTTAAATATCTAAAACCCTAGCAAATTTAGTTCAGTTTGGCCGATATAAGTTTGAACAAGAGAGACTATTTATTTAGTATTTCTAGTAGCTACTGACAATAATACCTCAAAGGAGAGTGGGAGTAGAAAAGTCATTGCCATTGGCAGGATGATGGGAAGATACTTTAGAAGTAAATTTATGTTACCCTCAGAGGCGCCTGAAAAGAAGCCTCGGGACCTGCTAATATAGTACTTTATTGTAGAGAACTTGTGCTACTAACAGGTAGTTGCTTTACAAGCAATTGACATGTCATTTTTAGCGTTATTATCATATTTACTTGCTATATTATATTTTTATATTGTATACAGCTGTAAATTTCGATAAATAGTAAAAAAAAAGTCTGTCAAAGATCACCAAGCTACGACGACGGTAAGACCAGTGCTAATATACTGCTCGGAGTCATGAATAATGTCTCGATTGGACAAAAGAAGCCAGCAGGCTTAGAAAAGAATTCTATGGAACTAAAAGGGCCGAACAGAAGAATTAATCTAGGTGAACCTGACAGTTAGACACATAAGGCTAGAAACACTGAGGTGAGCCGGCCATGTCGCATGTCAGAGGATAAGATCCCCAACAGAATAATAAATGAGGATATACACAGAACCAGATGCAGGGGAATAATTATTTATTTAACCCAAAAATGTTTACAGGCACACATTTTTTGGTCATGCCACATTTTCTGAATACAATATATCCATATGCATTCACACACACTTACACTCATACATAGTTTTAACAACAATCAAGGAAGCGTAGAAATAAACAATGTATGAAAAAAGTTAGTGAGCAAATTTTATGAATGGGGATGGATAAGAAATTTCATGTTGAGGCAGAAAAACAATAGAGGGTTTTTCTGAAGAAGCTGAATAAGAAGCGTTATCAACATGGATTTTAGGAATGTTTGATTTAATTGATCTTACGAGACAAAATAATACACGTTCAGGCTTCTGTTCCCTTTGCTACCAATTAAGAGAAATAATAGATAGAAAAAGTGAAGTAAAACACAGCTGTCAGTTAAAAGGACCATGTTAATATGATTAGTAATAAGGAAATGTTTATTTCTATCTAAAATATAAATCTATTTCAGTTGAAATATTTTACTCTTCTAAATTATTAATCGTAAATTACAGAGAAAAAATCTCTTGAAAAACTGTAATAGCTGTGGCGGTGGACTATAAAGCTGGGCAAAGTGTTTACTAATCATAATTATGGCTGTCTTTTTACGATTTGGTACATCGAGATAACAATTTGAAGCAGTTATATGTTCTTCCGAACCGTGACTGAAGGATCATTTCAAATGTAACAAGGAGGAGCTTGTCGGATTAGGTAAGACAAAGTGTTATGAGCTCCTTATGTAACGCAATATATATTGCTGGAATATAATCCACGGGTGGAATACTCCATCCGCGCCGGCGGCACGGTAATTAAAGAAAGTTCAAGATTTCTCTGCAGTGAGGAAGATGAAGAATGTTCCAGGCTATGATTGGTCAGAAAACATCTTAAGTGAAATGTTTCTCATGTGGAGAGAAATGGAGGAATGAGAGAAGTAAAGCATTCGAGTTTATTGCTTCATAGTAAAACCAGCATTTGACATATCTATGACGCCTGTAAATAGTATTTCAAGTACAAAAAGCATACTTTAGGAAAAACACAATTGAAAGATTGCAATATTCTCCACAATGATTTACAAAGAAGTATTCATCTTTGTAATAGCCGCATAACTAAGCCCATTAGAGTAAATTAAATTAATTTAAACAAATGCCAGAAAAAAATAAGAGTATCTGGTGACAACCATTATCTAAAATTCACAAAATTGCAACTAACACACTATTCACAGGGTTTTCAGATACATGTACAAAAATATAAAATGTGTCATAAAATTAACCAGAAAACTATTTTTAAAAAAACGATAAACTTCAAAATACATAATTATATTCCAAAATTATACAAGTAAATCGCTGAAGAAAAAAAAAATTAGAACTATCAATACTATCAAGCAGATCTCGACACGATAGCCTCTTGGGCCTCTGATAATAAATTGAAATTGAACGCAGACAAATCAAAGGCTATTGTGTTGGGTACTAAAGTCCTTCTTAACTCCCTGCCCACAATTCCTAACTTTTCCATAGATTCCTATCCCATAAACTTCTATCCGTCCGTTACGAACCTTGGCATTGTCCTAGACCAAACCCTTTCTTGGAAAGACCATATTTCCCTTATTACCCGACGATCAATCTCCTCCCTTCGACTCCTAAACCGATCCCGTAATTTCCTTCCACAGTCAATCCGCCAACTGTTAATTACATCCCTCATATTCCCCCATTTTGATTATGGTAGTGTGGTGTATGGAGGTCTCTCGAAATCTCAAGATGCAAGATTAAAGAAGATAATGAACTGCTGTCTGATATTCGTTCTGAGAATACCACGCCACGAACATATTTCCCACCACTACACCAAATTAAAATGGTTATTTCCTTCCTTTCGTCGACAGTACTTTCTTGGTTCGTTCCTTTACAAATCTCTTTCCTCTCAGTCACCTTCCTATATCCTGAAAGCTTTAACATTAAAATCGTCAGTGAGTTCCCGCAAAACCAGAGCCCGTTCCTCAGACCTCTACCTAACTCCTTTCAACACAACATCCTTCAAACGTTCCTTTATATCCAGAGCTTCCAACTTCTGGAATTCCCTACCTTCCATCATTCGCGATTCCTCCTCTCATAACAGCTTCAAATCCCGACTTTTCATTTACCTGCTAGATATTCAATCTAATAGTCATATAGATGTAGAAAATATCTCTTAAAATGAGATATGAACATTCAGAATGTAATATTGATTTTGTACAGTATTAGTCTAGTGCTATTGCACTGAATTGGTTTTGGCATAATTTATATTATTTATCAGATAAGACACATTTTCTTTCCAGATAATTTATATTTGCTTTGATTATTGTATTTGATTTCATTGAGTTTTTTTTTAATTTTCTCTATTTTTGTTTTCGTAACTTATCTTAGATTCTAACCTCAAGATATAATTTGTTTTTTGTGTGATGTTTGAAAATATGTAACAATACTTTTATATTGTAATTTGAATTTCGTTTAAATTCCTAATTTAATTTTAATTATATTTTCCTTGCTTTTATCATATTACTTAATTATATATACGGTATGCTAGGTAGCCATTAATTGTTCATTGTAATTATTCTTAAGGGGCAAAAGCCCCAGAATAAAATTTATTTTCATTCATTCATTCATCAATAATACTTTATTTATTTTATATTACAACTGTATAAAATTTGTACGTATAAATTATGTATTAAATAAGCCAGTTGTGCAATCATATTTCTTGTCGGGCATTGACTTATGTCGGGGATGTTGTGAAGAACGTTAAACAAACACATCTTATTTGTGTGCCAACGTTTCGGTATGTCTAGTATACTTTCTTCAATACTATAAACATAAATATCCGGACCCAAGAAAGAGTAGTAACTAAGCAGTGTAAAAAAAAAGAGGATCATGACCAAAAGATGAATAATAATGAAGGCATAACAAATAGAAAAGTATAAATGTATTAAAAATGAGCAAATCACAATAGAATAAAGTTGTAAAAATTATAAAATGAAATGAATTTCCGAGTATAATAATTAAAGGGTCGTCCATTGGGGTCACCTGTGGTGTAGTGGTTAGCATAGCAACCTACTAAACCCAAGATCGCGGGTTCGCAGCCCGGCAGATGACCTTAGGATTTTTTAAAGGGAGTAAAAAATCCTTAGCTATGCCGTCCTTCGGAAGGGACGTAAAATGGGGGTCCCGAGCCTGTGCGATGTCAGGTACTCGTTAAAAATCCCTATCCTAATTATACCTGGATAGGCAAAATTTAGGACTCCCACCGTAGCATCGTCCGATTAGCCATAGCAGCATAAAGTGACGTTAAACGAAATAAACAAGGGTCGTCCATTTTTGCCAACTTTAAATTGCAATGAGAGCAGAGAGCATAAAACTGAAAGAATATACAATAGAAACATAATAGTTTCGAAGTTATTAAGGGTAATATATAAAGAATATCAGCCGAGGAAAACCACAGACCGATCGTTTTTTGTAAAATTTTGAGATTTTTAAACGAAAATAAAGACTATTTTTCAACACTATAAAATACTATGTTACTTAAAATAAAGACAAAGAAGCATTTAAAAAAAAAACATACATAGATTTATTGAGATAAAAATATTCTCTGATCAATAACATATGATATAATAGAAAAGGTGACTTATTTAACATAAATTTGAAGTTTTTTTCCACATTAGATCTTACCTTAAGAAATTAGAACAAAGCGAAAGTTAGGAAAAATAAATTACAGGCATGGATTTAAAAAATTAAAGAGAAAAATGTAGGCAAAACGAGACTTTTTTTTATTTAAACCAATATAGCTCCTAAACGCTAGGTATAAATCTATAGCGACGCACGTTATTTAACGAGAAATATTGTCCGGCAAATGGCTGGAAGCTGTCGAAAAATACTCCAGCAACACCAACAGAGCTAGAGCCTGTTTAAATGTTACTCTCATGTGGATGAATAAAAATTTTACACCAAAAAAAATGGAGAGCCACAACCAAGAGAGGTATCCATGTAAAAGAAAAAAGAAAATACAAACCTAAATGTTATCTACTATAACTATTTTAATCAGTTATGATTAATTAAGCATATCTAATGAAAATGATCTTGGATTATGAATAAATTTGGCATAGATAACTTTCAGGTTTTATAATTTATGAAAGCAAGAGGTCTTCAGCAATGTGGAGGAACAACGATCAAACGGAAAAAAAACCATACTCCCTTAGGAATCAGGGAACCGAATAATTAACGTTTTACTTAGAATTTTTTTTTTTTATCTATAACAAAAAATTTTTTTCCGAGGAACATTGTTGAACATTTAACAGTGTTGTTAATAAATCTGTGAAAGATAATTAAAATGAGTAACCATACGTAATGAAATCTAATTCCATTCCCATTCTTCATTAGCCTGGTTTAAAAGGCTTTAGATTCTCGGCTTCATTTACTTTAAGCGTTATATCGCTAAATTTAATGAAGGATGTGAGTACAGGAACAAAGGCAAGCTGGATTTTCTCACCAACTGACTTGGGAAAGCGGAAGGTGTGTGGGACTAACAAGTCTTCTGAATCATCCATATCATTTATTACTTCCGTTTACCAGGACTTAACATATAACAATTAGAAAGAAGCAAGAAACTAAAAAAAAATTCTCTCTTAAAAAATTGAAAAGCATTTAAAATATTTGACTGTGAAGGTCTTATTACTACATGATTGCTTTTTTATTTAGCAATTCTAGAAGTCGAAAACCAGTCATCAGTATCTCTCAAATCACAACAGTTTTTTTTACGTCATTTGGACTTTATATACAAAACTGAAAAAAATAAGCTTTTATTGCCATATTCTTATCTGTAATATTTATCTCTAAATTATATTGCGATTAAAAAAAAAAAAAAAAAAAAGTATTCACAATCGTTTTTCATATAATCTTCGATAAATAATCAATTTAAACGTATCTATTACTTATTTCAAAATTTTGTTATCTCAAGATAAATATGATAGTAAAGAACATTATAAGGAAACATGGAAAAACATTTACCGAGTAAATATGTTGTAAGTTATCTGTCGATAACAGCCATGACTCAGATCATAAGAGCATGTTTCAGATAAATAGAAGTGGAGTAATATTAGTGCCATTGTTCTTCTTCAGGAACGATTTTTCCTAAATGGTATCTTTATTACACGAGTTACCATTCAATTGCTAAGATAAATATGCCCTGATAAACAACATACGTCATCATTCTTGAAAATTAGTAATATTTATTTATAAAACATTCAGCTGTTTCGAAGAATCTCAAAATTTCATAAAACAAAAACTAAAGGTAAAATCAAAAAGGAAATTAAAATTTATTATACATAAAAAGCCTAAAGAATCGGCGGGTTGGTCTATATTTTAGCACTAAATTGATGGAATACAATTTTAGATAAGATGGATTGCCTAGATAGATTATTTTTAATTACATAGGGGACATCTAATATTTTTTTAAAAAGCAATTTGTTGATATTTACAACTGTATACAGTACAGGATATTAAGGCATTATAATAATATTAGGGCATATTAGGATATTATAAGTAAATTAGGGAAAATGATACAATGAGATATAAATAATAACTCATTAGTAGCACTTCCATGAAAGTGTTTTCAGACTCCTCGGAGGATTATTGGGAATTGCGTGCGAGGAAAGTTGGAAGACTAGTGGATTCGAGTGGGTATGGAGTTTCCTATGAAAGGATAGCAACATATGGGACATTAAGATCTTAATGGATAAGTTTGGTTGGGACATAATAAGGAGCATTGAGGATTTTACGAAGGATTTTGGATTGTATCGATTGGATGCAAGAAGAATTGGAAGATTTAGCGGAGCCCCAAAGCTCAACTCCGTATGCCCACTTGGATCTAATTATTGTCATGTAAATAAGTATTTTATAATTTAACGGGAGCTACGAACTAGTAAATGTCAGAGTAGTCGGAAATGAACAGCAGTTTCTTGTCTTTTAAGTCTGGTATGTGGACTAAGATTATTAATTCAAGGAACGGTCTTGTTTTATTATTTAAAACTTCGCAATTTAATAAGAGAAACCACATATCTTGTTTTTGGATACATACAGATGAAACCAATTTTTTTCAGATATCGGGAGGTTAAATTACTAATATCGTTGTCTCTGTTGAGCCTATGAAAATATAACCACATGAGAGTACATATCTGTGAGGACGAGAGTACCAGAAAAATAGGCGTACTGGAATAGTAAAGGTATGTCCAGTATGGATCCATACCAGATTCCAGACGAAATCATTCACGATGGCAAAAGATAAGATTTTTTTTTTTTTGTGATCCTACATAAACTAAAAAATAAAACAAAAATCGAAGACCTGTAATCCAATATGTGTATATAAATACAGGCTCGTTATGGGAGGTTAACTAAACAATTTGTATATCCCCTAAGAGGATCACACAGATTAATAGTTATTTGACTATTGTGTAAAGTGCTACTTCTACTTACTCGAGGCAAGATTTGCACTGCAAATTGCCGAGTGCATGTAAAATGCTTTACTCTAGAGTTAAATATTTAATAGTTTTTGGTGCAACCGTTATTAACGTAACATCAACTGATTAATTTTTTTATTGACTATCATAGTTAAAAACACCATGTTAACAGACGATTAATTGTTTATTTATTATAAATATTCATAGTTATGTTAAAATTATTGGCATTAGTTATAGAATATTTATAGTTATGTTAAAATTATTGGCATTATTTATAGAAGGATGATTCGAAGAGTTTAATGTTAGATTTGAATTTGAACTGGTGGAACTAGGTAGTGAATATCTGAGATGTGGATTTGACTTTGACCATGAAGAATCAGCTGTTTATATCAACGAAGCACAATTGAGTATTTTTATCTTCTAATGGATAAAGTGATAATAATGGGACTTTTTCAACCACTAGTGGATAAAGTAGCACATTAAACAGCAGAATTTTATGGAATAATATTCTTATAATTAAATGGTTGCAGAAAAAATAAATGTTTACCTACAGCCGGATTCGAACTAGCTAGGTGTCTAGTATAATAACCATTGGTTTTACCTGCTATTTTCTCACTCTTTAACAAAATAATCAACCTCTAAGAACCCGTAGAAAAGGATTTTAAAATTAATGAAACAGTTTTCTGCCAGGAAATAGGAAATAATTTACTCTCTCTTAAATTAACCTTTCTCTTTAATATTATTTTATTTTATTTTTAATTGCAAAACAGAAAAATTGTTTTTTTTTTCTTTTGGATACTAGGTCACCATCCAGCTAGTGACTTACGTTTTTATCACAGTTGAGGGAAACTATAGTTCCCCTAGCCAGGATAAGAGTTAAATATATTTCACTTCTAGGATCGGAAAATCCTCTTGGGCCATACGCAGCTTTTCTATAGAAAAATTTGATACATAAGAGAATTGGGGAGGAATATGGTATATGAGCTAGATGCGTAAATTATTGTTATAAATCAACAATCCCATATTCTACAGTACAGCTACCAAAGATTTGACACTATGAAGGTTTTATTAAATATTAATTATGGTATCAAATATCACTTAACTTAATAACACAACTAATAGTTATACCTTGTTAGTGGGGAATACCCAGGGGAAAAAATAGCTCTCCGAAGGTTCAAAAAGCCTTCATTAACTGACAGCTTTAAGCACTTAATGTTAAAATGAGTGAGTCATCTTAAAAACTCATACCTATAATATTTAGAAGAATTTCATTGAGCTATTTCCGATGAGCAATTATATGATACCTGGGAATCCGGATCAGTCAGATATTTAAAAATTGTGCTCCCCAGGTATGAAATATATATTCCGCTTTCTATACCACGTATAACGTAATGGGGAATAACATCGACTGACTTTTTTTTTTTTATCAATACATAGAGGTAGCCTTAAGGTTTTTGGAATCTCAATTATTTCCGTTTCTAATAAAATAATCTGTGGTAAAAAAAATCATAAGGTATTTATTTTTATAAAAATAAAAGAGGCGAAACTGAAACTGTCTTAAACAAAATTAACGAAATCTAAATTCGTGTAAGTATTGCACCACATTCGTACGTTGCATTAAACAAACAGACCCATTTACGTCCATATGCGTATATGTAACATTAATTAAACAATCTTGTTTATATTTATTAGTTCAAAAATTTTTCTATTTCATTACATCAACTTATTATTTATTGTTTGTAATTATTAAGAACAATTTTTAAATAAATTTTGTGTTTCTTTAATCTATTAAAAATAATAATATCATTGATTAGTTTTCAACGCTAATGAACAGTAAGATTTAAATGCTAATTTCAGACAAATAAGGGTTGCTACAATTGTTTGAACGATGTAATGTTAAATTACGTCCTTAGTGCCTTAAAGCATACCGCCAATAAAAAATTTAAATTGTAATTTTGGTGAGAAAATAGAGTAACTAATTATTTCTTTAAAAGATTTTATGACTCAACAATTGCAATAAAAGTTCCATTAAACAGTATTATAGTAGCAGTTATAAATACAACACCATAACTATCTCTGAAAAAAATTTTCTACAGAGTATTATCAGTCGTCATTATTACTCAACAAAATTAAAAAAAAAAAAAAAAAAAATTCTTTAAACTACCCTAAAAATACATCTTTGGAGAAAAATAAAATCTTTCAACTAATTTTAGCCTTGACCCTGAATGTGTTAAAGTTGTGAATAAAACTATAAGGAATAAAAAAAAAAAAAATGTTATTATTGGAAGTGTTCATAGACGGCAGTAATATTGAAGTTCCACCAACTTAATACATGCTATTTCATAACGGAAACTATAATAATCTCTCTATTTGATAATCAACACTTACACCATCAAGCCAATGATATTTTATCACTTTTAGTTTTTCTAAAAGTGCTTAATAACGTTTAACAGTTATTTTAATTTTTTTGGTTCTAACAAAAACTCTTTTATTACAGGAAGTGTGGATACACGCTATATTAATACTGTAGTTAAATACTAGAGATCACCACAGAATAATTTTTGAACAGAGAATGATTGACATTTTTGCCCACTAGCTTAGATTAAGTTATTAGCTATTATGGAAAAAAATAAGCAAAATCTAATAAATTATATAATATCAGACATAATCAAAGATTAGTATTAGATAAGAAATTGATAATGATAGAAATTAGATCCGCTTTTTTAAAAAGACTTCAATACAATTTTTTAATGAGTATTTTCTTCTTTTCCAAAGTAGTTATATAATTTTAATGACATTTATTATTATTTCTTTTTTAAAAGGGAAAATTTTGTGAGAATGAAAACTATTATTAATAAACCTTTACTTATTATAACAAGCAAAAGTGAAAATAAAAATTTTAAATGAAATTTAGTATCCTCTTTTATTATGACCCATTGAATAGTAGATTATCAAAGCATATTTCCAGTTATTAATTTAAAAGTCATAACTAGTTTAAATTATTAAAATAGCTCAAATAACACCAATTTAGAATACAATTTATTGGAGTATAATTTTTCGGAATAAAAATTAAGAATCATTATCGTTACACAAATGTCAGCTCTTAGTGAAAAATGTGAGGATAAACGAAGTTTTATATAATAGAGTGTTTTGTATGTGTATGCGAAAAAACATACACTAAACTTTTCTGTACACAAATGTAAGAACGCACATAAGTGTACAGAAAAAATTCACGGCAAAGATATATAATTGTTTATCCATAAATAATTATTTGGATTTGATACAATTTAATCACACGGGAAGAAAGTTTTATAGAACAATCCTCAACTACAAGAGACTTTGATATTTTAATTTTTGAAGCGACGAACCCCTTATTTAACACATGGCAACAATATGTCAACCAACTTAGTATGACCTAAGTTAAAACTTTTATTTCTCCTCTTATCTGTATAAACTTTTATCTGCCCAAAAACCCTAGTGAGCCCCATTACTAGATAGTGACTCAAAATATTTTTTTTGTCTCCAAACCACAGCTTTTCTCAGAACCCTCTTAAAATGCATTTTTGGTGCAGTAAAAGTGGTAAAATTATTATCAAGCATGTATTAAAACGTTTTTTTGTTAACCATAGGGGCTTAGAAAAAATTGGGCTTTTATAATTTCAAATAAAAATTTAATTAAAAAAAAATGTTTCCTTAAAGTTTTCATTCTATAATATATTTTTGATTTAGATACTGTTATTTTAATATGAATTTTTCAAAGAGTGTGATATAATGGTTAAGTTACAGAGAGAACACCCACGTCCTAATATAAAATAAAATTAATTGTATGCAAATGGGGAAAAACATAGTGACTGAATCATAGCTTGCTGAAGCTCTTACTACCGGTTAGGTGCATACAAACTATTTAGGTGGCCTTGGACGGCTATCTATGTAAGCGCCAATGCCGATGGCAATCCATTGTGTAACTGGAAACGGTTTATGAGCATTGCAGGTGGTTGAAGACTAAGCAAGTGCCTCAATTACATCTAATGAAATAAATGGATAATTTGTTACAAAACAAAACAAAAAATTTTATTTATTTTTAACTGTATTGCAATCTATTATTATATTAATATAGATGTATACGAGGATCATTTAAAATTATTTACTTATATACTAAAAGAGAAAACCCTGATTTTATGTATAAAAATAAATCAAATTAGAAATAAAATGTACTAGAACGATCGTATTTAAAAAATAATATTATAAATCAGTTAATAGTTTTTAAAGTGATTCATAGTTTAATGTAATATGTAAAATAAGCTATAAAATAAATGACTTGATAATATACTACACTAATGAAATACTTATATAGAAGTGAACAATTATAAAAAGAAAATAAATAAAAATTTACTACAAAGTTGAAGTCTTAACACGTTTGAGATCGAGTGCTGAGGAAAAGGGGTTTTTCATTCTCTTTTACGACTATCACAGTTATTACACACGATTTAATACTATGTCATGTCTGCAATGTTTTCAATAAACAATTTAATACATACATTTCAATTAAGTACTTAATTATTTTCCGCAGATATCAAGATATTTTTATACAGTTGTATTTTACTTGATGGAAATGTTCATCATATACTACTTACATCAAAATAAGGGAATTACAGCATACAGACTAGTTGGAGAAAATATTGACTCATAAACACTAAATCAATTTTACTCTACTGATACTACAATTATCAAATCATCAAGGAATGTTTAAAAGCCTTTAAAACCAGACAGCAATAATACTAAAATAACCAAGACAGAAAAAATCATTTCTCAAAGTTATTTTTTCGTTTCTTTTAATATTTGTAGTCTCCAAATGCACTTTGGCACTCTCACAGCCTCGAATTTGACATGTGTGACACGGCAGAAAGAGCAGCTAGGTTCGGAGTTCCCCGAAATGCATATATATATATATATATATATATATATATATATATATATATATATATATATAGTAGTAGTATTTTTTTTTATTTTATTTTGATTTATATATTTCTACTATTATTATTTAAATTTATTTTACATTATTATTTATTTTCTTTTAAATCTTGAATAATGAGAGGTATTTATTTATTTTAATTTACATATTTTATGAATGGATTAATCCTTATCCATTACTAATTGCCCTTGAAGCAGATTATATTTTGTATTCAATAAAATAGATAAATCTAAAAAAAAAAAAAAGTAAATTATTTTATTTTAGTTACAGTACATTTCAAAGTATGTGTTATGATGAATTAGAACTCCCCCTCTTAAACTGTTACTACGACTCACAATGGGGAAATTTAAAAATTATATTCGATAAAAGGCTGGCCAAGACAAAAACGACAAGAAGCTGCCCGTCGTTACAGACTACTTCAACATTTACTAGACAAACGTTCAAAGCTCCCAATTAATTACAAAAGACAAATATACATGACTGTGATTAGACCTATCTTGACGCACGGAGTTGAGCTTTGGGGCTCCACTAAACCATCCAATTCATCTCGTATCCAATCCTTACAATCCAAAATCCTTCGAAAAATCCTCAATGCACCTCTTTGTCACCAATAAACTTATCCATAAAGATCTTAATGTTCTTATGTTATGTTAATATGTTGCAGATTTTGTCCAAACCAGATATCTATCCTTTCATAGTAAGCTCCATAACCACTCAAATCCCCTAATTTCTCAACTTGCTTCCCACACCATTCCTGATAATCCTCCGAGGCGTCTGAAAAGAAGATGGCCCAGAGACCTTCTAGTGTAGAATTTTTATTAAAGAGCTACTGATGAGTAGCTCTTTTCAAGTTTTGCCACGTTATTGTAATAGTAAACAGCAAATTTACTTGATGTATAAATTTTATACAGTTGTAAATATCAATAAATGTTACTAAAAAAAAAAGAAAAAAAAAAAAAAAAGGCTGGCAGTCAACTTATTTAGACTTTTTCAACTTCAAGCATCATTTAAAAATATTATCGTAAGTTTTGTCTCAAAGTTGACATATATCCTGCTTATGTGCAAAAAATAAAATAATAGCAATTACCACGTAATTTATTTATAATATAAATATGTTTTAGAGAAAGAAAAAAAAAACACATAACAAATGTGATGGAGATACCGATATAACAGCATGGACACAGATACCTGATATAAGTTACACTACTTCTATTTCTACTTAAGTAACTTTATATCTGAACGTCGATTCATGTAAGATAGATAAAGTCAACTTCGGATTCTTTGTAAGGGCTTCAGGAGAGGACTTTTCTTTCGACACTAGGAGACAAAGGTGTCTGAAGTTTCTTTCTTGCTTTTCGGAGTATTTTGATTTAATAAAAAAAGAGAGGTCAGGTTTACCGGGGTCCTTGACTTTACGTTAAGGACATAATATGAATTAATTAGAAAGTCATTAATGTAGAAATATCCAGTAAACCTAGGCATCACATGTTTTAGTGTCATGTATGTAATAAATGACTAACTTACAGGTCGGGGCTATGCTAGGGCCCACAGAAATAATACTCCGCGTGTGTCCCGGCTGCTGCACAGCTGGGATTTTTTTTCCTTCTTTAAACCTACGCGAGCTACCTAAAACGCTACCGTTTGACGACCTCTAGCTATAAAAAAAACTGACCAAAGAATGAAGAGGTGGATGAGATCCGAACATCCTGCGAGAAGCTCTGGGCTCAGTCAAAATATAAGCATTTCATCAATACACTGTATATGTTATTATCGAATTATTTATTTTCATATTGTAGATAATATATTCGTTTGATATTCTGTGTTTAAGTAATTAACTTCAACACCATAACTTCCAAAAAAATATATATATATATATATATATATATAATTTGATGTTCAGTTATTCTATATTTAAGTGATAAAAAATAATTTGAAAATTGTAAATAAATACACAAGATACACCAATGCGGGCCATCTGCCCCGCGATAAATTTAATAAGAAGGCGATAAATTTAATTATTTTTAGGATTGCATTTAGTGCCTAATATGAAATATAAAGAAATCAAGAAAAAAAAAATCAAACTATGTCGCGAATTTTGGAAAATGTTAAAAAGATAAAGGAACGTTTTCTTTAAAATTATGATGTTTTTAAATTTAGATTATCGAAGACTGCATTTTTATGTGATACGGTAAGTTTATTATTATGGCATAAATTTCTTATTATGTAAATTTTTTTTTCATAAACAAGCACAAAGATATGAATTTTATATAAAATTTAAACTTTGAAAGTTTTGTGAGAAATAAATATATTATGTAATGCTATATGTAATATGAATGGAAACATCATTATCTCTATAAACTTTTATGACGATAGAAGCTGTTAAACTTACCAATATATTCTTCATCGAAAATAACCTTCTACCTTTGATAATGTATAAGGATTATAAGAATAAGTTTAATAAATTAAGTAATGTAGACATCTTATCTATAATAAGTATCTAGTTATATTTTACGAACATTCTCCTTAAAGTTTCCGGTAATTATAATAATCTGCACAACTTTACATAAATTCCTGAACACACCCGTAATGAATTACAAGCCCTTTCTATGAGATGTTTTCATTCGAAATTTCGTATATCCCAAGTATCTGTAGCCTTCTAGCATACCTAGAGGTTGGGCAACCGAGTCCTTCTCCAACAAGGATCCGAAAGAAAAAGCAAAGAAGAATCCTGCTTCAGGCCTTAATGGATACAAGACTCCTAAATTTCAAAGGACAATGTCATTCCGTCAATTTAAGCTCCCAATTTGGGAAGGCCAATTAGAGGGTGAAGATACAGCTGGCAGTGCCCACAGCCGTGCTGATAGCCGAAAGGATAGAGCGCTTTAAATAACGGTAGACTTTCTACTGAATCAGCGCCACCTCATGATGTGGGCTTCGCTTTTTCTGTAACCTCTCATACATTTGGAATAACATTAACAACTGGAGAGATATGTAAATAGAGTCAAAATAGATTCCTATTCTACAGTAGACAACTATATTCTATTGAGGTAGCAGAACGTACTAATACTATTTTAATTCTTTATGTTTTCTTCATAACTTTAGGAAATAGGCATTTTTATTTCATTATATTTGCCATTTAAGGATTCCATTCTTCTTCCAGTACTTGAGAAATTTAATTTACAGCTTACTTATTATATTTTTATCATTAAAACTACGACCTATTGCCCTACAGTATCCTTTCACAATATTCTAATCCCTGTTGAACAGATTCACTACCTAGGACTTTATCTAGACAAACGTTTAACTTGGAATCCACGTACAAGACAAATAAGACAAGAAACTACCTATTGGCAACACTTCAATAAAATTTCTATATGAGAATGCCAGCTTCTTTTCAATCGTCTTAAAGGAGTTCAGGATTAAAATGGGGAGCAAGCTGAGAAACTAGTGAATCTGAATAGCTATGGAGTTAACTTTGAAAGGATAGGTATCTGGTTGAGCTGGATCAGCAACATATGGAACATAAAGGTCTTTAAGTTTATTTGTGACAAGGTAAGGATCATTAAGGATTTTGGATTGCAAGGATTGGATACGAGATGAATTAGATGGTTTAGTGGAACTCCAAAGCACAACTCCTAATGTCGAAATAGTTTTAACTACTGTCATGTAAAAGAGTTTTGTAATTAATAGGCATCTTAGAGCGTTTGTCCAGTAAATGTTGAAGAAGTCGAAAACGACGAGCAGTTTAGTCTTGTATGTGGATTCCAAGTCAGTTTGTCCAGATGGAGTTCTAGGTAGTGAACCTACTCAACAGGGATTAGTGGATTATATTGTGAAAGCATACAGTAGGACAAGAGGTCGAAGGTTTACAACGAAAATATAAAACTAAAGTATAAATTAAATGTCTCAAGAGGAACGTACTTGCATAAGGATGGAGTCCTTAAATGGCCAATCTAATGAAATAAAAATTCCTATTTCTTAAACTTACGAAGAAAACGTAAAGAATTAAAATGTTATTAGTACGTTCTACTACCTCATTAGTATTTTGTTGTCTACTATAGAATACGAATCCATTTAAATTAAAAAAAAAAAATCTAGTATAAGATATTATTAAATTTAAAAAAATCTTAGTATAATCAAACGGAATTTATAAGCAATATTTAATTTTTTTATAAAAATTAAAAACAATGAGGTTAGAGGAATAAAAACTATTTGTGTCATTCATTATTAAATAACATTTTATTCCATTACCACCCAATTGTGCTAAACCGTATGTTTATATTAACAACTACTAATACTAATGATAAAGCGGAGATAAAGATGACGAAAAGACTCAAATTTACATTACAAAACGTAAATTGAAATTGCCTTCTGTACCAATTTTACCAATTTACAGTTATTTTAATGTTTTTATATCAGTCAGTAAATATTTCTAGTTTAAAATAATCTCCTGACTCCTGGGTTCAATCTCTGCTGAAGACAACAAAATTAATTTCTGTTTCTTTGGCCGTGGATCGACTTCGGGGTCTGGAGACCCTCCTCTGGCACACCCAGCTACTATAAAGAGGGTACTCTTAATAGGAACACTTAAATGAGCGTGATTGTTGACCACATCATCACCTTGTATAACCGTTGGCCACGAAACAATATTTTCTAACCAAGTACTGAACCCAAGACCCTTCATGGATTGTAGCCGTACAGGTTTTTGAGTTAACCTAGAAATCTGCACGTTATGAAGGGCAGCTAGTTAAAGAATAAGTCGATTCCTGATTTTTTTAAAAAAATGAAATAAAGCAGCATTTAATGTGATTACATATGGTTCAATGAATTACTTATCCAAATAATAAGGAAAAACGTCCCCGTGATACCTTTGTTCTTAAAACGTTCTTATACATTAAACATTTGGGTATTTAAAAAAGAAAACGGAGCAGAGAACTAATAACATAAACAATTATTAATGTAATAATCCCTCATTTCTTTTAATAAATTAATCTCAAATTTATATCATATCTTTCTACTTCGATAAAGATTCGACTGCTCTTTAGGAAAAGGATAAAGTTAAATATTTCTTTAAAAATAATTTTCTCGGACTGATCAACAAAGTGTTTTCTTTTTATCACTTTATGTTGATGGGTTTTATGCAAATAGAACCACTTTGATGGCTGTAGACGTTCCTGTTCAAACATAAGAGATGTCGAATAAATTACGTTTTTTGTTTTAAAGGCAGATTCATGTTTTTCTTTTTTTTTTTAAATAATGACCTTGAAGAGTGTTTCCGTAAGGTGCAACCAAGAAGAAAAAAATGAGCAATTGAAGATTAAAGAGAACATATACTTATTTACCAGTAATTAATAGTTTTCCAACAAGAACAAAGCTTCATTAGCCAAATTGTTTACAAATGTTTAACAAAAAACAAATTTGATTATTCTTCTGTTTATCCTGCAATTTGACGTCCAATGATAGTTTTTTTAAGATGGGTGCACATGAGATTGACTAACAAATATAGAGAAACCATAGTCAAATTAAAAAAGGACAGAGTTATTCATTATGTAATATCACATAAGGACATAACAATCCCAATACTTGAATACAAAAACAATCAATTGAAACAAGATACATATGTATTCCAAAGAGGTATATTGTTTAATCTTTATGGAGTCATTGGTTTTGCCCAAAATTTATAGCGGAGAGTGCATTGAAAAAGCCTTTGATCTCAGCCGAACAACTAATTACGGAATGTCGGCTGTTCCACCGTGGACGATGTAGAAAATGGGGAGACCAAAGTGAACACATTTTTTTTTTCTCCGTGACAGCCGCTATTTTATGACGGCAGATTTGGTAGCCATTAAGAGAGGCGTTTGAAATACTTGACCTAAAATCCTTAACCCAAATTAAAAATTTCACATATATTCTTGAGAATTATTCTTATACTTGACCTTTCACAAGATAAATCACATAAAACAAATTAATTTTAGATATAAACTGTGTCTATTTATGTTCTGGTCGGCCTAGAGCATTGTAAACATATGGAAGTAAGAATATAATCCCTAAAACATAGTGTTATAAAACATAAAATATGTTTTAAAACATATAAAACATAAAATGATTCCTAATTAGGTACGCCGTTGAGGGTCAACTCTATGAGATGCTATCCAAAGACTGACCAAGCCCTAGCAATTTTACCCATCCATATAGCTTTAAGATTAATGTACCAGACGATTTTTCTTTAGTTGCGGCCACGTGGATAATTGAATTTTTACAATAAGGTAAAAATCAATAAGGGTTGAATCAGCTTCAAAATTACACTAAATATAGGTGGCAAAGCTCAACTCCTTAAGTTGAGTTAATAGGTCTAATCAAAGTCATGTAAATAAGACTTTTGTAATGAATTGGGAGTTTTGATCATTTGTCTAGTAAATGTTGAAGTAGTCTGTAACGACGAGCAGTTTCTTGTCCCTTTAGTCTTGAGAATATGAATTTGAAAAATTGTTTAGTAAAGCCGCTGACTGAATCCTATATTGAAATTAGATTAAAATATTGACGGTATACTAAATCTTAAAAAGAGTAATTGTGGAATTCGCCCGAGATTTAGAAGGATCTTCCTTCTACTTTTCAGAGTACATCAAGATTAAAATATCATACTGCCTCTCAAGAATATAATGGAATCGAAAGATTCGACAGCCTATTAACGTCGTTGTTTATTAATTGAGATATTTAATTCCATAAATTACTATTAGCATTTAAATAAAAACGAAAAGGAAATCAGCTTATCCGATAATTTATGATGACAAATATCAAAAAAAGACGAAGCTCAAGATCAGAAACTTTTTTTTTATCAGATCTCCTGGTTCTTTATTCAAGGACGAGGTCAGTTTTTCTGCCATGCAGTGGCAAACACCATAAAAACATAAACAACAGCAAATCAAAAAAACAAATACTCTATCACGGAAATAGTAAAGGTTTGTTTAGTAATTTTTGGTTTAACTAACAAATTACTTTCAGTTAGTTATGAATAAATTTATGTGAAAAGTTTAAAATGATTATTAAAACCAATAAAAGCTGTAGTTATATTTTTTATATTAAGTAGTTAGTTATGTTTTGCCTGACATTAATAGTAGCAAATATTAGGCCTTCAGGCTGTCCACTCTTCTGAATAACCTCGTTCCTTTGATGTCGATGTACTGTTCCTAATTTAAACCCCTTTTCGGACGCACATGTTTGAAAATAATGGCTGGGACCAACGACTGGAGCACAATGCTGAGAATAACTCCAGTGCTTCTGTTCCGGAACTGTTAAGAAAACAATTACTGAACTGCACCTGACTCATCTCTGTTCCCATTGGCCATAATAACAGAGAGAGGAAGCAGTAAGCGGCGAGTTTATTGACTTGTAAAGCCCGGCTTGAAAGCCTCAACTCAAGGACCCCTGAGTCATACAGGCCAGGTTCCATTTGTCAGACCCTTTCAGTAGACTGGTGTGGGTATTTCATGGTGTTAATTATAAGTTATATATAAAAGTTATAATAGTAAATTTAACCAGCTTTATGATAAAAATATTAAATTTTGGATCGGACAAATGGTTTTGGAGTTATAGCGAATAATGTGCCAAGAAAAAATGTGTTTTACAAAAGTACGTGATTTTCAGCGCGACAGCTTTTGTATTTCAAGAATTTTGATACAACTTTCATATATAGCATCTAATTGTAAATTTAACCACCTTTCTGATAGAAAAAAAAACATTTTGAATCGGACAAATACTTTCGGAGTTATAATGAAAAATGTGCCAATAACCATGGATTTAACAACAATACGGGTTTTTTTAGGCGTCTGGGATGCATATTTTAAGGGACTTGATTAAACTTCATATATACATTCCAATAGTAAATTTAACAAGCTTTTAGATGAAAAATAGTAAATTTAGATCATACAAATATTTTTGTAGTTATAATAAAAAATGTACTAAAAAACTTGGATTTCACAAAAGTACGGGTTTTTAGTGTACTAGTATGTGTTTTTGGCCCCTTAATCTCTTTAACTCTAAAATATAGGTCTGATCTAAATTCTTTTATTCATATTAATGCTAGTAAATTTATTATCAGATCCTTTTTTTTTTTTTTTTTTTTTTTTTTTTTTTTTTTTTCGTTATTATTTTTTTTTTAATTATCATCATTTTTACGGATGATTAGCCCAGTGTTAGTTGTTAGTGATGTTATTATAATAAAAATATATGTTATGTTATTATAATAAACATGAACTAAAGATCAGTTTTTATTCATTACTACCAACTCCTTGTACCAGCTCAGAAAATCTTCACTGACGTTCGGCGTGATCAAAAGTGATCAATTATACAGTCATTTCTATAGCAACTAGATTTGATTTTTCGTTGAGATTCGAGAAAGGGAGTCCTTGTAAAATACCAATAGGTGAGTTTTATAAAATATTTTTAACATACATATTATCGTATTTATTATTATATACTACATTCCTGAAAACGGCCTTTTATTTTACTGTACATTGTACGGAAATAATTTCATGAACGATTTTATACATAGGATCTGATAATAAATTTAACTAGCATTAATATGAATAAAAGAATTTAGATCAGACCTATATTTTTAGAGTTAAAGAGATTAAGGGGCCAAAAACACATACTAGTACACTAAAAAACCCGTACTTTGTGAAATCCAAGTTTTTTTAGTACATTTTTTATTATAACTACAAAAATATTTGTATGATCTAAATTTACTATTTTTCATCTAAAAGCTTGTTAGATTTACTATTGGAATGTATATATGAAGTTTAATCAAGTCCCTTAAAATATGCATCCCAGACGCCTAAAAACCCGTATTGTTGTTAAATCCTGGTTTATTGGCACATTTTTCATTATAACTCCGAAAGTATTTGTCCGATTCAAAATGTTTTTTTTCTATCAGAAAGGTGGTTAAATTTACAATTAGATGCTATATATGAAAGTTGTATCAAAATTCTTGAAATACAAAAGCTGTCGCGCTGAAAATCACGTACTTTTGTAAAACACATTTTTTCTTGGCACATTATTCGCTATAAACTCCAAAACCATTTGTCCGATCCAAAATTTAATATTTTTATCATAAAGCTGGTTAAATTTACTATTATAACTTTTATATATAACTTATAATTAACACCATGAAATACCCACACCAGTCTACTGAACATGTCATAGTTTACATATTTTGCCAAAACATACATATTTAGCGTGCTAGCTTGGGTGGTTTAAAGGATTTAATATAATTTACGTATATAGCATCTGATAGAAAATTTAATCAGCTTTGCGATAGAAAAAAGGAATTTGGGATCGAACAATTATTTGAGCAGTTAGAGCGACTAATGTGCCAAAAAACACTTGGATTGTACAACAGTACGTTTTTTATTAGCGGGCTGGCATGTACATTTTACGGGGTTTGATTAAAACTTCATTACCGTGGCCGCTAATATATCTCGGCCGAACTGTCTCGGGAAATAATATATCACTAGATAATACAACTAATTATAATTTTTGGTATATTTAGGAATGATAGCGACCTTATCTATACAGCTTATGTTACAAGTATAAAATATATGAGAAAACTAAGAAGTATTTAAAAAACAACAACTCAAACATGACAGAAAGAAACATAATTTAATGCTTGAATCTTAACGCAACGCAACCAACACCCATTTCATCAGTGATTTTTAGAGATGGGCGTCAGGAAACCGAATAATCGGCTGCTTCTGTAGTCGGCGATTTTTTATAATTTATTGTAGTTAAAACATATAAAAACACGGCCTTTATTGATCATAATTTATTTATCTTTATATTTTACTATTTAATCCAGGAATTTGAACTATTTTTTTTTGGAATAAATTATGGAACTGTTAGAAAGATTATGATATTAATAAAATTCAAAAACTTCTACAATACTGAATAAAGAACAATCGTAACCTACAATTTTTTTTTCGAACCACAGTTTAGGTTTTGTGCCTTAATTAAAAAATAAAAAGTCGTAATTGGAATATAAAATAAACATAGAAATACTAAAATCCCCTTTCCTGTTATCCACTTCTTTATCTCAATAACGTTCCTCTTCAGTTCACAAACTCAAAAACCTTGGAGTATTATTCGATCAACATCTGTTTTGGAATAACCATATTTCCCAAATTACCCGAAAAACCATCTCCATCCTCAAACAGCTCTTAAGATTCCGTGAATCTTTCCCTCGCAGTACCCTTCTCAACCTAGATTGGAGAAATGAAGCTCATAAGATTAATGAATTCTGTTATAAGATTCATTTTTGGGATCCCCAGGTAATTCATTAATTTTTTCGACGGCAATACTTCCTTGGTTCCTTTCTATTCCAATCCTTAAAGTCCCAAAAACCTTCGTACATTTACGACATCCTTGCTCTTCGTTCTTCCATTCATCTTTTGAATACCAGATCCCAACCTATTGATTTTTATATCCCTTCTCATCGAACTGCTTCCTTTGAAAAAACCTTTATTAATTGTGCAGCTTTTTTTGGAATTCCATACCCATTTCGATCCGCAATGCTCCTCTTTTAAACATAGTTTATTCATCCACCTCCTTAATTATCTGTCTTCCGAAATTATGTAATAATAAATTAGTGTAGGAATGTCTCTTTTTAATCAATTTTTTTTTTATTTTGTTATTTATTTTTTTTATTTTTCATACAATCGCGATGATTTGTTTTTAAATCTAAAATTCCACCATATATATTTATATGTATCTAATTTATATTCTATACCAGTTGCTATCTGATATGTACCTAGCCAGACAATAATACCTTTGATTGCACTTTCATTTTATTATTAGGGGACAAGGTGTCCTAGAATAAAGATTATTTTTCATTTTCATTCATTCAACATTGCCGATGTAACCCGAATTCCAACAAGAGCAACGTTCGGCTTGTCTGACTAGTCACCCCATCTCAAGTAATTTTATTGTTTGGTTGAAATATTGACTTGAAAAGAAACATGTTTCAGTTATGCCGCATTATAATCTATTTAATTTTTTTATTTATTTTTTAATCCACGCCTATACAATACCGAACTGTATTAGTTAAGAAAATGTCGTGTTAGGAATAAGAATAATTAAAATCCAGAGGTACCCCTTCCATTCATTGACTTCCAAGTTTTATTCTAAAATTTAACACTCATTTTCTTTCTAAATATTTAAATTCAATGACATTCCCTTATCGAAGATAAACCTAAGTATTGTTTTTAGTCCGTTAGAGGATTTGGGAAAAATGAAGCTAACGGGCACCTTCCACGTCCTGGTAGAGTTTTATGTTGAGACTTTCGATGATTTAGCCGTCTTCCTTAGAGTGTATTCCACAGTACAACAGTATTCCACACTAATAGTAAAATTTACTATTACATAAATTCTTATGATGTTACAGACGTGAATAACTCTAGTAATCATGTAAGCTCAGTCATTATTACGTAGAAATTGGGTACCAAGAATCTAAGGGAGCGAAGGTCTCAACATTTACCCTAAAGGTTTCAACATTTATTGTGAGTACAACCTTTCTTTTCTTAAAATTATTTTTCACTCCTTATCCAGAGCTGCAACAAGTTATATAACTAGTCTCTTCTTTCCAGAAACCTAAAGTATTGGTAACATGCAATCGAGTTGTGACACATTTTTACAGCCCTAAAATAAATATAATCTACATTAAGTTAAATATTAATACATAAATGTTTTGAATGTTTTTAAGTTTTTAGAACTGCATATGAATGCCGAACATTATAAACAAGTCTTATAATAAACTAAATATCATAAAAGGGTCACAAATAATTCATCAATTTCTACTGTCTTCAGTATGAATATACTCGTTAGCCATTCCGACCCGTCAAATATTTGGACAACATCCAGGAAAACAAGAAGCCCTCAGCTTCCACCAAAGTCATTGTTTACTACCAATATCGATTGAGTAAACAACTTAATTTGTAAATCCCAGTCACTGATTTATTTCATGAATATTGTTTACATACCTTTACACTTGTAAACGGCAGAACTATTCAATCAACTTTATATAAGACATTAAGTAATTTTATCTTTATTAATACAATAAATATTTTAACGTTTGTTTGTAGGTTAATATTCAAAACTATCACAATATGTAAGATAATTTTTATTTTTTTATTTTAAACAGAAATGGGGATTTTTGATCCATTTGATAAGAAAGAAGAGTTCCTTGAATAGTGGATATACAATGCTACTAAACCTTAACCACCAGGTTTTATCTCAAACCACCTGAAGGATCATACACTAATGTTACAGTGGATGAGTGTGCCCTAGTATAGGCACCCCTTCGTTGGTGTAGGCAATTAATGGTTGAAGCTATAATAATTAATTTTCTACTAGAGCTAAGGTCAAACTCGGATCCGAGAGATAGAGAGTCCAGACTCTACTGAGTCTTGCTCTACGGTATGTTTACAAATTCCTCAATAAAATCATTTAATTGATCGGAAACGTATATTCAATGTTAAATAGGATAATAATAAGACCTATAATACGTGAGTTAATCTGTTTATAAGAAGGAAATTCTCCCCGATATTATTCACACTGACTAGACTACGTGAGAGGTAAGTAGACCAAACAACAGGAGACAGAGTTACTAAGACAGTTAGTCATCGCAGGGAACATGATCTCCTTGTGACTGGGCTTAGGTGCCCGCTCTCAATATCACACTTGCTTCCTCTAATGGCACTCATTTATAATTGAAAGAAATAATAATAAACTACATATACGATAAAAATAAACCATTTTTTTTTTTTAAAGATTTAAATTTGTATAACACAAACAGCTCGTCGTTTCCGACTACACCAAACTTACTAAACAAGCATTCCAAGCTCCTAATAAATAATAAAAGACTTATTTACATGACAATAATTAGACCCATTTTGTCATGTAGAGTTAAGCTTTGGGTATCCACTAAACCTTCCAATTCTTTTCGTATCTCATCCTTACAGTCCAAACTCCTTCGTAAAATCCTCAAAACTCCTTATCATGCCACAAACTGACCTATCCATAACGATATTAAATGTTGCATATGTTTGACACAAACCAGATACCTATCCTTTCATAGTATACTCCATACCCACTCGAATCCACTAGTCTCCCAAATTGCCTCACACTCAATGCCCATAAATATAGAGATTATTAAAAATAATCCTCTGAGGCGTCTGAAAAGAAGATGGCCAAGAGACCTTCTAATGAGGACTATTTAAGTGCTACTAGAGAGTAATCATTTACATGTTATTGACATGTCATTATAATATTTTTTTAATTGTTTTATGTAATGTATATAGTTGTAAGTATCAATAAATAGTTTTATATATATATATATATATATATATATATATATATATATATATATATATATATATATATAAATTAAAAATATACTAATTATACACAAGTTATTCTTAGAGTCAAAGAACCCAATTGATTTATATAATTCCTAACAAACAACGACTAATTGGTCAATTACAATAATAGTATACATTTTGTAGGACAGAAGGAAATGGTGAGTTATTAATCTGTTCTAAACAGTAAAAGAAACCGTTATGGCTGAGGCACGTACCGGGTTATCAAACCATCATTTCGTGAGGAACAGGTCCCCTCTCTCCAATGCCTCTTAGATCTAGCAAAGGTTTTTAGTTGTTTGTTTTTTTTTTTCAGGGCAAATAATAATTTTGGTAAATAAAATATTACCTGTTTGGTTTTTTTTTGTTTATAAAAACATTCAAAGTAATGATCACGAACAAAATAAAATACAAAGAATTATAGAAATAAAAAAGGTCTAACATGGGGTTCCTGTAGTCCCATCATTAGAAACAAATTATAAGCAAACATTTTAGTACAAATTATAAGTAAACATTTTAGTATAAGCTCAGGTGAAGACTGAGGATAAGCAACCAGTTTAATAAAGGGTTCAATAATTTCATATTGAAATTACAGTTTGAAATTAAATAACAATCTCTTAAAGAAAATAATTATTTTTTTATAGGCGAAAAATTAATAAATTTTAACATAACCTGTTCCACTGGTTCGAGGGCACAACAATTTAAAAATTGAATCCCACTTAAATTATAGTTATCTGACTATATTTTCAAGTATGTATTTACTATTAAAAAAAAAAAAAAAAAAAAAAAAAAAAAAAAAAAAAGAGAATTAAAAAAAAAATGAGGATGAAAAATTAATGATCTATAACATCCGAGGTTTCGGCACTGCGCAACCCGAACTGGAGGTACTCCTGCTACAATACAGACCGGCGGTGGTGGCCCTGACCGACACCATGCTCTCCCCAACGACAAGACTATACATCACGGACTACAACGTCTACAGGGAGGCTGTCAGAGATGGTGAAAGGCAGGGAGTCGCCATCCTGGTGAGGAAAGACCTATCATCGAGACTCGTCCCGAACCCAGTGGATTGCTGTGATGGTGTTCACATGATCACGGTGGATGTGCGGCTCAAACACAGGTATACGTTTGCCTGTGTTACAGGAGCTCGGACATCGACCCTACTAGGACATCGACTTTGGACCTCCTGATCACCAGGGACATGCACAGCGTCACCGAATGCCGAGCACTGCCGTTCAGCACCTCCGATCATCGCCCTGTACTTACATCTCGAAGGTACTCCAGCCACACCACCGGCCACGAAGTACAAACTGCAGCAAGCTGACTGGAAAGGGTACAGGGCCTCGATCGAGGAGTGTCTCCCTAAGGTGACGCCTTGCCTGACCCTGGTGATATCGATGCAGCAGTGGAGACCATCACAACCACTATCCTCGATGCAAGCCGACCTCAACATCCCGAAGTTTGCTACTCAACCGAACTACCTCCGACCTCCACCCCCAGCACATCCTGGAGCTGATAAAGCAGAGGAACAACCTCCGAAACATCTATCACCGCAGGGATTACGGTCTGAAGCCGTCTATCAATGCCATGACCCGGCAAATCGCCAGGCTCATGAGTGATTGGAAGACGGCCTTGTGGCACATGACTATGGACAGTTTTGGAGGTTGGTCCGAACCATTTGTCAGCAAAAGGAGCGGGGTTTTACCCTGTTGACCGATGGGGCCGGTTGCTGACAACTGCTGAACAGGCTGAACATCTAGCCACGCATTATGATGACATGGGGACGCTGAGAGGGACCTCCTGGGACCTCTACCCAGCCACAATGAGACGCCCATCTTCTCAACCTACAAGGAGTTGGAATCAGTCCTGCGCGCATCAAAAGGGAGGAAGGCATCGGACCTGGATGGTATACCCAACACGTTGCTAATGATGTTACCAAGGAGGGCCAAGGCCTTCCTGCTTAACATCTTCAAACTCATGCCTCCGGGAACTGCCTACTTCCCTGTGGCCTGGAAAGCGGAAGCTGTGGTTGTCATCCACTCATGAAACCCAAGAGGTCCGGGAACCCTCCCCCGTTGCGGAGCATTGTTCGAGCGATGATCCACACATCGCATCCTCGACCACTGCCGCCGTGAAGATGTTATCCCACCAGAACAAAACAGGCTTCCAGCGAGGTTGTCGCGTGTGCAACATTTCATCCCTGGCCATTAAACTCCAGGCTCACACAATCGAGCAGATGCACCGGAACAAGGTTTTCACACAGCGCTCATATCGCTGGATTGACCACTCAAGCCTTCGATTGCGTCTCGCACCCCCTGCTGCTGCACCGACTTTCTGGAGGAGTAGGGTTTTCCCGTCACCCTGTGCCGGCTTGATCGGAAGCTACCTCAGCGGAAGATCATTCGTTGTGCGAGTCCTGGGCGGGAGCCTGTCTTCGTCAGTCACCACCACTTGTGGTGTTCCTCAAGGATCAGTGTTGAATTTTTGTTGAACATCTTTACGGCGCCAGTGGTATCATCCAGCACCCTGAGGCTTCTTCCGGTAGTGGCTGCATACGCTGGACGACGTCGCAGTCTACGCGTCCAGCCTCAACCCGGCCGGGCCCTCAAGATGTGATGTTTCTGTAAGCGTGGGAAAAAAACTTCCCAAGAGCTTTACAGTAGACGGCATCGAGCAGTCCATCTCCAGCTTCCATCCGTATACTTAGGCGTCAGTCTCGATAAGCACTCACCTTCTCGACGCATGTCAAAAGCAGAATCGAGTTGGCCCGGGCGCGGACATACCGCCTCCATCACCTCCTAACCTATTCCTCAGATATCCCTCAGGCTCAAAATCCAAATTTTAACAAACCATTATCCGTCCCACCCTCATACCTCCACCCCCGGTGGCTCACTGCTGCACACAGTACGCGGACAACACTGCGCGCCCTCCAGACTTCCAGAACACCGTCCTTCGGCGAATCGTCCGCGGTACCAGCCTACAGAGGGCCAAAAAAACAGCCGGATCCTCGAGGAGTTGAGGATGCCTAAAATACAAATAAATGAAATGTACAGTAGTGAAAAATTCATTTGTTCAATGTATACATAATTTTTTATAACAATTTTATAGTTAGCATTGCTTTGAATGTTTTATTATATCTATGTATCTAATAACTATCATAATATTGTTATACGTATGTGTTATTGTATGAAGTGTTGTTTTGCCAAGGATCAAATGAAGCTAGACAAACTACTAACAGATTCTCTACATCAATATCTAAAGTTGCCTCCGTGTATATTATAACAATATGATCATATTACAATCAACACTTAAAGCAGAAACACATAAGAATGCATTTAATTATTTGTTTTTTTAAACATGTTTTTGTTTCAATCAATAATTTTATATTATCTCCAAAATTAGAAAAAATAAACTTGATGAATAAGGTTGGAAGTAATAATAAAACGGCAGTGTCAAAAAAATATTTTATGATAACAAAAATACATTCAGGAATTTCATAATAATGCTAAACTAGAAATAGTAATATTGGAAAGGCTACATAAATAGTTGTCTCAAACAGATGTGGGATCCTTCCATTATGCCTCCGATTTCAAGTTTAGTCAGCATAAAACTTGAAAAATTGCCATCATAATTTTAAGATAAATGTCTCTGAAAAAAGCATTTTGTAGCTGGTTTGTTATTATCTTAACACGAAAGCGTTGAAGTGACAGGTAAAGTAGACTACAGCGATGGGAAGCGGAAACTGGGGCGGCCTTGACATTTCCTAAGAACGTTCTCTCAAGAACCTCCTTAAGGGGCTCCTTGCACAAAGGCCCCCGACACCTGAAGAATACTGATGCCCCTCCTTGCGTCATCTTTGACGCAGCTACGTCTTTCATCTCTCTGGAAGGAGAGCCATCAAGTGCGTAAGTTAAAGCTCCTAGAAGTGGTGGAGCCTATCAGCATATCTCACCATCACAACCACTGTATACAAATCAGCCTCCATTACGTGCCTAGTGGGATATCGATATGTGTTTGTTATAGCTGTTTATAGCATTGTGTGGGAGTTGATTTGACATTAAAGTCCGCTTCAGAATGGTTAGGCCATAATAAATCCGAAGGACGGTCACCTGGTCTGGTCTATTTCTAAATTCCTTTCTAATATTTATTTAGAACTTTTTCTATAATACAGGATCAGTTTCTGAACAAACCTAAATAGAGTCAATGGATTCTTCAATTAATATAATTTTCTAACCTGTTTCAAAATAAGAAGGATTGATGTTTTATTCGCCACTTTTATTGGAACTCTTTTTATTTGAAAACTTGTTTTGAATGTTAAACTTTCACCATCAGTTCTAAAACATTCCGATTTCATAACATAGGCATTCTGCTACATAGATTATTTATATGATACTTACCGAATGAAATTAAAAGGACTTCTGAAAAATATCAGGACCTAAAAAAGCAGACTGAATGTAAAGAGGCGAAATGGTCAGCAGGTAGATAGCTGGGTTTCTTTATATAATAATTCTTCAATTCTACTTAAGCTCATCCCATCCCATGTTCAGTTTTCAAGGGAACCGTTCATAAAAACTTTATAAAAGAGAAAGGGATTGATAAACACAGATCTCGAGAAATCACACCTTACCTAGGAGAGACTAAAAATAATTTTTAGTGGAAGCCTAACGAACTGAAAGTGTAGAATTGCAGGCTCCATGGAAATCGTGCCTAGGATAGAAAATTACCCTTTTTTATAGGCCGATAATGAATGAGACGTCGAAAGCATTGAGAACGCGATTCATCTAGGAGATGGAAAGCATCACTTCACGCCTAGACCGGAATAAAACACTTTTAACTGTTTGAAATTATTTAGTGAGATCTGAGGTAAAATGGACTGGATGTTGCTGGAGAGTATTTCGGATGAAAAGACAGACGAAGAGGTTTAACGGGTGGAATAACATCTGAAGCAGGAGGCGTTGGAGAAGCGACCACCGTAAAATTGGGGGCCTTCTCTAGCGAAGTTTGGTTAATCCAGTCTTCCTCTAGTCAGATATTATAAAACCATCTCTGGACCCAAAAGAAACATTGCCATAACTGACATCTCTATGTTCGCTTAGTGTGGATAACTTGCATAATACAATTGTGTAGTTTTTAAAATAAATATAGCGGAATTATTTTAATGAATATTTGTAGCAGTACGTTTCCTAGACGAGTAGGACCCATGAATGAAGTTTTTACACAACCGTAGAAAGATGAGCACAGAGTCCAATGTTATATATATTTTTCCTAACATTCTCTATTAAATATTAAACAAATTACCATAACCAAATCTCATATTTCCTCTAAACATAACAATATATCAATTGGTCAAAACCAAAAAATATATCAAAGGTTTTAAAATAAACATTGTTCTTTAAATCAAATAGAGAATAAGTATCAACATTTTTGCTATGGATGAATATACTTACTTAAATAAATTGTTTAATTATCTACTTTTTAATACTGGTATTTTAAAGAAGCAGACCGTGAACACTTAACGTCTTCAAAAATGGCACAAGACGTAATTTAGAAAACTAACTTAGAGCACTTTGATTTTTAACTTTGAGTTTTAAACCAAATAGGATGATGAAAACCAAATACATTTCAAGCGTATTACCACCCTATTTTGTGTGTAAAAAAAATAAAGTTGATACGTAAAACCGTCTAAGCGTAATTCACGTTTTTATCAATTTAAACAAAAGTTGCCTACCTTACCATTTGGTCAGGCAAACTTTGAAGCTTACAAACTTTTATTTTTCTATTTGGATGCAATTTCGTATTTAAGGGTTCTCTTGAATGCTGAATTCGAATCCGATATCGGTTCTTGTAAAAAAAATTATATTGAATATACTTCACTTGAAAAATTTTAGCTTTTACACTGTAAAATGTGATAGAAAATTCTTTTAGCCCTAGAATTCCATCTCAACACCCTCAAAACTCAGGAAACGTATGTATATATATATATAGATATCAATAAAAAAAAAAATAAAAAAAAATATATATATACTAATTGGGAGAAATAATTTGTTACTTTAATTATTATTAAAATAATTATACTTATTAATTATTTATTGTAATGATAACTTATTACAAATTAATATTTACATTTATACAGACAGAACCACATATTAGATTTGATTGTTAAGTATTTACAATTTTATTTTATTCTTCAAACCCAGAACACATCTCTAACCCGTTTGTAATCTTTGTTTACTGGGTTCTAATAACTGAAGCTTATTACATTACAATTTCATTTTCATTATATTCAACAAAATCCTGTCAGCAACAGAAGTGAGGCAGTTATTGCTATAATGTTTTTATGTCAACTATCACAATCATATTTTAACATGTTCAACTGCAAAATAAAATAAAAATTGTAAATACTTAACAATCAAATCTAATATGTGGTTCTGTCTGTATATAATGTAAATATTAATTTGTAATAAGTTATCATTACAATAAATAATTAATAATTATAATTATTTTAATAATAATTAAAGTAACAAATTATTTCTCCCAATTAGTATATATATATATTTTTTTTTTTATTGATATCTATATATATACATACGTTCCTGAGTTTTGAGGGTGTTGAGATGGAATTCTAGGGCTAAAAGAATTTTCTATCACATTTACAGTGTAAAAGCTAAAATTTTTCAAGTGAAGTATATCAATATAATTTTTTACAAGAACCGATATCGGATTCGAATTCAGCATTCAAGAGAACCCTTAAATACGAAATTTCATCCAAATAGAAAAATAAAAGTTTGTAAGCTTCAAAGTTTGCCTGACCAAAATTGGTAGGCAACTTTTGTTTAAATTGATAAAAACGTGAATTACGCTTAGACGGTTTTACGTATCAACTTTATTTTTTTGATTACGTATCAAATGATATTTTTTGATTTTGTTGAATAACCGTTTTTAATGTTTTTGAGGGTGCTGAATTAGAATCTGACCTCAATTTTTGTGTGAAAAAATCTATAGAGGTAGTTTGCTTGAAAAACTAATCATTTTTTTAGAATTTAATAACCTAAACCATTAGTGTATGTATCTGACTTGTGTGAAATTCAATTCATCACCTCTCAGAAGACAATAATATAGTTTCCCCAAACTTCAGGCGTGATGAACTCTAAAGTTTTCGGATTAAATCCAAACTTTCAAATAACCTTAAGACCATACTTCAACATCTAATGGAAACCTTCTCATCACCATTAGTAAAGTTAACAACAGTTTATAAATGAATTGAAAATTCTGTATTTGAGTATATACAGTATAATTTATCATAAAAAAATTCATTCCAATAGTGAAATGGGACACAATCACTTTTTCGTACGCGATGTGAAAAATAGTGTCGTGATTCGAGGAATCAAATATGAACAAGACTTCATTCGGATAAACATCTGTCTGGGATTTCGATTCAATCTTTCAACATAACACTGTTTCAGGACCTTTGAATATAAATACTTTATTCAGTTTTCGTTTTTTCACGTCATATGAGGCGTAGAATTCCAATAGAAGTCTTTTTTTTTTTAAAGGTTTTCTCCAAAAAGTAGTTGAATCACATTAAGAACGGCCATACAAAAAAATTTGGCCTGTTCCTATTCCAGTCAGACCTTTAACTTCATTGACCAGCTGTGAAAAATGTTAAAAAATGGACATGGCTGGTTTTGGGATTCTACGCTTCATATGATCTATTATTTTTCACATTTGGAAGACTATTTTTGTTTGACAGAAATGTAAATTTTAATAAATAGATTTTTAAGAAAATATTACAGCTGTCCTTGATGTAAGCAGATAAAACTATAGACTTATAAATGGAACTCGCATTCTGGGAGCGGCCGAGGCACAAAGAGGATCAAGATAACCAGAGTGTTAGGTAAATAAGAAGAAGGGCTATAAGAGGACGCGAGGGAGGAGAACAAGTGAAACGGACAAATTAGCCTGGCTCTATAAGGACACGCCCGATTACTAAACAGCTGATGTATGCTACAGTCCAATGGAGGAATTCCTATGAGTCTTTATCGCCTAACGTGGGTGAGCCGTGGAATACGACCGCCGCTTCTGGCTACCTACTATGACATTTTAATATTCACCTCGTCTCTTAGATTCATTTCTTCAACAACACTAGAACATTAAACGAAAACACTAATCTCTGGGCAAGAACTAATCAAATAAGAGATCAACATTAATTTAGTCGATGCAGATTAAGTCTAGTACTAGTACTGTAAATAAAACTTGAAAAGTGATTCCGTTGTTTAAAATCCACTTTAATGGGTTGCTCTTAAGTGGGTAGTTGGGTAGGAGTGCTTCCTTCACTAACTACATGCATTCCTTAAATTGCAACACGCTTTCAGCAATCTATTACAAAATTAATTAAAGATAAAAAATTAACTTTTTACAAGGGCTTGGTACATTTAAAACATCTATAACATCTTATATACAGAGTGAGTACCTCTTAGTGTAAAAAACAAAATTGTGTAAAACCAGATCAAAAATGAAGAAAAATGCCGCAGACCTTACCTTTCTATTCCACTCTTTTGCATTCATACGATAATTCCAAGACTTGTTTGAGGAAACCACGTTTTTACCATAAAAGCTGTAATACCTCCACTTTGTTTAAATATTTGTCAAAATTTGACGACATTTTCGGATTAAGCATTAAATTTCCTATAAGGACATTGTACATGTAACCTTGAATTTTACAAACATGGGATCTAAAGAACAGCTTGATCGTAATCTTATTTAGGGAAGTTACAATGTCTTATAATACTTTAACACTCGCCGTTTTTCGAATAAACTATCAACAAAACTACAAATCTCACAAAAACGTGGAAGGCATTTCTACCTTTCTATGTGCAATATCGTTGGTTTATTTATTTTTGTACTGCTGCCGAATAGTGTTGGAAAATCATAGTTTACCCAACAGATTTCTATACCAAATGAAAACACCACCACGTCTTTCCTGTTTTAAAAGTAACGAAGTCGATACGGATCATTAATTTACCATATGTATCTTTTTCTTATATTTATATTGTAAATATTTGTATTTGTGTCCATTGTTTGCATACATTTAATGTAAGAATATATAATGAAACACTGTCATAATTCTAGGGGGTTCGCGCCAAGAATATAGGGTTTTCATTTTTCTAATGGTTTAACAAACTAATAGATTTATAGCAGGTTTATGTCAATATGATACGATAATAGCAACATGGGACCTCGAACAAAGAATGTAACTTCTGGCAACAAAAAAATCCTTCTCTAGATCATAACGCACTACTTAAAAGCTTAAATTTCATGAAGTGAATATGTATGTATTCACCAATATTTATAACATTAAAGAATATGTATTGTTTAATTTTTAATAAATATATTAATTTATAAGGAGACATTTTTTGTAATTCCTGATAGCCTAATGTATAAATTACAAAATTACTTAATTATAATTACAATAACTTTTAACTTATTATAATCCACTTAAATTATATCTTGAAGTAAATAATTGATAAATTGATAAATTTTTATTCACGATTTTGAAACTATTAATAGTATATTATTTGATAATGAAATATTTTGATAAACACATAATGTTTAAATACATATTTTCAACATAGTAACTATTTTAAAGTAAATTGAATTATATGCATTACTGTATCAAAATGTTTTAAAGAAAAGTGTCCCCTCTCCCCCTCCTACAAAAAAAAAAAAGAAAGAAAAAAGTATTGAATAATATTAACATCACACAATAAAGAACGTCTTAAGATTACTCCGTTAGGAACCCTGCCCATGAATAGAAGCTAACTGGATCTTTCTCTAGGTTAGGCAAGGTTTAATCTCATTTCGAAAGACTCTTACAAAACATCTATTACAAAACTAAAATAAGTAAAATTAAGAATCATCTGTAGAGAAGTAATCGACTGTAGCCATTGAAACTCAGATTGAAAATGCAACTCACGTCAACGTGTTAAGGACGTATCGACGAAATAGGAGTAAATTCTTTGTCGGAAGTAACAAGATTATAATATTGTATTAATATTATAATCGATACCTGCTTTCGATAACGGGACCTTGTTGAATATTCAGATGAAGAAAAATAAATATTACGCAAGAGGGACAGGAAAGGAAGATGAGGAACACGCTATAAATATTAAAACTCCCATAAAAAACTCTTTTCCATAACAACTTTTTTTTTCAATGTTTAATTAAATATTTTTTTTAATTTATTTATTTTGGCTAAAATAAATTATGATTATGATAAAAAAAAAAATTATGATTCACAATTATTTACTTTACTATTAAGTACTTAAAACAGGATTTGATCTGATCTTTTTTTAGGAAGAATGCCAAAGTTCCTCAATATAACATAGAACTGCTCCATATTCTGCACCAAAGTTATCAAATAACATTAGAAAAGAAAACCCTTTTTCTTAACCCTTGAGTGGTCGCATATGGCTGGCTCAGTTACAAGAAAATTCGCGCAGAAGACAATAGTCATCCACTAAGTTTTCTGGTGTTTTAGCAATAGGCATCTTTTTTAATCCCTTTATTTGCAAAAATACTTTACAAAGGATAAGAGAAATAAATTATTTATTCAAAATATTCATTATGTCAAAACAAATACACGGTAGCGATTTTAAGAGCAGTGGATGACTATTGTCATCCACGCGACCACTCGTGGGTTAATGGGTGATTTTTAATAAATTTTATAACTCTTACATAATTTCATATATTTGCCCTATCGTTTGAACTATGAATTGAAGGGTTTTCTGCAAAATGGTGGCGGCTCCACTTATCAATTATTCGTAAAATAATATATAACTAGCTTGAAAATGGGACAAACTTGCTACAGACAAAAGTGAGAAGCAGTCCCATCATATGATTTACATGATTACTAAAATTTCGAGCAAAGTCATCTGACAAAACAAAACTATAGATATATTATAAGACTTGACTTGTATTATTATACTAACATTATCCTTCCGCAGTTTGAAACCACTTCCTTTATATTTGTGATTAGAGGACAATCACACAATTACCATATCATAAAGTACCCTATTGAAGGTTTCTAAAACGTTTTAAATTATTTTAATTACAGATAAAGAAAAAAACATTGTAACTGCACATAAATAACCGCGGGTTAAATCGGGCGCCATATAAGGTACCCCTGCCATCGAGTGAACATTCCGTTCAATGATCGAGGCAAACACAGAGCGATGATTTGCAGGTTTCGTAAATCGTTTCTAATGTCACTTCCTTAACATCCATCATCGGGCTTTAACAGCCCGCTGATGTTCACGCGGAAGGTAATTAGAACTCGAGGACACCAGAAAACAGAATGTCCTGAAATAGACTAGTAACTAATTCAGGATCTAATTTAGCCTGTACGAGGATAAAAACCTTATAAGGGAGTGCAGTAATCGGAGAGACGGTAGCAGCTTCTAGGGAAACGATACGGTAATCATCGCGTCACGGGTTGACAGTCAGCTCAATTACCCACTTTCTAGAACCTCGGCCAGTTCAGCCCGAATTACTTTCTGATCGAGCGGAAATTTCATACCTCTTAATAAACTTAATTAAAAAATATCGACCTTTTATTTTTTTATGCCAATCATTAATTTGTAGTTGAAAATGGGAGAGATCCGCAAATTTTAAGTTCATAAAAAAGCACAGATTCTAACCATAGAGAAGGATTCAATTTCCTAACCAACCAGGAAACAAGATCTGATCTAAAAAAAAAAAAAAAAAAAATACGTAATTTAAAATTCCTCCTAAATCACTAAATATTCAATCACTGTAAGAATGCGGAATCTGAAGAATCTGTCCTTGCACACGCTAACAAAGTTACGTCTATGATGCATCGAGGCGAATAGAAAAGGTCAGATTAAAATAAAAAGATGAGAAAAGACATTATTAATACAGCTATAAAGTGTCTATTGTTAGAGCAACAATAGAACGGATCGTATCCAATAATTGTTAATTTATTCCATGAATGAACAAGCTAAAGAAAAATGTGAAAATACACCTACATGGAAGTAAACAATAACCTCAATTTATTATCTTCCGTGCACTATTTTGCGAGTGGCTGCAGATAAAAATGTGTGCATATATATAATAAAGTAATGTTTATGAGAGATTAAAAAAAACAAAAAAACTAACCCTTGCTCAAATTAAAAGTATCAGTTAACTGATTTGTGATAAAAATATACCTTCATGTCGAAATTCCTATTTAGAGCGCGTACATTAGAATGTAAGCGTAGTATGTTCATTTTTTAAAAATATAGTTTATTTATTGACGTTTACAGCTGCATAAAACAAATACATTAATAAAATTAAGTCAAAAAATCTGGCACGTTCCACGAAAGATCTGTGGATGATACCGCAATATCATTACAATTTGATCCTAAAACAGCATCTTTCAAACTCCTCGGACACCTCATAGATCGAACAGTAGAGTAACCAATAAAAGTTGCCGAATGCAAACAAACACATACGGTTTTTACTCTTTACCGTAGTTCCTACCAACAGTTTAATCAGATTCCAATAACCAATACTGATACAGTACGATGGTGTCGTCTCAAAACCAAGACTCGCATGAAACCTAATAAATAGATATAAAACAAAAGAACATTACAGAAGATTCAGTCAACTATACTAAATATTAAGTATTATCCTGTTATCTATCTCAACTTTCAATAGATAACGAGCTTTTAGAATATAGGACCATCCTAAAACCTATCTATACCTATGGACTTGGGGGGAGCAAAATATTCGAACATCCAATCCAATCCTTCCAATCCAAATCCCTGAACCTCGTCCACCTCACCTGACGATAGAAACACTTCTCCACTTGCCTTTTATAGGAAACAAAATATTTGATTTATTTATTTAAATTTATTTGTCTTATTTTTTAAACTTATTTGTTTTCAATATTCATACTGTTTTCTTTTCTTGTACTTTTTTTCTCTCCCCTTGTTTGTTTCTCTTCAAGTCTTGATGAAGGCTTACAGAGTACGCCGAAACATCGGAACAATAAATTGCTCTATCTATATTTATAATTTTTTTCGCTCGATCCTAATCTAGTTCCACACATCCCAATAATACTCATCTCAGGTTAAAAAGGCAGTGGCATCGAGATTTATTGTAAAATTCAAAAAAGGAAATTAAAAAAAACAAAAAACTATAGGGCACACAGTGAACTTACATATTAGTGCTTTACGTGTTGAATGCATATCAGTGATTTATGTGTTGAATGCATACTAGTGCTTTACATGATGAATGCATAAATCAACCCTCTCTTCAGCATTTTGGATGATTTTTTTTTTTTTTAAACAGTTAATCATAAAGAAGTTTATTTGAACAATTTGTACATTCAACATGTTTGAAGCATATTACATGTATTTAGATCCAGTTCATGCATAATTTATTAAAGAAAAGACTTGGAGTGTCGGAAAATAAATGAAGTGGAGAGGTAACATTCAGGATCTAAGCAAAGAACAGCACTCCAAAAGACTTCCATGCTTTTAGTATAACCGAAAAAAATAATATGCATATAAATATGTACTACATATAGGTCCCTTTCGATAAAAAAGAAGTAGGTAAAATTTCGTGAGCGGTTTTCGCTGCGTCATATTCAACAACACAATGACGCATTAAGCTGTCACTGGATGAAACCCTCTCTATAGTGTCTTAGAATACATTAAACTACGTAGCAGTGACAAGCATTTCTTTATTATCTGCTTTTAGACATGTTATTGTGACTACTAGGGAGTTCTGGTGTGTCATATCGAAAGATAACAGATAAGAGAAAGGAACTTTCCAAGTATTAAACTTTATAAGTGGAACACGACCAAATAACTAAATAAACTGCGCAAAAATGAACAGGGATACTGATAATTTTGTGATATTTACTTTGCTAAGCACTTATAATATGCATTGATATTCATTAGAAATTTTTTAAAAATAAATATCAGTGTAGTTTATTATAATATATATATATATATATATATATATATATATATATATATATATATATATATATATATAAGTGCTTAGCAAAGTAAATGTCATACAATTAGCAATATCCCTATTCATTTTTCTGCAGTATATTTAAATATATATATATATATATATATATATATATATATATATATATATATATATATATATATATATATATATATATAATATAATTAATTAATATACTCAGTGTAGTAGAACTACTACCAAAACCATCTACCTGACGAAAGCAATATGTTGTAAAAAAAAGAAAAAAGAAAAAAAAGATTATTATGCTGTACTAACTTGAATTTTTAATTTGGTTTGATTAAGATTGAAATTAACCATTGGTTTAAAGAAAATATAATCTCATGGTGCGATATTTAGGCTATACCCAAGATGAGGCTAAACGTTTAATTTTTTTAGTTCCGATAATTTTTCCTTGGTTAAAGGAGAACGATGTGAAGAGGTTTTATCGTTTTGCAAAATGGCTTGGTTCCTATTTACCAAAGCGGAGTATTTTACACGGCGTCAACTAAGTTTATAGTAAAGATTTAAATCCACTGCCGGCTATCAGGAACAAGCTCAAAATGCAAAACTTTAAGTCTTTAAGTATTTTGATGGTTAGGCTGTAAGGTACAGCTACTTCAAGGCATGAAGTAAAAATAATAATTATGAATCCGGATTATTAATCAGAGTCGAGGAAGATTTAGCAATCGAAGCAGATTTTTGTCAATCTGATACTAATTGCCATCTTTCATGGCAACTAAATTGTTTCTTTCAACGAACTAAATTGTTTTGGACTCGTAACAATTCAATAGCTATATGTATTTCTTTAAGTCTTTATCAATGCACGTAAAAACTTTCAAAAGTGGACCTAGCTGGGGTTGGAATTCTACGCTTAAATTAATATATCAAACCTCGAAGTCGTCTCCTCAACGTCCTAAAATATATGTCGATCCCATAATAGTCTAGGAGCCCACGACTTTAAACCTGTCATAATAGGTCTCCCAAAAAAAAACAAAAACCAAAGGTTATCTGAAAGATCATCAATTTTTGTGTAAGAAAAACCACAGCTGCCTTTTCCAAATCTAATAGTAAATTTAGATTGCGTTATCTTCTGATAGGTAAAAAACCCGACAATACCCCACTATTTTGGGCGGGTTTTAGCGATTTCGGGTATGAAGCCGACGGCTGCCGTTGTATCAAACTTCAGATTTGGATTCAGCACCCTAAAAAACATAAGACTCGTTGAGAAAAAAAGTTCGGTAGTTTTATTCCTGCAAACGGCCTTCCAGAACCTTATTTTACTGGCTGCCGTAATTTTCTCCACTGTCTGGAAAAGGCAGCAGTGGTTTTACTTGAAAACTGATGATCTTTCAGGTAAGCTTTTTTTTTTTTTGGGAGACCTATCATAATAGGTTTAATATCTTGGGCCCCAAGAGTAGAAGGTGTTTCATTGAACAATACATATTAAATTGAATGCTATTGCTATCCTGAACCCAGACCTTCTGTATACAGACCGCATCGCCACTCAGTTCTCTAAATTCTGATTGAGAGCTCTAATTTAAACAGTATGGATTCATTAACAGTAATCAAGCTCATTGCCTAGCAACGCTATTGCCTCGTCGTTTAATACGGGGGCAGCTATTTATAATTTATTGCTCATCTGGACTATAATGAGTGTTTTAGTGAGCATAGCGTGGAACAATGCTCTGTTGCCTTATTACTCCATATCTGTTGTTGAGGTTGAAAGTAAAATATTACTGCGACTTTAACGGTCGTGACAAGGACTCGACAAGGATCTCCTGTCATTTCATCAATCCATAATTATAGCTGAGTGATGTAAACAATACCACGTGCAGTATTCTTAAATTGTTTTGAAGATACAAGTTACTTCATTACTATTTTACTAGGAATGTATTATCGTGTGTTTACTATTCTCCAGGAGCAACACAAGACCTTGTTACACCATGAATCTGAAATTGTTGCTGTTGATATGAGAGCCTAAGTAAACAACGACTTAGTTATCATTACTTAAGTAGGTTTCAAGAATTCTATTCTCTTTTATATTATTAAGGTAATAATTAATTTTTGTATCAGCTAAAATTTCGATACACAATGCTTAAAGTTTGATTAAAATGTGAATCTTTTGGCAAAATATGACTATTTTGACAAGTTCAGTGGACTTATTTTCACGGTTTTTAATGAACATGTTACATACAAGGTCTAATTGTAAATTTAACCAGATTCAAGATGGAAAAAAGAAATTTCGGATCGGACCAATAGTTTCAGTTTTTTTAGCTTGCTGGCATGGGTATTAAACAGGACTTAATCACAATTAAATTTGACGAGTCTGATAGTAAATTCGACCAGTTTTCAGATGGAAAAAATATGTTTTGGATCGAACAACTAGTTTCGGAGTTAGAGCCAAAAAGAGTACCGACAAACGTGTTTTCGTGGAGTTGTGCTTGAAGAAGTGTTTGGGCGCGTTAGTTTTGAAAACACACACGATTACGTTAGTTTCCGCTTAGGCTTTAAGTAACTGGTTAAGCAGATAATTAAAGTTTAGCAAGTTACATTAATAAATGATCATTTCAGTTAAGTTCAGCACTCCTAACCAAGACAACGGCTTAAACTCAGCCACTTGGTGAATCATTTGGTTTTTGTCTCCACGGTTCCATTGAAACCAAAATTGCAAACCGTTTTTCGATTATTACACACGCCTAAATCTGACTTTTCTAAATATTCTTTTTTAAAAACAAAATAGAAAAAAACATTTTTTCTACAATACTTTTTTCATTTTTCATTTAAGAATACAGAGCTAAAGACTACTAAAATATCATTCCATCATCAAGAAGAAAATTTATGAATTTATACATATGTGTACATATAAGAAGAAGAAGAAGAAGAAAATGAACTTTATTCTGGGACTACTTGTCCCCTAAGAATAACATATGATAACAGTACATAGGACAATCATCTGGCTTTGATGATTAATTATAATAAATAATAATAATAGATAATTATAAAAGATTGATTAATAATTAAATTATGTGTTACAAAATAACTGAGACATCTTGTAAAAGGATACATCTTATGTATACTATTATAATGTTTATTACATAGATATTCATGTTTTACATTAGCTCGGAATATGACACACACACACACACACACGCACGCACGCACGCACGCACGCACGCCGCACGCACGCACGCACACACACACACACACACACACACACACACACACACACACACACACACACACACACACACACACACACACACACACACACACACACACACACACACACACACAAATGTATCATTTCACGTAAGAATAATTCATTTAAATACAATATTATGGCTCTACACAGCTTCTTATGTTATATCAAAGCGATAAAAGTCACGAAATAATTTGATCACCTTTTGAGCTGAAATACTCCTCTGTACAACAGTAGAACTAAAGCAACGCTAAGTTCTATTTTCAGACCTTTAACTGTACATAAAAATTATTATAAACCTTGTTGAATTTTCAGTTTTTGGAAATTTAACAAATTATCCTTGGAATCAAATTTGTTCTCGGTCTCCACGCCACTCGAATCAACGGATAATCCAGAGTTTACTGTATTTAACATGCTTTTAGTTTTTAAAAAAAATATTTGTCAACATTTTGTTTATATAATATTGTGATATATATTTATTTATTTAAAAAAAAAATATGTATGTTGAGGATGGCTCGAGCATTGTGAACGATCGAAGGGGCTAGACAGACAATACACTGAACGCGACGCCTGTCACTGGACTCGCCAAGACAATGGGATGAGATAGAGCAATTGATTTAAAGCTAATTAGACATTAATTGTAAATTATTATCTGTTAGCAAGGCAGCGATAAATTATTAACGACTGATTTATAACTCAATAGCTTTAAGAATGGTTTAGCAATAGAAAATATCTTGACCGTTGAAATCTTCTGCGATTGAGCGTGACACCTAACCACCCGTAATTAGTATTAAATTTTGTAAGTTAGAATAGGTGATTAAGATTTCATTAATTTTAAATTCAATCCAAAAAGAGATGTTTCATCCTTGGATTTGTTTATCTCACCACTTATTCGCTTAAATCCCAACCCATCGGTTTTTTTTTAATCATATAATTTTAAAGGAATGTGTTGAAAAATACAATTTTTCGTATTAAAAAAAGTAGAATCGACAATGATATATTTTAATATATTTATTTTGATTCCAATCAAAAGAAAAAAAAATAACTCTCATGTTATATTGATTATATAATCTGGTTATATAAGGAATCATTAAATGCGAATATAAATAAAAATTAGCATGCAAATTATTTGCTCTAATTGGAAGCATCAAGTGATATCTTTAGAAGGCACTTAAAATCCTGGAAATATTTTATGACTCGTCAAAAAACCACAATAATAAAGTACAATGCGAAATTATAATAAAGAGAATAAACAAACAAACGAACCAAACATATACACTGGGCAAAAAAAGTCTGGAAACACCAAAGTTTGGTAATGTGGGCCTCAGGTTGTTGTTTCCAATATTTTTTTTTCGCTTTTCGCTGCACTTTTTGACGGCCATCAAAGCCAAAAATATTAAATCGACGTTCGTCCGAGAAAATAAAAAATTCCCCGAACGATGGAGAGTTTTTTTGTACATTTTCTTTAACAAATTTCGAATGGTTTCTTCCTGGCGATTCGACCAAATAACTCACTTTTCCATAACTTATGCACCATAGCCAGGAGACAATTTTGTAGTAATTTTCGGAGCTCTAGTGCATTGTTTATCATGGACAGTTTTTAAAATTTTCCGGTTAAGCAGATTATTTATTTTTGGTGGACGCCCGTGCCGTGGTCTGCTGGATAAACAGTCAAATTCTTTATATCTTTTTATAATTTTAGACACTTTACCCATGTTTTTATTAACAGTCCTCACAGTTTTGCCTTGATTTCTTATAGAAGCTATTAACTCGTAAATGGCTTTTGGCACTTCTATTATGAATGCTAATCACAGACTAAAAGGATTTCTAATCATAAGACTTTGTTTCTGACCTTTATCCTTAAAGCCCAGAGAGAGTATAAGTTGTTATTGTTGAAATGTTTTGTTTTCTTTCTTTACACAAGTGTTTCCAGACTTTTTTTTGCTGTAAGGGTATATATATTTTTTTACTTCAAAGTATTTTGTTGACCGCTGTTGATATGCATTCAATGATATGTTAAAATTAAAGATTAATGTTTGTTGTTTAAAATAAGAGTAGTTTCACTATGGGGAATGGCCTATTTTAGACAAGAGAAGCATAACCGTAAGATTTCTGGCAAGTGCTTTCAGAATTTTTTTACCCAGTAAGTGGAAGAGTAATATTTTTAGAAACTGTCTTAAATTCCTTTCGAATACAATCCTTAGTACCCAAAATCCGTCGTAAAATTCTCAATGCTTGTATTATATCACAAACATTCCATAAACATCACCATATGTAGTGAATTTGGCCCAAACAAGAAACCTATCCTTCCAAGACCAACTAAATACCCACCTGAATCCGAGGTGTCTGAAAAGATGGCTTGGGAACGTTCTAATGTAGAACAGTTATTGAAGTACTACTAATGAGTAGTTCTTCAAAGTTATAGAACATGTTATTGTAATCAATGTACCACAAATTTACTTATAGTATATAGTGTATACAGTTGTAAATATTAAAAAAGTATGAAAAAACTGTTTTTTTTCTTCTTCTACAAGTTCATTATAACTCGATTATTAAAAAGACAATATTACTCGTTATTTCATATCATATTGTTTAATTTTATTAATCTATTTTATTTTTACTTCTCAGATTTTATCATCCGAAGAATTGTTTTTTTCTAAATTTATGATTGTCGTAATAGTATCTAGTTTTACTTTGTTATACAGAAACGGGGTAAATAGTCATAGATTCCTATATTAGGATAGTTCCTTTATTCGTGCTATACATCTTTGACATGTGCGTGTTGAACAATATCGAACATGTACCTTTGGCCTAATCTATTTCAATCTCAATCTGCACAATAGCCCAGCATCATACTGTATTTTATTACAAACAAATAGTCAAAAAAATAAAAAATAATAAACAGTCAACATTTCTTTATTAATTAATGATTAGTGTTATTTTATTAATTGCATACTAAACACGATTCAGTTTTTACATAAAAATGAGTGATTCCGAATTAAATAAAGTAAATAAAAAAAAAAAAACTTTAGAATATTAACAAATTTAAGTAAGGTTTTATTGATTTTAGTATTGAGCCGGGAGGATTATCTTAATATTAAAATATCTACAGCTTACTAGGGACAGTAACTTATTTCCACAATTGGCTAGTATTGTCTCCAATCGGCTAGAAAATCTTTCCTGATTAATACGATATTAATTCATTAAATTGAAAAATTAACCTTGAAACGTTTTTTTCTTATAGGTGAAAACCCGGGAATTAAGTTAAAAATCCGGATGAAGGTAAGGTAAAACTTAAGGTAGAAATCCAAGAAGCTCTACTAAGAATGACAACTCATGCCCAGTGGCCTCTAAAATGTGTCGGATGAGGGACTTCTTTCTCAATCACTTACAACAGACGCGAGCTGTGAAAGGTGATCAACTCGGTACAGTTATATCTCAAGCTAGACGTTGTAACATAACAAGTATTCAAGAAATGAAGATATACTTTAATATGGGATACATCAGACAAAAGTAACATAAAAGCACGATGGCCATAGACTGGTTTAATGGAATATAAATTACATAAATAAAATAAACATAAAGAAGTAAAAAAAAATAAAAATAAATGATACAATTAAATATCGTAAACGGTAATACTAGGATTTATTTATCATTATTCATAATTAATAACCACTAATACTCAATATGCTAATACACACAGCTAGACTAAGATGGTAATAAAATTAGCAACAAACATAATACATAACAACCATCATTGAGTTCAGTTATAACATCGAAAGGCCAATTTTACATAATAATATAAACAATTAATACTAAAATTTTAACCACTCCACAAACAGTAACATATTAGAATTAAGGATAAAATTCAATGTTTTTTAGTGTGGAGATAATAATTGTTAATTGGGATACTGAAGGAGTCCTCGCCCAACCAATTAACATTAATCTTAGGCTTGTTAAATATTCCATATCATTTAAATATTCTAGCATATATTATCCCATTCACAAAGTTCTTTTTCATTTTTTTCCCTTTTCATATAAAATTTATAAAAAAAAAATTTTCAAAAATCAATAACAAGCTGTTAATCACAATCCGTGTGAATAAAGGCAAAGCTTCGAGTCGGTTGTGATCTATATTCATGAGAGCAATCTGCAGTAGGTTATTGTAATGGCATTGGATCGCTGCCAGTATGACATCCTAGTTTTATCCCAATACGGAAATGTATACAAAACCTGCGGAATTAAACCTATTGCTCTAGGGCCTGCGTGACTCATATCATGATAATATCTGCGATGGACTCCTCCAACCCTAAAATTGGAAATCCTTAAGACGAGGAAGTGGCCAACCGACCCGCTCCTCAAGCTGACTCGTCAGCCTGGAGAATTACAAAAGTGATAAATCGTAATGATCTTAACCCCATACCCTTGGCGCGTTAGGCCGTTCCTGGCTATGTTACCAAAAAAGGCTCGCCATTTCACAGAGGTCACCCCCACCGAGGAAGCACGCGTCCCTTTCCTTTTCCTTTTCGACTTCCTACCAGTTCCAATGTCCTTCTCTTAAACAGGAAATTGCACAATACGAACCTGCCCTGGATCTCCTGTCCTCCTGACCTTAGTTTAAATTACAACTCCCGATTTATCTAGCCACGTGTTTCGCTTTCCTGTGTTTTGTTTTGATATATTAGCATAACAGGATACAATCCAACGGCCTTTAACCTTGGCAATTTCTACCATAAACGGAATCTTAAAATAAAGTAGGATATATGAGTAACTTTAATATAATTTAATAAACAGGAATATAGCTGTTATTTATTAAAATACATGTATGACATTCAAAATTAGTTTCCCACCCCTATTTGCTTGGTATTTATTACTAACAATAGCGAAATATAAAAGTAACAATTACAACAAAATAAAACAAGTCTTTATGAAACTATATTCTTCACAAGAAGTTGGCAAATAAATCTTTGTACACACACACATATATTCTTTTATTATCAGCAATTTACAATGGTACTACAAAAATACATGTAGTAAATATGTGGTATACAATCCAAAATAATGACATGACAAAAACTTGGGTAGATGAACTCCCCATTGGTAGTACTCTAATGAAATATATACTATAGAAGAAGATCTCGAGGCCATCTTCTTTCAGACGCCTCAGAAGATAGCTAGGAATTGAATGGGAAACAAGTGAATATGGATGAATTTTAAGTTTATCATAAGAGGAAAAATATCTGGTTCTTGCCAAACCAGCGATATATGGGATATTAAAGTTATTGTGGATAGTTTATTTGTGACAAAGTAAGGAGCATTTAAGATTGTTGGAATGGGTGGATGCGGGAAGAATTCGATGATTTAGTAGATCTACATAACTCTATACAGTATGTGCAAATAGGTCTGATAATCTCAAATTGATCATCGCAATAGCAAACAACAATGACATAAAATAAACAACATATCAGTAATTATAATAAATACTAATAATCATACACCGAACATGATGCAAGAGGTAATATGAGGGAGGGATACTGATTAAGTGCTTAATTGTGCTTTGGCATGTGGAGAAAAAAACATATAATTTTTCACAGAAAGTGGAACAAGGTTCAGATTACTAACTGAAAATCGATTCTGCGCCCACGAGAACACAACCAAATTCTAACATACACACTAGGTTCCCAAACTATATTTCAGAAGACGAAATAACATTAATTTATTTTACTTTGATATTTTTTTATGGTTATTTTTTTATATATTGCAAATAAGACATAGAAAATGAATACTTAGTTAATTTATATTCACACCTTCGGTATGTTTTGTTTCGTATGTACGAAGACTCAAGTTCAAATAATCTATCCTTGGGTATCTCTTTAGATTGGTGGATTACAGAATGAAATAGTTGAGCAATTTCGGATTGAAGTTTCGAGCTGTATCTATGGTATGAAGCATAGTTTTTAAGCTTTAATTAATTAAATAATGAAAAACACAGAGATGCATAGACAGACATTTTAACTCTGACCTGGTAGAATAGAGGCTTTTCTAGTCACTATTAGCCAACAACGAGCTGACAAAGAAACGGAAGTCATCCTTCAAGCGGGGCACCGCGGCTGTTGGATGCAGAAAACGGTGTTGTCATTTCTCCTCAGCAACTTATAAGATGGATCTTAGGCCGGCAGTAAGATCCATTGATTCACAAACCAATTCTTCCTCTTATTACTAAAAGTCAGGAATGTCCTCTTATTTAATATCAGTGATACTATTTTTACTAATCTTCTCTTTACTCTATTAAATAAGACGCACTAGTAATGTTTACAACTTCAATTAAATAAGTAAAATTCAGTAAAATACTTTAATTTTTACCAAGTTCTCTTACCTCCAACTATATTTTTCTGTGAAATATAAAACATTTATTTTACTATAATCGAGTCAAAACATAATATCATTAAATAGATTAAGATGGTATGACATACTAATTTTATTTTTATTTTTTTATTTTTCTTAACATTTAGATTCCATTCATATTTTCAAAAAGAAAAATTAAAAATAATATGGATTTCATGAAACGGGAAATCAAATCGAAAACAAACTATAAATAAAACATGGAATAGAAATTTTGTTACAAAATATAGAAGTTAAAATTTTATTTCTGGTATCCTTTGGCGACTCCACTCACTGTTGCCGCACAAAATTCCTTTTTATCGATTGTAACTATCAATCGATTATTATGATATAATAATTATGATTATGATATAATGATGAATTATGATATAATGATGAATTATGACAGCTACAGACCACATTACTACTCCATTTCTTCAATGCTTAGCGAATATGAGTTATATGAAATTAACTTCTTAAGGCTGTTGACTTCTGCTCTCAGCTGAAGATATTAACAAAACAAAGTCCTGCCTTTTATAAGGAAATTTTATACTTTTTAACATACTAATTTAAAACTAACATATTCTAATCAATGAAAACATCGTAAAGTCATCATCATAATAATAAACAATATTACGTTAATTATAAGCATAATAGCGTATATATTCAGAACTATAAAATTGGCACTCATTTGTGTATCAAATAAAAATCAAGCATAGTCTGCTCTGCCTGTATCAAATAAATAATTCAAACAAAAGTATTAAGAATATAGGAGTAAGTTATCGAGACATCCAAATCAGTTAGCTGAATAGATATAAATGTGATGCGGGTCAATTAGTCTCGATTCGGGGGTGAACGAAAGGGTACATTAGTAGAACCCATATTTCAGATTTAGGTGTTAGAAGGAATTCAGAAACTTATAAACTTGGATATTAAATTCATTTATTACTATTACATTTAATGCTACAATCCACATTAGGCAAAATAATAAACGCACATTGCTAAGTTATAATCTGCACGCACGCCCAACTGTAAGTAGGTAAAGGAACAAGAGTTGGATGAAGCAATCTCTTGGACAAACAAAAATTTTATCGATAGGAGGTGCCGATGGGTACTTTTTTTTTTCTTTTACGTGTCCTACGATTCGTTCTAAATTATACGATAATGACTTCGTTCACTTTTCAGCCTGTCAATATTTTTATTCACACCGGGGCAAAAATGAATGATGATTTAAAATAAGAAAATATTTTTGACATAGATTTGTCATTTGGCTGAGGGTCTATATTTGTTTTGTGTATCGTTTTCTACACCCTTAAATTATGTACCGTTTTTTTTTTCACACTCAAAAAAGTAACATTTTGACACGCTCTCAGTTTGACGAATTTGAAAATAGTATTCTTATCAGAAATTTAATGGAGACTATTTTTTGTTATACATTTGACGTTAGGACATCCTTTTTAGGAGCTATATTGGTTTGAATGAAACAAGTAATGTTTTGCCTACAGTTTTTAAGATTTGGGGCTATATTTTTTTTAAACACTCTACTACCTCTGTTAATGATCGGATCGAAAATTTGCTGACAGTTTCCTTATCAGAAACAGTAGATATAAAAGCAGTAGATTATAAATAGACGTTTCCATGATCTTTTGTTTTCCCTAATCAGGGAGAAATTGAGTTTTTGTAACAATTACATCTAGCCAGAAACCTCATGTAGATCATGATCATTTTCTGCGGGTGAAATGTCTTACATTTTTGATCTACGAACTTAAAACTTTCCATGAAACTCGTAGGATTAGGTGATAAGAATGACCTTACAGTATAGCAGAGGCATGGTCAAAGTACAGGGAGAACTGTCCAGAGAATTCGCCATACAAAAAGGAGTGAAACAGGGAGATCCCTTATCCCCAATTTTATTTAATATGGCGCTGGAAATGATTATAAGGGCAACAAGAATAAGGACTGATGGTTGCATTTATAATAAAAGGACACAATACCTAGCATATGCTGACGACGTGGTCATAACTGGGACAACACTACATTCCCTTACAGAGGTGTACAAAAAGATGGGAGGATGCAGCAAATAGAGTAGGCCTAACGAGTAGTGATGTACGGCAGTGAGGCGTGGACCCTTACAAAACAACAGGAAAGGTGTCTGAATGCATGGGGAGAGAAAATTCATCCTGAGGAAAATATGGCCCAACCAAATTAGCAAACGGCTATAGAATAAAGACAAACCAGGAACTATGGGACCTGTACAGGGAACCAGATCTAGTCTCCTGCATCAAAAAGGGAAGACTAAGATGGTTGGGGCATGTCCATCGAATGAATCAGGAGAGGCTCCCAAAGATGGTAATGGAAAGGGCGTCCGGAAGGATTAAGAGGAAGAGGCAGACCTAGACTGCGGTGGCTGGACGGTCGATGACCTTCGGCTCCTGGGGGTGGCGGAAAATATCATGGAAGTTGGCTCTACAAACCTTGTAGATCATTTCTTGTCTTACATTTTTGAAAACTTTCCACGATGGATATATATATCTGTTAGATCTCCTCAGGTGCCTACCAATCCTTGATTTCTTGTCTTACATTTTTTAAAACTTTAGTATATATAATCCATGTAACCATAGTGTTGATGTTTTGAAAAAGTTTGTATGTTTTAGAACTGAAGATGAATGTTTAGCATTCGAAACTAGTATTCTAATAAAATAATCCCAATAGAAGTGGCAATTAATGCATCAATCCTAATTGTATCGATGCTTCTATTCCATCATGCGCGCGCACCTTAAGTGACAAATAGCAAAAGCGAAAATTTCCACTAAAACAAAACAGTAAATGTAACTTCCATCATTATTGACTATTTTTTACATGCCTAAATTTTTTTTGTTCATTCTATATGGTTTTGAAATTATTGATTAACGTATTTAATTTAAATCGATATAACTTTTTATTCACTGATTTATTACTTTTTAATAATATAAACGTTTTTTTATCAAGTTTTTATAATGCTCACTATTTATCTTTGCACCACTCCAGTTTCTTCCTTTAAGTCAATATATTTGGCATCATTCCAGTATCCCATCCATTTTTATGAAAAATTGCTGATGAATTGGCTAATTAACAATCAACAGACGTTTCCATAAAAGCAGGTTGCATGATGTAATCACCTTAAAATAACTATAAAAATTTAGATAATATAATGTCTAAAGAAGGTAATTAATTTCAGGTTTTACGTTCCTCCTCAACATCCTAGAGTATATTTTGAAGTCTTCTTCATTACTAAATGCAGGAATGTCCAGTAGTCCAATCAGCATCCATCCAAACTGGATCGGCATTCCATTGTTATCAATTCAATCAAATCTAATTGAAAGCGTCGGAGCAGTTGTCCATTAAGGCCGAAAACTTGAAAAAAAAATGATCTCGGTAGGTTGGTAAAATGCGCAAAATCTCAAGGACGGCAAGCCTTGTCTATATCTAATATTGTGCTACTTTTTGATTAACTTATCTTCATTGGATTTTTATCTTTGCGATAAAGTTACATTTCAGGCAACAAATAAAATTCAAATTAATCGCTGATATCGGAAACTCAAACATTTACACGTAATCTAGCTTCTTAGTGGACTCCGAAAATCTTACGAAACTGAAAAGAAAATGATCCCGTAACCTCCTTACGCATAAAAGTAATGAGAGAGAATGGAGTGTTAGTTCCTACACTTGTCATAAATTTTTTGTTAATCATACTAAAGCTTTCATATTATGCAAAATACAGTAAAATGTCATGTATATATTTTACAGTTACAAGTAGTTTATTGCTTATCTAAAAGCAGGCCAGAATCCAAGACTATACTCGATTTTTGTTTATTTAAAGAATACTTTTTTTTTTTTTTAATTCAAAATTAAGCTGTAGAAAAAAAAATTATATATATGTGTGTGTGTGTGTGTGTGTGTGTGTGTGTGTGTGTGTGTGTGTGTGTGTGTGTGTGTGTGTGTGTGTGTGTGTGTATACATGTATATATATTTACATATTAACCACTGGAAGGCAGAAAAATAAAAGAGAATGAAAAGATGGAGGAGTTGTATTGAGATGGTATCTGCGAAAAAGGTGTACATTATAGCTGATTAAGATGGCTGTGCAATCTAAGGAAGGAGACTCACTGATTACCAACGGCTGGCCTATAGAACAGGTTTGCCGGCTGCCTCGCTATTTTCAGTAGGACGATTATTACTCATTGTGTATATACAGATCTATCCAGCACTGGATTCAGAGCGACCTCCCGTCCGAGTAACGTAGTTAGTACAGGTTTTAGAAGAATGTCTTTTTTGACAAGTTAGGTGAGATTAGATGAATCTACTATAAAGAAAAACATTCTTTAAATATAAATTTTTTTAATCTTGTTTTTCATAGTCATTGTTTTTACTTTTTTATGTTAATAAGTTTTGCCAAAAATTCCTCTTACTTGCTATTTTCATTGTAAGGAGTCATATTTTCGTTTGTCGATTGATCTCATCGCGTTTTTGTGTATACGCCTTACACACCTTAAAATAACCTAAATCTATAAATTTATTTTCAAAATAATGTCTATCACCGTTTTGTTGCTCCTGCAGATTTAGGGTTTGAAATATGTTTTAAGGTATCGACAAATTTTACTTTTCTATCACTCAAAAACTCCTTAATTCTTTTAACTTTTAATCCCTCGTATATATTCGATGTTTTGACCCGTTGCAATGTAGTAGTACATTTAAACATTTTACTCATTATACCATATTGGACTGATTGTAGCTGGTTATTTATAGTTTTTCCTTATATCAAGTTGAATTCCAATCTTCTAAAATTACGGAAGACAAAGAATTGTTTGTTGGAGTTTTTTGGGCGTAAAACATCACAGTCATCAATGCTGGCAAATCGTTATAATAAACTAGCATTCCCCCTCACGGCTTCGTCCGCTCACATATATAAAGAACTTTAATCATTTTATCTAATAATTGCAGTTTTATTTGTTTATCGATAAAAAACAAGCCCTGGAATTCCATTTCAGCACCCTCAAAACTTAGGAAACGTATGTATATACAGATATCAATAAAACAAATATATATACTATTTAAGAGAAATAATTTATTACTTTAATAATAAATATTAAAGTAATTATAATTATTTATTATTTACTGTAATAATAATTTATTACAAATTAATATTTACATGATATACAGACAGAACCACATATTAGATTTAATGGTTAGGTATTTACAATTTTTGTTTTATTCTGCAGTTGAACATGTTAAAATATGATTGTGATATTTGACATAAAAACATTACAGCAATAACTACCTCACTTCCATAGCTGACAGGAATTTGTTGAATAAAATGAAAATGAAATTGTAAGGTAATAAGCTTCAGTTATTAGAACAACCCAGTCAACAAGGATTACAAAACGGATTAGAGATGTGTTCTGGGTTTGAAGAATATAACAAAAATTGTAAATACCAAACAATCAAATCTAATATGTGGTTCTGTCTGTATATCACGTAAATATTTATTTGTAATAAATTATTATTACAATAAATAATAAATAATTATAATTATTTTAATATTTATTATTAAAGTAATAAATTATTTCTCTTAAATAGTATATATATTTGTTTTATTGATATCTATATATACATAGGTTTTTTAAGTTTTAAGGGTGATGAAATTGAATTCTAGGGCTAAAAAAAAGTTTTTATCACTCTTTACAGTGTATAAGCTAAAATTTTTCAAGTGAAGTACATTCAATATATTTTTTTTCCAAAGAACCGACATCGGATTCGAATTCAGCATTCCAAAAAACCCTTAAATACGAAATTTCATCCCAATAGAAAAATAAAAATTCATAAGCTTCAAAATTTGCGTAACAACCAAATTGTAGGCAACTTTTGTTTAAATTGACAAAAACATGAATTACGGTTAGACGGTTAAACGTATCAACTTTATTTTTTTACACGAAATATAGGGTGGAAATACGCTTGAAATAGCTTTGATTTCATCATCCTATCTGGTTTCAAACTCAAGCTAAAAATAAAAATGTTTTTCGGATTTTCCAATTTTTTTTAATAGGTTTATGTTCATCGAATTTTACATTTATATAAACTGCGCGAAAATGAATAGGGATATTGCTAATTTTGGATTATTTACTTTGCCTACTATTCTTGTATTATTTTTATTATAAACTGCATTAATATTCATTAGAAATTATTATGTTTTTTGCTAAAATAAAATACATTTAATGGGTTTTAAAAAATAAAAATAAAACGTTTTAGTTGCATAATTTTTTTTATTTGACAGATTAGATTTTGGAAACAATTAATACCTTGTATATCGTCCTCTGTTAGCCAAAGCCTGTCTGCACTATGATAAACTAAAACTATTCCTCTATGAGGTCGAGCGTTGTCATCCAGAAATCGAAAATCTCGAAATGAGATCCCCAGTTGGAGGGAGGTATTCCTCAATAATTTCATGTGCATATCGAGCTGCTGTGAGGTTACCTTCAATAATATGGAGGTTGGTTCGTCCTCCAGTGTAAATGCCAGCCCAGACCATTACACCACCTCCTCCAAACTGCACTGAAGGCACAGTAAACTGGAGCATTGTACGCATTCCTTGTTCTCGGTAGACTCTTCGGCGTCTACTGTCACTATTCAGACAAAAACGCGACTCGTCGGTAAACATCACAGCATTCCAATTTGTGTCTTCTTCTAGGCGCTCGCTGCACCACATTCTTTTGAGCTGCTGGTGGGGAGCTGTTGCTGCAGGTCGTCTCAAAGGAGCATACGATGCAAGGCCAACTTCCCACAAACGATTACGAATCGTTTGTGTTGATAAATGTCTAGGTAAAACACCTTCAACATCATTGAGGATCTGGCGTGCCTATGAAAAGCGTTTCTCCTGGCAGTGATAACAATATTTCTATCCTCTCTTTCAGTTGTAATGCGTTGCGATCCACTGCCCGGCCTTCTATTTGCACTCCCAGTCTCTCGGAATCGAGCTAAAGCCCGGGAGACGACACTCTGGGAAACGCCAACCACCTCTGCAATATCAGCTTGTCGGTGGCCTTGACGCATTCTCACAATAATTTCGCGAACTTCGGGTTCAAGATGATGTTTTTCCTGTTTATTGAAAGTAAGTAGTACTGGATTAGTAGCTGGATCTGTAGCTATACGAGAAAAGCTGTTTATTTACAAAATGATAAATCTTCATGTTTACTATTCTTAAGAAACCTTGTTATAAATAAAAGTATTAACAATTGTTTTGACTTTGGTTTGTATTTTCAATTTTTTTGTATCCTACTAATATTGAATATATTGGCTAATTTAATTTAAATGACCGGATAAGGGATAAATAAGGCATATCCCTATTCATTTTGCGCAGTTTACATGAAAACTCCAGATATAAAATAAATTAATTTAATGCTATTTTTTTTTCTCGGCTTCTAGGGCCCATTGGTCGGAACGGCAAAATACGTGTTTAATATTTTTTGACCAGGAACCTCCAAAAAAATTGCAAGCCCTCAAAAACCGCCGTAAGGCCTACAAAAAATTCCTTAGACGCATGACATCTGATAATTTAATAGAGTACAAAAAACAAAAAGCCATTTGCCGTATTACCTTTAATCATCATAAAACTGAGTCTTGGAAAAAATTTGTAAATAACATAAATACTTCTACTAGTACTAGCACCGTCTGGAACAATATCCGAAAAATCAACTCCAAAAACTCTTTACCCCGCTTCACAATTTTAGTCAATGACCAGCTGTCCGATGATCCATTAAAAGTTTCAAATACGTTTGCTGATCACTATTCGGAAACTTTCAATTCCAGAAATAATAATTTCTCTGATAATGTGGACTCTAAAGAAATAGAACATGAAAATAGTACATTACATTCAACTTATTACAACACACCATTTACGATGTGGGAACTAAACTATACATTAAACACTGTAAAAGGTTGCTCACCCGGTCCCGATAATATACATTATAAAATGATAATTAAACTTTCTAACAATACTAAACAATGGTTACTGGACTATTATAATCACATTTGGCATTCCGGTATAATACCAAACACCTGGCGAGACTCCATAATTATTACAATCCTCAAAACGGGAAAAGACAAGCTCATTCCATCCAGTTACCGTCCAATATTCCTGACAAGTTGCCTCTGCAAAATAATGGAACGAATGGTAAATAAAAGATTGATGTGGATCCTGGAAAAGAATAATTTTATCCAATCGTTTCAATCAGGTTTCCGAAAAGGCCGATCAACAATTGATCAAGTATTGATTTTAGATACGGAAGCACAATATGCATTTGTGAAGGGTCAACAAATGATTGCTGTCTTCTTCGACATGCTAAAGGCGTTCGACAACGTAAATCATGCTGTCATACTTCAAAAATTATCATCGATAGGAATCCGGGGACAAATGTATTCATTCATTAGACAATTTCTAAGAAATCGACATTTTAGGGTACGGATCGGATGCCAATATTCACGAGATCATAGACAGAACAAAGGAGTTCCTCAAGGGTGTGTGCTTAGCCCAACACTTTTTTCACTGGCTGTAAATGATTTAGGGCTCAACCTACCTAGAGGAGTTAAGCATCTTCTATTCGCCGACGACTTCTCAATATTCTACCGATCAGAAAGCATTCTGGATATCCGACTAAAATTGCAAGAGGCACTGAACCGAATCCATCACTGGTCGACTACTGTAGGTATCCAATTCTCAACAGAGAAAACAAAATGTATCCATTTCAGCCGAAAACGCAACACACCTTCCTCACCAGAACTGTTCTTAGGAAACTATCCGATAACCTATACTAATCATCACAGATTTTTGGGTCTTAATTTTGACAAAAGACTAAATTGGGAATATCATATATCCTCCTTAAAAATAACTGCAATAAAAAAACTAAATATTATTCGGGTTCTCAGCAATACAAAATGGGGTGCCGATAGAGTGAGCCTACTCAGAATATATCAAGCTTTAATTTGTTCCAAAATGGACTACGGTTCCTTCGTTTACAGCTCTGCTCGTTCCCGTGTTCTTTCCAAACTCGATACCGTTCACCACGCCGGAATCCGAATCGCTACAGGGGCATTTCGAACAAGTCCAATTCTTAGCTTGTGTTCCGAATCAGGACTATCACCACTCTTATTTAGAAGACTAAAATTGGCAATAACCTATGTTTCTAAAATATACCCACAGGCAGGACATCCGACTTACAAATATATTTTTAACTCTAAATTTTCTAACTCTTTCAGACAAAAACAAAATTCAACTCTCCCGTTATCAGAAAGAATCTCCTCAGCTATATCTTTCCTTAAAACGATAAAAATTACCCCATCTGTCAATGATACCCCACCTTGGACCCACCAGCGTCCTCAAACAATGCTTGACCTGACAAAATACTTAAAAAATAATACCGAAATATCTTAATTCAAAGACCTCTTTTCCAGCATTATTAATAGCATGCCAGAATCATTTATAATCTACACAGACGGTTCAAAATCTGATAAATCAGCAGCTTCTTCTTTCGTTACAAAAGATTCCACTCACAAAATAAAACTTCACAAATTATCCAATATTTACACCGCCGAACTTAACGCAATAGCAGCAGCTCTCCACTTTTGCATGACCCTTACTCACAATATTATAGTGATAGTCACTGATTCGTTGAGTTCTCTGAAGGGCCTAGACTGTATGTATCCGAAACATCCCAAAATCCCGGTTATACACTCCTACTTATCCACACTGGAAGGTTTAGGCAAAACAGTAAAGTTTATATGGATCCCCAGCCACGTGGGTATTGTGGGCAACGAGCTGGCCGATCTAGCTGCAAAGGAGGCTCTCGAACTACCAGGGCGAGGCAAGATCGCACTAACTCCATCTGATCTACGAAGAGCCCTAGAGAGGGAAATCGATGCTGGATGGCAGTCAATGTGGGACGAAAGCCCTCCGAATAAACTGAAAATGATTTAAAAAAAAATGCCAAACCCTGGAATACATCCAGCCGCCAAAGTCGTAGAGAGGAAGTCGTACTGACGAGACTGAGGATAGGCCACACCAGATTAACACACTCCTATCTTTTCACAAGGGGGGCTCCGCCCAGGTGCAAACACTGTTTTGGTATACTAACGGTGATACACATTTTTCAGGACTGTCCTTTTTTTACATCGCGCCTAAATAGCTTAGGACTAAATACAGACCTTCCAACAATCTTGAGAGACAACAATGAAAAAATAGAATTAGTGTTCAAATTTCTGAAATTGAGTGGCTTGTTGACAGAAGTTTGACATAAAAGATAAATAAGCAATAAAATATAATTCGATATGAAAGATATCAATAAAAAAAAGATAAATAATACAATACAGATGTGGAGAATAAAATAAGAAAGAAAATATGGCGTTAATAACCTATGCAGTTGTACGCCATTAAACAAAACAAACAACAACAACAAGGCACAGTAAACTGGAGCATTGTACGCATTCCTTGTTCTCGGTAGACTCTTCGGCGTCTACTGTCACTATTCAGACAAAAACGCGACTCGCCGGTAAACATCACAGCATTCCAATTTGTGTCTTCTTCTAGGTGCTCGCTGCACCACATTCTTTTGAGCTGCTGGTGGGGAGCTGTTGCTGCAGGTCGTCTCAAAGGAGCATACGATGCAAGGCCAACTTCCCACAAACGATTACGAATCGTTTGTGTTGATAAATGTCTAGGTAAAACACCTTCAACATCATTGAGGATCTGGCGTGCCTATGAAAAGCGTTTCTCCTGGCAGTGATAACAATATTTCTATCCTCTCTTTCAGTTGTAATGCGTTGCGATCCACTGCCCGGCCTTCTATTTGCACTCCCAGTCTCTCGGAATCGAGCTAAAGCCCGGGAGACGACACTCTGGGAAACGCCAACCGCCTCTGCAATATCAGCTTGTCGGTGGCCTTGACGCATTCTCACAATAATTTCGCGAACTTCGGGTTCAAGATGATGTCTTTTCCTGTTTATTGAAAGTACTACTGGATTAAAATACGAGAAAAGCTGTTTATTTACAAAATGATAAATCTTCATGTTTACTATTCTTAAGAAACCTTGTTATAAATAAAAGTATTAACAATTGTTTTGACTTTGGTTTGTATTTTCAATTTTTTTGTATCCTACTAATATTGAATATATTGGCTAATTTAATTTAAATGACCGGATAAGGGATAAATAAGGCATATCCCTATTCATTTTGCGCAGTTTACATGAAAACTCCAGATATAAAATAAATTAATTTAATGCTATTTTTTTTTTTCTCGGCTTCTAGGGCCCATTGGTCGGAACGGCAAAATACGTGTTTAATATTTTTTGACCAGGAACCTCCAAAAAAATTGCCAACAAGATCCGTGAGAGACTGAGTGTGTCCTCCCCTTGTTAGTTAAAATTGCACTAATTATGTACTGTGGTCGAAGATTACGTAAAAGCATAATTCGAATATAAGAAGAAGAATAAAAGGCCCATACCACCTGTAGGGTGTTGATTATTATCTTCCTACTGGCAAAAGAATCAACCGGAGAATGCGGATATAAATCATCTATTTACCTTTGATACATTAGTGCAGTACACTAATGTTTACAATATTATATTATACAACAGTTGAATATTATAAGGCTATAATAGTTGCTACTGTAGGATTTTATTTTGGTATTGTGCACCGGGCAGCAACATTCTCGTACAAGTGGTAAATTTCCCAGCGAAAGGACTCTGATATAAAATTTGGAATCAAACCCAAGCCATGTCTGCAAATCTCTTGAAGTTTAACATTGATTGAATATATTTTTCTAGGCGGATCATAACAGGAATTTTTAAAAAATATGAACTTATCCTTTTTGAGTAGTGTATAAATTATCACGTTAAAATAAATTACTATAAAATTTGCAAAAAAAAACAAACAAAAAACTCAGAAATCAACTATTTTCGTATCCTCTGAATTTATTCATTTATTAAATTTATTCAACAATATTACTATGCATGTTAGAGTATATGGGTATATATATATATATATATATATATATATATATATATATATATATATATATATATATATATATATATATATATATAGCTCTTATTTAATAGATTTGTACAATAACAGTTATAATGGTGATAAGAAATACATTAGGGTTAATTTTTGCTGCGCATCATCAGTTCAAGAGTGGCCTAACCCACTCAATTTGCTATAAGAGATAAACGAACTTTCATTTAAAGACACTTTTCAATCTTTTCAGATAACAAGAATTGAATTACAACTAGAAGTAACAGAAAATTGCGTAACTAACAACAAAGTTTAAATGTCCTGTCCTTTCATAATATACGTTCAGAGAAATATAAATTGGTCTCGTTTCCAGCTGGCAAACAGCTTATTTAACGCCACTTTAAGAGGGTTCTGCTAATTTTTCAGTTCATCCTTTATGAAAATTGTAATAAATATAAACAACAAGTAAATTAGATAATAATTATTACAATGACATGCCAATATACATGTTTAGATTGAGGTTTTTATTTGGGCGATCAACATCCAGGTTATTACGCTACATGTTTAGAACTACTAACTAGTAGCAGTTCTTTTCTACATTAAAAGGTGTCTTGGCCATTATTTTCAGGCACCTCGAAGGATTTTCAGGAATTGAGTGTGAAGTAAGTTGAGAGAGATTAAGTGGATTAAAATTGACGTGTATACAAGTCTTTTGTAATATATTGGGAGCTTTGAACGCTTCTCTAGTAAATATTGGAGTTGTCCGAAACGACACTGCAGTTTTTTTTTTTTAAGTTTCGTACGTGGATTCCAAGTCGTTTGTACAGTTGTAGACCCAGGTAACGGATCTGTGAAATACTATTAAAGGATACTGTAGGACAGGAATTCGCAGGTTTACGACGACGGGTAAAGGATAGTATCCTATCACTATTCTTTACCCGTCGTAAAGGATAGTGATAGGATGAGTCGGGATGTCAGCTGTATACACCGTGTAGACAGGATACGAACATGAGGAACACCGGCAGATTAGATAATGAGGGGTAAATAGGATAAATAATGGTTTACTTTGAAGGTTATATCACTAAGATAGATTCAGATATTAAGAAAATATGCAGAAGCTAGAAATTCGGAGCTTGTAAAGCAGTCTCAGGTGCCAGACTCGGTCAAAAGGCTGTTATACGTCGCTCCAATGCGGAGACAACGTTTACAACGAAACATTGCTGGATAGTGGTGTGTGATAATCGGAATCCAAACTGATGATCTGGGGTTATATTATGGGAATATAGGATAGGGTAAAAGAGTTTTAAAATTAGTTTTTCTAGGATTTAACCCATGATTGACAAGAGAGAGGAATCAATTTAATTTCACAGATAATATTTTATTATCATTCAATTCTACGACAAGAATAGTCACATAGGGATCATGATTCTGGACTTGATTTAGAGGAACAGGCACATTCTACCTGCTATGAGTGCATCACCGTAAAGGAGATGAAGATACTAAAGTATTCGTGAACCTAACTTGAAGTATTTTGCAACTTCGTCTAAACATATCTTAACGGCCCTGAGCGTACAGCTCAACAGGACTTGAACATATTTGGAATTGAAAAGATCCTCAAATGATGCCCATATTTGCATACATAAATCAAGACCAATCAACACCTACGCACATCTAAGGCACTTTCGATGACCAGGTAAAATTGTGTATACCGTCCAAAATAGGTAAGACGTAAAAAATGGCAAGATAAGAAGAATTGCACATCGGTCGAGAAAAAAAAAAATGTTCTATGAAATGTTATAGTATGAAATAAAATAAAACATTTTTACTTAACACTAAACCTACTGCCATTTCATGTATACATATTTCTACCACAATAACACCAATAAGAGAGGAGTGGATATTGAAAAAAAAACACTTTTTATATATTTGTTAATAAAATTAGTAATGTCAAAAAGCAACGCAATGATTGTTATTTCCAAGAACTTCTGCCGATAATTCCGAAAAGTGTCATTTGACACGTAGTATTCAATACCACATTAGACTCATTAGTGGATTTCATAGGCGACATTTTGGGGTTACAGATAAAGTTCTCAAATATAGGTATAATCTTTACATGATAAATTTTAAATATCATGAAGTTTTAATTATTAATTATTTTGCAATTTTTTCTTCTAGAGGTACCATAACACCATGCTAATATTAAAAAAAATAAATAAAATATAAGGTTAATATTTATTTTATATTTCTGTTATGATTTTTTTTTGTTCAGTTTTTCTCTTTATGAAACTCAACACTTCTTCAATGAAAACTATTTTAGTACTTAATGTTTCGTACTTTATTCTTTATCTGTGATTTATTTATTTAAATAAAAATAAATCTTTAAATGTTTAAAATATTTCAGATATCACATGAATAATGCTATTAGGATCACTTCATTTATCGTCCAATATCGATAGTAAGTGGGGATTAAAATTGTATAACCAAGAGAAGCAATCAAAAGACCTAAAATTTATATCGATATTTTATAATATTAAATGTGGCTAGGTTGATAGCTTCCTTAAGGGTCTTGAGAAACCTTAATCTTTACGGCATTCTTTAGATAAAATCCACTTCCAAAATCATCAAAAGCACTCAGTTTTGGGGCGATAAAATTAAAAAAATTTATGAAACTGGACAGCTGTCACTTTGTAACCTTAAGAGGCCCAACATAATCTACCATCATTCGGAGATTATGGACTGCTAACGTTTCCACATCTATATTATGTGACAAAAGGTATACCACGATCAGTTTCGAATTTTTAGAAATTAATCTTTGTAATAAATCTTTTTTTTATATAGAGGTAAATAAAAAGGGTTCAGCAGACCTATAAAGCGATGGCTGTCCATAGTATGTCAGAACAACAAAAAATTCCATTTGCCGCTAAAACTACCTATATTTATCTTTTCTTGGGTCTATGATTAACCAGATCACAACAAATGGCAAGAAATCCGTCAAAATTAAGCCCATTCATTGAGTTAGGGTTGATAGGTGTTTGATTTTTTTACTATTATTATAGAATGATAAAAATTGGGTTTAATCTATTTTTATAATAGACCCATTTAATATTATAAATATGTCTAGGGTCCTTTGAAGGACAATTAATAAGCATCTTTGCTGTTATTCGATGTCATGCAATAGTTCCCTCCAACATTCTTAAACATCATTTTCAATAGTGATTAATTATAGTAATTTTTGTCTGCCCAATCCTCAATGCTCGTGCACGTATATTGTTGAATTTCGTAAGAAAGGATAGCTGTTAATTTTATTATTAAAGAATTATTTGCCACTCCTATTAGAATTTTATTATAAGTTCTAAAAACATACGAACATCAGCAATTCGAAACAGATTAAATATATTCTTTCTTAAAAATGAAAGACCAGAAATCATTTTATAAATTTATTGATAGATGAGAATGCAAAGCGGAAGGGCCTGTTAAAGATATTGGTGTCGAGTAAACTGAGGGGTCACAGAAAGGGGGTGAAACTATTAGGTTTTTCCTATGACTAGTAGGATTTTTCTCAGTTCCCATTGGAAACGAATTTAAAATGGGAATATAGGTAATATTTATCTGGTCATTTAAACAAATATTCAGATTGTTTTTTGAACGATTTTATTTCTGGCGATTTTACTAAAACAAAACCGGAGTACACAAACTTAACTGTAATGACTGTAAGCTTGAACTTGACCAGAGGACAAACCTAATCCGAAGAAATACATTTTGATCCCATATTACGACCCGATATCCACCGGACAAAAATTAAGAAAATTAGAATCGAATCTAATTTAAAATATAAAAACTAAGAATAAGAACTAAACTGTGATGACGGTGAAGCCAAATACACGGGAAAACTTAGTTGTATCTGATACTTTAACAGGACTAAGTTAAATACTTATAGGGTTTTGTTTTACAACTTATATCTGCTGAAAAATCTTCATTATAACGAAGAAACATTGCAAAAGTCACGAAATGCTCTGTACTTGGAGATCAAATTATATTAACATATGAATGCTAGGAGTAAAAGACCTTCTCAAGCTCTCATGAGTTTCTCTTGTTAGTTTCAGGCGAAATCCCCTCATCATCTTACATCCTTCGATCCCGAGAACCCCGCCGTGGCTCGATTCCGAGATCAATAACAGCGATGGCACCTGGTGTAATTTCATTATCAGTTCTTTGTACAGTTGGAACGTGAGGCCTTGGAGCGATGTAACCCTTCTCCCCGGAGCTTTCTCCATTAACCAGTCCATCTCCTAGGCCTAACTTTCTGGAAATTATTAATTCCTTCTTCACTGGATATACATTAAAAAAACTAACAGGATCTTACACAGATAGCCTTGTGAGATTCTGAGCAATTCTCTGAAGACATTCGAGATGGAGGAATTGAGAACTGATTTTTATAACTTCACATTCTTGCAGGGTAATGTGTAAATACTGAAAAGATTTATCATGTTATACAGATGTTATAACTTCACATTCTTGCAGGGTAATGTGTAAATACTGAAAAGATTTATCATGTTATACAGATTTGATCAATTAAGTTTAAATTGTCCGATTTTAATTTTGAAAAATAAATTTATAGCCAGAAACTGCTCGTCGTTTCCGAATACTCCAACAGACAAGGGTTCCATGATCCTAATGAAACACCAACGACTTATTTACTCGACAATAATAAGACCCATTTGGGCATATGGATTTGAGTTTTGGGACTCCACTAAATCATCCAACTATTTTCGAATCCAATCCAAACAATCCAAAACCCTTCTTAAAATCCTCAATGCTGCTTATTGTATCACAAATAAACTTATTCATAAACATCTTAATGTTCCATATGTTGCTGATTTAGTCCAAACCAGACACCATTCATTTCATAGTAAACTCCATACCCTCTCGAATCCACAAGTCTCCCAACATGCCTTACACTCAATTCCCGGTTATCCTCCGAGGCGTCTTAAAAGAATATGGCCGAGAGACCTTCTAATGTAGAACTCTTATCGAAGTGCTACTAGTGAGTAGTTTTTTACATGTTATTTACAAGTCATTATAGTAATTTTCTAATTTTCTGGAAATTCACTTATAACATATATGCAATATACAGTTGTGAATATCAATAAATAGTTTTAAAAAAATAATAAAGCTTAGTAAAAAATTGCTATTTTTTTTTTAATTAGTAAAGGGGTCTAATAGAAGAAAGAAGACTTTTATTATTATTATTATAACCTAATACTTTAAATTCAACCTATTCAGAACTGAACAACAAAGAATAAGCAGCTAAGTAACAAGTGTAAGGGGAATGGCACTTATCACAAATTTATAAGACCTGTGACTCTAAATTATGCAACGATGGAAACATTTTGTCTTTTCCATTCCGATCTACACTGCTTCGAAGCTGACGTCAAGACCTATCGACCAAACAGAAACGATTAAATTATCGAATCTTCAGTTTAACCATTTGATTAGTGATTCCAATATATTTTAATATAAATGTAACTTTATCAATTAATTTATTTCAATAAATCACATAACCGTTTAATTATTATTAAACAAATGTTCACTGATAAAGCCAGTGTGATCGAGCCGCCGCATGGCTTCCTGCTCCCACCACTTCCTCCTCGAGGTCACAGCGACGGAAGATCTGCATCCCGATTTATATCAGGGAACCTAAGTATTTAAATTCAATCCTTATATAAACTAAACGCTACATTTATTTATTTACATTTTATAATTATAAAACAAATTCCATAATAATTATTCTAATAATTATTGAAGGTTGTGTTGCGAAAAAGTTTCGAGATTTTCCGTACTGAATTCGACCATTAACAAATCACATTTAACAGAGAAAATTAAAATCGCAGTTAGTAGAACATGTCCTTTTGCATTTGCAGAGTAAAGAACCAGAAATAGTATTAGATGATGGAAATAGTTTTGGAAAAAACAATTAGCAACTATTTCAGTACGCTAAATACTACATACTAGCAATGAAGAAATTCATAGACTGCAGGATGATAAAAGTATTTCACAACGGTCAAACATTTATTTTTTAGAGTTCATTATATAAAAGTAATAGAGTTTATTAATAAAAGTAATATGGTTTGATGTAGAATATTTATGAAGAAAACAGTTCCGGAATGCATGATTGTAAAAATAAACAAATCCAAGTTAAAAAAATGTTTTGCGAGAGTGCCGTAGTTTGGCATGTATTGCAAGCCTTCTTTGGGGCTATAAAAAAAAAAAAAATGCAATATAATGAAGAAGGGTGATTTTCTATTTATTTCGTAGTTTGTCGGGGCTTAACGTTCTGTATGTATTCCAACAAAAACTGGAAGGACGGGTCCTACAATATTTATTCAGTTTGTTCGTTACTTAATTTTATATTTTTTTGCTATTTATAGCCTTTTATTTCATAGCTTATAATCCAGACCGAAACGTCTGCACTCCATTAAACATTTTTTTATTACAACCAGACTGCATAAAAATTATTTACTAAATAAAATAGTTTATTTATTACTTCATAAATGAAAAAATAAATTTGCAACTCAAAACCAATATTGCATGTTAAATATGAATGAACTGTTATTATTGTCGAATTTCCGAGGGCCTGCCTGAACCTCTAAAAATACATATGGATAAAAAAAAGGTATAGTGGAGCACAATGTACCGTAGGTAATGGATCAAGTACGGTTTAGACAAATGTAACCAGGTTGCATCTTTAGTTACATGAGACCTCAAACCATGTAACAAAGCTTAGTAATGAAATCGGTCACTTGAACTAATTTTCATAAAATACAAACACCTTGTTTGGTAAAGTTACATAAGTGGAAGATCTCACTTAAAACGAATGACATTAGACATAGAACTATGTTAAAGAAACTAGAAATCCCCCATTCCAGTCTAAGAAAGTTTTAAAATGAAACTCGTATTAAAGACATAAAGAACATCATGATTCAAATCAACGTAACTGAGATAATGTTAATAATTATCAATATCACTGTATATGAGTATGTAATTGAAAGATAAAATTAGAAGCACCTTTATTTAAGTAACTAAAGGCTTTTTCCTATTCTAATCTTAGAAACCTAACATAAATAATTATATTTGCACTGTAAATGAGGATATAAGGTTGAAAGGTGGCCAAAGTGCGGTTAAAAGAACTTGTGTCTTTGTGTGAAGGAATTAAACGTTCTTAAATGACATAAGAATTATTTAATAGTGACAGCATCATTGATGAGAAAAATCAATTTATACTCAAGAAATGTTCGCCTGAAACGGATATGTGTAGTAACAGTTTTAACTTGTAGCAGGTTGATATTATATAGCATACTCATATTATAGACCTTTATTAAAGTACAATCTGTTCAAAACAATATTGAATACGTAGCTCAACAAACATGATATAAATAATTTACTCTCCCAAAATATAAGTAATATGTATTTATACTTCTCAAATCTTCAAAATTTCCTTAAAATTTTCTAATCATAAAATTCCTCTAGATCAGTGATGGGCAAAGTACGGCCCGCGTGCCAAGTGCGGCCCTTAGAGCTAGTCAATCCGGCCCGCGACATAGTCACAAACAATTATGCATAACACAAAATTTATTTTCTGCAAAGCTAGAATAGAATGATTTTTTCTTCTCGTTGCGTCTTAATTACGGTATTGTCTCATGTCGCTATGCAGAGTTCAATGCGTGTGTTGCTCGGCTAAGTTCGGAACAAGCAGGCGCCTTACACTCTTTTAAAAAATAATATATTTTTGTAGGTTTTTGCAAGTTTTTTATCGTTGTATTATATAATTTGAGTGTAATGTGATAAAGTCAAAAATAAAATATATCACTTGTAAAACTTTGTTTTGTTCAATTTGTTTGGCCCGCCTAGACGTTTTTCTATTACATCCGGCCCTCCCCTTAAAAACTATGCCCATGCCTGCTCTAGATCGATCCCTATACAATTTCATAAATATATTTAATCCTTCTTGCAGGTTAAAAAAGCAGTCGACTTGAAATCTAATGTGAAATTCTACAATAGAGTGCTGGTAATGGCCAGTTTCTCCTCTTATGTAAGGAACATTTTTGGCTTAGGCACTGTCACACTGCCTCTATCGGCTCACAAGCCAGTTACGCGACAGGATGTCATAGAGTCCCTGCTTAATCTGTCGCATAATGGGGAGGAGTTAGCTGAGAAATTCTTGGCCTGAGTGTAAATATGTGATTTTTTTCTTCATATTTAATTACTTATTATATTTTGTTATTATTTCTTAAATTTTGTATTGTGTTTGTTTAAATATTTAATTTTTTCAACCATAATTATTGCTGAGATTTTCTTGTAAATAAGGCATGAATCTGAACTGATAGTACTATTAACTATTGTCTCCAACAGTAGCCGATTGTAATATACAGTAAAAATGAAAGTTTTAAAATTTATACATATATATTAACATGATGATAACTAAATACGATATTGAATTAAGTCTGAAAGATCACTTAAAATAAGCATTACGATAAATTATACATTTATATTGAAGGCGCAACTAAGCTCAGTACGAAGGACGTATAATAAATCAGCAATGAAGCTATTTCTCTATTCCCCTAGAGGTGAGTTACAACACACCGTGAGATCAGCTTGTAGGGTTCTATTACTTCAACGCGAAACATTCTACTCTGGGAAATCCAATATTCTTGGACAAAAGATTCAATACAAAAGCAAACGTAAATGCGTCTTCCAACATCTACTAAGGGGAATCTCCTTACAATCAGTGGTCCCAAAATTTTTCATATCTGGATTAAAAATCAGTAGTGTATCATGAAATACATTATAAACCGACTTAGGCGTCTATCTATTGTACTTAAAGGAGGACTTCAATATATATATTTATTACAGATGGGCCGACTAGAGGGTGGCGACTAATCGGCGACTTGGCGGCAAATAGCGCCGACTTGTCGGACATTTTATACATATACTAGCATCCCCGTCGCGGCTTCGCCCGCCCATATAAGTAAAGATAATTTCAACTAAAAATTAAAGTTTTATTTAATTATCGATAAGATTCTTGTTTTTAGCATGTGGTTGGACATTATTTCTTCAATGATTTTTTCACGCATTGCAATAATTATTAATCTAGTTATAATTGCACTGATTAGGTGGTTGAAGATAACGTAAAAGCACCATTAGACATACAATTTTTAATTTTAATGTATGAATTGGTAATCAAGATGGATAAAGACTACTAAGAAACTTGCTGAAAATAAACTGCATTATCAGTGCTTACAACAAAAGGCCCGTGGATCATATTTTTACACAAAATATAAAAAAGCAAAGGATCGACATTTTGATTTAGTAATAATATCTATTCGGCAGAAATAACTTTATTGATTTCATCGGGTTGGATGTTGATTTCGAACTATAAACGTATATGGCAATGTAGCAAACCTCGTTCCTGCCTCTCAACATTGTACATTAAAATTTTAGTTATTGTAAATTTTACCATTGCAAAACCTTCCTAGAATTATAAAAAATATTTATTTAGATGACGGTACAGAACACAATACTATACACAATCGTTCGATTTTCAAGCTTCACTGGTATCCAAATATTGCACACCATATTTAAATTTTTTAAAATAATTTTCTTTATAGTTTAGTAAGTAAATTTTATCATCGATTTCAAGCTCTTTTGTAACCTCTCGTGTAGAATGGCACTCGCCACCTATCGGTCAATTTTCAAACTTCACAGTTGTCCACATATTATCTTTTTTTCATAAAAAAAAATAATTAAAAATCAGTAGATTTTAATATTGCTAAACCTTCTTGGAACTATGAAGATGATGTAGTTAATATTTAGTACAGATTGGTTCAGTAGTACTCGCGGTACGAAAAATGGCTTGTCCTTTTATATAATAGTATAAATTATTATTACAGTAAACTTTCTAATTGTAAATCTTTCAAGATTTATGAAGATGATGTAGTCAAAATTTAGTTCACATAAGTTCATTAGTTTTACTAAAACGCTATCGTCGCTTACCACAAATCATTCGATTTTTAAATTTCATTGGAATCCACACGTCACACCACATATTTAAAGCTTTTTGGATAACAATTTAATTGAATTCAGTAATTTTATTATCAATTTCTAGCTATATTTAACACCGGATCATTGAAACCTCTCTTAAATGGCGCATGCCAGCTATCGGTCAATATTAAAACTTTACTGCACACCAGATGATATTTTCACGCATAGCAGTCATTATTAACTTGGTTAAATTTAGATTGATTAGGTGCTTGAAGATAACGTAAAGCATAATTAGACATCCAATTTTCAATTTTAATATATGAGTTGGATCATATGGTGATAACCTAACTGTGTAAAGTGTAACTTTTTTGTCTCTTTAAAAAGTATTATTTTGTAGTGAAATTCATGTTTTTAGTTTGTAAACAAATAGTGTAACTGTTAGTTTAGAAACCAGACAATTTTAACAAAGTGGGCTCCAGAGCCAGAAATGGCCGAGTCTCTTGAAAAACAGGCAAGTGATATGGAGGCTAACAACAGTGATACTGGGGATTGTAACGGCTCATGGCAACTAGTGGTAAGTCGAAAAAGACCTATTGATGCAGATAGTGAGCCACGAAAACCAAAACGTATAGATAAAACAGTCCCCATCCCAACTTTCAATAATTTTCAGGCTCTCACTCAAAATCCTAACCTAGAATCAGTAAATATAAGTACACCCGCTCAAAATGACAGAATCCCACCAATTTTTATAAACGGGGTTGAAAACTTTCCTGCCCTCATCTCATTCTTAGAAAAGGTAGCTGGACCCAAAACATTCGACACTAAGTCAAAACCTAAAGGTGTGACTGTGTATCCAGCTACACCAGATACATACCGAAAAATTAACACGTGCCTTCGATCAGAAGGAGCGGATTTTCATACTTTCCAGCTTCCTCAGGAAAGATGCCCTAGAATCGTCATAAAAAACCTACACCACGCGACACCTTTGAACATAATCAAAGATGAATTAAAAGAATTAGGTTATGAAGCCACAAACATAGTCAATGTGATTTCAAGATTCAAAAAGCCACTACCTATGTTCTTTGTGGATATAACAAAAAATACATTTAGAGGAGAAATATTTAATACTGAATACATGTATTACACAAGAATTAAAATAGAAGAACCACGCAAAAAGAGAAGCATTCCCCAATGCATTAGGTGTCAACAATATGGGCACACTAAAACGTACTGTAATCACCGACCAAGATGCGTGCGATGTGGTGAATTCCACGAAACCAGCTCCTGCATCAAAACCAGAGACACTCCCGCAACATGTGCAAATTGTGGTGGTCAACACCCAGCCAATTACAGAGGGTGTCAGACGCTGAGAGACCTCAGGGCTCAACGGAGTTTGAGAAATCAGCGTTCTTCAATCAACACTACTAGGCCTACTCAAGAACCTCCGAGAACACATGAGTTCCCTCCACTAAGGCAGCGCCATCACCGCTCGGAACCAGAGACGATTCCCGGACCTAATCAACCTATGCCACTACCTCAACCAGCTCCGGTCGTCATCCATCAGCACCAGCAAACCTGTACAGGTATGAGGAGGGGCATTACCCAGCCTACACCTCCAGTTGATAATAATTTATATACCATGATTCATGGAATAAATAACTTAATCCAGCCTCTTTTCAGTCTCCTTCAACACTGCACTGAACTAGACTATTACTTACACGAAAAAAGAATTGATTTAGCACTGATAACTGAAACTCACCTTACACCACAATCAAAAATTTACATTCCTGACTACACTATTTACAGAACTGACCACCCTGACAAAACTGCACACGGAGGTACAGCTATAATTATCAGGACTAATCTTAAACACAACGCTATAGACTTACCCATTACACCACATATTCAATCCACAGGAATCACATTATATACCAAACATCATAAAATCACATTCGCTGCGATTTACTGTCCCCCTAGGTACACCCTAACATCTTCTATGTTTTCGGATTTCTTCAAGCGGTTAGGAAGATGCTTCATCGCAGGCGGCGATTATAATGCTAAGCATCAAGCTTGGGGCTCGAGGTTGTGTACTCCAAGAGGCAAAAATCTTTCACATGCCCTCCAAGAACTTTCCTTAGACACTATAACCCCAAATTCACCGACTTATTGGCCAACTTCTAGACGGAAAACTCCTGACTTACTAGACTTTTTCATCACTAAAGGACTACGAACCGTACGACATACCATCAATACTAGCCCTGATCTTTGCTCTGACCATTCTCTTGTACATATGGTTCTCTTCGAAGAGCCATCTGAAGCACAAAAAAGACCCCCACACTAATAAGAGGTTATATGGACTGGGATTCGTTCAGAAATTATTTGAACACCAATCTCTCTGTTCCAGTCTCGATCAAAAACCAAGAAGAACTAGAAGAAGCAGTGGAAAAATTTACTCAAAATATGCAAGATGCCGCATGGTTCTCGTCTGTACCTAAGCCTTCAAAACCAGAGAACTTACCTAATTATCCAATGTACATTAGGGAGTTAATCCGAGCAAAGAGAAGGGCCCGTAAAATATGGCAGACTAACAGACTTCCATCGGACAGAAGAACGTTTAACCAACTAAACAATGAGCTCAAAAGGCAAATTAACAAATTTAAAAACACAAATTATGAAAATTACATGAACAAACTTTCGGCTGACGATGGAAATTTGTGGAGGCATACAAGAAATCTCCTAAAACATCGTGAGGTGTCAGCTCCACTTCGAAATGAGGATGGATCTTGGGCTGTATCGGATGAGGAAAAATCTGAACTTTTCGCTATCTATCTTTCTTCTGTTTTTAAACCACATACTGACTTCACAATATTGGAACACGACACTTTAGTACAAAACACATTAGATACACCTTTACAACTCACTCCACCACCGCCTTCCTTCAAACCCTCACAAGTTGCAGAACAAATAAGGCAATTACCAAGAAGAAAATCCCCTGGACATGACTTAATTAATGCTGAGGTGCTCCGGCGAATGCCTAGAAAGGCTCTAGTGTTCCTCACGACAATCTACAATTCAATACTTAGGACAACAAAATTCCCCATACAGTGGAAATATTCTCATATAACCATGATCAAAAAACCAGACAAAGACATAAGCAGCCCTTCGTCTTACAGACCAATAAGTTTACTTACTACATGTTCCAAACTATTCGAAAAATTACTGTATCCAAGATTGTTAGACATACTAACTGACAACAAAATAATTCCCGACCATCAATTTGGATTTAGAAAATTACACTCAACCACTCAACAGTTACACAGAGTGACTGACTACATTTCAACGGCACTAGAACAGAAATTATATGCAACCGGAGTGTTTCTGGATGTCACTCAGACTTGACAAAGTCTGGCACCAGGGGCTTCTCTTCAAGCTTAAGACTACTCTACCACCTACCTATTATCTTATTCTTCAGTCTTTCCTCTCTGACAGATTTTTCTCTGTTCGATATGGTTCAGGATTTCATCTATTCACCCAATTCTGGCAGGTGTACCTCAGGGATCGATATTAGCACCACTATTATATATACTATACACACATGACATTCCTCAAAGTTCAGAGACTCTTACAGCCACATACGCAGACGACACAGCTATAATTACTAGACACCAAAATCCCATACAGGCATCATTGAATTTGCAACACCACCTACAAGATATACAAGACTGGTGTAAACTTTGGAAGACACGACTAAATCATCATAAGTCCCAACACATTACGTTTACTCTAAGACACGAAACATGTCCTCCTGTTTACATTGACAATATCCCAATTCCACAAACGGACAAAATACAATATTTAGGACTTACATTCGATAGGGGAATGACATGGGGCCTACATATTAAGAAGAAACGGACATCATTAAATATGAGACTGAAACTGATGTACTTACTTTTCGGGAAAAAATCAAAACTACATATAAGACAAAAATTAATGACCTACACACATCTACTAAAACCTTTATGGACCTACGCATCACAAATTTATGGATCGGCTAAACAGACACACATAAAAAGATTACAAACTTTTCAATCCAAGACATTAAGACTAATAACACAAGCACCATGGTACGTTAATAATAAAACTATACACACCGACTTACAAATACCAACAGTTATTGAATACATACGGACCCACTACCGACTGTTCCATAAAAAATTAAAGGGGCACCCAAACAAATTCATCGATAGTATGGCCACATCGCTCATGCCGGAGAATACCAGGAGGAGACTGAAAAGAAACTGGATGAGAGACTTACTTTTATAGAAGTAAACCAAAGACAAGGAAGGTGTGCCACTGGGCATTATCTCTCCTCATGCCTAACATGCCAATTATGTTAATATCATCATTTCAGCACATCCGCTGATTGTCAATTTTCTTTTTTTTTTGACAGGTGTGGATTAAAAAATAAAAGTGAAAAAAAAAAAAAAAAAAAAAAAAAAAAAAAATATATGAGTTGGTAATCCAGATGGACTGAGACTATTGAGCAATTCTTGTATATAATGGACTGCATTAACAGTGCTTACAAAGGTCCAAAATTCATATTTTACACACAATATTAAACAGCTGAGGATCGGCATTTTGATTTGTAATAATTTTCATTCGATAGAAATAATGTTATTGATTTGATCTGGTTGGATTTTAATTTCTAACCATAAAAGTATGTGATAGTGTGGCAAAACCCGTTTCTAACACTCAACATGGTATATTAAATTTTTTATTGTTGCTAAACCTAGAACTAGGAACATGATGTAGTTAAAATTTGGTATATTTCACTCCATATAGCGGTTTTTATAACAATTTAATCGAAAAAAAAAGTAAATTTTATTATCAATATCCAGATCTATGTAACACTACCTTTTAACCTTTCATGTAGATGGCAATTGCCGCCATTTTTGAACTTCACTATTATCCACTTATTATTCATTTTTCAATAAAGAATTAGTTGAAAATCATTAGATTTTACTATTGCTAAACCATCCTATAAAGATGATGTAGTCAAAATTTGGTAGAGATTGGTTCAGTAGTTTTTGGCCGTTAGCGATCACAAACGAAAAATGGCTTGTCCTTTTATATAATAGTATAACCTTATACCGCCATATGTTAGAATCGTATAGAGCTAACAGATAATTGTGACTTGCAGATAATATACAAATAATATTGCGACTATAAATTAAGATATAAGCTATCCTATCTTTCTTGTTGGATCAAACTGCACATGGTATGCAAATTTGATTAAAATCGGTTCAGTAGTTAAGGTGTCAGCGTGGCCCAAGAACATGATACGTAATTTATATATATTAAGACTAGCAATCCCGTCGCGGCTTCGCCCGCCCTCATAACTAAAGATAATTTCAACTAAAAATTAAAGTTTTATTTGTTTATCGATAAGATTCTTGTATTTTAGCGTGTGGTTGAGCATTATTTCTTCAATGATTTTTTAGCAGTAATTATTAATCTAGTTATAATTGCACTGATCAGGTGGTTGAAGATTACATATAAGCACCATTAGGCATAAAATTTTTAACTTTAATGTATGAATTGGTAATCAAGATGGATAAAGACTATTAAGAAACTCTTCCGGAAAATAAACTGCATTATCAGTGCTTACGACAAAAGGCCCGTGAATCATATTTTTACACACGATATAAAAAAGCAAAGGATCTACATTTTGAGTTAGTAATAATTTGTATTCGGCAGAAATAACTTTATTGATTTCATCTGGTTATATGTTGATTTCGAACGATAAAAGTATATGACAGTGTGGCAAACCTCGTTCCTGCCTCTCAAAATTGTACATTTAAATTTTAGTTATTCTAAATTTTACCATTGCAAAACCTTCCTAGAATTATAAAAATTATTTATTTAGATGTCGGTACAGATAGGTTCAGTTTACCATTGTCAACTCTATTGTGAAATGGCCCTATACACAATCGGTCGATTTTCAAGCTTCACTGATATCCACATATCGCACACCATATTTATATTTTTTAAAATAATTTTCTTGATAGTTAATTAAGTGAATTTTATCATCGATTTCAAGCTCTTTTCTAACATCTCGTGTAGAATGGCACTCCCCACCTATCGGTCAATTTTCATACTGCACTGTTGTCCACATATTAACCTTTTTTAATAAAATATAAATTAAAAATCAGTAGATTTTAATATTGCTAAACCTTCTTAGAATTATGAAAATGATGTAGTTAATATTTAGTACAGATTTGTTCAGTAATATTCGCGGTTAGTGATCATTCACAAACGAAAAATGGCTTGTCCTTTTATATAATAGTATAAGTTATTATTATAGTAAATTTTCTAATTGTAAATCTTTCAAGAACTATGAAGATGATGTAGTTAAAATTTGGTTCAGATAGGTTCATTAGTTTTACTAAAATGCTATTGTCGCTTGCCACATATTCGATTTTTAAATTTCACTGGAATCCACACGTCACACCACATATTTATAGCTTTTTGGATAACAAATTAATTTAATTTAGTAATTTTATTATCAATTTCTAGCTATAATTAACACTGGATCATTGTAACCTCTCTTGAATGGCGCTCGCTTTACTACCCACCACATATTTATCGCTTTATAAACAGTAATTTAAGAGGAAATATGTAAATTTTATTATTGCTAAACCTTCCTTGAACTATGAAGATGATGTAGTTATATTTGGTACAGAATAGTTCTATAGTTTTCGCGGTTAGTGATCACGAACGGAAATGGCTTGTCCTTCTATATATAACTTCATCATCCCCCGTCGAGGAATTTTAACTAATAATTGATTTTTTGTTTATTGATAAAAATCTTGTATTAAAGTGAACAATTGAAAATTATATTTTTGATAATATTTGCACGCATAGCAGCCATTATTAACTTGGTTAAATTTAGATTGATTAGGTATTTGAAGATAACATAAAGCATAATTAGACATCCAATTTTCAATTTTAATATATGAGTTGGTAATCCAGATGGACAGAGACTATTAAGAAACTGTTGCATATAATGGACTGCATTATCAGTGCTTACAACTAAAGGTTCAAAATTCATATTTTTACACACAATATTAAACAGCTGAGGATCGGCATTTTGATTTTTAATAATTTTCATTCGACAGAAATAATTTTATTTGATTTGATCTGGTTGGATTTTAATTTCTAACCATAAAAGTATGTGGTAGTGTGGCAAAACCCGTTTCTAACACTCAACATTGTACATTTAAATTTTCATTGTTGCTAAACCTAGAACTATGAACATGATGTAGTTAAAATTTGGTATATTTCACTCCATATAGCTGTTTTTTATAACAATTTAATTGAAAAAAATAAGTATATTTTATTATCAATGTTCACCTCTATGTAACACTGTACCTTTTAACCTTTCATGTAGATGGCAATTGCCGCCATTTTTGAACTTCACTGTTATTCACTTATTATTCATTTTTCAATAAAGAATTAGTTGAAAATCATTAGATTTTACTATTGCTAAACCATCCTATAAAGATGATGTAGTCAAAATTTGGTAGAGATTGGTTCAGTAGTTTTTGGCGGTTAGTGAACACAAACGAAACATTGCTTGTCCTTTTATATAATAGTATAACCTTATACCGCCATATGTTATAATCGTATAGAGCTAACAGATAATTGTGACTTACAGATAATATACAAATAATATTGCGACTATAAATTAAGATATAAGGTATCCTATCTTTTTTGTTGGATCAAACTGCACACGGTATGCAAATTTGATTAAAATTGGTTCAGTAGTTTAGGTGTTAGCCGGCCCCTAGGCGGCGACACGTAATTTATATATATTAAGATAAGATATTTCTACGTTTAAAAATAGTTTGATTGAAATGAAAACAACCTTTATTGATTATAATTTTTATTTCAGATTCATCTTAACAGTTTGTTATTTATGCCAAAGTCCATAGACACAATATCTTTTTCGAGATGGTTGAATTCCAAATATTACAATTAACGATATAAGCTAAATAAATTAAATTGCCGACTTTTAATTTTTCTTAAAAAACAAAACAAACACTGTTACACATCGGCCCGTTTGAAAAAAAACTGAAGAAAAAACAACGTCAACAAAATCCTGTAGCTGCATGTAAAGATGGCTATAAAGCAATAAACTAAACGCCTCAAACATTGCTGATGTCAACCGAATACAACCGAAGCAATGATCGGCTTGGCCGACTAATCGGTCTTTTTGCTAGCCAACAAGTCGGCCAAAGTTTTAGTTTGCCCATTTCTAATATTTACCTCCCTCAGATAAATTAATTAATTTATATGGAAACGTTATTCTGGGCAATACAATATCCAAAGTTATATTTACTTGAAATATTTAAATAAAGATGGACTCCAGGTAACTGATGTCATAAAATAATTAGTCTCTATCATGTTTTATGTTGAGTAAAAGTTAAGAGTCAAACTGAATTACAAAAATCCTGACCAATAACATTATTTTCCTTCAGAAAACAAAGATAGTTTTTGTAAGTTAGACACAATAATAATAAGCTACCAATTAGGAAGTGATTTAAATAATTCAATTTTCTAATAACTAAATATACAGGAAGGCCTTCGTCGATGTTCCAAGGTCTATGACTCAAGACATATAAGATAATCAAATTGCTCAGATTATCTGTAGAGAAGGAACTTCAAAGAATCAGGGTTATACCGTTATGGTGAACTGAAGGTAAACTAATTATACAGCAATAGATTAAATAAAATACTTTTTTCTTTTTAAATAATTAGACAGTGAAATATAAAAAATTAGTTTTTTTATTATTCTGTATCGAAATTAGATACAATATTTTTCAAAGACACTGAAGGGTAATAACTCGATCATATCGATGTTTCAATTTCATAAAGAATAAAACTTCCTGAAAAGTGACACCAGCTTTAAAAAAATCCTTATTGCTTTTAGCTAATAAAATAAAAAGTCAGTAATATGCATAACTAAAAACTATTTTGTATTAATTTTTTATTTAATTTTAATATCAATGCGATGTAATTTTACTTTAGCATAAAACGCCAACCTCATGTTTTGGAGATTATTTTAGCATATTTCTATTCCATCGTATAATGAACAATTAAAACGAAAATGTTATAATAGTGCATGTATAAAGAAATTATAAGCCAACTATTAGTGAACCAGATGACTAAAAAAAAAAAAGACAGTTAAGATCTGAAGACTTTTTTAAACTTTTCTGTGTATAACAAAAGCAGTAGATTTTTTCAGTACATTTTAAATAGTTACTTCTAATAAAAATAAACGATGATATATGAACAAAAATGAACTAACCTTCGTTTTTAGCAAGCTGCTCTTCAACCTCTTTGAGGACGGCATCGACGGAATCAAGAACTTTAAGATATTCTTCCCTGTTCTTCATTATTTCAATTTCGTGTTCCATCTGCGTAGCTTTTTCGTTGAGAACATTCGCATACTTGGTCTCTTTGTTGGCGATGTCCCTCAATTTGGCAGGTAACTTCTCAGTGTTGCCTGAAACAGATCAATGACCGTTGTAATCAATCTGTCACCTCGCCCTTCGTACCTGACCTTGCCCGATCCGGCTCAATGGTCTAGCGAAAGGGAGACCAAGGTGCGCTAAGAGTCAAGCGCAATAACACTACTACTTCAACCTTTACTGTTAGGTATAATGCTATTATAATTAAAATATTGAAAGCTATATCAAAATAAATAATACTTGTTAAAAATAGTTAATACTAACAATTAAGCTCTAAATAATGCCATAAACTATGTTCTTTAGTTTAAAAGATTTTTTTTTTATTATGACAAATCAATTAAAACTGCAGAATGAATATGAAGATAAACTGACAGAGTTAAAACATGACATCATAAAAAAGATTTCCCAAAACCAATTACATTTTACATTAAAACATTTTTTATGGATTTATATTTCCCATTTTGACCTCCCTTTATTTATGTCATAAGATTCATAAGTCCAATCATGTATATTTAAGACATTTCAAAGTGAAAAAGTTAAGGGGTGGACTCAGGCTCCTATCATACGCCGAACAGTTCTAATAAATGACTAATGGGTCATTCCATGCCAAATCAACCGATTCTACATTAGATTTGGACCTTGACCTCTCCGATTTCTATGATTTTTGGTATAGCAGCTGTACTTAGCAAGACTAGTAAAAATGTAGAATATTTCATTTTTTTTGGCTTTTGATTTTTGAGTTATAAGCTTTTAAAAACTCAATAAACTGCTGTTCTCGGTCCTCACTCAGTATCTTCAAAATTACGCCATTAAAAAACTATTGCTCCCAGAGAGCTCAAATTCGCGGCACTCTTTTCTATTTGAAATGCCCTTTAATATGATATACCACTTGATATATTTTCGGTTTATTTTGAATTTTTTCGAAACTTTCAAAAACGGTTTTCGTAATTCCCAAAATTCGTACCCTTCGATTTTTTCGAAAAAAATATATGTGATTTATAGTATTACTGACTACATGTGGACAACATTTTAGGATGGGACGGAAATGGGTTCTTGATAAAAAAAAAAATATTTTGTATTTTTTTTAATGGACAGTTGGTCCAATCAATGAAGTATTATAGAACGCGTTTTCTGTAATCCAAGGTTTTTCTTTGGAAACATGCTCAGGGTAATTAGAAAGTAAATATACTGTAAGTCCTGGAGTTTTCGGGTCTGGGAACAAGAAGGGAGGGGGCGCGGAAGGTCTCTTTTTTTTGGTTTTGGGCTCATATCTCGAAAACAGTGCTTCATATGCTAAACATGACTATTTACTAAATTAAAGTTAACTAAATTTTCTACAACCTTCATTTTTTACACATTTTTCATATTCTATACCGCTTCCGAGATATACGCTTGGCAAATAAGAAGGACTTTTAGTATGTTTATTTTACCAAGAAAAGTAAAATTTATGTAACTTTTGACAAGTTGAAGATAAATTAGCATATATATGTGTATTATGAAGGAAATTTAATGTTGTACAATATTATTTATAAAAACTTATGTAGGATGGATGTTTTAAATGATAAAGACGGATGTTTAACAGAAAACATGAGGTGAACATTTTTTTATTCGAAAATTTTCACATTTGCCAAGCTTATATTTATCAAGCTTATTATATATATATATATATATATATATATATATATATATATATATATATATATATATATATATATATATATATATATATATATATATATATATATATATATATATTTATATATATAAATATATAAAAATATGTTTTTTTTATTTTTTTTATTTATTTATTTTTATTTTATCATTCCTGTCTTGTCCTTATTCTTACCTTGCTGCTTTGTATTCTTTTTTATTTATGTATCTGATCTTTTCTATACTGTTTTGTATATATTTTTTTTTTTTTTTTTTATCTATGCCATTCTGTATTCCATTTGTCATTTGTTGATCGGTCTGTTATTTTTGTCACATCTGTTTTTTGTCACTTCTGGTATTTTGTTCATTATAGCCCTGAAGAAGAACTGCAACGCAGGTCGAAACGTTGGCACGTATTAAAGAATTCTTCTTTGACGTGGTGTTACTTTGACTGCATCCCCGACTATCTTCTTCTCCGTTTATACTGCCAGTGCCAACTAACGATCAGACATATTCTGGAGGAATGCCCGCTTTACGAAACTTTTTTTGAACAAGAACAACTGGAAAGAAGACTCTCGGTAAAGCTTGGAGATAAAAAATACAATATCGAAAAAATTATCACATTTTTGAAACAACATTAGAATTAGTATAAATTAAAAAAAAAAATTCAACTGTAGATCCCATTAATTTTTCCGTAGTTTAAACGATTCTGTAGCTTTTTTTGCTTTTATTTGTTATAGACGCCAAATCCAGTAAAATCGGTTAGAAACTTCTAACGATGGTCCTTTTTGTTATGAAGATGTAAAATTTGTAATTAAAAATCATTCTTTAATAGGTACTTTTACCTAGTTTTTCTTAAGGGAAATAATTATTTTAAGAAGACCCTTTTTAATGTATCACATTTCGCATCGATTAAAAATAAACAACTTTTATTTATTTTTTTATAAGCAGATTTGGGTTATACTTATGTGAAAATATACTTTATGTGAAAGAACACATGTGATACAATTGCGCTAATTAAATTACTGAATTGTCACAGTCATAATTTCAATTAGCACAGAGAACTACTTCGATTTTTTCCACTATGTCGGTCACATTATCCACTGTTCCTTTTTTTTTCAAAAGAAAAAACAAGGTTTTAGTAGAACTTTCTTTCAGTTATTCACTTAATCATTTGAGCATTCATATTTTTTACCCAACGTAATCAACATTTTTGAAACATACTGAGCTGCATGAGAATTTAGAATAACGAACGTCAAATCTCGTAGACCACGATCATTTGTAGAAGGACTATTTCCCGATTAATAAAATTAAATAGGAAAGATGGAACGATATACTTATATTATAAGAGCATAGGAAGGAAACGATTGTCGATTCTATTTTATACCAGACAATCATCATTGCACGGCCTAATAACGACTTAAAGAAACACGGATGCGAAGGACTTTGCATTAATATATTGATTCATCCAAGGCGATCCTTCATCCTTTTGTATGATGTATGTAGCAGCGGCTACATATTTTATAAAATCTCCTGCAGAAGAGGGACTAGGTTCGCCGAGTCACTAAGGGCTTTTATAGTAGTCGACAATGGAGTGGATCGATGTGGGCGCCACCTATCAAGACCGATAGATTTTGCATAATGTATTGTCCCTGTTGACAGCTCGAAAATATTCCAGAGCAACGGCATTCTGGGCTTGTTATCGGCGAATTGATTATGCAATGAGGTCAGATATGCTCTACAGAACAGGGTGTTCAAAGTTACCTCATCAACCACAACACGATGTTTTATAAGAAGGATTTCCAAATAATTTGTTTATCTGGTATATTTGTCTCTAAGGCAGAGTCCCTAGATGAGAGATCAGTCTAACAACGATAATTTAAGTTGATACAGGGTTACCAAATTTAAAAATCAGACTACGTTCTATATGGAGTTGCATTAGGATTGATGAATCATTTGCCACTTATATTGGAAGACTAGTTTCGAATGGTCAACATTCATCATTAGTTCTACAAAAATATAAAATATGTTTTGACATTGGCACTTAGCAACACGGATTATATATATTAAATTTTAGAAATTGCTGATTGCTATCAACATGAATTTCCAGTTGACCTAAGTAGGCAAAAGGAAAACGCTTTTTGAAAGATATCAGGAGCGAGAGCAGACGGAGGGAAAAGAGACAAAACAGTTATGTAGATGGGTTGTCCTTTAGGTTTTCCCTATGTCTGGTTGTTTTTTGTGTTCCTACTGGAAAAAACATTGAAATTAGATTAATGTAAATATTTATTTTGTAATTAAAAAGTCCTATCAAAAATCTGTCTCTAGTAAAAAAATAAAATACCCACCAGTCATAGGGAAAACCTAAAGGACAACTCATCTACCTAAATGTTTGTCTCTTTACACTCAGTCTGTTCTAGTGCATGGTTTCTGTCAGAAATCCTTTAGATTCCTTAGGTGAGTATCAACATGTTTGATCGTAACGATAGTAAAAGCCATAGCAATATTACAATTATATGATATGATTTTTTCACAGAGAACTATGAATATTAAAGCGTAAAACCACCGAACTAAAAAAAAATGTTCTACGTAGGCTGGTACAGGTATTGCTATGTCTTAATAGTTAGTTGATTTAATAGTTCTGCAGGTGTGAAAAAGGAATTCAATTTACTGGAGATAGAAATCCACCATTAAAAAAATAAATGAATTCCATATTAACGTTCTTTTACTTCATCTAGTGACTAATTCATTTGCATTCGTTTATTTATTTATTTATTAACTGCTACTATACACGGTGTTCGGAAGATCGTTGACCAAAGGGGTATTTCGGGTAGGGAGGTTCATTTTGAACCTATTTAAGGTCACTTACCTATACACAAAGTCTTACGATTTTTTTATGAATTTTTTTCAAAAAAATGGTAAAAACAAAACATTTATGCCTTATAACTTCTGTTTACTGATATATCAACGCCCTTTGTTTTTTTTTTGTTTTTTTGCTGTAATTACTAATGCATTGTCCATGTAAAATAAAAAAGATTTGATGCAAAAAATAAATACAAAAAAAGCGGGAGATCGTTAAATCTTGTAAATGAAAGGCAAACAAAAAAAAAAGAAAAAGAAAATTAAGAACTTCAAGTTTAGGTTTAAAAAAAATATTAATAAGCGCAACAGCCAAATCCAAATTATTTTAAGACTAGACCTAAATTGAAGTTCTTAATTTTTTTCTTTTTTTTGCCTTTAACAAGATTTAACGATCTCCCGTTTTTGTTGTTTTGTTTTTTTTATTTGGTTTTTTGCATCAAATCTTTTTTATTTTACATGGACAATGTATTAGAAGGGGAAGGTGCTGTACCTAAAGCACAGTTGTACCAGTGGATATTTTTAATAAAGAGAGAGTGGAAGGAGGAAAATTGAATTGTTAGATCGGTAGTGCTGCAAGCATCTCCCAGCAGTTGCACGTGTGTTTTCAAGATTGTCAGATCAACAGTTTCATAGAAATTATTATTTTTAATTTTTTTTCTTCCAAATCCTGACCAATCCAACCAGTGATTTTAAATTTTTTAAGACCTACACTTAGAAATTTTCTAGGCAGTAATAATTCATTGGGTTGTCCGATAAATATATCATAACTTTATATGTTTTCATATCTGTTATCACTTACGGGTTTTGTGAAACAGAGCTTTCCGCACAACATGGCGTTAAGTTGTACCTGGGGACACCATTGCCAGCTGAACCTGTGGACAGATGGTTAAAGTGTCCACAGACACAACAGATTTTTCTCTTTGTTTATTAATTCATTATTTCAATTATAAATATTGTGGAAAAGTTTGTAGGTATTCCGCGTGATATAAAATGCCTAAATTTGGATACCTAGTATTCGTATAACCTTTTTTTTAAGAGGAGAAAACTCGCCACTCACTATTTATAACAAATTATTCAACTAGTGAAGATGGTGATTTCACAAATGTGATCTTGGCTGATCCATCAAGCGAAGATTGTAATTTTTTGGATGAATTAATAAATGATTATAAACAAGGTAAATAAATTGAAGATGAATAAATATATGTTGGTAGCTATGTTTTGTGTGATAAAGCATTTTATAGCTTCGATCAAAAAAAAAGTAGACTCATAAGGTTTCAAAATAAGTTAAGTTTCTATTTACTTTCATACGCTAAATTTATTGTTTTCATCTTCCTAGTCGGCCTTCTAGTTCAATAATATCAAGTCGACTTTTCTTGTTTAAATATTCTATTTTGTTTAGTACATTTTATAAAAAAATATTGCTGAAGTGTTTCTTTAAATATCATTTCAATTATCCCGATAAACCTATGAAGAAATTGAATGTCCATTGGTTCAACCACTAGTGTCCACAGGTACAAAGGGGGAAGGTACCTACGGACACTAATCAGTAAGTTACAAAACATTATTTTCTGTAAAAACAAAATTAAAATTTATTTTCAAAATAAAGACACCAAGGTTCGATAGCCACTTAAATTTCTTATCTGATGGTACAATAACCACTCAGATAAATAAAGCACCGAAAATTAGAAAAATTTATAAGTGCAAATTGTCCACAGGTACACCACATTCCCCTGATTACAGCAAAAAAAAAAAGTGATATATCAGTAAACAACGAAGTTATAAGGCATGAATGTTTGGTTTTGACCATTTTTTTGAACCGAAAAAAAAAAACAAAAAAAACCGTAAGACTTTGTATATAGGTTCAAAATCAACCTCCCAACCCGAGATACTTCTTTGGCCAAAGATCTTCCAAACACCCTGTATATTTCAATTAATAGTCCAGTCTAATTTACAAATAATATTTTTATTTATGTCACTATGTCGGCCAAAACATTAAGGGACATCAGTTTGGCCGAAATGTCAGTATAAAAAAATAATTACATTACCTGATGGAATGTAAAAGAGAAAAGGTCTATTCCGTTATTCATTATATAGTCTCAAAGCTTTATATGTATTTCAAAACGAATTTTATAAGAGATCTTACGATAGTTCATTAAACAAGTTTTGAATTTGCCATATGCAAAATAATTAAGAATTATAAAAGCATGGAATAATTTAACGAATAAAAATAAAATATAAGGGGTTCACGAGTTTTCCACAATTTCTTCATAAGCCTGTACAAACCATAATTTTGTAATATATTCGCTCGAAACAGTAGTATCGAAATAGATAATGAGCCATTTAATTTTAACGATGTTTAATTAAATTTAAGATTAATATCATTTATTTAATGATTAATGATAAAAATACAAAGGGCATTAAAAATGAATTTATTAGTCTTGGACCATAAACTTAACTTTTTTGTTCTTGAATGATACTAGATAAAATATATACAACAAAACGAAATAATTCTCATGACAATCACAATATTGCTGATGTCCGCCTTATAAACAGACAATACACTTAATAAAACAATTAAAACATTTAAATCAAAGGTAATATGATATATGATGTAGGTCTGGCAATCATTCCTCTTATGTTTGCGTTTCTGAAAAATCGAAGGGACCGTGGAAGACGAGCAGGTTGAACAAGGTATACAGGACACGAACGAAAGTGGCTTGGATAAAAACAATTGAATAATTTAGTTTTTTAAAACAGTACACCATATTCTTCTAATTTTTAAAATGATGGGATACTTCCGTAAAGAACTGTGTGTTCCGCAGACGCCTCTTATAGTTTTCAAACCTTTATAACTTTGCCCCTGAAAATACAAAATACTGTTTTGTACTTAGTACCTTAAAATTAAAAAAAAAAAAAAAAAAAAAAAATCCCCCCTCTCAAAAATACAAAATACATTAAGAATTTAGTTTGTTAAAACGGGATACAAAAAAAGTATTTAATCTGGTATTTCAAAACACTTTTTTTGTTACTGTCCAATCCTGATTGATAAAAAGGTCAAGATTTATTCCTCAAAGGGATTAATGTTAGTCCTCTAAGGCGTGCATTGAACCCGCACCGCTTTTAGGTGTGGCGGGCCACGGTGCTCCTATGACCCGCTTATTAGTGATTTTTTTAAAGGTAAAATCAATTTTAAAAATATATTATTATTTTATTATCCCTTCTATTATTAAATAAATAAGGGATGAACCTTTATATATATTATACCGATCTTCAGACTGGAAGATTGAAATATGTGTAAAAAAAATAAAAAAATGTTAAAAACACATCTTTTTATACATACTGACGTTAAAAAACAATAATTAAATATGTAAAATAGTGAATAGTTCATGAATATAAAAATAACTGTACAGTTTAATCCATTTACTTCCACTGCTGTGTAAATGCAACATTAATTTAACATTTTATTTTTATTTTTATAAGTTTAAATATTTTCTATTTCATTGCATCACCTTATTTAAGGTTTATAATTATTTTTTTCTATTTTTTTTTTCCATTGAAAAATAATAGTAAATTTTTTTATGATTCAATTTTAATAAAAGTTTTCATGAAACAGTATAATTACAGCATTTATAAATATATCAATTTACCTATCTCTGAAAACAAAAAAATATAATTTCTACAGGTCAATGTTGCGTGAGCTCAACATTTTCTGACTCCAACACGGCTGTATAAAAAAAAAATAAAAAAAATTAAGTTTCCTTTGTATTAAAATACCCTAAAAATATTTCTTTAGAAAAAAAAAAATCAACTAATTCTTGCCTTGTCACTAAATGAGCTAAAACTATGAAGTATTAGACTGTATTGGACTAAATACTGCTGATCAATTAGGGCCATATATGCCTCTCTATCAGCTTAGATACATTAAATCAGTACCCCTTCTTATTTGAAATATTTCATGATTTTTGGAATTAAGATTTATTGACAGTTACAAGAGATGTAATAAACAGTGGCAGGTAAACTTACATCATATTGTAATGGGTGACAAGGCACCGTCGCGTCCTTAAATATATTTTGTCAGACAGTGGAGGGCCTATTTTATCAGTTAACTGTTATTTCCTTTACTCGTAATTCTATGTAGTTGTGCGATGTGTGGTAGCTGCCACTTAAAAGAAACCTTGAATGAGCTAACCACTAACACTCAATTGGTTCCGCCAGATAACAATAGCATTCGTAAAGCATACGGTTGATTTAAAGTCGACTTCGCAACTGACTGTTACCAACATTCTGTTTCCCTTATGCAGTTCGGAAAGTACCACTTAACAGAACGGGATCACCGATCCGTGGAGTCCCGAGCCGTAAGGAGTAAATGTAGGTTAGCCTTTGACGCGCTTGGTCCGGCTAATTGTTATAAGGCGAATAATAAAAAAATAACAATGTCGCTATTCACATAATCCAAAGTTTATGATCTTAAACTAATGTGTTTAAGATAATGTGTTTTAAAATGAATTTGTTTAATCGAAATCACAAACGACACAATTACGACGAGCTAATTTCCCAATGAGGCGTTTTGTGTCAAAACCAGCTCAATCCATTTTTATAAAATTTACAGGAGTTGCAAACAATATTTCACGCTCTGCCCATTCAATGTTTCTGAAAAATTTAATTTTTTTTTTTTAAACCTTTAGTGTACGATTACAAATCGTTATTGTTATTTAAATTAACAGTAGGTAATGTCTAATTATTTATGAATGAAAATCATTTGGATTGAGCTGCTTTTTGTTTTTTTTAAACAAATCAAAAAGGTGAGTTGATTAATCAATTTATCATATTAATGTTTATAATTTATTGTTCATCTGAATGTACAAATAAATTGAAAATACCTAAATAAATTTCACGTCATTTATCTTTGCTGCAGCAAAAGGAATGAAGTCTCAGGAAAATGTGAAGTTCCTGAATAGTTTTGTGTTTCTTCGACACACTCTTTAAAGCACCAATTACTAAATTATAACAAACTTCACTTCTTACTCGTTTGAATGACCTCTTTGATGTCGTTTTCGATCTTGTTTCAGATGAGCACAAATCGTTTAGAAATCAACCGACACTTGGATTGAGCAGGTTTCTAAATTGAGAACGGCTGGTCCGATTTTAATAAAATTTGATAATTATATTTCTTTAGTACTTATTAGCGTATATTTGGGGTTTTAACAGTTTTACTAATTAGTGGGGGGGGGGGGGGGGGGGGGGGGGCTATATTTCTAAATTGAGAACGGCTCGTCCGATCTTAATAAAATTTAATAATTACGTTTCTTCCGTACTTATTAGCGTATATTTGAGGTTTTAACAGTTTTACTAATTAGGGGGGGTGGGGGGCTATATTTCTAAATTGAGAACGGCTCGTCCGAATTTAATAAAATTTGATAATTATGTTTCTTTCGTACTTATTAGCGTATATTTGGGGTTTTAACAGTTTTGCTAATTAGTGGGGGGTGAGGGGGTATATTTCTAAATTGAGAACGGCTGGTCAAATTTTAATGAAATTTAATAATTATGTTTCTTTCGGACTTATAACTATATTTAGGGTTTTTAATATACCTTCATTTAAAGTAAAGGAAATTAAATTTATAGCTATACTGCTAAACCAAATATGTTAAACTTCATTATTATTTCATGTTTATTTTTAGAATTAAATTAAAATTTAAAAAAAAATTTTATATTGAAGTTGAACTCATTTAAATGAAATGATAATGATCGTTATACAACATTATAAAAGTTAAGAATGAATGTTAATAACATATTAAAAAAGAAGTTTAATCTACACTTTTTACGATATAATAAATAATAAAGTAAAGATGGTAAAAGAAATCACGAAATCACATTAAAATTTTAAATATGTATACATGTTTTTATTAATAATGCTGTTAAAACCCTATATACGCTAATAAGTCCGAAATAAACTTAATTATCATATTTCATTATTATTGGCCGAGCCGTTCTCAATTTAGAAATATACCACTCTCCCCACCCCCAATAATTAGTAAAACTGTTAAAACCCTAAATATACGCTAATAAGTACAAAAGAAATGTAATTATCAAATTTTATTAAGATCGGACCAGCCGTTCTCAATTTAGAAATATAGCCCCCCCCCCCACCCCCCCCTAATTAGTAAAACTGTTAAAACCCCAAATAAACGCTAATAAGTACAAAAGAAACATAATTATTAAATTTCATTAAGATCAGACTAGCCGTTCTCAATTTAGAAATATAGCCCCCCACCCCACCTCCCACTAATTAGTAAAACTGTTAGAACCTCAAATATACGCTAATAAGTATAAAAAAAACATAATTATTAAATTTCATTAAGATCGGACCAGCCGTTCTCAATTTAGAAATATAGCCCCCCACTCCTCTCCTTATGGAAAAGATGGCGATAGTTCAAAACCGTTAACAATGAAAAAATCTTAAACTTAAATGGTGGAGTTGAAAACTGTTATTCCGATATTTATTTGCATATTTAATGGAAGAAATATTGTAATCGAATTACACATTTGAATAATTCATGCCTTGAATTACAAGTAATCGAAATCTGTAATCCAATTATGTAATCCGTAATTGAATTACATTGATGAATTATATTGTAATCGTAATTCATGAAGTAATTGCATTATAACATGTAATGTAATCCCGGCCAATTACAGTGTAATCGTAATTCATAGAATATATTTCAATTACATTTTGCCCATCTCTGTTTCAAACCCTATATCTAAACAATCATAAATAGATAGTCGACAACTATCTTTTTTAAAGTCTTAAATTGCCATTATTGGATGCAACAACAAAGCTATCATACCAAGATTCATTATAACCTAAAGCTACTTGGGTCACTTCTGATTGACGGTTGAAAAATCGGTCGTCTTACTAGATCTTAGAGATTGGAAAGTGAAGAAAATCCTCCATTGTGTATTAAAAGGGTTTATTTTAAAGATGATTCATTATTATTGATTCCCATGAGTAACATTCGGCTTTGAACAGTTAATATGAAATTAAAGGGAAAACAGAATAAACTAATATCTTTTGTATTATTTGATATTGCAGTATTCTAGATAGATTATGAACTGATTGTACAATTTAAAATAACGCATTCCTATTGCGATGTATTAGAGGACATCGTTACAACACACGGTTCAAGGTGGGTCCGCAACACACACAGCTAACCGTTGACCAAAAAAATATTTGAGATACAAACTCGTAACTATGTTCATTTCTCGCATTATAAAGTTTCATTTAGATTACATTACACAACTCTGCTTGAACTTTTTCTTGTAAGAAAACTTTATTCTAGAATTCTGTAGAGAGTACGTTTTAGACATGAAGTCCTTATTTATTAATTAAATCAGCGTCAGAAATTCAATGAAAATCATTCCAAAAAGCACAATGATGAAATTAGCAACTGGACAACTTGGAATCGTATCAACTTCCGCTTTGAATGAACCTGTCTAGAACATAAAGCTAAAAATTGTCTTTATTCGATTTCGATCAATCATTTTTAATTGATAGAACATTACGGCCTAAAAAAATAAAATAAAAAACAAAGTTAATTGTATGTACCAGTAAATCTCATGAACACGACAGAAATAATTTGTTTAAAATTTCAATGCCTAGAATCTAAAAAGTATAAAATAAACGGAATTAAAAAACGAATATAAAGAGGGTTGTGAATTCTAGAAACATTTAAAACTCAGTAATACAATCATATTTATTATATTATAATCATAATATATTACAAAAATAATATTATCGCTCCACATACCAAAATGTCCTCTAACGATTCCCTTAGTATAAAAAATAAAATGATCGAATGTGATTAAGAGTTTATATTTTACTTCTTTTGTTTGTTTTTCTTTTTATTTATTTATTTCTATGTATGGTATGATATTAAATCAGCTAGAAATATTACAAGCAATATTTCCGCTCAGAAGCGGCATATTATAATATTTTCTCAAGCAAAGTTGTTTTAAGAAAAAAAAAGTGCAACTGAAAAAGGGAAACGAAGAATAAACAAGACATATGACGGCAATGTGTAACCCTTGCAGAAAAACTTCATCGAATGGAATCAGCCGAGAGTAGTAATAAAACCAACGGAATGTTTATTGCATGATATTGATTTATGCGTATAAATATTGTAATCATGAATATAATTTACAATCGCAAGTCGATAGTTATCAAAAGATGTATCTAAACAGTTGCAAAATTTTAATCTCATTCCGGCTATAGAATTGCATACACCCGTAACAAATCTATCTTTATCTAAAGGGAGTGCACAGTCTGATATAGTGCTATTTCTCAATACAGAACAAGATAAAGAATTATATTGTCATAAATTAAAATGTCATAAGCCCTATAACGTAGTTTAGCGAGTATAATTTCAACTGAAACTATTAACGGTTCGAATCCAGGCTGGATTGGTTGAAATTTATTATGAATCTCGGCCTTCCCACTTTGGCCAGAACAAGTTGATAACATGTAGAATAATCCGTCCGTCCTGCTCTAGTCGGGACGTTAACATAAAGGACATTATGCCCCAACAAACAACGACAATATACAAATAATTAGAATTTCAAAGTAGCAAAACGAAAAAAGTTTAACCGCGTTAGACGAAAAGTAGGTAGACAAGATTTCTAAAGCCCTAATATACGTGAGGTGCTGCCTGTGACGGCAGAGTAACGTGAGGGAGTACATATATTCATCATACGAAAATAGCGAATTTATAGCCTGTGATCAGATATGACTTTATGGCTCATAAGCTCAAATGTGATTTAAAATGGTCAGGGAAAATTGAATTTAGATATTTTAAAAGCAGATTCTACTCAAATTTTACAGTAAGAACGGAAAAGGAGACAGGAACAATTTCAATAGTTATAAAATGGTACGATTCTGTTGTTAATTATGATTATAGTCGCGGTTAGGATAGCTCAATATCATTTCTAGTAAGGCAAGGCTTCACGTCATCTAGATACATAAATTATGACAACTTGTATCCAGTAGCAGTCGCACATTCCATGCATATAGTGGACGTGAGACGTCAGAGTATCATAATTCTAAAATGGCTGCCTACAATCACGGATCAAGATCACCTTAAAACGAGTTAATTGAATCAGATAATAGGAACCTGCTAAGCTGGCACGGCCTTCAGTATAATCTCCCAACTGACACATCCAATTAGCTCAGACCAAGAATTATCTAGAGATTGGATTCTGTGAGGGTTCTTCAGCACTCAGCTGACACTATACATTAGGCTCAATAAACTTTTCTCAAAACAGTGAATCATTACAATTGTTCTTTAGTCACTCAGACCATTTATGATTCAAATTACTCTTCCCACATCTATGATTCCTCAATCAATATAGGATGGACATCAATTCTTTGAAATTAAGCATGCTCAATATCATGCAATAAATAGTAGTTGTAATTTATTCAAATCCATTTCAGTTCAAAGGTAAACCTATGAATTAATGCTATTCTATGAGTATAATATTATAATCAATCACCTGCAGTTCATTCAGTTTCAGTAACAGTATTCTGGAGCACTATGCTGAACATTACTAAATTATTATTTTCAAACTGCTAAAAAAGAGTAGGGATATTCCCAATATTGTGGTATTTACATTGCCTAGCATTTGTGTTTTAATGCACGAAAATTTAATTCCATATTTTTTTTACAATTAGGATTGATCAATTAATAGTCGCTTCTATTGGGATTCTTTTTATTTGAAAACTAGTTTCCATAATACATATAATACATCAAATAAAAAATAGCATAAATTAAATATTTATGAATCATTAGAAATAATAAAATCGTTCAAAACCAATCCAGATTTTTGTTTAAATGACCAGAGAAATATTTCCAATAGTTCCATTTTAAATTTCTTTCCAATAGGAATGGAAAAAGCCAACCAGTCATAGAAAAAACCTAAAGGACCCTTTCACCTCAGAACATTTAATTCACTCTAGGTCCAGATTGCAATCAAAGTCCTTTTCGCTTTGCCTCCTCAGGTGAGTACCAATAAATTTGATTTCTTGTATTACATTTTAAAAATTTAATATATATAATCTGTGTAACAAAGCTCTGAATTTTTGAAAATGTTTGTAAGTATTTAGAACTGATGATGAATTATGAACACTCTAAATTAGTTTTTAAATAAAAAGAATTCCAATAGAAGTGGCAATTAATTCATCAATCCTAATCGTATTGATCCTTCTATACCATCATGTGTACCTCAAGTGACCATAATTTTTTTTATTGACACAGCAGTTTTTGAAAATAATTAATGCCTTGTATAATATCTTCTGTTAGCCAGAACCTATGCGCACTAATTAGGCATACTATTAATAATGTTGTCACTAATTTCATGAGGAATATCACTCCATTGATGCACTCAGCTGTTCAACTACACTCTGATCAACTGACTGTGGATGGAGATTCAATATCAATACATCCCTCATGTGCTGCAAGTGATTGAGGTCTAGATATAATGGATGGGAAATGTTTCTATTTAAAAATTTGATGAATATCTCTTCCTCTATGAAATGCTTTTGCCTGGCCTTTACCTACACTAATGATTTATAATGAGAAGTTAGCCTTACATCTTATGCCCCTTTGAGAAGACCTACAGCCAAACAGCCTGTTGCTGGCTGCTTAGAAGAATGTGGTGCAGCTAGAGTCTAGAAAAGGACACCTAGTGGAATGCTGTCATGCTTACTGATGTGTCATGTTTCTGTCTGTATGGTGATATCAGATGCTGAGGAGTCTACAAAGAGTAGGGAATCATACAATGACTCTGTTAATGCTCTCTTCAGTGGAATTTGGAGGTGTAGTGGTCTGGGCTGGCATTTACACAAGAGAAGAAACCACTATTTTGTTAATGTTAACTTCACTGAAGTCAAGAAGAAATTATTACACAAGAAATTATTAGGAATAGGACCCTCAAACCAGTGATCTCATTGGCAGGAATTTTTAATTTCTGGATGACAATGCCCAACCTCATAGAGGAAGGGTTTTTGATCGTTGTTCAGAAAACCTGGGAATTTCCCAACTGTCCCGTAACCCATTACGGAAGATCTGACCTGATAGAGAGGCAATGTCATAAGAATAGGTTGACTATGTCAAAAAATTTTGATGACCAACTAAGAATCAGTCTTCAAAACCCACTGGCAAAATATTCAACATCAAAAAGGAGAAAGGAGAGGAAGAAAACGAGTATATAGGAACAGCTCAAAAAATTAGGAGCAAGGTCCTTGACTCGACCGAAGGTGGGCTAAGTCTATGGACTAGGCAAGAATGAAGGTGTTAGACTGAATTAAAGATGATGTGGAGACTAAGAAGTGGTAAGCAGGGATGAAGGGGAGCTTGAAAAACCCACAGAGTTTACACCAGCAAAAGTGACCTCTTTGTCAGTGATAGTAATATTCGTAAATTGTGTGGAGATTTATTAGAGACAACAATGGCAGAAACTATAATGCCAAACAGCAAGTCTGGGGCTCCCATTTGTAACTCTGATAGCTAGAAATTTGAGGTCTGTTCTCCATAGACTTTTGTTAGACACTATATCCCCAAATACTCCAACTTACTGGTCCATATCGAGACAGAAAACCCCTGACTTACTTGATTTTTTCATCAATAAAGGATTTCACACCATACCTTACACAATCAGTAGCAACTCGGATCTTTGCTCTGATCATTCCCTGGTTCATTTGACTCTTTTGGATGAACCAATAAAAAAAGAGAAAAGACCATTTCTAAACCAAGGTGTCAGAAACCAATGGATTGGTATCAATGACAGCTATCAATCAAATTTAAATTCAAAACACTCATACCAATGCAACTAAAAGCCGAAGAAGATTTTATATTAATCTCAGTTGAGGAAAGACTATATGCTAAAGGGGCATTTCTATTTGACAGAGTTCGGCATGACAGACTTCTTTTTAAATTGAAAAATCTTATTCCTTTTACCTATTACCTGATCCTTCAATCTTTTCTTTCTGATAGATTTTTCTCTGTCCAACAAGGCTCAGAAATCTCTTCTATTCATTGAGTAAAAGCTGGATTAACACAGGGGTCAATGCTAGCTCCACTTTTATAAATTCTTTACACTCACGATACATATAGCCTTGATAAATTAATAGCAACATACTCTAATGTTACAGCAATATTAACTAGACATAAAGACCCCACCATCACATCATTAACTCTTCAACACCATTTAACAATGCTATAAGACTGGTTAAAAAAATGTAAAATAAAACTAAATTATACCAATTACAGCACATCACCTATACACTCAAACAGAACACTTGTCCAACTGTCTTCATCGACAATCAACCCATAACACAGACAAACGAAATTCATTACTTAGGACTTACATTCAATAGCAGAATGGTCTGGGCCAACATGTGACACAAAAATATCTTAGTCTAAACAAGAGACTAAAACTTTTGTATCCAATACTTCATACATAGTCGACATTAAAACCCAGACAACCACTAAATACATACATTTATTTACTTAAACCCATATGAATATACACCACACAAATAAAAAGGGCTGCAAAAAATGTGCACCTTAAAAAAATGCAAATATTCCAATCAAAAATACTCAGACTAATGACTGAATCGCCTTGGTACATTTCAAACCACACACCACTCAGATTTACAAGTACCCACAGTAAACGAACATATACATAACCTTTATAGGCGATTTCATGACAGACTTAATTGACATAACATACTCATTAATGAGATGGCCATGACTGACATACCTGGAAATACTCTCAGAAGGCTTAAAAGAAGCTAGATGAGAGATTTGCTCAAATAAATCTTTTTTTTTTTTTATTCATGCCAGGAGGAAGTACTGTTGAGCGTTATTCTCCCACATGCCCCTAATACTTGTATTATTCCAATATGAGCAAATTCACTTAATTTTACTCCAATAACAGAAGTGAAGACATAATTGAAAGAGAGAAAAAAAAATGTAATTAATATAACTTATCAATAATTATTATTTTTAGGATTGATGAATTAATTGTCACTTCTATTGGAATTATTTTATTAGAGAACTACTACTCGAATACATCTTCAGTTCTAAAACATACAATATTTTCAACACATCAGCACTATGTTACATGGATTATATATACTAAAGTTTTCAAAAATGTAATACAAGAAATATTGGTACTCACCTGAGGAGATCTAACAGATATTTGAAATATATCCATCATGGAAGGGGGAAGGGCCAGGCAATTTAAATTTTTAGGATTTTTATTTTGGTATTTCCCCTATGACTCATTGGATTTTTTCCGTTCCAATTGGAAACAAATTTAAAATGGGGCTATTGGAAATGTTTATCTGGTCATTTAAACAAGAGTCTGGATTGGTTTTAAACAATTTTATTATTTCTAATGATTCGTAAATATTTTTATTTTTAATTAGAATATTTGTATTTTTTTTAACATGTAATCCAGCATGCACAATTGATATATCCTTCCAAGTTTAAAACTCACTTAAAAAAAAAAAAAGGCTAGTATTTTTTCTTTCAGAATAATTAAGGAGTATTATTGTAAGAAAGGTGAAATAAATTTATAAACATGCACTTAAGAACAACTTACTGTATCAAATAAGTTAAGGAAGGATTTAAACATAATAATAATATTCCAAAAATATGGCTTACCTTTCATGTGTTTTCTAACAGGAAGAATGAATGGCAGCTTTGCGTCTCTAATTAAATCTGGATAGTAAAATGAACCAATAGTAATAACATCAGCAGGAAGATCATGGATCAATGTATGAAAATGGTTGTATCTTTCAATGATTTCAGCTCCTTCAGCTGTAGGTATCAGTGTCTTGTGTGTCTCTAAAATAGGAAATTATCTTTAAAAAATCAACACTCAATAAAAAAGAGATAAAACTACAAGAGTTCAATAAACCTAAATATTGGAGAGAAAGGATAATTAACCACCTTTAAATTTCAAAAATATTTTGAAAAACAAAATAATGGATCTTACATTTTTAACTTTTGTCTTTTTATGACGTATACAAATTTTCAATAACATCAAATTGCGACAAATGTTAATAGGAAAAGTGACAATTTTAACTTTATCATTTATATATATCATTTTCTGTGGGCATATATAAGTCAGTTTGTGTTTGCATAAATAAATGCAGGACTAAATAAACAAGAAAGAATGTTGGTGAAGATAAAAGATATAATTACAGTTATTAAAAGAGGAAGCCTGGAACTTAACACTGTTACTAAATGCACTATACTGATCAGTGTTGCCACTTAACACTTTATTTAATAACAAGAACATAAATAGGGGAAGTAGTGGATACATAACACTTTATTTAATAACAAGAACATAAATAGGGGAAGTAGTGGATACATAAAATAATAATAACAAAATAAAACGAAAAATAGATCATTAAAGGGGATATTTTACTATATTGTTTCATGGCTGTGTCCTAACTGAAAAAAAAAAAATTTAAGGCCTCAAAACAAGAAATATAAATTATGTGAAGGTTTGTATATTAAAGCTTTGAGATATCTGAAGATTTTCATTTTCATAAATCATTATTATAAGAAAAAAAAAATTAATAATGCCTTCCAATTACTTTATAATATAAATTAATGAGATTTATAAGTAAATAAATAAATATAAAAAGTACAATTAAAACTTTGATCTTCTTAATATTTAATATCTTTGAGATAGTTGATTCTGGATAAGAATAGAACTGGCCTCTTAAAAAGTTAAATTATAATAAGCTGTAATATACTTATATTAAATTATAAGGAATGCTGATATGATGGATTTATGCAAGGAATGATGGTCAATGTAAGCAGAATAGGTCTTGGAATACTTTTCTACATCTTTGATTTACCATTAAAAAAATAAAATAAAATAAGTAAATATATGATAGGAATACGATGGGTAAAATAGTGATTGGCCAAACAAATACTGATAACTTACCTTGCAAAACATTTGCCATTATCTTGCATGAAGAAACTGTAAGTAAACTAGAAGAAGAAATCACAATGTATATTTTGCTGACAGATAGGATTCACAAAATGTTAGTAATATTAGTGTCAAAGGTAATATTAGTGGCAAGATAAAATAAAACATTGTAAGAAAAGCAAATGCAAATTTGTATGTACATATGTATACATCCCTCTCCAATACATATTTCAACTTGAGATTGGAATCAACATCCTAGTACTGATAATAATATCCCACTGAGCTAGCCTATTTTACTTATGGTTCCATAGAAAATGGAATACATGAAAGTAATAAATTACTAACGATAAAAGAGGAAGAAAATGTATGTACAGGCTATATTTCATGCTTAATGCATATTAATCAACTTTTCAAAAATTCACATGTATTAGAAATTACAGGCATTAAATTTTTCTATATATTAAAAAGAAGAAAACTTTTCTATAAATTAGAAAAGTTTAAATTTACAACTGTATACAAATAAAATAAAAATACTTCTAGCAAATGAGATAATAATGTTCGCAACATATCAATTTCTTGTAAGAAACTATCTATCCATAGATCACACTTCGATTAAAGTTCAATATTAGAAGGTCCTGCGGCCATCTTCTTTTTAGAAGCTTCAGAGGGATGTCTGGAATATAATTGGAAGAGAGTTGAGAAGTGGATTTGAATGGTTATGGAGGAATAAATGAAAGGATATTTGGATAGAGCTAAGTCAGAAATGTATGGTGCATTAAGATCACCCCATATGCCTGAAAAGCCAAGGAAGGGGAAAAAAAGGAAAAAAAAAAAAGAAAGAAAAAAAAAGGTATATTAAGATCGTTATGGATAAGTTTGTTTGTGAAAAAATAAGGAGCAATGAGGATTTTTCTAAGGATTTTGGATTGTAAGGAATCGATATGAGATGAATTAGATGGTTTAGTGAAGCCCTTAAGCTCAACACTAAATAGGTTTAATTAATATCATGTAAACGAGTATTTTGTAATAAATCAAAAGGTTAAAATGTTTGTCTTCATGCACTCATGTACATGTTCTTTCTTCCAAAATATATTATATATTTAAATGCATAGGCATTATATTACATTATATACACGCACGCACGCACGCACGCACGCACGCACGCACGCACGCACGCACGCACGCACGCACGCACGCACGCCACGCACCACGCACGCACGCACGCACGCACGCACGCACGCACGCACGCACGCACGCACGCACGCACGCACGCACGCACGCACGCACGCACGCACGCACGCACGCACACACACACACTATATAGGCATATATATTAAATGCTTAATACAGGCTTAAATGTTTAATTTTTTTTAATTGATTTGACAAGTAAAACAAGATGCATTTAATCTAACAATGCAGAAGACACATAATAACAGAAGAAACAATACTGTGAATTATGAAGTAATAAATAATAAGACTATAAATAGGTCTATATTTTTTTAATTATTTATTCATAGTTCAAATAAAATTTTTTTTTTAATAATTTCACAATACATACTGAATTGTTCTTCGAGATAGTTGATAATTTTAGCAGAATCAACAATGATTTTGTCTCCATCCTTGATCACTGGAACTTCTCCTCTAGGATTAAGATCCAAGAAAGACGTTTTATACTGATCTCCTGTAGCAATATTGACAAATACTGTCTTGTATTTAATACCCCTTTCATTTAATACAAAGAGAACCTGTAAAAAAAAAAAAAGAAAGTATGATGTAATACCAAAATTAATCACTATTCTCAATTATTTTAGTACAAAATGATTTATGAAAAGATAAAAAAAAAATGAAAAATTTAAAGAGTTCACATACTATACATTATTCTATAGATTAAGATTACTTTTATTTAAAAAGTACGTGTAACTGAGTAGTGGAGACTGATGTACCCGTCGAGGTGATACAAACCAATAGTATTGGAGGATTAAATTCCCAATATTTAGTGTTCTTTGGGTATGTGTAGCAAAATACGGAAAAAGATTTTTGTTTCAAGGTACAACAGTGCTCTTTGCTGTTCATACTGGGAGTTTTATTTAATTACTACATTAATATAAGTTATCGTCCCTAGTGACACAATAGCCCCATCTATTGATGTCTGACTTGTTTATCAGATTATTTATTGGATTCTAACCAAATTAACGTGTGAAACCAATTCTATCTTAAAGTGGTGGCAATTAGGTGATTAGTAATAATGCAGACCTGTGAATAAATTGATTTAATGATATCAAGCTAACAATCACTATACTGTTATGACTGACCTATTTTGGGTCAACACACAATTTACATATCACATCAATTACAATTTGTGGGTACTGAGCTATATAGTCCTCATGTCTTGAGTCATGGGTACCATCTCTTCCAGATATTCATCAGTCGGCCTCTTCAGGCTCGTCCATCTTTCCACCCTCCAGCATCTCGCCACTTTTCTCATCTCCAACTCTTTATCTCACTGTTTGCCAAACTGTGTTTCTTCTCTTCCTGGGCCATCCTTATAGACGCTATTTTCTACAACTAGCTTTTGCTTTCCTTTGTTTGGATATATATTTTTTTTCTTTTTTCAAAAACTTTTCGTGTGTCCAGGGACACTTTTGCCACCAAAATACTATCAGATACCAAGGCAGTTCCTCATTGGCCAGGGTCAGTCCCTGCATTTAGGGCTTAACTCCTCATAATACGGACATGATTGCCGCCCCTCTTTTGCCTATATTAATTATTAATATAACTTCATAATTGTGTACCCACCATACACTACATCCTTTACAGCAACTGTTATTGCTTGAAACAGTGGAAATTCAAATATAAACAATACAACAATCAAACACCACAAAACAAAAGAATAGGTATTTGTATTTTTCATCAATTTTGTGTTGTTTTTTTTTTAGCGTTTTGTCATTTGACAAAAAATAAACTTTAACAACATTATAATAGAATTAGAGACTTGAACAACAAACTAAAAAACTTATAAAAAAAGTTGAATACAAGAAAGAAGAGTGTCTTTTATAATTTCATATCGTATTTATCAAATGGACGGTCGAATGACTTCTCTTGAAATCAGTCACCTATCGACCAAGCAGGGAGTACAGCAATGATGTCCATGAGTCAATTGTGTCTGGACCAACAACTAAAGGGAAACAAATGATTTTTTTACCCTTCTTTCTCAGATAGCTCAGATGGTATTCTGTTGGAGAAAGCTCCTAACAGTTACAGCAGTGGCCATCTAAGACGGATACAAGTCATTTGATTCCTTCCTTTCATTTTCAGGTACATATTCTGCAAAATAAAGTATGAAAAAAATATGTTTTCAATGTACAAGACCCTCATAACAGGTCATTAGGAAAAAGTGTAACCAACTCAGTCCACATTCCCCTGGGCACCTTCCCAAGGGGTATCTAATAGTGCACTAGAGCAAACAATCAATCACTTACCTTTAAAAAAATGATAGGAAACAATATTCTTGGGTAGTGAAAATAAAAATAAAAAAATCAGATTTCAGTAAACTCAAAGATGCTCTTCTCAGCAGAGATGAAAGTACACTGACAGATTTACAACCAAACACGAATAACTTAACTTGCAAAATAAATAGTTTTAATGTAACAACAGTCTCCCCTATCAATTTCTTTTTATATGTCTAAACAGGATTACTAACAAGTTAGATGAAATAAACATCATTATGGCCCAACAATCCAATAATAAGAAGTCTTGGCCTCCTTCAATATTATTTGACCCAACTTCATGCCAATCCCATTCAACTACTTTTCCCCAATTATTTCCTAGCATCATCTATCAAACCATCTTAATATACACCTTCCTCTCTTTCTTGTGCCATAAACTGGTTGCACAAAGAGCCTCTTTGGCACTCCTTCTCCCATCCTAGCTATCTACATTACCCGCCTACCTTATGCTGCTAAAGTTCTTTATCTAAACAATGTTGGGTTAGGGGACTAAGGTACATAATTCCTGGTTGGAGCAATATCCTCCAATATCTCTATAATCTCTAGCAGCTTGGACTTGCCCATATATTCTTCAGAAAATTTTCTTTTCAAAAACCAGATCATGTCCCTCATCTTGAGTGTGTGTTCATGTTTCATGAGTTTCACCAGAGGAGAAATATCAAAATTTCATATAACTGAACTAGGGTAAGACTAGGATACGGGGGTGGGGTTATAAAAGTTTAAACAGCATCAAATGTTTCTTTTTGACTTCAGCCGTTACAATATTATCACTTGTCACTAATGACACAAAAGGAGTGAACTCCATCTCTCATTCAAATTTAGAGTGGCCTATGGTCAAAATATCTTCAGGTCTTGAAATCATGTACTTGATCTTTGCTTCATTATTCTCAAACCAACCCTATTTGCTGGTCCAATCTATCATAGGAATAGCTTCAGTGAAAACCATCTCCTTCCTTTAACAGTAATACATTCAACATAACATTTTTCTCTTAATGGCTTATGGTTTGTTACTCTTCCTTTGTGAAAGTACTATTCATTAGTACAGGGCTAAAAAGGATATTATGAAACTTTGTATTTGAGGAGCTTCCAGCTTCATTTTTTTTTTTTTTTTTTCCATGGTGAAAAATTTGAGTTATTTTTCAAAAATTTAAATGTTTCCTCAAAAATTGAGTGATTGTATAGTGTTAATGGATCATAAATAAGTTTTAACCTGCATTTTACAAAATATTTTTAAGGTTTTGTAGAACCATTTCTCTTAGGCATAGCCCAGCTACATGCAATGTCAGAATCCTAGAGATTCCACATTCTTAATGGAAACAATAATTGTGAAGTTTAAATTTCTCAAGTTCTGAATTGAGAAAACATAAATCAGTTTGTTATTAACAGCTACATATTTTGAGAGGTATAAGGTCCTGGATTTTTTAAGTTGATGGATTTTAAGTTCTATTTTGTTTAAATAGAAAAACTAGATCAAACTATCATCATAACCAAGATATATTTATTTATGCTGGGTCAAATTGCACTAATGAAATGTAAAACATACCTTAATTAATTTTGAAAAAAATATGGGTTACATTAATTATTTGGAACCAAAGACATTATTGAGGTTGTATTAACCAATGCACCGGGGCACCACTTTTAAGTATTAAATGTTCGATTCTGATTTTTTAAGGTTACCATATAAATATAGAAAATAAGGATTAAATATAAAATTTCTCACTCTGTTTAGAATAGGTATATAACAAATAAGGTGATTATCCCTTTCAGCCTTAGAGGGAGTATACAAGCGTGTATAAAGACAATAAACAAACATTGATAACAACAAAAATTCATCTTAATGATTTCAGATGAAAACGAAACTAAACAAGAAAAACGAAACAAAATATCCAAAATTTAAAATTAACGGAAGGCATAGGTGGACCACAAAATGAATCTTGACCTTCCCACCCTGGCTACAATAGGTTGGTAAACAGTAGGATAGCCCGTCCTTCCTATCCTAGTTGGAGTACATACGGACGTTAAGCCCAAATAAACAAACAAACAAGGCATAGAGAGGTGTTGCCCAGTCATTGTACAACAGATAACCATTGGTCCAAAAGGTTAGAGGAACAGTGCACTGGTATCCACACATTCAAACTATACATATCACACTTCACTCAACTCCACACGACAAAGGTCAGTAACCGAATATAGTACTAGGATCACCTACCCTAGTCAGCCCCCTTGAGAGGGAAGCAAGTTAATGTGCCGACTCAATGGCAGTAGGCAGGTAACTCTCACTCCCATTAAATTCATCCTATCACAGATACCTCAGAGAAAATATATAGTCAGACTGATAAAAATATCAGTGACCACAGATGAGGAAACGGATTTACTATTGGGTTATAGAATGTGAAAAGTTTATTCACAGCAGAAGTGAGCCATGACCATGAAATAGTAGTGAAAATGGGGTTGACATTGTAACCTACAAAGAGATACAATTGATCGACTTAGACTTCACTGTGCGTAATTAGGTCATGTCCTAATTAGACTGAGGACTGACAAAAAGCAATTTGTAAAATTTAATGGACAATGGCTATTCAATCCTATATGAGTGATCTCTCATGCATCTAAAAGACAAATAAAATTAATGGTTTCCGTATTCCGGTAGAACCTGCACTTATTAATTTTACCAATCACAAATTACAGTCAGTCGAATATTTAGTAATCAATATTGACAAATATTTTTCAACAAGAAACAATAAATTATAGAAGAGTTTCCTAATATTATACCAGAAGTATCTTTCTCTACTGATTAATCTCATTTTTGACAAACTAGGGAATAATCCACAGAGCCCATTTAGAACTCCTTTTTATTATTATCCTGCATACATACTTAAATCTCCAGGCATCCCTTCAATTTATATCCTTCAAGGAGATTATCTGTTTATTCTTTTGGCCTTTTACTAATTTTAAACAAGTTTTATACTCACTGATGCTCAACCGATGAGTCTAAATTGTAATATTTTCTATTCCATCCCTGTTCAGTAACTGGTAATAAATACTAATGGCCAACACCTTAGTTTCAAAAATGATAAGTAAAGAAAAATCTCTTAACCCTAGAATACCAACCTTCTCTCTACACCCCATTTTACCAACTATTCGTCATATTGACGGATATATTTTTATTTTAATATAATTATTGAAAAATGCTATGAATGAGATTTTCTTTCACAAGAGTTATTATTCCTGTAATTAAAAAAAATGAAAAATTCTATCTAGTTTTATGAGGGGAAGTGGATATATTAAAAAAAAAAGCAAACTTGGTAACAATTTTTATTTTAAAATACTGTATTAAAACATGAACATAAAAAGGTATAAAATATATAAACATAAAATGGACTATATATGTTACAGCAAAAATAGGAATACAATTATTTTTAATACATATTCAGCACAATTTTAGTACATTGATATTCCTTAGTTGCCAACCATTCGTAATTTTGACATAATTTGAAGTTTCTTCGAACCAGCTAAACGAATAAACATGCTTCCTTCGGTGACATGCAATGGGTTGTCAGTAGAAGGCTTAGCTATGGTGTCATGGAGACAGGATGACTGGGAAGGATGTGGTAAGTGTAATTTACAGAGGTGTTCGTCATATTGACAAGTGTTGGTGTTTTAGGGTTAAGATAACGAAAACCTTAAATTAAGTATATTTTAAGGTTAGGTCTGTAATGGATCTATTTCTGCAGAAGTTGAGAACAAAAGGCAAGGGTATACTAAATTTAAAAAGGTTTTTGAATTTGAAAGAGTAAAATAGCAAGATTATCAGGAAGCATTGTTGTTAAAAACTTGATGTAAATGAGAAAGCTACCCTAAATCAGAATACCAGGAAGTGATGTGAGAGCGCCTGGGGATCCCAAAAATGAATCTCATGAAAGACTTCATTAATCTGTTAAACCTAATTTCGAGCTCACCACCAGACAGTCCTCCGTGTTCCGAGCATTCATAATCAAGGTAGGGAAGAATAAAGGGGCAAATTAAAGTTGGCAGTTACTTTGTGAATGAACTACAGAATCATGAGGATTGAGATGGTGTTTAGGGTGATAAAGAAAATATGGTTATTCTAAGATAAGTGTTGATCATATAAGTTATTCTGAGCTTTTTAATAGAGCTTACGAACTGCATAGGAGAGTGGTTGAGATAAAGCAATGGATAATAGGAAAGAACTTTAAGGAAGGATTTTGATCCAACTAGTATTGCCTTGATTTTATCTGGGTTCAGTTGTAATTGATTCTTCTTTGCCCATTGCTTAGTCTTATCAATGTCAGCTTGTAGCTTGCCTCAAGTATCTCAGGAGGGTGAAAGGATAGGTAAATTTATGTTATCAGCATTTGAATGATATTGGAAGCAATGTATAACATTCTTCAAGTCATTAATGAATTTAGAAAAGGAAGTTGGTGAAAGTGTAAACCCTCGAGTTAGTGGTAACAATGTTGAAGGAGTTTGGTTTTCGAACAGTAACTGTTTGAGAAGGAAGAGACATGAAGGGTGGAACCAGCCTAGAACAGTAATATGGAGTGTCAAAGTAAGACAGTGATATACAAAAACTTCCAGTAAGGGAAATTGGAAAATCTTAGAAAAAAAAAACAATCTTGAAACCAAATGTTAAGTGAAGAAAGGAAAACATTTAATTTCAAGTATAGAAATTTTTAAGTCAAGGAATTTTTCAAGTTGCTGGAAAAAGAGGAGGTATGACAAACTATAAAAACAAAAAAGGAGCCTATGATTCAAAAGTTTGTAAAGTAAATACTGTTCTTTCAATTTTGTTTTTATGACAACTATTTTTTGTTAAACTTATGTTTCTTCAAACATTCACCAAAAATGTATATGCTCATATTCTAAAAACTCCTTAATTTCTGTATAATCCTCCTTATATCCTGTTATAATCATGGGAACAAAAATTTGAAAAAATCAAGTGGTTTTATAGTTATAAAACATACTGTATTTATCAACTTCTGCAGAAATAGATCCATTACAGACCAAACCTTAAAATATACTTAATTTAAGGTTTTCGTTATCTTAACCCTAGAACACCAACATTTGTCAATATGACGAACACCTCTGTAAATTACACTTACCACATCCTTCCCAGTCATCCTGTCTCCATGACACCATAGCTAAGCCTTCTACTGACAACCCATTGCATGTCACCGAAGGAAGCATCTTTATTCGTTTAGCTGGTTCGAAGAAACTTCAAATTATGTCAAAATAGGTACGTCAAAATTACGAATGGTTGGCAACTAAGGAATATCAATGTACTAAAATTGTGCTGAATATGTATTAATAATGTATGTAAAGACATTATTATTAAATAAGATTTTTGTAAATGTTGAATGTTATGGTTAAAATTATTAAATTGATCTTCCAAATTTTCCTAAAAATCAATTATTATATATTTTTTGAAGATTGATAAATGAGGAGATGGATTAATAGAATAGAATAGAATAGAATAGAAAATAAACTTTATTCTGGGACGATCTCCCCTAAGAATAATATAATGTACATAAATAAATACAATGAGTCTAGCTTTCATAAGATGAAATAAAATAAATTAACACTCTGGTTAACTATTTACAATTTTACAAATAAAGAACAAAAATAGAAATAAAAATTACAAAATCCAATAATTGCAGGAGAAAGAATAAAAACCTATTTACATCTACTGAATGCACTTTTTTTTTTTTTTTAGTGAAGTTTTGCTAGTCAGTATCATTCTGGAGGGAAAGGAGGTATTGAAAGAGAAGGGATTTAAATGTGGACAGAGATGGAGCATTACGGATATTACAGGGTAGTGAATTCCACAAGGAAGTAGCACGGGAAATGAAGGAGTGGTCAAATGATGTACTCTTATGGGAAGAAGTATACAGGTCAGAGGAGCGAGATCTTGTAGTGCGGGAGGAGACCGAGGATCTGAACTGGAAGATGTTATAGATGTAGGAGGGATTCTGAGAATTGATGGTTTGGTAGAGGAAGGAGGCTAGGAAGTAATTTATGCGGGATGAAGGATAAAGCCATTTTAACTCTGTATATAGACGTGATGTGTGGGAGGCTTTTGGAACCCTAAAGATAAACCTAATGAAACAGTTCATTAGTCTCCTTAGTTTACTCTCGAGTTCCGCCGTCAAGCCACCATATGCAACACAGCTGTAGTCAAAATGGGGTAGGATAAGGGAAGAAACCAAGAGTTGACGAGTAGGTTTCGGAAGGGAGTCCTGGGAAGAATGGAATAGCTTAAGGATGGATATAACCCGTCTAGAAATTTGGGAGATATGAGGTTTCCATGAAAGGGTTTGGTCAAAGGTAATACCAAGGTTTTTGACTGTGGGGTGGAATTGAATAGGTTGGGAGTTCATTGACAGTATCGGGAGGTGGGGAAGGGATCTCAGATGGGTATTAGAACCTATGATAATAGCCTGCGTTTTTTCTACATTTAATTTTAATATGTTGTCAGAGGCCCACTTGCAAATGCTATTAAGGTCTTCTTGGATAAGGGAGAATGATTTAATTAAATCAGAGGGATGGAAGGATAGATATATCTGGAAATCATCCGCGTATAGATGGTAGGAACAATGGTGAATGGAATTTGGTAGATCATTTATGTAAGCACAAAAAAGAGTAGGAGAGACACTGGAACCTTGGGCTACCCCTGATGTCAATGAAAGGGAAGAGGAAAGTGGCTGGTTTGGTATGGATACTATTTGAGTTCTACTATAGAGGAAGGAATGAAACCAGAGGAGAGAGCTTGAGGAAAAAGATAAGGCTTTTAGTTTCGTGAGGAGAATAGAATGGTCTAGGGTGTCAAAGGCTTTGGTAAAATCTAGAAGGATAAGGACAGTTACTTTTCGTTCGTCAAGGGCAGTATGTATGTCATTAGTAATTTTTGTTAAGGCTGTCTGAGTTGAATAACCAGGTCGGAACCCAGATTGGAACGGATTAAGGAGATGAGAGTTTTCTAGGAAATTGGAGATTTGTGATTGAACTAGTCTTTCAAGGGGTTTGGACAGATTGGAAAGTATTGATATGGGACGGAAATCATTAAGTGAAGATGGGTTAGATTTCTTTTGTAAGGGTTGTATTTTAGCTTTCTTCCAGGATGAAGGAAAGGTGGAATTTTGCAAAGAATAATTATATATATGTAGGAGGACTGGAAGGATAGTAGGAAGGCAGAGTTTGATTAATTTTAGTGGAATACCATCATGTCCAATAGCTTGCGTTTTACATTGGAAAATGGCATCAATGAGGTCTGAGGGTGTGATATAGGAAAAATAAAAATTGGAGGAGTTAAAAGGAGGACCGCTTGGAGCGTAGCTGGCAGAAAGAGATGAGGAGTTTGATGATGAGGTAGCAAAAAAGGAATTCATTTCATTAGGAGTAAAAGAGTATGAAAGCAGAGCATTTGAGGATTTACTAAAGGAAAGTTTCGATAAAATTTTCCATTTTGATTTTGGATCACAGGCACTGGAGAGGGCTTCATGAAAATATTGTGATTTAGCTTTTCGAATGGCAGTTTGTGTCTGATTCCGAAGGGATTTAAACAGAGTGTAGTCGTCCTGAAGTCTAGTCCGTCGAAAACGTCTTCGGGCGGCCTCTCGTCTCTTTTTTAGGTTTTTGATTTCTATTGTGATCCAGGGTGCTGGTGGACGTCGGATTAGGATGGTTTTTAGGGGAGCATGTGAGTCGAGGATGGATAAGAGATTGGATGTGAGGATGTCAACCATGTTGTCGATAGTGTGGGAGGAATATATAGAGTCCCAGTCCAGAGCGTCAATATCAGTTTGGATTGAGGAAAATGTTAAGGAATCAAGATTGCGATAGGAAATGGTTTTTGGAATGAATGTTGGAGTTTGGATATTGTATGACAGGGATATTAAATCGTGATTAGAAAGAAACGTGATTGGTAACTGGGAAGAGGAAATGAGGTTTTTAGGAGAATCAACTATTAGGAGATCAAGCCAGGTATCAGATGTAAATGTGTGGTGGGTAGGAGAGAATGGTACCACATGTAGGTTGAGGGAAAAAAAAAAGGTTTTCAAGATAAGACTTGTCAGAGGAATCGGTGAGGAGATTGGTATTGAAATCTCCAGCAATAATAACATGTGAGTAGAGAGGAACAATGTTGAATAGAGTGGTTTCGAAGTGGGAGTCAAAAGGAACATTGGGAGGGCGGTAAACTACTACAACAAGGATAGTTTGTGAATGCATGGTTATTTCGGTAAACAGGAATTCAATGTGGGGATGTTCAGAAGAAGGGGATAGGCTTAGGACTTTGGTTCGGAAATTATTATGAACAAATATACAAACACCTCTGCCAGTGCGGTTAGTACGATCATGACGCAGCAGATAGTGGTTACGAAGGGAGACACTAAGGGAAGGTATTGAAGGCTTAAGCCAGGTTTCAGATATTGCAATGATATGATAAAAATTATCAGAGAAGTACTGATGGAATTCGGTAAAGTGAGCAGGGAGGGATTGGGCGTTAACATGACAGAGAGTTAGGACGCTAGTCATGACAAGGATGCTGGAAAAGAGAAAGGAAAAAAGAAATAGCGGATTCAGAAGACACTAAGCAATAACATGGTATGAAAAAGTAGAAAGTTAGAAATATGGGCAGTAAAGAGAAATTAACTAAGAATAAATGTGAAAAAAGAAACGAATAAGCAATACAGAAGAGTAACGAAGATATAAACGAGAAAAGCAAACATGATGTAATAAGTTTTGCACACATTAAAATGATTAATAAAGAAAAGAAAATAATCAATGAACGAAATGTTTTTCTATTGAGGAATTTGAGTGATGCGATAGACCGAGAGGAGAGCCAGATGTCAGAGCAAGGTATGTGGAAACAGGAGTAGATGCTTCAGGTGAAGACCTCAAGATCCTTAGCTGCGTTAATAAAAATGGCAGGATGGCCATCCTCCCGCCTGCAGCGTACTCTGCCGCCGCCGGAAAACCAAACATACTTCAATTTGCCTGCAGCTTTCTTTTGTCTTGCCATCCAATAGAGATGCCTATTGGTGGGAGTCATCTCCTCGCTGAGATAGATATGGTGGCAGTCATTTTCCTGCCAACCAATATCGCGCGTCGAGAAGTCTCTTCTCACTTTTCTGAGTCGAATCAGCTCGTCCCTCACTGATTGCCTCACAAATTTAGCAATGATGACCGGCGGACTAATAAATGATGTTTTAATTTAGTTAGTGAAGATTTATTGAGTATGGAGATAAGGAAGAATTCCAGAACAAGGCAAAGAATAATAAAGGATTTTTCAAAAGAGACAATGTGATTAGAAGGAATATACAGATCAATAAGCTGATATCTGATATTCAAACAAACCTTCCTCATCCTCACTACATTTAACACAAGGTGTTCCTCATTGATCCTCCCTGTCACCAATCCTCTTCTCTGCTTATATTAATGACCTACCCCATGTTATAAGCCATTCCCAGGATCATTTGTATGCAGACAACCTCCAAATCTACCTATCCATCCAGCCTTCATACATGTTCGAAGCATTTCATAAGATTCAGGATGACATTGAGAACATCAGCGGATGGTCAGTGAAAAAGCAAGGTTATCCTTATTCCCTCCCTTACCATCCATTACTTTACCTCAATAAACATCCAATTCAATTTCAAATTTCCATAAAAAAACTCAGAATCTCCTTTGATCAACACTTATCCTGGAATAATCACATTTCCCAAATTACCAGAAAATCCATTATGATCCTCAAACAACTCCAAAGATATCGTGATTCCTTTCCCTAAAGTAACCGCCAAACTTTTGGTATCCTCCCTCATTTTTCCACACTATGATTATGGGTACTTGGTGTATGGGGGGCTGTCTATTGAGCTAGAGATGAGATTAAGGAGACTAATGAATTGCTTTATAAGATTCATCTTTGGGGTCGACAGACGGGCTCACGTATCTTGCCCGTACAATGTACTAGGGTGGCTTTTCCCCGATTTTCGACGGCAATATTTCCTTGGCACTTTCCTATTCCAATCATTAAAAACCAAAAAACCTTCCTATATTCTTGACTTACTTACTATTCCTCCATTCACCTCCTGAATACAAGATCCCAACCTTTCAACATATATACCCCATACCCCCCTCACATAGAACTGCCTCTTTTGAAAAACCCTTCGTCATCTGTGCTACCTCTATTTGGAATTCCTTACCTATCCATATTCGTAAAGCCTCTTCCTTAACTTCTTTTAAACATCTTTTATATATCCATCTCCTCGATTTTCGATCTTCCACAAAAATGTAAATAATATGTAAATGTACAAAAGAGTGTTAACATTTTTATTGTTGGCGTTTTATTTTACTTAATTTTAATTTTTTTTTTTTTCTTCTCTCTTCTTTTTTTCTCATAATCTAATTTGTAATACTGATGTGCAGATTTGTAATTAATCTCAGTCGGACAATTGTACCTTTTACTGTGCACTTTGATTATTCTTAGGGGACAGTCTGTCCCAGAATAAAGTTTATTTTTCATTTCAGTAATACTAGTACAATAAACACTACTGATGGCATTTGTCATCAGAAGAGTTTGGCCTTTAATAGACACAACTTATATACAATATAAATCATTAAAAACAAAATTGACATATCTTTTGCTATATTAATAAAATACAAAACTATGAAAAAACAAATATTGCAATAAAAAAACATTTTACTTATTAACATTTTTTATATTTAACTATAATTAAATTCTTGAACTAAACTTAAACGATACTTCCATGCTGTTAATAAATACAGTGGACGCCGCTTATAAGACTCATGGGTTACAAGGTTCAGCCGCCTATAAGACTCAGAATCGATTTGAACGTTCCGGACATATCCAAATACACACAAAAAAAGTCGGTTATAAGACTCACCACACAGGATATAAGACTCAGTTTCTCCGAAATAAAAAAAAACAGTCCCATATACCCTCGAAACAGAGAAAATGATCAAAACCATAAGTAACTCACGGGTCAGTCTTTACTCAAGTGTCAAGTTGCAAACATCTTTTTTATTCAGTGTTAAAATGAATAGGCGTAATTTGAGTGACAAATTAGAAATTTTAGAGAAGTACGACCTTCTTCCAAAAATGGGATAACGAGGGGCAGTTGGTAAGCTTAACGTTCACAAACTGTATTGGGTAGGACTTTGAAAAATAGACCAGAAATCGAAAGTGAAGCATTACAAAATAAATCTTAGAGTTGGATACGGAAAAAGGGTGGAAAGGACGCTAATGTTGAATGCGCGTTAAAAGATTGGTTTCTAAAAGATAGGGATAAGGATGCTCGCGCTTCAGGAACTTTTCTTCGCCAAAAAGCTGAAGAATTGGCAGAAAAAATGGGTAAAGATAATTTCAATGCGACTGAAGAATGGTTTCACCGTTAGAAATAATGCCTGCCAAAAAACCCACGGAGAGCAAGGTGATGTAATTCCACAGGTGCTATTGGTAGACAACAAATTATATTTGAGCATTATTTTCAACTCATACAGACTATGTATATTAACTGATAAAATAAAGTTTTTTTTCTTAAATTTTACATTTAACATTTTTAATATTATTTTTTCCTTTTCACCTATAAGACTCACTTTTTGTTGATCCCAAAAAGTGATCAGCGGTGTTCACTGAATAACCAACTTTTACCATTTAAAATATTCAGCTTAATTAAAGAACGGTTTTACCAGAAATTTTACTCTGAATTCCCTCAAGATAGAACATAGCACTCGGAAATGATATACATCCTCTCTCTCAGATCTATTACATAATGAATATATTCCCATACCTATGCCATATATCTTGTAGTTCAAATTTAGAAGTTCCCCTGATTCTCATAATCCAAAAAATCTTTAAATTGTAGGGCACTATTTATATAACTATTGCAGGTAGGGTCATGATTCAAGTTTTTATATAAAACCGAAAAAGTGGATGTTGTAGCCTTCAAAACTTGTTGACTTAAAATTAGTATTAACACCTTTCTTATTTTTTCAAAAACATTTCCTCAATTTTAAAAATTAAAACTAAGGAAATAATAATGGTGCATTTCAAGAGTATATATAAAAAATTTGAAGAGATTTGTTACTAAATTGAGAACATAGTCTGGTAGTGAAATTTTAAAAGTTTTTTTGAGAAAAAATTCAATAATCTTTCTACTAGATCATAGTACTTACCTTTTTTTTAACCCAAATTACTACTGGCCAACTATTTAAGTAAAAGGAAGATATGAATATGATCTTAGCATTAATATTCCAGATTTTCAATTGGTTTAACCAGTTGTCAAACAATCCTTTTAAAATATTCAATTTATATTTTAAAAACATGAAAATCAGAATTAAAAGGAAAAAAAAAAGTATGTATAATTGAGTAAGAATCTTTAATAAACCAGATTAAAAAATAATAATAACAATAACATTACATTTGTTTATATACGTGTTTTTTATTATTATTATTATTATTTATTGGCGCTACGTCCCAAGTTGAGACGGCCTGCTCCAACATCGACTGCCAGTTATACCGATCAAGTGCTGCTGCCTTCCAATTTCGGGTACCAAGCAGAATCCTGGCATCAGTAGCTACAGAATCTTCACACCTAAGCTTTGGAACGCCCTACTCTTCTAGTTCCATACACTCGCTCTCTTAACACCTTCTTTGGAATCTCTTCAGTGACGTGTATATATATTCCTACATATATATATATATCCCATCTATTTACCATAAATATTCTCAAAGTAATAAGATTATTACAGTACCAAATAAATATGATTTTGAATTTAATACAATGTAGATTTTTTTTTTTTTTACTTTCGTTTAATAAATCTATATTATATTTTTAAGTTTTAACACCATAACAGGACCAATAAAAATTATTTCATTAACTGAAAATTTATTTCATTTGACAGCCGAAAAAGAAACAAACTCCATAAAATTACTGTCTTAATAAACTAAGCAATGAATAAAAAGTGAAAAGCAGAATATAAATTTTAGGAAATTGCAATATTTAATACTTCTTCAATTCTTTGGCAAAAGAAACAGGTAAGAATATTCTAATAAGGAAATATCTTAAAGTGCTTTCCTGAAATTTTTAAAAAATTTTAGTTAGTCATCCTGTCAATTGAACTGCTAAAATATTGTTTCTGTATATTCTCTGACGAACTTCTGAACTTACTAATAAAACTATAGATATATCTTGTAATATTACTTATTAAAATACATTACTTTTAAGTCCAAATCTAATATAGATTTCTGTTAAATGTCAAAAACTAGAAAATGGATTATAGTACTAAACAGTGCCAGTAGTAAACTTAGTTACTTTTACTAAATCCTATTGTTTAATGATGTTACTTAAATTTACTTTTTAAAGGTAATAAAATAAAAAATAGAATATGCTTCAAAATGAATCCTTTATTAAATATAGAGAATTTTAGAAATATTGAGCCTAAAATGAAATGAACATTAGATAGATTAAATTGGTGCAAACAATATTAAAGATAAAGTAAAAACCCTAAGAATCAAGTAAAAGAACAATACATGTCTCAATATTACTTAATACTTCAAAACCAGACAAGCATCTGCAATATAGTTCAACATGTCATTTTAAATAGAGCAACAAATAATGACAATTGAAAAATTAAGTATTAATACACAGCCTCGCCAACAGTTTTTCCAACGTAACAAGATAACATTCAATATACTGGAATGTAAAGTATCAGTCCACTCTTACCTCTGCTGCTGTACTATGTGACGCATAATGAATGAAACTGTACACAACAAATTATTAGTCTATAATCACTGTGAATCAGAAAGTGATACAATTTTACCATCTTGTTCGAGATAGTTTAATAAACCATGCAACCTTTTCTTTATCTTCTTTTGGTCATCCAATGCACATCCTAATAAGGCTATTTCAAAAGCTTTGTCTGTTGGAACTTCTGGATGGGGTGAGCAAGCAGCTAGATAAGCCTGACATCTCACTCTTGTCGTAGATGGATCCTGTTTAAATGAAACTACAAGTTGGTCAATGAGACGATTTACCTGAAAGAGAGACTCTTCTTGGGCTTGGTCCCTATTTGTTCTAACTAATATTTCAATAGTCATACATCTCATAGTTACTCTGTCAATGTACCTCTGTATATCATCTCTATCAGTCTCTAATAATCCAGACAAAAGTTCAGAATTTCTAATCGCATCTAAGGTGGTAAATAAAGAGTCTTTCTTTTCTTCCAAGAGTAATGTATCTTTCCGCAACTTTTCGACGTGAGCTTCAACTTGATCCAAAATGCCTAGTAAATGATCTTTCGGATGTTTCTCAGAATTTTCATTTTCTTCAATTTTTGGAATAGAACTATCAATATCAACATCCATTTCGAATGTAAGATTAATGACTCACGACTTGTGGGAACCTAACGCCTCCAGAAAACAATCAGACACTAGTGAAGGTATCTGAGCAAGGTTATGAATCACGGATAGCTTATTGGATTTACGGTTTTAAAAACTCGTTAAAAATAAAATTGAGAATGAGAAAAGTTTCTGTATAAAAAAAAAACAAAAAACAACATAATATTATTAAAAAATGTTTGACCAACTCGTTATTATCAGACTTAACATAATAAAATTGAAGGCCGTGAATAATGGCCGGCAGCCACATATAACAGAGAAGGTGGTTTATGTAACATTACACTTTGATGTAAACAATATTGAGTGCTCGTCTTAATCATTAGATAAGATTTGAATGTTTTTAATACCGAATTAATAAAGCACACTGACTCACTAGTAATATTTCTACCTCATTTAAAATTACCAAACGTCCATAATTTCTAATATTGTCGAAGTCTATAAATTTTATAACAATATGAATACATGCAAATATGTTTTTAAAATTACCATTTTCTAATAAATATAATTAAAATCATCTAACCTTCTGAGAGTAAAATGAATCGTTGTGGAGATAAAGAAGAATCTCCTTATCATTCTGTTCTGTAACAGCTCCTTCTCCACTCGCCATCCTGACTGGACTGAATGACGAAGAAAGCTTGTTGGTCTCCTAGAAAGTTAACTTTTGTACCTTACAAGATTTGATTTTACTTTTTGGAATGATTAGAACTAAATGAAAACATTGTTTTAAGAATGAAACGTGTTTCAATATCACGCTATTTCCCCTTAAATAATATCTCTGCTAAAGCTGTTGTAATAATGACATCCTGCTCTTAATATCCTTTTCACAATAGGATTATATATAATAAATGTTTTGTTCGCTCATAGAACTTCACATAAAAACAAAACATCGATCTCATGATAAGGTATTCCAGGATTAACCGATTTTTATTTTAATCACACGGATTATAATAATTGTAAGTTTAAGTTTAAAAAATTCTTTTTTCATAAATATAAATAACTAACAGTATTTAAATAAATAATAAATAATAAATATAACAGATACTTAATAGGATTTTTATTTACATTTAGTTGGATACATAAAAATCTGTTTTGATATTTATTATGAACTCAAAATATTTTAATAATAATAAATACAATTATTTGACATACCTAGTGTTTTGGTTTCAAATAATACTGAGATAAAATGTTTGATTACAGCTTTTATCCGACTAAAGCTCCTCTATTTCTGATAATTCACTAACAAGTCAGAAAATATCACAATCCATTCACTAGCAATGGAAAAGATACCTGCTGTCAACTAAAGTACTTATTAATAATAAAACAGAACACTAAATATTTACAATTTTAATGTTTCATAATTTTTTATCTCGTGGAGCAGGTTGGGTACTACATTGCAAATAAAATATGAACACTTCATACCATGCATTTTTTCAATTACTAGTTAATTTTTTTCCTAAGTTCTCAACTTAATTTTATAAAATACATATAAATGTATAAGTATTTTATAAAAAAAGAAAATAAAATCCGTTGAAGTAGTTTGAATAAAATATGTTTTGTGTTAATTGAAAAAAAATTTGATAAATCTTAGTTGAATTCAGAGCATAATAATGCACCCAAAATTTTCATTTCGTATTTGGACATTTGAATTTAATCATAAGATTACCTTTAATTGTAAAATTACCTAACTTGTGAATTGGATAATAACATAAAATCAAAGGTCAACTTTTTCCCATCTTATAGTAAAGAAAGAAAGAAGAGTCAGACGACAGTTTTATTTTTTATACTACTTATGAAGTTTGTTGCTATTTTCTCACATTAAAAAAAAAAAAATCTTATCACAAGCAAGTGACACTATAACTATACAGTTCCATTTTCAAATAAGTTCTTACTCCCCTCACTCTTCTTGGACTGGCATTATTTTTTTCATTTATTTCAAGATTCGTGGTATGACTGGCCCACAGTAAAAATTACTATCTTCCCAATTTACAATTAGATGGAAGAGGTTTGTAACTGGAACTTTATTTATTAGTCAGTGTACCATAAGAACATAAAATTCAGGTTTCCCACATCCTTTAACATGAAATATACAAAATATGCAATTAGTTTGTGAATTGCTGAAAAAACAAATATAGAACTAAAAGATACGTGCAGTAAAGATCACTTTGTATTGTTTAAAAAACATTTAATATATAAAAAAACTAAACTTATATGCCGCTAAAAGCTTGTAAAAAAAAAAACAATACTATGTATAATCGTAAAAGAAAAATTAAATGGATTCACAATCTTGAGGTAGGTCTTGAGGATTATTCTTTAAATTTTCATTTCCCATTACTTGTCGAAATTGGCAGGTTAATAAATTTTTTATATCACTGATATCAATAAATTTTAAACAGTTTAGAATCATGTTCAGGGTGATTAGGGGGTTCCGATCTAATCTAATACAAAACACCGTTTTATAATATATGTATGTCCTCTTTTGGTTCATTCATGTCACTCCCTCGTTAAATATGTTAATACATAGTATTTTTGTGCAAATAATCAATATATTTATATTCTTTCACAACCATAAATGTAGTGGTTGTGATTCGTCAGCGAGTTGGTCTTCAGCTTTAAACAGGGTTGAGACTGTATGGTTAATAGATGGAGGATCGTTTGCGTTTCGATGGGAGGCAATGAAATGCCATCATTTAAGGCGTTATGATGACATTTCTCTCCTGGCTCACATGACAAACAACTTAGGGTGTTAAAATGTAGCTTATTTTGGGGACTTCTCCATGTAACTTGGCGGGCTTGCTGTGACCCTTTTACAGTGTTAACTATTTGCCCTTCTGTAATTTCAGAAGACATATCTATGATGCTTTCTTCCGAAACATGTCTCAGAAGGACATTGGGAGCTGCTAATTTAAGTTTTTCTATAAATGTGTTCACATCAAAAATGTCATTTCGATGAGCGACAATCTTGTCAGCTAGACGTTTTAAAACTCCACCGACGCCATCAGCCGGACCCTTTCCATGGCCACTTTCCGAGTAATTCCATGTCACTGCTTTGATATTTGGGAACATGGCAGGAATTATAGTTCCCATGATGGTGAACATGGTTCGGTTTTTATATTGGGAAGTTGGCCCATCTGATATTACATTTAAGTTAGTAATATTTAAAAAATTTTCGCATAGCAAGAAGGATAGTATAGACCACAGATGATAGCCCTGGCATCATGTCTAAGGCATTCTGAAACGGTAGCAAAACTAAGTTTTTCACCTCCACAATATGCGATCCCAGTGTGGAGAGAAAGTTGTTTTTTGGAGCCCCCGAAATGTACCGATTGTGGTTCTGCTCCGTATTTACAAAGATAATTCTCAGAGAAGTCAATTTGAATGCAAAGACTGGTGTGGCAGCTACTGTTTCTCAAAGAACGGAATACTCGTTGTTGGTGTCTAATGGTGTAATTATGCTGAAGAAAATTGTTAAGCTTTTTCTCATTCAGATTGTCTTTCAGAAGATTGCGCACAGAACAATGAAGAGCTTTCTTTACAGTCACTTTGATTTTTTTTTTTTTTTTTTTTCGATGCCTTTAGAAACTATTAGATTATCAACTCGGAGCCATTGGAAATATTCAATTTCCCGATCTTCAAAAGGCTCCATGGGAATGGTTTTATCTTGGCAATTTGCGCAGATTCTCTGGTAACAAGCACGATTGCACTGATTTTCACAGGTTACTGCGGCAATGAGATCGTTCACGTTCGAAAATTTAATTACTTTGTGCTTATGTAAAGCTTCTAAGACCAAGCGCATGTTCTCATGATAAATGCATAAGCACGTTTCTCTGTCTTTAGCTTTAGGGCTAACAATATAAAAAGGTCGGATTTACAAAACGCCGCATAGCTAATTTTTTTTCCAGAAGTACTCAAATACAACTTATGTAGGTTTTTGAGAGTGTTTACTAAAAATCTTTTTTGTTTTTTTTTTCACACCGTTGCGACGGATGTAGTCCTTTTTACCTGGGCACTGCCAACTCTGTTCGTCCATCTCAAGGAACGTTGAAACATCTTTCTGGGCGTTGATCGCGTCCTTTCTTCAATTTCTTTCATACCGCAATAAACGAATGTTTCGCCTAGTTGCATTAAAACGGTAAGCTTTATAAGACAAAAATTCTCCTGCTTCTTTCATAAGTCTATATTTCTTCAGTAAGTCACCAGACAAAATTTTTGAAAAAATTTGTTTTTGGGACTTATTTTTAAGGTCCTTATAAGTTTTTGTTAGTTGAGCTTTCAAAACTTCGCCGAATAATAGTTTTCTCTTAACAATCCGTCTTTCCGAGCACGTCTTCTACGACCAGCCCTTGTAGTTTCTGAGAGTTGTTCAGCTGCATTCTGCTCAGAGGGTGTCTGTGGAGGAGTGCAGTCGATTAAATTCTGCAATGCTGCCTTCCTTATTCTTGAATCTCGCGTGTACTTTCGCCACTGTTTTCTTTTCTGCCGTTTTCTCGCTCTGACATATCTTCAATGAGCTTTATTTTTCCCTCTTTTACTCTCTTCTTGTGTCTTATTTTCTCTCTTTCTTTATCTTCAGCATCCAAAATCGGGTCCTCTCTTCTCCTCACGCGCCTTTCTCGAGCCGCTTCTCTTCTTGCAGCTTTCCTCTCGGCTTCAGATCGGTATTTTTTTGGCCGAGCCATAGTCTTTGTTTAAAATAACTAAAAGAAAAAGATATATAAATTTGTTTTACTTAAATGTAAAGATACATTGATTTTTTTATCAGATAATTATTTCTTAAGATCCTTTTAGATATTAATGCCAAGACCATAGCAAAAACGTCAGTCCCGTAGCCAAAACTTTTAGTAACGGCTCTGACATATTTTTTGTTACGGTGTTGACATTTTCAGTTTCCAATGGACGCTGTATTTTTAAACTTGGCTTGAACTTGGTAATCAATTCTTGCTGTCCCTGACAACAGCTTTAAAAAGAAATAACAGTTGTTTCAAAATGATGAAAAAAACAGAGGAAATTAAAGTGTAATGGTACTTGATGTGGAATGCTGATGGCAAAGGCCGTCATGGTTGCTTATTTCGATTGGGTTGTATAAAAGGTGCATTTTTCAAAAATAAATTACACCCTTCTTCTGTTTTTAAATCAATGTTTATATCCTTTGAAAATTTATTAGTGAAGGTGTTTGTGTGTATTAGTTTCAGTTGAGAAAGCGCATCTTTAAGAAGTGTGGTACAAAATAAAAATAAAGTGCATTTTCGACATTTATTTTATTTTTCGTCAAGGAAAGTTTGCAGTTCAAACCTCTAAAAAATTGTTTAGTACATACGGTGATGACCCGTTAAGAAAATGTACAGCTCGTAAATGGTTTTCTCGCTTCCAGGTAGTTTTGATTTGGAAGATGCTCCCTTCTCGGGTAGTCATTCATTTGTTGATGACAGTGAAATCGAAGTATTTGTTGAAAATGACCTGCACATAAAGACACGGGATATTCTCCAGACACTAAACATATCCTACACAAGCGTCTCCAAACATATTGAAATCACCAGTAAAAGAACATTATTAACTTATTTAATAGCCCAATATAAACTATAGAAAATGAAGGAGGGTATAAAAGTCAGGGAAAACAAATCCTTCAGACTAAAAGAATAATCGAAATCAGGGACGAATCTTGTCCCTTAGTAAAGTTTAGTAGTAAAAAAACGGTAGTCTTAGTAAATATGGGAAGGGTGACAACCATGGTTAGATCTCAATCATTAAAAAAAGTTAACGTTTTTATTTCTAACTGACATTTTTTAACAATTATCTTTTAAAATACTCCCGTTACTGTCGATTGATGAAAGTTGAAGTTTCTACAATAGTTCCACAAATATCGGCTTTATATCTAGTCACAGGCTCCAAGCCAGGGTTAACATCGATTTTCATATCATTAATCACCCTCAATACAAAGCAGCTTATTTGATCATCCTTCACATAAATCACATTGGTCAAATCTACTAGCTCAATAGGTCTTATGTTAGTATTACAACAGATTATGACACTTATTGTAAATTAATTATTTTCATGAATTAAGTACTTAAGATTTTATTTATTCTAGGAAATTAAATGCAACTGGGTATTTTCTACGCCAGTCACTTTTGATGAAGAACAGTGATTTATTTTAATACTATGTTATTATCAGGGTTTGAAATCAATAATTATTTTTTCCAAAAAATTATATAATAATTATTATATTTGATTTTTAATTTAAAAATCATTTCTGATTTATAAATAAAAATATCAATTGATTTTTGATGTTTATCGATTTGATTAAAAATTATGATTACTCACTGAGTCATACGGTATTACATAAATAATAATGATTAAATTGCGATCAAAAAAATGTTGATCAGAAAATAAAAATCACCTTTTACACACAAATTGATTAATATGTTTGTATAAATATTATTTTTTGAATTATTTCCATGATATTATCATGGAGAAAATTCAACTTTCTGATTTAGAAAGGAATTACTCAAAAATTATTATTATTGTTAATTGTAAAAATTTTGTTCAAAAATAATGATCAGAATTTGATTTTTATCACTTATGATCAAAAAAAAAAAATCGATCTTAATAAAAATCATGAAATGATTTTAAAAATTCCAGATTAAAATCTTGATCGGATTTGATTTTTATTACTATTACTTTTAGTTATCGATTTCAAACCCTGGTTATTATAATTGCATAACATACATATGTTGTTTATTTATACTATGGAGCTCGTAAAAACCTTTATTTAACAAAACAAACAGTTAAGCTCCAAAAGGAGGTATATAACAATATTTTATTTTGGTGGCCAATAATTTTTAATTATTGTTGCAAGTTTTTCCTAACCTCTACTCCAAACAAATCACACAAATAAGAGTCAAGGTGACTCCTTCTGGTCCCACATTCAATTTTATTCATTCTCTTCGAAAGCGACTCAATGCTCTAGGTATGGGCTTCTGTAATGGGTTCTACAAAGTTTTGGCTAGGATTAGCAGGGTACCGCTTGTACTACCAATCGGAAGGATCTGTACTTAGGGTTGCCATCTCCTAAAATACAAAAGGTGGACTAGGCGCTGTATTAAGCCGGACATTTGCCCCAAAAGCCGGACATTATCTTTAAAAGCCAAATATACCTTTAATAAGGTACTTCTAATTCGGAACACACATATTTTAAAACCTCTGTTCGCACTGTGAAGCTGGCAAAAAGGTTGTGCATTTGCATCACTATGCTTTGTACATCGATTGCTAATGATTCGGTAGCGCGATGTACAGAATTGCTGAAGATATGTGCAATACATCCAACTTCAATTATATTGTCATTTTCAGTAACTGATTTGAGTATACTGTAGACGTTGTTCGTTCCCTGTCTCTTTCTACCGCGAAAGTTAGCATAGCAGCCGCTACCTGAATAATGCAGAAATTACAAGAACTGAGTGCGGTACTTGATCCTAGTGCTGAAAAACACTGCGTGCGCAGATCTGATCACAAGATTCTAAGATTCCAAGTTCTGAACAGTCGCATTTCCGCCACGCCATAAAATTGCTACACACAAATATTTGGCCGGACACGGCTGTAAAAAGCCGGATATGTCCAGCAACCCTATCTGTACTACATATAAAACATACGCAATCAATTCAATTAATGATTCATAGTTCCATATCGCTGGCTATAATCAACGCAGAAAAAGACTCCTATTTATTTGTCACAGCTTTCAAATTAGGAATTTAAAGAAAAAAATCACATCTTCGGCATTCTAAAGAGGAAGAAATCAAAAGAAACATAATCTTCATTCTGAGACCAATTGATCTCTAGGATAACAATACATAGCAAAGTTGTACAATTGTTAATTGCCTATCAAAAATTTGAGTTGTGTTAAATTCATGATTCTTTTCTTCTTTTCCTTCCTTCTCAGTGCCTCTCAGCGTAGACAGACAGTCCTCCATATACTGTGCATCCGTAGTCAAAGTTAGGGAAAATGAGTGATGATACTAAAAGTTTTCGAGTACTTAATGGTAATAAATCACGGTAATGTGAGAGTTGCTTAAGAATAAAAATGGATTTCCTCGTGATTTGAGAGATATGGTTATTCCAAGTAAGATGTTGGTCGAAAGTTATTCCCAGATTTTTAATGGAATTTTGGAAATGAATTGGACGGTTTTTGAGGAAAAGCAGTGGATAGTAGGGAAGAGCTTTTAGGTGAGGTTTTGACCCAATGAGGATAGCCTTTGTTTTTTCTGGATTCAGAGTTAATTTATTCTCCACTGCCCAAAGGTTAATGCTATCTATGTCTTTCTGTAGCTTACAAATCGCCTCTAGCATATTTGAAGGATGAAATGATAAATATATTTGCAAGTCGTCAGCATAAAGATGATATTGGGAGTAGTGGATGCGATTCGGTAAGTCATTAACATAAATAGAAAATAGGGTAGGTGAAAGAGAAGATCCCTGGGGGACTCCTCGCGAGAGTGGTAGTGAAGATGAGTGAGGTTTTCCAGGTATAATTACTGTTTGGAAACGGTTGGATAAAAAGGAAAGAAGCCAGCTTAACGCACTATTAGATATTGAGAGGTTATGGAGTTTGGAGAGAAGGATTGTATGGTCAACAGAATCAAAAGCTTTTGAAAAATCAAATAGAATCAGGATCGTAATATTCTGTTGGTCAAAGGAGGAATAAAGGTCTTGGGTAATTTTTACCAAAGCAGATTGCGTGGAATATCCGGAACGGAAGCCTGACTGGAAAGGATTAAGAAGGGCTTTACATTCAAGAAAGGAGGCGAGTTGGGAATGTGCTAATCTTTCTAATGGTTTGGATAAATTTGATAGGATTGATATAGGTCTGAAGTGGGAAACTGAAGAAGGAGAAGGTACTTTGTTCAATGGACGGACAAGGACTTTTTTCCAAGCTGTAGGAAAAATGGAGCTTTGTAAGGAGAAATTATATATGTGGAGCAGGGCAGGTAAGATAACAGGAAGGCAGAGTTTATTATTTTTAAAGGTATTTGATCCAAGCCGCAGTCGTTGGTATGAGATTTAAAGACTGAATCAATTAGGTCATTAGGTGAGATATTAAGAAAATAAAAGTTATTAGAATTGAATGGGGTTTGAGGAATAGAATAGGATAAGGTGTTTACAGGGATTTCATTAGGGTGGGGGTCAGCAAAATAGGAATTAAGTTCATCTGGAGTGACTGGATAGTTGTCATCAGGTTTGGAACTGGATACTGAAAATTTTCTCAAAATTTTCCATTGAGATTTAGGATCAGGAGCTTGGGATAGAATACTATGAAAATACTGCGCTTTAGCACGGCGTAAAGAGGACTGGGTAAGGTTTCGAAGAAGTTTAAGAGATGAATAATCTTCTGAATGTCTAGTTCGCCTGAAGCGTCTCCTGGCAGCATCTCTTCGCTTCATCAGATTTCTAATGTCGGGGTTTATCCATGGAGCTGGCAGTCGTCGGATAATTGAGGTTTTGAGAGGGGCAAGATGATTAAGGACAGTATAAAGGTTCGATGTGAGGCATTCCACCATTTCGTCAATTGAGGATAGGGAATAGATGGGTTCAATGGAATGGGATAGTGAGTCAAGTAGAGGTTCTATTCTATCTGGGGTTATGAGTTCAAGATTTCGCCAAGATATTTTCTTGGGAATAAGAGTAGGAACAGATATCTCATAAGAGATTTGGATTAGATCGTGGCATGAAAGGAAAGGTACTGGATTTTGAGAGAAGGATAATAGGTTTTTAGGAGAGTCAACAAACATTAGGTCAATTAATGTATCTGTGAACTGGGTATGATGAGTTGGTTGGAAAGGTACTGTAAAAAGATGAAGGGAATACACCAAGTCCATTAGATAAATCTTATCAGGCGAATCTGAGAGAAGGTTAGTATTGAAGTCACCAGCTATGATGATATTATTATATAAAGGAACATAAGTGAAAAGGGATGATTCGAATGAAGGGTCGAATTTGACCTGAGGAGGGCGGTAAACTATGATGTAAAGTAGAGAAAATGATTCAGAGGAGATTTCAGTAAACATGTATTCTGGGTGTGGAATATCAGGAGAGCTGGATTTTAGAAGAATTTTTGCCCTCAGATTGTCTCGGACATATAAGGCAATACCTCCACCAGTTCGATCCATCCGATCATGGCGAATGAGGGTGTAATCAGGAATAGATACGGAAGAGGAGGGAATATATGGCTTAAGCCAGCTTTCAGAAACGGCAATGATGTGGTAGGTGTTATGGAGAAAGTAGTCATAGAATTCATCGAAATGTGCTGGGAGGGATTGGGAGTTAACGTGACATGTCAGTAGTATATTAGACATTGGGATAAAGGAAGGAAAATTTTACTTCGAAAGATAATGGAAATTTTGAATTGGAATTTATAGGAACAATAATCATTGTATAGTCAATTAAGACGTAAAAAGAGTGGAATAACATAAATGTGCTTAACTTTAGGAAATTTAAAACATCGAGAAAAAAAATAACAATATTACTTCGTACAAAGATCTTAATAAGTAATAATTAGCAGACACATTCTGGTTTGTCAAAACATTACTAAAACATGGACAAAACTTTACATAAGCTGGCAGAAAAATTAATTTTTTCTGAAAAAATGATAAATAATAGTTATATGAAAAAAAAAAAAATACATGTAAAAGTAGATACATATAATAAGGTAAAGTATGGTAAAGGTAGTAACAGTTAAATGTATAAGAATAGTCGAGAACGAGCAAATGATGAGAAGATAAACAAGTAATGAAAAAAATAATAATAATAATAATAATAATAATAATGAGTAAAAAAAATAATAATAATATAAACAAATGGAAATAATTGAAAAAAAAAAAACGAATGTTAACCAATTAAAAGTAATATAGTGATGACAATGAATGAAAAACCGAAAACCAACCTGGTAATGATAATTGATAGAACAAGAACAAATATAAAATACGTTAATTTCAATAACAGGAGATGTAGATAGAGGACGCGAAAACAGGAAATAATTACCAAAAGGTCAGACAAAAATATCCAAGTCCTGAGGCTGGTCAATGTATCACTGGTTGGCCATCTTCCTTACGGCAGCGCACCCGCCCCCCCCCCCCCCCCGCAAACCCACACATATTTTAATTTGCCGGCAGATCTCTTCTGACGGGCGAGCCAATACAAATGCCTATTGGTCGGGGTCATCTCCTCGCCTAGGTATATCCGGTGGGAGTCATTCTCCTGCCAGCCGATATCCCGCGTTGAGAAGTCCCTCTTGACTTTCCTCCTCTGCATTAAATCGTCCCTCAGAGACTGCCTGACAAATCGCGCGATTATAGGCGGTGGTCGCGTGTCATCTTTCCTAGGCCTCCGGCGCTCCACTAGGTCAACATCTTCTAGATTTAGCTTGATGCCGAGACCAGCACCAATGCTTGTTACTAATGCTGTAGCGGTCTCACCTGGGCGTACCGGGATGCCACGAATTTCCATTGATTTATTCAAAAGCCCCTGCTCTGCTTTGTTTAATCTAATTTCGAGCAGCCCTACTTTTGATTTTAAATTTTTGTTTTCATTGACCAAGTCTTCAATGAATTTCGACTGTCCCTCCAAATGATTCTCGATCTTTAACATTCTTTCGTTCAGTTCAAAACTTAAGTCTCCGTATTTGTCTAGAGACGTTTTTACGGACTTCATTTCTTCAGCGAGACTATTTACTGCTGCGAGTATTTCGGATCCCGATGGCTCAGAAGGTTTCTTCTCAGTGCTTGAAATATAATTTTTAGTTTTGTCACAATTGTGGCAAAACCATGTTTTTTTCGTATTTTTAAGTGCTTCCAAGTCCTTATCTTGTATATTATAGCACCTGCCGTGGTAAATTCCCTTACATTTAGAGCACATTATACTGTTTTTATCGTCTCTAGAAATTGTATTTTCACATTTAGCGCACTGGTGCCTCGATCCATGAAATCCAACTATCCCGGTCCTTCGCCCATGTCTTCATAAGATCCAACCGCTTTCCTCTTTTCTCTCCAATATGAGCCATACTATCCAACCATGAGATCCTTGGCCTGCCTCTTGGCCTTTTGCCAGTTGGTCTGGCTTCGAAGAACTTGCGTGGTCCGCGATCTTCATCCATTCGGCACACATGTCCGAATCACTTTAGCTGCCTCTTCTCTATAATTTCTGTTAGTGCTTTCACCCCTAGCTCCTCTCTTATTCTGCTATTCCCGACATGTTCCCTCCATGTTCGGCAGACAACTCTCCTTAGATATTTCATTTCTGATGTGGTGATTCTGCTCTTCAATCGGTCGAGAAGGACCCAGCTCTCACTTCCGTATAGTAGGGTGGGAAGGTAAATTGCATTAAAAATGTGCAGTTTTACCTTTTTGTCAACTTCACGTTTCCCAACGACAGTATTGCAGATTTGGTAATAAACTTTGTTCGCTTTTTTAATCCTATTGGATATTTCTTGTTGTGTTTTACCGTTTCTACTTATAACTGTGCCTTGGTACGTATAGTCTTCTGCTGCTTCTAGGATTTCTCCTCTGCACATCTTCTGGTTCGCGTCCTATTTGCATGACTTTACTTTTGCTTGCATTTGTAATCATGCCTTTCCTTTCCAGCTCTGCCTCCCATTCCACTAAGAACTGGTCTTAAGTTCCATTTCCCCACTATTGTGCGTGCAGGCCTTCGTTTACATATTTTTAAGAACTCGTCCATCAGGATAATAAAGAGAAGAGGGCTTAGGCTATCTCCTTGTTTAACGCCCCACTTTATGTCGAATCTTCCAGACTCCTTACCATTAATCCTGACTTTACCCTTTGAGCCATTATAGGAGGATTTAATGGCGTCTATAACTTCTGAAGGTCTGAACGCTGAACGCGGGGCAAATGTCCGGCTTAATACAGCGCCTAGTCCGCCTTTTGTATTTTAGGAGATGGCAACCCTAAGTACAGATCCTTCCGATTGGTAGTACAAGCGGTACCCTGCTAATCCTAGCCAAAACTTTGTAGAACCCATTACAGAAGCCCATACCTAGAGCATTGAGTCGCTTTCGAAGAGAATGAATAAAATTGAATGTGGGACCAGAAGGAGTCACCTTGACTCTTATTTGTGTGATTTGTTTGGAGTAGAGGTTAGGAAAAACTTGCAACAATAATTAAAAATTATTGGCCACCAAAATAAAATATTGTTATATACCTCCTTTCGGAGCTTAACTGTTTGTTTTGTTAAATAAAGGTTCTTAACGAGCTCCATAGTATAAATAAACAACATATGCATGTTATGCAATTATAATAACCAGGGTTTGAAATCGATAATTAAAAATAATAGTAATAAAAATTAAATCTGATCAAGATTTTAATCTGGAATTTTTAAAATCGTTTGATGAAGAATGTGGGACATAATTAGCATATTAGGCTTAGCGACAATAAATTTATTTTTAGCAATAATCATTTAATTAATAATAATAAACTATTCATTTGTAACAATAAACATTGGAATTTTAACAATAAATCTATAAATTTTAACAATAAAAATGTGTTTTTTTTTACATTTTCCATATCCCCCCTCACTATTTCTTCTAGTGGGGTATTGAACCCACTAGAAAGTATTGATCCCAGAAAAAAAATGTATAGAACCTTTTTTTTAAACAATTTTATGTAAATTAATTTAGTACTTGAACACATTTTCGCTAGAGGCAAGAGTTTTCGAGTTATTAACGATAAACTGAAAAAAACGACCTTTAGAGCGCCCCCCACCCCCCAGTACTTTTAGTATGTTGTTAAGGACACCTCCCCCTACAACTGTGCCAAAATTAGCTTCTACATGAATTATTTCCCCTGTTCGGCCTTTTTTAGTCTTCGTTGCCTGGACTATTAGTGAATAGGCTATGAACATCATATGATCTCATATGAGATCCAATTTCTGCTCTTCTAATGACTTTTACATCTGAAAAGAGTCTTCTTATATTTCTGCTGTACAGAAAGTAGTCTATAACGCTGTTAGCATTCCTTTCTTGGGCACTGAAAGTAATCTTGTGGACTTTCTAATGGGGAAATAGGGAGTTCCCGATCAGAAGGTCAAAGTCGACACAAAACTCAATCAGCTTCTTACCATTCGTATTTATGGTTTCTTCGAATCCATGTTTCCCCATCATTCCATGGGATCGGCTGAAATCATTTCCAGTCCTCGCATTGAAATCACCCATTATTATGATCTCCCTATTCTTATTTTGTGCCTTAACAACTTCTCGTTCTAATTGAATATAGAATTGTTCTTTATCCAAGATGTCCGCATCCTCTGTTGGGGCATAGATTTGAATAAAAGCTAAACACTTTGAAGATATTCCTATGTGCATCGTTTTGATTCTAGAAGATACAGGGTTCCATTCTTCAACCTTAGCAAAGAGAAATCTTTGCTAAGGTTGAAGAATGAGAAGAAAGAAGAGGATGAAAAAAAGAAGAAAGAAAAGGATGAAAATCCTTCATGATTATTCCTACTCCTTCCTTTGCTCTGGTATCCTTCGGGACTCCCGAATATATCATGGTATGGTCCCTGGTCAGCCTTAGCTCTCCGTTACCTTTTTTCCTCACTTCACTAATGCCCAGGATGTCTACGTGGTAGGCCATAATCTCTGCAGATATCTCTTCTTCCTTTCCCGTAAGTGTCCGTATGTTCCATGTAGCTAATCAAATTTCCTTATGAATGCCGTGTCGTAACCGTTGAGTTCCATCCTGTCCGAGGCCACTTAATAAGCTCTGAATCATGAGAACTACCTTGCGGATGATTAGCCCAGCAAAATAGGCCCCGTATCCACGGGACAACTGGCCTCCTGATTATTTATATCCCTTCCAAAGGAAGAGTGGCCGGGCTATACACCCCGGAACTGGATAACTGTTTGTCTACGGGTCTTTATTCACTATATTCGGACCACCCCTCCTGGGAGGGGTCCCACAATCCGCAACCTAGAGGGACGCGCTCCCTAGCGGGCAGGTTCCGCCGAGAGAAATTCATGATTAATCGGTTTAATTTTCGAATAACCTTAATTATTTAGTAACTTCTAGGAGGTAATATATAGGACATATAGAATAATAATAATTGTTATCACAACAAGTGATCATATTACTAGAAAATGTAACTGGCATACCTAAAGGAGAAAAGACCCCTGGGACTAATCTGCTGGTTACAGTGTACCTTTTAAACTTAGTTATTATATAGATTTGAGACAAGTTTGTATTAATTTCTAGTAGCAATGTCCTTAATTCATTAAGCATGCTCTTATTTCAACCTATAATGATCATTGTTGACTTTTTATTATTGTCAACAGACATTTGAATGAAGAAGTGGACCGAACTCACCTCTCGATAGGGCCAGTAACCCCGGTGTTAGGGCACCGTAAGGGTAAAATTAAAGATCTTACAGGAGAATTTCACACTATTCGTCTGCTTATAGATAGTGGAGCTCAACGCTCATTTATTACAGAAGCTTGTGTTAAAAGGTTAGCGTTGCGGCAACAAAGAAATTCCCAAGCTCTAAGTGTTTTGGTAATAATCCAATTGAAGACGGGAAATTTAAAGTTGCATGCGTATTAGCTCCAAGAAACAATAGTCGCCCGCAATTTCAAACAGAAGCAGTGGTTGTAAAAGAAATAACAGCACTTATGCCTAGTGCAGAAGTACCTCGCAGCGTAATCAACTATTTTAAAGAATATCAATTAGCCGATCCAGGGTTTAGGCACCCAGGGCGCATAGACTTTTTATTGGGAGCTGACCTGTTTGGAGAAATTTTGAACGGCGATTCTGTCATAACAGCAAAAGGATATCCTAATGCGATTAACTCAGTCTTTGGATGGGTTATCACAGGAAAGATTGATGTTGCATCACAACAAAATCAAGTTAATGCAATGTTAGCGGTGACACCCTCATTAAACCAACTAATGGAAAATTTTTGAAAAAATAGAAGAAGCTGAGGTTCCAATACCAGTCAGCACAGAAGACCAATATTGTGAAGAATTTTTCGCAAAAACTCATTCTCGAACAGATTCAGGAAGGTATATGGTACGTTTGCCATTTAAACACCCTTCCAAAACAATTTTAGGAGATTCCAGGACTACAGCCCTACATCGCTTTTACAAATTAGAAGCTCATCTCTTTAAATCACCGGCTCAAAAACTGGAATATTCTTCAGTATTTCAGGAATATTTGGAAAAGAACTTTATGGTTCCCTTTTCTTCGGAATATGCATATTTTTTACCTCATCATGGGGTGTTTAAAGAAAGCTCTACTACAAAGCTGCGGATAGTGTTTGATGCTTCAATGCCAACTTCCAAAGGTTCAATCAATGACAAACTGATAACTGGTCCAAAATTACAGGCGGATCTTAAGAATGTTATTTTAAACTTTCGAAAATTTCCGATTGCACTGACTTCAGATATCTGCAAAATGCACTTACAAATTTTAATACACCCCGAGGACCGCATATATCAGCATATATTTTATCGTTTTATTCCGTCAGAGAAGGTTCAAGAATACGAATTAACCAGGTTAAGCTTCGGCATGTCATGCTCTCCCTACTTAGCATTGCGGGTACTCAAACAGTTAATTAACGACGAAGGATCACCTTTTCCCCTAGCTGTTAGCGCTTTGCAGCATAATCTGTACATGGATGACATTTTCACTGGAGCTAATAATACTGAAGAAGCATTAAAACTGCATCAAGAATTACAACAACTTTTAGCTCGAGGAGGTTTTGAATTGAAAAAATGGGCAAGTAATTCCACCAAGGTAGTCCAATATATTCCAGAAAATTTAAGAGACACACCAATGGAATTTAGAAATCCTGATGAATCATCTATAAAAATTTTAGGAATGATGTGGGACCCAAAATCCGACATGTTTTACTACAAGGTGCGTACACCGTCAGTAATTAGAACAAAACGTGCAATTCTATCCACGATAGCTAGACTATTTGATCCGCTAGGCTATTTGGCTCCGGTACTTTTTAGAGCAAAACGACTACTGCAGAAGCTTTGGGAACTTAAATTAAATTGGGATGAACCCTTGCCCAGTAGTATTAACATACAATGGGAAAGATTTATCACGGAACTCAAAACATTAGAAACGATTTGTATCCCTCGTTGCATCATGCCAAATCAAACACACCAATCCTTTATTATGGGGTTCGCAGACGCATCGGACCTGGGATATGCCGCAGCAATCTACATAAGATTACAATCATATGAAGGGAAAGTTAATACCTATCTGTTAACATCAAAGACACGCAAACCTTATCCATACCCAGATTGGAATTAAGTGCAGCGCTGCTATTAGTGACTCTCCTAAATTCATGCAAGGACATAATTTTACAACTATCTCCAACATCGACGTTTCTATTTTCCGACTCGACTGTGGTCTTAGGCTGGTTGGCCACGTCTTCACATAAGTTAAAAGTGTTTGTTGCAAACAGAGTCGTACAAATTTTACAATTATCACGGTTGGAAAACTGGTACCACATTTCTTCAAATGACAACCCAGCCGATATAGCCTCGAGAGGGATATTTCCAGCCTCTCTTAAAGATTATACATTATGGTGGCAAGGACCAGCGTGGTTAGAACAGGATCCCAACGAATGGCCCATCACACAGGCATCTCCAAAGAGTTCTGAAAATTTACCTGAAATGAAATCAGAGTTCACACTTTTGTGCCATACATACCTTGCCAAAACCTCAGAGGACGAATGGTTAAAAAACGTTTCTTCCTTTTCTAAAATTCAAAGAATAACTGCCTACATTCTGAGGTTCATAAACAACTCAAAAAAGAATTCTGTACGAAGGACAGGCATCTTGAGCTTAAAGGAGATCCACAAAGCAACCGAAGTGTGCATAAAGTTAGCTCAAGATCACTTCTACCATAAGGAGCTTGTTTTGATCTCTAATAGAGAAGGCGACAAAACGCAATTATCATCCGTCACACCCTTCTTGGATTCTCTTGGTGTTCTGAGGTTGGGCGGGCGTTTACAAAATAGTCCCTTAACTTACGAGGCTAAACATCCAATTATTTTACATCCCAAATCTCATTTTACCACTAAGATGGTGGATCATTTTCATAAATGTTATTTACATGCTGGACTTCAATTACTCCATTCACTAATTAGAAGACAATACTGGATATCCACGGCAAGAAAAGTTATACGGTCCAGGATACATCAGTGCGTCACCTGCCATCGATTGCGTGTAACTAACTTTACTCCATTTATGAGCACATTACCAGTTTCTCGTTTTGAGCAAGGTCGGGCGTTCCTCAATGTAGGAATTGACTTCGCCGGACATTTTCTTATTAAGGAATCTTCCAGAAAAAAGGCACCTATAACCAAGGCCTATGTATGCTTGTACGTTTGCATGAGCACTAAAGCTGTCCACCTTGAATTAGTATCACAACTTACCACTGATGCTTTCATAGCCTGCCTGGAGAGGTTTGTGGCCCGAAGAGGAGTACCTACTCGAATTTTCTCAGATAACGCAACTAATTTCGTGGGTGCTGATAGAACATTAAAAGAGGTATGGAATCATTTCCGAGACCCTGCAATTCAAGAGCGTATAACCGAGCATTGCAACATGAAAAAGATAGAATGGAGCTTTATCCCTCCAGCCTCCCCTCACTTTGGAGGTCTGTGGGAAGCGGGGGTCAAGTCAATGAAAGCACATTTAGTAAGAGTATTACATGAGCGCTGCCTTACGTTTGAGGAGTTATATACTATCATTGCCAACATAGAAGCCATCTTAAACTCTCGGCCATTGTGCCCACTTTCCACATCCGTGGATGACATCGATACTCTAACACCTGGTCATTTCCTGATTGGTGGTCCGCTGGTTGGCACACCAGAATTGGATCTCACCGACGTCCTGGTGAACAGATTAACTCGTTGGCAGTTAGTGAAAAGGTCAATTCAGGACATATGGCAGAGTTGGCGATTAGAATACTTAAACAGTCTACAGCAGCGTAGCAAATGGAGATCACACACTAAAAATGTCACTGTAGGAACTTTGGTATTAACCAGGGAACCCGGAATACCTCCCCGTTGTTGGCCAAGCAGCAAGAATTATTGAAACTTATCCGGGTAAAGATGGTGTTGTAAGGATAGTGAAATTAAAAACCCCAACAGGAGAATACGTGCGTTCAGTTGCTCAGCTAGCACCTTTGTTACCTCCTTCAGAGGTATGAACTGTTTGAAATTTTATTACTTAAAATTTGGTGGGCGCTATGTTTCAGCCGTTCATGTTATATTTAAAACAATTTCTGATAATTTGTTTAAATTAAATTATTTTAAAACTTTCTTTCTCAATTTCATATTTTTAGAAAAATAATCTATTTAAAAATGTTAATAACAAAATATTGTTATATTTTATATTAAATGTTTATAACAGCTATTTGTTTTCATTTGATACAATCATGTATTAGGACGTAGTATTAGGGCTGAGTTGGTGGCCAGTTGTTGACCAGTGAGCGTCATGTAACACGGACGATGTTTTTTTGTTAATTGTGTGGCTCGCCAGAACATTTTTCCTTTTTTATCATTAATCGTAATTATTACGATTAAATTTCCGAAAGATATACCCAAACTTTCGGTTATCGGCAATTGGGAGGCCGTATAGCTCCTATATTGTTTTTTTATCTCAACTCAGGACTTTATTTTTTCTCGTCTGGGACTCCTGGACCACGACCATCGTCAAGCAGTTCGTATGCGGCCGGCCAAGACAAGACGAAAAGAATCAAATTTAGTAATTAACAGGACCGAAAGAATGACATTTTTCACAGGGTATTTATAATGGAATTGTGCAAGAAATTTATATATATATAGTTTATTTATTTTTTTAATATGTTTGCTTCAGTATAAAGGTTTAGACGTATTTATATTTTGTAATTTGTCGTAAAGATAAATATTAGTTTCAAATATGTATATATATTAGCAGTTGATTTTTTTTTTTTTGGTTGAATTTTTTTTTGTTTTGTTAAATCAGAGTTCTATTTGTTTTTTATTATTTTTCTTTTTTGAACATTACGGCAGATACATATTAATTTTTTTTTTTAAATATATAAACACAAATGTAAATGGAATTGAGAGTGATATATGAGAGAAATTGAATGAATTATATTACTATTGTCTATTAATAAATAAATGCTTCAAAAGGGAAAAAAAAAGGCATTCAATATTTTTTTTTTTTATTGACTAATTATTGGTCTAGTGAACCTTTAATTTTCAGAACCAGCGTTCCAGAGTTGGTAAGCAAGGGAAAAAAAAGCTGTTCAAGGGTGCAACTTCTGTTACCCTTACGGTGCCCTAACACCCGGGAAGTGCTGAATATTATTCCCGAAATGGAAGAACTATGCATGTCATAACGAAGAAAAGAAAGAAAAAAAATATAGTAATTTATGAGACAAAGCACTGACTCCAACGTAACAAAACCATAGAGAAACTTTCAAACGTCGAAGCAGACATCGGGAAACGCAGAATGAAATTCTACAGACACATACACAGACTGACCCTTCAGATACTGAATGCAACAGTAAACCTCAAAACAATGGCATGGAGCACACAAGTGAAGAAAGAGCTGGAAAATGCAAAAACAACCCCAGAAGAAGCTATAGACAGAAATGCATACAGAGGAGTGGGAAGTACAACCAGGGAACAGAATCAAGAAGACTGGAACAACTTAGTCGGAAGATAGGACAAAAGAATATGGAGAGAAAATGAAGATCATTCGGGCACATCGTAAGGAGAGAAGAACCACAAGAGCTTCACCTGATCTATCCTAAGTCAAAATCGTGTCGATATAATTTTTACATTTAAATTTTCTTCTATTTATGTAATGAATATTTATCTGTTTTGAATCATGTACAAATGTTTTGCACAAATAAAAGGCAATTTCATTTCATTTTATTGTCAACATGTATTTTAATATTTTTATAAACAAAAAAACAATAGTAAGGAGATGAAATGGTTAGGGGTGCAGTCAGGATGAATAAACAAAGCAAGTTTTTAAATGAAAAACTTATATTTTGGCGTGCCAACGTTTCGACCTGCCTTGCAGGTCTTCATCAGGGCTAAAATAACAAACAATTTTATTAACATATGTTTTTAATAGGAATTTAAAAAAAAAAAAAAAAAAAAAAAGTATAAGGGATCTATATGAAAAGGAAAATAGTATGATAAAAAGGTAAACAAAATAATAAAGTTTGTGTAACAATAAACAAAGGAAGAGGTTGGGGATATATGAGAAAATAAAATAAATGGACTTACTGATTGTTGTCTAGATGGTTTATTTTCTCGTATTTCCCCAACCTCTTCCTTCGTTTATTGTTATGCCAACTTTATTATTTTGCTTACCTTTCTATCTTACCATTTTCCTTTTCATATAGATCCCTTATACTTTTTTTTTTTTTTTTTTTTTTTTTTTAAATTCCTATTAAAAACATATGTTAATAAAATTGTTTGTTATTTTAGCCCTGATGAAGACCTGCAAGGCAGGTCGAAACGTTGGCACGCCAAAATATAAGTTTTTCATTTAAAAACTTGCTTTGTTTATTCATCCTGACTGCACCCCTAACCATTTCATCTCCTTACTATTGTTTTTTTGTTTATAGTCATGCATAGTTCTTCCATTTCGGGAATAATATTCAGCACTTCCCGGGTGTTAGGGCACCGTAAGGGTAACAGAAGTTGCACCCTTGAACAGCTTTTTTTCCCTTGCTTACCAACTCTGGAACGCTGGTTCTGAAAATTAAAGGTTCACTAGACCAATAATTAGTCAATAAAAAAAAAAAATATTGAATGCCTTTTTTTTTTTTTTTCCCTTTTGAAGCATTTATTTATTAATAGACAATAGTAATATAATTCATTCAATTTCTCTCATATATCACTCTCAATTCCATTTACATTTGTGTTTATATATTTAAAAAAAAAAATTAATATGTATCTGCCGTAATGTTCAAAAAAGAAAAATAATAAAACAAATAGAACTCTGATTTAACAAAACAAAAAAAATTCAACCAAAAAAAAAAAATCAACTGCTAATATATATACATATTTGAAACTAATATTTATCTTTACGACAAATTACAAAATATAAATACGTCTAAACCTTTATACTGAAGCAAACATATTAAAAAAATAAATAAACTATATATATATATAAATTTCTTGCACAATTCCATTATAAATACCCTGTGAAAAATGTCATCCTTTCGGTCCTGTTAATTACTAAATTTGATTCTTTTCGTCTTGGCCGGCCGCATACGAACTGCTTGACGATGGTCGTGGTCCAGGAGTCCTAGACGAGAAAAAATAAAGTCCTGAGTTGAGATAAAAAAACAATATAGGAGCTATACGGCCTCCCAATTGCCGATAACCGAAAGTTTGGGTATATCTTTCGGAAATTTAATCGTAATAATTACGATTAATGATAAAAAAGGAAAAATGTTTCTGGCGAGCCACACAATTAACAAAAAAACATCGTCCGTGTTACATGACGCTCACTGGTCAACAACTGGCCACCAACTCAGCCCTAATACTACGTCCTAATACATGATTGTATCAAATGAAAACAAATAGCTGTTATAAACATTTAATATAAAATATAACAATATTTTGTTATTAACATTTTTAAATAGATTATTTTTCTAAAAATATGAAATTGAGAAAGAAAGTTTTAAAATAATTTAATTTAAACAAATTATCAGAAATTGTTTTAAATATAACATGAACGGCTGAAACATAGCGCCCACCAAATTTTAAGTAATAAAATTTCAAACAGTTCATACCTCTGAAGGAGGTAACAAAGGTGCTAGCTGAGCAACTGAACGCACGTATTCTCCTGTTGGGGTTTTTAATTTCACTATCCTTACAACACCATCTTTACCCGGATAAGTTTCAATAATTCTTGCTGCTGGCCAACAACGGGGAGGTATTCCGGGTTCCCTGGTTAATACCAAAGTTCCTACAGTGACATTTTTAGTGTGTGATCTCCATTTGCTACGCTGCTGTAGACTGTTTAAGTATTCTAATCGCCAACTCTGCCATATGTCCTGAATTGACCTTTTCACTAACTGCCAACGAGTTAATCTGTTCACCAGGACGTCGGTGAGATCCAATTCTGGTGTGCCAACCAGCGGACCACCAATCAGGAAATGACCAGGTGTTAGAGTATCGATGTCATCCACGGATGTGGAAAGTGGGCACAATGGCCGAGAGTTTAAGATGGCTTCTATGTTGGCAATGATAGTATATAACTCCTCAAACGTAAGGCAGCGCTCATGTAATACTCTTACTAAATGTGCTTTCATTGACTTGACCCCCGCTTCCCACAGACCTCCAAAGTGAGGGGAGGCTGGAGGGATAAAGCTCCATTCTCAACTTTATTATTTTGCTTACCTTTCTATCTTACCATTTTCCTTTTCATATAGATCCCTTATACTTTTTTTTTTTTAAATTCCTATTAAAACATCTGTTAATAAAATTGTTACATTGCATTAGTTTACACAATTTAAAATTTGTATTATTCAATTTAAATTATTTAATTATTTTATTACAACTGTATCTTTGACTAGACTTTACTACTATTTTGTATTCAATTATCCAATTAACTACGGATATTTTTTCTTGTTTCTTTTTCATTTTTAAATTATTTTTATTATTTATTTATTCTTTTTTATTTTAATGTTTGTATCATGTTGGTCACATCCAATTTTTGTTATTTTAGCCCTGATGAAGACCTGCAAGGCAGGTCGAAACGTTGGCACGCCAAAATATAAGTTTTTCATTTAAAAACCTGCCGTGTTTATTCATCCTGACTGCACCCCTGACCATTTCATCTACTTAGTAACAACTCACAGTCAACAATACAATCATCATAAAAAAAAAACAATAGTCTCTAATGGCTTTAGCTCCTAATTTATAAAAATGGAATAGCTAGATTTAAAGAATAATGTCCTTATATATTTAATATATGAAGTATAAAATATATTTGTAACCAAACCAAACAAACACTGGTTGAAAAAAATATATAATAATACCTATTATCCATTTCCTAGTAATGCGTGAAACTAAGAGTTTAGATCACCTACAAGCATAAAGACATCAGAAAATACTTAAATAAATTTGAAAAAATATAAAACTTAAGACTCTGTTATCCTTGGAAACATATTAATTGAACTCAATTAATTGTTTAGAATAGATGAAAAGTACTCTTTTAAAGGACAAGTATACTGTTGTTTTAATTCTATTTCCCAAACTAATAGGACGTAAAAAAAAAAAATGACCGTTTTATCAAATTCCAGAGTTCAAAAGTCTGTAAATATCTTAATGCTATTTATTATTTACCAATACTTAATAATTCCTTTAGAGCATTCTCTAAGCTTGTTTCTAACACTGGACTTCTTAAAAAAAAAAAAAAGCGTCAGTTCAGTTATTTATTTCAAAGTAGAAATATGACAGTGCCCAACGAAATTCTCGTAATTTTAAGACATTACTGGAAAAAAAATTTCACAGCCGGTGAAGTGCTCGTGAAATTATTAAATATGAAGGGAAAGGGTCCTTGAAGAGCGCACTGCATTTAAAAGTGGAGATACGACGTTGGAAAGGAAGAAGGGCTCCGGGCGGCCATTAATGGATAATGATGAAATTCTGAAAAAAGCTGTTGAGTCAAATCTGTCCACAAGTACTGGCGAACTTGCCTAGGAGTGTGGTGTGTCGAAAGATATTGTTAGTCGCCATCTTCTCTCCACGGGGAAGGTGAAAAAGACCTGTAGACTGGTCCCTCACGAAATTACTCCTCAACAATCAGCAGTCGAACCAAAGAAAAGTTTACAGAACTTCATGGGTTTGAGCTCTTGCCTCATCCACCATATAATCCAGACCTGGCACCTCTGGATTACTACTTGTTTTGATCGGTGGCCTATTTTCTTCAAGGGAAAAAATTTGATAATTTTTTGGAAGTTGAAAATGCTGTCCAAGAGTTCTTTGACAGCCATCCCAAGGAATGGTATCAGCATGGCATCGAGCAATTGGCTAGCAGATAGGTAATGATGGTAGATAACAATGGACTATACTTTGAGTATTAATTGTACTTTATATCAAAGAAATAATAATACAAATATTTGTTTAAAAAAACGGTCATTATTTTTTATACACCCCATTATTAATTTTCAGTCTTCACTCTACCTAAGATAGGACATAGACTTACATAAACCAATTTCAAGTGCAAAATGATACCAGACTAAGTTGGATATAGTAATAAGTTTCTTTTTTTTAAGGGAAATAGTGAGGTACTTCTTCAACACTTAAGTATAGATATAAAGCAATAGATTGTTTTTGAACTAAGCTGGGTATTTTTCTAGTTTCAGTACCTGCGACAGTAAATATAAATAAAAACTAGGCTAATCTCTAGAAGGTATGTACTTAGAAAAATAGTTAGTTCAATAATTACAAAACAATAAAAAGGCTTGTTCTAGTTAATATTTCAAACAATTTAAATCTTTTACTTTATTTTGATATAATCTTTATGTTTAAATTTAATTCCATTGATTAAATCCATCCATTGATCCAAGCATTCCATTGATTAAAGCACATAAAAGAAAGATTTATAAAATTAATTTTTAAGAAATTAATATTTTATATATTAGTAAATACATTACATCGAATGTTATATATTCTTCTTTCAGATGTTTTTATTATATTAATCTGAATCAGAAAGGGTTTGAAAAATAATAAAAAAAAGAAGTATCTGATATGTCTAATAAGAAAACTGCTACATTGATATATTTTTAAAAGAAATTTAATGAACTTGAGGTTGGTGACAAGAATATTGGAAGTCAATTATAATAGTCTTTAAAGCTTTTAACAGTCCTACTTCCTAAACGGACAACTATTTCCCTATTTAAGTAGCTCTTCGTTTATCTTCATAAAATTAAGTAGAGAGCGCGCATTCCAGATCCAAACATTTAATATTCTATCCCCTGAAGCTCTAGGTAATTGAAGCTAGGTCAAAAGACAGTGACACTCAATTAAATTTCACCTAAGAAATATAAGATTAATCTAAACTATACATAATATATATATATATATATATATATATATATATATATATATATATATATATATATATATTGTGGTGATTGCTATTGTATATGAATTGATACATAAAAAAGGTTCGATTGAGTGATCGATGAATCGATCGGTGGGCCATCGAAAGCACGCCTTGGGCATCCCCACCGCTTGCCGATACAAAGAGGCTAGCAGGAATCTCTCGTCCACTTGATCTTCAGAGCTGACCAACTACACACCTTCTCCCCGGTTCGACCCCATGAAACCAATGAAGCAATCAGGATAGGAAGAAGTTATGCGTAAAAGCTGAAGGCAATGCAGTACCACAAATTTGGTGATATCAATTTAATTATTTTGGTTTGTTAATAATTAAAGAACGAATGTTTGTCAATTTTAAATTAATATATATAATAGTGTAAAGGTTAAGGACGCCCTCCGTGAACCCACCTGAGTTTGCTAATGTTAATATAATTGAAATTAAAATATAATTGTTTAAAAGGCATAGTTGAATTTTATACAACCCATGCTCGTATATTTTTATATCTTATTATAATTTACTTAATATTTTAAAAATTATATAAAATCGTCATATATATATATATATATATATATATATATATATATATATATATATATATATATTGATTCTAAAATGTTATATGAACTTCAGTTTTAATTTATCATTATTATTTAATATCAATGAGATTTATAATCAAATATACAAACTATATAAAGTACAATAACCTCTTTATTTCACAATACAAGCATCCAGAATCAGTAAACTGATGGCTCGATGTCTCAAATATAATTCAGAAGTATAATAGAATGGCTAAAAGCAGCTCTAATGAGGGAATTAAAGGTGTAATGTAAATATGGTTTTGATAAAACTCTTAGTAATCACATTAGCTTAATCGGTAGCTCATTTATTTTGTTTATTTTTTTAGCAAGTTTTATAAATTTACAAGTTTTATTTGATGATACAATACCTTAAGAATAAACAAATTGAATAAATATTCATCAATATCTGAATCAAATATCAATATTTGAACTAAAAATACAAACAAAATAGTCTCATAAATGTTAACGATAACATTTTTACAATTTAATAATAACAATAATCTAACTAGATTTATTACATCGCCTCCAGATGAAAAAGCCTCCGCCTAATCCAACCACTGTTAAAGCCAATCCAATTCCAGCTATAACCTTTAAATTAAAAATATGTAATGGTTAGATTCAAACAAATAGAAAATATCAGTATATGCAATCTATGGATATCTACAAAGTTTGCAAATATATTAAACACACACCCATTTTGATAAATTTAGAAAAAGAATATTAACAATGAAAAACATTTATAACTAAACTACTTTATTTCAATAAACAATAAAAATCAACAATTCATTAATTTTTAAAGAATGCAGGGAAAAAAAAAAATAAATAAAATAAATAAATAACTTGCCACTAATCTTATCTGAAGTTGACTAGAAATACTAATATAATATTAAGAAATTGTAAATAACTACATAATCCTGTATGAACAAGAAAAAATATATAAATTAGTCTAAAATCAATTGGATCAAACTTAACAAAACCATAATTAGCAACCACCACTAAAATTAATTTTAGAGCCAAATTAATTTATCTGAATGATTCTACTAATAATCAATTCAATTTAAGGTCATCAAGAATGATACAAAATCAAACATGGTGAAACCTGGATAAGTGGTTTTAGTAGTAATAAGTATAATTTGTTTACCATAGCATTACAACATACTTTTTACACAAAAATCAAAAATTAAAAAATATAATAAAGTTCTAATGGTTTATAACATGACAGAACAAAACGAAACCAAGGAAGGTAGTATGCATTAAATTAATGAGAATAAAGCATTTTAAACTATAAAGTCAATCAATGTCAATTTAGTTGTCCTGTCAAAATGATTTTAAAAATGTAAGACATAAAATCAAATTAGTACTAACCATTGTCATCTTATTTCTCTTCACCTAAGACAAAAAGCGGAAATCAGACTCTTTCAGAATCAGGAAAATAAGACCATTTCCTTACATTACGGTTGGTTTGTGTTATACTGATCTCAAAAAATTTATATCAATTATAGATTTTCATGTGTTGCAGAACAGAACACTACAAAACAACAAGAATAATGATTACAAGAAAAGTTCATCCTAATTGAAGTTAGGGAGTCAAAAATGAAGTACGAATTTTTTTAAAGAATCAAACGTTTCAAAAAAGTTTTTAATAAATTTATTCATATACCAAGCTGTTTTCTGATTGTAAGCAGAAAACAATTTAGTCACCAAACAGAAAAAATGAATAGATAAAATGGACTCGTAAGTGGCAAAGGGGTTGTAAAAGGCACAGACTTCCCGAACTTTTTCAATCAAATACCTAATTAGATCCATTGTAATATGTGAATGAATATTTTTCTTGGTCCTTGTTGCCTTCCGTGTTTGTTGACCAAAACAGGGTCCAAGTATGGTAGAAAATAGAGGGTGAGCAGAAGTTCAATAAAAAAATATTTTATTAAAAAAAAATAATATTTACAAAATACTAAATTACAGGACTTGCTAGAAGATTCTGAATAGCTTATTAGAATTTAAAAAAGAAAATTAACTAATGGAACTGCAATAATTTTATATTTTAAATATAAGTCCTTACAAAAAAAATCCTCTAATTCCACAATCCCTGGGAAAATTTTACTTTAATGTAGATTGTATTATGATGGAGTTTATTTTTTGAGGGATCGGTCAAATTTAACAAATATTAAACTAGACACATTTTTTTTATTTATTTTCAGTTTCAGTCTCAATGTTGATGACCATCCTACGGGCAGAAAAATAAATGGTTGGCATAAAAACTATTTTTAAAGAGTATATAGGAAATAAAAGTGTATTACAATGAAAATTAATCACGTCTAATAGTTCATAATAAAAAATGAAGAATTTAATGATTTTGCAGCACTTAGAGATTTCCCACTTATCCAGGTTCAATTATATAATCAAAATAATAATAAGAGTTAAATCAATGAACATTTAAAAACTAAATAAAAAAATAAATTGTATTTCTAGATTATGAAATTATTAGATAAATAACAGTTTCTATTTCCCTTGTATATTAAGGTTATCATCTCCATTGTTATTAACAGATTAATTCAAGGTTATTAAACAGAAAATAGGTAGAAAACACCTCATTGAACCTATTTGAAAATAATAAAATATAAAAATTTCAAATTTTAGAAGAAGATAGAACTGTTAAAAAGTACTAATAACTTTATCAAAACTTCTGAAGTTGGTAAAAAAAAAATAATAATAAATAAAATAATAATGTTATATTATTGTCTTAACTTGGTTTCAAGATTTTATTTATAATTCTTTAAAGATACTGAAGAGTAATTAATTAATGGAATAATTGCCTAATAAAATACATTATTTTCTCTATTTAGGCACCAACTAATTAAAATATACATGATTTTATTCTCTTTTTTTTACTCCAGATTTTTTTTTCTTTTGTTTTAAAAGTCTGATATTTTCCATCTAACTGATCCCCAATGAAAAACCATTTTATATAACAATCACATATAGTTAAATAGCCATCTTATCAAATTAATGCTATCATGATTTCTGATAGAATTCTTGAATGCTATCATGAATTCTCCTATTCATAATGTGGCTGGCACTAATATTCCAGATAAATCCAAATTACCATAATTGTGCATTTGTAACATAAGCCCTTTTTTATAAATAAAAATGTTCACTGTTATCTCAAACAGAGTAACAACAAAAATAAATGGTGTTTCACTTCAACTATAAGTTGTGAGTACTAGTAAGGAGAATGAAATGGAACTTAAGAAAACTGATGCTAAAATCTACTTCCACTACTCTACTTTTAATAACATTTCTGAATAGACTAGTCAATGGCATTATAAAAAAAAAAGTTAATTTTAACAGTAGTTCTATTTAATAAAATCTCTGAACAAACAGAAAATGTTATTTTTTTATTTTATACATTTCTTATAAATGTACAGCCGACTGCAGTTATACTTTACAAAATCTTAATATATTACTATTATATTATGAAATTACTTATATGCAGGGGAGGAGGGGCAATGTATTCAACACACTCCTCATTAATCAAGATTATTTGGAAAAGGTGATAAGATTGTGAGTGGTATCTCTTGAAATGGATCAGAGTTAATTTCTCAAGGTGCTTGTTAAAATCAATATAGCATAGAGGGAAATTTCTTTTAATTATATATACAATCATAAGGTTACTAATCTTTTATTAGTTTAAGCGAAAGTAAAATTACCAACACTAAATTCAAAAAATTATCTTTATTTTTATAAAATGTGATACAAACATTTTTCAAAAAAAATTCTCCATAAGAATAATAGAAATGAAATATATATACTAAATCTGTTTTGATAAAATTAAAACAGCTCCGAAATAGCAGTAGTGTAACACAACGACAGTAACTAACAGAAGTTAGGTTAACACATCAATGATCTAGAACAAAACTGCAACACTTTGGTCTATAACATGGACGAGATTATTTTTTAATTTAAAAGGAAGGAGTTAAAGTCTGAAGAAGGCATAGAACTAATTCATTAACAGGCTGAATTAACGGATTTAGGATATTTTTAACATTAGCAAAATATTCATTTCTTAACATTATAAGCTAATATTCCAATACAAGAATTTTATAACTAGTAACGGAATTATAAATTTTTCTAAATTACTGAAACTGCAATATTCATAAAAACTTTATTCTGACTTCCGTCTCCACCAATATATTCCACCACCCAAGCCAGCACAAAGTGTTCCAAGACCAGCAAGAACCTTAAAATTAAAATTGAAAAATAATCATTGTGTAAATTAATAAATAAAAAAATTGTAAAACAGCACTGAAAACAAAGTATTGACAAAAGTTTAAGTTGATAACATTGGCTTAGAAAACATAAATATAAATTCTGGAATTTCATAAAATATTTTGTTTCACATTCAATCTGATTGGTAAAGAATGGATTTCACGCTGGTAAGAAATTAACATATTAATTGGCACAGAGGAGGAGTATGATGAGAGTTACAGTAAGTGATAGTAATGGGTAGTTAGCTATAGGATCTTAAGATGTTATATTATTAGTAAACTGTAATACTTTTATTTGAACCATGTAATACAGTATTCTATTCTAATTGTATCTGTAGGCTATACAATTACTAAAAAGTGGAATTTATACTAGTAAGGAGAGTAAGAAACTTCTGATACCCATCAGTGTCACTGTACTAATCAAAATAGTAAGGAAAAACTGTTATTTCTAAAATATTGAATTTAACACATATGAGTGAGTAGCTTGAAAATTTACTTCATTGTTTATTTCACCCAAGAGATTGTTGTTTATTGAAGATTGACATCCTTCAACACAAAATAAATTTCAATCTGTGCAGACTGGAATTAACCGGTTCTGCAGAGCTTAAGAGTGCTTGACACTTTAATTACCTTGGTCACTATGACCTCACATAAAAAAAAATTTGAACTTTTCTTTTCAAAATAATAACAAAATTAATGATTGAATAGATGAATAATCATTTCCTACGTTTTTGATGCAAATGAGTAGGAATTTCCAGTCAGACGTTAGTTTATAGTTAGGAGATTTTACAGTACAAGTCAAGTAGTAGATAATGCCATGTAGCTCCTCTCCATGGACTGTGGGAGGATGGTATGAATATCCGTGGGCCAATAGGTACGAGATTCAAAGAAATTTGTTAGAGAGCATCAAATATGGAACTTCTTTAAGGAAACGATCTGATAAGTTTAAGAATCAACAATTTAGAAAATGTAAAACATATCTCTATGGTAAGGAAATGAAATTAGTGGAGTAATTAGAATGTAATGGTATTGATACTACTACATTCAGGGAAGGTGAAATTAGAAATTAAATTATAAGCTGGAAGATTGAACATAGATTTTATATATGTGTGAGTTTATTACTTGATGTATATTAGAAATTATGACTGTAACATCACATTTGTGTATTAAAACACTTTAGCTGTAAGTCAGTATAGCCAACTAACCAATACTACCAATTACTCCATTTAATCAGATCAATAATTAGTAAAGTAAACAAACTTTGTGCAGCAACAGCTTGGTGACATATCTGCTATCTCAATAAGTTATTCCTGCATTAACCAGAATTTAAAGTTTATAGCTCATATTATACCTGAATCAGCTAAACATTGATCAGTTAGTTATAAGTGTTATTTGAGACCTTAGACATTGTTTAGAATATTTTAAATAATATTTTTTTTGGCTCTGCTTTCAATGTTTGCTCTTACAATCAATAGCAGATATTAGTTTAAATATACACATTGTGATAGATATTAAAACCTAATGGTTTATTCCTATAGCTATGAATTACTAACAATGCCATAAAGCACATGCTTTAAGAAAATTCATAATCAGCATTTATAGCCCCCATATTAATGAAATATAACTAAGGCAAATAAAAACTATTAGATGCACATGCAGAAACCAGAAATGGCTTGGTTTTGAAATGATGAGTTTTTTTAATTAAAACTTAATTATTAATTCTAACATGATGGATTATAGAAGAAAAAACAGCTTTCCACAATAAATATGTTGAATTATTATATATAATGTAATATTTTGTAACATAAGTTGAAATGTTTCCATTGTATTGTTTGAATAAATACTTACTGTTCATTAATACATATACTTACATAGTTAAAAAAAAAAAAGAAAGTAAGTTGGTTGACCATAAGAAGTGGATATGGTTGAGGGTGCAATCAATATAAACACAAAATTGTACTTGGTGTTTCTATTGACTAAATAGAAACACCCTCAACCACCTTCTCCACAATATGAAGAAAAAATTAAAAAACTTTTATGAAAAAGTAAAAATGGACAGTATTTTTGGTTTTAGAATAAATTTGACAGTTTCAACCCCTGACTAAAACATATCACAAAATAAAATCAATGAATAAATAAAAATTAACATTATATGATAACAACTAATAGATGATAAAAGAAAACTACAAATTTCTTAAATCTTTTTAACACAATTCCAATAAAATATTAGGGCCTACTAAGAAAAAAAAAAAAAAAAAAAAAAAAAAAATCAGCAAATCACCTTTTCTTAAATTAATGACAATAGTGACATACTTCTGCAGTCTCATGAGGTTACAGTCCCAGCTTCAGACAGCAAAATTAAAAGAAAATGGTAAAATATATGTCACTAAATAAACAATACAAACTATAACAAAAGCAGCAAAATATATAGAAATAAAACAAGGTTATAGTGCGCCTTTATTTGTTCATCCAACTGGGTCAATTGCAGTGAAGAACCTTTTTCACCTATTCAAAAAAAAACAAAACAAAAAATAAACAAAAAAAAGTGAATCAAGAGGATCCTATTTAAAGTAATGGGTAAGATAATTGTTTTAGTTTTCTGAAAAATTCAGTTAATAAAGTATTAGTTAATTTCATTAAGTAAAATAAGCAAGCCAAGAATACAATTGTATAATAAAACTGTTATATCAAAACAAAATAAATAAGAATATGTTGGGTGATCAAATTAACAAAACAATAGAGAAAACAAAAATAACCACTATGTAATACAATACAAAAGCATACTTTATTGACTTCTATATACTTATTCCAAACATGCCACAACTTTTTCAATTCCTCCCTCATATAAGCTTAGGATTAGTGAAGAACTAAAGTCCTGGAAGGTACTTTTGATAGAATCATAGTTAAGGCTTAGATCCAGAGGAAAATAAATGACATTTTACAATATCTGTCATACCAGTGAATAAGTGATTAAGTCAAATGTTACTTTTTAGGGCCTGAGTATTAAAGTTTGAAAAGCCGTCAAAAATCAGGTTTATGTAATTGTTCAATGAAATTTTGTAAAAAGTATCAAGATAGTGCTATCTTGTTATCACTAATAAGCTGAGTTAATAGCTCTTATAAGTAAAGCGATATTATACATAACCAGTTGTTCAACACAGACCTGACCATTTGCAGACATATCAAAATTATGCAAATTAATAAAAACATTTGTAAAATAATTAAGATTGATTTTTATTACACGAAATTCCAAAATATCATATAAAAAAAAAATAAAAACCTTTCAATTAAAAAAAAAAAATGTTTACAGAAAAGATAAGTATATTAGATATGTAGAAAATAATTATTTTATTTTATTTTATTTTACAAGACAGACGAATATGTTATACAATCAACAACAATCTAATTGCAAAAAAAAAAAAAAAAAAAAATTGTAATTATACAAAAAAATTGCTTTAAAATAACTTAAAGAATATGTGCAGAAAATATATAAAGCTATATTTTGTCAAAAATAGTCGTTAAACAAATGCCAAATTGTTTACAGGAATTTTAATTTCTAAATATTTTTTTTCACAAATGTCACATATAAAATGCATAATCATAATCTTTTGAAAAAAATGGGTAATGATAAAAAAAAATAAATTATACAAAATACAACATTCACCCAAAGGTTTCTCTTTTAAGGAGAAAAGAAACTTAATTCGGACGAGCATGTTTTCTTAAGATAAGACAAAATAAGACTGAATAATGATGGCTGAGGCAAAAAAAAAAAAAAAAAAAAAAAAAAAAAAAACCTAGAAATAAAATCCTGGAATAAAGTAGATACAGACAAAAATTAGGCTATAAAACTAATAGTGAGTTTTATAAAACTTAAGATAGATAAAAATGCACATTAAAATAATTATTTTTTAAAATGAACATTTTCATGTTTCTTTAAAGCCACTTAACTCATTTTGGTCAAAATGTGACTTAACCACTTATTCACTGAGATGACAGATATATTTAAACATGCTATAAGAAATCATTTGACCATAGACATTACTAAGATGATGGTAAGAGTTCATCATCTATTTGTTGGCCAGGGAATCAATGCAGCTTTTGATATACGATACACAATGCAGAATTGAAAAAAATAAAATAAAGCAGACAACCATAATTAATAGGAACTGTAGTGCCACGATATTAAAAACTTACAAAGATTATGCGGTGAGAAATGAAACATAAAAACTAATATGAATATTGATCTAGGGATCAAAAAGGAATAACAGAAATTATGTCCTCTTTCAATCATACTACAAATTAAATGAAAAATGAAAAAAAACATAAACATTATATCTGCTTCTTTGTAATATTAAAAAACTAAATTTGCATGGATGAGGAAATTATAAGTATCACCATAAAAGATTTAACAGTACTGTATAGGATAAACATACAAATGGAGCGATGAGAAAAAAGAAAAAAATTTTTTTTTTTTTTTAACCAATGAATGTGTAGGTATAGACACCTTACAACACCCTGGCTAGAATAGGTTGGTATAAAGGATAATCCGTTCTTCCTGCCCAAGTTTGAGTATATAAGGATGTTAAGTCCCAATAAACAAACAACCAACAGAAAAATAAAACAATAAGAGACTGGGTCGTGCATTAGTACTTTTAAAAATTATTATTGAAATTAAAATTATTTTTCTGAATAAAAAAAGTTAAAGTACAATATTTATAAATTGTTTCAAGTTGTACTAGGTTAAATTTTAAATGGATTGGAAATGTAATATTAATCATCACTAAATATGCCATCTGTTGCTTTAGTTTCCAATGGCATGATGCAGAAACTTTACTGGTTTTACTGCAAAAGAAAAAGTTTAGAGACATGTTCCAATCTAAAGAAAGGAAATAAAAAACAAATGGTCATAACAATTTTATGAGTGACATCAAATGTTATAGTTCTTCCAATAGTTTTAAGTTTTCTATACATTACTTCCAGTTTCAAGATTTGTCATGAAAATACTCACTAAATAAAATTGAAGTTCTTCAGCACATAGTATATACAAAATACATATCACCGACCGATGGCATGTTACTGGAAAAATTTCTAAATAGGTAAGGGATAAATGAAATTGAAATAATAACAGAATAAAATATTTGGAATCTTTTGTTTCTTCTCCAACTTCAATATATGATAACATAGAAAGAAGCTTCTTGCACATTGGGAGAAGTATACAGAAGCTAATGGAACATATTATAATTCCATGTCTAATAATTTTGATAAAAATTTAACATGATAAAGTTACGATCTTTAAAACAACACTTCTTGGAAGTGGTTAATCTAAAGAATAATATAGTACATAACAATCTACACAGAAACAAGGATTTTGAAAAATAGTTTCTCAATTTTTAGAGTTAAAAAAATATTAATATACATAGATGATTAATTACATTATACCAAAATATAATAATACACATAAAATACAATAAGTAGTTTATGGAAGAGCAAACACAATAGCCGAAAAAAAAAAAATTAGCTAAGTAGCATTGTTTCAATTGAAATTCATAATTATGTCCTTATTGAGCAAATCTCGGAAGCTCTAATTGATGCAAAAATGAATTAAGAAATTGGTTGCAAAATCCTGCTTTGTGAGGTCAAATAAGACATATAGTATACCTTGTACCCTACCAGAGCCTTTATGTGGAACATTGTCCCTGGCACGGTGTTCTTATAAGAATCTCGCAACTGCGCACGTTGGAAGTAGTCAGTGACCTGAGGCCTCACACCAGCTTCCCAATATCTTGGATGAAAAAAAAAAAAAAATTAGTTAGAGCACAATACAATACAAATATCAGCTTAAATCTTATTTTCTCATAAAATTGTTATAAAAATGAATTATATAATATTAAAAAAAAAATTATAAATACACATCTACGTTGAATAAGACGTAATCAAATAAGTGCAGAATGTTACAGCTTTGTTGACTATTAAGAGAAGAGTTTCAGAAAAAAATCATATTATTATAAGAAATTTTATAACATTTTATAATAAGAAACAAGTTTATACTCATAGGTGAATGTGTAAGTTAAGATTATCACTAATTCAAAAGTTAAAAGCAAAATAATTACTATTGTTTTTACCTATGCGCAAGACCTACTAAATTGAGTCTCTCCAAAAGCATTGTCAATCCAACATCAGCAATTGTAAAATCTCTAGAAATCAACCAGCTTTCACGATCTAAAAATGTATTGTTATGATTAGAAAATGGCACCAATCTTCCTTATTATAAAAGTAATATATTGGCAGTTTGTTATCAGTAGATATTTGGGTTTGTACTACCCTATGCAAATAATAACAGCTTAATCAAATCACAATCTGAATTTCATGACCAGAAGACATAAGAGTAAGAAATGGTAAGAGTAGTATGCAACAGATCATTATCGGCATGATTGCATGCATTCTAAGCAGAGCAGTAGAAGCATGCAAGCATCCTGTTGTTACTTACCGATTATTGGTTACATACCTTTAAATCGTCATTACTTTGTCATGCAATTCACTGGTTGGTATTTCTACTTGGAAAGAAACCAGATAGGATGATGAAACCAAATAATATCAGTTGCCTACCATTATTTTAGGCAAACTTGGAAAGTATTTTACAGTGCATTAAAAGTAATATTAGTTCTTGTGAAAAAATTATCATTTAAAATATACACTGGATAAAAAATTCAGGGATCAAAACTACGTATGTATATTTTGCATTCAAAGAACCCTTAAAGAAATAGGCAACTATGATAAAAACAGAGGTATTTAACCTAAAAAACTACTGACTGCCTAATCTGAGAAATTAAATTTTCTGCATAAGGGAATTCAGGGGGGATGGTTATAAAATAAGACTTGACTGGAAAGTAAAGCATTAAAAGTTACCATTTAAAATATTGGGCAGGGAAAAAGCTATGATGTCTCTAAAAAACTACTCCGATTTTAACAGTAATGAGGATGGATTACATAACCATGATCTTCAATCGAAACAGGAATTGTTAACCAACCGTTTTGAATCTTCCAGACCACAGATAGAAAGCAAAAATTGGTGATATTACACCACTATCTTGTGAAATGTCATGTGCTCCAGATTATCCATTTGGTTCATTGGTCTAGTTAAAAAATTAAAAACTATTTCTCATTTGAAAGTTTATCACACAAATTTACCTTGAAAAATGCACAACATTACCTTGTATATATTTTTATTTATATAGGTTTGAATTTATATATTTTTACTTAAGTGTGTGGCCGAGCATTGTCATGATCAAAGCTGACAACCACCTCTGGGCACTTCTGTACAATGTTTTTCCTCTAACAGTTCAGTTGTTCAAGGCAAATTAATGGTTGAAAGGTGACGGGAATGCTCGACATGTTTGATGTCGATATTTCCATCATGGAAGCATGCAAGCCATTTTTGTCCCCATGCTCCTTTATGGCATCAGGCACATGAACTCATAAATCACATGAGATGTTTCGTGGAAAGAGTGTAACATTATACTGCGAAAATGTTCTTCTGTACACTCCATTTTTTTTTTTCCCCCAAAATAAATGATAAAAGTTGCAAGGATCCGTTAATTATTACCTGTATTAAAGTTGGTGAAAGAATCAGGCAAACAACTCAAAATTTTTCAGGCAAAACAGAGGTCAATGACGGCACAAACTTTTTGACAGATCCTATACTATCGAATAAAGTTTGCATTAAAAACTACATACTGATGGATATTCAGAATGGTAATAATTAATTAAAAATAAATCTTTCAGAACTCATGTAACAAGCAAATAAATAATGGAGTACCTTCATGAGAAGTAAGTTCAGTCTCAACAGCTGACAAGGTTTCATCAACTTGATCCAGAAGTTTTAGAAATGATTCTTTATTTGCAACTAAATCACGAGTTTTCTCCATAGCTTCAGCCTTTTGTAACAATATATCCTTGTATTTTGGATTTTCCTCAGCTATTTTTCTCAATTTCGCACCATTTTTTTCAAAATCCGCTGAAATAATTTTTTTAAAAATAAATAAACAGTCTTAAAAAATATGTGTGTACAAATTATGTAAATATATATATATATATATATATATATATATATATATATATATATATATATATATATATATATATATATATATAGACAGGGTGTCCCAGATATAGTGTAAAAAAAAAAGAAGGGTAATACTGGGTAGAACGGGGTAGAATGGCGCAGAAACGAGTTTCCTATCTCAATCTGTTGAGGAGATAGAATTTTTTTTGTTTTTATTTTTAAAATCTTACTTTTTTCTGAAAAATGGCAGTTTTCTCTAGTTTGGTTTAGCCTAGGAAAAAAAACAATATTTTCTTAATCAGCACAAAATTTTCTGAAAGATGAGAGAGGTATAGTTATTTTAAACCTACTTTTAGGTGGTCTTTTAAGCACAAAACACAAAAGATTTGTTAAAACTTCCTCACTCCCCACTGGAGCACCCTAGAAGCCGTCAAATTTCCCAAAATCTACAGAATTTATTTAGCTTTTTAGAGGTGTAACCCATGATACAATTGCACTTCACCTTTTGAGTCTAAAAGAAGTTTTTCTGATGAAAAACATGCTAGAGAATAAATACTTGATTGTACATACTAGAAAAAACTGCTTGAATGAATAAAAGTATTAGTTATTTTATCTCTTGTCCATATGCATGAGGGGTAGAGAGTTGTGAAGGTGACAACCCTCCCCTACCTCAAAAAAAAATCTTATTTATAGGGAGCTAAGGGGGTAGGGGTAACCCAAATTCTTGCTGATTACCTAATGTTACGTAAACGTACTTCTTTTTTTTTAATATAAAAAATAATTTAGGATTATTTGAAGAAATTACATACACCAACATTCATAATGTGCCCTGCTACTCATCAGCCCAGACTATGATATCACGTTCTGATTGGAATTAGTGTTATCAAGCCCCGGATTTATTTAGTTAAGTTTTGTAAACTATTATAATCCCACTGTATGCAAAGGTCATAAGAAGTTGTCCTCTCATTTCATGACTGCATGCATCAATTGCTATTCACTCTTCAGCCCTTGATTTTTTTGTTTGGGGTGCCTTGAAGGAAGAGGTGTACAAAACGCCAATTACACATGTGTAAGAACTACGAGCAAAGATACTTGAGGCTCCTGAAGTAGTAAAAGCCAAGTTGTCATTAAATGTCACTATTGGGGCCATGAGGAAGCACTAGAGCCTGCATCCCAAGTAATGGTGGACATTTTGAACACATGCTGCAATGATCCATTTTAATATGTTTCTACAATAATAATAATCCTCGATATTTGTTTTTTATCTTCAACATTTTTTACGTAGAATTTTTCAAATTTTAGTTGATAAGAAGAAAAAAATTAAATTTATTTTAAAGAAAGTATTTTTTAAATTTAAACTCAGTTTTTTTTATTTTTTATTTTAGATTATTATTACCCTTTTTACATTATTTAGAATTCATATATTGTTCTTTCTAGTCTTAAAGAAGTGAAGAAAAAAAATTCTAACTCATGGGAAGTTCAGGAAAAGAAAAATTCTACTAATTAAGAGTAGTGAGTTTACCATAAACTCCGCCAGTGAAGTCAGTTTACTGGACCACTGCCAGTCCCAAGCCTGGATAAAGGAGGAGGGGTTGAGAGGAGGGCTGACTACCCACCTCTTGCAAAAAGCTATCAAGTTACTAACGCTCAACAACGAAGACTCGGAAATCAGACTGTCTTACGGAAACGACCTGGAACTCTCACAAAGGTATTCAAATTTGGAACATGGAACGTGCGCTCTCTTTATAGACCAGGTGCCCTGACTGAACTGAAAGAACAACTATCCCAACTTGGCACAGATATTGCGGCCATTCAAGAAACAAGATGGACGGGATGTGGTAAACTCAGCAGAAAGGATTTTGATTTTTACTATAGCGGAGGCGAGAAAAGACATGAATTTGGTACTGGATTTTTGGTTTTAAAACGCACGAATCGTCAATCCTCGATTTCCAGCCGATAAATAATAGAATATGTACTATGAGGATTAAGGGGAAACGCCACAATATTACCCTGATAAATGTACATGCACCTACTGAGGAAAAGGATAAATTAGATGAAGAATTGGACAAAATTATTAGAAATGGCCCTTCCTTCGACATGAAAGTAGTGTTAGGTGATTTCAATGCACAAATAGGACAGGAGCTTGGTTTCACCCCTACCATTGGAAGATACAGTATGCATCCAGAGACAAATGACAATGGTGAACGATTGATCAGCTTTGCGGTGTCCAACTCACTAACTGTTATGAGTACAATATTTCCTCACAAAAAAAACACAAGGAAACTTGGACCTCACCAACTGGCGTTGCAACACAAATCGATCATATACTGATCTCATCCAGGCATTTCAACTCAATAAACGATGTTAGGTCATATCGTGGACCAGATGTAAATTCAGACCACTATTTAGTTGTGGCAAAGATGACCGAAGGAGTGAGACCCTTGCGCCATAGGAACGAAAACCAGAGGTCCAAATGGGACAGAACGAAGCTCAAGGAAGAGAAAATTAGAAACTCATTCCAGTCAAGCATGGAACAAGGAGTGAAGAATATTCCTGCAGTTGAAGATGGAAGAGAGGTGGAAAGGGAGTGGGACTGCCTGAAGCAGGTCATAGCAGATTCAGCGGACCAGTATTGTCAGAAGGATAGGAGAACCAATAACACCTGAGATACTAGATGATTACATACAGAGTACAAAGAAGCAAGAACTAAGGCAAAAACGGTACTTAAGAAAAAGAAGAAGCAAGCGCTACTAGAGAAGGTGAAGGCAATTGAGGACTCTAGAAGGAGTAGTGACACAAGGAAGTTTTTTGAAGAAGTCAAAACCATAACTACAGGCTTCAGCAACAATTCAGCAATTAGGGATGCTGAGGGAAAGCTACTAGTTGGGGACCAAGACATACAAGAAAGATGGAGAGACCACTTCAAGAAATTCCTTAATCCCATAACTGTGGATCAGACGATTGGTGACCCGCCAGAAGAGGAAAATGAGAGGGAGTCGTTGCCACCTGATAGCATTGATATTCATTTAATTTTGGATAAATTAAAAAACACCTGGTTCAGATAGCATCCCAGCAGAATTTCTAAAGGCAGGAGGTCCGCAACTAATAGAAGAAATTATAAAGATAATAGAACAAGTGTGGATCTCGGAGACGATGGCACAAGAATGGAGTGAGTCTATCATTGTACCAATTTTTAAAAAAAAAGGCGATTCGACTCAATGCAAGAACTATAGGGGAATCAGTCTATTAAATACGGGATATAAAGTGTTCTCAATTGCCCTGTATAACCAGAGTGGAGAGTACCAGAGTGGATTTAGGGCTAATCGTTCAACCATTGACCAAATATTCTCGCTTAGGCAGATGACGGAAAAAATGAATGAGTTCGGTAGCTGCATGTGGCTACTCTTTATAGACTATAAAGCTGCATATGATTCAGTCATCAGAAAAGAATTATATCAGGCTATGAGAGAGATGGAAATCCCAGCTAAACTGATTCGACACACAATGTGTACAATGAATGACAGGACAGGCAGGGTGAAGATTGGCGGAAAGTTAGGAGACTCATTCTCTATAAGCTCAGGACTGAGACAAGGGGATTCTCTTGCCCCGCTACTGTTCAACATAGTCCTTAATGCAATTATAAAAAGAGCAGGACTGATATCTCAGGGAACCGTATTTAATAAAATGACACAGGTAATGGCATATGCTGACGATGTTGTCATTGCAGGAAGGAACCGACAAAACATCAAGGAGGTATTTGCGGTACTTGAGATAGAAGGAAAAAGAATGGGTCTCCAAATAAACGAGGATAAAACAAAGATTCTCACGTTAAGAAGGAAGAATCCAGTGCACCCGCAGAAACACTACATAATGGGAAACTATATATTTAAGTGCGTTAAAAGTTTTAAATACCTAGGATCGATGATCAATGACTCCTTAGATGAAGAAGAAGAAATAATATGTCGAATAATGGCAGCTAATCGATCCTATTTCAGTCTAATAACTCTAACTATTTAGAAGTAGACTGCTCAGTCGCACAACCAAACTCAGACTTTATAAAACACTCGTCCGACCCGTCCTGACATATGCATCTGAAACCTGGACATTGCGTAAAGTATCAGCTGAACGTATTGACAGGTTCGAAAGGAAGATATTGAGACACATCTATGGACCTGTAAAGGAGGATGGTTTGTTTCGACTCAGAAAAAACAAAGAGCTGTACGTACTTTATAATGAACTGAATGTTTCCCAATATGTGAGAATACAGCGATTAAATGGCTGGGACACATAATCAGAATGGACGAGGAGAGGACAGTCAGAAGACTGTATTACGGAAGCCTGATGGAGTGAGGCCTCTTGAAAGAGCGAAGGGAAGATGGAAGGACAGCGTCTCCGAGGATCTGAAGAAAGCAGGAATATCCATCAGGCGTGCCACTGACAGGGAAGACTGGGGAAGAGCCGTTGAGCTGGCTAAGGACCGCTTCATGCGTCTGTTGCGCCGAGAATGAATGAATGAGTTTACCATGGTGAGTCTAACCACGCAAGACATCTAAGGCTCAAATGGTGAAGTGCAATTGTATCATGGGTCACACCACTAAAAAGCTAAATAAATTCCTCATTTTTTGGGAAATTTGACGGCTTCTAGGGTGCTCAGTGGGGAGTGAGGAATTTTCAAAACTATTAAAAATTTAAGTTTTGATAAATGTTTTGTGTTTTGTGCGTTAAAACACCCCCTAAATAACTAGACCTATCTCTTCTTTTAGAAAATTTAGTGCTGATTAAGTAAATATCATTGTTTTGGTTTCTAGGCTAAACCAAAATAAAGAAAACTGCCATTTTTCAGGAAAAAAGTAAGATTTTAAAAATAAAAACAAAAAAAAATTCTATCTCCTCAACAGATTGAACCAGGAAACCCGTTTCTGCGCCATTCTACCCTGTTTAGCATGCAGTATTACTTTTTTTTTTGTTTCACTATGTCCCGAATTTAAATGGCAAAACTTCAGGAACTTATAGGGGACCAAAAAACTAAGACAAAAAGTCGTTTAGAGATTTGCTCGTTTTTGCTTAGTTTTAGAGAAAATTGCAAAAAAAAGAAACATAACAAAAATGTTACAGGTAGCGATTATCACCTTTCATTTTTATACATATTTATTTACATTTATATTTATGTTATGTTCTTTTTAATGTAAATATTGCTCAATATGTTGTCCTCTTGCACCAATGCAAGCATTACATCTAGCACTCACTTGATATTTGGTGCACTGCATCTATGATTCGGTCTCTTAATTGCTCTCTTGAGTTGATTGACACCGAATAAACTTTCTGCTTCAAGGTTCCCCATACGAAGAAATCCATGGGTGTCATATCAGGTGATCTGGGTGGCCAAGGTACTGCTCCTCCACGTCCAATCCATCGTTGTGGATAATTTATATCCAGCCAAGCTCGAGCAACTCTGCTATAATGAGCTGGACATCCATCGAGTTGGAATCACATTTCAATCCTCTGCTGAAAGGGAATGTCATCGTTCTCCAAAAAATGTGTAAATGTGATACTATTCAATCTTCAAGGTAAAAATTATGGTCCCACCAGTAATCCATTCCAAATTCCAAGCCAAACGTTAATAGCAAATTCATGCTGAATTTCCTATTCTCCTATTTTCCTATTCTACCTATTCTCTCTAATAGCTCTGGGATTTTCAAGAGCCCATACATGATAATTATACATGATAATGACATATACATGATAATGATGATCTTTGATTAACAATTCCTCCTCTTGTAAAGGTAGCTTCATCGGTCCATATAATTTTTAATGGAAATAAATTATCATCGCGAATTTTGTCAAGAAAAATTCAATCTCTTGACATAATGTTGAGGTAGTAAATTCTCAACTTTTTGAAGATGGTATGGGTAGCGATTATCACCTTTCAAAGTTCGCCATATTGCTTGCCGCGATATTGCTAATGCAGCAGATGCTCTTCGGATGCTAGTCTCAGGATTGTTATCGAAGTGGCGTTGGACACAATTTCTTCTCTGACAATCTGCTCTTATTGCTGCCTGGAATTGGTCGCCTTCATTACGTATTAAGAATGACCCAGTAGCCATATATACTATTTATCCATATATAAATATATTATATGATGGAGATATGCCAAATAATGACTAGCTTAGGTGGTCCCATGTTGGGGGTGCGAAACTGGACGGCGTATATGGAGGAGGCCAAGACCCATATATACTATTTATCCATATATACATATGTATATTAACGTTTCCATAATAAATAAAACAATAATTAAACATTTTGTATGTTACTGAATTAGTGGTTAGAGTCCAGGTCTAACTAGACATAAGATTGAAATTTAAATATCTCAAAGACCATTACCTGTTTTCTGGACTAAATAGGCTATTGTGGAACTAGATTATTTTTATTTATAATAGCAAATAACAAAGATGGTTTTTAAAATAATATAAATAAAAAAATCAAAGTTACTTTATTAATGTAACAAATAAGAACATACCTTTCATGACTTTTCTGACTGGTGCAATAAATGGATATTTCTGATTTCGAGCCAATTCAGGATGATAAAATGTCCCAATAGTGACAGTATTGGCATTTATCCGATCAATTAATTCTCTAAAACTATTCATTTTTTGTTTTTGAACAGGGTCTTGAGGTATGAGACGTGGATGGTCTCCTGAAAATAATTTATATGTTTAAAAATTTAGAGGATTCAAAATAAGCAGCTACAGGCATGTACAAAACTAACAATAAAACATAGAAACATATGAAATAATTCTTGGTTGTTAATAATTAATAATAATAGTTAATAATAATAATAATAATAGTTATAATAATAATATAATAATAGTTAATAATAATAAATATATAAAAAATATATATATAATAAAAATTATAAAAAATATATTTAAAAAATGTAGAAACAATTTCCTCATATAACTATTATGAGCCTGAAATATATTTTCAATACACTAATTATTTTTGGTAGGTTTCCTAAATGCATGGAATTAAAAAATTGATAGAGAAGAAAAATATAGAGGTTTGCAGTCATAAGAAAAAAAAAAAGATCTGTACCACTACAACACATAAAGGATCTTGGGTTCAGTAATTTGGTAAGGATGTACTGTTACTAGGCCAATGGTTATGAAAGGAGGAGATTGGGCAGAATTCACGGCCAATCGTCATGTTTTTACCCAAATTGAGAGTGCCAACTTTTTTTAGAGGCTGGTCCAAGATCTGCCCCAAGATCATCTCACGACCTTGAAGTCGATCCACGGCTGAAATGACTGAAGACAAATTTTCTGCCATCAGTTCAAACTCGGGCCTGGGAGCATTGTAGTCAAGCGCCTTACCCACTGAGCTACCACTCTTCCCCAGTCATTAGAAAAAACACCACAAATTACATCTATTTGTAAGTCTTTTTAATAATATTTTTTTAATCACTGCACACCTCAGCCACCTTCTTTATTTAATTATAGCTATTATATTATTACAGATGATTAAAAGGGTTCATGAACCATGGTCTCATACTTGCTTTGGGGTTAGATTACAACCATGATTTAACTGTTTCTCCCTCTCTTTTTGTTGATAATACTTCCATGGCTCTTTTCTTTACAATGTCCCCTCCTCACAGATCTTTTCATGCATTGTTGAAGCTTAAAATCTTAAACACCTTGTATAAATTTTTGTCTCCTTTCTCCTCAAACACCATAGGGCTCTGCATACCCTACATATCAACCATGATAAAACAGTGGACCAGCTGAAGAATATGGTAAGTGCTCTCAAGGTTACCCACCTTCTCATAATACTCATATATATCTTAGATTCTATTTCTTTTAGTCTAATTAATTGGATAACAAATGAATAAAAATAAAATATATGATATTAAGGATTCGACTAGATATGGTAAATGCGAGAATTGGTATATCGAGGTTAGGAGTGTGTTCCAGAAATTGGATGATCTTTTATAGAATAATTGGTTAAATATTGTTGTCAGGAAGAGATTAGGACTAAATCATGCTACAATGACATGTAATTTGATAAAAAATGTAGATACCAACTTTTTTATGTTTCTTGTCTAAGAAGTTCAAATTACTGTATCAAATATCCTAATATAATGATGTTATATGGGTACTTCTTCAAATATAAATTATATTCTAATTTTTGTTTTGCAACTATTTGTACAAAGAGTAAATAATAATTATTTTTTTCCTAGAAGTGAATATAACTGATCAGATGCAGGAAATGAAGATAAATTACTATCATTTAATACTAAGCAAAAAATATCAAAATGTGCAGATATTAATATTTATTTGTACCTGCCCCCTCTACTTTTTCCTCATAGCTACTGTAATTGTAAATAATTATGTAACAAAATATTTTATTTTTACCTCTCATTGTAGAAGGTAAATAAAGATGATATACATACCATTACTAAAATTATCTTCTAAGTAATCAATGATACGACTAGAATCAGGTATGATTTTAACTCCATCTTTCAAAACTGGTACTTCACCTCTTGGGTTTATGTCCAAAAACCAAGGCTTATAATTTTCACCTGATGTTATATCCACTGAAGATTGTTTAAAAGGTAGTTTTTTTTCAAACATGGCAATCATTACCTGAAAATATTCATTATGACTTATATACTAATAATCACTGTCATCAGAAAAGGTTTAATAAAGAAATATATCACTTCTTTTTTTTTTTATTCTGATGAAAAGAGAAAAAATAAACCCACCTTTTGAGCGTAAAAGGAATAGTTATGAAGATATAATAATAATCCATTACCGTTTGATGTTGAAGAGTTATTGGCCATGATATTTAAAATTACTGTACAAGATAATACAATGTAACATAACAGAAACCTCCCCATATTCCTACTTCTAATCTTCACAGAGACCTGTATAAACAAGAACCACTTTTCTAATTAAGTATACAAAAAAATATTTATTATCTCAATTTGTCAAAATATTTACCTCCAAGTTTTTATCTTAAGTTGATTTTGAAATTGCATTAGTTTATGGCGGCATTAGTTTTAGAAAATAAAAGTACTTAAAAACATTTAAGTAATAATAAAACTTCTAAAAAGACTAATTACTATTTTTCTGCTAACAAACCCACACTAATAACAATAGGAACACTTGAAGTCTATTAAAAGAGGTTTAACAACAACTCAGTGCGATAAGCTATTATCTGTGCAGTTCGATTGGAAGTAATAAGATACTTAGCGCACAGTGAAAAGATGTTTGAAAAAAAATTTATAACTTTATTCTCAAATGAAATAGTTCTATAATACGTGATAAGAAATTTATACAGCGGTCGTTATGTTATACAATAAGTAATCTAAGTTGAGCGAAGTAATATGCTCTTGGGTGTGTAAGCCCGAAATGGATGATGGACATTGCTGGCCATTGGAGATGCCGATGCCACAAATACTGCACTATATAAATCGACGATTTCAGTATTACCAATATAGCCAGACAAATTTGTGTTATACTGACAGCGGTTGGCTCTTTCATAAATAATACATAACTTTAAGAGAGTTATGTAAAGGCAATGAAGATAGCGTACTTTATTCACCAAATTCCTGTCCTTGATACAATCTGAGCTTGAGACAGAAAATTAGTCAAGTAATATCGAAGTGACACTTCAGACGATCTTCGCCTCGATTAGCTTTCAACATCTATGACTTTGATTCTGTTCCAATAGGGCCGCACAAACTATGAGAGAAATAGTAACTGCTAACATGTAGCACAAGTATCGAGATATTGGTGGTCATTGAAGATGCCGATGCGATATCGTAAGTATTGCAACATCAACGATTTCAATATAGCCAGAGTATAGCTGTTCCCCCTCTCTCCTAAATTTTCCTCTTTGTTCTCAATGACAGTAATGAACCCACCTAGCCCTGGGAAATCTCTTTATGGGCAGTCAGCATTCCAATAGATATAGTAGATATATTTCCCAGATCCCGTTCAGTTAACAAGTCACGTTCATGGCATTGGTACACAATTGTTGTTAGTTTAAGATCAGTTTAAGTTTGATGTATTAAGCTACGTTCTCACGGGTCAAAAAGACGAAAGCGTGGCACGCTTTCGTTTTCTCGTTCGTGGTGCTTGCTTAGAGTGGGGGAGAAAAGTGAACTAGCCGAGAGTCGTGGACAGTTCACACGACCACGATTCAGATTGCCCCTTGAAACCTTTCATGGAAGAGCTTCTCGTGGAAAGTTGTGTAGTTTTGAGTTCAGTTTTTATTGATATGTTGGCAAAAAGATTGAGAGAGTCACGTGGAGGTATAAAAAAACGGAAGAAAAAGCGTTGCTAGGTAGGGAACTGGGTACTTGCTAGAAAAATCATCGAATATTAATAAAACTGTATCCTTAAGGACAACAATGGCGGAATATCCTTCCACCATATTAAAACCGTAAAGCTACATTCTCACGGGGCGTGGCACGTTGGCGTGATCCAGGCATTCGTAGAATTTCCTCTGTCTGAACGAAGTGGCGTTAGTTTGCCTCTGACGTCATCTTGAGAGAAGGGAGTCCACGACCGCTCACGCTCGGTATTAAACCTGTTTGATTTTCAGGCGTGGACCACGCCAGTTGAGAGAGTTGACAAGTGGTTTTTTTAGAACGAAAATGGATATATGTTGAAATTATCCAGGATCCGAACGATATTGTCCTTATAAGGATACTGTTTTATCAATATTAAAATATTTAACGGTTTTTAAGTTATCCGAAGGATATTCAGCCATTGTTGTCATTAAGGATCCTGTTTATATTAATATTAGATGATTTTTCTTGCGAGTATCCAGTTCTTGACCCAGCAACGCTTTTTCTTCCGTTTTTTTATATGTCCACGTGACTCTCTCAATCTTTTTGCAACATATCAATAAAAACTGAACTCAAAACTGCACAACTTTCCGCGAGAAGCTCCTCCAAGGTAGGTTTCAAGGGGCAAACTTAATCGTGGTCGTGTGAATTGTCCACGACTCTCGGCAAGTTCACTTTTCTCCTCCACTCCAGGCAAGCATCACGAACAAGAAAACGAAGGCGTGCCACGCTTTCGTATTTTTGCCCCGTGAGAACGCGGCTTAAAGGAAAAAAGTTCTAAGGCAAAGCAGACGAAAAGTCTAAATATTGTTTCCCTCTCACTCCCAAATTAACCTCTTGGGCCTCCATGTCGAAAACAGAATATTCATAATGGGTAACATGAATAAAATAGAATATAGTTTCCAATTTAATATAAATATAATTCCAATTTTTAGCGAGCAAGTAGCAATTTCAGTACCTATCGACTGGCTTACGATGAGAGGCACACACCCAATAATAATGCACCACAATAATAAGAATACAATTAGTAATATTATTGCTAAAAAAAAAAAGAGAGGTCCTAGAATATATAAACTACAAATAACACTAATCGAGAAGCGGCCAATCTCACTATATTGGTCTAAGTTCTTTATTGTGCATAAATTTCAAACATGAGCCGTTTCAGAAACAAGGTAAAGAATTATACTTTGATTTGAAAATACGCATTGTCACTTTAATATGTTCCTCCGATCGTTCCATTTTTCTTTAAAATATAATAGAAATTTACATTAATATTTGAGAAATATCGATTATAATTAATTAGACACAACTGTTCTTGATTATAACAATAGATAGATTTTTCTTCCCTGCATAAATTGAAATAAATAACCTTCATTGAGCCGAAGAAGCCCGATGTTTTTACGACAAAGTCCGACAACTTGAATACATTAGTAAGAAGTTATTTTTCAGGAACGTAAGGAGAGGGCATGCAAGAGCCGAAGCATTATTAAATCAGAAAGATGTAGGAAACCATCAATATCATGGACTAAATGTTTACCATCTTAAATGTCACATAATAGGTATATATACTTTATCGTATTGCTGTAGGAATATTTTATAAACAAATTATAAACATTTATTACTGACTTTTTTTTTAATTAATAGAAATTTACAAGTGTATAATAACAATCCGTCCAGTAAATATGCGGTAATTACAAGGCACTGGTAGCATATTCTAATGGTAGCATTCTAATATTACTGATTTAAATCGGATTTACTTTTTACTGGTCACCTTAAACATGATCTTTTATAAATTAGATTGTGAGTATACAATTATTGAGCCAACACGTGATTTTAAACTACCATTACGTGGAAATTAATGTAATATATACTCTTGTACACACCGTACATAAACGTATATAATGTACATGAAATTTCAATAATTTCCTTATTGATTATTATTTTATACATACAAATACATAATACATGTACTGTATGTTAAATATAAAAAAATAAAACAAAAATAAAATGAAATAAAGAATAAGATGATTTACAAAATTAAAAACACAATAGGGAAAACTAAGTAGCAAAGTTTTTCTAATATCCTAAATACTTCAATAATATTTTATAAAGAATAATTTATGAATTGTGGAGATGTTAAAGGTATTTCACATTAATATGAGTATCTTAAATTTTTGGAATAGAATTAAAAAAAAAAATTATTTGAGGTCTTCAAAGATATTCATCAAACATTTTCCGTCTACCGGCCTATGTACTTGTTTCTGTACTTTTTTTTTTTTTTTTTATCTGTAGTCAGTTAGCAGTCTGCATTGCAAGGTGGTGTGTATTTTGTTCTTATTTGAAGTCACACGGACATGAGAATGAATCTCTTATTTTAAATCTGTTAAAATAACTATTCAATGCCACATGCTGTGTGATTCCTTGTTTTGTGTAGAAGTCAGTCTATGATTCTGATTTGATGTAACTTAACCATTAGTCTGGGATGAAATGATGTAGATATCTTCCCTTGTGTGTTGTCACATAGATATCTTTCAACGTGTCTGCCACTGGTCTATAGCTTGTATGTGTACCATGAGCTTTGGATGTTCCTTGGAGATGAGAGTATATGACAAAGAAAGCTCCTTTTGCAGCCTTGTCTGCAAAAATCGGATTCTGGTATGTCTGAATACCCTTTTATCTAAACGAATCAAATCCGGTTGCTACTTTCAGTTTCGAAGAGTTTTAGAATGTTTTGTCGGTTTTCTATTATGGAACCGTGACAGTGTCTGTTGGTCATCATTTGTAGAGTACATTGGCTTCCCGTAAGTATTCAATTAAATTTATCTTTTGCCCTCAATTTATGTAAGTATTCTAAGGATTGAAGGATAGTTATGAACCCACCCAGTCCTCAGATACCTCTTAGTCAGCATTCTCAGGGATTTACTGTATATATTCCCCAGATCTAGGAGAGAGCAAGCAGTTCAGTCAGTTCAGTCATAGCATTTGTACATATGGTAGTTGTTTTCGGTTTAAGATCTATTTGTAAGTTTGCTTTAAATAAAGTTTTTAAAAAGTGAATTAGTGGTTCCAGCTATTTATTTGGCGTCCTAATAGGGACTAGTGCACTTCAAGTTAGAAGAGAAGAAGGTTGGGAAAGGTATTCAAGAGGATCTGACGAAATATACCGATTGGTCAACAGGATTTGGGATACTCGCCTACCACTCAGAAGAACTGATCAAGAAGGTCCGATGAAATATTAAACAGGATCTGGAGCAGCTCACTTGAAATTGTATTTCAATACTTCAGCGCCAGTCAAGAAAAAATATTAAATACTGGATTTCACCATAAATCACTTCTTTATTTTAAGGTAAACATTTTATTGTAAACATTTTTAAACATTTATTATTGTAGACATTTTATTATTATTAACATTTAAAATATTTTATTTTTAGGCAAAAAGATTATAGTAAGGGTAAATTAAAAAAAAAAATTAAATAAAAATAGGTTTGAGTTAGAAAAAATTGAAGAGGACATTAAAAAAATGACTACCAAACTAATGACAAAAGACTGTTACGATCACCAACCACATTATGACGGTGGTCCACCTCAACTCGTATTTTTTATAAAAGCAATTGAGCTTATTTATAATGCCAATTGCAACGAAAACATACTGAATAGGGAGGAAAATGAACAATTGCTATTACAGAAAGCATTGTTTCGATTAGAAGGTACGGCAAGACATGTATGCATGTACGAAAATTTTATGAACGATCTGAAAACTAGATAAATAAATCAGTTTAGAGACAGTAGGACAACAACGCACCTACAATACGAAGCATTACAAATTTTCATTAATCGGAATGAACACCAGGTTGACTATATAAACCGGGTAATCTTCTATGAAATACTAATAAAAAATAGAATATTAGTTGACATATCTATCGAAAATAAACCACAGGAGACCACCACACAAATGAGAATATTGGTTGATCATGTGATCAGGAATTTACATCCTAGATTAAAAGACACCCTGAATCACATTACTATTCGAGAACTTTCAGACATGAAAAATATTCTGTGCAACGAATGCAGAATAATCATGGAAGATTTATAACCCCAAGGCCATGGTAGAAACTACCAGTCCCACCATTATAAACAAAACAAAATAAATCCGAAAAATATCAAAACCCATCAAATGATAATTACAATCATCCTAATTACAATAAAGCCCCCCAATATCATCAACCACTGAACGATTACCACCAAGGATCTGTCCAAAAGAGATATAATAGAAACTATAACCCTCAAAATTAATACAAAGACCAACAGCCACATAGAGGGCATATTAACCAAATAAGAAACCCATATAACCCTGCAAATTTTAATTTTAATAATCAACAACAACCTTATAATCATCCCCAACAACAAACTTGTAACCAACCCCAACATCAAAATCCAAATTCACAAAACACTGTTTCTATGAGAACAGTGAAAAGTAACAACTTCCGTCACCTCGAAGAGGAAAATCAAGAATTAAAAACAAGATTGGCGGAATTGGAAACGAAATTTGAAAATTTTTTAGGAGTTGGAGAACAAAAAACGGAACCACCAGACAATGCGCAGTATACCATCTAAATCTTTTTTACATGACTCTCCTTCATTTCAAGACAATACTGGCGACCATTGGTTATTGGTTACCGGATCCGAAATTAATTATATAAACCCCCGTTCCGTACCCGTAGGAACTGAAATTAAATCGGAAGACTTCATAGTCATCACCCCCTTAGGAAGTGAGAGAGGATATGGCTCAGTGCTTATTGATCTTGCTTTTAGGCTAGGGTTGAGAGATGAATTTTTAGTTAGATTTAAGATATTTAAATTTAGTCAAAAATATGAATTATTATTAAGAATGGATACAATGGAAGCATTAGAAACTAAAATTAATATTACAAAAGATATAATTTTTTTTTTTTTTCTCTTTATTTGTTTGATCCACACCTGTCACTTATCATGTGACAACAAGCAGATGTGATAAATTGTTGTATACAAGACAATTGGCATGTCAGGCATGAGGGAGGACAGCACTCAGCGGTACTTACTCCTAACATGAACATGATATTTAATCAGTTTTAACGGAGTAGATCCCTCAACCAACTCCTTTTTAGTCTCCTTTGGGTATTATCTGGCAAGCTTATGGAGGCCATACTTTGTATTAAATTATTGACATGTCCGTGAAGTTTGTCGTGAAGTCTTTTATATAAAGTCTGTATGTGATCTTGTACCATGGGTATGAGTAAGTCTGTGTGTAAAGTTTTGTTATTGACATACCAGAGTGATTGTGTAATGAGTCTTAAAGTTTTTGACTGGAAAGTCTGTATTTTTTGGATGTGTGTTTTTTTAGCAGTTCCGTAAATTTGTGAGGCGTACGGATTTGAGTGTGTATGGAGCTAATTATGAAAGGATAGGTATCTGGTTTAGGCCAAATCTGGAACATATGGAACATGATATGATGATGAAATAGTCGAATATTTCAAAAAAGTGTTCTTTTAAGGTCCACCATCTTAAAATCGTCGAATATTTTAAAACAGTATCCCGGAGGACAAGAATGGCGGAAGTTATCCTTCGGATAACTTAAAAACCGTTAAAACAGCATCCTTAAGGACGAAAAAGCTAATTCTAATTGTGGATGGAGAGAGTGGCCAAGGATGTCCTTCGGCCTCAAAAAATCGTCAGATCCTGAGAGATCTGTAAAACAGTGTCCTTATAGCATCTTAAAACAGCATCCTTAAGGACGAAAAAGCTAATTCTGATTGTGGATGGAGAGAGTGGCCAAGGATGTCCTTCGGCCTCAAAAAATCGTCAGATCCTGGCAGACCTGTAAAACAGTGTCCTTATAGCATCTTAAAACAGCATCCTTAAGGACTGTCCTCCTGATGTCCTCCAGGATACTGTTTTAAAATATTTGACGATTTTAAGATGGTGGACCTTAAAAGAACACTTTTTTGAAATATTCGACTATTTCATCATCATATCTTGTTCCATATGTTCCAGATTTGGCCTAAACCAGATACCTATCCTTTCATAGTTAGCTCCATACACACTCAAATCCGTACGCCTCACAAATTTACGGAACTGCTAAAAAAACGCACATCCAAAAAATACAGACTTTCCAGTCAAAAACTTTAAGACTCAATAACAATAAAGACCGCGTACGGTCCATAGAGGTTTTAATAAGTAAGTATATGTATTTAGTCTTTGCGTCATTTTCAATTTAGATCGTTTATGTAGAATTGGATATGATAGCCTCAGTCTTTTGTTAAGGCTTAGGCGTTTCTGTTTCACATGTGGGCCCCATGTCATCCTTCTGTCGAACATTAGTCCTAGGTATTGAACAGTGTCAGTCTGTTTGATTGGAACATTGTTACTGTAAACGTTGGGGCAGGTGTTATGTCGAAGTGCAAAAGTTATGTGCTGTGATTTGTCGTTATTTAGTTTAATTTTCCATTTGTTGAACCAGTCTTGTATCTGTTGTAAATAGTGTTGGAGAGTCAGTGAAGCCTGATTGATGTCTGAGTGTCTAGTCAGAATTGCAGTATCATCTGCGTATGTTGCTATTATAGTGTTAGGGTAAGTGGGTATGTCGTGTGTGTAAACAATGTATAGCAGAGGTGCAAGAATCGATCCCTGCGGTACTCCAGCCCTAATTGGTCGAACAGAAGAGATATACGAACCTTGTCGAACAGAGAAAAATCTGTCAGAAAGGAAAGAGAGAAGGATAAGATAGTAAGTGGAAGGAAGGAATGATTTAAGTTTAAATAGTAGTCCATTGTGCCAAACTCTGTCGAATGCTTGAGCTACATCCAGTAGCATATAATTTTTTCTCCAATGCAACTGAAATGTAGTCTGTGACTCTGTGAAGCGGGTGTATGGTTGAGTGTTGTGAACGAAATCCAAACTGGTGTTCAGGTAGTATGTGTTTGTTCGTTAGTATGTCTAGAATTCGTCTATACAGTAATTTTTCAAAAATGTTTGAGCAAATTGGAAGTAAACTGTTGGGTCTGTACGAAGAAGGAGAGTTGGGGTCTTTATTTGGTTTTTGTATCATTAATACGTGTGAATATTTCCATTGCAATGGGAATTTAGTTGTCCTGAGTATTGCATTAAAGAGTGTTGTAACAAAGACTGTAGCTTTTCTGGGCATATGCTGGAGTAGCTCAGCAGTAATCAAGTCATGTCCTGGGACTTTTTTTTTTGGATAATTTTTGAATTTATAGAATTACTTCAGATGGCTTAAAGGCTGGTGGAGGCAACGTTAGTAGTAAGGGGTTGTCAAGGGTATCTTGTACGTTAATATCGTGTTCATTGTCAGTGAGGTCTGTATGAGGTATGAAAACAGTCGATAGATGATCAGCGAAGAGTTCAGACATTTCGCTTTCCGACTCGGCCCAAGTGCCATCTTCTTTTCGGAGTGGTGCTGACACCTCACGATGCTTTAAAAGATTTTTTGTTTGCCTCCATAAGTTTCCATCGTCAGTATTGAGATTTGTTAAGAATGTATCATAGTTGGTCTGTTTGAATTTATGGATTTGTCGTTTTAATTCGTTATTTATTTGGTTGTATGTATGTTTGTCCGATGGTAGTCTGTTAGTCTGCCATACCTTACGAGCTCTTCTCTTGATTCTGATCAAATTCCTTATATACAGTGGATAGTTTGGTTGGTAACTTTTCTTGGTTTTGGGAACTGATGAGGGCCACGCAGATTCCTGAATGCATTTTGTGAAAACGTCAACAGCGTCCTCTATTTCTTTTCCTGTTTTCAATGAAAGTGGAACTGAGAGTTTTTTATTTAAAATTGTTTCGTAGCAGTCCCAATTAATGTTTCCTTGGATGAGTGTGGGGCGTTCTTCTATCATACATGGCTCTTCAAACAAGATTAGTTGAATAAGGGAATGATCAGAACAGAGGTCAGAACTAGTTCTAACTGTGTAAGGTACGGACTGTAGTCCTTAAGTGATAAAGAAGTCTAGTATCTTCCAAGCTTTTTAAAAAAGCTACGAAACATGTCAGAGGTCAGCGCATACCGAGGAGGACAGTGCACCGCTGCTAATGTTAGTGTTATTTGTGCTGTGTAAAGAGTTATGGCTGTATAAAAAAAAAAAAAAATTTAATTTAATAAATTAAAAGTAAAAATATTAAATGGTGAAATAATGAAAATTGATGGAAATGAATTGAATATAATCAATAATAAAAATAAATTATATCAGTAAGTAAGTCATGACCACATAGAAAAGAATGCTAAAGTAAAATTATTTGATATTTTGATGAAATATCCAGAAATTGTTAAGTCGGAAAACGAAAAGTTAAAGCCGACAAACCTTTTGAAACATAAAATTAGATTAAAGACGGACAAACCAATTTATACCAGAAATTAAAGATACGCACAATATTTTAAGGAAAAGGTCGACGAAGGAATCAATAAATTGTTAAAAAATGTTATGATCAGAGAGAGTAATTCCCCTTACAACAGCCCAGTTTGTGTTGATAGTCCCAAAGAAAGAAGATGCATCGGGTAAAAAGAAATTTAGAATGGTGATCGATTATAGGAAACTAAACGCTGAAACAATACCAGATAGATTCCCTTTACCTAATATTGAAGATTTATTGAATAAACTGCATGGATCAAAATATTTTACAACAATTGATTTAACTTCAGGATTCCACCAGATTGAGAAAACTGCATTCTCGACAGACTCAGGCCATTATGAGTTTTAAGAATGCCCTTCGGGCTGAACAATGGACCTCCTACATTACAGCGTGCAATGAACTCAATGCTATCTAACACCGCCAACACGCTCGTTTATATGGATGATATAATTATTTATTTTAAAACTCCTGAAGATCACTACAAGAAGACAACTAAAAGAACATTCACTATCTATTCAACTTGATAAGACAGATTGATGAAAACTGAATTATCATTTTTAGTGCACATATTGACAAAAGATGGAATTAGAACCGACCCCAAAAAAAATTAATATGATAGAAAAATTTAATAAAATAGAAAAATGAAAATGGACAACGGAAAAGAATTTAGTAACAACTTAATCAGAAATTTCCTTAAATCATTAGGAATAGAAGCTTACTATACTACGCATAACCACCCTAACTCCCTAGGATTCTTAATTAGAGCCCAGTCAACTTTGATTGAAATCTTAAGAGCTTTAAAAGAAGAAATTCCAAATGATTTTAAAATAAATTTAAATTTAGCAACACTAACTTTTTATAATTCAATCAATCAAACGTTTAAACTTACACGAAATGAGAATACCTATGGAATCATAAAAGACCCTGAAAAGAATGAAGGAATAATTAAAGAAAAGCTTGTAAGTGAATATCACAGAAGCAATAATATTGTCCATAATAAATTAAAAATAGCTACAAATAAAGAAAATGAGGAAAGAACCAACAAATTAAACAAGGATCCTGTAATAGAACAAGATAAACCTTATGTCAAAAGAAGAATAAAGGATAAATCTGAAAATATTTATAAACCTGTCATACCATTTATAAACAGAAATAAAACCATAAAAGTTCATACTGACAATATTGCTAGAAAAAGAAAATCTAAACGAAATCGCAAGAAAAAATTATTTGAAACTGTTTCAGATGGAGAAATGGTATCTAACAACCTCAGTGATATTGATAATAACTTCAAGTAAAGTAACGAATGTTCAACATTCATCAGGACTTATAACATTTAAAGTTCCGGAATCGAAAGTAATATCAGAATATAAAACTATTATACATTTTTTAGACTTATCGAAATTAGTTAATGAATTAAGTATACTTAGGCTTTCTCTAAAACCCAAAAATAATACAGTTGCACAAGAAATGGCTTTTAAACAATTAAATTTCCTCACGGAGAAAATCAACAATGTAATACCTAGAGGTAACAACCAGACGTGGAATAATAAATGGCTTAGCCATCGCTATCAGCTGGCTTACTGGGAACATGGATGCGGAAGACAAAGCCCCCTATGATAAAATAATTGAACTTTAAAACATGATAACTATCAAATGGAGCATAACATTGCCAATAAAATAAAAATTAGTAAACAATTAACAGAAACTTTTGAAAAGGATGTTAAGTTATTAAATAAAAATAATAATTAAGTGAAGTCACCAATACAATGGACAGACTACAGACGACTATGTATTATAATGAACAATATAATGTCCTTACTTATTTAACTATTCAAGTAACTGACATAGAAAATTCTTTGGAAATGTGCAGAATGGGAATCCCTCATTCTAACATAATTAAACAAACAGATATTGATGATTAGACCCTAATTTCAAATGATTTAGAAACTACCTGGCTGACTAGCAAAATCTCTCGTACAATCAGACAAAATATAATTCATTATATAATATCAATACCAAAACTATCTCAAGTCTATAATACGATATATCTTTTATCAGTCCCAATTAAGGACAACACTAAAGTAATAACTACCCTGGTTAAGCATAATCTTATATTGTATAATATTCATGAAATGTTTACTGATAATTGTACTTTTATTAAAACTAATTACTATTGTACTAACCTTAGGATAATTAATGACACCTGCATCTTTAGCGCATTAAGGAATAATCTTTCACAATGTATTTCTACAAATATTGTAAATCCTTCTTCTATTATTAAATATATTGACATTATAGATGTTTATTTAACTTTTGATATAAGGAAATTGTTGTAAACCAAACTAGAAATTTAATATAAATTCTGATACTTTATCTATTGGTCATAAGCTCACTAATTTTAAAATATTAAATATTACATTTGACACAATAGATGTACCTGTAATATCACATGAAGAGTTTGAAACCTTAGAATCTAATTATCACCCAATATTTCCCAGGAGGAGCACAGAGATATCACTTCAGATGATAGGAGAAGAAGACTTGGAGCAGAAGCTATCCAACCACTTAACATGGAAGATGCTATTTCGGAGGAAGAGATTGAAGCGGCTGTTGAAAAGATCAAGTAAGGAAAAGCTGCTGGAATTGAGGACATACCACCTGAGATAGTTAAATTTGGAGGTATGGAATTGACTAGAGTACTACAAACTTTCTTCTGCAAGATGTGGAATGAGAAGAAGATCGCTACTGAGAGGGAAGAAAACATAATTCCTATTCAAAGGGAGGAAAACCAGACATCTATAAGGTATACACAAGGATTCTTGAACAGCGACTGAGAATCTACTTTGATAAAGATATGGAGGAAGAATAGGCTGCGGCTCAACAGCTCAAGTGGTTCGGTCACATCTTCAGGATGGGCGATGAACGAAGAGCCAGGTGGCTATTAGAAGCACGACCACGGGGGCAGCGACCAGTTGGCAGACTAAGGCCTACCTACAATTGTATGAAGGGGCTCGGAGGCGAAAGGGGCTGCTCTCTGGCAGAAATGAAGAGAACAGCTCGGAATAGAGCAGAATATATTCTGTATTCTGTATGGTGTGAGGCTACTCCACGCCTTACGGCACAAAAGAGATAGGAAAAGAAAAGAAAACTTTTAATTTGTTTCTATTAAATTAACTGATTCACCAGAATATGTCTGTTTACACATCTTTCTCAATTTGTATAAAAGAAGGATTTTCAGTAATTTATTTCTTCTCTTGGTAGCAGTCAAACAATGGTTATTTGAATTATTTGAAATTTATTATTAGATAAGGTGACTTGCATTAAAATATATGGCATTCAATTTGCCATGGGTTAAAATTATAAATTGAAATAAAAAAAAAAAGTAAAGTGATTCATGTGTTGCTGCACCATCTACAATCCTCACAGATAGCCTAGAGGAAATATCAAATGTTTGCAGCAAGATTTATCAACATTTAAATTTAGAATTTTGGTATGTAGAAATTTGCCTGTAGTTTGAGAATCGCCCATATATTACATTTAGTTATTATTATTTCAAAGCTCCCAATTAATTACAAAAGACTCATTTACTTGACTCTGATTAGACCTATTTGGACGTACGAAGTTGAGCTTTGGGGCTCCACTAAACCATCCAATTCTTCCCGTATACAATCCTTACAATCCAAAATCCTTCGAAAAATCCTCAATGCTCCTTACTTTGTCACCAATAAATTATCCATAAAGATCTTAATGTTCCATATGTTTCTGATTTAGCCCAAACCAGATACCAATCCTTTCATAGTAAGCTTCATAACCACTCGGATCCCCTAGTTTCTCAACTTGCTTCCCACTCAATTCCCGATAATCCTCCGAGGCGTCTGAAAAGAAGATATAATCGATGCATATAATAAATCGACTATGTACCTCATAGCCAGCTCTGACTAAAAAATGTAAACTATAATAATGCAGAATAATATCTGCATGTGGCCGGCGTAATTAAAAATCAACCTACAGCTGGGTAATTATTTCGAAGGACCAACAATCTTTGTTACGAAATAGTATTTAATTATTGAAATTAAGAGTACTTTTTTTAACAATGATTATGTTGTGAATTCTATTAACATGTTAATCATCGTTTGTATTTAAATTCATTGTTTTCAGTATTTTATTGAATTTTCTTATGAATTCACCTTCCAACTTCTCATAGGATTAAGAACGAATGAGTGGGTTTTCCTGTCGCGGTCTGATTTAAAAATCTACAGAATTAAATGAGTGAATTAAAAACCATGCTAACATTTTTGCCTTAATGTGATCATTTTTGAATACTAAATAAGTTCTTAATCATTATGCTCGTATGAATAATTGACTTTAATATAATAAAGTTGGAGAACCAGAAAAAAACCAAAACATTAACTTTTAAATTATCTATTTTGTATCTCAATCAAGAGCCTGAAGAAGGTGAAATTATTCCTTCACTCCCCTTCCAATACCAATGGTTGTATAAGATAACCGAAAATTATTGTCTCTACTATGTTATACTATACCATATAGGATTGCAGATCTTTTGTTTTAGTTTCTTAGGGATTAAAAGAAAAACAAAAACCTTTACGTTCTAGTCGAAATTTTTTTAATTGATCTATATCACGTGTAAGTGTATTAATTAATAAATTCATTGATAGTCTGCAAAACGTGTTTACCGGGAATGGAACACGTGTATGGCCAATAGGCAGCATTTAAAAAATAAATCGATAGCCAGTAAACATAGAAGGAAATATTTTACATCTTTGACGAGAAATTTCAAATGTATATTAAATATGAAAACTTCACACTTTTTCGACGGGTTCTAACGTCTCAGTTTTCAGCTCATGCAGGATTCATACCGAAAATCGAGACTAATCTTGGAAAAATGATATTAAAAGTATATGTATATAAACAAGTTTTTTGTATTTGTAAAGAACGAAACTTCTGATCCGAATTATATAAAACTTTTTCGTTACAGTGCATTACCAATGCTGCAACTTAAAACGACACCCCACAGCTTAGACACTGTTGTTCTTTTGAACAGGCTGCCTCTTTGACACATATCCATGCTCTCTTTTAATGATTTAAGCAACTATATTAAAATTATTCGTAGAGGTTACTGATTAGATAAAAGCTGGGGAGGCCTCATTGATTTTTTTTTTTTTTTTTTAATGTTGCTTACGTTTCGTTAATAATTCAGAGGTTATATTGTTAATTTGTTGTAATAAAAACAATGACGTAATTACATGCGTTGTTATGCGGCGCCTGAATTGTCCCAAATGATTAAGAGGGAATAAAAAAAATTACAATCTTCTCAGAACGTTTTATATCCCCATGTAAAAGGAAATAGGGCCATATATTATGTGTATTACAATCTTTTTCAAACTTTAATCTGTTGAGATTTCTTTAATTTAATTGATTGAGGAAATGTATATAAGAAAAAAATTACCTATATAACTTGCTTTATTGCCTGAACAATAATAAACTGTCGTAATAATCAAAGAAATCCAATTAATACAACCTATAAAATGTTACGATAAAATATTTAAAACATAGTTGTTTATCCATTGTTTCTTGTGAAGGTAGCTTTCAAGAATCTGTCTGTCAACAGAATGTTCAAGAGCATGAGGTTGGTCTGTTTATAGAGGTAATTAAACTTATTTAAAATAAAATAATTATTACCACATGCAATACAAATATTCTAGGAATATTACATATCTGAGAAATTTCTTAAATAATGAAACTCTTCGCGTTGACATCGTTTCATTTTACTTCAGAATCCAAAAGGATTATAATTATTAATTCGATCACACCTAACTAAAAATTCACCGATCCATTAACAGAAAAAAATATCATATTTTTAATTAATTTATTTTTTCACTATTATAAGAAAAATATAAAAATTGATATTATTATTTAGGTTTACTTTAAACCATTTTTCCAAAAGTGATTTACATATTATTTTTAAGGAATTTTATTCTAATATTCTTCTTTAGTTTTTATTATTAAATTGATTTTTTTTTTTTTGCTTCTTCTTATAATTAAATTCCATGGCATTGGTTATATGAATATTCAATGGAATGTATTTATGGATTTTATGCAATTCTTTTTGACCCTCCAGACATTGTTTTACAAAATGTTCATGGGCTGACGTTCGAATATTAGTTAAACTGATTTGCAATGAAATTTTATTGATCTTGTGAAAGTAAATATTTATTTAAATAATTTTTTTTTTCACAATTTAATTTAAAACTAAAATATATGTATGCATGATTCCCATCATCCAAGTTATTAACCATGACGCTGAAAAATAACCTACGGGTCTTTGAATTTTATAAGTTAATAATGTTATACTCTCCTCAATGAATACCGATATGCTTAAAGAAGAAGAGCGATGATTCGTCTCTCAGTCGTAATTCCATTGCCTAGTCCGCTGATAACGTAAGACTTAATAGATCCAGACCCCAATGCAAGTCCGAACTAATGTTTTTTACCGAACGTATGTCAAGATAATATCCTGAAATTTTCTCATTATATTTTAATAATATACGGTGTCGATCTAGGATAATTTAAGTTCAACCAAAGTCCAACTTGAGCCTAAGGCACATTACTGACGGATCGGAGCGGAACACACCATTGGTTTGATTGGAAAATGCCGACATGGTGTATGTAGCCAGGTTTCGTCAATATTCCGGTAAAATAAGGTTCTAAAAGGCTGTTTTCAATAAAAAAAACTGCCGAACTTTTAATATCAACGGATACTTATGTTTTTTGGAGAGCTGAATCCGAATCTGATGTTTGCTAACACGGCAGCCGTCGGCTTCATACCCAAAATAACGGTTATTTTTGTTTGTTTTTTATTATTTATAACACGACAACGAAGCGTTTTTTGAAGAAAGTCTTTGTATATTAGTTATATTTGGAACCACCACCTACGATATTGTCTAGACTATAGACTATATCAAGTTTATTGTCTAGACTCAAGTTATTGTCTTGGCAAAAATTGTAGAAATTGGCCAACTTGCGGTCAGGCCCATTTCTCCGGAAATACAGGTTTGTTCTACTCTTTTGGTTATTCCTTTCGAAACTATTAGTCCGACCCAAAATTACTTTTTTCATCTTAAAGTTGATCTAATGTATTATTCACGATTGGCTTGCTGTGACTTCAGGCATTTTCACTATTACTTGTAGGTACTTGTTTACCGAACTAAACTGTAGAATGAAATTAAAATAAAAGAATAGGTAACTGGAGCAAAATTAGAAATTCTACGAATGGTAATACAAAAATAGTATAACGTCGCACGGGAATCCGGTTTTAAGTTATTATTAATAGGAGTTAGATAGGAATTTTTTTAGCGATTCTTTGTAATACCATTTACTGCCAATATATATATACGTCATATAGATACCTCAAGAACCTTACTAAACATATATATATTTATATATATATATATATATATATATATATATATATATATAATATTTAGTAAGGTTTTTGAGGTTCAATAAATGAAAACAACTATTTTGGCGACGTTTCGAGACTATATTGTTCTCATAATCCTGCCCTACCTCTTACAAGGGGAAGACACACTTAGTCTCTCATGGATCTTGTTGGCAATTTTTTTTGAGGTTTCTGGTCAAAAAATATTAGACACGTATTTTGCCGTTCCGATCAATGGGCCCTAGAAGCCGAGAAAAAAAATAGCATTAAATTAATTTATTTTATATCTCGAGTTTAAAAAATGATGACATGATTCTTGCACCAAGATTTTTATTTTTGATTTCGAATTTAAGAAAAAATACAGCCGCTCCATAGATTTTGGGTTAGGTTAATTAAATTCTAAAAAAATGATTAGATTTTCAAGCAAACTACCTCTATATATTTTTTAACACAAAAATTGACGTCAGATTCTAATTCAGCACCCTCAAAAACATTGAAAAACGTTTATTCAATTTCTTCAGGGGGAAGAAATTTTTTAAACGATTATTGGTTACTTTCCTTCAAATAGCTAATACTTTGTCACCTAATTTATTCATTGGTATCGCTGGAAAGAGGAGAGCCTTAGCCTTCTTTTGATGTATATGAATGCAAATTACGATCAACAAAAACCTAATTAAAGAAATGGAAAATCCGAAAAACATATTTATTTTTAAATTCAGTTTGAAACGAGATAGGAAGATAAAACCAAAGACATTTCAAGAGTATTACCACCCTATATTTTGTATAAAAATGAAGTTGATCCGTTAAACCGTCTAAGCGTAATTCATGTTTTTGTGAATTTAAACAAAAATTGTCTGTCTACCATTCAGGTAAGGCATTTTGAAGCTTACGAATTTTTATTTTTCTATTTGGATGAAATTTTGTATTTAAGGGTTCTTTTTAATGCTGGATTCGAATCCGATTTCGGTTCTTGTGAAAAAAGTATTTTGAACGTATGAAAGAAATTCAATGAAAAAATGATATTTTTTGTTTTTATTGAATAAACGTTTTTCAATGTTTTTGAGGGTGCTGAATTAGAATTTGAAGTCAATTTTTGTGTAAAAAAATGTATAGAGGTAATTTGCTTGAAAATCTAATCATTTTTTTAGAATTTAATTGACCAAAACAAAAATCTATGGAGCAGCTGTATTTTTCCTTAAATACGCAATCAAAAATAAAAATCTTGGTGCAAGAATCATGCTGATATCATTTTTTAAACTTGAGATTTAAATAAATTAATTCAATGTTTTTTTGTTCTCGGCTTCTAGGGCCCATTGGTCGGAACGGCTAAACACGTTTCTAATATTTTTTGACCAGGAACCTCAAAAAAAATTTCCAACAAGATCCGTGAGAGACGAGTGTATCCTTCCCTTGTTAGTAGGAATGTCCTAGCATTCTTCACACTTCGCGTTCGATTCATGGTGTGGAACGCTTAAATGTTTTATACTTGATCAATGTAATATAAAATACTAATTTATATGAAATTCACCTTACAAATAACAAATTTTATATTCAAAAAATTGCAACCATTTTAGTGTTTTTCAGAAATAATGAAGTTTTATCAAATTAAGAAACGTTTTAGTGAATCTTTTTATTTTTGGACTAGGTAAGTAAATATACTTTAAGGTAATAAAGAATAATATTATTGTATATTTGTATGAAGTATAGCAATAATATTTTTGTTGTAATACAGCTTTTTAAAATTTATTATCTATATTATAGGGTTTGGAAATGTGGCCATAAAACGTTGTAAAAAAATATTTTTTATGCCTACTAATAAATTTTTCTATCTTTTAATGAAAAAAAGCTTATTAGTAGTTAAATTATTTTTCGAATTCGTAAATAGAATTTTTTAAGTTTTGAAATATTTGAATAGTGTAATGGTTAATAAAAAAAAAAAAAAAAAAAAAAACTTTATATTTTAAATCTAACTACTGTTTGGGTCAGTCATTCTTTTTTTTTATTTACTTTGGTTGATTTTTATCATTTGCCGTGAAAGTAAGTTTTATTCTTGAGCCCGATTTCTTGTTAGTAGTTTTCATACTTTTTTTTTCTGAAAGTATCATTGAAAAAGAGAGTCAACCTACATTCGAGCAAATAAGGTATTTCTAAAGAAAAAAAAAGCATGCACTCTAAATCATTGATTAAGAAGTTCGGTGCAATGAAAGGAGCCCAGATACGTCTACTGTAAATTTTGAAAAAGACAATCTGTGACATCAGTGACCTTAATCAAAACACGAATATGTAAACATATCACGCAGAGTAGTGTGAAATAGATAAACATTTAAACGTAATTCGAAATACGAATACTTATCTCAAGTTATCTCAATCTCTATATTTCACTCTATGCATATATTTTATTCTGTTTCAACATCGACTAATTCTCTAACAATGAAACAGCCAGACACTCATTTATAAATTCATAAGGTATTAAAATTAATGAATTTATTCAATTCAATGAATTATTATGAGAAATTTTCATTGAGAAGCTTTTTCTGTTTTTAATATGCATATTCCTGATTCAATGTTAAAGATCAGTACCGATTTCGCCGATATATAAACTATATAATAATAATAATGTTTCTTGATTGACTCCAAAGTAAATATACACGCCACTGAAACTACATTTCCTCAACAGTAAGACAACCGTCCACCTCTCAAATTATTAACATAATTATTTTGTCGCCGTCTTGCTCTTTGGTTGAGTTATATTTTACCAGTGTCTCAAGAATTAAATTCATACTTTGTATCTGCCTTTTCTTCCAAAGCTTCTCCCTATATTCCAATTGTTTATTATTTCATTCATTTAATACTATTTATATTTATTTTTATTAAACCCCTGTCACAGAACATACGAAGTGTGATCAAAAAGTTCCAGGACTGAATTTTTATACATTTATTCATACAACATACAGGTTATTCAAATTTGTCTCCTTCGAAGTACTCCCCTTGGGAAGCTACACACTTTTCCCACCGGTGTTTCCACTTATCAAAGGCCCCAGAAAACTCTTCTTTTGTAAAGGTGCTTAGCAGCTCTGTTGTTTTTTCTTTAATTTCGTCAACTGTTTGAAATCTTCGTCCTTTCAGGTGTCTCTTGAGCTTCGGGAAAAGAAAAAAGTCGGCGGGAGCCAGGTCAGGTAAGTAGGGGGGCTGAGGAATGACAGTCATTGCGTTTTTTACACAAAAGTTACGGATAACTAATGAAGAGTGAACAGGATCATTGTCATGATGAAGGACCCAATCACCACTTTGCCACAGCTCAGGTTCTGAGTTTCTGAAAAAAGAAGTTTTTCAGTTAAAATTTCCTGACGTGACCCAAATGAAATGTTACACTCTTCTGCCATTTCACGGATTGTTAGTCGACGGTCTGATCGTACGAGAGCGTTCTCTTTAGCAACATTGTCATCATTGATTGACGTTGAAGGGCGTCCGGAACGAGCATCGCCGTCTGTGGATGTTCGGCCATCTTTAAACCTCTTGAACCACTGATGGCAGCATGAACGGCTTAGACATTCTTCACCAAAAGCCTCTTGTAACATCAAAAAGGTTTCAGAAAACGTTTTGTTTAATTTCACACAAACACGTTGCTCTTCTTTCACATTCATTTTCATAAAATAGCCAAACTCTATAAAACTAACCTCAAACAAACTGTGCTAATGTTACTTTCAGTGATGTTATGATTGATCTGCAAACAAAGCTCACAAAGCAACCGCATCGCTGTGAGACATTGCATTCCCATAGTATATAAAAAGTCCTGGAACTTTTAGATCACCCCTCGTATATCGTCTAAAATGAAATTCCACGCCAATGCTACGGAAGGGAATGAGATATTTTTTAAAATGATAAAACTATCTCTTCATGGAATATTGTCATCGATCCTATTCATATACAGTTATTCTCTTCAAAATTCAACTTTTCCTACAAATTTAGAGAAGCCCCATCCGATTAATAATTTTAACCTTACATCACCATAAGACTCTCGTCCGATCTACTTTCTTTCTAACATTTCTAAACGTCTAGAAATATTATTACAATTCCAAATTTATAATATTTCTAATAATTCTAATTTTGCTGAAGAATCCACTGAATCTACTCATTCATAGTTTTCGAATCGGCTAAGGCAAATCATACGTTGAGAGAAGAATAGATCCTCTCGTTTTTAAATCATTGATAAACAATCTTACTATATTAATTCGCCAATGTTGCTATCACCTTTACGCTGATGATCCCCAGATTTATTTTTCCATTCCCCATCAGAGGTATTCGGTGCTATGGCCAAATTTTAGGAAGACCTGAATAGAATCAGTACCTGAGGGACCCTGAATACATTATAGTTAAATGAAGAGAATAATCAGGCCGTTCTTATAAGCTCAAGTTTCCTCTTAAAATCAAATATTAACTTTTATAGATTTAGCTCTCTCTAAAGATATCCATAATATCTCTCGTCTTGTCTCGCTATCATGACTCTCTTCGGATCACAACCCTGTGATTTTCCGGGTAAATTCTAAAGTTAATAAAAACAATTCAGTTCCTAAAATGAATTTTATAAATGCTAACTGGCAAATTTTCAGACAAATTCTTGATTAAGAACTAGAAATAAATCCCGAAATTACACTCCCTACCGACTTAGAACATAGTATAAATAAATTCAATTTAAAAATCAAATCAGCTATATCAACCGCCGTTCCAAAAATATCTTACCAATTTAATGATAAATTTCCAACTCATTTAAAAACGCTCATAAAATTAAAAAACAAAATAAGAAAGAAGTATCAAAGCTCCAATAATCCAATACATAAAATAATAATTAATTGACTTAATTCATTCGTAAAAAATAAATTAAATGATTGGAAAAATCACAAATGGACACAAACCCTTAAAGACATAAAACCAGGAGACAAATCTCTGTGGAAATTTCACCGCATTTTTACAAATCGTTCACAATGTATACCACCCCTTAAAATATTGGATGGATTTGCCTACTCTGATAAAAGCAAAGCAACTTTACTGTCGGAATATTATACTTCCACCTCTCAAATCACCAAAGATCTGGGCTCACCACTCCACAATCACTCAGTAAACAAAACAGTAAATAAATATCTTCAACAAAAGGTACCATCTAACTTCCCTTCCGAATCACCAAAAGAAATAATTCATATTATAAAAAAGCTGGAAACTAAAAAAGCTCCGGGCGAAGACAATATTCCTACAATAGTAATTAAAAATCTTCGTAAAACATCAATAATGTTCCTGACAAAAATTTTCAATTCTACCTTCCGCCTCCGACATTTCCCTACTTCCTGGAAAACAGCAAAAACTATACCGATACCTAAACCAAATAAAGACCCTTAAGAAGCATGTAACTATAGACCAATTAGCCTCCTTAACATTCTTTCAAAAATATTTGAAAAAGTATTCTTGAAGAGATTAAACAAGTTTATATCTGACAAAAATATCATGATTAATGAACAATTCGATTTTAGAAACCACCATTCCTTAGTGGCACAATTAGCTAGATTGACAGATTTTTTTTTTTTATTTGACAGCAGGTTTTAATGATAAAAAACATACAGGGATGATCTTACTGGACATCGAAAAAGCTTTCGACACAATATGGCATAACGGACTAATATACAAGCTTATCACTTACCAATTCCCACCGTATATTATCCATGTTATCCATATTATAGTTCATATGATCCCTTCGTTCCTTTCTGATAGATCCTTTCAAATTACAATCAACAAAACCACAATACCTAAACATTTCCTATCAGCAGGTCTTCCTCAAGGATCCTGCCTTTCTCCTGCTCTCTTTAACCTATACATATCCGACCTACCTTCTCTTCCTTCAGTTGAAAGATCTTTTTACGCAGATGACACCGCCATTTACACAAGTTTCTACATGATAGATACAATAGAAAACAGATTAAAATCTGCAGGATTCTATGGCATGACGATCTCATGTTTCCCATCTTCACACTAAAACAAGTTGGCTTTTCCCTTCCTTCTGCAAACAATATTTCCAGAGATAGACAATAGTTCATTCATTTACCAAATTATATAACACTGAAGAGCGCTGGTACAACCCAGGATCAAGTTGCCCATCGTTTGTTGATGATCGCGTTCTTCTTGAATGAGTAAACCAGATTCGCAAGTAACTATTGATTTATTGGCCGTACTAGCAGCTTCTAATGCCACAGCGACTCTTCATCTTAAAAACGCAGAAATACGGTATTTAGGACCAAGGTCCTACCCACATGACATGACATAGGCTTAATCCCAGCAACGTGTTTATGTGTGCAAAAGTTTCCTTTTCGAACAGCCTTTGGAATTCTCTCCCTCGTTATATCAGATAGATTGATTCCCTTTACACAAACAAATACCTCTTCAAGAACCTTATCCTCATTCTTGCTATCTATTGACTTTCGTAATAACAATAAACTTTTTTAATTATTTTTAATAATTTAGATTTTTATTACATAGTTGAAATTCTATTTAATGTTATTTGCTTTATTATGCTATGTAATATTATTGTGTATTATATAAGTATTAGCTACTTTTATATATATTTTGAACTACATGAAGATTTGTAAAACAGGAATTTTATTTTTATTTCAATTGAGAAGATTTATTTATTCCTTTTTTTCTCACCACTAGATTATACTTATGTACATAGTTTTTTTTTATTATTCCTTTTCATTTTATTTATGAATGGGTTGACTTATTTCTGTATCTATTTGTTCTATTCTATTGTATTCAGATTTCGAATGACAAAATTTAAACAAAAACCATTGGGAATCTTCTATTATATGAGGTATATGACATTGACATTTACTGGCATCGGATCAGGAGAGTAATTTGATTTGTGCTAAATGAATTTCTCTATTATCATTTGTTATTTTCTGCTAGCTATTTTTTACTGCTATCCATATCGGGAAAATAGTTGGTTAAAATTCTATTGATGTTGACTTTAATTGACACTGTTAAATAAGCATGATGAATTATACCGATCAGCTTGGAAGCTCCCATTTGATTAGTTGACTGAAATTATCAAATTTTACCATACCAAATTTATTAAGATAATTCAATTCTTCCAGTGGATTCTCTCTGTGATCCAAATTGCCCACTATAAAGTAAAAAATGTTATTCTTTCTATTGTTCGATTTTTTTCTGTATTTAATTCAATGGACTGGTTTAAACATATATATGTTTTTTTAAAATTACAAGATAAATATAAATAGAATTTGTACGAAAAACTATGGCATTACGCTTTTTGAACGTTTTTTTTATTTTGCAGAAAATGCCGTCAATAGTTGTTACGTAAATGGTCCCAATACCGATTTCAGTGAAATTTGATTTCTGATTATCATTTTTATTATGGTCATATACGAGTATGATATGAATTTTACTATGATTGTTTTTTCTTATCCAGTCCATTCGAAGGTAATGAAGAAAAGTGAAGCAAAGAATATATAAGTAATTAGGTACTGTTCGGTAATAGCTATTTTAACATATTAATTTATTTATTATGTTGCAGAAAAAATCAGATTATGTTCAGATTCGATTCGAGGATACATCAGAAAAGATCAAGGGAATCACTAATTCCAATTGACAACTATAGCGTTCTCTTAGAGTACGCTCTTCTGCATTAGAGAAGGCATCCTGAGAAGTTTGAAATTGTGGTTTTTAGGAAATTAAAAAAAAAAAAATTGTATGGTAAGTGTTTCATCTAGTTGATAGGCTAATGTTTTATTGAAATATTTATTTTATTTCATTAAAGTGTACATGTTTAACCTCTTTTAGAATTCATCAAAATTGTGTTACACTCTAGATTATATATATATATATATATATACACACACACACATATATATATATATATATATATATATACACACACACATATATATTTGTTGTTTACGCCTAGATTACATTTTTATGTACTTCAACCAAGGCGAGATACATTGTTTGTGTCCGTCATAAAAATAAGACGAATACTCCCAGTAAGGAATTCGAACCTGCTACTGAGGATATTAGGTATCGAAGACAGTTAGTTTGGAAATAAATCTGAAAGAATATAAAGGGTGTCCCGAATTTAAATGGCAAAACTTCAGGAACTTATACGGGATCAAAAAACAAAAGCAAAAAGTCCTTTAGAGATTTGCGGGTTTTTGTTTAGTTATAGAGAAAATCGCAAAAAAAGAAACAAAACAAGTTTCCATTTTTATACTTATTTATTTACATTTATATTTATGTTATATTCTTTTTAATGTAAATATTGCTCAAAATGTTGTCCTCTTGCATCAATGCAAGCATTACATCTAGCACTCACTTGATAAATTGCAGCTAAACATTGTTCTGATGATATTTGGTGCACTGCATCTATGATTCTCTCTGCATTCTCTCTTCTGCATCTATGATGCTCTCTTGAGCTGATTGACACCGAATAAACTTTCTGCTTCAAGGTCCCCCATACGAAGAAATCCATGGGTGTCATATCAGGTGATCTGGGTGGCCAAGGTACTACTCCTCATAATTAGAAAAGTCGTTCTCCAAAAAATGTGTAAATGTGATACCATTCAATCTTCCAGGTAAAAAATATGGTCCCATCAGTAATCCGTTCCAAATTTCAACCCAAACGTTAATAGCAAATTCATGCTGAAACCTATTCTCTCTAATAGGATTTTCAAGAGCCTATACATGATAATTTCTTTGATTAACAATTCCTCCTCTTGTAAAGGTAGCTTCATCGGTCCATATAATTTTTAATGGAAATAAATTATCATCACGAATTTTGTCAAGAAACCAGTTACTAAAATTCAATCTCTTGACATAATCTTGAGGTAATAAATTCTGAACTTTTTGAAGATGGTATGGGTAGCGATTATCACCTTTCAAAGTTCGCCATATTGCTTGCCGTGATATTGCTAATGCAGCAGATGCTCTTCGGATGCTAGTCTCAGGATTGTTATCGAAGTGGCGTTGGACACAATTTCTTCTCTGATAATCTGCTCTTATTGCTGCTTGGAATTGGTATGTATTAAGAACGACCCAGTCTCTAGTAGTCTATTAAAAGTTAACGAAAAGACTCATCGATTAGGCATTCTTCTATTTGGAAATCGGCGCGCATACTCCCGCACCGCTTCTAAAGCATTTCCGTTACAGAAACCATACACAAAAATCATATCAGCGTATTTAACATTAGAATATGTATGCGGCATTGTGGCTGATGCTATTCACACAAAAATATCTGAGTAACTGACTGAAGACTGATTTAGGAATTACAATCCTAGAAGGAAGCCAAAATGTAAACAAATAAAAGAATGTAAAGGATAACATTAAGTGTTTACATATCTCACTGCCTAGCCTGACGAACTTTGAAAGGTGATAATCGCTACCTGTAACATTTTTTGCGATTTTCTCTAAAACTAAGCAAAAACGAGCAAATCTCTAAATAACATTTTGTCTAAGTTTTTCGGTCCCCTATAAGTTCCTGGAGTTTTGCCTTTTAAATTCGGGACACCCTGTATACTCTGCTACAAAATGTTAGACACACCCTTATAAATAAGAAAAACTTTTTATAATTTCTTTATTTTCGATTGAATTTAGGTTTTTAGCACAGCTTGATGTATAAGTTGATATTTGAAAAGGAGGCAGAATTATCAGACTTTGTTGAATAGTTACATCTAATATTATGTACAGTTTACATTTTATGTGCGACAAAATGATAGACAAACTGTCGTTTTTGTACGATTTTGGTTAATCTTCTTGAGTTTGAGACCAATAAATACCATTTATACTTTAGAGCTGTGTTGAATTTGTACAAAAGTAGACAACTAAACACTTAAATTATGGGGAAAAAATAATGTTTTTCAAATGAAGAGGGCTGTTTGATTTCTTCACTAATGAGGATGGGATGTATTCTAGGGAGATCGCAAACAGTCTCAAACAGAGTTTTTCATCAGTTGCAAACTGTATGAGGCACGGAGAGACATATAGAACCCACCGCCAAACTGATGGCCCCCTGGTATGTCGTTACAAGAAAAACGGAATAAGCATCTTACGCACAAACTAAATTTTTTCGAGGTGGCGAAATTAAAATTCGGATTATTAAAAAAAAAATAACCTTTACCACTGGAGTGTCTTGGGTTCAGCACTTTAAGAATGTACTAAGCCAACGGTAGTGAAATATTTGGCCGAAATCAAATCCAAGGTTCCCCCCCCCCAATTACAAATACCCACTTTGTAGAGGCTAGGTGTTCCCTAGGACGACCTCCCGACCTCGAAGTCAATCCACGACTGAAAAAATATAATTAAAATTGTCTGACTTAAGGCGGACTTGAACCCGATTTGGGCCCGGGAGCCTGGCAGTCTAGTGCCCACTGACCTACACAGCGTCACCCATAAAAATTTGTATTAGCAATTTACAAAATAAAAAAATTAATAACAGTCGGAAAAAACTACTTTATTTTGAATACATTTAGAAAAATCGCTTCCATAAACTTTTTGATTTACTGATACAGATTCTGATAGACGTAAAATGTTTCTTTTATGAGGAAGGGATTAACTTATCTTTATAGTTGTATATGAACGGATCAGGAAATAACTCATTGGTAATTAAATCGTCAAATTTATCTTTTATGACTATTTAGGAATCAATTGGTTTCTTGTATGTTTTATGGTTGGATCAGAAATATTTTAAAAATAATCTAGTCAAATTCTAGTTGATCTAAATATCTGTGAATACCATTTCAAGATGTTTTGAGGATTTAGATTGTAATTACTATATTGATAGACCTACAGCAGTATAACGTTTCTAAAATATGCTTTATTGCAACATCACTTGTGGCAAAGTCGCCTGCGTGGTAGCCTTATTTTCAAAATTACTTAAAATATGTTTCTACTTCAATCAAAACAACTAAGCCTGGTACCTATTTGTAATGTTATATTTGTTAACAGATGAATACGAAAGAAGCGGTCCTCAAACAAGTAACTGAAGCGTCAATGACGTTCAGTTGGATAGAGTATACTGTTTTCTTCACTATGCTCATAGCTTCCTTGGGGATAGGAGTGTACTATGGGTTCAGACCGAAAGAGAAGGAGGAAACTGTAGACGACTACATGCTGGGAGGTCGTAAGATGCCACTAATACCTGTAGCTATGTCACTCGTTGTAAGGTAATTGGTTAATTTAATTAATTAAATTATTTATTAATTATTCAATGATATAGCAGTACAGATATTATCCTGGAATAAGGCCGTAATTCATCCCATCAACAAGATCCTCAACCCTATATCCCCAAAGGACAACCGCCCTATATCCATACTTTCCAACCTTTCTAAGCCCCTACAAAGGGTGCAATCCCAAATTTCCAATTTCCTAGTAGATTCCAAGTTTCTCGATCCCTTCCAATCTGGTTTCCGTCCCGGCTTCTCAACACAATCCACCCTCATCAAAATTATCACTGACATCCAAGCAGCGATGGAAAAAAAGAACTGACCATCATGATCCTCCTTGATTTCTCTAGAGCATTCGATTCCTTAGACCATAATATCCTTTTTTCCAAATTGAAATCATTGAACTTTTCCTTCAGCGCCCTCCTATGGTTTTAATCTTTCCTTTCCCACCGCACCCAAGCAGTTGCCACCCCTAACCAAGACCTATCCTCTTTCCTCACTCTACAATCAGGAGTAGCTCAAGGTTCGAGCATTTCCCCTCTACTGTTTAATTCCTACATCAATGATCTTCCCGATTAAATTCACCATTGTCCCCACCATCTTTACGCCGATGACTTCCAAATTTACTTCTCCTTCCCTCCATCCGAAATGTTAGCTGCATTTTCCAAAATTCAGGAAGACCTAGACGAAATCTGTGCCTGGGCAAATCTGAACAAATTAACGTTAAACGCAGCTAAAACTCAAGCAATTGCCACAGTCCCTTCTCCATTCTAATGCCATTTTCCCCACACTATTCCTTAATGGTCTTCAAATAACTTTCCATTCCTCTGTTAAAAATTTAGGCTTAACCATTGATCAAACCCTCTCCTGGAAATCCTATATTGCACAAATTTCCCGAAGGTCAATCGGTATCCTAAAACTATTTCACCGCTCCCGTCACCTCCTTCCCCTACCCACACGCAAACTTCTATTATCCTCCCTTATCTTCCCCCAATTTGACTATGGTTGTGTGATATATGGCGGGCTCTCGACAGTTCCTGAAGACAGATTAAAACGCATCATGAATTGCTACATAAGGTTTGTCTTCGGAACCTCGAGACGTTCCCATGTTTCGCATCTCTACACTGAGTTAAATTGGCTTTTCTCCTCCTTCCGCAGAAAATACTTCCTAGGCACCTACCTATTCCAAGTTATCAACACCCGTCATCCTCCCTTTATTTACAGTAACCTGAAATTCAAGTCTGCTATCAAATCATTGCATACAAGATCTCGTCTTTCCGATCTGTACACTCCATCCCACAGAAGTACTGCATTCCAAAGTTCCTTCCTTGTCCGATCCTCTACTCTTTGGAATGCCCCCCCCCCCCCCTGTTTTCGCAATGCTTCTTCCCTTGGAACATTCAAAACACTATTCCCTCACCATCTTCTTTCCCTCCAACCCGACGCTCTCTAATTATAAGGATGCATGTTCTATGTATGTAATCGTCTAATTTAATTACTAAGACCGTCAGACATAAAACATTAGCATAAATTATAGTTTGATTATGATAATGTTTTAATTCCTTATAATGATAATTTTTGATATTCTATCTTTTATTTTTCTTAAAGTTTCTGTTTGGTTTTTTTTCTCTTCTGTAATTTTGTTTACAATATTAACATCTATTTTGTGTATTTATTTTCTCACTTCTTTTTATTTATAGTTTTTTTCTTTTTCTAGTTTTTCTCTGTATTTTTTTCCCGTACATATTTGTATTCAATTTTATCTATGCTGTTTTATTTTTAATACCTCTCGGCCAGTTATAATCTTACTTTGTGTTATTTAAAGTTATTCTTAAGGGATTTCGTCCCAGAATAAAGTTTTTTTTTCTATTCTATTCTATTTTGCCAAAAATAAACTTATCCATATGTTGCAGATTTGGCCCAAACCAGATACCTATCCTTCCATGACAAAATATATACCGACTCGAATTCACTAGTCTCCCAACTTATTTCGATAATCGATAACCCTATCAGGCGTATAAAAAGAAAATGGCATATGAACTTTCTAATATAAAATCTTGAAGAGCTACCAAAGGGTAGTTCTTTATAAGTTATTGAGATGTCATTGTCATAATTCCATCGCACATTTACTTATAGTATATATATATATATATATATATATATATATATATATATATATATATATATATATATATATATATATATATATATATATATATACAATATACAATATATATGTATACATCTGTATGTGTGTATTGTATAAAGTTGTAAATATCTAAATACTAAATAATTTTCTTTTCTATCGGCCAAAAACTCCTTAATTTTTTAAAAATTTTAATTCCTCATGTATTTTCGGAGTTTTGGCTCTTTGAATTTTAAATTAATAATTAATAATTAAATCGGGTTAACAATTAATCATTTTTCAAAATAAACAAAGTATCGAGAACGTAAGGATTTTATTAAAAACCAATATATCTCTAAAATGGTAGGTGGTGACAAATATGTTCTCAGTAAATTTCTGATCAGGAAACTTTATTTTCTGAGGAACATCAACAGACCTAGAGCGTGTCAAAACGTTACACTTAAGGGTCTCGGGTTCAGTACCTATGTAGGCTGTACTGTTTCTGAGCCAACGGTTGTGAAAGGAGAAGATTTGGCCAGAATTCACGCTCAACTGCCAGGTTTTTCCACAATTTAGGATACCCACTTTTAAGGAGGCTGGGTGTGCCCCACCCCAGGAGGGACTCCCGACCTCGAATTCGATCCACGGCTGAAATAACAGAAAATAAATTTTCTACCTTCAGTCGGACTCGAACTCGGGTCCGGGAGGATGGTAGTCAAGTGCCCTACCCACTGAGCTACCGCGCCTCCTTCAATTAGTATAAGGTTTAAAAAAAGACGTATTTTGTTTTCATGATGATTTTAAGACTATGTATCCTTTTAAAATTTAGAGGTAATTTAATATTAATATTTAATTAGCTTGATATTTATAGATTAAATATATTTATATATCAGATACTTTGTTTGATTTTTGTGTGAAGGGACAGTTTTACGCGAGTGATATGTATCTGTTTAAATTGATATGGATTCATTTCCCTTCTACCTCGGACTTTAAAAAAAAAAAAAACCTCATCTCTATCCCAATCCATTTGGATCAAAACCTTAGAGTCTGTTACTAAAGGATGTAGTTAACATTGCTAAAAGTTTCCATTCAGGAATATTTTTATAATTTTTTTTTTTTTCAGTTTTATATCTGGGATAACTCTTCTCGGATTCCCGGCAGAAATGTACTTATATGGAACCCAGTTGTTTGCTGTAAATTTTTCTATTCTGTTTAGTTTCATTATACTAAATATCTTTTACCTCCCTGTGTTTTACAATCTAAAATTTAAATCATTATTTGAGGTATGTATGATTCTTCATTTTTTTCACTTGATAGTGCATATTCAACACCAATAAACATTTTATAACTTTTATGTGTAGTATCTTGAGAGAAGATTTCACAAAAGTGTAAGGATTTTAGGATCAGGTGTTTTCGCATTTGCATTGGTAAATGGACTAATATAACATAATTGTTATAGTAAAAGAATTCCTATTTCTATTTATTTTCTTTTATTTTAGTTACTTTATCTACCTCTTGTAATATATGTTCCGGCTCTTGCGTTTAACCAAGGTACCGTTTTAGTTTATTTATTCATAGTTTATAATTGACTAGATATTATAATGTGTTTATGTTTTTTATGCTTGAGGTTTCCCAAACCTTTAGTTTTGGAATGAAAAGCAAAAACGAAAAAAAAATATTAATACGCAAATTTAAAAATTAAAAATAATCCACGCCAAACACCAGCGATGAGGTTGTAGAACATCCAACTCCCGTGGCAGCATCCTATCCCGTATTGCATTGTGTCCTCCTACTGTTATTGTGTCTTCTCACTCTTGAACCCTTCTTATTGGCCTACCTCTCTTAAAAAACGTCCTGATATCCTTGATCACTTAATTTCTTCCCAAATTTCCTGCTCTCAAAGCATCATCAAATCCATAGACGACCTTTTATCACATCATACATTGGCCTAGAATATATAATTTTTTTTTTTCAGAGATTGAGAAGGGGATATATTTATAAATGCTACAATAATACTGCTCATGAAAACTTTCATTGGGATTGTTTTAAATCATAAAATCCTTCAAAGAAATTAAAAAAAAAATAATAAAACAAAAATCACAATGTTAATATTCTATTTGTGATTTGCTTTAAAGCAATCTGCGTGTAACTTAACATTGCACGACTCATACAATTTACTTGTAGCCCTTATTTGGCTGAAATCAATATTTAAATCTTGCTACTCCAAATAAGAAATTGTACCATTAGTTTTCAAATAGCCAAATTATTTTATGTTTTTGTGTCGAAGTTACATTTCAGTCATTTTTCAAATAAAAATTGGTGCTCGGAGAATGGTGGTTGTAAATATGTAGACTTAAATTATGAAATTATATTATATGTAGTCTCTAAACTCCCAACAGTTTTCTCCAACATCCAAACGGTTTTTTTAGCCTAATTTTATGTTTTGTAGTGACAGCGATGCCGCTTTATTTGTTGGCCACAATCATCTGCGCCATTTGCATCTTTTACACTTCTTTGGTAACTATTATCAATATGCATTTTCAAATTCTTAATCTACTCAGTGGCTCATTATCGTATCTTTTTAGGGAGGTTTAAAGGCAGTTGTCTGGTCGGATGCATTGCAGAGCATGTTTACTTTTGCAGCGACGATCGCTGTAATCATTTTAGGCTGCATAAGTGTTGGTGGGCTTGGGAAAGTGATGGAAATTAATGCAAAAGGTGAAAGGTTGGAGCTTTTTAAGTAAGTTGTTACTATTATTAATAATTGTGTTCTGATTTCTTATCGCAACCATCTGTGCTAGATATATTAAAAAAAGTTTAATTTGATATTGTTATTATCAATATGGCGCTTGAATCCGGTATCATAGTTTTATTACCAGGTCCTTTTTTTGGTAAAAAAAAAATCGCTAATCATTACACTCCTATGCCTCCAATATCCAGTGATTACCCAGGATTAGCTGCTGATCTTAAATTTGATTTTCCTAGTCTCTTGGCCTCATGTACGTGTTATGTGATCGTTCTCTATGTAACTTTTGTTCTTTGCTCATCCATATGTGATGCCCAAAACATAAAAATCTGCCTACCTTCATAATCTAGACATTAGATTTTTTTAAATAAACTGCTTTTGTTTAGGAAACTTTTCTTAAGTCCTCCCTTATGTATTTTTTTTCCGCACGCCAAAAAATCCGGTACGTTAGACTTTCTTAAGGTCCAAGTTTCTAAGTTCTAGCATGGGGTGGAGCAGCACGGGACGGATTGTGGTTCCATGAGGACAGAAGTTAGATTTACATGGAGATGGTCAAGACAACTAATGGCAAATAACATTATTATCAGCAGAGTACTTTAATTTAACTTTAAAATAGAACAAAAAGAAACCTTTTTGCGTAAATTAGAGACATTTTGATAGTAACATTTTCAATTTCTGATATTTACATCCCGTTTTTATTTAATTTTCAAAATAAATTTCAATCACAGAATAATTGTGCATATGAGTTAAAAAAATAAAAATAAAACGTACAAAAAAATAAAAAATAAAAATAAAAAAATGTTCTTTAACTGGTAACACGTCTGTCAAAAGCTTATTGCTTATATTTCACATTTTATTATTTACGACTACTTATAAAATAAAACCTCTGTATGCTCAGTGTAAACATCGAAGATAATGTTTGTGAAATTTCAAGCTAAACATTAGATGAGAATGGTCTCATAAGTAATGACTTAAAAATTAGGTTGCCTAGAGTATCTATCTATTGATAGTTCTCTATAATTGTAATGAAATTCGTACTCATCTCAGACGTATATGGTACATATTTTACCTCAGGTATTTTACGAATGTTTGTATTGGCTATAAATATTTACTTTTAATTTCCTCTATTTACTCTTTTTATTTATGAAATATTAATGTTTTTACCTTTCTTTGAATAGCGAAGAAAATCGTTTCAAAGAAGAAGATTTTCATGAAAAATTTTTATGTTCTCTTATAAATACTAATAAGAGTACATATACCCTGTTAGGTCTCAGCTGATCAGAAGCAGAAATAATTATCTGGTCTCTCGACACACACATTTAAACAATAACTGTGTAGGATGTATTCGGCCACGTCCTTATTTTCTTCAAGAGAAAACACTGTTATCTATTTTCCTGTTATATTCATTGGATTTGACATTGACATAAATTCTGCGACACATATCTGACGCAAGAAATTCCTTCCAATCTGTAGCAGCCCTTCAAAACATGTTTAACTCTGTCTTACAAAATTGTAGTAGCCCATTACTTAGGAGTATATAAACAATACTGCTTTTTTTAAAGGAAAATTACTATTCTGAAACAAGGTTCTGTTAAAAATACTAGTATACATTCTTAAACCTGTTTAGTTGCATCTCCAGATAGAAACACGTTATTTTAATTGTACACTCTGGGACAAAATGTTATACAAACCCTTGTAAATAAGAAAAACTTTTAAGATTTCATATTTTCGATTGATTTTAGTTTTTTTAACACAGTTTAAAGTATAAGATTTTTGAAGAAGAGACAGAATTATTATACCTTGTTGAATAGTTTAATCCAATATTAGTAAAAAAAATTTACATATTATGTGCGTCAAAATGATAGACAAACTGTCGTTTTTGTACGATTTTCTTAATATTCTTGGGGTTGAGAACAATAAATACCATTCATACTTTTGAGCCATGTTGAATTTGCACGAAAGTAGACACAATTAAACACGGGGTGGAAATAATGTTTTTCAAATGAAGAGTGCTGTTTGATTTCTTCACTAATGAGGATGGAATGAGTTCTAATTAATGTGAATAATGAAATGGTATAGGTTCATTGCATTTTTTAATAGTATACACTTCTATTGAAATAAATTAATTTTATAACAAATTAATATTTCTTCTTCTTTTTTTTTCAATGTGGTAAAAATTTAAAAAAATTGTCGGGCTTTTGGCCCCACAGAATGTTTTTAGGAGTTGTAGGTCTCTAAATTTTAAGACCATATCATCGGTAAATGATCTTTAATAAAATAAAGAAAAAATTTCCTTAAATGCTAAAAGTATTACCATTATACAGCTGTCTTGGTAGGAAAAAATTTAAAACAGATAAATCTTCCGTTGAATTTTGTGGTCCTATTTTATCTTGAATCACTGAAAACGTCCATTGCCTCTTGTAGGAGAATTGATGTTTAATCTCTGACTACAACTCAGTTGTATATGAATCGAAAATACGCATTATAGAGATAACAGTGGGAAACTAGGAGAGGATTAATTTTGGAAAAGTAAAAAAACAAATTTTCCGCGTTCTCCATTTCTTCAGTGTATGGATATCTTTCAACCTCTTGTAACTTCTAAACCTGTTTTCTGGCTCTTACCTTTTACCATCTTATTTTACTAATAAAAACAAAAAAACAATGAACATTTTAATTTATATAACTCCATTTCAGAAAACTCTCCCTCTTTCTCAGTCTTTATATGTTATAAAACTGTCATCAGGTTGAAGCATGTAGTGTATATATATATATATATATATATATATATATATATATATATATATATATATATATATATACCTACTTATTTTATCTCAATGGAATATTTCCATCTCAACACTAATGTTTGGTGATTATATCTGATTGAAAAAAATAAACAAAATTTTTAAAACTTTTTTGGGTTTTGGCGTTACTCTATTTTGAACGAAGCAACGATATCGATACATAAGCGGTATAAAACTTTTGTAACAATAATAAGTTTTACATAACAGTTTAGTAGACATATTTTTAGTAATAATATTTTGGGTAAATGTATTATATATTATCATCAAGACGAATTTATAAGTTCCAGCATATAGTTGGGTTTGAAAAACAATTCTAGAAGTTAATTAAAATTTATTTTTAGTAAGAAACACATATCTCAATGGCTTTCTGAGTAATTAGGAGCTCTTGTTTATGTTTATTGAAACTTATCATTGGCTAAACACTCTGATAAAGACAGAACTATGACGTCTTTTAATGAAGTACAAAAACACATGTTCCAAATATTTCAAATTTTTAAATAATAAAATCATTCTATTCGGGCACCAATATGTCAGTTAATTGTAAACATTTCCATAAGTTGTAATATAACCCTATCTCTACTCTTGGATAAACAATTAACAAAATCGTAACTTATAATAGATTGCTATGCGACAGCAAAAGTGTAACTACCGGGTCAGAAACGGCACCGATTCGAATCCAGCCTGAGAAAAGTCCTGAGTACATTTCTTATGTTCTCACCTACTTTAAATGTTGTTGTTTTAGGTATTATATTTTAATTACATGTTTTATATTCATATGAATATATATATTTTATTTATTAATTTTTTTTTTGGCTTAACATCCTTATGTAATCCAACGAGGGTAAGGAGGACGGGTTATCCTACAGGTTACCAACCCATTCAAGCCAAGGAGGGAAGGTAAATAAAGATTCATTTCAAGGGTCCGCTACGAAATAAATTTTATCTTGCCAAGGTGGGTTTCGAAACCCACGATCTTCAGTACCTAGTGCGCTGAAAACCTCGATAAATATAATTTAATTATAATGGAATAGATTTTAAATACATTAATGATTATGCTAATGCAAAAATATCTCATCATTTTCATTATTTCTTGCAATAAGTCATTTCCAACCAATTTTTTTCGACACATGAATTCCGCTAAATCTGAATGTAAAAATATTCTTTTGTTGCCCCACTTAGCCGATCCCCACAATCATTCATTCCTTTGGGTGTGCTGTAAACTTGTGGTTCACTGTTTAATGAGTGTGCCCTTCCAAATATATCGATATGACGTTTAGCAATCTAATAAATAACAGTTATAATAATAATAGTAGACAGGATCTTTTTTTTTTATGTACTGTTTCCGTGGTTCCATTATGAACCTGGTTTAAAACACATTCGTTTTTTTCACGGCAATTACCACCACCTGAGATGGTAAAATTCTTCCAGCATTGTTTTTCCGTTTTGTAAATAAACTTGTTTCCGGGCTATCCATGTCTCAATATCTGGTATCAAAGGATGGGTCATCTTCCGGAAGATGATGTACCCCAGCGTCTTTGCCATCTTTGTAGAGTATCATTTCTCTCCTCCTTTGTAATTGAGGGCCAATAAGCAACCGGTTCCTCTCGTGTTCAACTGTAGATCCGGTTGCGTTCATCCGCCAGAAGCCGCATGCCAGCTATAACACACACTGCATCATAAGAAACAGTGCGAAATGCTCTAGTGACACGAATGACACTTCTTCGGTACACACTATTGACCTTTCGAGCGTATGACTACAATAGGAATGCGGTTGTCCAGATCGGTTCAGCGTATAAAAGAGCAGAGCTAGCCACAATAGCCAGATGTATTCTTCAGCTTTGCCTAGGTTCACCCATATTCCGCATGATTCTAACAAGTACATTCGTTACTTGGGCTGCTTTTTTGCTAATTATTTGCAGATGTTCATCAAACCTTAGTCTGGCGTCGATCTGCACCCCAAGATATCCAATAGATGGTTGGGAGGAAATATTATAATTTCCATCGGTCAGGGTGATTGTTTCTCTTACATTCCTGCTTGTGACGAGAACTACCTCGGTTTTATGATCAGCAAGCTGGAGGCCTACTGATGAGAGCCACTGGCGTATTGTGGCTACAGCTGTGTTCGCACTGTAGATAATTTCCTCTAGCACTTTTCCACAAGATATGATTGCAAGTTTGTCCGCGAAACCCAAAGTAACTGTCCCTTCCTCCATAGGTAGTCTTAGCACTGCATCATACATCACATTTCACAAGAGAGGCCCTAAAACGGAGCCCTGAGGAACGCCACTTGTGATTTTAAAGATTTTTTGCCCAGCATCAGTATCATACCTCAGTACTCTATCAGAGAAATAACTCTCGATAATTCTCATGAGGTATTGTGGAACTTCCATCCTTCGCAATCCCTCCAGAATGCAATCCCATCGTGCTGAATTGAATGCATTCCTTATGTCCAACGTGATAATGGCGCAGTACTTTTTGCCAGCTCTCCTCCATCTTTTTCCTGCGATCGCTTCTAGAGCGGATTTGATCACATAATCGATTGCGTCGATCGTCGATCTCCCCTTTCTAAATCCGTATTGATAATCAGATAGCCCTCTAGCTCCTTCACTGTAATCAGCTATTCTGCCACTCAGAACCCTTTCCAATATCTTTCCCGCAGTGTCCTTAAGACAAATCGGGCGATAAGAAGTCGGATCGTTTGGCGATCCTTTACCTTTTGGCAGAAGTACGAGGCGCTGCTTCTTCCACTGGGTTGGGAAGATCCCTTCTCGGATACAAGTATTGTATACCTCCAGGAAAAGTTCAGGCCTTGACCTAATTGCCACTTTCAAGGCCACATTTGGGATGTTATCCGGATCTGGAGCCTTTGAATCCTTTATTTTAATGCAAGCTAGGTCTTGTTCTTCCTGGGTTATTTCTTGCACTTCTTGATATAGAAGCTGGCTTCTATTGCCAACGGACAAACCACGTTGAACACACCGGTTCTCTGTGGCACTTGTGAATAGTTTGTTAAGTGTGTTCATGAATTTTGCGGTATGGATATCAGTAGAAAGCTGATTTTTTTTTAATCTTTATTTGAGTTTAAAGTACTTAGTCATTATGCTATTAAGAGAGGAACATTAATTTGTGATTCATTTTGCAAAATATTACATTATTGCAAAAAGACGATTTTTGCACTTAACCGACTATTCAAGTGCCACAGATATACAATTGACAACTTCTAAACATAATTTAGATCCTTTAACCTAATTTCCAATTCTTATACCATGTTCGTTTTTGCAACTCTATATACAACACCTGCCAATTTAGCCTTTAAGTGTTTATTTAATTTCGTGGTTATTTGTTTTAAATTGCTTCCGGAATAAATTGTTGTTGTTGATCTCACCAATTGTTCAAACTTGTTTTCATAAATTCACAACTTACGTTTCATAAATTTAAAACATTTAAATAAGGTGGCTACCTAATAGAAAAGTACCTGGACTTTTATTTCGTTACAGACCCACATCATCTCTATCTCCTTACTTTGGCTAGGCTTTACCTTTCTACCGCCTGTGGTAAAGAAAATTTTCCATCAGTTAAACGTTTAGATATCATACCTGTAATGAAAGTTGGACTTTGTTGCTATCCCAGCACACAAACCATATAATATAGGCCGAGTTTATGAAAAGCCATTGGAATTTTTCAATTTTTTGGAGTATCTCAATGAATACATGGAAGTATGTCATTAATTACTGTGTTAATTTAACTAATCATGTTAAATTTATATTTGTATTAAATTAGTAACATGCTTTTAAATGCTCGTTATTGTTTATTTTATTTCTTTTGTTGATAGTATGGATCCGGACCCCTTTAAGATGTACACTTTTTGGACAGTGATTTTAGGACTATTGCCCATTCAGGTGAATAATTGTGCAACTCACCCAGGAGCTATCCAGAGATACATATCGTTGCCAACGTTTCAGCAGGCAAGGATGTGGGTTCAATAGTAGTTGTTTAATAATGTAATACTTCAAGATTATTACAACTTACTATAAATGGTTAATCATTTTCAGAGTTACTTACTGCATGTGTTTCGGAATCATTATGTTCAAGATCTTTAGTACGTTGATGGGCCTAATCATTTATGCCAAATACCATGACTGTGATCCAGTTAAAGCGAATGTGAGGGAATTTCGAAGGGTATGAGATTTTCACGTTATTTTTGAATCGTGATTGTGATAAATGTATGATTTGTTACAGCACATTAACAAAGCGGGACAACTGTTGCCATACTTCGTAATGGATGTGGCAGGAGATTACCCTGGTCTTGCAGGAATCTTCCTTTCCGGAGTTGTTAGCACAGGTTTAAGGTATCTTAATATTAACAATTTAACAGTTTAAGGTATTAACAATGTGATAAGTTCCCTTTTAGGAGAGGAGAGGGTGGAGGAGTCGTCACAATGTAACAATGATTAAACATGAAATATTAAAAAGCTTAAGTAAAATAAAGTATTTCAGAAGCTTAAAAACATCACAACCAGCCACAAAACATTTATAATGAACCTCAAATCCAAACCTTAAACAAATCTATCAGTCTCAAACCCAGCTCTGAAAAATTACAAATTCCAGTTTCTTGCCTCCAACACCGAATTCAGTACTTTGTGATCCGCTGGGAAACCACTTCCTTCTAGTTGCAGACCTAGACGCCAAACACCAACATTTGAGTGCCAAAACCACTAACTCCCGTGAGCGAACGTTATCGTCGGCATTTTATTCTAACCATCGTCACAAAATTTCTCCCTGCTCTGCCACCTACTGGCCAATAGTTTAGTATTACTCCCACTTGTAATCCTGACATTGATTGTTTTCATTCATAGATGTATAGGCTCTTCCAATCGTTTCATTAAACGCCTAGACAAATTCTCCTCTGATCAGTGTTCTAATTCTATAAGTAAAACCGATCTCCAAACCCCATCAGTCATTAGAGGCCAAATAAACTTTCGTCAAAAAGTGATTCCAAAGACCTCCGCGTACCCCTAAAAATACCCCAAGAACTAGAGGATGCAGCCAACTTCTTTACCAATTTGATTTCCTTATCTTTCCCATATCAATCATATATAAAATCCTTTCCTAAAAAAGCTGTTACACCTTATAAATTTCACCATATATTCCACCCTCGCCGCTGTAAAGATGGATCCTGGATTTGTATTTCGACCCACCTTCCTCTGATGTGGAAACATCTCATTATTATTTCTTTCCTAAAACTAGGAAAACCTCCTAACAAAACCTCAACATATAAACCTATAAGTTTCCTTCCGATCCTTTCAAAAATCTGAAAAAATCCTTAAAAACGTATCCTACCTACTGGAATCCCAAAACATTCCTTCCCACCAATTTGGATTCAGAACCACAAGATAGTCCTCTATAATTTCTTCACTGCCGATATACGAACCAATCCTATAATCTTTTTAACCACATTTGCAGATGATTCTGCCATCCTATTATCCCATTCAGATCCTGAAAATGCTTCCCATCCAAAGACATATCTTACTGATCGAAGTTTAGTGCAACCAATGGAGAATAAAAGTTAATGAAACCAAATGCAGTCATATAACTTTTAGCCTTCGCCGCAAATTCTGTCCACCCATCCAGTTCAATAATATTCCTAAGCCCATTTCCGACACAGTACGTTACCTAGGCTCTCATCTTGACCAAAGACTGACCTGGTACCCTCACGCTAGACTCAAAAGACAAGTACTCAATAGAAAATTCAGCCTATTAAGCAGGAATTCTCATCTTTCAGTTGATAAACTCATATTCTATACAAAACGAGAAGAAGGGAAGACCGAAGCTGAGGTGGTCGGATGTTGTAGCTGGAGACACGATAAATATCCTGGGAGTGAGGAACTTGATTACGGCTGAACAAAACAGAGAAATCTGGAGAAAGCTGGTGGAGGAGGCGAGGACTTGTCACCGAGTTGTAGTACCATAACATAACAATAATATACAAAACAATCTTAAAACCTATTTGGACCTAGGGACTGTGGGGGACTGAGAGACAATCGAATATCAAACGAAATCACTCTTTCCTATCTAAACTCCTTCGAACCACAATTGTTAATAATTAACAAATATGCACCATATTATGTCACTAATAAAACCCCTACATAATGACCTAAGAAAACCTTTTGTCCTTGATCTCAATTCTTAAAAATTCTCTAAATTCTATTAAAATCTATCCAACCATCCTAAACCTCTAGCTCAATCTGTATGCATTTTTAATCTCTTCCAGATGACTGAAACGGCAATAACCCCGACACTTTTTGTAATATTGAATTATGTTAGTTTTGGTTAAGAACAACTTCTTCATTCAGGTCCTAAGTATCTAAGGCTATAGCGCTGCCACTCGACCTCCACTGGACTTACTTATTTAGGCTTAACGTCCTTATGTACTCCATCTAGGGAAGGAAGAAGGGGTTATCCTACAGGTTACCAACCTATTCTAGCCGGGGTGGGAAGGTCAAGATATATTCATGGGATCGCCACGAAATAAATTTTAACTCGCCCAGGTGGGATTCGAAACCACAAAATTATATTTTGTCGACCCTTAGAAACAGTTTACGATCGGGCGTCCTTTATATTTAACAATAAATATTAATTATCCTTTCTTCCCAAAAGGAAAGGAAAATTCATGTATCGGCCATTGAGCCAAAAACCACCTATATATATATATATATATATATATATATATATATATATATATATATATATATATATATATATATATATATATATATATGCCGGTTTCTATATATATTCTATATATATATATATATATATATATATATATATATATATATATATATATATATATATATATATATATATATATATATATATATATATATATATATATATATATATATATATATATATGCCGGTTTCTAGCGTTTGTCTACGCTGTCCGACCTCTAGACTCGTTCTCCATTGTTCACGATTCTGGCAATGATCATCCGTGAGGGTCCTTTCATTCATTGCTTTTCTTATTCCTTCGCCCCACGTTCTTCTAGGTCTTCCCCTTTTCTTTCTTTCAGTCGGTACCCATCTAAGAGCTACTTTTGGAAGTCTGTTTTCTGGCATTCTCTGCACGTGACCGTACCATATCAGCTGTTTCTTGGTAACGTTGTCGATAATAGTTTCTTTAATGTCGGCTATTTGCATTACTCTTTCATTTGTTACCTTTTGTCTTCTCGAGATTCCACAAGATCTTCTAAGGACATCCATTTCTAATGCTTTTATTTTGCTCTTATCGCTTTCTGTTAGCTTCCATGTTTCCGCTCCATACAATGCTATGCTTTTTACGACAACATTATATATATTCAGTTTTCTTTTTTATGAAATTTTATTGTGCCACCAAATTCCGTTCAATCTTTTTATGGCTCTTCTTCCCTGTCTTAGACGTTCTTTTATTTCTAGTGAATCTTTCCCTTCATTATTCAATTGTACTCCAAGATAGTTATATTTATCACATTTCATAATTATGTCGTTTCCTATCTCCAAATCATCTGTGCTACCTCCCACACACATGTACCTTGTCTTCGATATATTTATTGATAGGCCCCATTTCTCATATTCTTCTTTGATCTTTCGAGTCATATATTCTATATCATCTTTGTCTTGAGCAATGAGAACCTGATCGTCCGCAAATTGTAATGTAAATATGGACGTACCTACTAGTTCTAATCCCATTCCTCTACATTTCTTTTTCCAAGTTTTTAAAACATGTTCTATATATATCTTAAACAAGGTGGGAGAGACACAGCATCCCTGCTTAAGACCTTTTGTTACAAAGAAACCTGGAGATGTTTTGCTTCCCATTTTTATCTGTGTAATGGAGCCTCTATACAGTTCTTTAAGAGATTTTATTAAGGTGTGGTTAATTCGTGCTTCCTCTAATACTTGCCATAGTTTAAATATAGGAATGGTGTCGTAAGCCTTTCGAAGGTCTATAAAGAGTAGATGTGTTTCTCTATTAGTAGCAATTTTTTTCTCGATAATCTGTTTAAGAACGAATATATTGTCTATGACTGATCTACCGGCGCGGAAACCACTCTGCTCTTCTGCTTCTTGTCCTTCATATTCTTCCTCTATTAGATCTCGCAAAATTCTTCCATACAGTCGACTAAATGTTGATGTGACAGTGATGCCTCGATAATTTTCGCATTTGTTTTTTTCACCCTTTTTATGAATTGATGACATAAACCCTATTTTCCATTCTTCAGGGATAGATTCTCCATTTATACATTTTGTTAAAAGCTGATTTATTATATTAAATAACTTATCTCTCCCGTTTTTTTATTAATTCCGCCTTAATGTTACCGGGTCCAGTTGATTTTCCATTTTTTAAACTTTTAACTGCTTTCTTTATTTTCTCTATCTCTTTCTCCAGCTTCTCTCCATCTATATTCACTTGTTGTACCTCTTCATTCATAAATTCCGGTCTATCCTCGGTAAGGAGCTTCTGGTAGTACTCTTCCCATTTGTCGACAGAGATGAGTTGAAAGTTGGTTTTCCTGTCAGATCTTACATCTTCTATAAATTTCCAGGCTTCATTGCATCTTCTACCCCCAATGTACATGTCAATTTCTCTACACTTACGATCCCAACTTTCTCTTTTTTGTTGCACGACGAGTTTCCTTACTATCTTCCTGATTCGTATATATGATTTTCTGTCTTCGCTGTCCTTTGTGCTGATCCACTTTAGATAGGCTTGTTTCTTTTCGTTTATTCTTTGAACCAAGTCCCTGTTCCACCACCACTTCGTTCCCACACGCGTCCTTTCTTTCACTCCCAGTGCCTCAAATGCAGCTTGATGTATAACTTGTTTTAAATGTTCATAGAGTTCATGTGTGTTTTCATATTCTTTTGCTGTAAGTTTATCATCTAACCTTTGTTGGTATAGCGTCTTTATGCTTTCCTCTTCCAAGCCTTCAATGTTGTATGTTGTTGAATCTATTTCTGAAATTGCGATTTTATTTTCCTCCTGCGTTAGTTGTTTCTGAATTTTATATGGGAATGATATTTTCGCTCGTAGTAGGTGGTGGTCAGAACCACAGTCTGCTCCTCTTAACACTCTAACATCCATCACCTGTAATTGCATTTGTTGTCGTATCATAACGTAATCTATTATTGATTTCAATTGTCTAGTAGGTTGAGTCCAGGTGTATTTGTGATTGTTTTTGTGTCTGAAAAAGCCATTTGTAATTTTTTTAACTCATTATTTCGACATAAATCAATTAGTCGTTCTCCATTTTCATTAGAATGTTCTTCGCCATATCGTCCCACCGCAGCATCGTTTGCCCTGCAGCCAGTTCTTCCATTAAAATAACCCATCACTATCACTTCTCTTTTGTCTCCTATTTCGTCTAACAATTGTTGTAGTTTTTCGTAGTAGACGTCTTTCACTTGATTCGTCTCGTCATCATTAGGGGCATATACTCCAATAACTGCTACTCTTCTTCCGAGGACTGTTAAATTGGCCCTGATTATTCGTTCATCCACTGTTTCGAAATTGGTTATATATCTTTTGTATTTTTTTTTAATTAAGATTGAAACTCCGTGTTTAGCTCTTTCTTCCTTAGGTACTCCGCTATATAAGTGAACATAGTCATCAATTTCTTCCATCCCTGAGCCCTTCTTCTTCGTTTCTGTTAAGGTTATTATGTCCATATTCATTTTTTTTATTTCGCTTATAACTTCCATAAGTTTTGTTCTAATGCCCTGTACATTCCATGTTCCGATATTCAATGTCCGTTTTCGTAGCCTAAGTCGTTGCCTATTGTGTCCGTCCATATTCCGAGGCTCATGTCTAGAGTTTCGTGCAAATGAATTTTTTTTACGAAGAATGGGGAGCAGGCCCATAGCTTCAACCCCCAACCTGGAGGACCAGGGTACATACTTCGTCTGACACCTCACCTTTGACCTGACCGACAAGGGTGACCCTACCAGCAGCTACGCTGCCATCGGTATAGCTCTTAGGTTCACTGGTGTACGCAAGCCTCCACACCCGGCAAAAGATGCCTTTGACAAGGTGATGTACCATGTGGAGGCTGGATATTAATATAATATATATAATACCAGTGACGCTGCTGCGAGAGCAGCGTTGGGATCTCTTCGAGTCTGGCATGAACTCCCGATAAGTGGGGAGACTGGCTCGATCCATTTGTTTGTATATAATATGAGTGTATCTTAATTTCTGTTATTATTATATTTTATTTTTGAAAAATATGATAATTATTAGTTATATTTTTCTCTTTTATTATTACTAATAGAGTGTGTATGAATGAATACATTATTATCTCTGTTACCTATCGCCCTTCACTTTGGCAGATTGTAATATCTTTTCGGGTGTTTTCTACTTTAGGTTCTCCAGTTACTTTTTCTTGTAATTTGATCACTTGATGTGACAATGATATATATATTACCTCCTAAAAGTTATTATATAATTATGGTTATTGGAAAATGCACCCTTGTGGGAACCCTCCTTTTTGAGCTTAACTGTTTGTTTGATTTGTTAAATAAAGGTTATTTACGAGTTCCATATTTTTAAAAATTTTAAAACAACATATATTATCCAATAATAATAATGACAAAGTATTAAAATAAATCACTGTTCTTCATCAAAAGTAACTGGCGTACATAAAATTGAAAAGACCCACCTATTCCTATAAAAGATGAATTAAAAAAAACAACAAAAAAACGAAATAAATCTACTCAATTGTAGTTTATTTCTGATCTGATGAAAAGGTAAGCTATATCATAGTTGAAATGACACCTGACATCTGAAACGATTTTAATCTCGTTTGGGAAGAAGAACAATGCAATTGAAAGAGAAAATTTTATTTTCTACAGTTGCGCCTTTGTTCCCGTTGATGAACGATATGAACTGTAATCAACATTTTACTTTTACATTGAGAGCCTAATCGTCCAGGTCTTGTGGAATGGTTAATCGGAAAACCAATCTTGGATTGATCAGTTGATATTGATCAAGCCACCCAGTGAAGTTAATGAAACAATTACATATTGGTATAGATCACTTTTACTGGCCCTATCCATAGAAAAATAACTCCGCGCACGGGATGGGAGGCTCAAACTGTATTGGATTCCCACTCTACTCTTTATTATGTGTTACAGTATAGGGATCCCCAATCGAGCTGTACAACACAGCCGTATACTTTAAATTTATTTAGATGCAAGATCACCTACACATCTCAGGACCACCTTACCGAGAAAGACCCAAGATTGAGAGATGTAACTAGCCCATGTTAAAACAGGACATATGTTACCCTGAGAATGAGTCCATTACTATTAAACTAAAAAAGTAGTACCTTAAATTATGTAATTACAAAAGTTTCAGGAATATGTTCGGATAGATCCACTGAACATCACCTGAAAAATTTCCATCGATTTTAGTTTTCGCGATAGGAAAGAGTCGGAGTGGAGGATCAAATATTTTAACTTTCAAACAATACATATTTCAAACATGTTTTTGTAAATTGAAACTTGTGTTCTTTTAAAAATTAATTCCGTTCGAATTTCTTTTCAAAATGACGTTTGCATTTATTCCTATCAATTTGCCTCCATGATATGAGCGACTACAAAATTGGAAAAGTCTCAAAAAAATCATTAACACCTCATCAAACCCTTTTCTGCATTGCATTGCTCTATCATGACAATGGAGATACAGAAAATAAACTATTTTTTGAGAAATTTTATTTTGTAAAAGAGCCCAGGATTTTGTAACGAACAGTTTTTGAGATATCCGCCAAAAAAATATCTTTACGTCAACCCTCTCTCCGCGGCACCTGAATGTAGCTTTGCTGGACGAAGTTCAAATGACCTTCCTCAAAAAATTCACGAAAAAATTGAAACTACTTAATTCGATGAAGCAATACATTCTAATTTGTCAGTTGTGGCTATAAATATTTCAGATACTACCTTTTCCTGAAAATATAAAAATTAAATTCATACCAAACGTTAAATTCTTTTAGATTAGGATTCATAAATAAATGCAAATCAAGATTAATTTTAATAAGTAGTAGTAACTTGATAGATATTAAAGCAAACTCCATATATTTGTTTTTTTAGTACAATGTCATCTGGATTGAACACTATAGCAGGAACTGTATTCGAAGATTTTGTGAAACCACTATTGCCTTGGAGGCTAACAGACAAGCAGACCAACCTCATGCTGAAAATATTAGTAGTAATCCTCGGAGGCATATCGGTTTTATTAATTTATGTAGTAGAGAAATTGGGAACAGTTGTGCAGGTATTATTATTTAAATATTTCTCATTTAATATTTATGATATTTAATTATATTAAGACAAAAACATTTTTTTTTTTGCAATATATTCATGATGAGCTACCAATTTCCTCATTTTTGTTTTCAACTTCTGTACACTTTAGTTTACAAGTACAATAAGTACTATAATCATGCCCATAACCATATTATATCCATAACATAATCATATTATGTCTATTGACATTTCTTATATCATGGTTTTCAAAACATTAACTAGGGAATTCAAATAACTTCTAGGGAATAAAATATTACTTTATGGAAGTACTCACAATTTGAATGATAGAGGTTTTTGTTAATTGATTTGATGTTTTAAAGGTATTACTTTTATGTTTTTGAGATTTGAGGGATAAAATGGAGAATTTGAGAGTCACAGGTAATAGTGGAAAATCATTAAATAAGTTTGACTTACATATAATAGTTCGAGCTGAGGTAAACAGCTCACATACCTTAGAATAAAGAGGGAAAATGTCTTATGAAATTAATTTCAATAATCCTATTTTATGTATATATTTATTTTTTTTTTTTTAATAAGGCTTCTAATAAGTGAATGAATGAAATAAATAATTGAATGACTAAAACTTTTAAATGAATAGGAATGGAATCGTGAGAATTTGAGTTATAGAGGTTCGAGATTTTGAGAGGAGACTGTGTCAAGGCATCTTATCTTACAATGAGTCCAAAGATTGGCTCGCCAAATTGAATAATCGACTGATTTCCTTCTGTCGTTCAATACTCTGATCAATTCAAAACGACAAATACCTAAATTTAAAATTAATAACTTTAACAACTATTTCTTAAATTTGATAACCAATGAAAGCAGCCTACGGTATTATTTCAACCGTCTCTAGAAACTCCGCAAACATCAGAGAAAAACATTATGGTTCCTGAGTCGTCCCAAATGGAGAAAAGTCTTAAATTTTCATGGCTTTATCCATTCAAGCTTATTATTTGTCTATTAATTTTTTTTCCCATTTACACTGTTTTCTAATCACACGAGGGCTTAACTGTTATGCAGGATCAGTGCATAATCAGTATGTAATCATAAGTAATGTAAATTATGATAGACTCACACCTATCTATATCAGTACGTTCCAAACCATCATACTCCTACTGAAATAAAATCATTAAAAAAAAAAAATAATAAAATAAAATAAAAAATATTACATATTTAATCTGTCCATGTTATTATCACAGCTAAAGAACTCGAAAAACTTTTCAGGAAATCTTTAGTTTTCTCATCAACCCTTTGTAACACCATTATGAATAACCAAATTTCCTACGCAAACAAAATACCCCTTGATACTAATGATCCATTAACTAAACAAAGGCAAATACAAACCTTCCTCGTCCATAACTGTCCCCGAGGCCTCATATCTGACGAGATCTGTTTTATACAGGTCATGTCTGGTTTATAAGGCGCAGAAAAGGCATTGGTCTTATCTAAGGTGTCCAATAAATAATGAGATTATTAACTACACCAGTCCCTAGTGTCATTTCCTTTATACACATAAATGCTCGCTGTCTAAAAAGTTAATAACTTTTGTAATTATAATCATAAATAATTTTGTAGATCATAATGATTGAAAACGTTTAGAAAATTAAATAAAATTTTAAAAGGCACATCAACCGGCTACAACAGATCGTTGAAACGAATGTAATGAAGCCTTCATTTAACAGAACAAAAAACGTAAACAATAATTCTCAGACAAAACCTCAACTCCTACTTTTAAAACACGCCTGGACAAAAGCAATACCCTATTACCTGTATCATATTAACCACTTGTGGTGTTAATTACAACATAAATACGCCAGTAATTTTATGTATGGTAAATATAATTATCTTAATTGGTGTTTTAATAAAAACAAATATTTTTAGATTGTCAACAATGTGCAAGGTATAACTTCAGGAGTACTTCTTTTCATATTCAGCTTCGGCTTGTTTTTTCCATGGGGAAACACAAAGGTAACTTGTGCAAACAATTTTTAATAAGAATAATTAATATAAATTGTATAACCACATCAATTATAATAGTATAGTTTGACCAATCATTTCTATTCAGCCTTTCGGTTGTACAGAACTCAAAAAACTGATATCATTGAGCTCTTCTCCCTTTTCTATAGTAATTAAAGCCTTGGGATAGTTTAAATATTTTCAAAAATATTGATATAACACAACTACACTAAGAATACTTCTAAACCCAAGATCGCGGGTTCGCAGCCCGGCAGATGACCTTAGGATTTTTTAAAGGGAGTAAAAAATCCTCAGCTATGCCGTCCTTCGGAAGGGACGTAAAATTGGGGTCCCGAGCCTGTGCGATGTCAGGTACTCGTTAAAGATCCCTATCCTAATTATACCTGGATAGGCAAAATTTAGGACTCCCACCGTAGCATCGTCCGATTAGCCATAGCAGCATAAAGTGACGTAAAACGAAATAAACAATAAACTAAGAATACTTTATATTTTTCACAATTTTATAATCGCTGATATAACTAAAAAACAGAATGCTAAAATTTTATTTAAACTATTTTGGTTCTGGTATTTTCGAAAGTAAATAATACTATTGTACGGCAAACAATGCCCATCTTTCATATTTATGTATATTTTTACATTAACAATTATTCAGGTATTATTAATTACCTTTTATTCCATAAAATATTTGATGATTTGAATGTTCAAGGGAGTTGTAGCAGGTGCGACAGCAGGTCTGGTAGCAACATGTTCACTGACTATTGGCACGTACATTTACACCCAAAATGGCGATATCACAATAGGAAAAAAAGTTACTTCCATAGAAAACTGTCCAGCCAATTTGTCTATAACGTTGGATCTGAAGTAGGTATTATTTACTTATTTATATGTAAATGTATTGTTAAGGAGTAGCTGGAAATTAAAAGTTTTTGAAAAAAAACAACATGTATTTTAGGGCACTTTTGGGAATTTTTTTCTCTTTAAATTTTATGGCTAATCATCTCAATTCAAGGCTTTCAAGATATATGTCATAACGGAAAAATAGATCAGAATTTTTTTTTTATTATACGTACTCGCGCACACTACTGATCGGAACGCAGCGCATCAGAGCGAATACTCCAACACGGTAGTTACGTTAGTTAGTTAGGAGTAACGTGGCACAAAGCGAAGCGCATTTTTCTATACAACCAACTTTGTTGGAAATCTGCTCCAATGCGCTGCGCTCCGATCCGTCAGTAGTGTGCGCTGGCCTTTATGAGGCAGCAATTGTGACCGTTGAGAAATAAAATTCCAAAACCTTACAACATGAAGATTCGATCCAATGACAGTCCCTTTAGTTTTTTATATAACATCTTACTTATTTTAGGTCTTTCTGATCCTAACTCGCGGCAACGCATGGGTATTTCATCATCCCGACACTGTCGTCTCCCTTCCCCATTCGTTAATATTAAGATAATGATAATGAAGAATATAAGGATAATGAAAGATAGAACTAAACCATTCTGGGATAACCGTCTTTCCAAAATATTTTTTCGATTCTTCTATATGAAATGTGACATTTTTTAGTGTTTGAAAAACTACAGTATAATAATTTTGTGATATTGTTTTTCTCTTTTGAATATTTAAAAAAAAAAATTTCAGAGAATCTAATGAAATTTTCCTTTTTTGGTTTAGTTTTAGACTGTTAATGTAAACGTCCCATGATTGTCGGGAAATGAATAGTTTGATTTTGCCAACTTTTATCTTTTCAAATAGTTTATTTTCGAGTGGCATTCATTTAAGCTCTTAAATATCAAAAATATGACTTTATTAAAACATAGCTATCTGTTTCCAGTTCTACTACGTTCGGATATCCTGGTGTGGGAACTAGAAACTTCTTCTCAGATTCTGTTCCGATGATCTTCCGGATATCTTTCCTGTACAATAGCCTCATCGGCATAGTGGTATCCTTTATGGTGGGATGTGTCATCAGCATCGCAACAGGCTGCCAAGACTTCTCGAAACTGGATCCTGAACTCATCATACCACAGCTAAAATCGTTCGTCCTTAAAAAGAAGACATCGATGGAGCTACAGCGATATACTGCTGTTCCGACAACCGAAGAAGCTGTAAACTGTCTTCAAGAAGACAAATATAAGCACCCCTCCATGCTGACTGACAAGTTATGACATTCTATTCTATATATTTCTTTTTAATAAATCACTTAGCAATGAAAATAATATACCTTAAGACTTAGATGGACATCACAAAACCACACATTTTTCTTACTTATCAGCTAGCGCATTTCAAGCAACTCTGGTCTGATGAAGACGTCGTTTACCAGTGCGAAATCTTTTCCAATATTAGATTTTTAATGATATTAGTATCTAAAAACCTTTTTAGGCTTATTACTTAAAGATAATGTTTATACAGTAGAATATATAGTTAAGTTGATAGCTTAAGTTTCTCATAAATCCGACCCTCGTAAAACCTTTTTTTGTTGTATTACTTCATATTGGTATATTGGTGGAAATCTGTCTTACAATCAAGTTGGAATACAAAAAGAAAAAAAAATGTGAGATGACATGAGCGATCAAGTATCCAATAAGCAATTTTTGTAAATACGCTCTATAAACACTTTATAAAAAAAAAAAAAAATTAATTATGATAGTTTTTCCCTTATGAATTTTTATCTTTAAAGGGACAATAACTGAATCTTATTTTTTCTTTAGTTAATAAACACCTCTTTAAAGGAACGATATAAAAGACTGAGACTTAAATTGAGATGAGAGAGGCTAGGCAACTAGATAAGTCAGCGATCTATGGAACTATGTCACGAGTTATGCATGATGTCAAGATTAAAAACCAGATAATCGTTGCATAAATTAAGAGGTAACGGTAGTTCTTGTAGAGATCGAAACATAATATCTGTTTATTTTTTGTGTTTATTCGTTAATATTTACAACTCTACAAAACAAATACATACATGAAAAAAACAAACAACCCAAATATTATATAATGCACTGCAAAATTTTTATTTGTCCAAGATTATGGAATTATTTTTTATATCTGTGACGTTAAACTTCGTCTGTCTTCAAAAGGGAACACTTATTTTGTATTAGTCCTAGATTCTATTGTTTTCTAATTAAATCTGTTACTAGTGAAATCCGTTGGGAACTTTAAAATTCCCAAATATGAATAAAAATATCTAAAAACTATATACAACTCAGATATTCCCTTTTTATAGTTAAAAAAATACAAACAATTAATCAAATGTAAATAGGTTATTAAACAATAAAATTTTTTAAAACATCATTGGCCACTCCTTTCCGACAAAATAATTTTTTTTCGACACCGACTATTCGGGTCATTTGATAGCAAACAAACTGCAATGAAGTTCTATAACTAAATCAATTATTTATTATATAGCAGATGGATATATAATCATAAGACTAATCATTTGAAAAATAAAGGGATGGATGAAAAGTTAATATGTAATCTTTCTTTATGGAAAGGACATTTTTTCAAAATTCACTAAAAAGTGCATATTTTGCCCAATTACTTTCAATTGACTCTTGATAAATGGCAAATGGATGGTGACACTGATTACCAATGGTCTGGTGACACTAATTAACAATGGATTACTGGATCTCATAGTCTTTCTCAGGGCATGGGGGCTTTCGAGCCAATCCCAGAAACGTGGCAAGAATATCGCCCCGCTATTTCCCAGCTGTACCGTACCGTAGGCCGCCAAACACGTGATAATAACCTTCACCGCCTTTGAGGCACAGAGAGCAAGCTATAGAGGGAAACTGGGTTCTACGTTCTTACCGAGAGTCATTTCCCTCAGCTAGTATCAGCTGACAACTACTCCTATCACAAACGTTTTGTGTACGAGTGAAAAACTGAAGTGGGGGGGAGAGCACAGCCTAGGAAGGCCACTGGACAGACAATGATCCTTATGACAATCTCATAAGATGACCGAAGAAAGTCTATGTGAAATTTTAAATGTTTAATGTTGGTATGTGAAATATTGATGGTGAAATGTTAAATGTTCTTACAAATGTTAAATGTAATGTTGAAATTTTGAATTTTTAATGTTGTTATGTAAAACAAGCAGTGACAGCTACCTCTTCATAACTACTAAACCCGTCTGGTTAAGAGGCAAAGAAGAGAGATTACCAATGCTCCACTCCCCCTTCCCTCTTTTCCTCTCCTAGTTTTGTTCTAATCACAAAATTAAGAATAAAGTTTTCCTGTGGTTCCAATAGAGGCCCACAAACAATTTAATTGCAGCAAAGGAAACTCTACTTCAACAGAGGTAAGAGAAATATCAACTACTGGAATGTTGGCAGTGGGTCACAGTAATACCTCGACATCTAACATCGACGATTTCAATAGTGCGATCAGTATAGCCAAAGACGTGGACATATTCGTATTACAACTAACAGCGTTAGGCTCGTTTACAAATAATATAGGTAGGTATACCTTCAAAAGAGCAGTAGAGGAAATGCACTTTATTAACCAACTACCTGCAACTTGTTTCTTCAGGAGATCACGTTCTTTTATGTAATAAGTGATTCTGATATCACTTCTACACTTTTAAGATACGGGAAGACAAACATATTCACCTCCTTCAAAAATCCCTTATTATTAATAACGATTTTCAACTTGGATGAGGCCAAGTCGCAGAAAATTTATTTATTGAAAGTAATTATTGATGTGACACTTCGTAAGATCTTCGCTTGAGTTTGTTTTCAACACCCATGCGGCCATAGCCAAGTACCTCCCCTTCCACCGTACCAAAAGATCCAAAACTGGCTAGAAAATAAAACATCATCAGTGCGAGACTGGAGCTTAACCAGGCGAAAGGTTTTCTCTGCAACTATGCAAAAAATACAGCACCGGATGCAAAATTAAGTATCTATTAAGTATCTATACACACCAAAAGTAAGTGCAGCAGCAAGATGGCTGTTCTCCATTGCTCTCAGGCATTTGGAAGCATTAAGGCTTGTTTTATATTATCCGGCACGACACTAGCGTATCAGACACGGCACGGTCAGACAAATACATGGTGTATTTATATTATCAGACATACGGTCTTGCCGGAACCTATCCGCTATATATACGCAGGCCCTATAAAACTAACTATACTAATATTTGTCTTGTCTGAAACGCTACGGTCCGCTACGTGTCGTGCCGGATAATATAAAACAACCTTAAGGCGGGTACAAACCTACAGGTATAAATGACAGGTCTTCTTGTCACAGGTAACCTGTCAGATCAAACTTGGAATGTAATGCGAGGATATTAGGGGGGGGGGATGACAGGCAATCCCAAAAATTCTATTACCAACGGTCGAATTATAGGGAGGAGGTATTGATAAGTGTAAACTCGTTGTAAAGCTAAAGGATCGAACTGGTCGGTGTAGTCAGGCCGATCTGCTGGAGCCCCACTTCTGGACTAGTACCAATCGATTTTACTAATTTAAATATAAATGACTTCCAAAATAGGATAAATTCTCAAAAAAAAAAGAAGAAAATAATTAGACTAAAATAAAACAATTCTTCTCTATCGCTTGGTAAAATTGTTCTCATTACAAGCGTAACAAGCGTACTAAATATTATTATAATGAAATGAGAAAATTATAATTTTTAATTTATAACTATTCGGATGCGTCACTGAAGAAAATATGTTTATTAATCGGATAAACAAACGATACTGTAATTGAAAAGAATTGCTATATTTTTGAAAATTATAATTTCTAATTTTTGTGTATTAGTAATTCGGCTTATAAATATGTTCGTTCTATCTTTTTTAATTTTGTTATTTCATTAGTCTCTTTAAAATACGAAAATAATCCACTTTCGGGTTTTTACACAGGAATTTATTTATTTTTTTTGGAAACTCATGAACGACAAGGAAATTATTTATTTATTTATCTCATGAAAAATTTTACGATTTACACTTATCCCATTTTGATATTCGAGGTCTCAATTAATAGTCTACATTGAAAATATTTGAGTCAAAACCTGAATGAATCTAGAAAAAAAGTATTCATTCTTTGAAATCCTATACTTCGATAACTGATGGAGATACAAATGAGTTTAGCCAAATAATAGGAAATCTTAGTCTGCCAAAAAAGTAAGATTACATTTTTCCGTTAAACATAAAGGAAAGAAGTTATAAGGCAAAACAAACAAAAAGTCGAAAAGAAGTTCCCCCCTTCAAATATTCCACCAGGACCTCATTGTATTGGTCTCACTTAATTTCTTTATTGTCCATAAATTTTTAACACAGGCCCTTTTTGAAACGAGATACAGAATTATACTTTGATCAGAAGATATGCATAGTTTCTTTAATATTTTCATCCGATAGTTTCATCTTCCAATAAAATATACCAATAGATTTATGTTCATATTTTAGAAATATCGAGCTATTCCACTCCATTGAATTTTGTTTTCAAAAAAAATAATATCTCAATCAGAAAAGAAGCATATAAAAAAAGAAACATATAATTATATATTTATATATATATATATATATATATATATAATATATATATATATATATTTGTTTGTGTGAGTGAGTATTTACATATTTGTATTTATAAGTATGATAACTTAGACACGTAACTGTTCTCGGTCAGAACAATACACAGCAAAGTAGACTTTTTTCTTCACTGCATAAATTAAATTACATAACAATAATTGAGCCGAAGAAGCTCCACGTTTTTACGACAAAGTCTGACAACTTAAATACATTAGTAAGGATTTTTTTTTTTCAATAAAATAAGGAGAGGGAGCATGAGAGAGCGAAAGTATTATTCTGTCAGATAGAGGTTGGGAACCATCGATATCATGGACTTAAGGTTTATCATCTAGAATGTCACATAAAAGGTATCTATATTTTTTCGTATCGATGAAGGAATATTTTATACTTTTGTAAACAAGACTAATTATTTGTAAAACTATCAACGGTAGAGTATATTATAATTTACTCTTATTAGTTTTTCAAAGATGCCATACTTTGTTTAGGCTTACGAGTCCAGTCAATCAAGGCCGAAAATGGGGTGTAGAGTGCGTTTTCTGTAATCCAAGGTTTATCTTCGGAAACATGTTCAGGGAAGTTAAGAAGTTAACATAATAACAGTCCTGACGTTTTTGGGTCTGGGAACAGGAAGTGGGGGGGGGGGGGCAAAAGGTTCTTATTTTTTCATAGATTCCCGGTTATTCGCTCATATCTCAAAAACGGAGCGCCGTACGCAAAACTTATTAAATTCTATACAAATTGTGTTTTATTCACATTATTCATATTCCGTACCGTTTCCGAGATATATGTTAGGCAAATGTGAAAAAGCGACTTTCACCTCACGTTTATACATATATACATACATACAGGGTGAGTATCTCTTATTGTATAAAAAAAAATTGGGTGAAACTACATCAAACATGTAGCAAAATGCCGCAGATCTCACCTTTCTATTCCAATCGTTGCAGATATTATTTTGTATAAAAAAAGCCTTTTTTGGGTCGGAAACGGTGTTACATCAAACATGTAGCAAAATGAAAAACTCGCATTTTGCTTAAAACGTTTTCTCACCTTATTTACAACGAGTAGAATTCCGGAACGCAGCCAATTTTCCAAACTTTGCTAAAGATATATTGTGTTTGACCTTATTTAGGGAAGTTACAAGGGCCGTAGTTTGCCCATCACGACTACACAAATTTGATTGGAAGAGTCCCTAGTAATGCCCTCCTACAAAACCTTCTGCACAGGCACTTAATAAGTCACCCCATAAAAATAAAGATTTTTTTCATAATTTCATGGAGAAAAAAAATAATAAGGTGATAGTTTAAGGGGAGGTTTTGACTATCCCTACAGATCGTTTGATTTTTAAAAACAAGAACGTCGTAGCGTCAGCTGCTCAAAAAAGAGGAAGCAAAGAAGTACATGAGCTGATGGATGAAAAGAATGTCAGAAAGAATCTCTTGTAGTGAGCCTGTTGAAGATGATAATGCCGCAAGAGTATAAGTTTCTGATGTTTTTATAAGTAAATGGAAGGGGCGAGTGGAGGGGGTGAGTTACTCAATTTTTTATTTTGGATTTGGCCGCTTTTGCAACTCATTTTGGAGTGGCCGGCAAATGAACAAAACTTTCTTGAATAAGTGAATGTTATTTGAAAAAATTAAACTCTGGAATAAGACTTAAGGGTCTTATCGGAAAAACGGGCAAGAATTGTTTTTAAAGTAATTAAGTTCCGAAAAACCTAATTTAAAAAATTAGGAAACTTATACTTTGCGGCAACTTAATTACTTTGAAAAACAACTTCTTTGCTTCCTCTTTTTCAGCTGACGCCCGACGTTCTTGTAAAAAATCAAACGATCTGTAGAAAAACCTCCCCTTGAACTATCACCTTTTTTTCCGATAAGACCCTCCAATAAGATTTCTTATTCCAGAGTTTACGGCCCTTTTTTCAAATAACATTCATTATTCAAAATTTAGCAAAGCTAGTAAGAATTTTGTTTTCTTTGCTGCGTTCCGGAAAAACGTTGTACCAAGAGTGTAATTAAACATAAATTTAGTGTAAAACGTTTTGTCCAATTTTTTCGGCCCCCCTATGTTTTTCATTTCATCCGGCCCTCCCCTTAAAACGTTTGCCCATCTCTGGTTCGTTGCTTGAAACCGTTCCAACTCCCCAAAATGAGTTGCAGAAAGCGGCCAAATCCAAAATAAAAAATTGAGTTTCTTCTCCATGTTACCCGGTCTCTTTGTCCCCTCCACTCGACCTTCTCCCATCGGAAAAAAGTGCTGAACAATTCAAACACACTACAGGAAAGGCCCTTGTGCCACTGGAAAAACCGAAGAAATTTTGTTCACTGACGGAAGGATTTTCGTTTTGGCACACGTGATTTTCAAACAGAAAATCAGTTTTTGCAAGGTTTTGCCTGAAAAATTTTGTTTTTTGGAGAGTTGGCCGGTTTTGCAACTAGCTGACACTATAATTTAGGAAATGTAATAAGGTTTAAAAAATAAGAAAATCCTCTGATCTGGGGTCACTTTATTGACAGTTTTCCTTTATTTTCTATTAAACAATAATTTTTTTCTGTCTGTTTATATTTTTTCAATGCCCCAATGAAGAGTTACAAAATATCCTTTATTATGTTTGAAATTCATATTTTCATGAAGGGATAGTCATAATGTTTCATTTACACATGTAACTGATTTGTATGCCAAATGAGAACCCCATGTTTTTTCGGATTTAAAAGTAAATTTCTCCATGAAATCGAAACAAAATCTTTATGTTTAACATATGATTCGAAAGCTTATTAAATTTGCAAGTTTTTGTAAGATTTGGCGTTTCGTAAATAGTTTTTTCGAAAAACGGTGAGCGTTGAAGTAAATAAGACATTGTAACTTCCCTAAATAAGGTGAAGATCAAGCTGTTCTTTAGATCTCAAGTTTGAAAAATTCAAGGCTACATGTACTCTGTTCTTATAGGAAATTTAATGCTAAATCCGAAAATTTGGTCAAAATTTGAAAAATATTTAAGCAAAATGGAGATATTACATCTACTATGGAAAAAAAACGTGGTTTCCTCAAAAAATTGTTTGTTTTATCATATATCTGCAACGGATTGAAATAGAAAGGTGAGATCTGCGGCATTTTGCTACATGTTTGATGTAGTTTCACCCAATTTTTTTTTAAATACTAAGAGATACATCTGTATACAATTTAAAATATAATATATCAAGTAAATGTGATGATAATGATAAAAATGGTACGTCAATTGTTTTTAAAGCAACTACCCATTGGTATTTATATATAGGCCTGCGGATATCATATAGGTCCGCATTAAATGTGGAAACACAGAATCTTAAATAACCCCACGTATCGAAGAAAGATAATTATTTCTTTCATAATGAAGCTCTATCTTTATTTTTTTTCTGTAATTTCTGTAACGAATAGTCAAAGGAATATTTCTTTTTTTCACTTTGTCTGGACTAGTGTTACCCAGTCACAGATGGGGAAGTGTAAAACCCTCTTAGAATAAATCACTAGTTACGGTTACCCCACCAGTTATGGGTAAGCTAATAAAAATTTCACAATAATATGGAATAACGCCATTTATTCGTGATGTAGTAAGGTAAAATGCAAGGTTTTAAAATTTATTTAATATTGAAACCCTCCCTCAAATCCCTTACCAGTTGCCGTGAAAAATATTTTCCTTAAATAGTGTTCTAAAATGCCTCTTTTTTTGTTTTTTTTGTAAGATCGTTTTTAGAAGTGAGGATTCTTAGGGAATTATTGTGGAAATGCTTAATTAATTTTTATTTATTGTTACGTAGCTTTTAATTAGAATTCAAGCTCCCATACAACCTTCATTATGTTGTACTATCTGATTTTAATTAACTATAATTTTGAACTGACCATAACCAGTTTATAAATATATGGAGTTATGGTCACCCCTATCTGTTATAATTTTCTTTGGTGTTACAAACGTTCTTTCTGCTAAAAAAGTGAAAATAGAATTTTCATCGTTTAATTATGACATTATAAAACTTAAATACAACATCCTTTCCTAGTAATGCTCATGTTTTATCTTATGTCTCTTAAGTGACCATTACTGTTAGATATAGTTATATTCTGTACTCTGCGGATGCCCACTGCTGTGTAAAGGAAAATAGAAATGTCGGAAAAATAAATAAATAAAAAAAAATACATTGGGATTTCTTCTAATTTATTTCATTTTTTGTGGGAATGATTACCGTATTGTATACCGTTACTGCTTATGTAGAAATACCAACGAGAAGTGCGGCTATATATTATACTCTGATAAATAGTTATTTTAATTAATTTTCAATTATCATTTCATGACGGTTTTCTAAACTAATAACTACAAAAGAATTTTCACAACTGAACTTTAACTAGTTTCATTCCACTAAATACCTCAAAAAGTAATGTAATCTATCAACATAATGGTAATAAAAATAACACTAGGAAAATCTATTTGCCTTTAATTCTGATTAGTCCTGATAAAAACATAGGTATATTTTCAGATGTAATCATCAGAAGCAGAGACACAATTGTGATTCATGTTAGAAAAGAAAAGTTTAAATCATAAAAAAATTACAGAAAAAAATAATCATAAAAATATTCAATCAAATATTCCAAATGCTTAGAAACCCTACTAGTAAGTATAAATGCAACAGCAAATTTTCAGAAAAATTCATTGGCATTTTTAAATTTAAATAAATTTGTTGAAGAATATGTAACAGTTCATTTTGTAACTTTTGAATAAGTGGTTCAAACATTATAATCAGCGAGTACAATCAGTTCATCACCTTGGTATAAATAAATAAAATACGCTTGATAGATAACTAACATTTACAGAATACATAATCAATGAACTAGACAAAGTAAAAAAAACATATACAAAATGTTCCTTTATTTCAACAAAAATTCTAAATTAAGTCCCAAAAACAAACTTATATTGTTCAAAACAGTTATTCGAGCACATATTATGTACGCCTCATCTCTGTGGATCGTGTAACCAACTACAGTAAACGAAAAAGGATCCAAAGCTAACATAACAGCTTACACCTCTCTTGTCACTTACGTATAATATTTGTTTTTCTTCTTTCGAATTCCCTTCAACAATTTATTTCTTAGGCGCGGTGCACACTGGAGAAACTGGTTTCTAGAAACATGAAAATGAAGTTGCTTGCAATTGAGAGGATTAACGTAGGTTGGTGCACACAGTGTTTCATGAAAGTATTGGGTTGTTTCACATGAAATGTCCGTTTTCAAGGTATAGGGATTTTAGTAAAAATACAATATGAAAACAATATAATTTTATTCGAAGTATTTACCTTCTTTTTCTACACATTTTTCCTAACGTGACAACAACTGTTTTATCCCGGATTTGAAAAACTCTGAGCTTTGAAGTGAAACAAAATCTGAAAACGCACTTTTGATTTCAGCATCATTTGCAAAAATTTTTCCTGTGCAGAAGTTGTCTAAATTCCTGAAAATGTGATAATCTGTTGGAGAAAAGTCGGGAGAATATGGTGGGTGCGGAAGAACTTCGTACCTTTCAATTCATGCATGGTAAGTTTTGAAACGTGGGGTCTAGCGTTCTCGTGTAGGAATATAGGGCCCTTCCGATTTACCAATCCAGGTTGTTTTTTCAATAATTTTTCGTGCATTTGGCCAATTTCATTGCAGTAGGTTGTAGAGGTAATGGTCTCACCTCTAGGCAAATAGGAATAATGTATGATTCCAGCCATGGACCACCATACTGTAACCATCAATTTTTTCGGGTGCAAATTTGGTTTTGGCATTTGTCCTGGGCTTTCGTCGATGTCTAACCACTGCCCTGACCGACGCTGATTGTCATAAGCAATCCATTTTTTTCGTCGCAAGTTATTATTCTTTCAAGGAAAGGGTCGGTTTTTTGCCTAGCAAGCAACGAAACGCAGGTCTCAAGACGTTTCAATTGCTGTCGCTCAGTGAGATCGTGAGGTACCCATGTATCGAGCTTTTTCAACAACAAAGACTCGCAAAATTCTCTATGTATTTTAAATATTATAAAATCGGACATTTCATGTGAAACAACCCAATACTTATAATTTTAACTAATTATTGGTTTTATTTGTTTATTGATAAAAATCTTGTATTGAAGTATGCGATTGAGCATTATTTCTTCAATGGTATTTTCACGAATAGCAGCAATTTTTAACCTGGTTAAAAATTGCACTGATTAGGTGTTTAGAGATTACGTAAAGACATAATTAGGAATCTAATTTAAAATTTTAATTTATGAGTTGGTAATCCAGACGGAAAGAGACTATTAATAAAGTGTTAAGTATAATGCAATTCATTGCCACTGCTTAACTGAAGGTCCATGAATCATATTTTAACAAACAGTATCAAAAAGAAAAGGATCTACATTTTGATTTGGTAATAATTTTTATTCGGCAAAAATAATGTTATTAATTTCACCTGGTCGGATTTTAATATCTAACCATAAAAGTATATATCAGTGTGGAAAATTTCGTTTCGGCCACTCAACATGGAAAATTGTTATTATTGCTAAATCTTTCTAGAACAATGTAAATGGCATAGTTAAAATTTGTTACAGGTGGGTTCAATTGTAAACTTTATTACGGAATTGGGCTAACCACATATCCGTCGATTTTCAAACTTCAATATCGCACCACACATTTAAATCTTTTTAAATAATTTAATTGCCTATAATTAAATTTTATCGTCGATTTCAAGCGGTATATAACACTGCAGATTAGTAATCTGTGATATAGAATAGTGCTCGCTACCTAATTGTCAATTTTCGAACCTCACGTTTTCCACATATTATCGCTTTTTTAACAACAAATAAAATGAAAATCGGTAGATTTTATTATTGCTAAACGTTCATGGAACTATAAAGTTGATGTAGTTAAAATGTGGTACAAATTGGTTCAGTAGTTTTCGTGGTTAGTGATCACAAACGAAAAATGGCTTGTCCTTTTATATAAAAGTATTGATTAGTTATTTTTATTTTTTGTTATGTTTTTTTAAAATAATTTTTCCAGCTATTTATAGATCAACTTTATATTGTAAAACTTATTTATTGTAAAACTAAATTATTCGTCTAGAGGATGTATGCCGGAACATACAAGGCCGCTGACGGGATGGGCAGGGGGGCAAAATCCCCAGTGCCCGGACAAGGTGACCACTGTTGGGAATTGGGGGTTTAAGCTCCTCACCTATCTTCCTATTGCTTATTATTTCCTTCATTGCTCTCCTATTTATATTCCCTTAAAAATTCATTATTTTCTACCAATTTAGAAAATCCGTAATCCATCAGATTAATAATTTGAACCTTATATCGTCAAAATACTATTCTTCGATATACTTCCTTTTAAACATCTCTAAACCTTTCGATAAATATGACTATGGCAGATCGTTGCTTCCGTTGAAATTCGGGTGACATCGGCAATGTTCGTGGGGGGGGGGCTTCATTAATAACTTTATAGCCGTCAGTACACGTAGCTACAGGTTTTTGTTTATCTTATATCATGTTTTCTGATTTTTTGTTTCCGGCCGGTATGTAACGGAATGTTTTTTTTTAGAAAAAACAAAGCAAAAGTCAGAAATTTACCTTACTTAGCTTAGATAGTTACTACAGTAAACGAAAAAGGATCCAAAGCTAACATAACAGCTTACACGTCTCTTGTCACTTACGTATAATATTTGTTTTTCTTCTTTCGAATTCCCTTCAACAATTTCTTTCTTAGGCGCGGTGCACACTGGAGAAACTGGTTTCTAGAAACATGAAAATGAAGTTGCTTGCAATTGAGAGGATTAACGTAGGTTGGTGCACACAGTGTTTCATGAAAGTATTGGGTTGTTTCACATGAAATGTCCGTTTTCAAGGTATAGGGATTTTAGTAAAAATACAATATGAAAACAATATAATTTTATTCGAAGTATTTACCTTCTTTTTCTACACATTTTTCCCAACGTGACAACAACTGTTTTATCCCGGATTTTTTGTTTCCGGCCGGTATGTAACGGAATGTTTTTTTTTAGAAAAAACAAAGCAAAAGTCAGAAATTTACCTTACTTAGCTTAGATAGTTAATTCGGAAATTTGGAATTTAATCATGCCGTAAAATATATCTTGTTTATGGACTTACAATTAGATATACAGGGTGTTTCAGGGTTAAGTAGCCAAACTGAAAACTAAGGACCTCAAAACAAGAAAAAAAGAGTTTGTTTTAATGCTCAAGGAAATCACTTTGAACAACAATTAATACAAATGTTACTGTGTACATTTAATGAATAAAGTAGTTGAAATAAATGAAATAAGTTTTATTTATTTAAGATGCCTAAATAAGTCATAACAATGAAAAACAGTAGTTGTGAATATCTCCTTAAAAAAAAAAGCGTTTGCGGTCTTTGGACCGAATTTCCATTGGAATTTCCATTGGAAATTTTTTTTTTGCTATGAGGTTCCTAGATCCAATTTTCAGTTTGGCTACTTCACCCAGAAACACTCTGTATAACACAAAAACACCTTACATGTAATTTTAAATAAAAACAAAATTTTAGTTTCTTAATCGTGCTCCAACCTTTATATTACACTTCAATTAAAAATTAATATTTTTTTAATTATAAAACTAAACCTTTAGTGCAAAGACGAATCTCAAATAAAATTATATTCAATAAAAGCTATGTTCTTTCATCCTGAGGAGAATCTATGGGCACAAGAAAAAACAGGAAGGCTAAAAACCCAATCAGGAAATCTAAAGGGAGAAAATAGACCTAAAAACCGAAATAAGAATCAGGAGTCGAAGATTCAAAGGGCACATGGTAAGAATGTACCAAGGGAGACTAAAATATAAGGAAATATTTGACAAAATGCGTGAATACAAATTACAATTTAAATAACAGGCAGAAACTGCCTAGATAGAGAAAAATACGGAATGACATTAAAATAAATCAAGGTTCTTGAAAAAAATAAAGAGAAACGGAAGGGTAATGCGTGGTCGAAAAAAAGGAAGCAAAGGCAAACAAAAATAATGAGAAAATACAAGAAGAAGAGCGAAAATAAAAACTGAAAAGTAGTGATGTCCGCGTGGTCTTAAATGGCCGTTTCGTGGGAGAAAAAAAAAAAAAAAAAAAAAAAATTAATTAATTTCAATCAACCTATTTTTAATTGTAGAAATATAAATTAATAAAATTGCCTTTTAGTAGGCGGTTTTTGCCGAGTAATCACCTACAACACAGCCTTTTCTCTAAGAAAATCTATTCGATCCTCCTCAATCTAGTTTTCGACCCGGCTAACGCAAATCGTACGTTGAGAGAAGAAAACGTCCCCTCCTTTTTAATTCCTAAATAAACGATTTTACAGTATTTGCTCACCACCTTTACACTGATCTTTCCTAATTCTATCTTTCCGTTCACCCATAAAAAGGTATTTTGCGCTTTTACCAAATTTTAGGAAGACCTGAAAAGGATCAGTAACTGGGGAACACTCAATAAATTACAATTAAATGAAGAGACCACTAGTTTAATTGTAGCCTACAGTTTCCTCTTTTTGAGGAAAAGAGACCTAACTCTTATAAGGGGAGGACACACTCAGTCTCTCACGGATCTCGTTGGCAATTGTTTTGAAGATTCCTGTTCAAAAAATATTACACAAGTGATATCGACATGATTCTAGCATCCAAATTTTTAATTTTGAAAGCAAATTTGAAGAAAAATACAGCTGCTTCATAGATTTTTGTATAGGTTAATTAAATTATAAAAAAATTATCAGATTTTCAAGTAAACTCCCTTTATAGATTTTTTTACACAAAAAAAAATACGTCAGATTCTAATTCAGCGCTCTCAAAAACATTGAAAAATGTTTATTCAATAAAAACAAAGCAAATAATTTTTTACCCTCTTCAAGGGGGATGAAATTTTTAAACCGATTATTGGTAATTCTCGATCGCCATTACATACTTCGTTACGCTATACAATTTGAGTCGTATCGATGTATTTTTATGATATTTCAAGCGTATTACCACCCTATATTTTGGGTACAAATTTGAATCTGATACCTTTTACCGTCTAGCCGTAATTCAAGTTTTTGTCAATTCAAAAGAAAAATTACTTACCATTTTGGTCTGGCAAATTTGAAAACATATGATATTTTTGGATGAAACGTTGTCCTTAAGGGTTCTCTTGAACACTGAATTAGAATCTGACGTAAAAAAATCTATAAAGGTAGTTTGCATAAAGATCTAATCATTGTTTAAAAAACTAATTAACCTATTGAAAATCTATAAGCCAGCAGTATTTTTCTTTAAATTTACACTTAAAGATAAAAATTTTGACGCAAGAATCATGTCGATATTGTTTTTTAAACTGGAGGTATAAAATAAATTATTTTAATGCTATTTAATTTTTTTTTCTCGACTTCTAGGGCCCATCAGTCAAAACGGCAAAATACGTGTCTAATATTTTTCGACCAGGAACCTCCAAAATAATTGCCAACAGGATCCGTGAGAGACTGAGTGTGCCCTCCTCTTGTGATTGAAAACATGCTTCTCCGTCAAAAATGTGGACATGATTTTCCACACACTTTCCTGAATGACTATTATTTTTGAAATCACCTGACCGTATATAGGCATACTTAAGTTATTCCAACAACCCCTCCATCTCACTCCCTACTTAAGGAGTAAAAGCTCTCAGTCTCTCCCCTCACCTTGACTATGGCTGTGTGCTTTTTGGCGGCCTTTCGAAAGGAATTGAAGACAGACCATGTATGAATTATCACCTATCAGGTATGTTAATTCCTTCATACAATAAAATACATTTTGAACTACCTTATCCATATACGAACAGATGCTTGCTAAATGTCGACTTAGTAATAGGATTAAGCTTACAATTTCTGGTGTGTCAATATTAATTATTTTTAATAATTTAAATTTTAATTACACAGTTGAAATTATCTTTAATGTTTGTTGCATTACTATATTATATTATTATGTACATCATTATTATTATTCCTTTAAAATATTCATTTTTTAAATATTCTGTAATACATTAATTATTGGAATTTTATTTTTATTTCAATTGAGATCTATTACTTTTTTCCTCACGACTAGATAATATTTATTTTTATAGTTTCCTTATTATTTCTATTCATTTTATTCTTTTTTTGACCAGCTAAAATTTTATTTATTTCTATACCTGTTTGTTGTTCATAAGAAAATTTGTTCCGGGATAAAATGTTTTATATTGCATTCTATGCTATTTATATGCCCGCTCTCATAAGAAAAGAACATAGATAATTTTAACTATTAATTGAAGTTTTATTTGTTTACTTTCATCCCCCCTCGCGGCTTCGCCCGCCGCCATTAGTAATAATTCAAGTTTTATTTATTTATACATAAAAATCTTGTATTTCAGCATGCAATTAATAAGCATTATTAGACTATTAAAAAACTTTTAGATAATAATGAACTGTATGAGGAATCAGAGCTTACATCTAAAGGCCCATGAATCATATTTTTACAGACAATTTCAGAAAGTAAAGGATCGACCTTTGGACTAATAATTTATGTTCGGCAGAAATGATATTATTGTTTTTAGCTAAGTTTGTGTATGTAGGTTTAATCTTGAAGTCGGTTTTGTTTTTTTCTCTAAAAACTATTTTTATTTTTCGCTTTTTAGTTGTGATTGTATTTTGTTTATATAGTCAATTGCCAAAATAGTTCGACCTTGAAACACTGAAACCCTGAAAAATAGTTCGAGTTACTGAACAAAGACTTATCGAGGTTATCATTCCACTTACCTTCATGTAATTGGGAAAATTGAACACAAAATGGGAGTTAAAATCATTACGTATATTTTTCGTTAATGGGTATGTGTATGTTGTTTGTACATACATATAAAATCATTGATACAGAAAATTAAATACCTGGTACCAATTTATCATATAACTTTCAACTGAATTGCGCTACTGAGAGTGCCTAAAATTAGACTTACCGCCTTCCACCAGTGGCGATCTTTTCTTTATTCTTTAGGACGGTTGAAAGAGAACTACGCGGAATTCGAAATTCACTAGCAACAAACGTCCAACTTCTTTCTCCTTTCTGCACTTTGCAAATCAATTTTAACTTTTCGTTAATTGAAAGAATCTTCAATAGCCACTGTAAAACCACTTGAGTGAATAACTAATAATAAGTGACTGGTGTAACTATGAACTGAAAAGACAAACAATGACAGAAAACAGGAAAACAAATTATTCAAAAAATCAATGCCGCATTTACCATAATGAAGGAAGAATTTGTTTTAAGAACAACCACCACAGAAATAAGAAAAAGATATCGTGCTTGTATTAGAAATAGTGGAGATGATTTTGAGCAATACCTGTGATACTCAACAAATTAAATTTATGAATAATTTAAAATTAGTTTAATTTAATAATCAGGGAAGATTATTGTTTACAAAAATGTAGATAAAGTTTACTCTGATAAAATCGAAATTCCGAGAAAGAAAGAGAAAATATGCAGTTTAACCTATGCTATAAAGAAACACAACTATTTGTTACGTTTTGCATAAAAAATATGATTCGATTCATTATTATTGTCAATGTGCGCTGGTGGCACCCTTTTGTTACTTTATAAAAAATAAAAAAAACTAGATGTGCTGCGTGCCTGCAAATGGTATTTTTTTAAAGAGTATTAAACAGAGAAGTTTTTAAAACATATTGGATTTGGCTGTTGCGCTTACTTTTTTTTTTATTGAACCTAAACTTGAAGTTCATAATTTTTATTTTTGCCTTTGGCAAGATTTAACGATCTCCCGCTTTTCTGGTATTTGTTTTTTGCACCATATATTTTTTATTTTACATGGAAAATGTATTAGTAATTACAGGGGAAAAAAATGGCGTTGATATATCAGTAAACAACGGAGTTATAAGGCATAAATGTTTGGATTTGGCCATTTACACAAAAAAATTCATAAAAAAAAACCCGTAAGACTTTGATGATAAAAGTATGGTTGACTGGATAATGAATGGAGAAGAAGATAGTCAGGGATGCAGTCAAAGTAACACCACGTCAAAGAAGAATCCTTTAATACGTGCCAACATTTCGACCTGCGTTGTAGGTCTTCTTCAGGGCTATAATGAACAAAATACCAGAAGTGACCAAAAATTTTTTGGTCGAAACTAGGGATTGCAAAACTGTCATTATAATATGATAATAGAAGCTCTTGTATAAATAAATGTGAAAGCGAAAGGGTAATTCCTTCGCGCACATCAAGATATTGAAAATTTTGAATTTAGTGAAAGGCCCGTAACAAAGATTTTAAGGCTTATGGTGAACAATTTACTAGGAAGACGTCTAGACTTCATAAATTAATGACGGTTTAATCGGCTGCTATTATCTACTAACTAGTCTAATCTAATATCTGATAATTGATAACTAACCTCAGAAAAATGCTAACATAAAAGCAAAATTAATTAATATTAATTCGACCCCGATGTTTGTGGCATGTTAACAATTGGACCATCTAGCTTAAACAACATTGCATGTCACATTGCATCTAGCTATATATTACGGATTCCGATAATTCTGATTAGACCCATAATAAACTTTTTTTAGGGCATTAGGTAAACTAACATTGATTCAATATTAAAATTTGAAATGATTCTTCAAAATTTACGTGAATATTAAATAGGTAAATAATTTAAAGACATCATGTAAAAAACATTACATAGTTATTCATTAATTATAATCCTAAAAATATGATTGATACTTAAAATATGTTAAATGCTATTTGTTTATAAACATATTTTATTGTTTTATCAGTAGATATTGTGCGAAATATTTGTACCTACAACATTTTATTATTTTTATATACTACATGTACATATTATGTAAATTTTATTACTTTTATGTTTTATTAAATTGTTCAATTTGTAGTTCTACACATTTTGTTTATCATTAAGACAATTCTCCCAAAGAAAGTTTTATATTAAATTTATAATATAAGTACATTATTAAAAGTAATGCATTTTATTAAATTAAAACCTATCATTAATAAAAAAAATATGCCTTTTTTAATTCAATTATAACTTTATCTTTTATTTTATTATTTAAAATAAAATTAATAAAACGAGAAACAAAAACTGCTTTTTGGAGTTTTGAGCGCGAGCGCCCTATATATGGCGTTGGCACGTATTAAAGGATTCTTCTTTGACGTGGTGTTACTTTGACTGCATCCCTGACTATCTTCTTCTCCGTAAGACTTTGTATATAGGTAAGTGACCTTAAATAGGTTCAAAATGAACCTCCCAACCCGAGATAATTTTTTGACCAACGATCTTCCGAACACCCTGTATAATAGTATTGATTGATAAAAATCTTATATTGAAGTATGCAATTAAACATTATTTCTTCAATGATATTTTCACGCATAGCTGTAATTTTTTATCTGGTTAAAATTGGACTGATTAGGTGCTTGAAGATTACTTAAAAACATAATCAGAAACCCAATTTTTAATGTTAATTTATGAGTTGGCAATCCAAATGTACAGAGACTATTAAGAAACTTTGGCCTTTTGCGGATAATGGACTGCATTATCATTGCTCACAACTGAAGGCCCACGAATCATATTTGTTCAAACTATATCATAAAACAAAGGGTCGATATTTTGGTTTGGCAATAATTTTTATTCAGCAGAAATAATTATATTGATTTCACCTAGTTAGATTTTAATTTCAAAATATATAAGTATATGAAAGCATAGCCTACAACGTTTCTGTCACTCAACATTGCACATCTAGATTTTTATTATTGCTAAACCTTCTGAAAACGATTTACAGATGTGTTTAGCAGTTTTGCCTTTGTGAGCTCAATTGCGGTATTCTCAATATCCTACCCACATATTGGTCGATTTTCAACTTTCCATATGTTGCACTAAATATTTATTTTTTTTTACTACTTTAATTGAATATAAATACATTTTATTATCACTTTCAAGCTCTATATAACACCGTACCTCCGTAGCCACTCATGTAGAATGGCGCTCGCCACCTATTGGTCAATTTTCAAACTTGTTGGATCCTCTCTACTTTGAATTGTTTCACATCGGTATTACATACTACTTATTAAAGTATTGACCTCAATATCTAATGTTGAGGTAAAGAAGCCTATTCCTCAATTAAAGGATCAGCAAGTTCATCCAAGTTATCTGGACTAGGCGAACACATGTGTAATTGGCGTTGGAGTTTGTACCAAACATGTTCAATTGGATTCATATTATCAATCAAGCAAACAAAATTATGAAATATCATGATAATAATTAATTGAAATTTAAATGATCATGTTTTGTTATCCAAAGAATTAACGAGTACGTTAAAAATGTTATTTTCTATGTTTCCATTTTTTTTCGGCTTATTCTATGAACTGGTTTTAAAAAAATGTTTTTAAAAATATTATGGGGGAAAACAAATATAATTTTTACCAAAACAATTACATTATATTTATTGAACTTTTTTTTTATTTTCCCACAGTAATTACATAAACTGTCTCATTACCTTCCTTCATTCCTCAATGGCGCGATAACTCACGAAGAGACTGGGCCACCTGCAACATTGTCCGCCAGCCTTATCTGTTCTCTGCTCCTGCTCTCCAATTACGGAGGTTTAATACTTTCCGCGCGTCGGTTCCGGCGCACGCCGCACAGTGGGCAAAAAATCCATTTCGGCGGCCAAAATTATTTTATTGCAGAAATATGTTTTAAATGACGTCCGATATACGGGAAAAATATTTTAAAAAATTTCATGAAAGTGGAAGAGTTCATAATAAATTACTGAATTGTCGACCTAAAATGCAAGGAGTACGGTTAAATGAAATGGCTGTAAGTCCTCAATTGTTGATGATATTTCTTTAATATAATATGATACAAATGAGCTGTTTCTATATATTAACACAGCAAAATCATGTACGATCGATTATTTCAAAATTAAGCGCATTTTTGAAGAATTATTAAAAATAAGTCTTCAAAAACTAAAAGTAAAATTTTTGGAAAAATAGCCAGCATTTAAAAGGACGATGGAGTAAGATGTCGAAACTTATATCACGTCGATGTCCATTATTTTGTGCTAATGAAATCCCAAAAATTATATCCGTTTCGATCCGTGCCTCATTATTACCCCCCTCCAAATCGCAACCGTTCCTTTTTGTAAATTATTACTTCACACTTTTTTAGATCTGGTGGTGGTTTTTCAGGTACATAGGTACATTGTTAACATTGAATGTACTTCTATACATCTTGACAAAACATAATCAGGATACATACACAGGGGTATACATCATTTTCTGAATTTACATCATGTATTAAAAAAACCTCCAAAACAACAAGTTTATTAAATAAATTATAAAAAAAATAAATCACTCTCTATGTTTATGCCCTTTAGGTATTTACATTTATCTGTAGGTATTATAAATCCTGTCAAGACATGGAGTAGTTGTTATTTACATTTAGGCAGTTATTTTGTTGCTCTTGTTAGATTTCATTTGTTTACTACATATGCTATTACTTCTCTGCTACCGTCAATAAATTCGGTGTTATCTAACAGTGCTAGTATTTAAAAGTTCTTTTTATAATGTGGAGTTAAAGAAAATTGAATGATTGTTTCTTCGATGATACTAAAGCGGATTATATTCAGTTTCGTCAGAGAGTATCTGAGCAGTTGGGATTAGAACCTGAAAAACTTTCAATAAATCTTAAAGGTATTCTCGGTCAGTTAAAATCCAGGTATGTATCCAGCAATTATAATAAAGTGTGTTTCGTTAAAAAAACATTCGGATTGGCTAGAAACCACTTTTTATTTGACAACGAACGATGATGATTTACCAGCAGGTCCGTCTACTTCCAGTCAAAGTGACCTAGGCGATCGCAATCACGGATGTCCAACAAAAGCTTATAGTGAATGTTCTGAAAGAACGAAACGTCGAAAAAGAAGTGTCGTTAGGGCCAATATATCTCCATTAGAAATGAGCCTCTCTGAAATGTTGACATTTAATTTAAAGCAAAATCACGAAATAAAGAGAGGTGAAATTATCGATGCAGCATTGAAAGCTACTAAAGACGAAATGGATGACGTTTATAACTTGATGTTCAATAAAACTCAAGCTCCTGAACTAAAATCAATATTATAATTATGAAATAATTAATTGTTGTTGATTAATATATTTTTTATTTTGAAGAGAAAAGATTTGTACTTCGCAACTGCGAGTGCCCGGGGGTATGGATCAGTGAAGAGAAAAGATTTCCCTGGTTCGGATACGAGCCCGGTGGCCTAGTGGATAAGGCACCACGCTAGAAAAGTGGAGACTCGGGTTCGAATCCCGACTGGGCAAATCTTTTCTCTTCAAAATAAAAAATATATTAATCAACAACAATTAATTATTTCATAATTATAATATATATATGACGTATGTCAACAAGATCTAGTTAACAGTAATGTTCAATGAACATTCATCCCCGATTTGTACTTCGCAACTGCGAGTGCCCGGGGTATGGATCAGTGAAGAGAAAAGATTTCCCTGGTTCGGATACGAGCCCGGTGGCCTAGTGGATAAGGCACCACGCTAGAAAAGTGGAGACTCGGGTTCGAATCCCGACTGGGCAAATCTTTTCTCTTCAAAAAAAAAAATATATTAATCAACAACAATTAATTATTTCATAATTATAATATATATATGACGTATGTCAACAAGATCTAGTTAACAGTAATGTTCAATGAACATTCATCCCCGATTTGTACTTCGCAACTGCGAGTGCCCGGGGGTATGGATCAGTGAAGAGAAAAGATTTCCCTGGTTCGGATACGAGCCCGGTGGCCTAGTGGATAAGGCACCACGCTAGAAAAGTGGAGACTCGGGTTCGAATCCCGACTGGGCAAATCTTTTCTCTTCAAAATAAAAAAAATATATTAATCAACAACAATTAATTATTTCATAATTATAATATATATATGACGTATGTCAACAAGATCTAGTTAACAGTAATGTTCAATGAACATTCATCCCCGATTTGTACTTCGCAACTGCGAGTGCCCGGGGGTATGGATCAGTGAAGAGAAAAGATTTCCCTGGTTCGGATACGAGCCCGGTGGCCTAGTGGATAAGGCACCACGCTAGAAAAGTGGAGACTCGGGTTCGAATCCCGACTGGGCAAATCTTTTCTCTTCAAAAAAAATATATTAATCAAAAACAATTAATTATTTCATATTATAATATATATATGACGTATGTCAACAAGATCTAGTTAACAGTAATGTTCAATGAACATTCATCCCCGATTTGTACTTCGCAACTGCGAGTGCCGGGGGTATGGATCAGTGAAGAAAGAAAAGATTTCCCTGGTTCGGATACGAGCCCGGTGGCCTAGTGGATCATAATTTCCCTGGCACCACGCTAGAAAACCACGCTAGAAAAGGAGACTCGGGTTCGAATCCCGACTGGGCAAATCTTTTCTCTTCAAAATAAAAAATATATTAATCAACAACAATTAATTATTTCATAATTATAATATATATGACGTATGTCAACAAGATCTAGTTAACAGTAATGTTCAATGAACATTCATCCCCGATTTGTACTTCGCAACTGCGAGTGCCCGGGGGTATGGATCAGTGAAGAGAAAAGATTTCCCTGGTTCGGATACGAGCCCGGTGGCCTAGTGGATAAGGCACCACGCTAGTAAAATCAATATTATTCACCTATTATACCGAAATAGTTTATTTTACATTATTTTAAACAAAACCTACCATCAAAACAGAAGTCATTGATCATTAAGGTAGTAGGGTATTTGTTTTTTTTGTTTTCTTTGGAAGTATGTTAAGAAATCAAAAGTTTTTTTAACTATTAGCTAGTCCGCTTTAAATTTTTAAAATATTTTTTCCGTTAGTTGCACTTCATTTAGAACATATTTTTTTTGCCTACAGCATGTTGTATATAAAATCATTTCGGCGACCGAATCAATTTATTGCCTATAACACGTTGTATATGTTTGTACATCATGACAAACATCATCAAGAGCATACATCGTTTTCTGAAATTACATCATGTACCTGAAAAATCACCACCAGATCTAAAAAAGTGTGAAGTAATAATATACAAAAAGGGAACGGTTGCGATTTGGAGGGGGGAAATAATGAGGCACGGATCGAAACGGATATGATTTTTGGGATTTCATTAACACAAAATAATGGACATCGACGTGATATAAGTTTCGACATCGTACTCCATCGTCCTTTTAAATGCTGGCTATTTTTCCAAAAATTTTACTTTTAGTTTTTGAAGACTTATTTCTAATAAGTCTTCAAAAATGCGCTTAATTTTGAAATAATCGATCGTACATGATTTTGCTGTGTTAATATATAGAAACAGCTCATTTGTATGATATTATATTAAAGAAATATCATCAACAATTGAGGGTTTACAGCCATTTCATTTAACCGTACTCCTTGCATTTTAGGTCGACAATTCAGTAATTTATTATGAACTCTTCCACTTTCATGAAAATTTTTTAAATATTTTTCCCGTATATCGGACGTCATTTAAAACATATTTCTGCAATAAAATAATTTTGGCCGCCGAAATGGATTTTTTGCCCACTGTGCGCCGTCAGCCCACCGTAGTTTGGGTTTGCCAACTCTTCTAGTTCCATAGAGACATACTTCTAGAAGCTTTCTGGGTATTTTATCAGGGTCTCATTACCGATTCAATTGAAATTTGATTTCTAAGTCTTTTTTATGATGATCACATACAAGTAAAAAATAAATTTAATTCGTTTATTACGTTTTCTCTTATATAGTTCGTTCGAAGAAAATGAGGTAAAGCAAAACAACAAATATAAATATAACTAGGTACTGTTCTGCAATATCTGTTTTGACTTATTTATTTGTTATTGATCAATTATTCATATTTAGACATATAACTCATTTTACTCCTTACATAAATTTATTTTATTTCACATGTTTCGGGAAAATACCTTTCCCATCGTCAGGTAGCAACATTATCAAACTATTTAAAAAATAAATTTGCATTATATAGTTGTAAATTTTAATAAATTACTAAAAAAAAATGTTTTTAATTACATAAGAAGTAAAGTGCTTTAATTAAAATTTATATAATTAAACTTCCTTTGACAGTTTTGATATTTAGAGATTTTTATTTTATATTAGTAAACTGTAGATTATATTGTACTTTTTTTTTTTTTTTTTTGTAGAAAAGTAGATTATATTGAAACCTCTTTTGATTCGATGAGTATATGTTGAGGATACATCAGGAAAGAACAAGGGCTTCACTAATTCCGATAGTCTACTACAGTGGTCTCTTAGAGTACGTTCCTCTAAATTAGGGCAGGCTTAAGAAGTTTGAAGTTTAGTCTTTACCACTACGCATTTTTTAAGGTAAGTGCCTCATCTAAATGATAGGTTTATATTTCGTTGAAATATTAATTAAAGTATAATCTAAAGTATGAAATGTTTCAATATTGTTCTCATATGTTTAACCTGTTATATCATATCAGCAATGTAATGCACCGTAGATTATGTTTGTTGTTGGTCTTCAACGTCTTTATATACTCCAACTAAGACAGATTGGACGGATCATATTTATTAAAGAGATATGTTGGGTATGTCATGAAATTAAAGTCAAACCTCCCAGTATGAAATCTCCCAACGGGGAAATAACCGACTAGGTCTCGAAGACAAATGTTTTAAAATTAATTTGAACTTGACATAAATTAACTGGAAGAAAAAGAATGGAAGTATAATGTGCTAATCTCATGCACCATAGACACATAGACAACTACGAAGAGGAAGAACGTGGTAGCTACCAGACTAAATTTTTGACGAAATTGAATAATCTTCAAGATTTCATTTGTTTTTCTCAATTCTGTGTATATTTATGACCAGCGGCCCCGAAATTTGATTGCAATTTTCCGAATTTTATCGATCATATTCCTGACTCACATAGATCATATTCACATTAGTCTCGACACTAGAGGAAAAAAAAACTGAAACTAGGAAATATATATATATATACATGTTTTTCTCAATAGCTTTATATTTTTCCATATTAGTTTAATTTTGCAAAGTATAAAGTATAAATTTTGATTTATCTCAAAAAAAAAAAAAAAAAAAAATATATATATATATATATATATATATATATATATATATATATATAATATTTTTTTTTTGGTTTTTAGCAACTTACAGCAACTTTGAACAAATTTAAAAAAAAAAAAGTTGTCCAAAAAAGCTAGTATGTTTCTTAAACATTTAAGAAAACATCTATTTTGATTAACTGATTTATTCCAATAGACATAAATTGTTTCTCTTATGAAAAGATAATTAATTCATCTTTACAGTTATCCTTACAGGATAAGGAAATGACTCACTGATAATTAAATCGCTAAATTTATCTTCTATGACCATTTATGAATCAGTTGGTTTTTTAATATGTTTTATGGTTGGATCAGAAATATTTTTGAAAACATCTAGTCAAATTCTAGTTGATCTAAATATCTATTAATACCATTCCAAGATGTTTTGAGGATTTAGATTATAGTTACTATATTGATAGACCTACTACAGTATAACGTTTCTAAAATATGCTTTATTGCAACATCACTTGTGGCAAAGTCGCCTGCATAATCCCTTCATTTTTAAAATTAATTAAAATATGTTTCTACTTTAGTCAAAACAACCAGTATGGTTCCTAACTGTAACGTTATATTTGTTAACAGATGAATACGAACGAAACAGTCATCAAACAAGTAATTGAAGCGTCGAAGACGTTCAGTTGGATAGAGCATACGGTTTTCTTCACTATGCTAATCGCATCCATGGCGATTGGAGTGTACTATGGGTTCAGACCGAAAGAGAAGGAGGAAACTGTAGACGACTACATGCTGGGAGGTCGTAAAATGCCAATAATACCAGTAGCTATGTCACTCGTTGTAAGGTAGTTGGTTAATATAATTTAATAAATAATTAATTAATTGTTCAATAATATAAAAGTACAGGTATTATCTCAATGTGTGGGTTTCTCATACTTTGTAATACTATGATGAACTATTGACAGGAGTCCATGATTCAACATTCCTATGATGGCCAAGATTTTGCTCCATCTTGGTAATTGAGATATGTTGAATAGGGATAGACAAATCATTGGATTCTTTCGCCTCAAGTTATAATGCAAAATGAAGGAAGAATAGGTCATCTAACGTCATATAACTAAGTCATATAGTTTATAACTATGGATGTAATCTGTACAGATTGTCTAAATCGCAAATGTTTAAGACTTTGGTGAAAAAAAAAAATAGAATTTTTCAAATATTATTACTTTGGAAAATAAAATAAAATTACATTGTAATTGTTGTAAATAAAATCGAACAATAAACAAACAGAGGATGAATGATTTATCAGATGTTGAATAGAGGAAACCTTCAGGGTCCATTTACTTTTTTTTTAAACGAGCAAAAAAAAAAAAGTATGACTGACAGCTCAATATCGTTAAGTGATTTTGTTGACTATCCCATCTCAGTCACCATAAGGCAACAATATAAAACAGACTGATAAAAAAACGTTCACAAATAAAATTTATTTTTATAAAATGTAATTAAATTTCACGTTTTTAATAATAAGAAAGCTCGCGAAAGAAAGAAAGATCGATTAATGGAATACGCAGAGTAGTTTAATTAAAATTCACTCAGGAACAAACATTGAAAATATTTGATTTATGTATATCGATGTGTTTCATTTTCATGCTGGGTTCAAGACAACCTTGCCTTTCTAAATTTAGAGGAAAGCCTGGTGTAAATATTTATATAGTTTTTTTTTTGTAGTTTTTTTTTTATTGATTGCTTTAAAGTATAAACTTTATGGCAATTGAGTTAGCCAATAACAATAATAATTACATAATAGAAAATAAACAATAAATACAAATAGAAAAAGAGTTTTACATGTTATATAATTAGTACTAACAGAAAAAGCATTTCTTCTTATTATAATAATTTATAAGAACAAAAGATTTTTTTTTTCTTACAAGCTATAATGATATAGGGTAAAACACCCAATAGTGGACAGGTTAAGAAATTATTTCGACATTTTGAACTGTCCTGGGTTTATTTTAGCCCTCAAATGTTACTGATAAGTAGTTGCATATGCACAAACCCTCTAAGAAAGCAAAACTTTTCCCAAAAATCCAAACTATGAATTGGATATATTTTTAAAATTTATTATCCCGAAGGACCAATTTGCATGATTAGTGGACACACAAAATTGAAAAAATTTGAATAGTGGACACACCCATGCGCCAATAGTGGACACTATAAATTCTTTATTGTAAGATAACTTAAGCCTCTTATTTGTACTTTATGTACATTTATCAGAATAATGGTTCATGTGGAACAACATTCTTGTCCTAGATTTGTGTAGAAGGACAGAAAATAAATAAGTACTTATGCACATATAATTTATTAATTAAATATCAAAAATTTCAACTGTAAATAAATATTCATATTTATAAGTAAATATAAAATAAATTAGTAGGTATAATAAGAACTAACAATTCTGTATCAATAAGAACGAGTTTATTCAATAAAATTACCGTGGGACATCAATTGAGTTAGGAAATAGATATTTTTCATTCCCAGATGCCCCGAAAACTAGAGGCCTTGGAAGTTTGTACTGGGATTAAAAACGTTGACAGAGAACTGTTTCTTCGTTGTTTCGTGTTATGTGTTATGACATAACACGAAACAGATTCGGCGAACATAGGGCGAAACATTTTCGTGTTGCGTTTTAAGGCGAGAGGTATTCGTAGAAAAGAGCGCATGTCATCCACCCGCTTTCTGATCTTCCCAGACCCCAGCCAGCAGCAACATTATTTAACTTTGAAACCAAATACGCACAGGCCGATCATCAACTTAAGTCGTTTTTCCTATTTAATTCTTTTAATAGTTTTTGGACACTGTCCAAAAGATCATTTTTGTGAACTGGAAATCCAGCGTTTGGAACTGCTGTAATCCAAAATACCAGTTTTTCTTCGCCATCTTGAGGAAGGACTGGAAAACGCCCTATTCTATTAATTTTTGTGCCATTGATCAATTTTCTTAAACTTGTTCGAGGAAAACACATGTCTTTTGCAACAGTTGCCAGAGGAATACCTAGTGACACATCTTAGGCAGCGTTCTCCATTTCCTACTCATCGTATCGCCACCATCCAGACCTCGATGTCATCTTTGAACCTGACAATAGATAATAAAATTAAGAATTTATAATATAATAAAATATCATCGAATGCACCATTAGTGTACAGGGGTTTTCCACTATTTAAACACGAATCTTATATCGAATCATTAGTGGACACCTAATCTTACCGCAACAAGAAATTGTTTAACGCGGAACAAAATACGGAAAACATTCTATTCTATAAGTAGATGTCGTGAATATTTGAAATTTATCAACATTTAAGTGTGAAAAAAATAAATGTGTTCGCTTACCTCCTTAGCAAATCCAACAGGTATAGAGCCAAGTTCAGCTATAAGCAGAAGACGCCAAGTGCAAAGGCAAAGGTTGGTTTTCCCATGGTTCCTTACGCCATTCCTGGTATACCACATCAACTGTAGAAGACACTACTAACCTTGCTTGCCAAATTCAACTTGATTGGACCTCCATAAACCTTATTATTAGCATTTAAAACTCCAAGTGGCCACTATTGGGTCAGTGTCCACTATTGGGTCTTTTACCCTATACAAACAAATAAAAATAAAAACATACATTTTTACAATTTATAATAATCGATATTGATTATAGTCTAGGGTGACAGAAGTTGTAGCAGAAATTGCAATAGAATCCAATATTTTATTTTGTTAATTCAAAAGAAATAAATCAATTACTTTTTGCTAGCGTTTAAAACATTTAAAAATAAATAGGAAGACGTTATTAATCTTTTCAATGCTATTGTAGGATAAAATATTTTCCAAAGATAGACTATCATCTGTTTGAACTATATAGTCTTTTAGGTATTTTTTTTCGAAAATTATCGTGTCTTTGGCACAACAGATGTTTTAAGCTATTTACGATGAACAAGCACAAATCTTCACATTTTTCATGAGCTTTAATTTGCAAACTGTTATTTTTAAAAAATATTTTCAAGTAGTCACATTTGGCTATTCTCAGTTGGCTAACGGTTCTTATATTGGTTATATTAATGTTATATTTTAAATAATCATCAAGCTGAGGGTTATTAAAATTTAAAATTTTCATAAATAATGAGTTACACCTTGTATTTAAAGTACGATCAATGTCTGTTGATAATAAATGATTAGTGGCTTTTTCTATTATGTTATTTTTATTAGATAATAATTTTTGTGGATTGAAAAAATCTTGAAAGTTTTCTGGGATACTGCCGTTAATGGTTAATTGTTTAATTTGAGACACCCAGTTATATTGAAAATCTGGTTTATTGGTATGTAAATCTAAAAGTCTTTCGAGGCAGATACAGGGTAGCCAATTTTCTGGTAATACCATGATTTTAATAGAAAAATTTATTTATTTATTTTATTTATTTATTTAGAAATATTTATATAGTTTGATATCTATCAATTAAATATACTCTCCTCGACAAAAGTATTGGACACCATTATTTTTTTCTGTCAAACATTATTTTTAATAAATGAAACTAGAAATATTAGAAATATTTTTGGTAATTATAACATTGGTAATTATAACTAACGAAAACCAATATATTTATATAACAAATTTATTTTTTATTCGAATGAAAAACATAGAGATGACCCCGACTATAGTATAGGCCAGTTTATATATTTATATATTACCTCTCAGAAGATGTACTTGTCAGTATTGTGTTCATCCACTTTACCTCACCAAGACCTTAGTCAATCGTTTTGGGAGAGATTACAGTTTTTTTTTTATATACCTTTGACAAATATCGGGCAACATTTCTACGACACAAGTATTGAGTTGTTCTATAGAGTTGAACTGTTTTCCTTAAGCATAAAGTACTCCAGAAAGTTCTCTCCAGCAGTTCTACGCCGCACAGTGGGGCAAAAGGGCCCAAAATGGGTAAAAACCTCATATTTTCTAAACGGTTCGTGCTATAAGCTTGAAATTTTGGAATTATATATTTCATGAGGTGCTGAATTGAATGAAATCATAATCAGTTACATCAAATGATCAGAAAGGGTCAAAATTTAAGTACAAAAAGTAAAAAAAAATTAATAAAGCAAGTTTGGAGTATATTTATATGCTATCTAAACTGCTGAATAGAATAAAACTATAACCAGAGCAATCTGATCATCAGCATTGAGCCAAGTTTTCAGTTTATAAAAGTAAAGAAAAAAAAAATTATAAAAAAAATCAATTTTGCTATTATTTTATATGAATTTTTTTTAGGTGCTAAATTGAATGAAATTTACTATATAGCTCAATTACAGACCTAAGATACCTTGAATTAGGTAAAAATTCATTATTAAAGTTATATTTCGAAATAAATTAAAACAAATATACATATATAGTAAGCCAATTTTCACATCCTAGTTATAAAAAATTTAAAAAAAAAAAATATGTCTAAAAATTAGTTTCTGTATAATGATAAATAACACATAAATTCATCCCCTGAACAAATATGGCCGAAGCCGGGATTTATATTTATAACACGGTTCCTCAGATACCTGTACTTCAATTTGAACCCCTATAGAGAGCCTAGTTCGGTGTAGCTTTTTTTGAAAGACCAAGTGAAATGAAGATAAGTTAGATTTACGAGGCAGCTAACTTTGAAAATTCCTGGCAGTCAAGGTTGTGGCTACATTTACAAATAAAAATCGTCCATAAACCAGTAAACATCAATAGTGAAGTTCAAAGGGTTATACAAAAATTTTTGCTAAAAATTCAGTCTCATAAAAAATTATTTTAAGAGAACTTCAAAACCGAGTTATTTTCTAAACTCCAGAAAAGGGCAACTTCAAGGCCGTGTACAGACCCTGGTAATGAAATAATCGAAAAATCAGTTCCACAACCTTATGCTACATTTATTTAGGTATACAAAAATAATAATAAAACAAAACAAAAAATCATAAGATTTTAGGGTTTTTTCCACCTTTGCCCCACTGTGCGCCGCACAGTGGGCAAAAGGGCCCAAAATGGGTAAAAAACCTCATATTTTCTAAACGGTTCGTGCTATAATAGTCCAGTAAAATAAGGGGTTTGCCGAAGAAAAAAACTGCGGAACTTTTATTCTCATCGGATCTTTATGTTTTTTGGGGTGCTGAATCCGAATCTGAAGTTTGCTACCACGGCAACCATCGGCTTCATATTCAAAATCGCATCACCTTATTCCCATCACATTATTCCTGATCACCAGTTTGGATTTCGTCAGTTTCACTCCACTACCCAGCAGTGCCATCGTGTGGTAGATGTTATCTCATCTGCATTGGAGCGCAAGATGTACTGCACAGGTGTCTTTCTTGACATTGAACAGGCCTTTGACCGGGTATGGCATCCTGGACTGCTTTATAAACTTCGCCAATTCCTTCCATCTACATATTTCCTCATCCTCCGTTCCTACCTCTCTGATAGAGTATTTAAAGTCAACCACAACTCTACATACTCATCCTTCTTTCCTCAGACCGCTGGTATTCCTCAAGGTAGTATCCTGGGTCCCATTCTTTATACCGTTTATACAGCTGATAATCCAACTCATCCTAATACTATCCTCACAACCTTTGCTGATGACACCAGCGTGTTATCAGTCAATGATGATCCATTTTCTGCATCCCAGACACTCCAGTCACATATTACTTCCCTTGAAGAATGGTGTCATAAATGGAGAGTCAAGATAAATCCTAGCAAATCGCAACAAATAACCTTTACCCTCCGTCGAAAACCTACCTCATCCTGTCCTCCAGTATCCTTTAATGGTGTACCGCTAATTAATGTGGAACAAATACGATACCTTGGATTTCATCTGGACAAGAGACTTACCTGGAACCCTCATACAAGATTGAAAAGACAAGAAGCAGCACGTAGATTTCGACTGCTACAACACTTACTTGACAAACGTTCAAATCTTCCGATTCACTATAAGGAACTTGTCTATATGACGATTATCAGACCTAATTGGACTTACGGTATAGAATTGTGGGGATCCACTAAACCATCGAATTCTTTCCGCATCCAATCACTCCAATCCAAAATCCTTCGAAAAATCCTTAATGCTCCTTACTTTGTCACAAATGAATTAATCCATAATGACCTTATATCCCATATGTCGCCGACTTGGCACGAACCAGATACCTCTCCTTTCATAATAAACTTAACACTCATCCAAATCCACTTGTTGCACAGCTAGCTTCCCATTCCATCCCTGGCAATCCTCCGAGGCGTCTGAAAAGAAGATGGCCTCGTGATCTTCTTTTGTAAATATTCATTAGAGTACTACCAATGGGTAGTTCCTCTACAAGTCTTAATCATGTTATCATATTGCATTGTATGCAGCATATTTACTGGATGTATTTTCTAATACAGTTGTAAATTTCAATTAATAAAAGAAAAAAAAAAATTATTTCGAAATATAACTTTAATAATGAATTTTTACCTAATTCAAGGTATCTTAGGTCTGTAATTGAGCTATATAGTAAATTTCATTCAATTTAGCACCTAAAAAACATATAAAATAATAGCAAAATTGATTTTTTTTATAATTTTTAAACTGAAAACTTGGCTCCATGCTGATGATCAGATTGCTCTGGTTATAGTTTTATTCTATTCAGCAGTTTAGATAGCATATAAATATACTCCAAACTTGCTTTATTAATTTTTTTTTACTTTTTGTACTTAAATTTTGACCCTTTCTGATCATTTGATGTAACTGATTATGATTTCATTCAATTCAGCACTTCATGAAATATATAATTCCAAAATTTCAAGCTTATAGTCCAGGAAAATAAGGCTCCAAAAGGCCGTTTTCAAGAAAAAACTGCGGAACTTTTATTCTCATCGGATCTTTATGTTTTTTAGGGTGCTGAATCCGAATCTGAAGTTTGCTACCACGGCAACCATCGGTTTTATATTCAAAATCGCAAAAAACCGCCAAAAAAAAACGTTATTTTTGTTTTTTTTATCTATAACACGATAACGAAGCTTTTTTCGAAGAAAGTCTTCAAATATTAATTGTACCTGGAACTAGTACCTACATAATGAAAAAAAGAAATCCGAAATCGGACCATTTTTCGCGAAGTACGTAGGAAAAAATGGAGATATTGGCCTACTTGTCGTCAGCCCCACAACTCCGCGAAAACACGTTTGTCGTACTCTTTTGGCTATAACTCTGAAACTATTTGTCCGATACAACATTACTTTTTTTCATCTTAAAGCTGATTAAATTTACTATAAGAATCTATAAATGAAGTTTTAATCAAACCCCGTAAAATGTACATGCCAGCCCGCTAATAAAAACGTACTGTTGTATAATCCAAGTGCTTTTTGGCACATTTGTCGCTCTAACTGCCCAAATAATTAATTCGATCCCAAATTCCTTTTTTCTATCGCAAAGCTGATTAAATTTGCTATCAGATGCTATATACGTAAATTATATTAAATCCTTTAAACCACCCAAGCTAGCACGCTAAATATGTATGTTTTGGCAAAATATGTAAACTATGGCATGTTCAGTAGACTGGTGTGGGTATTTCATGGTGTTAATTATAAGTTACATATAAAAGTTATAATAGTAAATTTAACCATCTTTATGATAAAAATATTAAATTTTGGATCGGACAAATGGTTTTGGAGTTATAGCGAATAATGTGCCAAAAAAAAATGTGTTTTACAAAAGTACGTGATTTTCAGCGCGACAGCTTTTGTATTTCAAAAATTTTGATACAACTTTCATATTTAGGATCTGATTGTAAATTTAACCACCTTTCTTATAGAAAAAAAACATTTCGAATCAGACAAATACTTTCGGAGTTATAATGAAAAATGTGCCAATAACCATGGATTTAACAGCAATACGGGTTTTTAGGCGTCTGGGATGCATATTTTAAGGGACTTGATTATAACTTCATATATACATTCCAATAGTAAATTTAACAAGCTTTTAGATGAAAAATAGTAATTTTAGATCAGACAAATATTTTTGTAGTTATAATGAAAAATGTACTAAAAAAACTTGGATTTCACAAAAGTACGGGTTTTTAGCGTACTAGTACGTGTTTTTGGCCACTTAATCTCTTTAACTCTAAAAATATAGGTCCAATCCAAATTCTTTTATTCATATTAATGCTAGTTAAATTTATTATCAGATCCTATGTATAAATCGTTCATGAAATTATTTCCGTACAATGTACAGTAAAATAAAAACCCGTTTTCAGGGATGTAGTATATAATAAATACGATAATATGCATGTTAAAAATATTTTATAAACTCACCTATTGGTATTTTTCAAGGACTCCCTTTCTCGAATCTCAACGAAAAATCAAATCTAGTTGCTATAGAAATGACTGTATAATTGATCACTTTTGATCACGCCGAACGTCAGTGAAGATTTTCTGACCCCACTCTGTCAGTACAGCTGGTACAAGGAGTTGGTAGTAATGAATAAAAACTGATCTTTAGTTCATGTTTATTATAATAACATAACATATATTTTATTATAATAACATCACTAACAACTAAAACTGGGCTAATGACCCGTAAAACTGATGACAATTACAAAAAAAATAATAACGAAAAAAAACAAAAAAGGTAAAAAAAAAAAAAAAAAAAAATATTATAATATATATAAAACAATTTAATATATATATGTTTTATATGTATATTTTCATATTATTGTATAACAATAGTACGTTAAGAATCACGATATGGATAATAATATGTATTATATATAACGATAGAAAGAATATATAATATAAGAATATAAGTAGTATAACTAATAATAGACAGTTGACACTGTAATTGTGTAAACTGTAATCCATGGTTTTTGGCACATTTTTCATTATAACTCCGAAAGTATTTGTCCGATTCAAAATGTATTTTTTTCAATCAGAAAGGTAGTTTTTTATACATAGGATCTGATAATAAATTTAACTAGCATTAATATGAATAAAAGAATTTGGATTGGACCTATATTTTTAGAGTTAAAGAGATTAAGTGGCCAAAAACACGTACTAGTACGCTAAAAACCCGTACTTTTGTGAAATCCAAGTTTTTTTTAGTACATTTTTCATTATAACTACAAAAATATTTGTCTGATCTAAAATTACTATTTTTCATCTAAAAGCTTGTTAAATTTACTATTGGAATGTATATATGAAGTTATAATCAAGTCCCTTAAAATATGCATCCCAGACGCCTAAAAAACCCGTATTGCTGTTAAATCCATGGTTATTGGCACATTTTTCATTATAACTCCGAAAGTATTTGTCCGATTCAAAATGTTTTTTTTTTCCATCAGAAAGGTGGTTAAATTTCACAATCAGATCCTAAATATGAAAGTTGTATCAAAATTTTTGAAATACAAAAGCTGTCGCGCTGAAAATCACGTACTTTTGTAAAACACATTTTTTTTTGGCACATTATTCGCTATAACTCCAAAACCATTTGTCCGATCCAAATTTAATATTTTTATCATAAAGATGGTTAAATTTACTATTATAACTTTTATATGTAACTTATAATTAACACCATGAAATACCCACACCAGTCTACTGAACATGCCATAGTTTACATATTTTGCCAAAACATACATATTTAGCGTGCTAGCTTGGGTGGTTTAAAGGATTTAATATAATTTACGTATATAGCATCTGATAGCAAATTTAATCAGCTTTGCGATAGAAAAAAAGGAATTTGGGATCGAATAATTATTTGGGCAGTTTAGAGCGACAAATGTGCCAAAAAGCACTTGGATTATACAACAGTACGTTTTTATTAGCGGGCTGGCATGTACATTTTACGGGGTTTGATTAAAACTTCATTTATAGATTCTTATAGTAAATTTAATCAGCTTTAAGATGAAAAAAAGTAATGTTGTATCGGACAAATAGTTTCAGAGTTATAGCCAAAAGAGTACGACAAACGTGTTTTCGCGGAGTTGTGGGGCTGACGACAAGTAGGCCAATATCTCCATTTTTCCTAACTTCGCGAAAAATGGTCTGATTTCGGATTTCTTTTTTTTTTCATCATGTAGGTACTAGTTCCAGGTACAATTAATATTTGAAGACTTTCTTCGAAAAAAGCTTCGTTATCATGTTATAGATAAAAAAACAAAAATAACGGGTTTTTATGGCGGTTTTTTGCGATTTTGAATATGAAGCCGATGGTTGCCGTGGTAGCAAACTTCAGATTCGGATTCAGCACCCTAAAAAACATAAAGATCCGATGAGAATAAAAGTTCCGCAGTTTTTTTCTTGAAAACGGCCTTTTGGAGCCTTATTTTCCTGGACTATAAGCTTGAAATTTTGGAATTATATATTTCATGAAGTGCTGAATTGAATGAAATCATAATCAGTTACATCAAATGATCAGAAAGGGTCAAAATTTAAGTACAAAAAGTAAAAAAAAATTAATAAAGCAAGTTTGGAGTATATTTATATGCTATCTAAACTGCTGAATAGAATAAAACTATAACCAGAGCAATCTGATCATCAGCATTGAGCCAAGTTTTCAGTTTAAAAATTATAAAAAAAAATCAATTTTGCTATTATTTTATATGTTTTTTAGGTGCTAAATTGAATGAAATTTACTATATAGCTCAATTACAGACCTAAGATACCTTGAATTAGGTAAAAATTCATTATTAAAGTTATATTTCGAAATACATTTTTTTTTTCTTTTATTAATTGAAATTTACAACTGTATTAGAAAATACATCCAGTAAATATGCTGCATACAATGCAATATGATAACATGATTAAGACTTGTAGAGGAACTACCCATTGGTAGTACTCTAATGAATATTTACAAAAGAAGATCACGAGGCCATCTTCTTTTCAGACGCCTCGGAGGATTGCCAGGGATGGAATGGGAAGCTAGCTGTGCAACAAGTGGATTTGGATGAGTGTTAAGTTTATTATGAAAGGAGAGGTATCTGGTTCGTGCCAAGTCGGCGACATATGGGATATTAAGGTCATTATGGATTAATTCATTTGTGACAAAGTAAGGAGCATTAAGGATTTTTCGAAGGATTTTGGATTGGAGTGATTGGATGCGGAAAGAATTCGATGGTTTAGTGGATCCCCACAATTCTATACCGTAAGTCCAATTAGGTCTGATAATCGTCATATAGACAAGTTCCTTATAGTGAATCGGAAGATTTGAACGTTTGTCAAGTAAGTGTTGTAGCAGTCGAAATCTACGTGCTGCTTCTTGTCTTTTCAATCTTGTATGAGGGTTCCAGGTAAGTCTCTTGTCCAGATGAAATCCAAGGTATCGTATTTGTTCCACATTAATTAGCGGTACACCATTAAAGGATACTGGAGGACAGGATGAGGTAGGTTTTCGACGGAGGGTAAAGGTTATTTGTTGCGATTTGCTAGGATTTATCTTGACTCTCCATTTATGACACCATTCTTCAAGGGAAGTAATATGTGACTGGAGTGTCTGGGATGCAGAAAATGGATCATCATTGACTGATAACACGCTGGTGTCATCAGCAAAGGTATAAAGAATGGGACCCAGGATACTACCTTGAGGAATACCAGCGGTCTGAGGAAAGAAGGATGAGTATGTAGAGTTGTGGTTGACTTTAAATACTCTATCAGAGAGGTAGGAACGGAGGATGAGGAAATATGTAGATGGAAGGAATTGGCGAAGTTTATAAAGCAGTCCAGGATGCCATACCCGGTCAAAGGCCTGTTCAATGTCAAGAAAGACACCTGTGCAGTACATCTTGCGCTCCAATGCAGATGAGATAACATCTACCACACGATGGCACTGCTGGGTAGTGGAGTGAAACTGACGAAATCCAACTGGTGAATAATGTGATGGGAATAAGGTGATGCGATTTTGAATATGAAGCCGATGGTTGCCGTGGTAGCAAACTTCAGATTCGGATTCAGCACCCCAAAAAACATAAAGATCCGATGAGGAATAAAAGTTCCGCAGTTTTTTCTTCGGCAAACCCTTATTTTACTGGACTATTATAGCACGAACCGTTTAGAAAATATGAGGTTTTTACCCATTTTGGGCCCTTTTGCCCCACTGTGCGGCGCACAGTGGGGCAAAGGTGGAAAAAACCCTAAAATCTTATGATTTTTGTTTTTGTTTTTTATTATTATTTTTGTATACCTAAATAAATGTAGCATAAGGTTGTGGAACTGATTTTTCGATTATTTCATTACCAGGGTCTGTACACGGCCTTGAAGTTGCCCTTTTCTGGAGTTTAGAAAATAACTCGGTTTTGAAGTTTTAGCAAAAATTTTTGTATAACCCTTTGAACTTCACTATTGATGTTTACTGGTTTATGGACGATTTTTATTTTGTAAATGTAGCCACAACCTTGACTGCCAGGAATTTTCAAAGTTAGCTGCCTCGTAAATCTAACTTATCTTCATTTCACTTGGTCTTTCAAAAAAAGCTACACCGAACTAGGCTCTCTATAGGGGTTCAAATTGAAGTACAGGTATCTGAGGAACCGTGTTATAAATGTAAATCCCGGCTTCGGCCATATTTGTTCAGGGGATGAATTTATGTGTTATTTTTCATTATACAGAAACTAATTTTTAGACAGAATTTTTTTTTTTTTTATAACTAGGATGTGAAAATTGGCTTACTATATATGTATATTTGTTTTTATTAGTCTGCCTTGTTAATATAATATATATATATAGATATATATATATATATATATATATATATATATATTTTTTTTTTTTCTTATCTTTATCCATTGTAAAATGATCTGATATGATTTCTGGTTTTCTATACAAAAATAACTAACACATAACTCTTCTTGAGAGAAAACTGGTGATCAGGAATAATGTGATGGGAATCAAGGAAGGGATAAAGACGTTTCAAAAGGAGCTTTTCAAGGATTTTGCCCATGATAGGAAGGAGAGAAATAGGTCGGTACGAGGAAGGATTTTCTGGTGGTTTTGGGATCATTTTTATAGTTGATAATTTCCAGGAATCGGGAAAATATGTTGTGCGGAGGACAGCGTTATAAATATAAGTCAGGAGTAATACTGCTTTTCTGGGAAGACATTTGAGGATTCTTGAGGTGATAAGGTCATGTCCTGGAGCTTTGTTAGAGGGCAATCTTCGGATTATGGCTATTATATCTGAAGGGTGGAAGGCTTTAGGAGGAATGGTCATTTGGAGAGGAATAGCCAGTTCTGCTTCAATAAATTCTACATGGTTAGGATTTAGGATATCAGGATGAGGTTTAAAAATATTGTGTAATTGTTCACCAAATACCTGCGATTTTTCTGTATCAGATTTGGTCCAGGATTGAGCTGGAGTAAGAAGAGGATGATTGAAGGATTTGAATTTTAACAGTCTTTTGGTAGTGTGCCATAATGATTTGTCGGAAACAGTTAGTTGTTCATTTTGTTTTTGTAAATTATCAAATTTTAGTTTTTTAAGCTCTGATTTCAGTTTGTTAGTCAATTTATTATAATAGGTTTTGTCAAATGGATATCGAGTTTTATGCCATTTGGCCCTAGCTCGACGTTTCTCTACTAATAAAACGCGAATATTTTGTGGTAAAAAACCTTCAGAAATTTTAATTCTATTTTGTGAAGTGTTTTCTGTTATGCTGGTTTGTATTGATTTAGTAAGATGTTCTATTGCCGCATCTATTTGTTGACAAGTTTTTAGTGGAATTTTAAGGTCAATATGGTTTTCTAAAGCCGAATGGAATTTGTCCCAGTCCACGCGTCCAGTTATTAAGGATAGAGGAGAAGGTTTGATTATAGGAGTAGAATGTAGGGTAAGCAAAACTGGGCTGTGGTCAGAGGAAAGGTCATCTAAGGAATCTATTGTAGTTTGAGAAATAGGTATTTGAGAGGTAATGAATATGTCCAGAATATCTGGGCGTTTTTTTAGGGATGTAGGCCAGTAGGTAGGATTGTTAGGAGAAAGGATATGGTAATTATTTAAGGTTGATACACGGGAAAGTACACTACCTCGGGAATTGGATGTTCTGCAGCCCCATCGCTGGTGTTTAGCGTTGTAGTCTCCACCTGCAATGAAGCGCCGCCCAAAGGATTGGAATAAGGATGGTAGAATATTTTGGGAAAGGCTATTTCCTGGAGGACAATATACAGCTGAAAGAGTAAGGTTAAATGGAAGGGAGGATAGGATTAGTGCGGTAGACTGAATGGTGTCAGTTGGAGAGGAAGGAATCAGGGTATGGGTTAGTGATCTATGGATAAGAATACAAGTACCGCCGTGGGCTGTTTTGTCGGGGTGGTCAGTTCTGTAAGTAATGTAGTCTTTGATGTGGAAATAGGAGGTAGGCGTCAAGTGGGTCTCGGTAATAAGGGCAACGTGAATGTTATTGTTGTGTAAGAATATGTCTAGTTCATTTCTTTGAGCAAACCATTTGCATTCCATAAAAGAACTGCCAAGGAGTTTTGGATCATCGAGGAAAAATAGACGGGATATCTGAGAGTGCTCTTGTGAGAAGGGTAATTAAGGGTCTGATCGTTTCTTGGAGTTCTCGGAGGAAGGAGGAAAGAATAGATGAGATATCGTCAAAACCCTGGGAGGAAATCGGATAGGGTTCCGATCTTTGAGGCGGAAGGTTAAACTGTCTTGAAGATGGTACTTGGAATGGGATTTGGAGGTATGGTTTGCTCATGAGTTTGAATTGGGGTGTTGGTCTGTTGGTTTACTGGTTGTGGGGTCTGTTGGGTAGTTGTTGAGGAAAGATTGATTATTTTGGGAGGTCGGGATGGGAGGGATGTTTGAGGCGCCTGATTTTGTAGCCGACGGTTTCTTCGTAAGACGGTCGTGAATTCGGTGCTTGGAGGAAGAAGTTGAGAAGATCCTGCTGCTGAGGTTGATGGCTGGGGTTCGGTTAGTTGAGCTGCTGATTCAATGGATTGTTGATTCTGATGTTGTTGAGGTTTTGATTTTGATGGCAGTGGTGGAAAGTGTTTAGGAAAATTATTGTTGAGTGGAATGGTCTGTTGATTCTGGAAGGATGCTACTATTGTTCCGGATGTTTGAGGAACAGAATTTTTATTTGTAGTGGAGTTGGTGGCTCTCTGCTTCTGCCTATATTTGTACACCTGGCAACCCTTATAGTTAGCAGGATGGCTCTCACCACAGAGGACACACGAGGCTGGCGTATCTCTTGTTTTTATGCAAGCAGCTGTTAAATGTGGCCCTGCACATTTGACACATCTGGGTTGGCGATTGCAATATGTCTTCGTGTGACCCAGATTTTGGCATCTGGTACACTGAACAATTTCTCTCTTCATTCGTGGAACTTCAAATTTGACCACGGAGTACACGAGTCTTTTTATGTTGAAAACTTCCACATTGTTCTCAGCTGGCTCCAGATCCACACAGAACAATGGGAGTGGATGTTTTTCAGTGCGGTGGAGCACGTTGGAGACATGCCTGACGTTATGGCCTAACTGTTCTAGGTCTCTTTTAATGGCATCGGGAGGCACTGATTGGTGAAGTCCACGAAGTACTACCCTGTAGGACTTCTCCTCTTTTAATAGATAACAATGAAATTCAATGTTTTTAGTTTTTAAATGGGCTATAAGTGATTTATAATGTTCTTTAGTCAGTGTATTTATTTTTATGTCGTGATATCTGGTGAAGCATTCGAAATTGGTTTGGCCTATTAATTCGGAAATATCTTGACAAAATGTAATGTAGTTATCTACTCCAGTAACATAGATTGGAGGTGGCTTGATATCTGTTAGAGGTTTTTGTGGATGAGCTACTGTGATGTCTGAAGGCATGTTAATAGCTGAAATCTGTTAGCAGTTTCGATAGGTGTGTCTGCAGTGACGACTGTCTTACTGCGGGTTTGTGGTGGAGTGGGAGGTTGATTCGATTTTTTTTTTTTCTTTCTGTTTCCTTTTTTTCTTTTTTTTGTCGGGAGAGTTCCCAGGAGGCTCAAGAGCAGCATTCCTTTGTCTTTTTGACAAAGTTCTGCCCTTAAGAAACTTCGAGTCAGACTCACTGTAGTCGGAACATGCCATATCTTCATCGGAGTCGAAGCACGATGATTTTTCGTACTCCATAGTATTAATGATGATTATCGCAAATAATACTAAAATTTAATATTAATTAAATAAAAAATAAATAAGAGAGAAAAAAAGATGTATAAATATAAATAAAAATACATACATGTGTAAAATAATAAAAAAAAAAAAAAAAAAAAAAAGATTCTTTTGAAATGAATTTCGATCTCTGGAGATTAAGAATAATAGACGAGCGCCCAACTCACCTCACCATCGAAGCTAATAGTCGTAGGTAGGCTAATATAAGTGATAGCCAGCCCCAGCCGCCAGCAGGTTGAAACTGCCCTACCCACGCTGTGCTCAACTATCTCACCCTACACTTAAAGACCACCTTCATAAATCAGTTTGTAGGAACTTACCTAGCCGGAAAACTTTATAGATTGTTGTAGTTTGTAAATACGCAATATACACAAAGTCTTGAGCTGATACGTGAGCTAATACCACAAGAATCACTAGAGTAAACACGGAGATGCTTTAGTTAGCTGCATAGCAGTAGCGGCCATGGAAATAAATTAAATTTTTTTTTTTTTTTTAAATAAATTTAAAAAATTTTAATACAACTTGAAAAATGTTACGTAATAAGTTTTAATAAGTAATTTCAGTTGAACTTTGAATCGACTGAACAGTTATTTACAATTGTCAATCTTTATTAAAAAAGAAGTTTGATCTTCATATTTTTCAATATAATACATAATGAACTAATGATAGCAAAAAAAAAAAAATCATATGAAAAAAATAAAAAAAATTATATTCACTCGTTATATTTGGTACAAAAATAAAAGATATTAACTACAAAAGTAAAGAAATAAAATATTTCGAATTGTTCCTTTGTTCTATAACAGTAAATGAGAATATTTATCATTTAATGGGAACTTTTTAGGTTTTTAAAAAAAAAAAACCTCATCTCTACCAATCCACCAGGCTCACGACCTTAACAACCTCATAATAATAGAATGTAGTTAACATTGTAAGAATAGTATTCATTCAGAAATTTTATTTTAATAATTATTATATTTGTTTTCAGTGTTGTCTCTGGGATCACTCTTCTTGGTTATCCGGCTGAAATGTACTATTATGGAACCCAGTTGTTTGCTATTAATTTTTCTATTCTGTTTAGTTTCGTCATACTAAATATTTTTTACCTCCCCGTATTTTACAATCTAAAATTTAAATCATTATATGAGGTATGTATGTTTCTTTATTTTTTCATTTGATGGAGCATACTCAACTCTATTAAACATTATTTAGTTTTTTGTATATTTTTTTCTTTCACTGTATATTATGATTCTATATATTTACATTGAAAGTTGTCCAATAGTATATTGTTTTTAAGTTTGAGACTGGTCTATTATTTTGTTACAGCATACAATTTTTGTGAATTTTAGCAATTGTATACAAATAAAATAATCAAATATAAAAGGAAAATTATTTAATTTTTTTGTTTAGTACCTTGAGAGAAGGTTTCACAAAAGTGTCAGGATTTTAGGATCAGGAATTTTCGCACTATCATTGGTAATTCAATTTATTTAACATAATTGTTATGGTTAAATAGTTCCTATTTCTTTTTATTTGCTTTGATTTTAGTTACTTTATCTCCCTCTGTTGATGTATGTTCCGGCTCTTGCATTCAACCAAGGTATTGTTTAAATTTCTTTATTCATAGTTAATAAATAATTAGATATTATAATGTGTTACTAACAATGTGTTGTATAATGTATATTTTTGTTACTCAAGGTATCTTAAGCCGTTGTTCTTGGAAAAAAAAGATAAAAAAAACGTTAAAAATATGTTAATAGTTATTCATTAATTAATAGTCATCAATTTTATAATTAATTAATGATAAGTATTCCATATATTTATTTATATCTTGTTAATGTATAAAGACCCTACGCTATTGAACTTTTTGCCATAAAAAGAAAAAAATTTGAATTTTCTTTTTAATGTGCATTTCATAATTATTAGAAAAACAATTAGCAGGGATATTCAAATTTAGGGAACCTTTGAAATATTTTAATACAAATCAAATTTATTCAGTATTTAATAAACAATTTTCTCGTATAATAATGGGAATGAGACTTGGGGGAGCTGTCAGATTATTAACGTAATAAATTAAGAATGGAATTATTTCATTTTTATGTTTGGAAGTTCCTGCGTATTTTGCGGTCCTACTAAAGATAAAAATTGATGTTCATGGAAAGTAAATATATAGACTTATATGAACTCTTATTAAATGCATGCAGTCACCGCAGCCCCCAGCTCTCTTTCTCTGTTACTTTTACAAACGATTTAAGTAAATTAAATATGATACTCCCTAATTTTCCGTTTTGTAGTGACAGCAATGCCCATGTATTTCTTGGCCACAATCATCTGCGCCATTTGCATCTTTTACACTTCTTTGGTAATTAATTATGATCAATATTATTTTTCAACTTCTTAATTAACTCAGTGGCTCATTATGGTATATTTTTTAGGGCGGCTTAAAGGCAGTTGTCTGGTCGGATGCGTTACAGAGCATGTTCACTCTCGCAGCAATGATCGCTGTAATCATTCTAGGCTGCAAAAGTGTTGGTGGGTTTGTGAAAATGATGAAAATTAATGCAAAAGGTGAAAGGCTGGAGCTTTTCATGTAAGTTGTTACTATTATTATTAATTGCATTGCGACTTCTAATTATTTAAGAAAGTTTTATTATTATTTTCATATCAATATGGCGCCTAAACCCGGTAACATTGTGTCATTACCAGGTCCTGGATTCGATCAACAAACTTCTCCAATATCCAGAAATTACTCAGAATCAGTTGCTGATTCATCAGTCTAGCTTAAATTTGATTTCCCTCTTACCCTAGCCACATGTACGTGTTAAGTGAGCGTTCTCAAGAAAACTTTTGTTCTTTGTTCATCCACCTGTAATTCCCTACTCATTAAAATCAATGTTTGCGCACGTTTTCTCAAGTCCTCCTTTATGTATCTTTTTTCTTTCGTAGACCAGGAGATCCGGTACGTTAGCCTTGTTCAAGCTCTAGGCACGGGGCAGATTTTGGTTTATATGGAGGGAATGTGAGGAACGAGTTGCTTCTTAAGACCTAAATGACGTCTGTTCGTAGGAACAAGCAATGAATGGTCGTAGACTCAGTACTTAGGTAAGGAAGTACTGTTAGTGGGCCAACGGTTATAAAAGGAGGAGATTTGGCCTAATTCACGCTTAACTGCCAGATTTTTACTAAGCGATTATCATAATATTTTATTTATCCAACCACCTGATTTGAATGCCAAAGAAAAGTACCTTGTTTTTCCCGTTTCAAAAGTAAATTTTAAAAAAGTAACTTCATGAAATTGCTGTGCAATTATTAATTTAACCATACCATTAAAAATCTACTTAAATATGCAAGTTTTTGTGATGCTTGCAGTTCATATTATATATATATATATATATATATCTATATATCCTATATATATATATATATATATATATATATATATATATATATATATTGGTAGTCAACAGTTCTACGTACAATATAACATCCTCTTTCCCCGCCTTTGAAGCGCGGGAATCGACTTTATCAGCGAAATTATACAAGTGTGTATGTCGGGTCTCGGCGCTCTCCTAAACTTATAACTTTCCAAAGTGCATTATTCATTTCAAGCTAATATTTTTCGTTTTAACTGTGATGGATTAAACAGGTAAGAACAATTTTTTTCGTTACAGAAAATTTTTATTAAGATTCTCTGTCATTCATTTTTAAAAGGCAAACATCACTCTGTCCAAAATTTATTTTTTCAGGTATATTTAAATTCGAATGTTTTTTTAATGTACTTATGAGTCCGACCCTGTAATAATTTTCATAATACTTATAGTTCATATATGTAACTAACTAATTCCAAAAGAAACAGCCGCGCTAAATCGCGCTTTTTTGAGCAAAGCCTTTTTGAAAGGCTCTTTGTCAAATATAGAAATATTGAGTCTATATTTTGTATTAAAAATTTGTTTCAGGTCTACCTACTACCTCGGGTACTAAAGTAGTGATTCGTCAAACATATTTGACCAACTACAGAGCCAAATTTACCAACTTTAAATGAAAATATAATATTTAAAGCTAATATTTTCCTTTTAACTGTGATGGATGCGATAATATAGGTAAGAACAATTTGACTGTGCGATATTTTGTATTAAAATTGTTTTTTATTAGTTTCAGGTATACCTACTACCTCGGGTACTAAAGTAGTGACTCGTCAATACATATTTGACCAACTGCAGAGTCAAAATTTACCAACTTTAAATCAAAAACTTGACCATTATGAGAATTATCTCTCATGCTCTATGGGCACAACAAAGAGGCTAAAGAAGACTTTAAAAAAAGATTTTCTTATACAAAATCACAAATTAAGCCATGTTGGGCAAAGGCAAATAAACACCAAGATGTTTTCCTGAAAATAAACCCATCATGGTTAGAGGGAACATTCGAGATTCCCATTGAATCAGCCTGGGGAGGCTTGCGGGGGCCAGGTCGACCACCAAAGTCTTTTGGAGAACTAAGTGCGCGTAGTAAAAAAGAAGAAAAAGAAGAAGAAACAAGGGCCTCCGTAGGTGATGAAGTTATTGTTCAAGCTGCTATATATGCTAGTAAATATAGAAAAGCCTATAGTAGAGTTACCGACAACGATGAGGTACCTCCATTGACGCCTCTCCAAGCACTTAAGATGTTCGTTGAAGCTGATCTTACGAGACGACAGTATGAGATAATAAGGGCAACAAATCCAAAACATTTCCCTTGCTATGATCTTGTTTTGAAAGCAAAGCAAGAGTGCTATCCGCTGAAAGAATCTCTAAGAATTACGGCTACTTGCGCGGAAAGTAATCAGTGCCTAATGGATCTAACCATAACACGATTATCAATATACCTAGAAGATGTGATAATCCGGCTTAACGAGCAAGAAAGGAAGTCGTTAATGATAATCTGCAAATGGGGTTGTTACGGTTCTCAGTGCAATCCAATTTTAAAAAATTTACGATAATGAGACTGATTCCGATGCCAACATTTTTATGAGTTCCTTTGTGCCTTTGCGCATTGTTTGAGATATTAGAAGCCCAAAAGAAGTTGGAAATTCAGGAGAGGTTTCGAAATGAAATCGGCTTGCTCATTGACATGCCAAAGGCCAACTTTGGCAACACCAATGATGGCTACACAAGCCGGAGGTTTTTTGAAAACCCCGAATTGGCTTCAGACATCACAGGTATTAACTTTGAACTGATTTACAGATTCAAGGTTATTTTAGAAACTATTGCTAGTGGCCATAAAATTAATGCTAAAAAATATGATAAGTATGCGTACGACACAGCAAAATTGTACGTATAACAGTATGCTTGGCACCCAATGACGCCTACTATGCACAAGATATTGGTACATGGAACAAATCATAAAAACTTCGCTGCTTCCAATTGGACAGCTATCGGAAGAAGCTGCAGAAGCCCGGAACAAACATTTCCGATCGTACCGGCTAAATTTTGCCAGAAAGTTTTCTAGGGAAGAGTGTAACTTAGATGTATATTATAGACGTTTGTTAAGTTCAGATCCCTTCATTAGTTGCTTGAGACAAATGAGAAGACCTCCACGTAACGCATTATACCAGAAACGTTTTTTAAACTTTTATTACCTGCTGACCCAAACACAGAGTCAGTAGAGACATCTGGACCAAGATACCGATTTTTTTAATGTAATTTTATATTTAAAGAAAACTTTTAAATTCTGTTTCCATTCATTTGTATTGTTTAGTCAATATAGCTCTGTTATGTGTTCTTCTTTATAACCTGACCAAATATATGTATGTTTATATAATATATACCTTTTCTTCATTTTATTTGAACTTAGAACTAAAAAAAACCCAAGTCTTCTTTAGCCTCTTTGTTGTGCCCATAGAGCATAAGGAGATAATTCTCATAATGGTCAATTTTTGATTTAAAGTTGGTTCTTTTGACTCTGCAGTTGGTCAAATATGTATTGCCGAGTCACGCCCATCTTTTCCAAGTCCTCTTCCACGTCAGCAATCCAGCTCTTATCTTACGAGGGCGTCTTCTTTTTCTCTTTTAACCACCTATGCAGTCCAATTTAATTTAATTATTGATTAAAAAAAAAAAATCCTTTATAAGTTAAAATTATCTAGATTCTTCAATATGTATGTATTGCGAATCACTACTTTAGTACCCGAGGTAGTAGGTGGACCTGAAGTAATATAAAAAACAATTTTAATACAAAATTCGAGCGCGCTCATTTCCTATATTTGACAAAGAGCCTTTCAGTATAGCATTTATAGTTTTGGTCAGAACTAAGGGATGTCAAATGTATAACATGTAAATCCCAGAAGTATTGATGCCTTAATAATAGTTAGTGTCTCTGCAATACGGACTGGTACAGCATAAAGAAATACTTGTCTGGCCTCTCGGAACAACTATACAAATACCTATTGTGTAGGATATATTCAACCAAGTTCATATATTCTGTAAAAACAACTAAACTTCATTTATTGAGCTCTTCTCCTATATTCATTGGATGTTAATGTTAATTAACGACGCTTATCTCACGCATACAGAATGATACACCGTAGCTACAATTTTTTAAGACATAGTTAAACATGCATTATATCAACTAATCATGTTAAAATTATATATGTATTATTAAATGCTCATTATGTTAATTTTATTGTTTTGGTTGACAGTATGGATCCGGATCCCTTTAAGATGTACACATTTTGGACAGTGACTTTAGGAATTTTGCCCATTCTCTTAAACTTTTACGCAACTGATCCAGGGGCTATCCAAAGATACATATCATTGCCAACTTTCCAGCAAGCAAGGATGTGGGTCAAACAGTAAAAGTTTTATGATGTAATACATACAAATTATTACAACTTACTATTAATGTTTAACAATTTTCAGAGTTACTTTCTGCATGTGTTTCGGAATCATTATGTTCAAGATCTTTAGTACGTTGATGGGCCTTATCATTTATGCCAAATACCATGACTGTGATCCAGTTAAAGCGAATGTGAGGTACTTTCTCAAGCTTTGAGATTTCCTCTTTTGTTTTGACTCATGAGTTTGATAAAGTTATGGTTTGTTACAGTACATCAAGAAACCGGGACAACTGTTGCCATACTTTGTTATGGATGTAGCTGGAGAGTACCCTGGTCTTGCAGGAATCTTCCTTTCCGGAGTTGTTAGCACAGGTTTAAGGTATCTTTAACAATTTCATAAGTTCATATTACGAGGAAAATATAGGAATGATTTAACAAAAAATATTAAAAAACTTAAATAAAAGAAAATATTTCAAAAACTTAAGCACATCCACTGGATTGTAGTTTTGTTCTGATCCAATAAGAATATATTTGTTGAAACATCAACTGACACCTGAAACAATGGTAATTTCGTTTGGAAAGAACAACAACGCAAACGAAAGAGAACATCTTGCTTTCTATAGTTGCACATTAGTTCCTTTAGATTTGATTTGACATTTTATCCAGTGAAGTTAATGGAACAATATCTTTATGGTTGAAATAACCTTAACAGGCGTTATTATCTATTTCCATTTACCATAGAAAAAACAGAACCGTGTACTTTACATTTAGTTAGACAAATATTAAGGTCACCCTAGGACCACCTTCTCGAGGATCCAAGGTTGAAGCGTGTAACTTGCCCTAGTAAAAAAAAGTCACAAGTAGCCTTGATAGTCGTATTTTACCATAAACCTAGTAATATATCACAACCTAGCAAACCAAGAATAATATTTCATCATCATAATTTATCCAATCTAATATATTCTTGAAAACAATTTAATATTCTAAAACTTCCTATCCAATGAGTTTCCTGTTAAATAGAATACAAAATATTTAGGAAGACAAGTTAGACGAAAAATATAAGGTCCTACACTTTTCTGTAAATCTTCGATTTTTGTATGCTCATATCTCGAATATCATGGAACTTGAGAAAATATGTATAAAATGAAAATATACCATTTTTCGAGGAATTAATATGATTTAAATTTGAAAAATAGCATACATTTTTTTGTGACGAACAATTTTTATAGCTTTATTAGGCGAAATTTAAGGGACTTTCCCCTATACATGATTCAATACAGCAAAAAACCCACCCTAAATTGACGAGGAAATTTCGTGTTTCTCGTTTTTTTAGTTTCTCGAAAATGTTACCTTCTATATATTGGTAAATATTCCAGATACTCCTTTACCTTGAAAGTATAAAAATAAAACCCATACCAAAAAGTTAAATTTTTGTGTATTAGAAACTCATAAAATAAATACAAATCAAGACTGATAAAGGTAGTAATAACTAGGTAGATATATCAATTATTAATAAAATAAATGATTAATTATGTTGTCGAAATAAAAGTGAACTACGTACATTTGTTTAATTTCAGTACAATGTCATCTGGATTGAACACAGTAGCAGGGACTATATTCGAAGATTTTGTGAAACCATTCTTGCCTAGAAAGTTGACAGACAAGCAGACCAACATGGTGCTGAAACTAATTGTTGTGATCCTCGGAGGCATATCGGTTTTATTAATTTATGTAGTAGAGAAATTGGGAACACTATTGCAGGTATTATTATTTAAATATTTCTCATTTCATATCAATAAATTTTTAATTATATAAATAAAACAAGTATCAAAATCTTTTTAGAATTATGATTTTTATGGTATAATACAAATACAAAAATAAAGGAAAACAATTGTTTTCAAGAACATTTGAGAACCAAGTCATTTATTGCTGAACAGAACAGAATAGGACAAAGGACACAATCCTATTCAAACCCTAACGTGGCAATTCATGAGGAATGGTTGGATATATTTGTACACATGCCCCCTTACTCCAGCATAGGCAAATTGTATTTTTTTTTTTTAATTTAAAAAGGCAATTGTCAATACATCTTCTGTCTAATTATTTTTTCAATGATTTCAAAAATTATTTTCAAGAAATTCTAAGAAGCATATGGCAACCTCATTTTTTCTGAATACGAGAGTCCTATTTGAGAATTAAAAAAATAAAATAAGTGTAACAATAAATAATTACAACATGATAACATTTTATCTATTCTATTTCTTAAAACTTCATAGTCATTCCATTGTACCTAAAATTATCTAATTGATCTTATTAACATAATTATATAAAAATCTAATTTATAATCATATAATTATCAATAATGATCTACAATCGCGCACTGAAAACGTTCAGAAAATTAAATAATCCAGCCACAAGAGATCGTTCTGAACTTAGTGTTTAGAAGAACAAAAGACGTTCAAAACCAACTCTCAGACTAATCTCCAATTCCTATTTATCAAAATCCACCTGTACAAAAGCATTTCCCCACTATCGGGCAACCCAAAAAAAAAATATATTGTATAATATATAAAAATAAGTATATATATAATATAATAAGTATAAAAAATTATATAAAAAATAAGTATGTATAATATAAAAATAAGTATATATATAATAAAATAAGTATAAAAAATTATATAAAAAATAAGTATGTATAATATAAAAATAAGTATATTGTATTAATAGAATAGAATATAGAACAAACAACAATAGTTATTCCAGGTATCAGAAAAACTGACTGAAATGTCTGTCTACAGATAAAACTGTCTGAAATTCATAATGCACTATGAAACATAAATATGTAATTTATATATATGTTAGATAAAATTATTTTAAATGGTGTTTTAGTAAAAAAAAATTTTTTTAGATCGCCAACAATTTGCATGGTATCACTTCAGGAGTACTTCTTTTCATATTCAGCTTCGGCATGTTTTTTCCATGGGGAAACACAAAGGTAATTTCATAGTGGGGAAGCAATTCCAATAAGAATAAATAATATAAATTGTATTAACATTTACTTTTAGTAATATAGTTTGAGATTCTTTTGTCCAACAGACGAACCTTTCTATTGTATTGAACAAAGAAAAATGAAATATATTACCGCCTCTCCCTTTTCTATTGTAATGAAGTACTTGGGATAGCTCAATTGTTTAAAAAATCTTTATATCTCACAACTACACTAAGTAAATTTTATATTATTGCCAATTTTATAATCGCAGATATAACTATACAACAGAATGGTGATATTTCATTTAAAAGCTTTTAGCTATGGTTTTTTCCAAATGAAAGTAAATAATACTATTGCGCGGAAAACACTCTCAAATTTCATTTTTATATATCTTCTTCCGTAACTACCTTTTATTCCATGAATTATTTGATATTTTGAATGTTCAAGGGGGTTGTAGCAGGTGCAACAGCTGGTCTGCTTGCGACATGTTCACTAACCATAGGCACGAACATTTACTCCCAAAGTGGTGATATCGTATTTGGAAAAAAAGTCACTTCCATAGAAAACTGTCCTGCGAATTATTCTATAGCGCTGAATTTAAAGTAAGTATTGTTTAAATAGTTTTCTATTGTAAATGTAATGTTGCTTTAGTTGCAAAGTTGGATTTTTTAAAAATGAAAAAAATATGTCTTTCAGCGCGCTGTAGTGCAAGTATCGCCAGAAATAACCGTAATTAACAAAAGTTGTATTTGAAAAGTCAAGATTTTTATTTATTTATTTGATACAGTTTCACGTATCGTGTACATCTCACGTTTAAGGCACCCAGAACTAACAATCTAATACAAAATACAACAGTAATTAACAAAGATACCAATTAAAGTATAATAAACAATTTTACCATAGCAAAATACGATAAAGAATTATCAATTACTACAATGTTTAAAATGCAAAGTTAACTAACTAACATATCAATTAAAGGCAGTAATAACCATCAGTATACATAAAATAAAACCATTAATACATACAAAAAATTTATACCTGATTTATACCAGCAAATAATAAAAACAGTAGCAATAACAAATGCAACTAATTAATTAATACAAGGACTTTATATGTGCAATGGTATTTTTTCAGCTTTGTTATTGTTCTTAGAATATTTTTTTTATTTCTTGTGAAGCGTACAATCAGGGAACAAACGTGACGAAGAAAAAAAATAATCGCCATTTTGTAACAAGGATTTGATCGCACAAAATCGTTTCGAACACTACTTGACTGGAGGAGAAAGGAATTGAGTCCAATAATCAAGATTCGACCCAGGGACAATTCCCTTAGGTTTTTCTAAACATTTCTCCTGTTTCAGGTCTATCTCTTCCAATCTCACCGCAGCTCAAGTATTCACGGGTATTCCATCTTCCTCACTTTGTTGTCACCCTAGCCATTCCCCATCTCTTAAGAATATTAGACTGCTAGAGATTATAAATAATATAACTGAACCGTCCTAGGTAAAACGTCCCACGAAAAGTTCATTTCGAGTCTTCTAAATGAAACTAGGTGTTTTTTAGTATTTGAAAAACTATAGTATCATTACTGTAAAATATTATTATCCTCTTTTGAATATTTTCAAACGATATTTCAGAAATCAAATGAAATTTTCCTTCATTACGGTTAACTTAACATCTCATGGTTCTTGAGAAATGTTTAGTTTTAATTTGCCAACTTTTATCTTTTCAAAACGTTTCTTTGCCAATGGTATTAATTGTAACCTTTTAATAGCATATATTTGATTTTATTAAAACATACCAATCTGTTTCTAGTTCTACTACGTTCGGTTATCCTGGTGTGGGAACTAGAACCTTCTTCTCAGATTCTGTGCCGATGATCTTCCGGATATCTTTCCTGTACAATAGCCTCATCGGCATAGTGGTATCCTTTATGGTGGGATGTGTCGTCAGCTTTGCAACAGGCTGCCAAGACTTCTCGAAACTGGATCCTGAACTCATCATACCTCAGCTGAGATCGTTCATTCTAAAAAAGAAGACATCGATGGAGCTACAGCGATATTTCGCCGTTCCAACAACCGAAGCTGCAAACAGTCCCCAAGAAGAAAAATATAAGCACCCCTCCTTGCTGATTGCCAAGCCATGACATTCTATTTTATAACTTTGTTTTTCATTAATCAGTTACCAAAGAAAATAATATACCGTATGACATATTCCCCCAAATTATTACAAAATAAATCCCATTTAATTTATTCATATATAAATATTCTAAAACCTTTTTTCTTTTTTTTTATTTACTTCATTTATTAAGTTTTACATGAGGTGGGATATAAAAAACAAATATTACATGTGAGACCTAGTACCAACTGGTATCTTCTCTTGATTTATTTTTAATGTGATTTTTTTGTAAATACTCTCTGTAATCACTTTGTTTTAATAAAATTTAATTTTGATAATTTTTCATTATCGTTTTATTTAAATTTCCCTCATGAATTTGGATTGTACAACTTTTTCGATATTTGTAGGTGGTCACAGTCCCGTTGATTCTAATTACACTAGTTTAAAAAAAAAAAAAGTCTTATTTTATTTCACAGTTCTTTTATGTTTGTAAATAGAAATAAATGGAGTATTAGAAAAAAATTCACAGAAAAAAGATATGGAAATGTTAGTATATTTTTTTAATTGATTTCAAATATGTTGTTAGATTTTTTCCATCAGTGAGGGTTTTTTTGTAACAGGAATTTGAACTTTGATGGAAATAATAATATTAACGAATATACCTACTCAATCAATATTATTTAAAACACAGCTTAACTAGAATTTTTTTGATGATTTACGAGATGTCTCTCATTGTAGTCCAACAATTGTCAGCCAGCATAGTGATGCTCCAATCACTGGGTACCTTCGTTCCATCGTAGAAATCTGCTGATGAAAACGCTCACCATGTTGATCACTGACATCACCAAGATTTTCTGGAGAGAAGTCTAAGTGGGAGTCCGAAAACGAAGTTTCAAGGACATTATGCATCCAATAGCTTGGTATAATTTTACAAGATAACTCATTATATCCCTGTAGTTTTCTGTTTTATGATTTCCAAGGAAAGAAGAGGAGACATGTTTAAAGGACAGCCAATTTGCTTCTAGCACAGTACATGAAATTGTTTATCGTCCATGACCGATCTAGTATGTGGTCCTATAAAAATACCTTCTTTCAGTTTTGTATCACTTACTTTTGGAAAGGGGGTAGCGGGATAAGATAGGTCTGGCGGCCCCCACGGATTTTATTCAAGCGACCCCAAAACCTTGAAGAGGACCAAAAAAAAAAAAGATTTTTTGAGATTTTTCCGATCCCCATCCCCCCCTGAAACCGCACAAGGGGAAAAAACGTTTTGATATTTGAATTTTTTTCGAGAGCTCAAATTAATTTTTAAGCGGTTCCAACGCAAGTAAAATATTGTTTGGGTTTCCCCCAATTCAATTTTCCCCTGAAAATGTCTCCAAAAAAAACGAAAACATGAACATGATGAAAGATGCGTGAAATGCAATCTGCTGTTAAGATATGACACCGGGCAGAAAAAAGTCATTACTTCAGTAGAAGAAGCCAACTCGTTATCGGTGGCGCTGGACAAAGAAGCAGATGTAGGAAACGTTCTGTACGTAAAATGTCGTCGTTCAACTCGTCTAGTCATAAATAAAGCATTCTTGTTGATTATTTATCAAAAATTAGAAATATAACAATTTTATCACTTGTTGACAGCTCTTTTGACAGCTGTCAATTGTCAAAATATATTTTTGACATCAAATTCGTGATCAGCGATCTCGAAAAACCGTATTTGAACTATTTTTCATATATTTAATTAAATATTGACTTATTCTGTAGGCCTAAATTGCATAATTTAAAATTTACGTTATACTCAAATCGATTTGTCGCGGACTACAAGCAACCAAATTCAAGTTTATCGGCGCCATTCTGAAGAGGAAGAGTGTATCTTTCAATGCTATTTAGGCCGTTCTTTTTCTTTTATTCTGCCCCTAGATACATAGAGTTTTTACTGTGAAAGGCCGATTATTTACGTTTTGTTTGGATATTAAGCTGTGTTTCATTCAATAATAAAATCTGAAAAAATTCGGGGAACATCTACACATCCCAAACAATATTTTACTTGCATTGGAACCGCTTAAAAATTAATTTGAAGTCTCGAAAAAAATTCAAATATCATAAAGCACGTTTTTTTCGCCTTGTGGGGTTTCAGGGGGGGATGGGGGTCGGAAAAAATCTCAAAAAATCTTTTTTTTTTGGTCCTCTTCAAGGTTTTGGGGTCGCTTGAATAAAATCCGTGGGGGCCGCCAGACCTATCTTATCCCGCTACCCCCTTTTAAATGTATAAATGGAGCACAATTTTTATCAATTGTTTTACGAATCAAGCCGAGTATAATACGCAGCGGAGGCAGGTAAACATTTATAGGATTCACTAAAGGTACATTTGACACATTTTTTGTCCAGGAACCAGAGATTAACATTTTGGTCATTCCTCCCTAACATAATGGGATTTCCTATCCCTGAATTCACATAAGAAACAGCAGAATTTAAACTAGCCAAGCTGCAGCTCAAGAGCAATAGAGCAATGATTATTAGCAATAGAGCAATAAAAATAGAGCAATGAACTTTAAATATTCACAGATATGCCAGTTATAATTTCCATACTGGATTTTATCTAATAGAAGTTTCATAATAAGTCTCTTTCATGTCAGCAGTATGTGCCTAAATCAAGATTAACAAAATATATGTGTGGCGATCAGTCCCTTTCAAAATCACCGACTTTACACCCGAAATAAAGCTCATGAACTTTTTTACAAGTTGTGTAAAAAATCGTCTCTGACTCTTAAACGTAACTTCTCTACAAACGTAACAAGAATTGTCAGGATAATTTATACACTTTCTTGGCATATAGGAAAATTTGTAGCAGCTAATAGTCCTAGCGAAACAAGGAAAACACTGGAGATAACCAGGAAAACAAACATTAGTCTAATCAGACTCACAGAGAATTCAGTACTGGCTTTCCACTTACAAAAGGTGAGATCTAAGCATGTATGACGGAGAGATGACTCTCAGTGCCTCTGGGGATTGTGACTGGAGTTTCGGAGAACGTTACATGTTCGGGTGCTCTCGACGTCCTCCTTCGAGTTCAGGCCGATGGTTGGATCCGTAATACTTAATCAAATCCAAATGACCCACTAGATGATGATCTAGCTGTTAAATTCCCTCTCAAAGCAACTAAACAAACAAACAAACATGAATGAAAGTTTAATGTGTTGTAATCTTCTTCTTCACATAACTCAATGGGTAGCACTAAATAATTTTGTTGAACCATCTAATGATAAGTCATATAAAAATATAAGGATCGCTAAAATTAAGAAATAAAAAAATGTCTGTCGCAAAAAAACCCTGCCTAATGGGAAAATTCTGACAACATATTCTAATTCAGGATGTGAAATACTACAAGAATTGAATTATATTTTTTTATAAAAAAAAATCATGATGACCAGTGTTATTGAGATCATATTTGAAGCATTCATTGCTTATTTATTATGAAATTATGTATGTGGCACCTGTGCATAGTGGGCTATGTGCGAAAATTGCGATTTTAGGAAAACTGAATTGAATGTTTGAGATTTTTTCCTAAATCGTCCAGTTAAAAAAATTCAAATTTGTGGGGCTTAAACTCTTGAGTATATTTCTATTTATGTTGGTAAGGTATCCTTCAGTTTCTGCCAATATTCTAATATTTAATACTTATCGTTCCAAAAAAATGGAACTCTTAGACCGCATTACACTAATCGATTTTATGTGAAATGGGCTAAGTGAATAATGTTAACGTGATTGACCTCTGAAAGCCAAGTGCTTAACTAATTTTCAGAGTTGAGAAAAATTAGGTATATATTAAATAATATTTTTTATTTTTCAAAAATATATTTTTGACATTATCTATTTTTTTTTTTACATAATAGAAAATAAAATAACATACACAGCATGCCTAAAGAAAAAATCATGATTTTATTGGTAGTTTATTGGTAGTTTAAAACATTGAAAAAAAAAAAAAAATCACATATAATTTTCTTTCATTCGTCTTCTTTATCTGGGTACAGCTCCTGCTTAGATTTAGATTTCAGCTCTTCATAGAATCGCCTAAATGCCTAAGGTAAAAAGATATAACTTTTCTTCTTTTCTGCCTCTACCCGAAGTGATTCAACATATCTGATTGCAGGCTCTAATTTTTGTAGCCTGCCCTTTTTCAAAAAAACTTACTGTTTTAAAAATAACATTTATATCGAGAGTCGACTTGGAGTAGAGAACACCGCAGCTATCTTTGTTATAATTAAGCCATCTTACCTTCCCCCAATGCATGGTGCCCTTTTCATTATCTTTTTTTCTTTGAACTAAGGCGGTTTTAAAAGGAACGAAAAATTTTAATTGTGAAAAATTGTGGGGCTTAGTACCTTGACTCGCTTTTCACAAGTAAAAGTTCAAGTTTGGAATATCAGCCCATGATTCACAAAGGAATATCCTTCAATGGATGGAACACTTAGCCCGTTAGACAAAAGATAAGAGAAAAAAATTACGATTCTGGTGCTGTAGATAACTCACAAAATTCGACTCATCCCACTATGCACAAGTGCCAGAGAAATGTTAAAGATATATTTTTAAAATTGGTGAAACATTTATATATGAACAATGCAAGAGTAAATAGAGTTTATTCACTCTATTAATGAGTACTAAATCTGTGACAACTTAGGCCCAGAGTCAGCTCCTTAGGTCAATCGGTTGCGGATATATAGCTATCCCGAAAATGGTGAATTTTCACAAACTGAAATTCTTTAGTAAGAGTCTAGTTTTTGACCGCATAATGACGATATAAGGCAAAAATTACTTCGAAAAATAATTTAAAGGAAATTTCATTAGCATTAATTTGAAACCAAAACGGTGTACATAGGCACCAAATATTTTCCTCAAAAATAGGCAAAGATTGGAAAATGGGAAACTGAATTTGGAGGTTAATTGATTTAATAACATCAAACTTGTATTTTCTAACAATTTAAAATGCATAATATTTTTAAAAAAACGTGAATGAAGGAATATTGTTTTGCACGTGGTTTAATTTTTAATAATCATTTCTGGTGTTAATAGTATGATTATCATTTTTAATGAGTATAATTTCGAAAACGAGCCTTTTTTGTTTATTGTTATCAACAGCCAACAATATCATCCCCTCGAAATCAAAAATTTCCTTATCGTTTATAGCATGCATAGCTAAGATTGTATCTCCTTTTCCAATTTATATGGTGCGTTTGTGAGCATATATCCGTCTATAAAACAACTGTGAGATCCTTACAACTTATTTGATAGATTACGTTCAACAGGGACCAAATATGAGGTTTACTGTGGAGTAGAACGTGGATGATGCGGTGTTAATTTTAGAATCACTTGAGGTACGCATGATGATATAGAAGGATCAATACAATTAGGATTGATGAATTAAATGCCACTTCTATTGAGATTATTTTGTTTGAAAACTAGTTTCGAATGCTAAACATTCATCTTCAGTTCTAAAACATACAATAAAATTTTTCAACACATCAGTACTATGTTACATAGATTAAATATACTAAGGTTTTTAAAAAGATAAGACAAGAAATCAAGCATAGGCACTCACCTTCGAGGTAACTAAAACACTGAATTTGTGAGAAGTAAAAGGGGGGGGGGGGCAGGTAGGTTAAGTTTTAGATTTACAACGGGGTTTCCCTTATGACTCATTGGGTTTTTTTTTTTCGTTCCTATGGGAAATAAATTCAAAATGGGGCTATTGGATATGTTAATATGATCATTTAAACAAAAATCTGGATCGGTTTTAAACGATTTTATTATTTCTAGTGATTCAAAAGTATTTAATTTTAGGCTATTTTCTACTTGATGTAATATTTTTACTCCCGAGTCTTTATTAAATTTGTGGTTATTTTCATTTAGATGGATAGCGAAATTGGAATTTTGGGTCTTATTAGTGTATGCTCTTATATGTTCATTTACTCTTTGATTTACTGATCGTCCGGTTTTTTCCCGTGTATTTTGCTTCACAGTCATTACATTTTAATTCGTACACGCCGCTTTTTTGGAAAGGGTCTATTTTGTCTTTCGGTGAAGGGAAGTATGATGACAATGGCTTATCTATTTTAAATGCAGGGTTTAAACCTAATTTTTTTAATTCTTTCCCGACTTTAACGGATATTGGGCCGTAGTATGGTATCAAAATATATTTTTTAGGGGTAGCTTTATCCTCTGGGGGTGTTTTGTATATATTATTCATAGTTTTTTTATGTATTTGTTTTCTTAAAATGTTATCGATTGTGGTTTTACTGTATCCGTTGTTGTTAGCTATAGTGTGAATCGTTTGTATTTCTTTGTTAAAATTTCGTTCATTTAGCGGTATATTTAAAAGCCGGTATATCATGCTATGAAATGCTGCGAGTTTGTGTGTTAGTGGTCTCCTGGCATTGTTGTCTATAACTACATCTGTGTGTGTGGGTTTCCTGTATATATTAAATTCGTGTTGTTTATTGTTTATGGAGATTTCTATGTCTAAAAAATTTAAAGTTTTATTGTTCTCTAGCTCCAGTGTGAATTTAATTGAAGGGTGGATTTCGTTTATTTCGTTTAAGAAACTATTGATTTGTCTGGTCGTCCCAGACCATAGGCAAATTATGTCATCAACATACCGATACCAGTATATGATGTGTTGAGCTAATTTTGAATAAAGGATTTTCCGTTCTAATTTATCCATAAAAAGATCTGCCAGAAGGGGTGAAAGAGGGGATCCCATTGGTAATCCTTCTTCCTGTTTATAGAATGTATTGTTAAATTGAAAATAATTATGTTTTATGCAGACTGACATTAAATTGTAAAAGTCTAATTTTTCTAGTGGTTGAAGATTAGACCGGAAGATTAGTTTTTCTAAAATTTCTATTGTTTCTGAAGGTGGGATACTGGTAAACAGATTTGTGACATCGAATGATATTAACTTTGCATTGTCTGGAACATTTACGTTTTTAATTTTGTTGACTAATTCTATTGAGTTTTTTATTGTATTTCGTGGGGAAAAGGAAATTTTCGTTTTGAACATGTTGTTTAAATAATGAGCAAGTTTGTATATGGAGCTATTAATGTAGGTAACTACTGGTCTTATTGGAATGTCTGCTTTATGTATTTTGGGTAGGCCGTAGAGACGGGGCGGCAAGGGATTCATTTCAATCAAGTTGTATTTTATATTATCAGGTATTAAAATACTATTATTTATTAACTCCCGAACTTGACTGTTAAATTTTTTAGCGGGGTTTTTTATGGTGGGGAAGCTGTTTTTTTTTTTTGGATGAAGTCATAGATTTTATTTTTGTATAACTCTTTTTCTATAATTACTGCGGTGTTCCCTTTGTCCGCTTTTATGATTGTAAGGTCGTTTTTTAATATTTTAGTTGATAAAGCGCGTGCTATCTTGTATTCGGATGATGTATTTATCTTATAGTTCTGGGCTTTTTCTATTTCTGTTTTTAGTATGTTTGCGCATATTGATTTCGAAAGTGGGTTTTTGTCGTATTTTTCTAAACCGGATTCAATGTGGACAGCAAGGTTTTCGAATGTTTGTATAGTCACCGGTGAATTTATAGAATGTTTTAAACCTTTGTTGAGCAAATTATTTTCATTTTTAGTTAATGTTATGTTGCTGAGGTTGAGGATACGTGGGGAAAATTGGGTTATCGGATATGGGGTTTTTTGGACTGTTAGATGGGCGATTAACGGGGTTATTCTTGCTAGACAGCAAGTTATTAATTTTCTTTTCCAATGTTTTTTGTTTTTTGGTTACGAGATATTCAACTCGCGTCCGGATTTGATTGTCGAATGAGTCAAACTCAAGTGGGTGGAGTACAGAAGTGAGTTTATTGTGGAGGATATAAATATATAATTTTAAATTATCTCTCACTGAGTACCAATGGTTAATTTCAAATCTTACCCATTGACGTCTAGCATGGTGAGTGGCTTTCGACGCTGCTCTTGTTTGTGCTCCGCTTCTTAGTTGCACGTATCTGGGTATGAGGTCTTCTCTTGAGCACGTCTGGTTAAACCAAATATTTTTGTTAGCGATGGCGTATTTAAGTCTAAGTTTGGAAAACCAATAAGCTGCATCCTTCCGGCTTGCAGTCTTCAGTTCTGCAACAACTTTTTCTGATAATGTGTTGAATCTTGATATGCTGAGTTTTGATCGATTATACGTAGTAGCCTGGCTGGCTTCAGAATCACTTGAGGTACGCATGATGATATAGAAGGATCAATACAATTAGGATTGATGAATTAAATGCCACTTCTATTGAGATTATTTTGTTTGAAAACTAGTTTCGAATGCTAAACATTCATCTTCAGTTCTAAAACATACAATAAAATTTTTCAACACATCAGTACTATGTTACATAGATTAAATTAATGTTATTGTTTACATTTAATTTAATCTATGTAACATAGTACTGATGTGTTGAAAAATTTTATTGTATGTTTTAGAACTGAAGATGAATGTTTAGCATTCGAAACTAGTTTTCAAACAAAATAATCTCAATAGAAGTGGCATTTAATTCATCAATCCTAATTGTATTGATCCTTCTATATCATCATGCGTACCTCAAGTGATTCTGAAGCCAGCCAGGCTACTACGTATAATCGATCAAAACTCAGCATATCAAGATTCAACACATTATCAGAAAAAGTTGTTGCAGAACTGAAGACTGCAAGCCGGAAGGATGCAGCTTATTGGTTTTCCAAACTTAGACTTAAATACGCCATCGCTAACAAAAATATTTGGTTTAACCAGACGTGCTCAAGAGAAGACCTCATACCCAGATACGTGCAACTAAGAAGCGGAGCACAAACAAGAGCAGCGTCGAAAGCCACTCACCATGCTAGACGTCAATGGGTAAGATTTGAAATTAACCATTGGTACTCAGTGAGAGATAATTTAAAATTATATATTTATATCCTCCACAATAAACTCACTTCTGTACTCCACCCACTTGAGTTTGACTCATTCGACAATCAAATCCGGACGCGAGTTGAATATCTCGTAACCAAAAAACAAAAAACATTGGAAAAGAAAATTAATAACTTGCTGTCTAGCAAGAATAACCCCGTTAATCGCCCATCTAACAGTCCAAAAAACCCCATATCCGATAACCAATTTTCCCCACGTATCCTCAACCTCAGCAACATAACATTAACTAAAAATGAAAATAATTTGCTCAACAAAGGTTTAAAACATTCTATAAATTCACCGGTGACTATACAAACATTCGAAAACCTTGCTGTCCACATTGAATCCGGTTTAGAAAAATACGACAAAAACCCACTTTCGAAATCAATATGCGCAAACATACTAAAAACAGAAATAGAAAAAGCCCAGAACTATAAGATAAATACATCATCCGAATACAAGATAGCACGCGCTTTATCAACTAAAATATTAAAAAACGACCTTACAATCATAAAAGCGGACAAAGGGAACACCGCAGTAATTATAGAAAAAGAGTTATACAAAAATAAAATCTATGACTTCATCCAAAAAAAACAGCTTCCCCACCATAAAAAACCCCGCTAAAAAATTTAACAGTCAAGTTCGGGAGTTAATAAATAATAGTATTTTAATACCTGATAATATAAAATACAACTTGATTGAAATGAATCCCTTGCCGCCCCGTCTCTACGGCCTACCCAAAATACATAAAGCAGACATTCCAATAAGACCAGTAGTTACCTACATTAATAGCTCCATATACAAACTTGCTCATTATTTAAACAACATGTTCAAAACGAAAATTTCCTTTTCCCCACGAAATACAATAAAAAACTCAATAGAATTAGTCAACAAAATTAAAAACGTAAATGTTCCAGACAATGCAAAGTTAATATCATTCGATGTCACAAATCTGTTTACCAGTATCCCACCTTCAGAAACAATAGAAATTTTAGAAAAACTAATCTTCCGGTCTAATCTTCAACCACTAGAAAAATTAGACTTTTACAATTTAATGTCAGTCTGCATAAAACATAATTATTTTCAATTTAACAATACATTCTATAAACAGGAAGAAGGATTACCAATGGGATCCCCTCTTTCACCCCTTCTGGCAGATCTTTTTATGGATAAATTAGAACGGAAAATCCTTTATTCAAAATTAGCTCAACACATCATATACTGGTATCGGTATGTTGATGACATAATTTGCCTATGGTCTGGGACGACCAGACAAATCAATAGTTTCTTAAACGAAATAAACGAAATCCACCCTTCAATTAAATTCACACTGGAGCTAGAGAACAATAAAACTTTAAATTTTTTAGACATAGAAATCTCCATAAACAATAAACAACACGAATTTAATATATACAGGAAACCCACACACACAGATGTAGTTATAGACAACAATGCCAGGAGACCACTAACACACAAACTCGCAGCATTTCATAGCATGATATACCGGCTTTTAAATATACCGCTAAATGAACGAAATTTTAACAAAGAAATACAAACGATTCACACTATAGCTAACAACAACGGATACAGTAAAACCACAATCGATAACATTTTAAGAAAACAAATACATAAAAAAACTATGAATAATATATACAAAACACCCCCAGAGGATAAAGCTACCCCTAAAAAATATATTTTGATACCATACTACGGCCCAATATCCGTTAAAGTCGGGAAAGAATTAAAAAAAATTAGGTTTAAACCCTGCATTTAAAATAGATAAGCCATTGTCATCATACTTCCCTTCACCGAAAGACAAAATAGACCCTTTCCAAAAAAGCGGCGTGTACGAATTAAAATGTAATGACTGTGAAGCAAAATACACGGGAAAAACCGGACGATCAGTAAATCAAAGAGTAAATGAACATATAAGAGCATACACTAATAAGACCCAAAATTCCAATTTCGCTATCCATCTAAATGAAAATAACCACAAATTTAATAAAGACTCGGGAGTAAAAATATTACATCAAGTAGAAAATAGCCTAAAATTAAATACTTTTGAATCACTAGAAATAATAAAATCGTTTAAAAACCGATCCAGATTTTTGTTAAATGATCAGATTAACATATCCAATAGCCCCATTTTGAATTTATTTCCCATAGGAACGAAAAAAAACCCAATGAGTCATAAGGGAAACCCCGTTGTAAATCTAAAACTTAACCTACCTGCCCCCCCCCTTTTACTTCTCACAAATTCAGTGTTTTAGTTACCTCGAAGGTGAGTGCCTATGCTTGATTTCTTGTCTTATCTTTTTAAAAACCTTAGTATATTTAATCTATGTAACATAGTACTGATGTGTTGAAAAATTTTATTGTATGTTTTAGAACTGAAGATGAATGTTTAGCATTCGAAACTAGTTTTCAAACAAAATAATCTCAATAGAAGTGGCATTTAATTCATCAATCCTAATTGTTAATTTTAGACATCAAAATAGTCCACGTAGAGGATTGAATAGAAGTTACCTGGTTTGAAAAAACAATAGCAGCATAATTTAAATTACAAATCGAACCATAATACGAGGCGTAGAAATCTATATCCTTCAAAGTCCATTTCACACAGCTGGTCGATACTGGTAAAGGTCTGGCTGGATTACGCCTTAGTTTTTGTTTCGATGTGAAAGGCCGTTTAAGATGTGATTTAACTAGTATTGGGAGAAAACCTTCCACCTAAAGATAATCTAGTGAAAAAATTATTTAAAAAAAAAATCCAGAAATTGGACTTGACTGGTTTTGGAATTCTAGACCTCATATGTGAATCAGAATATAATCGGCGAATGACCTTTTCAACGGAGATAGCTCTTAGCAGCGATTTAGATAATTTTAAAAGGTTTAAAGAGATTACTTAGCAAAGGGTAAAGGCATATTCAAGTATATTACAAACTAAAATTAGAGGACCAAAAAAATTAAAATATTAATATATATATATATATATATATATATATATATATATATATATATATATATATATATATATATATATATATATAATACATATATGATTTAGCTATTTTTGTTTTTACATTTAATTTTTAATTTTTAAGAAACTTCTTTAATATCAACGTAAAGAATTCTATTTCTTACATCACTTTAAAGGAATCTTCATACAAACAATACGGTGTGTACACTAATGAATTGAGAAAGAATTTATGTAATCTACTTCGCACATCCCTGGTCATTGTATTAAATAAATAAAACATTGTTTACTCAATTTTTTTTCACTGATGCTATTCATTCTGCAACTGAAATCCAATCATTCCACTTTAAAATGCAGAATATTAGTTTATGTATACAGGTTCTGGTATTTCCTAACTTATGAGAAAACTTTTTTAAAATTTTCCAGATTTGGAAATTGAAAATTAGGCAATTAAATATTCAATGAAAACAATTATTAAAAATTACTAGATTATGGATTTACCAAGTAATGATTTTTTTTTTGTGGGCCCAAGATCCCAATTTCAATAATGCCCTTTTATTATATTCTTGTTTATTGAGGGTTCCCATTTACGATTCATTTAATATATGAATATATATATATATATATTATATATATATATATATATATATATATATTATTTAATAAATATAATTTTTTCCAGCAATTTTGTTAGGAATTAGTTCCTTAAACTCACAAGTTCAGTAGTTTTTTTCGAGAAAAAGATACAGCAGTTTTTATTTCAATTCATTTTTTTTTCTTGAACTTCAGCGTTTTATACTTCCATATGGAAAAGTGTAACAGGTGTTCGACATGTTTCCTATTAGAGTTTTTGGTCAGATTTAAGCGTTAGTGCCTATCGAAGGTTAATTTTCGATCGAGTCTATCGATTTCACAAAAAAAAACAAAAAAAAACTTACAAACTTATTATTTGTAGGAGCCTGAGTGTATTTTTTTTATTTTTTATTATACATACAAACTGTTAGGAAATACAAAAAATAAAATAAAGCTTTTTTTTTATTCTCTCATTTTTTGGGCGGGACAAGAGTATCAATTCTATTCAAAGCTTCTTTATGGTTCTGTTCATATGTGAGAAGAAACTATTTCTTTACTTTCAAGATGAAAATCTATTTTTAAACCATCTGTAGACTCGTCTCACAGATATTGCATCATGTTTTCCACTTGACGTTTTTAAACTCCGAAACAGTGACGGCAACTACATATTTCCATTTGGAAATAATACTTTCTAATTATCTGTTACTAGAAAGTGTAAAATTCAACATCGCATCAGTTTATTATCCCCTCCACTTTTTTGAAACATAAATACCCTTATTATCTTTGTACAATTTTAATCTCAGCTATGGGGGGAGGCCAGACTATTTTCAGCATTGGCAAAAAATATTTTTGGATACAAGAGGGAGAAATGAAATTCAACTTTTCCCATAAATACTCGTTTGCAAAATTCATATTTTATATTTGTTCATAACATTGCATAAACAAGGTGGGCCCATTCCATCATTTATTGCCAATCATTTGTTTCAAAAAATATGGACAAACATCAGAGATATTAAATATGTTGTAAACATAAGATTATTAAAATTAGTCCATTAAAAGGAAGACTCTTCACAAAATTAAAACATTGTTCAAAACAGAGCCAAGTACGATACGTGTACGTCCATTTTTTAATTAATACTACAATCTAAACAGAAGCATTACCGATTTAAATTACACTCAATTAGGATTTAGGAACACAAACCTTCTTAGGATAATATTTTAAGCCGAAAAGGAGGCACGGTAGCTCAGTGGTTAAGGCACTTGACTGCCAAGTTCTCATAATAGTCCAGTCAAAATAGGAAAATCTGGAAAATCAAAACTAAAAATACTAGTTCCATTTTTTCAGGAATGTTTAGGGGAGGGTCCTCTGAACTAGAAAAATAAAGTCCCTCCAAATGCCGCTGCCGCTGAGGGGGATGGGGAGGGGGGGTTTCAAATGATCCATTTTTAGGTTTTTCGCTTATAACTCGAAAACGGTAAGTTGAAAGTTTTTAAATACAAAATAAAATTTTATTAAATTTGCTTTAAGTTTGGTTATATACATTTTTACGAAAAACTGGATCCTTTTTGTGCTACCGGCTCCGAAAAAGTTATCATTTAAAAAAAAAAAATTGTTTTTCATTCACGTTTTTCGTATATTTTTGTCTTCTAGATCCTCACTGGTTTATTTTAGGGGAAAATTGTTGAAATAAAACTTCTATATCAAATTCCTAACATTTCGTTCACCACACTCAACCGTACACCAGCTTCACAGAGTCACAGATTACATTTCAGTTGCATTGGAGAAAACTCAATAACCACAAATCACAACACATAACTTTTGCACTTCGATATAATACCTGCCCCATCATTTACATTAACAATGTTCCAATTAAACAGACTGACACTGTTTAATACTTAGGACTAATGTTCGACAGAAGGATGACATGGGGCCCACATGTGAAACAGAAACGCCTAAGCCTTAACAAAAGACTGAGACTTTTATATCCACTTCTACATAAACGATCTAAATTGAAAATGACGCAAAGACTAAATACATATACTTACTTATTAAAACCTCTATGGACGTACGCCTCACAAATTTACGGAACAGCTAAAAAAATACACATCCAAAAGATGCAGATTTTCCCGTCAAAAACTTTAAGACTCATTACACAATCACCTTGGAATGTCAATAACAAAAGTTTACACACAGAATTACACATACCTATGGTACAAGATCACATCCAGACTTTATACAAAAGTCTTCACGACAAACTTCACGGACATATCAATAATTTAATACAAAGTATGGCCTCCAGAAGCTTGCCAGATAATACCCAAAGGAGACTAAAAAGGAGTTGGTTGAGGGATCTACTCCGTTAAAACTGATTAAATATCATGTTCCATGTTAGGAGTAAGTACCGCTGGGTGCTGTCCTCTCTCATGCCTGACGTGCCAATTATCTTGTATACTACAATCATCACATCTGCTTGTCACATTATAAGTGACAGGTGTGGATAAAAAAATTTAAAGAGAAAAAACAATTCCTAACAAGAAAATATATCACATATTAATTTATATTGAACACGCCGCAACTTACACAACTTTTGAAATTTCAACGAAAAATCTTGATTACCCTATTAAATTTTGATGTTCCATTCAACGAAATCATAAACAGCTGAAATTTATAATAATCAAAATTTGTATATTAGGTCTGATGGTAAATTAACCTCGCATTAAGACGGAAAAAATAAATTATTGATCGGACAAATAATTTCGGAATTATACGTATTTTCGAGGAAAAATGCTTGAAGAAGTGTTTGAACGTGTCAATTTGAAAACGCATCCGATCACGTCATTTTCCGCTAAGATTAATGACCTACTGAGTATAATTTAGCTGTTGTATAAGTTTCAGCTGTTTTCGTTTTCGTTGAATGGAACGTCAAAATTTAATTGAGAAATCAAGATTTTTCGTTGAAATCTTAAAAGTGCTGTTCTTAAAAGTTGTGACGTGCTCAATATAAACTAATATATAATATATATTCTTGTTGGAAATTTAATGTTGTAGAAGTTTTATTTTATCAATTTTCCTCTAAAATGAAAAAGTGAGGATCTAGAAGATAAAAATATACGAAAAACGTGAGTGGAAAAAAATGTCTTTGAAAATTACAACTTTTCTGGAGCCGGTAGCACGAAGAGGGTCCATTTTTTGTAAAAATCTATATTAACCAAACTTGTAGTAAATTTAATAAGCTTTTATTTTGTACTAAAAAACGTTTTTAATTCGACTTACTGTTTTCGAATTTTAAGCGAAAAGCTTAAAAATGGATCATTTAAAGCCCCCCTCCTCCTTAGTTGCACCTGAATTGGAGGGACTTTATTTTTTCTTGTTCAGGAGACCCTCGCCTATACATTACTGAAAAAAATTGGAACTAGTATTTTTAGTTTCTCTGATTAGCCTATTTTTGGCCTAGATTGACTGGACTATAATACCATAATAATAATAATAATAATAATAATAATAATAATAATAAATAAATGTCTTTTTCTACGTTTGATTACCACTAAAATTATTAACCATCTTCTTCCAAGTGTTTTTACATTTCAGCTTTATTTTCCTTTTAATTCAAATTTAACTTAATCAAGAAATAAAATAAATAAACACCGCCTAATGGATTAAATAAATAATTAACTAATTATTTCAACCAGCTCTTTTCTTCAGGAGTTATAACTTGATTCTATAATTTCAATTTAACTACATATATTCTAATCGAAAAATTGGACGGTTTTCAGAAAATACTACATTCATATTGGTGGTTAAGTTTAAGAATTGAATTTGTTTTCATTATTTTTGTAATTAATGATGAATTTTATGTCATCGTTGTTTAAATAGTTAAGAAGCATCTTTTTTATCTCTTTAAATAAACGCTGATATCAAAACTGATGTTACTTTTTTTTTAAAAAATACACAAAAAATAACATCTTAAAAAAAAAAAAGTTTCTTTTCTGACATACTTAATAGATTCTTATCTATCGAATCCATAAGTAGATCAATCATTTTTAGACTCATGGTGAGACCTGCGGCATTGTACTACATTTTTGATCTAGTTTAACCCAATTTTTTATTTTACACTAAGAGGTACTCACCCTGTATAAGGACTAGTCTTAAAATTATTTCAGAATAATAATACAATCGGCTAATGCTTACTGGAGCTTCATAAATATAAAACTAAAAATGAAAATATAAACAAAAGGATTTGTTGAAAAGAGGTGGTTGGCAGAAACATGAGGGGGCTTCTAGGTGGACTACTTGCCATTGCGGGTATACTTACGTAAAATGTCAAATCTTAAAAGCGAATTGATATTTCTTTTTGAGCAACTGGACATTAAAATGGTTTGTTATAAACCCAAAGAAATAGTACAAAAAAAAAAATGTTATAGACAACTCAACATATCTTACGGAGAATATGATGGGAAATGTGATTTAAGAACCAACCTAAAAATAAGATTTTCTAAACACCTCAAAACTACCTTCTAGATTCTACGCATAAATAGCCAAACAAATACACAAAAGCTCTTCTAGCATCAGGATTGAATACTACGTAAGAAAACTAATTCTTAATTAACCAACAGAAAAATATTGAAAATTATCAAATACCATGGAAACCATTGAGAGATCAATAAATAAGAAAATATTAAATAGACTATATTGGTTTCTAAATTCTCACTTCCTACCCAGCCTAATAGTATTTATTGTCTAACATTTAAAAAAAGGCTTATTATTCAAATTTTTGCTTTCTTAAATATGAAAATTCTTTTCTAAAAGAAATAATACGCAAAAATCAACTATTAAGTATTGGTCTATCCAACTATTAACGAGCAAAAGAGTGTTAGATTCACAGTGCAACAACTTGGTAGTCAAACTTGGAAAAATGTATATGTTAATTTTGTCAATTGATTTTATATTTTTGTTTTGATAGTAGTTGGGCAAAGTAAAATTATATCTTTAAGTTATATATTTCTGTGGCAATTTTTTCAACAATGATTCACATATTAATATTCATCTCCGTAATAGCCTCATAACAAAGTCCATTAGACACAAAGATAAAAAAGAGATTTCTTGGGATACCCATAACCAAAAATTCATATTTATCACAAAAAATGCATTTAGCCGACTATTCACAAGTGTCACAGATTTAGTGATTAAAAAAAATAATAGTGAATTTCAATCACCGCCTTAATATTCTATATATGGATTTCAAAAAATCAAATGAGGACACCATCTGTACTCGAGCTTTTTTCTCGATGTTATAATTATCAATAGTGAATTTCAATCACCGCCTTAATATTCTATATATGGATTTCAAAAAATCAAATGAGGACACCATCTGTACTCTTTAATTGTTTTCAAAAAAAATACTTTACTAAACTGGAAATCATTATATACATTTGCATATACTGACGGACCAGAAAAATTAATGATACTAATAAATTACAATTAACACCATCTATCAAATAACGACTCGTATTGAATAGTCTGAATAATTAACAGAATAAATCATTTCGAAATTCAACTCATTGATTTATTTTAACAATTATTAAAAAAAATAAAAAGGCTTACGATTCGGTTGACCATCAGCAGTTTTAAGATACTTTAATTGAGTGGGGAATGCTGAATAAATTGATTTGTCTTTCAAAGATTTGCATTTCGGGAATATCTGATCCGAAACGGTACTTCTTATTCGGAAAAGTTTGAGGAGGAAAAGTACTAGTTTCAAACAATAAGATTGTTATTAAATTTAGCCCTAGAATACTTCATAAGAAAAGTAATTGCAATTTAATAAAGTCAAGATGGGTGATATAACACCCGTACTACGGTGACGATTTGGTAACGTTGGTAGAAGATGTGGAAACCATTGATCACAGTGCTAATATCAGAAAAAAAAAACATATATTTATGTGCCACGACTATTCGTGTTCCACAAGAACCCATGAAGAGTCTTGGGTTCAGTACATAGGAAAGGATGTTACTGGGCCAACGGTTGTGGAAGGGGGAGTTTGGCCAGAATTCTATTTTAGTATATTTTTATTAGAGGCTAAGTGAGCCCCAGGAGGGTCTCACGACCTCGAATTCGATCTATGGCCGAAATGAAAAATTATAAATTTTCTTCCTTCAGTCGGACTGAAACCCTGGCCCGATACATGGGGCAGTCAGGGGTCTTACCCACTGAGCTACCGCGCTTGCCTCTAATTACCGAAGTTATTGACATTTTTATCGTAATTAATATTTATAAAACAAAATATATATTAGTAGTAAAAGCTGTGATAATTTCCAGCATATAGACATATCAGACCTTGATTTTGAATATGTCGAGCAGATTAAATATCTGCTGTACAATTTTCGAGAAAAATGAAATTCAAGAAGAAATAATAATAGTAAAGATCGGGAACGTACGATTTTTCTGAGTCGCAAAACTACTCATCTAGCATCTACTGTCTATCTTCATTCTTTTAGAAGTTCGAAATAGCAGGACTCCTGACCAGGATAATGACCTAATCTCGAAAAAATTTCAATCAGCGTACAACCGTGTGGTAAGATGCATATGGAAGGTTGGTCTTATTGATTTGGGTATCGATAGGGGGGAGCAGGAAAAGGTCTGGCCAGAGATGGTAGTGTCAGCATCGAACATTCGGGTTCCTTAAGCCTTTTATTATTATTAACAGACATAATATAGCATTTTTGGCTTATTATCTTAAGCCAATACACCCGCAAGTGGTAGCGCATCCTAAAATCAATATGTATTCTTCCCTAATAATTTTATCTTTTGGACTCGGAGAAGAGGATGATTTATTATGGTTTGTGTAAACGTTCTAGGACAATCTCATTCTCTTTAAATGTCCCCTCAGGAAACACTGGCAAGCAATCATATTGCTGATATACTGAGTGAATGACGACAACCGTGCCTCAGCTTCAGCGTCAAATGTAAGTAATGTATAAGTAATGTTTTCCGAACAATTTTAAAAATACGTTTTCATTATCACAACTTAAAAAAATCAATGATTTACTTAGGAACAATCCATTTAACTGGTTGAATTAAAATATTTTTAAAAATATCTCAATAAAAAAATAAAAATAAATATTAAGTCAACTAACACAAATTATTAAGTTTTTGTCAAACCAACTATTAAGACCCATAAGAGCGTTGAATTTACAGTGCAATATGTTAATTTTGTCAATAGAATTTTATGTATTTGTTTTGACAATCGTTGACTTAAGAAAAGTTATATCTAATTATTATTATTATTATTATTATTTTGTCAACCAGCGTTGATTATTACTGTATTTTAGTAATTGAAACAATTATAGTGAGTTTCAATCACCACCTTAATATTATACAAAGTGGTTTAAAAAAAAAAAAAAAAAAAATGGAAATCTTTTGTATATTAGAATCGTTTGAAAAAAATCTCAATTTAATTAATAATAAAAAAGTGGCAAAAAAATATATATATATTTTTATATACTAATTTCAAATCAAACAGGGCAATTAATTCTTTTTTTTTTCTTTTTTTTATTCATGCTGTTAATTTCGTATTCATAAAAGAGGTATAATTGTCCAAAATATGTTTTAAAAGCATTAAGAACTTACCCGAAAAAGATTTCATTTAAAAATAATTTCTGAGATAAAGGAAAAAAATTAAATAACTAATTTAAATGTTAAAAGTTAATTAAATAATAAAACATCGCCTCAGGTCATAAATAAGCGATGAGGAGACATTGAAAATATATTTTCTGAACAACTAGAAGATGGAAATGGAGTTGATTTTATTAATACTATATTAATACTTAAGTCTATTATATTAATAGATTTTATTATGTAAATATTGAATTAAATAAATTAAAATATTTTATAATAAATTTAAAAGGAATAATATTTCCTTGTGCCCGTAAGTAGAAAATGTGGAATAGTTATAATCTACTTACAGTTCACGTTTTGAAAAGTACACATCGCATGCATGCAATGAAAGAACAACTGAAAACCTTTATTTTATTTAGAACTAAAATTAGACACATGATAAGATGTGTATATTAACTCAGTTTTTCATGTTATACAACACGCCTCAAAGATACCTGATGTGACTCTTAAACCAAACATTAGTTATTCACTGAGATCAGAAAGATCCAATTAAGAAAAATTCATAATTAATTTTGAATTAAGTTCTCTCTAGATGTGTTCAATGCAAAATTTCAATTTAAAAAAAATGAACAAATAAAATTATTTAAATAAATGCTGAATTAATTACATTAATTTGAGGGTTTATGTAACATTTTTAAAAAAATACAATCTGTTTCATTAGATGAAGAATTTAAGTGTTAGGTAGCAAAATCCGAATATTTTTAAACAGCTAGAAAAACAGTTATGAAATAGATGATGGGGCTATGTAACATTTATAGCAACAGTTAACAAGTAAAACTTTAAACAAGCTCCCACAAAATAATAGACTAAAAATAAATAGAACCTATTACAAAATAATAGCAATGTTCAAGCTCATTTTGTAAATAAAAGTTTGTTTGCTTTACTACACTTCTTTCCAAAATATAACAACTGAAGGTATTAGATAGAAAATGAGGATTTTACTCAACCAGTTTTTATACCACCAGTATGTTCTATATTTAGCTTCTAACTATTAAATATATTTTGATATTTCATGTAAACGAATTATTTTTTTTTTTTAAACTTCAACCTTTATAGATGGAAACTACTCAGGACACTACAAAATTACTCTCCTCTCTAAAATTGTTCAATTGGTTGGAATATCTGGTGTTTTTTGGAATGCTCTCCGCATCTGCACTTATTGGAGTGTACTACGGGTGTAGACCAAAAAAAGAAGAAACCACTCTTGAGTACATGCACGGAGGAAAGAAGATGTCAGTAGCTCCAGTTGCTATGTCCCTTGTAGCGAGGTAAGTCATTGCTGGTATGTCTTTCCACTTCCGATACTGAAAAGAAAGGAAAATTTTTAAATTAGAGCATTCATCTGATTGTGATTTTTATCCTTTTTCTGAACTGTTTGTTATTTTTGTTTTTTTGTACGGAAATATCATTCAACATTTTATATCTGCGTCACCTGTAGAAAGTATGTTAAGTGCAAAACTGGTATTTTAATGAAAATGTAATTGAAAGTTCGAATTTTTTTTTTCCAAAATCAACAGCGTAATAAAAATCTCAGGTTTTAAACTTGAAACTTTTGATACATCATTGCTCTTCATGACCATCATGTATTCTTTTAACTGTTCCTAATTTTTACCTTCTTCTTTTTAAACAATGGTTTTAAAATGTAAGAACTAAACACCAATTACACTAAATTCTTATGTATAAAACGTGTTACGTGGTAATTTACTATTCACATAGGCCGAGCGAGGTGGGACACAGAAGGGTTTGAAGAAAACCTGGTGGGGGAGGGGGGGGGGGGGGGGTTGAGATTTATTTCGTGGCGGATTCCACGAAATGAATCTTCCTTTCGTTTGCTTTCCACCCTGGCTAGAATAGGTTGATAACCTGTAGAAGAACCCGACCTTCCAGTTCTAGATGGAGTACACAAGGACGTAAAGCCGTAATAAAGAAACAATTACAAGCATAAAAGTAATTTTTAAAAAATTAAAATTAAACCTACTTAAAATTGGTAGATAGGTATACAAAATTAGAAACAGCAAGTGAACTCAAAAGGGAAAAAATAATATTTTTTAGGAATTATGGAAAAGGAAAAAAAAATTCAAAAGCCACTAGCAGGAGCTGGTTATGTCCGCCACTGTAGTCGCTGACACCGACCTCAAAAAAATTGTCGGCCTGTGTTTTCCTTTTCTATAATTCCTAAAAAATATTATTTATTTCCTTTTGAGTTTACTGGCAGTTTCTAATTTTGTATACCTATCTACCAATTTTAAGTAGGTTTAATTTTTTTTAGTTACTTTTATTTTAAGTCGGTTTATATTTCGTTAATTTGCCCATATTTCTGAAAATACTGGACCGTTTTTAATGAAACTTAAACTGTTCCCTAAATTGATGTGCACTTCACTCGTTTTTCAAAGGTGGAAGTTCAATCTTCGACTTCTATCCGAATATCCAGAAAGAAATATTCATCTTTGTAATAGCCGCATGACTTAGCCATATAAAGAGACAAAAATTAGCATTCTGGTGTAACTCATAGCCGAAGATTAACAAAATTTCCCTTGGCATACTATTCATATTATTAATGCTATCGCATGAATAATAATTTAACATTCAAGTGCCACAGACATATAATATGACATATGTTTAATGTATCTATGACTCAATCATAATGAAAAAGGCGAAACTCAAAAACATTTCTTTTGGTTATTAAAAACAGAATATTACTCTGCACACCACCGAATTGTAGATCGGCCTCCACATCGTCCAGCTATCGCAGTCTTGGCCAGCCTCTTCCGCTTGCTCCATTTGAACGTCATTGCAGTATTTGTGATGGGAGTCTTTTAGGGTTCATACGATGTACAAGAACCAACCATTTTATTGTTCCCTTTTTGATAAAATATCTTATGTCCTCGAAATAGATTATTTAGTCCATGCCTCACTTCCTAAACTACAACTGAACGAAGGACCGTCTTATTTACCCTTATTTGTAGTTTAATTGGTATCTCTCGAGTTTGAATTTTTTTTCAGAGCGACTAGTAGCACTTGTTTCCATTCTCAATTCTCGCTTTTATCTCGTCTTTCAATTTGTTGTCATCGGTTACAATTGTACCGAGACATTTAATTTTTTTGACACTCACAGAGTTGAGCATAAATTATATACTATCTAATTCAAAACCCTAGTATGGTACAATGTGCCAATAAAATAAAATTAAATGTTATACATCGTAGTTGCCACGGTAAAACATCCTATGTGGCAAAAACGTGATTTTACAGAAGAAGCAAAAATCTAATTTATAAACAATTCAATAGTAACTTTTCCCCAGAAAAAATAAGGGCAATTTAAATCATACTAACGCGACAAAATCTGATAATAAAGTCTGTTCCTGGAATTGTTACATAGGTGATTTCTAGTGGTATCTTTTGCGTATAGTAAGATTCTTTTTAATCAGTATAAATGTGTTATGATGAGTACTTTCCATTAGCACATAGGAGGTAAAATCTTATTTCTAATGAAATCAAAATCACGTTTTGAATTTTTTTTTTTGAGTCTTCAGCGACAATATGTCAACTTTTTTACTATTACCATAATAAACGGTTTAATTTTGTTTCAGTTTTGTATCAGGAATAAGTCTCCTGGGTATTCCAGCGGAAACATTTTACTACGGAACACAGATGTTCGGAATTAGTTTGGCTATAGTTATCTCCTATTTTCTACTAAACATATTCTATCTCCCAGTCGTGTACCATCTTCAATATGATTCCCTGTTCCAAGTATGTTAGCATATACAGTTATGCATTTATATAATTTGATAACTATTGAACTTTGTTTTCTTCTACCAGTACTTAGAAGAACGATTCAACCGCAATGTGAGACTGCTTTGTTCATTCATATTCACTTTCTCATTGGTAAGATATTGAACATTTTTTTTTAATTTTAATATATGTGCAAAATATGCTTTATAATTCATATTTTACTCTTCGATTGCAGATAACGTATATCCCTGTAGTCATATATGTGCCATCCTTAGCCTTCAATCAAGGTATTCAATTTTAAGTTGATAAAATGCTTAATGTTTTTACATATTATATCATATCATTTCATATGTGTTCATTATTTATCACTAATAATGTTAAATACATTAATATTTTGTTTTTAATAGTGACAGGAATGTCGATTTATTTATTAGCTGCAATAATATGCACGGTCTGCATCTTCTATACGTCTATCGTGAGTAAAGCTTAAAGAAATCAATAGTATGATTTTATTAAAACCAAGCCATTAAAATAAAGTCGATTTGGCGTTTAGGGTGGACTCAAAGCTGTGGTGTGGTCTGATGCTCTCCAAAGCGTCTTCACTATGATTGCTGTAATCACTGTGATGATAATGGGTACGATAAGTGTTGGAGGAATATCGAAAATTATTGAGGTCAATGAAAGGAGAGAAAGGCTGGAAATGTTCAAGTAAGTTTAAACTGATCTTGTGTTTTAAAATGATGTAATTGAGAGGGACCATGTTTTTAATATAAAACCCTTATTTAATAAGATAGTGCTCAGACCACATTTTCTTGTATTTTTTGTTAAAACTATTTATTAATATTTAAAACTGTATACATATATAGAATAAGTAAATTTGAGGATATTATAACAATGACTTGTCAATAACATGTGAAAAACCACTCACTTCAATAAAAAAAGTATAAGGTCTCTCGGCCATCTTCGTTTTAGATACCTCGGAGGATTATCGGGAATAAGCCTTGCATCCCATCAAGTTGGGATACTAGTGGATTAGAATGGTTATGGAGTTCACTACGAAAGGAAAAGTATCGGGTTTGGGATAAATCAGCAACATATCGAACATTAAGGTCTTTATAGATAAGTTTATTTGTGTCAAAGTGAGAAGCATTAATGATTTTTCGAAGGATTTTGGATTGCTAGGATTAGATATGAGATGAATTAGATGGTTTAGTAGAGCCCTAAAGCTCAACTTCATAGGTCTGATCACTGTCGTGTAAATGAGCCTTTTGTTATTAATCTAAAGGTTTGTTGAATTTAATTGTGAAACATAAGATGAGAAAATACAATTGTAATTAATACTAACGTACTGAGATCAATGAGCTAGTTCTTTTTTATTATATTTGTACAATAAATCAGTAAAATTAGCTCTAAAATATTCAATAGGTTCATAAGTAAACGACCTAATTTCAGTCCTCTACCAGCCCCTCGTTTGAGAAAAGAAAACATACAATGCGCATCAAAGTCATTAAACATCAATGCCATATTAATCTATTGGTCTATTTTCTTAAATACCAAATATTCTCAATATATTCTTATTTTTCAGAAATAATTTTATTGACTCCATTTGGTTTGATTTTAATTTTTAACCATAAAAGTAAATGACAGATTGGTAAACATCGTTTCTGCCACTCAAAATTGTCCATTTAAATTTTAATTAATGTCAATTTTATTATTTCTAAGTATTCCTAAAACTAGGAAGATGCAGTTAAAATTTGGTACAGATGGGTTCAGTAGTTTTACCATTGTAAACTTTATTGGGAAGTGCTCTCCATATATCTCTCGATTTTCAAACTTCACAAGGATCCACATGTCACACACCACATATTGATTTTTTTTTTTTTTTAGTAATTTAATGGCAAATAGATACATTTTTAAAAAAATCAATTTCAAGCTCTGTATGAAATCTCCGTGTAGAAAGAAGCTCACCACCTATCGGTTATTTTTCAAACTTCACCATTATACACATATCAATAATATATATAATATAATATAATATATATTTTGTCCAGTATTACTTTTGTACTATTGCGCTTAACTTGTATCTTTATTTTGGCATAACTTATACTATTATATCAGACAAGATACATTATTTGTCCGGATAATAAATATTTTTTAGCTTTTTCATCTTAATTTTTTTTTATTGAATTTTATTTTTCCTTATTTTTGGTTTTTGTAGTTTATTTTAAATGCTTAACCATAAGATATACTTTGTTTTTCGTGTAATATTTTTTAACATGTAATATTATTTTTTATTACTTTTATATTGTAATTTAATTTTCTTTATTTCATTTTAATTGTATTTTTCATGCTTGTATTATGTCCTTAATTATGTATACGGCAGCTAGGCCGCCATTAATTGTTCATTGTAATTATTCTTAAGGGGCAATGGCCCCAGAATAAAATTTATTTTAATTCATTCATATCATCGCTTTTTTTAATAAAAATTCAATTAAAAATGAGATTTTAGTAGTTAATATTTTGTACAGTTCGGTAGTTTTGTGGTAAATGATCACAAACGAACAATGGCTTGTATTTTTATGTTTGTTTGTTTGTTTCGTTTAACGTCACTTTATGCTGCTATGGCTAATCGGTCGATGCTACCGTGGGAGTAATAAATTTTGCCTATCCATGTATAATTAGGATAGGGATCTTTAACGAGTACCTGACATCGCACATGCTCGGGACCCCCATTTTACGTCCCTTCCAAAGGACGGCATAGCTTGTATTTTTATGAGTTTTAAAGATTGGATTGTCCTGTATAGTATAGATTAACAAAATAGCTTTAGTGCAAAATAAAAATAAAAATAATTAAGGCATATTTTATAAGTACTGAAAAATTATTTTTCATGAGAGACCTTCTAGACTAAAATAAAAAGACTAGAGGTACTAGGAACCACTGAGTTCTGCTCACCCTCATGCCTTTCACATTTTCTTTCTCACAACAGATTCACTGGTTGTCTGATTGACAGGTATGATAAAGATATAAAGTAAAAAAATATATATTTTTCATATTTTTTGTAAATGTTTCAAATTCTTTTAAAATAGTAGCTACATACAACGAAATAGACAAGTAACTATTAGAGTGATCATATCTTATTAATTTACTTATATAAGATACCTTACCAGTTTTAGTTGTGCTAACTAATTTTATTATATATAATATATAATTATCTTTTCTTCTTAGTATGGATCCCGACCCTTTCAAAAGAAGTACCTTCTGGACAACTGTAGTCGGCTCCATTCCAACCTGGCTCAAAGTCTTGGCAACGCACCCTGCTACAGTACAGAGATACGTTTCAGTTCCAACTTATCGCAACGTACAAATGTATGACTTAATTCTTTCATGAATATTTTTTAAAATAGGTATTTGGCTGTGGCATGAAATCGGTATTTTCAATAGAGAGAAAAGATTCTTTAAAAACTTAGGCACTTACATTCGGCTGTAACTTCCTTTATTAAATGATATTCCTACTTCTGATATGAACAACCTACCGTTGCTTCATAATAAAAAAAATGGAATTTTTTTCTTAATTTCAAATAGCGTCCTTTTTCTACAGAAAAATAAATTTCCCCTCAATTATCTGGATTTGGAAGAACGAGCAATATACTCCATATCTAAATCCAAAATGAAGTAAAACTGTTACTATAACCTACTTGACAATTAATAAACATTAATGTTAAAAAGAAACATAAAAACAAATAGATTATTTTTAAAATGCTACGAACTTATGCTACAACCGAATACTAAATTTTGAATTTTATATTGATTTTAAAAATTCTTTTTAGAGTTGCTTTCATTATGACCGTCGGAGTATTCCTCCTCAAGTTCTTTACAACGTTCTGTGGCCTGATAATGTATACTAAATATGGTGATTGCGATCCTTTGGTCACCAAGGTAATATTAATTTACGTTTATTTTATTTATCTTATATATTTGATTTATTTATGCATTAAAAAAACAAAACAAGTATCACTTACAACCCATGAAGGGTCTTTGGGTTCACTACTTAGGTAAGGATATACTGTTTCTGGGTCTACTGTTCTGAAAGGAATTACGCTTAACCACCAGGTTATTTCCCAATTGAGAGCACCCACTTTGTAGAGGGTACCCAACTCGAAGACGAGCCACAACCGAAATAACAGAAAATAAATTTTCTGCTCTCAGTCGGACTCAAACCCTGGACAGGGAGAATGGCTGCCCTCTACCCATTGAGCTACCGCGTCTCCCTTCTTTATGTATCTCGAAAATGAAACTAAATATATGGATATTCGTATATTAGAGGCTTTTAAAAACTCCAATGTCAATGAAATATTGCTAAGTATTTTATTGAATGGAGTAACACTCAAGAACATCAACATATAGTTTCCTATAATAGCATCAAGAAGCCGCTCCACTTCGCCTCCTTAGAATTGATGATGAATGTTAAACATTCGGTCAGACTTCGAATAACAAAATCCATAGAAGTGGCCAATAATTCAACGATTCTGATCGTTTCAGATCTATAAAACGATTCGAATTTCTCAATTTAAAAAAAAATATATATGTGGATTGAAGATTAAATTCCCTGCCAAGAAATTTGAAGAATTGCAATAGAAGTAAAATTAGCCTATAAAATTATTTTCGATAGGTAATTAAAAATGAAAGTATATTTGAGAATGTATTGTAACTATCATGTAATACCGTTTCAGAAAACAATACTTGCTGAAATCGTAAAATATTTACGAAGATTTTAAAAGCTTTTGAATGACTTAAAACCACTAAAACGCATTTTGTGATCAAAATTGCTACACGACATCATGTAGACTTCTAGTTAATTTGAGTAACACTCTCCTAGTTCAATTATTTATCGCAGACTGTTACGATAATGTCAATTGATTGGTTCCTTGTATTATTTATATCTGAAAATCAATACAAATATTTTTGTACATTTTTTCTCATTTGTTTATTATCCCAACCAGGAAATACAAAAACCAGGACAACTTTTGCCGTATTACGTGATGGATATTGCAGCAGATTTTCCAGGTCTGGCAGGTATATTTCTCTCAGGAGTGGTTTGTACCGCACTAAGGTAATTCAATGAAAATGTATGTTCTATTTTTAAAAAAAACACCTAATATTAGAATAAAAAAAATATGTGAATTTTAGATCAAAGAACATAGCAATGAGAATAAAATAGAAATTAGTTTTTTTTCAAAAAGTCAATTAATATCTTGTAGATGAAATAATTTATTTTATTCTGAAAAGAATAAGTTTGGTATTACGGCATTTGTTCTTCTTTCTTCCAACCACTTTAATTGAACGAGGTGTAGAAACACCCATTTTTTTTTCAGCCAGATTAATATTATAAAACATTTATATTTTAGAATCTTTTTTTTTTTTTTTTTTTTTTTTTTTTTTTAACAGTTAAAGATGGAGACCATCATTGTTTTTTTTTTTATATACGTAACTGAACATCATATTTGTTTGTTTTTTTTCAAATAGTAATACCAATTAGTTTTTTGTTTTTTTTTACAGGATTTAATGAACTGGAAATATTGGTTTGAAAAATATCTTTGTTATTATTTTTTTTTGTTTTACAATGCCCATTTTTATGAATCTGTGTTTTTTAAAAATATGTATACCTATTTATTGTTCTTGTTTTTGTCAAAGAAAACTAAATTATTGTACTGATATTACAGTTAGTCGGTAAAAAAGAATTCTATTGTCACAATGGAAACAATGAATAAATTCGATTTCAGATAAAATTAACAGATATTCTCACTTTTAATATGTACTTTATTAAAACATTTTCTGTTGCATTTCAGTACTATGTCGACAAGTCTCAACACAGTTGCCGGTACCATATACCAAGATTTCATAAAGCCAATGATGCCATTAAACACAAAAGACAGGACTGCAAATCTTATAATGAAGTCTACAGTTATCACATTCGGTATTATTTGCACACTCATGGTCTTAGTTGTAGAGCAATTGGGCACAATAATGCAGGTAATTCAATTTATAAGAATTGAAAATGGCAGCTTAAATCAGTATATATTTCACAATAGCCCTTTTGATTGAACAATAATCTTACGTCACTTATCTCATATTAATTATTATGTCATCACTGATAACAAGGTGTTTGTTTTTTCAGATTGCTATAAGCTTACAAGGTGTTACAAATGGAGTTCTTTTATTTATGTTTACGTTTGGGATGTTCGTCCCTTGGGGCAGCACCAAGGTAAAATCAAATGTTATTTTTATCTGCAATTCCAAAGTATCAGTGAGTTCATTCAACGCTAACAATTTTATGAACCTTTTAATTGTATTGATCAATATATTATATTAAATTATATATTCATTACACAAGAACAAATATATAATTAAATATTAATAATTTTTAAGTCACTTTTTAGTGAGCCCAATATGGTGGCTATAATAAAAGAAGGATATCTGGGATAGCTGGGCCACGTTCAAAGGATGGCGGGCTATCAAAATAATAACTACACGATTTTATTTACTTAACCCTCTAACGGGCGGGCCGGGGATTTTTTTAATATATTTTTTTATTTTCCTTTGAATGGCTATAGCCATGCTAACCCCCACTCGTGTATCATGAAATTTAAGGTTAAATAAAGGATATTAGACGGTAATGAGTAGGATAATGCGTCGGACATTACGTCATTTATGAAACAAAAGACATTAAATATGAGTATCCTCCAGGATACATTGCCTGTTAAAGGATTAAGCTTATTAACTAAGCATTATTAAAGCAAAACAAATTTGGTTCGTTTAATTATTTTGCTCAGATCAATAGTTTTAGAACTGTTGGGGGAAAAAAATACAAGAGATTGGCTAACTTGTGGTAAGTCGCACTTCTTCATAAAAACGCGTTTGTCGGTCGATACTCTTTTGGCTATAACTCTGAAACTATTAGTCAGATCTAAAATTTAATTTTTTTTTTATTTGCAAGCTTGTTAAATTTATTATCGGAACCCATATATATGAAATTACGTTGTGAATTCCACGTTTTTTCAGCACGTTTCTCGCTATAACTCCAAAAATATTTGTTCATTCCCAATTTTTTTTTTTCTATCTCAAAGCTGGTTGAATGTACTATCAGATCCCACATATGAAACCACCAGATGTCGTCAAGTTTCGTGGTCGTAACAATACAGTACAGCACAATAATGTTTGAACGGTGTTGGCCCTTGGAATGCTTGCAAGTAATCATTATGGCCCAGAGGCTCAAAAGTTTGAAGAACCCTGGGTTAGAACATGTGACAAGTTTCTCAGAACGCTTGGTACAGGAAGTCATGGATTCAATCCCACCTGGACTGGTTGATATGTATACGTTATAAAAGGATTCTTGATCGAGAAGTTATTAAAACTATCAAAGTTTTTGGGATATTTAATTATAGAAACAACAGTAGGATAACTTGTTGCGCTTCACGGGGTAGAGCACACGACCTGAACCTATCCTTTTAGTCTGTTTCTTCACCGTCAAGGACATTACTATGTTCTTCATCTTCTTCCGATGGCCTCACTGTTCGTCTACTACCACAGTTTTCCATCCGTAAACAAAGTTCCTAAAATGTATGTAGTTATCCTACTTCAGAAGCTCTGGGAATTCGTTCTTGGTCATAGGATGAAGAGCAATTTTCCTCTACAACCTTGCTTTAACAGCCTCCAGGATGACTCAAGATTTCACCTTGAGCTCCAACTCTCCGCTGGTCTACAACTCGGAATGTAGAAACAACGTTTCTTCTTTCAAGTTTTCGAAGTTTAGTTCTGAAACCCCCATGTCCTGTGAGGAACGGCGGTAACTAGTGGCCTGGGAGGACCCTTCCGTATGTTCCACTTCTCTGTCGTTTCTATCCGTAATATATCGTTCTACAGATAGGGGTTCAATCCTCATTCGTAGATCCTCCGAACGACCCGTTATATTTTTTCTTCCCATTGTGGTTGGTACCAAGAGTGTAAACTCTTGTAACTCTTAGCAGTGCCGCTATCTGGATATTCTCCAACATCTCCTAGTTCATGCGATGGCCACTTACTCTAGTATATCCGTGGTTACTCTTTTTATAATTGGTTTGCCAGTACTTCTAAAACACTCCAAAACTGTAATAATACTGAAAGAAAATAGAAGCATTTGTATCTTTGGTTTACGCATTTGTATCTAATAATAATGAGATCAATCCACTGACTCTCTCGAGAAAAAATGAGCTTTATTTTTAGCCGGAATTGTACAGATATCAATGTTCCAATATTCACGCGTATTTGTTTACCACTTTTTCCCCTATTATTTTTTTCCAACACTATCTTTCACTCAAAGGTGTATTTTTTCCTTCGCTCTTTGCTTATTTAAGTTAATTTAATTTATATTTAACGTTTCCTTTCTCTATGTCTTCATCAGATTATCTTTCTAGAGATCCATTAGCTATCATATTTAGTGACCATATTCCCTGAATACTTCTTAACTTGCAGTGAATTTCGACCTGGTGATAGTGAGTGTTCGTCGCCGTGATCTCTCTTCACTTTCATCATTTGTTACCAAAACTTACAACTAACCTAGTTATATAACTTTCTTGATACTCTACTCATATTTTTTGGGGCCTAAACACTTAGTTAATTTAGTTTATTATTTAGATAGACATATTAGAAGAATAAAATAGAATTTAACTAGATCTTTCCCCTACAAAACCTAGAATGAGCTTTTGAATAGCATTGAAACAATTTGTATTATTATAGGGCGTTCTGGCAGGTGGTCTGACAGGCATCATAACTACATCCTGGTTAGCGGCTGGGGCCCATATGTACAGTCATAAGGGCCATATAGTTTATGGTAGCAAAGTTACTACTATTGAAAACTGCCCAGAAAATATCACACAATCGCTTGGATTAAAGTAAGTTTCACATCTTAAATTAGTCTAAAAATTACTAGAAAATCTTTGTGATTTGCAAAAAAAAAAAATTTCTAATTCAACCATCATGTCTTGATTTATTTCTTACCATAACTGTTCATCAAACGGGACTTCGTTTAGCAATTTATTAAACTAGGCCCCGTTTGCTGCGAAGCAACCTTACATTGGCCGACTTGAAACCGACAAAGTCTCAACGTCATATATCTCTTAAACCTGATAAATTCTCTTTCAGTCATCAGTCCTACCTAGATCAAGTCTATTTTGTACGTGTGTGTGTGTGTGTGTTTTTGTGTGTGTGTGTGTGTGTTGTGTGTGTGTGTGTGTGTGTGTGTGTGTGTGTGTGTGTGTGTGTGTGTGTGTGTGTGTGTGTGTGTGAGAGAGAGAGTGTGCGTGTGTGTGCGTGTGCGTGCATGCGTGCGTGTGTAGGTCTATGGTATTCATTAATGGTGTGTATTTTTTTTCCTTTTTATTTGTTTTTTACAGGTAACTATAATAGATGGACAAAGAGTATAATTATCTGAATAATTATTTATAGCTCATAGTTTACTTTTGTCTTCATAACTAAATCTTTTTCATCTTCAATAATAGCTCGCCTTCTATATGCTTAAATAGCGAAGTATTAGAACTAAAGTACACTTTTGAAAAAACAAAAATAAAAGTCAGTACAAATCAATTTCTCCCTGACTGGAAAAAAGAATAGATCATGGATATGCCTATCTATAATTTACATTTTAGAGTTAAAAGGATCAAATTTCTTAAATTAAAAATTAAATTCAATTAACAATCAATGATTATTCGAAATCAACAATGTCAAGATAAAACAGCGGTATAAAATGCGACTTTTTTCCATTCAAACCAATATAGTTCCTAAACGGTAGATTATAGCTTCAAGAGTTATCCAACAAAAATATTCTCCATTAAATTTCTGACTGGGGAAACATCCGTCTAATTTTCGATCAGAGCAAAACCAGTAGAACCAGAGCGTGTCAAAAAAGTCCCAATATTTAAAAAATGTAAACGAACGTGACTTTTTTTTATTCAAAGCTATACAGGGTGTTCGGAAGATCGTTGGCCAAAAAATTATCTCGGGTAATGAGGTTCATTTTGAACCTATTTAAGGTCACTTAACTATATACAAAGTCTTACGGGTTTTTTTTTATGAATTTTTTTGTGTAAATGGCCAAATCCAAACATTTAAGCCTTATAACTCCGTTGTTTACTGATATATCAAAATAATAATAATAGGCAAAAATAAAAATTATGAGCTTCAAGTTTAGGTTCGATAAAAAAAAAAGTAAGCGCAACAGCCAAATCCAAATTGTTTTAAAAACTTCTCTATTTAATACTCTTTAAAAAAATACCATTTGCAGGTACGCAGCACATCTAGTTTTTTTTTTATTTTTTATAAAGTAACAAAAGGGTGCCACCAGCGCACACTGACAATAATAATGAATCGAATCATATTTTTCATGCAAAAAGTAACAAATAGTTGTGTTTCTTTATAGCATAGGTTAAACTGCATATTTTCTCTTTCTTTCTCGGAATTTCGATTTTATCAGAGTAAAATTTATCTACATTATTGTAAACAATAATCAGGAAAAAAAAATTAAACCATTTTAAATTATTCATAAATTTAATTTGTAAAGTATCACAGGTATTGCTCAAAATGATCTCCACTATTTCTAATACAAGCACGATATCTTTTTCTTTTTTCTGTGGTGGTTGTTCTTAAAACAAATTCTTCCTTCATTATGGTAAATGTGGCATTGATTTTTTGAATAAGTGGTCTTGAAAACAATTCTTCATTATAAACCAAATCTTTGACACGGTCCCAGGCGTAATAATCGAACGGCTGAGGTCTGGAGACCGTGCTGGCCACTCAATTGGACCCCCTCTTCCTATCCAGGATTGTCTTTTATTAAATAAAAACTGAATTGTTTAAACATCTTACAGGTAAGTTGTAGTGGGCTTTTTCAAAACAAGAACTTATTTAAAAAATCAATGCCGCGTTTACCATAATGAAGGAAGAATTCATTTTTAGAACAACCGCCACAGAAATAAGAAAAAGATATCGTGCTTGTATTAGAAATAGTGGAGATCATTTTGAGCAATACCTGTGATACTCAACAAATTAAATTTATGAATAATTTAAAATTAGTTTAATTTTGTTCCCTGATTATTGTTTACAAAAATGTAGATAAAGTTTACTCTGATAAAATCGAAATTCCGAGAAAGAAAGAAAAAATATGCAGTTTAACCTATTCTATAAAGAAACACATCTATTTGTTACGTTTTGCATAAAAAATATGATTCGATTCATTCTTATTGTCAGTGTGCGCTGGTGGCACCCTTTTGTTACTTTATAAAAAATAAAAAAAACTAGATGTGCTGCGTACCTGCAAATGGTATTTTTTTAAAGAGTATTAAATAGAGAAGTTTTTAAAACAATTTGGATTTGGCTGTTGCGCTTACTTTTTTTTTTATTGAACCTAAACTTGAAGTTCATAATTTTTATTTTTGCCTTTGACAAGATTTAACGATCTCCCGCTTTTTTGGTATTTGTTTTTTGCACCATAACTTTTTTATTTTACATGGACAATGTATTAGTAATTACAGGGAAAAAATGGCGTTGATATATCAGTAAACAACGGAGTTATAAGGCATAAATGTTTGGATTTGGCCATTTACACAAAAAAATTCATTAAAAAAAACCCGTAAGACTTTGTATACAGGTAAGTGACCTTAAATAGGTTCAAAATGAACCTCCCTACCCGAGATAATTTTTTGGCCAACGATCTTCCGAACTCCCTGTATAGCTCCTAACGGTAGGTCTCAACGACAAATGGTATATAACAAGAAGTATTCTCCATCAGGTTTCGATCCGAGCAACAAAAAATCAGAGCTAGAGCGTGTCAAAATGTTGTTTTTAATGGTGAAAAAAATGTTACATATTTAATGGTGAAAAAAATGTTACAACGTGACTCTTTTCATTCGAATCAATATAGCTCCTAAACGGTAGATCCTAGCTATAAAAGTTATGTAATAAAATATTTTTTCTATTATACTTCTTACAAGAATCTGGCATCAAATTTTTAACCAGAGCAACACTAACACACCTAGAGCGTGTAAAAAAAAAAATTTAAATGGAAGGCGACGTGACTTTTTTATTCAAAGCAATATAGCTCCTTAACGGTAGGTTCTAGTGACAAATTTTAAGAAACAAAATGCAATCATCAAATTTCTGACCAGGAAACTGTCTTCAAATTTTCGATTAGAGCCACAACAACAGAACTGGAGTGTGTCAAAATGTTATATTTTTGAATGTGAAAAAAAAAAAAAAACGGTAGGTACCTCAAAAAAAGTATAGACCACCAGCCAGAAGACATATCCATGTCAAAAAAAAAAAAAAAAAAAAAAAAAAAAAAAATTAAATCTGAATAAGCGAAACTGCTGAAATATTGTTTAATACGGTGAAAACTAATTACTACTAATAGAATTATAAAAGAGATTATAGAAATCAATTCAATCTGGGATCAAATAATAATAATAATACTTTTTCATTTAAAATGTGTAATTTTCTTTTTTTCAGCACCACTCGTTTCGGATACCCTGGAGAAGGTACAATGGTATTCTACTCTGATCACGTTCCAGACTTTTATAAAATATCATTCTTGTACTATGGCCTAGTAGGATTCGTGGTAGCGATGTTTATGGGGTGCATAGTTAGTGTAATAACTGGAGTGCAAGATCCATCTGAGCTAAATCCCAAACTGGTCATACCTCAGCTGAGGGCCTTTGTTACCAAGAAGAAAAAAGAAAAGCCGCAGGTTCAGCTCTATTCAGTGGTACCAACCTCAGAGAAATAACTCAGCTGAAATATTCTTTATGAAGATGAGCTATCATTGGAAGAAATGTCTTCGTGAAAATACTAAGTTAATAAGAACTGCTGAAAATGTCTTATCGTGAATGGAAACCTCTGTTTAAAACATGCATTTTACGACTTACGGAATTAATTTTTTATTAATTAATCAATTTTTTAATAAATCAATGAAATAGCTCCCTAAAGTTTAACACTTTGAAAATACAACAGTAGACGGATCGAGATTAGATCCCAGTTGAAACTAAATTGCTGCTTTAGAAAAGTTGCAGCAGTTTCGCATTAGAAATGTACGGGTTTGTTATAAATACTTTCGTCACACATTATTGTGAAATATCTCATCTACTTCTTTTATTTACTTATTCTATATTTTGTAACGCGTTATTTGTTGCGATGATAGTGTTATTCTAAACTTTCTCTTGTATTCTGTATCCTTTTAAGCTAGTAACTGACCTCTACATTAATGGTTTCTTACTGAGAACTGTTGATACAGTAAAGTGGAAAACTAATTTTTATTTTTTTTATTTCACTTTTTGTATTTTTAATTTAATTTTAAGTTGCGATGTATATATGTATTTATTCAATATACGAATATTACTGTTTAATTCTTTCTTCTTTTTTTTAAGTTTTCCATTAATTTTAGAACTATAATGGATAAAAGTTATATACCAAAGCTTTTTGTTATGTGAAGAAGTATGTGTTCATAACCAAATAGGTTTGAGGTAGTTAGTGAATAATAAGCAGCTCATTACGTTGATAAAACCTAAATGTCTATACCCGTCTATATTAAAATATTTACATACTTATATATGTCCCTAGTGACCTTCAATAAAAACAAAGTATCAACCAAACAATCCCAGGCCGTCCGCGGTATTTAACAGTACCTGGAGGATTAATATTGATAGAATCCAAAGCGGTGTTTGCCTTTCTCAAAAGTCTGACGAACCCATCTGACCCCCTAATGATTTAGATTCATCGCGAAAAATTGGGTCGTTCAAATCGCCCAAATCATTTTTAATAATAAAGTTTTGCAAAATTTATCCTATTTTTCTGTTTAACACACTGATAAATGGCTTTTTCCTGACCTTTCTGCTGACATACCCGTTAGTTATTTTTGGGGCACTTACTCGGTACTCAGCTTCAACCATCCTCAATATCTTCCTCTGATCCTTCCTCTTTTTGAGGCATCGTTTTACTATCATCATATATAGCATTTTACCATGCTAGGAACGTAGACAACGCAAGCCTACAAGCGTACGGCTTTGTTCACTCAACCTCTGAGAGATAGTAGTATTTTTTCTTTTGTGCCCCATGATATTTTTATAATATTTAGTTACCCACATTAATCAAAAGGTTAAGGGCTACTAAAGAGGCATAACAAATACAAAAGCAAAAGGAAACACTTGAATAGGAACAGCTGGACTTAAATCTTGAAGAGAACAGATTTGGATTTAAGGATACTTTTGCTTAATATGGCGCTGAAGTGTGCAGTAAAAAAGTCAGGTAAGCACTTTATACAATCGTTCAGTAGAAATACTCGGTTACGCAGAAGATCAGGGCATAATTGGGAGAAGACTAGAATCTGAGAAGAAATGAGGAACATTTCTTGCTCTCCAGGGGCAGCTCAGGAAATGAGTACGAGTTGAATCAGGCAAAAACCAAGTAAATGATAGCTAGCCCGCCAGCAGGGGATCGACAGGATAGCCAAATAATAATTGGAGTCTTCGCCCTTGAAAAAGTTAAAAAATTAATTTATTTAGGAACTCAATTGAACTCTGACAACATGCAGCAAGAAATAAATAGAAGATTAATTGCAGCAAACAAGTGTTGTATAGGACTTCTAAATCACTTTAGAAGTGGAAACCTCTTCCGCAAAACCAAATTCCAGTTTTATAAAACCTTAATAAGACCTATTCTGACCTATGCCTCTGAATGCTGGACAATTTCTAAAATGCAGGAAACCTTACTCCTGAGGTTCGAGAGACGGATTCTTAGAAGCATTTTTGGACCAGTTTTCAGAGAGAACACTTGAAAGGTGAGAACCAATTCAGAGCTCGCACAGTTATATCAAAATAAAAATATTGTAAGATATATTAAAATTGGAAGGCTCCGATGGGTGAAGCATGTGGCGAGGATGAGTCCAGAAGAGGTTCCTAAAAGCTCTTAGTCGACAGATCAAGACTGAGATGTATCGATGGAGTGGCAGAAGATACATTTTCCATCTTGGGAGTGAGGAACTTGAGGGCAGCAGCAAAACAACGAGATGACTGGCGGACCACGTTATAGGAGGCTTTGACTCACTGAGTTGTAGCCCCGCACAGTGGTGCAAAAAGGCCCAAAATGGTTAAAAACCTCATATTTTCTAAAGCTTGAAATTTTGGAATTATATATTTCATGAGGTGCTGAACTGAATGAAACCATAATCAGCTTCATCAGATGATCAGAAAGGGTCAAAATTTAAGAACAAAAAGTAAAAAAAAAAATTAATAAAGCAAGTTTGGGGTATATTTATATGCTATATGAGCTGCTGAATAGAATAAAACTATAGCCAGAGCAATGTGATCATCAGCATTGAGCCATGTTTTCAGTTTAAAATAAAAAATAAATAAAAGGAAAATCAAGTTTGTTATTATTATATACGTTTTTTGGGTGCTAAATTGAATGAAATTTACTATATAGCTCTATTACAGACTCAAGATTCCTGGAATTAGGTTAAAATTCATTTTTAAGTTATATTTGAAAATAAATAAAAAATTTTTGAAAATTTTTTAATATAATTTGTGATTTTTTTAATATAATTTGAAAAATGTAATAAGTTTTACAAAGTAATTTTAGTTGAACTATATCGAATGGACTGGACATTTTTTTTATAATTTGATTTTAAATCTCTGAATTTAGTTATACATATAGAACCAAAATGATTCCAGTGGTAGAATATCCTAGCCATTGATATAAACGAATAAAATAAATAAATATGATAATCTTCCTGAGAGAACTAAGGTACACAATAATTAGAACTCAGTGATACAAATAATAACCCCATAAATTGGTCATCCAAAGTCCAAAATTTTTATTTTCAATTGATTTTATTTTTTATTTGAAGAGCTATTTTTGAAAATTAATCTTTATATACATAAATATATAGTAACCCAATTTTCAAATTCTAGTTATAAGAAAAAAAAAAAAAATTATGTTTGATAATAGTTTCTGTATGATGAAAAATAACGCATAAATTCATCCCCTGAATAAATATGGCCGAAGCCGGGATTTATATTTATAACACGGTTTCTCAGATACCTGTACTTCAATTTGAAACCCTAAAGTGAGCCTAGTTCGGTGTAGCTTTTTTTTAAAAGACCAAGCGAAATGAAGATAAGTTAGATTGACGAGACAGCTGACTTAGAAAATTCCTGGTTGTGGCTACATTTACGAAATAAAAATCGTCATAAACCAGCAGACATCAATAGTGAAGTTCAAAGGGTTATACAAAAGTTTTGCAAAAAATTCAGTCTCATAAACAATTATTTTAACAGAACTTTGAAACCGTGTTATTTTATCAACTACAGAAAAGGGCAACTTCTAGGACGTGTACAGATCCTGGTAATGAAATAATCGAAAAATCAGTTACACAAACTTATGCTACATTTATTTAGGTATACAAAAATAATGAAAAAAAATCAATCATAAGATTTTAGGGTTTTTTCCACGTTAGCACAACTGTGCGCCGCACAGTGGGGCGAATGGCCAATCTTGGAGGAAAAAAGGTATAATTAAAATTAATGAAACTATTGTGTAATTTTTTTTTTCTTCAAACTTTTATAGATAAATATGTACAATCTGGCTCAGTTAAGGGCAATAATAACAGTGCTAATGATGTAATTCATTCGTACTATATATACAAGTTCTCATCCATACACAATTGGTGATAATAAGAGATCAAATAAAACAAATAGCCATAATAAAAAAAAATAATAGTGATAATAAAATGAAATAAATAAATAAAAAATAATAATAGTTATTTACAAACATCTAAAATTAAATGGATAATAAAATTATTTAACAAAAATTAAAATAGGCAAATTTTTTTTTTTTTTTTTTAAATACATTTATACTTTATGTACAATAAAGACACACCCTGCATGGGAACCCCGAATTGAGGGGGTTAATTAAACGGGGGCCAGACCCGTAGAGATCCCAACGCTGCTCTCTCAGCTGCATCACTGGTAATAAATATCCAGTGGATGCTAAGTGGGAGCGCTATGGTCACATATGCTCAATTTTGTAATTAATAACACTATGGTGTTAGGTGTAAAGAGGAGATGTTTATAGAACATTATTAGAGGTTCTTTCGTTTTTAGCAAGTGGAGTTCAATTTAAAAACAACGATGTAAATAGCATCTGACTCGACAGGTCAAATTTTGTTTAAACTATACATTCTGTCAATGGAGATTTGTGTATCATCGTATTGATATTTTTTCATTATTCGTTAAGTTTGTAATTAGTGAATATAGACGATCGTTATACTAGTAAGTCATTCTCCAAATAATTATTTAATAATACTACCTATTATATGGGTCATTTTCCCATTTCATACGAATTTGTATCCCGAAGCGATTGTGGTTTCTACATGAAATTTCTTGCAACCCAACTAACAAGTAGGTGCATGGTACTTACCTCTTAAACGTAAAGTAGTTTTTCCACGGTTATTGATTTGTTTTCATGGTTAAATTTGAATTCAAAACGTCAAATTCTATTTCCCTCACATGTCCCATAACATGAGTTTAATGCGAATACGCTCTCCATTTTTGCGATTATTAACTTACTTTTTTTTCTAGTACCTCAGGTAAGTTGCAATATACTGAATTTTAGAACTGAAACTGAGGCTAATTGCTTACAAAAAGAAGAATAACTTCTAATGCCTGTGCCCCATAGGGTCAATCTATTTCCCTCACATTTTTTTAAAAAGCCCGCCAAAGCATAACCAAAATTCATTCTATCATATTTCATGCTGGCAACATTGCAGAAGCTTCCCACCAAGAAAGAATGTTTCATTCTTTGTTTAATAGGACAAACGTGAAAGAGGCTAAAGTCCGCGCCACGTCCGTTCTATGTGAATTGGGCCTTACAAGGACTGCCCTCTAGGTTCTGTCATTAGTCTTCCTTTGGTCTTCCTTAGTCTGTTTCATGACCAAGGCTAAAATTAGCCTTCCGAAGTTTTTTAACTGTTTTTTCTTCATGTATTCCAAAGACATTATATTTTCCTTTGTTTTAATTGCAAATGAGTGGTGATCTAATAGGAGGATTTCTTAACCGATATCTCGTCAGGATATCTCTTCATCCAGAAGCCAGTCAGCCACCGGTGAGTCTCTGGAACCCCACGAAGATTCGGCCGCTTCCGTATTTGGGTGAGTTATTTTCATTTTTATAGTTGGTTTAAATATCTTCTAGTTCAAATTTCCCCAAAGTTGCGAGCATTTATTTTAATAAAACTATATACAGTCCACTCTCCAGAGGCTGGTACGATTTGTGAGGAAGTTACCCTTCCTTTTAAGTTGCATCAGGAAAATTTACGATCTTTGATCAAACATTTGGTCCGACCGGGCCGCATTTTGTACCACATTACCGCATTAAACTTTAAAATAAATTTTCTTCGCAATTATGGTGCGATTGATTTTCCGCTCTTTGCAGGTGAAATTTAGATCATTTGCTTGAACTAATTATTTCACTAATTTACCCATTTACAACCGACGTTATGGGCAGTCATTTTTCTTAGCCTATATCAGATTCATATTGCCGTGGTCTGACGCCACAACGCTCAGCTATCATTTCATTTCTAACTTACTCGCTATATCATCTCGTCTTGTATCCTCGCCATTTTTTTCTAAGCGTCTGTTATATTCACTATATAATTAAAGTAATTAAGTTTGCAACATTTTCTCTTTTTCTTTTTACTCTACTGTATATATTATAATTTCCTTCTTATTTCTATACTACAATTTTTACAATGCCTGTAGAAGATAAAAATCTTATACTTCAAGCCCAATTATTATCAAAAAGGGAAACGGTGTTTGCTGACATAACTAGTAGTTGGGGCCAAATAAAAGCTTCTTCTGTTGAGGATATTTTTTCTGTTCAGGCACTTTACGAGGTTTTACCTTCCCTTCAAGATAAGTTTGAAGCGGTAAATGAATGATGACCTAAATGCTCTCCTATCAAAACAAAATCATGTAGATACTCAAGCCCCGGCTACAGCCTTTAATGATATATTACGCAAAATTAAAGATAAATTCCTTCAACTAAAAAAATAAGAACCTATTATAACCAGTTACCAGCCCTAGTCAAGGTTCTCAGGGTGGTTTCTCATTACCGCTAATCAACTTGCCAACTTTCTCAGGCGACATAGAAAAATGGCCTGAATTTTTTTCTCTATTCACATCCCTTGTTAACGATAACCCGTCTCTAAGCAACGTTTCCATTTTCTAAGGTCCAATTTAAGCGGGAGTGCTCTTTTTTGTAAAGAATTTTATGTTAATTAATTTGGTACATAAACACATGTTCGCTAGAGGCAAGAATCTTCTTCGAATTATTAACGAAAAACTAAAAAAAAAAAGAAAAAAAAAAGACCTTTAGAGCGCCCCCCAGCTCCACCCCCATCCACCAATACTTTCAGTATGTTGCTTATGACACCTTCCCCTACAACTGTTTCAAAATTGGCTTATACATGAATAAATTCCTCAAAATTTCCTTCCTTGCCTGGACTATACTTGTTACTTCAGAAAATAGGTGGTAATAAGAAGAACTTCTGACAGCTCATACCTGCTCCAAACTAACATATCCTCCGTTCCTAGCCTTTTCAGGGATATGGGGTTGCTCCAAAATAACAGAAAGCAATAAAACAAAAACTCTCTGACAATGATCTAGTTCATAAATACCCATTTTGCAGTGGACTATGTATCTAAGCATCCTAATTTCTTAAAAGAGTTCTTTTTTTTTTTTTTTTTTTTAGTGAAAATTAAGTCTGCAGCATCAAAAGACCTGTGCTTCCTACGAGGTAATCAAATTTCTAGATTTTTTTATCAAAATTTCTAAAAGCATAAATCTCACAGAAAATTTTATTACTTCCTTATTACCTCCTGCTTAGCCATGCAAAAGCTCTATCAATTTGAGGTTCCTTGTAGCCCCATTCTACATATACTTGGTCAGTAAGACTGTTGCAGCTTTTTAAATGTAAAGGAAAATGTCCCACATCCCTAGGAGGGGTCGCCATCAGCTAAGACCATAATCTAAGAAAACTTATTTAAAACATTTCCTTCCAATTACACATAAGATCTTATTAGTGCAAACATCAGGGCAAGGTTAAGTAAAAGGTAAGCTAAGTAGTCACTCTGTCTTAACACCTTTCTGCTTTTATCTTCATCGCATATTGAACCATTTTCATAACTATTCTCACTCCGCAAACTATCATCCTTATGATACAGCCTTATGAACTATCAGCCTTATGAACTATCAGCCTTATGATACTATCATAGCCTTAACTGTCCTTCACAAATTGCAAAGTCCACAGTTGGCTAACTGAAAATCTTTGAAAAGGTGTTGAGTTTGAATAACACAATCTCTAATCTTTTCCAATAATGTAACGTACTTAAAAGATCTGGTCAAGGGTTCCTTTTACTTTCATAAAGCTATCCTGGAATGGCCCAATTGGAAAAGAAAGCTGTCTTCGGTGTGTGTGTGTGTTTTGTGTTTGTTTGTTTGCTTGGTTGCTTGCGTGCGAGTGTGTATGTATGTATATGTATATATATATATATATATATATATATATATATATATATATATATATATATATATATATATATATATATATATATAAGCTATATACATATAAACATGACATTTTATGAAAGATTCATTTCTAAGAAAATCAAGAAAAGTGAACATAGAAGCTATGTTTTTTTCCTTGTTCCCCTAATATAGTAATCCTATATGATGGCAGCTAATTCAAATAAAATTGCCAAGTTTATGCTGATATTTATATTTTTTAAATTCCAGATAACTGTCTGAAAAGAAAATGTAATGAGACCTTCCAATATAGAACTTTATAATTGCTAACAATGCGTACTTTCTTTACAAGAAATTCACATGTCATTTTAAGCCTCATCATCATATTTACTTGATGCATTTGATATTATATTGTATACAGTTGTAAATTTCAATAAAAATCTGATTTTTTTTTTTTTTTTTTAAATAAATAAATAAAGAAAAAATAATATCTAATTTCAAGAATCATATGCCATTATCACATTAAAACAAATAAATCCTGGAATCACAACCGGGTTTTAATATTTGTTTTCTTAAAGCATTTCCTGGAAAAAATATTACTGAATGTTAAAAAATTTATTTGTGGTTTATAAACAGCCTGCACAATAATTTAAATATATGTAAAATTATATAATATATCTATAACAACTTTTCACATGAAAGAGAGTATATTCATGATAATAATATTTTATTAATAAAAAATATTTACAGATATTCATAAACCATAAAAAACACTTGACAAAATACAAGCCAGGTAGTAATAAAGGTTTACAAAACTTTTAAAAAAAAACAAACATTACAATAAAAAAATAAATAAACTGTGAATTTCACACTTTTTTTATTATGATTATTATTATGAGTAATAGGTTACATTAATACTAAAATAGTATATTAAAATCCATATTTAGATTGAGTTTGTTTACGTGTCATTCTACTATTGGCCCATTGATTACGGAGTTCCATTTCTTTTTCTTTTGCTTGAGATGCCAAGTATGTTATTTGATGTTTTCTTCTTTCAACAACAGAAAGATTTTTAGCTTTCTTATAGCTCCTATGTTCATGTCCTTTTGTTAAATCTTTAGAAAGCCACATATAAGCATCCCCTACCATAGAATCAACATTAATATCAATGACTTCTTCAGAAATTTCTCCTTTTCTTTTCCTAGCTCTAGTACCACATAGTTTTTCAATAGCTTCATCATCTAAATTACCTAAATCTTGATTACTCTGGACCTCAAGCATGGCAGCAGCATCTGATTCATTCTTTAAATGTGAATGATTGTTAATCTCAGAACTTGCAGCTGAATTTGCAACAGGCATATCCACACGACTGGAAAATTGAGTCAACAAAGAGCTACTATAATCAGATTCTCCCACATAAGTAAATGGTTTATCAGTGACTACTTCAGGCAATGCATTGTCATCATTTGAGGTGAAGAAGAATGATGATGGATTTGCTTCTTGTTCGTCATCCTCATCATCACTTTTTGTCAAAGAAGTAGATTGTGACAACGATAACTGTTTAACCTTAGAAACTGTTTTTGATTTGTTATGATTATTCAATTTTTTACTAACAATTTTGGGGATTAAATTATTAACATTTTTTGGAGCTGGTAGCAATGCAAACAAACCTGACCCTTTTGTGGTGGGCTTCTTCTTTTTAATTTCTTCATTGTCACTTGAATGCAAATCATTTAGTGATGGCAACAATATTTTAACAGGTTGATTTTTATTTTTACTAAGTAATCTCAATGCATCCTCACCAAGCGAAAAATTACTTTTAGGCACTGGTAACTGTGCAAACAGTTTATGTTCAGTGCAGTTCAAATCAAAGGAAGATTCTTTAAATATTGGAAAGTTTGGATGAAAACTGTCATCTTCTTTCTTTTCTTCTTTTGAACCAGCCTTCTTCACCAAATCAACTTTCCCAACACTCTCTACATTCTTTTCTTCACCAGATGATTCGGAATCACTTCCATCAGATGAGCCATAATCTACTAACGGCATACTAGTTTTCAATACCCAAACTGACTTCAATAGAGAAACATACAGTCTTAACAACGATTGATCATAGCACCAGAGTTTAAAAAAACATAACAGAGATCAAAATTGCAAGTTTTCATTGTACAAACAAACATAACAACTTAAGGAGCGAAGGTTATCTTACTTTCTAAACAGTAACCTTCATTAATTGTTCAGCATGGAGTGTTCAACATCAACATAACTACTAACTCAACATGAACAAGTTCATAACGATATGTAAAATTGGCAGTATTTTGATTATGTGACGTTTAGTTGCCCGGTAGAGGTATTTTAAAAAGCAGGACTCTCAAGAACTTTGCCATGCTTTGAACGTTAGAAGATAGATAAATAAAAAACAAAAAAAGTTTTATTTTTCCTTCTGTAATTAGGCTATAATGGATATTGATTGCATTCCAATTTATATCGATAATATAAACTCAGTCCTGTCAATTGTTTGATTACCAAAACATGTATTAATATCTAATATGTTACAACTGTAAAACATTTTAAATTTCATTGGAATAAAACTTTTAATAATTTATTAAAAATAGTTTATACATATTTTTCTTTCTATTCTTCTTCAAGCTATTCAGCTTTATCACCAGCTGCATTGTTTCACGATGGTTTTTACCTTAATATCTTTCATTATTTTAGATATATAAGAGATCCATGCACAACTTTTGCCTTTTGTTCAAGCTTTCCTAGGTTTTCTGTTCTATAAATATCGATTGACATACCATAGGTAAATATTGGAAAATAAATTGGTGTAAATATGTGTTTCGAATCTATCCTCTACATCCAAAATTAAATTTTACCAGGGGATAGCTAAAGGATCAAAGAATTCGTTACGATATGCGAGAACAGTGACGCATCACGCGTAGTGGAGGGGAGAGCGCCACAATTTTGAAGTTATTTTGCTGCGTATCGAGATTAGCAATTAGTATAACTTTTTACTCGGAGAAGCTACGATCTTCGTTTAAGTTTTAATCGTCAGCTGTCGTAAAAATCTATCGATTGTATATAAAACATTAGTTTAAAGTAGTGATAGTGAATCTAATAAGGAGTTAGAATAAAAAAATATTCTGACAAATATATAAAGTCGGCCTATACGCATCGAAATGCCAAAACCCAATACAGAGATCGTGAACAGTTTAAAAGGGCTTCTCAAGAACAATCGAATGGTAATAATGAAACACCATATGACCGAGTCAAGCAGTACCGGAAATGTAAAAGTTCCTGATCAGCATTGTTGTATACTTATTACCACCATTAATTCGCAAAGCTGGGTCGCGCACTCAGAAGACATCTCTACCGGTACAATCATCGACCGATCTGATTATTTGGCAATCAGTGAAACTTGGATGGAAAATTCCATGCCAGTGAATGTCCTAGCTTTGATCTGAGATCATATTCTAGTACCGCTAAGAACAGACAAATTGCAACTACATCATCGGTAGCGGTATCATCATCATCATCATCAAGTCGCAAAGCCGGTGGAGTCGCCATATATTGCAACATCAATAGCTTTACTGATTGTAATAGAGTTAACATTGACATTTCGGAAATTTATTTGGAAATAAAAGATGCAAAACCTGGTAATGTCAGTCTAGTAAACCTAAAGGCCAAAGGTATGTATCTTCAAATTCATACTCGGTTGCGTGTATATCCACCCGGGCAAAATGTTAGCAGAAATTAAACTCTTTATGTTACAGATCGTTGTTAAAATATTCAAAAACATCGCTATAACTATACCCAATAGCGTGCCTGATCTTACACCAGTTATGATAGTTGGAGACATTAATGTAGATGTCTCACAAAACCGCTCATTGCCCGACTTCATGCTCAGTGAGTTCAATTTGTCTTATATTGAAACTTCTCCAACAACGTTAGGTAATACCTGTATTAATTTAACGTTTACTAGAAATATCGATGTATCTTGTTTGCCATCTGTGTCGTACTTTTCGTACCACAGACCTATAATTAATAAAGTTATATTGTAACACAATAATTATTTGTTTCCTTTCTTTTATCCTAAGTACATAAATAAAAATATTTTATTTAAAAAATGTAACCCGTTACATAACGTATTCGCGTGCAACACACGACCGTGTCCATGACAGCCACACATTTTTTTTTTTCCTTTTCGTTTTTTAATAATTTTAGTTTCACTGAAATAATTTAACTTACAATGTTATAATCAGTACTTTCTCCCATACAAGTTATTTCTTTGAAACTAAAATAGTAAATAAGTTATGTAACGAAAAAATGCATAATATAAGGGCATGAATCAGATGACACAAAGGATTGTCGTCGCATGTAGATGTTATAGCCATCTGAAGAATATGAAAAGCAGTTCGTTCTCAAAAAAAGCAGAATGTACACACTCATACGGCCGGTTTTAATACATAGATCAGAAACATTGACGATGACGAAGGAAATGGGAAGTTGGCAAACCGAAGTCGAGATGAGAAGATGGAGTGATTGCCGATGCTTGAATGCTCAGAATCAGGAACTGGCGGACAACCACCCGAGACAGATAACTGTAGAAGGCGAATATTGAGGCAACCAAGATCCAGTAATGGGTTAGAGAGCTATGGATTATGATGCTAATGTTAAATTAAACGACGTTTAATTAATGACATTTTAAAATAACAGCAAAAAAAAAAATCGATTTTCTTTAAAACAGAAGTTTTGACTATTCAAGGGATATCATCTTCTTTATTGGCGCGACAGATGAATGAATATGTCCTGGGCCTCCTCCAATCATCCCGATCAGCAGCTCGCCTTAAATAAACTGCGCAAAAATCAATAGGGATATGCCTTATTTATCCCTTATCCGGTCATTTAAATTAAATTAGCCAATCTATTCAATATTAGTAGGGTACAACTAAATAGAAAATACAAACCAAAGTTAAAACAATTGTTAAACCTTTTATTTATAACAAGTTTTCTTTAGAAAAGTAAACATGAAGATTTATCATTTTGTAAATAAACAGCTTTTCTCGTATTTTAATCCAGTAATACTTTCAATAAACATGGACAGACATCAGAAATTATAGTGAGAATGCGTTATCAAGGTCATCGACAAGTTGATATTGCAGAGGCGGTTGGCGTTTCCCAGAGTGTCGTCTCTCGGGCTTTAGCTCGATTCCGAGAGACTGGGAGTGCCAATAGAAGGCCAGTGAATCACAACGTATTGCAACTGAAAGAGAGGATAAAAATATTGTTATCACTGCCAGGAGAAACCCTTTTCGTGGGATCGTTAATAATCGTTCGTGGGAAGTTGGCCTTACATCATATGCCCCTTAGAGACGACCTCCAGCAACAAATCGCCACCAGCAGCTCAGAAGAATGTGGTGCAGCGAGCGACTAGAAGTGGACACAAATTGGAATGCTGTGATGTTTACCGACGAGTCGCGTTTTTGTCTGTATAGTGACAGCAGACGCCGAAGAGTCTACAGAAATCAAGGAATGCGAACAATGCCCCAGTTTATTGTGCCTTCAGTGCAGTTTGGAGGAGGTGGTGTAATGGTTTGGGCTGGCATTTTCACGGGAGGACGAACCAACCTCACAGCAGCTCGATATGCACATGAAATTAATGAGGAATACCTCCCACCAACTAGGGATCTCATTAGGAGAGATTTTCGATTTCTGGATGAAAGCGCTCGACCTCATAAAGAAATAGTTGTTCATCAAGTTTTAGAAAACCTGGGAATTTCCCTACCCCCATTGTCTCCAGACCTCAATCCTATTGAGCACATGTGGGGCGCGTTACAGAGAAGGCTTTTTAATCATCATCCGCCGCTAATTGACCTTCAACAACTGAGTGCAGCATTGCAACATCTCTGGGGTGAAATTCGTCCAGAAACCAGTGACAACATTATTAATAGTATGCCTAATAGGTGCACACAGGTTTCGGCTAACAGACGACATTATAAAGGTAATAATTGTTTCCAAAAACTAATCTGTTCAATAAAAAAAAATATGCAACTAAAACGTCTTATTTTTGTTATTTTTTAAAACCCATTAATTGTGTTTTATTTCAGCAAAAAACATTATAATTTCTAATGAATATTAATGCGGTTTATAATAAAAATAATACAAAAATGGTAGGCAAAGTAAATAACACAAAATTAGCAATATCCCTATTCATTTTTGCGCAGTTTATATTCTCGATAGATTTAAGTCCTCTGAGACGCCATCGAACCATCTTCTCTTCGGTCTTCCGCGAGGTCTCTCTTCATCCGGTCTATTCCAGAACAATTTTCGATATGTTCTGCTCTCGCCCATCCAATAGACATGCCCCAGCCATCTGAGCCGTTGCACCCTTATGAAGACAGTCAATAGCACGTCCCCATATAAATTCAAAAGATATATATATTCCATATTCTTTGTAATTATATATATACATACTTTAACATTGGTATTTTCAGATCGGCCAGTATACCGCAAAGTCATTAAATAGAGTTTTTAACCGTATTGAGAAAGAATGAACTTATCCCATCTCCATTAACGAGGTCCTGAATAGGAGTTTCAGCAGACGAGCGAATATCGGTGGTTCACGAACGTAAATTGAAATGGAAATACTTTGTAATACCAATGTTACCGTTTAAGGGTCAGTTTTAAGATGTGCCGTATTTAAAAAAAAAAAAAGTACCAACGGGGTCCTTGCCAATGGAGTTCGAAACATTACGAGAAAGTTATGTTATGGTGGGGTTCACTATAAAAATACGTGGGTTAGGTGAGGAAAATACTCTGTATGTGGGCTTGGAGCGGTAAGCATATGCCTTGTTTATATACGTTAATGAAAATTTCACTTCGATGCGCTCCGCTCCGTCAATAGTGTGCACTATGCTTAAATTATATTGTAATTATCATGTTGAACCTTATTTCATCTATCTTGGTTACTAATTTTATTTATGTCAATCAAGTTTAGATGTAAAAATATACTAAGAAAATCTATGTGTCAAGTTATTTTCTTACACTACAAACTACGGAAGATAACTATCTCTTTGTTATAGATGTTTGAGATTGATTTAAAATAAATTTTGCTGCTGAGTTGAAGTTTATTTTTATTAGTTTCCCATACGACGTCTATTTAAGGTTTCAAATTTATTTCCCGATTCTTTATTAAAGTACCTTTTTAATATTGTTGTTGGGATGTTTCATTTTTCAAAAATTCTTATTGATAGTATTTAGTAGTCCAGTTTTGTTTTTTTGTTTTTTTTTATAAATTGTTTTTTGTTGTATACCTTGACTTAATCCCTTTTTTTTTTTTTTTTTTTTTTTTTTTTTTCATCTTTTGGTTTGAAGACAAGATACACACACATTTTGGAGTTTAGAAGTTTAACTGGCAGGCTGATTCTTATTTTCAATCCCAATGTTTGTTTATAGTATTGATGTTTTTAACCATATTATTGGCATTATATTTTTAAATAAGGTCATTGTTGAATTACTTATTTTTTTAATCTGATTTAGTCCTGCGAAGTGGAAGTTATTAACATTAAGAGTTTGTAGGCTTAAACTGTTGATTAATGTTTTCATCATATCTTTTATAAAGTATATTTATATTTTTCTGGACTGTACCTAGATTAACAAGTTTATTAGTGTGCATTTTTATTAACTGAGAATTAATAATGTGATAGTTGTTTCTCATCATTCAGAATATTACTAATTTTATTCTGAATACCAAAACTATTGCTTAGATATAAAGGTAATTACTTTGTATTTAGAACAGGCAACAGAATCAAGTTGACAGCTCCTATGTATCATCTTTGTTATGTTGAATGTAACTTTTGATTGACTACCAATTATAACTATTTTAGTTTGGCCACCAGGAAATTTTATTTTAGATTTTTTTTATCAGTAAATATTAAATGATTTATATTTACACCTCTAATTAATAAAATATATACTTCATTTTGATGGAATATTTCCCCAAATTTCACTAGTTGTATCATATTTTTACTATCTATTATTTTGCTCGTTTCTTTATTCATTCATGTTATTCTGATGTTTGAGCCATTATTACTGATATGTAGAAAGAAGTTATACGAACTGCTTGTTTCTGACACTTTACTGAGGATGAAAGATTATTTAAATTATATTTTATCTATTACTTCTTAAACAAACTTTTTTTCTCCTTTTCCTCTGATTTGCTTATTTAACCTTAATATTTCAATATGTCATAACTTTTTTGAAAGAATTGAAATTACAAGTCTATACGTTTTTTTTTTTTTTTTTTTTTTTTTTTTTTTTTTTTTTTTTCTTTTTTCTCGCATAGGCCATCTAAGGACTATGATATTTGACTCCTGTATTTTGGATTGGTTTTAATGTTTGCCTAGTAGTCACATATCTTCTGGTTATGTTACCCTTTCCAGAGAGCGTCTTGTGGAGGTTTGTCCTGGAACCTTGTTTGCTTAGGTATACTCCTGAGAGACGCTCTCTGTACATGTAAAATGTACAGACTTGTAATAATAAAAGATTCAGTTATTCATTTTCAATCATTACAGAAAGAATTAAATTGGTAATTCATTTGCCTCAGTATCCAATTAAATATATGTATTAATAAGATTGATATCACATTAATTAGTTGGATGTTGTGCTAGTATGAATGGATCAATTCAATTGGAAGTTGAGAATTAATTGCTGCATCTATGATGCTATCATTCATTAGTTTCTTAGTAAAATTTTTTTAAGTTTCATGTCTAAAGAACATTGCAGATTCTCCAGATTAACCCATCTTTGCTTTGAATATAGAATCCTCACAGTGAGGAGTTCTGTATGAATTACAGAGTTGATTGTTCAGAAATACATTGAACTATTGACTTAAAGTTTCTTTCTTTATTGAATCTCTGTTTTGATGCCAACTCAATTTAGGTTTAAACTCTTTTTCTAAAATTCAAAAATTAAATTTTGATAAATTGTTTACTGTTCTATCATTTATGAATTTTGTTAATTTTTTATTAACTTTTGGGTTTCTTCTTATTCAGTTCACATTTTCACTAAGTTGCTGTTAGATTTATTATACCTTGGTTTATTAAATATTATATTAATCTTATGTTCGATAATATTTCATATGTTTCAGTCATAATGTTTGTTATATTATTGTGTATTACTCATTTATATTGTGGTTCCACTCACATATTTTTATTTTATTGGTTTTTTGAATATTGGTGCCTAGTACTTTCTGATTATTCATCTCAGATCCTATGGTTTTCATAAATGAATAAGCCTAAATTTCATTAATTTTAGTTTTGATTTTTCAATATCGCTTCTTTTTTTCCTGCCTGGGCTTTCTGCCATATGGCGATTTTTTATTTATTTAAAAAAAAAAATGTATAAAATACCTTATTTTTAAGATTACTAACATTATTCTAGATGCCCGGTCCTCCTCCTGAACCTCTATATTCATTTCGAGGAAATATGAAATCGGTGCACTGTATCTTACCTTTTATAAATGAATGCAATGAATTACTGTATGTCGGAACTAATTCTGGGCATGTTCATGTTTGGGACCTTAAGGTAACCCTTCTAAACCATTGAAATGGTTATTTAAAATTGATCACAAATGATTAATTTATGATTTTCTGATTTGTTCTTATAGTTAAGAAGAGAAAAGATTAATCATGATGTCGGCAATGGGGCTTGCCTTTGTATTACTCTCTACAATGATGTATTCATAACTCAACAAAAAGGAGAAAGCATTAAATTTTGGATAGAAAATGGTGAAGGTGTTTGGAAACTCCAGAGAATTCTTCATCATGATTATTGTGGATTCTGCAAAATGGGCTTGCTCAATAGTTTAATTGTTTTGCCAAATAATGGAAGCAGTATTACTGTACATGATTTTGTAAGCAATAAAGAAATAAAAGCTGCAGATAAAAAAGTAGGGGAAATTATGTGTCTTAAAGTCATACCCTCAGTAGAATGTATAATGGTTTGTTATGAATCTGGTGAACTGATATTATGGAATATGGATTGGAATTGTTTATGCCAAATTAAAATTACCACAGATTGTCCTATGGCTATTGATTATTGTGAACTTACAGGTGAAGGGGTTTTGGGAACTAATAGCCATAAGTTAATAAAGTTTAAATTGTGTGGTAATCTGAAAATAAACATTGTTGGAGAAACCTCTTTAACAAATCAAGGTGTTAGTGCTATATCTATTAATAAAAAAGGAAAGCTATGTGTAGTAGGATGTTGGGATGGAAGAATACGATATTACACGATGAAGAAGTTAAAATTGCTTGCAGTTTTAAGACATCACAGTGGTTCTGTTGATAGTGTTGCTTTTGTGGACCAGAAGATTTCTTTTTGTGGTAGTGGTTTAGTTATAGCTGGTGGAAAAGATACCAAAGTAAGCTTATGGAATTTGTATTCTGAATCAGTGTGTTGAAAATAAAATGTTACACATTTGTTTGTAGATTTATTAACCTTAATAGTTACCTTTATTTACTGTAAAATTTTTGGATGGGGGGGGGGTTAATTTGGATGTTCCAAAAAAAAAATTTGAATATTTTAAATTATAATGTAATAGCAGATTGTTTCTAATAGTAAATAAAAATTACTATTCTTTCTTACAGTTTCTTACAAATTAGTACGTTTTGATGTTTTAGTATGTTATGATGGAAGTTGTATCGATACAAAAGGCTTTGACAGTGATACTTTAATGTTGGTTAACTTTAGAGAGAAGGTTATTCTGTTTTTGATTTTCATTATAAATTGTCAACCTGATTTTCCATTAGTGTCAGCGCTGTCAATGAATGAAAAATAAATAAAAACGCTTCGGCGTGCGAAATGGAGGGTACGGGTTCTGATATTGTTTCAGGTAATAAATAATTGTTGAAAAAACCTTTAGTATAATTTTATATATGACTGAGTTTTTATTTATGTTCTTATGACCGTATTTTAATAAAACAAACCTGATATTATTTTGTACATTTATCATTTTAAATATCTATAATTAATAGAAATGTCAATGTCTTTTCATTTTAAAGAAAGGACTATTAAACCTGATGAGAATGGAGATACTAAGACTGATGCTGGTGATCTTCAGGAAAAAGAAATCCCTTCTCTAAAAGAAAATGTTAGTTTTATTGTGATTCACAACAAAAATAAGTTTGATGTTCAGTTTCCTTTTGATGAAACAGTTAGCAAGTTAAAACAACATCTTCAGAACATTATCAGTACGTATTATTCAGGTGCTTGAATTTTTAGTTGTTTTTGTACATTTCTAATTTAATTTTTATATAGATGTTCCTCAACCTCTCCAGAAAGTAATGTTCAAAGGCTTGGCCAAAGATGATAAAACTTTAAGAGAAATAGGGATCACTCCTGGAGCCAAAGTAATGGTTGTAGGATCTAAATTAGATGATGTTCTAGCTGTTTCTACACCTAGTGCTCAAGTTAGTATCAGTTTTATTTTATTTTTACAATATAGTTTCTGAATTTGTTACTAATTGTTTCCTTATTAATAGGTTGCAGAAGAGAAGGCACATGTTGTAAGTAAAGAACCATTGTGTCGTCAGAAAGTGCACAAAAAGATAATCGATAAAGGAATACCTGATGATGTCCTGCCTGGTATTCGTGATGCCAAAGTAAGTCAAATCATTTATTACTTACTGTTATTATATTTTATTTCTTATGTTTATTGAGAAATAATAATAGTATGTTTCATGTATAAATTAATCACTGCTTGTAATTTTAGGTAAGAAATGCACAGCTGGAACACTAAATTGAAACTAAATCTTTCTTATTTTATTTTATTTATTTATAACATATGTTCCTTTTTGATTATTAAACATTGTATTATGTTAATCATTAAGAATTTTTGCGAGTGGGGATTCCTCTATCTATGCAATTTAATAATAAAAATAGATTGTTATTGTATGTATCAATGTTTTTTTATTCTAGCTTCAGTGGCATAATAGGTGAAAATAATTCTTAAAAGTTTATTACTTTTAACTTTAATTTTCTAAGATTTTACTTATATTCTGACTGATATAAATAAGTCCATTTGTGATGTTAATTAGATTTATGCCTTAGTAGTAATTACTTCATTGATTTGATTATTTTTGATGTATGGGTTAGGCCTGATTCATCTTAGTGATAAATATTCTAATAACATAGATTCAGATAATGACTTGAAAACAAATTCTTCCACTTATAATGTTGTTCTTACCAACAAATAAAACTTGTGGTAGTGGTGAAGTTAATCGGAATATATGGATTATTTTAGTATCTATTGAATTTAACATTGTTTCAACCAAATTTCTTGAGATTTATGAAATGTAATGTTTGTTAATATTATATTTGAATGGTTGCCTGAGATTGCTCCATGTAGAGTTATATCTTCACCCGTTCTTCTCTGTTTGCTTTGTGAACATTTATGATTTTACCAGCCTACTCCACTGAAATCTCCCTTGCTCTATTGTTTTTCTAAATCTGATTTGGCTCTTGGAGATTCTTTTATTTTTTAAATCTATCTAGTTTTAGTTTTCTCATATTACCGCTCATTGTTGCTTGATAAGTATTTGAAAAGAGATGTGCTGAAGAAATTTTGAGCTGCATTCCCTATCCATCTTCAGTTTTTTTGTTGTAATATAGAATTGTTTAATCTGTTGGTTTTTTTTTTTTTTTAATTATTTTATTTATTTATGTTTTTGTTGCTCGTTATTTTATTTACTGTGTAATTTCACTAATATTTAACTTTTTTATTTCTCATTTCTGTTTTCTTGGGTGCATGCCAGGAATCAAGTCTTATAAATACCAAGGAAAGGTTCAAATGCAGTATTTTGCACCCTCTGGTTAAGATTAATATTTTTCAAGTTTTTAATTTTTGCTTGTCAATTTTGGCTCTGTTTTCCACAATCCTTTTTACTGATCACTAGTCCATTTCTAGAGTTGGTATCAATTGTTTTGTTAATGAGTTGCTGTTTTTTAACACTTTTTAATTTATTTTTTTTAGGTTTTGAAATTTTTTTTAATTATAATTATTATTGTAGCTTTACAAGTTCTTTGCCTATTCTTTCTATCAGCTCTTATCCTTTGTTTTATGTATTTTTTCTTTTCATGTGTGTGTGTATACACACACACACATGAAAAGAAAAAATACATAAAACACACACACACATTTATATATATATTTCTTTTCTTCATTATATTTAATTAGTATTCTTAGTAAATGTACAGGGTGGGGTAAAGATATGAACCGGTTTTGACCGGCTGGTGCTCGGCCTGTGGTGGTGATGGGAAAAGGGTTGTGGCAGTGGGAGAGTTTAGTTTTTAGTAGCAACTATGGTTTGGATGGGAGAGCATCGTGGGTTTACTGTTAGGACTTTTATTGAAAATGGCCATTCTGTTATCGCCATGCAGAGAGCCTTCCGACAGCACTTCAATATCCCTGTTGGAGGAAATGTCCTTGGCGGTATTGCAATTAGACGTTTGGCTAGGACATTGGAAAACACTGGTTCAATAGCAACTCCTTTGGTAATTGGAAGACCCAGAACTGTAAGAACTCCTGAAAATGTCATCTTGGTAAGAAATGCTATCGAACTGTCTCTCAGGCACTCAGCCCATAGACATGCAGTTGCTTTGGGCATGTCTAGCAGATCTTTAAGGATAATTTTGCATGAAGATCTACAGTTTCACCCATACAAAATAATGATGGTTCAAGAGCTGTTGCCCCATGACTTTGAACATCGACGAAACTGCTGCCCAAAAATGTTGGACAGAATTTCAGCAAATACAATATTTTTCAGCAGTGACGAGGCCCACTTCCACCTGTGTGGGGCTGTTAATACCCATCGAAATGAGCAGAAGAGCGGTTGAAAACTTCAGAATTCGCCTTCTAGAGTGCATCGCGGCTGACGGCCACCACCTACGTGATATCATCTTTCAATCTTAATGTATAAAACTAGATTCTGTTCTGAATATAAACATAATTTCTGTAAGTTGAATTGTTTTTGTTTTACATCCCTTTAAAGCTGGTTCATACCTTTTGCCCCACCCTATAGATGATTCTATTATTATTTATTTTATTCTTTGTTGTTAATCATTAATTTAATCATTTCTTGGGATTATTTTTTCTATTGAATATAGACTAGAGGGTGAAATGAGTACCATTATTTTAGTTTTTAGATTCTATCTCAGATCTTGGATATTTTAGGGATTAGGCAAGATCCATGAAAACTAATGTGTACAACTTAGAATTTCCAGTATTTGGGAAGGATCAAGGTGGTTTCCATTTTCCTCTACTGTAAATTGTACTAGGATCTTAAAACCACAAGATTTGAGAGTACTGAGCGGGAGATGGGCGCCATATCAACTTCATTAGTTGTGCATCAAAATTAAATCAGGATATAGCTTGTATTATTTTAGTATTGGCCATATCCTGACACCAGCTAAGTGAAGACATAGCCTCTTTGTGGATGAATGTTTAATATTAGTTTATTTTTTTATTTAGTTTTGAAGATATCTTTTTGCTGCTCCAGTCCTATTAGTCGATATTGTACTGTATCTATTTAGAAAGTTTCTTTAAAGCCTGCATTGTGTTCTTAATGTCACTTTTTAATTCAGGCACTAAGAAAGTAAAGATTGCACCTAGTCTGGCCTAGCACAATAATATATATATTTGTTATCAGGAACCACTACCTCCTTTTCCACTTTGTGGAATGTTAAATATGGCTGGTGGAAAAGTCAGGCTAACCTTTAAACTTGAATTAGATCAGCTGTGGATTGGTACGAAAGAAAGGACTGAAAAGATTCCAATGACCTCAATCAAAAATATAGTTAGTGAGCCTATTGAAGGACATTCCCAGTATCATATAATGGTAAGTCTTTTATTTTTTCTCTTATATTCATTAAATTTCAATAGAATTTGAACAAATTATGGTATTAATTAACATTAAAAAAATTTTACTCACTACTTTAAGGGCTTGTCCTCATCTAAAAACTACTATGTAAATTATTTTAAATTCCGAAATTTCTGAACTACTGCATAATAAGCATTATTGAAAATATAGTTAATACACTTAAAAGTTTGCTCAGAGCACCAGGATGGAGAATAAAAAAATTATTAAATTACTGATTAAAAGTTTAATACATATTGTCTTTATGATTTATTTTATTTTAAAATGTACCATGGAAACATTGCTGTATTCACATTACCAGAGCAGAGGTCTACAAAAATAAAATATCTATCCTTATTTTTTTATTTTGGACTGGCAGGAATATTCTACAGGGTGTTCTGAATTTAAATGGCAAAACTTCAGGAACTTATAGGGGACTGAAAAACTAAGACAAAAAGTCCTTTAGAGATTTGCTCGTTTTTGCTTAGTTTTAGAGAAAATCGCAAAAAAAAGAAACAAAACAAAAATGTTACAGGTAGCGATTATCTCTTTCAAAGTTCATCAGGCTAGGCAGTGAGATATATAAACACTTAATGTTATCCTTTACATTCTTTTATTTGTTTACATTTTGGCTTCCTTCTAGGATTATAAATTCCTAAATCAGTCTTCAGTCAGTTACTCAGATATTTTTGTGTGAATAGCATCAGCCACAATGCCGCATACACATTCTAATGTTGAATACGCTGATATGATTTTTGTGTATGGTTTCTGTAACGGTAATGCTTTAGAAGCGGTGCGGGAGTATGCACGCCGATTTCCAAATAGAAGAGTGCCTAATCGACGAGTCTTTTCATTAACTTTTAATAGACTATGAGAGACTGGGTCATTCTTAATATGTAATGAAGGCAACCAATTCCAGGCAGCAATAAGAGCAGATTATCTGAGAAGAAATTGTGTCCAATGCCACTTCGATAACAATCCTGAGACTAGCATCCGAAGAGCATCTGCTGCATTAGCAATATCGCGGCAAGCAATATGGCAAACTTTGAAAGGTGATAATCGCTACTCATACCATCTTCAAAAAGTTCAGAATTTATTACCTCAAGATTATGTCAAGAGATTGAATTTTAGTAACTGGTTTCTTGACCAAATTCACGATGATAATTTATTTCCATTAAAAATTATGTGGACCGATGAAGCTACCTTTACAAGAGGAGGAATTGTTAATCAAAGAAATTATCATGTATGGGCTCTTGAAAATCCCAGAGCTATTAGAGAGAATAGTTTCAGCATGAATTTGCTATTAACATTTGGCTTGGAATTTGGAACGGATTACTGGTGGGACCATATTTTTTACCTGGAAGATTGAATGGTATCACATTTACACATTTTTTGAAGAACGACTTTTCTAATTATTTAGATGACTTTCCCTTACAGCAGCGGATTGAAATGTGGTTCCAACTCGATGAATGTCCAGCTCATTATAGCAGAGTTGCTCGAGCTTGGCTGGATATAAATTATCCACAACGATGGATTGGACGTGGAGGAGTAGTACCTTGGCCACCCAGATCACCTGATATGACACCCATGGATTTCTTCGTATGGGGAACCTTGAAGCAGAAAGTTTATTCTTCGGTGTGCTCAAGAGAGCAATTAAGAGACCGTATCATAGATTCAGTGCACCAAATATCATCAGAACAATATTTGGCTGCTATTTATCAAGTGAGTGCTAGATGTAATGCTTGCATTGGTGCAAGAGGACAACATTTTGAGCAATATTTACATTAAAAAGAACATAACATAAATTTATAAATGTAAATAAATAAGTATAAAAATGAAAACTTGTTTTGTTTCTTTTTTTGCGATTTTCTCTAAAACTAAGCAAAAACAAGCAAATCTCTATAGGACTTTTTGTCTTAGTTTTTCGGTCCCCTATTAGTTCCTGAAGTTTTGCCATTTAAATTCAGGACACCCTGTATATCCCTACAATAGTATTATGAAACTCAGCATTCAAAGTTCTAGACATGCTGCTATTGCTAATAAGTATTTGTATATCCGTAACCTTAGTTTGAACTTCAGCTTCATCAGAAGTTGTTTTGCAAGAGTTAGATTCAATTTAAAGAATATTCTGTATTTCTCCCTACAGTCTTCCATGTGAGTGATGGATTCCATATGTTGTGTCTATTATTCCTATACAGAAGAAAAACTTTGTGCTTCTCATTTTATTTATTTATTTATTGCTTGGCTCTACAGCCATAGATGGGCCTTGGCCTCACGCAGAAGAGATGACCATTGGAGTTTATCCATAGCTTTTCTTCGCCATCCTCTTATTCCTAGATTTTTCAGGTCCGCCTCCACATTATCCTGCCACCTTATTCTAGGCCTTCCTCTTAATCTGGTACCATCCGGTGTCTGTTATTCATCATCCTCTTCGGCAGCCTCTCGTCTGGCATCCGTTGGACATGTCCCAGCCACCGCAACCTTCCTTCCTTGATGACCCCGAATAGCTCTTCCAATTCTTTGTTCCTCCTTATTCTCCAATTTCCATGGTTGTTTACTGGGCCGAAAATTCTTCTGAGAACTTTCCTTTCCCAAACATTAAGTATTGTCTCGTTCCCTTTTGTTAGTGTCCAGCACTCACTTCCATACACTACCACAGGCCTTATGACATGATAGCTTTTGGAGCTCATGATAATGCTCGGAACTTCAGTATTTTATTAAGAGCGTATAGGCATCTGCTACCTGCTGTAATTCTGGCTTTAATTTCTGTTCATATTTCATTATTTTACGTTATTAGGGAACCTAGGTACTTAAAGCTCTTGCACCATCGGAACTTATGTTCATTAATCTCTCTGCGAAATTGGTTTCTTGCTGTAATCATAAACTCCGTTTTGCTCTGATTCAGCTTCAGTCCTCTGTTCATCGCCGCTGCTTCAAACTCTTCCAGCACTCCAGAAAGGGCTGGTAAAGTATGTGCTGTAATGACCACTTCGTCAACATATGCCATATGTTGAGTCATCCTATTGTTAATATTTCCACTGGGGCTCGTTCTTATGGCCCTTATCACTTTTTCGAGAGCTAGGTTAAATATTATGGGTTAAAGTGGGTCACCTTGGCGTAGTCCCCTTCTAACCTCAAACTCTTCTGGGAGGAGTCCACCAATTCTTACCTGGAATTTAGTATCTTTCCATGTCATTTCTACCAATCTTACTAACTTCGGTGGTATTCCTAAAGCTTTCATGTACCTGGCAACCTCCTCCCTTTTTATAGAGTCATAAGCTTGCTTGAAATTTATAAAAAGATGATTCAGGCTCACATTATATTCATAACTCTTTTTCAAAAGTTGTCTCAAGGAGAAGATTAGGTCGGTTGTGGACCTTCCCTTTCTAAATCTGCACTGGTAGTCCCCAAGTACCTTTTCAGCCCATCCCGCTAGTCTGTTATTGATTGCATAAGAGAGTACCTTATATGTGATTGACAAGAGCACAATTCCCCGGTAATTCTCGCTTTTATGTCCCTTCTTGTAGATGGGGCAAAGAATAGTTTTACTCCATTCGCTAGGTATGCTTTCTTGTGTCCATATGTCCTATATTAGATTATATACTTGATGAATTCTGCTGGTATTCCATCGATGCCTGGAGTCTTATAGTTTTTTAATGAAGTAATTATTTCCATTATCTCCTCTTGATTGGTGGGATATCTTCTTCGTCATCCCCCTCAGCCCTCCATTCTTCCAGACGGCCATCTCTGTCGGTTTTATCCTCTATTCCCGTGTCATTCAGTAGGGTCTGAAAATATCTCCTCCATCTACTCAACACTTCCTGACCATTTCCCAGTAGTTTTCCATTTTCATCCTTGCAGAATCCGGGTCGTGGCTCATAACCTGTTTTCACTTCCCTGATCCCACCGTAGAATTTCCTACTGTTTCTCTTCTCAAACTCCTCTTGTATCTGCTGTAATTTCTCATATTCATTAGCTCTCTTCTTTTTTCTACATATTTTTTTGTTAATGCTCTTTTCCTTTTGTAATCTTCCGCTGTGGCTCTGGTATTTCTTTTTACACATTTTATTCTCGCTTCATCTCTTTCTTTGACAGCTTTTTCACACTCCTCATCATACCAATTGTTTCTTCTTCTCTGTTCTTTTTTTTCCTAATACTTCTTCAGCTGGGCGTTTTAGTGCGCCTTTAAGTTTATTCCAACTTTTTTCTATAGATTCCATTCCTTCCGAGGCCTCCAGATTTTCTTCCAGTTTTCTGCTGAATTCTTTTCTAACTTCCTCGGTCTGTTGTTTTTCCTTGTTGTATATTATATTTTCTCCTTTAGTAACTCCTGGATATGATGCTAATTTCATTTTATACCTTACCCTGACTAAGAAATGATCGGACTCGCTGTTAGCGAGCCCCTAAAGCTGCGCACATCTTCAATATCCTTCGCATGCCTACTGTCCACCAAATACATGGTCTATTTGATTGCGGGTATTTCCATCTGGTGAAATCCATGTCTCCTTATGTATATTCTTGTGAGGGAAAAAGTTGCTGCTGACTCTCATACCCCTAGAATTCGCGAAGTCTGCTAACCGTATCCCATTGTCACTAGAAACATCATGTTTGCTATGGTTTCCTATAGCTGGTTTGAGGGCGGTTTCCTTCCCAATTTTCGCATTCTAGAATTAATTTTACATCATATCTAGGGATAGTATCTACAACTCTTTCAAGTTCCTCATAAAACTCTTCTGTTTCCTCATCTGATTTGTCTTCTGTTGGTGCATGGATACTTAGCATTGATATATTGAAAAACTTACCCTTTAGCCTTATTCTACAGATTCTCTCATTTATTGCTTCGCAATCTAGTACAGCATTCTTAATAGTATTCTTAACCATAAAACCAGTTCCTAGAACATTATTCCTACTGCCACTATTGAATAGAGTGTAATTTCTTAGCTCAACCACCTCCGCATCCTTCCATCTTATCTCCTGCAGCGCCATGATGTCCATTCTATACTTGATGAGCTCTTTTTCCAGCATTCTACTTACCCCTGGTTGAATCATACATCTAACATTCCAAGTTCCCATAAACAAAAGTCCTTTTCCATGCATAGATCGTAACCTTAAATCAGTCCTATGCAGACTATCTCTTCTTAGTGTGTTCGCAACGTTAAGGTTTTTTCGGGATTGGGTTGTTGGCCCAATGCCTAACCCCCAACCTGGAGGGCTTTTATTTCAGAATGCTCTTTTCCTAGAAGAGTTGCCGTCACCATAGCTCAATGAGTCTCTTCTACCCCTCCGCAGTAAGTCATCTCACTTGACCTATAGATGCTGCTGTTGACCAAGACCACTCAGTTCTTCCGCCACCACCCTTAACTATGTGACCTACTGCCATCTCCATAGTTCGACACCATTTAGCCGCATTTAATGCGTTTCCAGGGGGCACTACGTGGAAGCGGTGTCATTGCCCCCCGCTTTCTTCTCATACAGTAAAGAAATCACTGCGGTTTGTCAGTGAAATAATAATTTTTTCCATACACAGTGCTCTATATTTATTTTTTATGTATTCAGTACTATACTAAAGTAAGATGCTATTTGAAGGTTTAAACCTCTGAAAATTAAAAGAAACATTAAAAAAAATCTATTCTGTCAAAATTTTAACACACTGGTGTATGTAAATATTGGGTTGGCAAACGAGTCATTTTGTTTTTTCTGTCTATTTTTATATCATTACGGTCCATTTATTATTTGATGAATTAATCACTATGGTGGATTGTTTACTCTTTAATATGTCAACAAACATTTCTGCAAATTTTATTTACATTAGCTTAGTATTGTGATTGCTATTGCACTGTGATCATGGAAAAAAATATCATTCATTATCAACATATTTTGATGTATTATTTTAAAAAAGATAACCGTACAGTAGAAGCCCATAAAAATTTTTGCATTTGGTTCAGGAAATTTTGAGATCAATGATGCTTCATGGTCTGGTTGCCCATAAAAAAACAAGTATTGCCATCAGGACAATCAATAAAACAAAGCGCCCAGAACTGGCAAATCAAAAGGGTGTTGTTTTCCACCAAGGCTACACAAGGCCCCATACATCGTTGGTCATTCATAATAAATTATTAAGCTTTGGATGTGACCTTTTGCCCCATCTTCCGTGACTACCATTTATTCCAGTCTCTGCAGAACTCCATGAATGGAAAGCAATTCCAAAATGAACAGGATATCAAAAACAACTTGGATCACTTTTTTTTACAATAAACTCCAGACGTTCTAGGAACGTGGCATTATGCAATTGGCTGAAAGATGAGAACAAGTTATACCAAATAATGGTGAATATATTGTAGATTAAAATAAATTGTATGTCGGTTATACAGAGTTTTATTTCACCCTAAAAACTGAACGAACTTGTTTGCCAATCCAATACTTAACAATATTGTATTTAAAAATTACCATTTTCTGATGAATCTGTCTCCTTGTAAAATATGCTTGTATATCTTATTGTAAAATAAAATTTATGCTTCAAACTCAGTTTGAATGAAAACTATAAATTTAAAATTTGTCTCTAATATTTTGGCAATGTATAATTGTTTTAGAAATATTTAAAAATATGTTTACTATCTATAATAGTAGTGTAGATAGCCTTTACAAGCCAAAGACCAAATAATCATATATTGCAAACATTCAACTTTTTTCTTAGAAACACATATTTTGTTATAAATCACAAAGTGAAACCTTTCCACAATGGACATTCACAAAAAAGAATATTTATTGGAGAGGGGTATTTGCCAAGGAAGGATAAAAGGGGGATAGAAATTTAAATTAAAAAAAAAAATTATATATGTATTCATCAAAACAAGTATATCAATGAGAATGATAAGTTACAGTTCTGTTCTGAATTTTTCAATATTTTTGTGATTTAAATTATATATTTATGTATTTAAAAAAAAAATTCTTGAACTAAACATGCTTATAAACTGTGGTAATTTACATAATTAATATTATTTTTAGTAACATTACTATGATTTCAAAATTATTTTAGAATTAAGGCCATATAATTTTATTTATATATTCAAAAGAATAATTATGAACTTGACAGAGTCATAGTTTGGATGATCGGTCAAAAAATAAAAATCATATGAAAGTTATACCTGCCATTGAAACCATCTAAGAGTTGTTTTGTCAATATTCTCTCCTCCAGTCACACAGATGGCTTATATTTTCTAAAATTTCATGATTATTTCCTTCACAACTTTTACCATATTGTAGCTGTCACGGAAACCTGGCTCAAACCAAATATTCCCTCCTCATCGTATCCATTCCTAATTATATCCTCATTCGTCATGATCGGGCAGAACGGACTGGTGGTGGTGTTGGTTTGTTCGTTCATGACAGTCTGAGGGTTAAAATCCTTTTCAAATCTCCGTCAACTGATACACCTCACCTAGAATATCTTTTCACAGAAATTTCTTCTCACTTGTTTACCCTTCTCTATGTAATAGTGTACCGTCCTCCTCAAGTCAAATTTGACTCAACCTTCGAATCCTCACTTTTTACTTATGTTCCCGCTTACAATAACATAATAATAGCCGGTGATTTTAACACAAATCTCCTTTCCGTTTCTCCTGATAAATTTATTTGATAGACCTAGCGTATTCTCTTAATCTATTCATCGTACCTTTCGAACCTACTCACCATACTCAGTTTTCAGACACTTTACTTGATTTATTTATAGTTGATTCTCCTAAAAATTTACTTTCCTTTTCTCAAAATCCAGTATCCTTTCTCTCATGTCATGATCTTATCCAAATCTCCTACAATATTTCCACACCTAAGATCCTCAATAAAAAAATTTCCTGGCGCAATCTTAGTTCCTTAACTCCAGAAAATATAAACCCTCTACTAGACTCATTATCCCTTTCCATTGAACCAATCTATTCCTCCCACTCTATAGATGAAATGGTGGAATGCCTTTCATCTAATCTACTAGCATGTCTTAATCATCTAGCTCCACTCAAAACCTCTATCTTTCGACGTTTACCTGCTCCTTGGATTAATCAAGAAATTAGAGATCTGATGAAAAGAAGAGATGCAGCTAGAAGACGCTTCAGGCATACCAGATTTCCTGATGATTACTCCACGTTCAAATCCCTTCGAAACCTCACCCAGTCTACCATGCGACGTGCCAAGGCGCAGTATTTTCATAACATCCTATCCGAAGCTCCAGATTCAAAATCTAAGTGGAGAATTCTAAGGAAGTTTTCGGTTACGAGTTACGCATCCAGTACATATTATCCTGTGACTCCTGAAGAACTTAATTCCTTTTTTGTAGATTCCTCTTCCAATGAGCCTCCAATCAATACTTTATCCTATTCCATTCCTCAATTTCCATTTAATCCAGATAACTTTTACTTTCTTTATATTCTTCCTGATGATATAATAGCCTCTGTTTTTAAATCCCGGACAAATGATTTCGGTGCCGATCAAATCCCAGTAAAAATTATCAAACTCACTCTTCCTGTCATCCTTCCTGCTCTCATACATATTTATAACTTCTTACAAACCTCTTCCTTTCCCACAGCATGGAAAAAGGTCCTAGTTCGTCCATTGAATAAAGTTTCTTCACCTACCACAGCATCCCATTTTAGGCCTATTTCCATCCTCCTATCAAACCTATCTAAGCCACTAGAAAGAATAGTCCATTCCCAACTTGCTACATTCCTTGAAAATAAAGATCTCCTAAGTCCTCTTCAATCAGGCTTCCGTTCAGGTTATTCTACACAATCCGCTCTTTTAAAAATTACCCAAGACATTTATTCCTCAATTGACCAACAGAAAATTACGATCCTAATCCTCTTCGATTTCTCCAAGGCCTTTGATTCCGTAGATCATAAAATTCTTCTCACTAAATTACAAAAACTCTCCCTTTCCAATAGTGCTCTTGGCTGGTTCCAGTCCTTCTTATCTCTCCGTTCCCAAGCAGTTATTGTTCCTAACCAACTTCCTTCAAAATCTGTGACTCTAACGCGGGGTGTTCCTCAGGGATCTTCCCTTTCACCAACTCTCTTTTCAGTTTATATTAATGATTTGACAGGCGCTATTAATAATTCCCAATATCATTTATATGCTGATGACATTCAAATCTACTTATCGTTTCATCCTTGTGAGATTTTTGAGGCAACTCGTAAGATTCAAGAGGACATTTATAGCATTAACCAATGGGCAGTGGAGAATAAGTTACGACTAAACCCCAAAAAAACTAAGGCAATGCTAATTGGATCTAAACCCTCCCTTAATTCCCTTTCCTGTTATCCACTTCTATATCACAATAACGTTCCTATTCAGTTCACAAACTCTGTCAAAAACCTCGGAGTAGTACTCGATCAACATTTGTATTGGAATAACCATATTTCCCACATTACCCGAAAAACCATCTCCATCCTCAAACAGCTCCTAAGATTCCGTGAATCATTCCCTTTTAAAACCCGTCGATTGTTAGTATCTTCCCTCATCCTTCCCCACCTCGATTATGGATGCTTAGTATACGGAGGACTGTCTGGCGAGCTTGAAATGAAGCTGAAAAGATTAATGAACTCCTTCATAAGATTCATTTTTGGGATCCCCAGGCGTTCTCACATCACTTGCTGGTATTCAGAGTTGAGTGGCTTTATCCAAGTTTTCGGCGACAATACTTCCTTGGTTCCTTTCTATTCCAATCCTTAAAGTCCAAAAAACCTTCGTACATTTACGACATGCTTGCCCTTCGTTCTTCCATTCATCTTTTGAACACTAGATCCCAGCCTATCGATTTGTATATCCCTTCTCATCGAACTGCTTCCTTTGAAAAATCCTTTATTAATCGTGCAGCTTTATTTTGGAATTCCATACCCATTTCGATCCGCAATGCTCCTTCTCTCACTTCCTTTAAACATAATTTATTCATCTACCTCCTCAATTATCAATCTTCCGAAATTATGTAATATATTAGTGTTAGAATATTTCTTTATTTTATATTTTATTTTAATTTTGTTATTTTCTTATGTTTTTCTTATATAAACCCAAAGACTTTTATTTTTTCAAATATAAAATTATACCCTATATATTTATATGTATATAATTTATATTCTATACAAGTTGCTGCCTGTTATGTACGCAGCCAGACAATGATACCTTTTTATTGTACTTTTGTCTTATTCTTAGGGGACAAGGTGTCCCAGAATAAATATTATTTTTCATTTCATTTCATTTTTCATTTCAAAATGATTTTTTCACTTACTTAACTTTGCACAGAAAACTTTTTTTAATTTATTTTTTATTGAAATTAACTATTTCGACTTTTTCTTTCATAATAAGTAATTCACTACAAAACAACCTTGGACATTCTTGACAGGAGTGGTTCCCTTTTCTTTGGATGGCTTGCAATATGAAAATTTTGATCAGTAAATAAATTAAATAACGGTTAAATATATTATCGAATTCGAACTGTATTAAGACAAAATGTTTACAGGGCATATTTACAAAATACAACCTTGAAATCTAGTTAGTAGGAGAGACTAATCAGTTCATGTTCATCTTTATTTTTTTTATTTATTTATTTTTTCTTATTTTTTTCTTTTTTTTTTTAATGTTTTATGTGACTTCTTTTTATGGGAAACTAAAACTTTTGAGACTCTACTTTGCCTTATAAGGTGTTTTAAAGCGCTTTGTCAAACTCATTGTGTCAAAAAAAAATCTCAAGTGGATAGACAAATATAACAACCTGAACTACAGTCATGTCTGTTCTAACTTTAATATTAGAGATTTATTATAGTAGTCAAACAGTAAAATAACTTCTTTTAAGCCATATCTGACCTGCATCATATAGTTAATGCCTTGAATGAAGAATGCAATTACACAGGTCTGCAAAATAATACTTATTGAAAGTTTTTTGTATTTCGATAGCTGATTTTTATATACTTTTCTATACTGGATTCAAAAATGCAATCCGTATTTTTGTTTATCACGTTTGGTTTTCTCACAAATAAGGAATGTATTTTGAGAATAAAACAAACTAACCCAATTTTCGCATTTGTTTTTAAGTTATAGATTTTACTAAAGAAATATTAGAATTTACATCTACACAAAAGAATATTGAAAATGAGAATAATTTCAGATTTAAACCTTATAGTGGTGCATTCACTTTTCTTCAAAGCTTTTTTCAGTGCTCATCCTACTGTGCATATGTTGAGGATCGTCCCTTTTTAACATCCAGCAGTAGTCTGCTATCATGTTGACGCTCCCCCTTCCCTGGTACTTTCTTTCCATTCACTTGATGTCTTGATGGAACCTTTCCTCCTGTTCTGCACTTACACCCCTGCTATGTTGCTCTTGAGTTTTTAGAAAATACTATGTTACTGTATAAATAGAGCCCCATCTATTAATGTCTTACTTCTTACCTTTATTGGATTCTAACCCAATATGTGTAAACCAATTCAATATTAGTTAGTGGCATTTAGGAAATAGAATATTTATTGTGATTAATGTATATACTTTATTTACCGTCAGTTAAAGATATTTAAAGATAAGGATGAATGTTATACCCAATCTATGTGAGGATCAGCACACAATTTACAAAGTTATAATTATTACCAACTAATGACATGGGGGGTACTTATCTTACGGAGTTACAGTCTAAAGCGGATTCTTGAGGTTGGTCTGGGCTAGGTCTCGGTTGTCTTGATCAGGTTGAGTCTTCCTCCATCAAGGGAGTTCTTCCTAGATCGCCTCTCTGTCCCTCATCATCAGCCATCTGCCAAACGGCCTCTCCACACTGTCTCCAAAAAACTCCTCCGCAAAACTCCCCTTCGTTTCCAGGGCCATCCTTATAAACACCCTTATCCCTACTATCTCACTTTTGCCTTCCTTTGTCTGAATGTTTTAAATATTTGTTAACAAACTTTCTCTGCCTCCAGGAAACTTTTCTCAACAAATATTATCAGGTATAGGAGGCAGCCATTCCAAAAGTTTGCCTACTTTTACCTGGCTCAAACTTGACGGATTTAGGGCTTCACTTTTATACTCCAGACTTCATAGAGTGCCGCCCCTCTTTCATCTCACTGTCTTATTATTAGTATATAAATTTTATATAATAAAAATTTATATATTAGGAAAACTAGCATTTCTGCTTTTCTTTGGATTAATCTTGTCCGTTGTTCAGAAATAACTTTCCCGGCCGAAGAAAATACACATTCGGAGGGTTCAGATGAGCCTGGAACACAAAGGTACTTCATGGTTACATTACATAGTCACTTGTATTCATCTGACAGTTCTTATTCTCTCCAGAATTGTAATGGTCGAGCTTCATTCGGCAATGGGTGTTGCTGTATGTAATTGTTAATTGTGTTAATGGAATCTGCAGTACATGTTCTCAGTTGCATGTCTTTATCTTTTTTGTGTTGAACGTGAATGAGAACGCTGCTACAGCTTTCCTTATATGTAGAGGGTTCCTGAATGTGCGATTCGGGTGTTGATGTTAATGTGGAATCATCTCCACTTTCCATCTGCTCCTCCAACCTACTAGAAGCGTTCTTGAATGAAGCTAGCGTATTTTGTAGCCATGTGTTCAGCATTTAAATCACTTAAAAATGCCTTCTTCTTCCATCTTGGGTCCAGTAGAGTTGTCAAAACAAGATTTTTTTTTCATAGGGGAACAGCTGGCTGGATAAACTGTCTGCTAATAAATCAAGGAATTTCTTGGCTGTATCGGTTTGTACTTTATTTCTCATTAATTGTTATTCCTTGTTCAAGCCATAAACTAAAGGGATAATTAATGATACAGTAACAAACTGTTCCCCTGAAATATCCTCAGTTATTTTTTGAAAGGTCTCCAAAATTGTTAACAAGTCGTGAATGATTTTTATTTCCTCTGCAGTGAAATAACTTGCATGTGTAGAATCCAGCTTTTTAAGGGCTAAAATCAATGGGTCCCCCGATATCCAGTATACGTTTCCGCATAAAAAAAGTACTGTTCCATCGAGTTACTACGTCTTGGATCACCAATAAAATAGCTTTGTTCTGTTTTGCTTGTTCAGTCCTCAAAATCTCTTGTGGGACATCGCTAGATTTAAAAACTGTCACGATTGCCTTAGCCTTTTCAACAATTTTTACAATAGGCTCATATTTTAAAGCATCATGCACAGTTAGTTGCAATGTGTGCGCAAAAAAATTCAAATGTTCAATTTTGCAAGTGTGTACTGCATTTATCATGTTACTTGCATTTCCTGAAACAATGCAAACTACTTTATCTTTGATTTCGTATTCAGCAATGTAATCATCGAGTACTTGAGAAATGTTTATTGCTGTGGAGCGTTCCTACATGTATGCAGTTTTCAAAATGTTAGTTTTCAACCCCCATTCTTTATTGATGTAATAATTGGTAATGGATGTATTAGAGTCCCCAGTGATTGATGTCCACATATCTGTGGTAGCACTTAGGTATTCCGTCTTTTTAAGTTCTTCCACAAGAAGACCCTTGACTTCATCATACCAAGCCGGAACCACCGACTTGGATAAAACTTTGCAATCAGGAAGTTGGTACCGTAGGTCTATTTTTCGGAACATCTTCCTAATAAAGCCTTTCTGGTCAATGTGTTGAAAGGTTGCATGTCCTCACAGATCATTTCAGCTACTGCTGAGTCCAGTTCTTTTTTTCTTAAACTGGTTTTAGAATACATGGTGGTGGAAGTGGTCTCATAATATGTCGTTATTTCTCTAGTTCTAGATTGATCTGACTTACTTGTACCAACCTCTCCAAAAGAAAACGTCCAGGTAGATTTTGAGGTAGGTTTGTAGACATCTCGATGCCGTCTTAGGAGATGGTCTCTCAGATTGGACGTATTAGAACTTTTTTTTAAAGTTAATTTGCATAACAAAGACTTCACACTTTTTTCTTCTTCTTTAATAAAAAAATTCCATACATCTGATTTTCGTGGCAAATTGGCACTACCCAGCTACTGAATGGAATGAGATCTGAAGCAAAACTGAACTAACAACTAACAATTACAAGAAAGAGGTGCCAGGAAGGGTAGGGGAACAAAGAGAAATCACTATACAAAATTTTAGAAGAATTTTAGAAAAAGTTCCTTAATTAAGGAGCTTAACTTCCTCTTATAGTTAAGTTAAGATTATAAAAACCTAGAAGAGCCAATGATCAATACCGCAAATTTGGTTTGTTTGCGTAAGTGTGAGACTACATGTCCTACCCAACATAATGTAATTAGTAATTTCAGAGAATTAAATAATGACACATCTGGTGTGGCATCAAAGTTATATAGAAGAGAACCCTTGAGCTCTAGGAATTCCAAAATTCAATTTCAAAAGACATCGACACTGGACAGAGACAGATCAGCATAATTCCGAGAGTTTCAAAACTTGAGGGTAAAAAAGATTTATCGATAGTGACCATCCATAGGCATAACCGATAGTAACTATCGACTATCGGCTAGCCCAACCCTAGTTTATACTGTTAAAACTTCCTTTGTCCTGAACATGCCCATTTTAGTCATCCTAATTCTCTAACTTCAGTTACATTTGATTCATTACATTTATTGAATTGGTGGCAGAATTGCTGAAATCACTGTTTGATTTGGTATGATAACTATATTAATTATAAATATTGGCCATTTTGTAGGGTATTCAGTTGGGTACAACTGAAGCGTCAAGGTACTGGGTGTACTGGGTTCCTGCTCAATATGTTGATTCTATTAAAGATGCAGTATTAGGCCCCTGGGTAAGTTATGCAATATTTAAAAGATTTATTATCATTGTTTAATGTAAATGATTTAATTTATTTATTCTTAATGTTGTTTTTTCAATTTCTTAAAATTAAATTCTAAAAATACTAAATAATAAATATTAAACTGTGAAAATGCTAAGTGCTAACATAAATTTTTTATAAGCTAATGGTTTACTAATATCTGTAGTGTGTAACTAACAATGAGAAATTTTCTTGTCAAAATTATGAATCATTAATTTTTTAATTTTTAAACAATTATAACCAATTGGTTTTGTGTAATTGAGGAACTTTAAGTTATTAAGTTGATAAGTTCGATGCACTTAAATTCCTTTTCTAACAAAGAGTTTGTTTTTATGGTATTTATTAGTGGTAATCATATCAATATATAATTTTAATAATGAATAATAATTGTAATGAGTATAAATTTTCTTGTAGATGTGCAAGTTACTGATATGAAATTGTAGTCTTGAGGAGTAATGAAATTTCAGTTTTTCAAATAACGCAATTAATATATTTACAATTTATATTGGTATATGTGTGTGTGTGTGTGTGTGTGTGTGTGTGTGTGTGTGTGTGTGTGTGTGTGTGTGTGCAAGGTGTCTACTAGTCGGGAATATGTCGGGAATTTCGTGTGATCGGGAAAAATTCGGGAATAAGTCGGAAATTTACAGAAACTTTGCGAAAGTCGGGAAAAAGTCGTTGTTAATGCTAAATTTTTCAGATTTTTTTCAGTTTTTGCTCAATATGTCACTTAACGAAGCGTCTGATTGGTATAGTCACTCCACATACTTTTAAAGTAAACTAAATTTGCTACAATTTGAGATCAGGGTGAGCTCTATATAGTCATTGGTTCCCAAGATACAAGGATATTAACTTCGAAAAGAGGCCATTTTGTTTGCCAAAAAGTGATGTTTTTTCGATATGGTCGATATGCGATAATTTTTGACTTTAGGGCATCGTTAGGAGTAGTTAGAAGATATACTACTCATATATAAGATATATTACTAAGCATACTAAATGTCCCCACCCCTGGGGGTTGAGCATACGGTGGGGTGGGGGTTGGGGGGAAAGTCCCATTTTTGGGTTTTTCGATATCTCGGAAACGGTGGACTCAAGAAAAATATAATTTGAATAAAAACTAAAGCTAATTAAATTTCCTACAAAATTGTTTTTATACGTATTTGTCATACTTTTAACGGTATTTGAGATACACGTTTTGCTAATAATTTTCGAAAAATAATCATTTTCACCTCACTTTTTGCCAAACGTTTGCTTCTAGTGCCGGCCACGACCGTTTCTCAGAAGAATAGTCAGAAACAATTTGATAAAGCATTTAATTTAATTTGATGTATAACTTTGCTACTTTATTTTTAACTGGATCTATAGTTCACAATTTTTTACAGTTATAACTTTTATTTAAATTTTTACAAATCAATCATTAATAATGAAAATATTTACGTATACTAGGTAATTATATTTCACAAGAGTATGGGGTTCTCATTGTGATCATATCATGGGGCTTGATCAAAATTTCATATAAGAGGTCTCATAGTAAATTCAACTAGCTTTCAGATGGAAAAAAAAAAAAAGAATATTCTGATCGGACATATATTTTTGTTGTTATTTTATCCGACAACCTCGTGTAACCTCGTAACTATTTTCAAACCGAATGGTAATACTCGACATTGACGTGTTTCTTGAAATTTATCTAGAGTAACCTGAAATATAAAAAAAATTGCTTTTTTTTAAATATTGTTAAACTGTATGTTAAGTAGCAAAGTATGCATGTATTGATTTGTTTAGATTATTATTGAAACACCATTAAAATATCGATTGGCTAGGATTTCTAAAATTTTTTTGAAAAAGTCGGGAATTTCTAGAAAAATTCTTGAAAAAGTCGGAATATGTCGGGAATTTTGATAGCTGAAATTGGTAGACACCATGGTGTGTGCGCGTGCTTGCGTGTACGTGTGTGTGTACAAACATTAACAACATTGATAAAATTGTTTAATCTTATTTACAGGAAGCCTGAAAGGTCATTTAACTGCAACTGGTGCTGTGTTAAAGTAATTTTACTATGTGTTTCAAAAGAAGATATGTCTACTTACTTTTTTGTACTAAATTACACATTATGTGTCAATCAATGCATATTATTATTAAAAACTAAAGTTTCATTGTGTTTTATTGTTTTATTAATTACTATATATACACACATATACATACTTGCATAATTTTGTATTTTTTTAATTATCTCTATTTAAATATTCTAAGACTTTCTGGGTGTTTATTTCTTTTTTAATAAAATTTAATTAGTAAAAAAATATTTGATAAATATATTATTTTTTTAATTTAATCAGAATTTTAAATGAAAAGTTTCCTATTCAGTAGTCATGAGAAATAATATTGTAAATATATTTGTTCTTAAAATTGTACTGACTCCATAAAATATTAGTATTGTGTAGTTTAGGAAGTATATTTTAACCAGCGATTCTGTGCTTCATTTTTTTAAATAAAGCCTTTCAATTGAAATGTAAAAACAAATTAAATTACGGTATAAAAAGAAAGAAAAAATAAGTTTACGATTTACACTTAGATTAATATTTTATTTTTTAAATGAAAGTTTATTGATACAAATAAATGGCATTTTGAAATGGATATACATAAATTAAATCCTCAATTTATCTTTTCTCATACTTGTAAGGAAATATTCGACTATTTACAATCTACTACTATTTTGTCACAATTTCATTTATAAATACTCTTGGAATGAAAAATAATAACATTCTGGGGGTCATAGTAAATCATTAACTCCTTTGCCTCTACAAAGCTACTATTTTTATTACCTTTTAAAATTTTAATCTAATTAAATTTTCAATTTCATACTTTTTTCAAGATCTATCACATTTCAAACCGCGACTGTACCATTTAAAGGGTTTAAAACTGTAGAAATATTAGTGGCTATTGTTGTAACAGAAGTTAATGTTGTTAAGGTTGTAGTTGTCAATGATGTAACTACCTGAGGTGAGAGAGTTGTATAATAATAAACACTCAAATTTGTTGATAACGGCCGTGTTGAACCGCATGGATCAGTTAATGGAGCTCCAAGCATCGCTTTAAACACATAAGCTAGCAAAGATCCTGCTGTAAGTCCAAAATTGTAGGACAATGTCATGATGTTTCCTGAAATATATTTTAAAAACAAAATTACATTTCATTAAAATTTTATAAAAATTAATAACTGTCAAAATCATATTAATTGTATTTTTCAGTATTATTAAACAGATTAATTTGCTCAAATATTTAAGCATAATCATAAATAAACACCAAAGTATTTTAGTATCAGAAGCAATGCGGGTTTAAATCATCAGGCCTGGGCAGGCAGACTTTTGATTGATGGCAGGCCCACTGATTAAGTATCAAACTTTCCACACCGGAAAGTATGGACTAGAATAGGTAACCTGTCCTTCCTAACATAGTAAGTGCAGTTGAACCCTTAACCCCAATGAATAACAAAAAAAAACCTTACTAGTGTGTTTTTATACTTAGTTGGAAAATTTGGATGTCATTTTTTTGGAAAAAAAAAATTAATCATTAATTTAAGGGAAAAAAAAAAGGAAGTCTGTTCCACTACAACTGATAAAGGTTTCAGCCCTTTGGAAGAGTGTTCTTTTACAAGGCCCATGGTTCTGGAAGGAGGACATTTGGCGACATCACACTCAATCACTAGGTTTTTGTCCAATTAAGATTACCCACTTTATATAGGCTGGGTCAGCCTAGGGGGGGTCTCCCGACCTGAAGTTGACACACAGCTGAAATATCAGAAAATAAATTTTCTACCTTCAGTTGGAATTGAAATCGGGTCCAGGAGCTTGGCAGTCTAGCTAGTGCCTTACCACTGAGCTACCTAGAGAGTATGTAAGGCAAACTAGGCATGTCAGGAACAATGTTTAATACCCAATACCAACTGTCAAGCTTGGTGGTAGGAATGTAATAATGGTATGGGGTGTGTTTACAGGTAATAGTGTTGGAACCTTAGGGCACATAAATGAATGTATGACCAGCAATATGTACAGTGATATATTGTGAAACAAGTTACTGTTGTATGGATAAGAAAAAATGGCCCCAGTTAGATTTTTCAAGATGACAACTATCCCAAACAAACATCAGCTATAGTAATCTGATTGTTCCAGTCAAGTAGTAAAAACTTACACTATTGAAGTGGTCCGGATTATATTTAAAGTCCGGACCTGAATCCAATATAATATTTATTGCCGGAGGTGAAAAAGTATTTGAAAACCCAAAAACCCTAGAATCACAATGAACTTAATCAAAATGTCATTGGACACAGGCACTCCATCCCACAAGACAGAATTCTGGCCTTAATAAGTTCTATGACCAGAGGGTGTTCAACTGTTATTTCTTCCATAGGTATTGCAACTAAATATTAATAATAATTCAATAAATAAATTATAGGACTATCTTCTAAAACTATTACTAGTTGAAAAATGTATTTTCCATCATTGGCATATGTTATTTATTTTTATTCTTTTCCTTTACATTAATGAATTTCTTTTGCAGACAACTTTCTTAATTCTTAATAAAATCATAAATTAAAAACAAATTAATTAAAAACATGAAACAGAGATTAAGATGAAATTTTGGGGTGGCCAGAAACATTTGAACACTTTTTCATCATATAAGTCTCCTGCCTATCTACCCTGTTAAGGTTTGTTTATCAATTGATGTAGATAAACATAAATTTATGGTTCAATGAGGTGCTTTAAAAAAAAAAAAAAGAGTCATATTTTTCAAATTTAAATTTATGAAGTATTCCACTAATCCCTGTTGAACAGATCCGCTACCTAGGACTCCACTTGGACAAACGTCTAACTTGTAATCCACATACAAGACTAAAACGACAAGAAACTACCCGTTGTTACAGACTACTTCAACATTTACTAGACAAACGTTCAAAGCTCCCAATTAATTACAAAAGACTCATTTACATGACAGTGATTAGACCTATTTGGATGTACGAGTGGAGTTGAGCTTTGGGGCTCTACTAAACCATTCAATTCATCTTGTATCCAATCCTTACAATCCAAAATCCTTCGAAAAATCCTCAATGCTCCTTACTATCTGACCAATAAACTTATCCATAAAGATCTTAATATTCCTTTCTGATTTATCCCAAACCAGATACCTATCCTTCCATAGTAAGCTCCATTACCACTCCAATCCACTAGTCTCCCAGCTTGCTTCCTCCTTCATCCCTGATAATCCTCTGAGGCGTCTGAAAAGAAGATGGCCTAGAGACCTTTTAGTGTAGATTTTATTGAAGTGCTACTAATGAGTAGTTCTTAACAAGTTATTTACATGCCATTGTATTCACTGTCAACACATTTACTTGTTGTATATTATTTTGTACAGCTGTAAATATCAATAAATAAAAAAAAAAAAAAAAAAAAAAAAAAAAAAAAAAAAATTGTGAAGGCCCTATTAATATTTATTAATATATGATAGTGTGATATACACTGAGCACTAATGGAAGAAGGTATATAAAAGATAATTTTTGAAGGTATAGATGATAAACATTAGTGTACATCCTCAAATTAAAGATGTAATCATCTTTATATTTATATCAAGAAGTGGAATAAATTGTATACCAAATGGTATTATCATAACTACCAGCTAGCTCTCTATGCTGTTCAGAAACTCTGCTCGGGGCTTGGATCATAGGTACACTTCCAATAACACCATTTGTAGTTCCAAGAACCATAGAGAAAAACAATGGATATCCTTCACCTGGCGTGATTGGCCTTTCACGTGGCATCGCACAAAGTAGTAAAGATGGTATCATAGATATTCTTGCTACTGCAAAAATAAGAAGACGTGTGCGTGGCCATTCATAAACAAGGGAAGCTATCATCTGTAAATGAAAATCAAAACACATTAAACAAAAAAAAAATCGTATATGAACTAATGTAATTAAAAAATGATCAGTATTGGAGCTAGTAGGATAATAATTCTAAAATTCAGAATTTAGAAATATACTCTTTCTTTCTCAAAAAGGTATGTAGACATTCTGTCAGTTTATTCACTGTTCGCATCTTAGTCTGTTCCCGTCAGTTCTTAGTCTTATGTTGGCATCATTCTTTTACACTAGTCTTCATATTTCAAAAAATGTTTTTTAAAAAAATTACAGATCCTGTTATATAATGAGCTAGAAAAAGTACATAGAAATCAGGATGCATATATTTAATCAGATAAATTAGATTTCTAGTTCATACCAGGTTGTACTTAATCTGTTTAAGAATTTAAATTTTGAGGTTGTGTCAGAGATATTGCTTGTTAACATTAGTTAAGCTTGTAAATTTACCTTTCCAATTAGATCAGATCCATTGAAAGCAGCCATTAGTATTACAGGCATCCAAGATCCAAATTTGCAAGAGACAATTTCTGATACTATTCCAGGATATAAACTTAGCGTAACCATATATACCAAACTGATTGCGAGCATGTAGTGCCAGATGTTTTGTGCTACTTCCCATCTTGCTTTCAGTCCCTCTGAAATTTTTGAAATTACTTCAAATCTTATTATGAAAATAGAAGGTTTACAGTTCTAATTTTAATATATGTAAAGAAGGGTTGAATTAATTGTGCTTGTATAAGTTTATAAAATAATAACCCTAGTAACTAAGTTGGTGGAACTCAGACGATAAAGAATTAAAAATACATTTAAATAAACCAGTGGTTCCTAACTAAGTAGAAAGAAGTTTCTGAATGGAATCATTAGTATGCTATATGAATATTTACCTTAGCAATGTTAAAATATTGTTTATATCCTCACTCAATGAGGCAATTTGAAATTTTAAAAAATATAAAGTTCATCTGTATTTAAATATATTTGTAGTTACTCTTTGTTACTCTATTTAAATATATTTGTAGTTACTCTAATATCTTTTTAATGGTCCTGATTTCCTTATTATAGAACTAAATAGTAAATTAATAAGGTGATTTTTTTTTTAGACACAACACAAGGTTAAGAACCACTGCAACAATGTAAATACTTAATCTATTTTTTTTTGTTCCACAATTGAAAAAGAAATTAAGAATTATTTGGTACTGCAGCTATTCTCATTTGAGATATGCTCATATTATTCATATACAATAAACTATATTTTTTGGGTGTAGCTTTTTTCTGGAATCTGCTTCCATTAAATAAGTGATCAATCTATATTTGAGATTAATTAATATTTAAAATTAATCCAGGGAAATTTGAGTTCAACCAAACTCTCAACCTTTTAGTACCTAACTTTGTATTTATCTTAGTGATCCTATGGGTGTATATTCTTACTTGTAGTGGAATGCATCCTAATACATGCCACATTCATAAATTATACCCTGTAGTCTTTCTTAAATTTTTTTAGTTCTTCACACACTTCACATACAATTTTTAGTTTAATTTTTGGCATTTACCTGCTAATTTAAAATCCCTAAAGACTTTAAAGTTTATTTGGCTATAATGTATCGAAAAAGGCACTTCAAATTTTTCATAAATATTTATTATTTTTTTTATATACAATAAACATTTACAGGAAAAAAAATCACTACAAATTGACAAGAGTGCTAGATCATTAGTTGAATAAAATATTTAAACTCCTACATTGTTCTGAGTTCGCTACTAGTTTCTTTGCAATGTTATTGTTTTTGATACTTTAAAGTTTATTTGGATAAAATTTTTCATTTTTTATAATTATTTGTTGGTATTGTTGGCACAGTTTCTTTGCAAAATTAAAAATATTTTTTATAATTATGTTGGTATTGTTGGCACAAAATCTATTATACTTACTGAACCTTCTTCATGTAAAAGGCTGTATCTTATACAATAAAGAGAGGAAATCTGGTTTACCAACACAAAATCATATGTTAAATGAGTGTCAATATTTCTTAAGCTATTTAAAACTACTTTAACTGTTTATTCAGTAATAATGAGGGCACTCACTACGGATAGCTGACCATGGTTTTGCTGAACTGGATTTTCTATAAGTTGATGAATCTCCTGTCATTCTAACCACTACATCCTCTACTTTGTAAGTTGGACCCACACTGGCAGAGGGTTCATACACAGGATTTGAAAAACTGAAGTGACCTGCTGCAGCTTGAGAATTTTCTAGAGGGCTTTGAGGCTGAAGTTTCAGGACTCCATACTGACTGCTTTTTCCTTCAGCCGCATCAGCTGGATCCATCTGATGAATGTCATTATATATTAATAATAAAGGAAAACAGAAAATAATTTTATTGACTGTTTTTTATACCATTCAACTATCTTGAATTAACATCTGTCATACTTCGAATTAAGATAAAATATCTGGTTGTATTGCACCATTAAAGTTAGTGCAGATCAGAACTGATTTTCTGAACAAAACATGTTACATCAGCTCATTTTCCTATCAAACTAGCACTACAGCAAAGTCTGATCAGCACTATTGTGCGCCCCTTATTATTATGATTAATTATTTTAAAACATTAATTTAACAAGAATGTATGTAATATACTCTTACTGCTAAAATAAATATGGTAAGAGGTTATAGTCGAATTGTAGGATTGAACTAGTCGAATTGTAGGATTGAACTGTAGAGAAAGTTGTCAATACATACATTCATACATCCTTGGCACTACAGCCCAGAACAAGCCTTGGCCTCCTCAAGGAAGCTGCTTCACTCCTCCCTGTCCAGCGCCTTCAGCCACCGTTCTTGCACACCATAGGCACAAGCAAATCTATCAACCTGGTCGCGCCACCTTGACTTAGGTCACCCAGTCCTTCTGCTACTGACTATCCTATTCTACATGATTCTCCTGGGGATTCTATGGTTTTCCATTCTTGCTACATACACTGCCCATTGGAGCCTATTTATATTAATCATACGGATTACTGTGGGAATCTTATATAGTTGATACAACTCCTTATTGTAATGTTTTATCCAGTACAGGCCCTTAAATTCACCTCAGGACCCTCCATTCCAGTATTTCTAGTTTTTGTTCATCTGTTTTCTTAAGGGTCTAACACTGTGAACCATATATCAGGACTGGCCTAAACAATGTTTTGTACATGACCTTCATATCCCAGGAAATTAAGCTCGACTGGAAGTGTCTTGACAAACCGTAATAGCTCCTGTTAGCTGCAGCTATTCTATTTTTAATTTCTTTTAAGGAGCTTTTTTTGGTGTCAACATAGCTGCCATGATGGATGAAGCCTTTTACTTTTTCAAACTGGTAGTCATTTTTCTGGGGATATAGGCTGGCAAAGTTAGCGCCTACTACCATGAATTTTGTTTTTTCTTCATTATGAGTCACATTTGTTGAGCTGATGATTCCAATGCTTTAAAAGCTTTTGCTTTTCAGTTCTGCTTATGTCAATATCATTAGCATAAGCCAACAACTGTATTCCTTTATTAAAGATGTGGCTGTCTGTCTGTATACAGGAATCTCTATTTACTTTTTCAAGCGCTGTTTTGAATAGTAGGCACACTAGGGCATCTCCTTGCTTTAGTTCATTAGGCTCTGATAGGCAATACTGGACTATCTAATTTGGCATTTAGTAGAATTAGTCAGGGCAACTTTTACCATATCAATCAACTTGTGAGGGATATTAAGTTCTTTCATGGCTTTGTATAGCATTTCCCTGTTGATTTCATTGTAGGCTGCTAACAACAGAAAACACCGGACTGTCTAAAACGGAAGACCAGGAACTTGGAAAGTTATCAATGTTCAGTAAAAAACACTACTAGGTTATAAAATAAAGTTTTATTGGTGTGCTGTTCTGATCTACCTTGCAGGTTTTCTTCAGATCATCAAATGACATGGAGGTGTGATCCAGAGTGTTATATAGATTTTATCAACCTAAGTGTGTTTTTCACCAGATCCCGGCTTCTCTACTATAAACTTAAAATATTCCTTGGCATTAATACCATTCTTAAAATGAACAAGGTATTTATATGCTCTTCATAATTCACTTCATTAGAAGTCTGTACGAAGATGCATTTCTAGTATATAAAAATGCAAGACAATTTTTATTATGTTGCCAATATTTATCACTAAGTTGTTTAAAAAATATTCTAAGATCTAGAACGAGGTGATTGGTAGCTGAATGAACTCATGTCTGCAAAGGAAACTGAATTTTTAACCTTGGTTTTTAATGGTTAATCTTGAAATGCACTATCTTTTGTTGGATAGGAGAAGGCTCCAGTTCACTTAAAATAGATTGTAAGTTAGTACCAGTGAGACAAAGTTTTATCATCACCTTAAAACAAAAGACCGGGTAGGTTTACTAGACATTAACCATCAAGCAATAAATAAAGTAACTTCATAGATTCTTCAATATATTAGTTTTAACTAACCAAAATGATGGTTGTCTGAAATCACTATCTTGTATACCATTCTCCTTAATATATATATATACTTACAATTACGGAAACACAATTCTCTAGAGCAACAAGAATTAATTCACTTACAAGTCCTGCATCTTCAGTAGGTTCAAGAGTAATTTTCTTTGATTCTCGGCACAATGTAAGGTAAAACTGAACAAAGTCAGTTTGCCTTACAATTTGGTAAAGTACAAAACACATTGCTACGATTACAGTGCTGATTGCAAAAAATATAAATGTGTTCAAGCGTTGATCATCCAGGAGCATTTTTGTCAGAATTCTATTCAATGACACCAAGAGCCCAGCACCACCTAAATAAAAACATGAAATACAATGAATTTGCTAAAAGTTATAATATTCATTAAATGTGTTTGATTTAAAATTATATGCATTAAATTCATGAAAAACTAACTTTCTCCAGCCATTACAGCCTGTGTATATCGACTTGGAAGCATACTAGTATAACCATAAAAGCTAGATTGTTGGACTGAAAAAGAAAAAAAAATGAATTTTTAATATATTACAAAATTATAAATGCTGAGTAAATTTAGAACAGAACCAAACCTGTGCAACCTAATGCTACAACTGCAACTGCTACTAAATTGACAGTATAGGATGTATTAGTGGAAAATATACCCCACCATACCTCACAAATAGCAACAAAACAAAGAGTGATAAAGGACAGAATGTAACCTAAAAAATAATAATAAAAGGGATAAATAATTCTTCTAATAACACTTATTTTCATTTCTTGTTAATATCCAATTACCAAAAGTTATTCTTGTGTTTAAAGATAATGCTTCAACCAAAAGATTATTTGCCAATACTGCAAAGAATGCCATTATAATATAAACTAATGACATATCAAATACTATTGAGGAATCAGGATACTCTTCTTGAAAGTAGTCAACAGCAATTATAAAGCTGAAAAAAAATAATTGTTATGTAAATTTAAACGAGTTAATAGATATTTAGGGTATCCAGGTTTATTTACCTGTTGTATGGTAACAAAAATCCTACTCCAGCAAGGACAAGGGAATAATATATTTTGTCATATTTGTCAACAGGAGGGGAAAGATGACTGAACCCATTTGTAAAACGGAAATCATTTGTACCCCTAGCTTTTCCCAACTGAATATATCCTCTACTTAAATTTTCATCCATCTTAGAGACTAGTGAATTTGTAAAGGAGAAACAGTTTTATATCTTCTTATTGAAGTACTAAGAAACCGTTTTCCAATCAGCATTAGATTTCCGCTTGTACTTTTTGTTCAACATATTATATTTCAAACGAAATCATTCACATAACAAACTTATTTTAAATTATAGTCTCGCAATATAAAATTTTAGAAACACAGTAAGTCATCTTCCTAACGAAGTACGCATGTCTTTGATTCTAACATCGATTTCTGCGCTAGAAGCCACGTTTGGAGGATGATTTCCCGGTAAAATTCGTTTTTGACAGAATATTGAAATTCTGCTTAGCTTGAAGTCAATTGTTCGAATTTTGGATGTATTTTGAGTAAAAATATTTTTAGGGTAGAAATAAAAATTATATTGTGTTCAGAGAAGAGGAAACGAAAGGGCCATTTTCCTTCCGCCTTCATACCACTTCTTCGAAGTTATAGTCTTTCAAATCACTGGTTGTAAAAACCATATTTCTTGACTGTTACTATTAGATGTTTAATAAGGTTCTTGAAGTTCAGTAAATAAATAAAAATAACTATTTTGGCGACGTTTCGAGACTATATTGTTCTCATAATCATTCCGACGTTACAGGTGGACATGCTATTGGTATCTATTATTGGTGTCTGTTATTGGTATATATAAATGTATTAAAAAATAAACATCACCAACCATATTAAAAAGGACTACTTGTGTTTCTACCTATTGACACTCGATATGTTATATATTTGTTTTAATTTTATTTTAATTTTTATTTATTCTCATTTTATTCACTTATTTCAGTTTTTGTTTTGTTTCTTTTTTGTTGTAAAGGTAATTAATATTTCAAAAATTTGGTTTATATTAAAAGAAAATTTATATAAAGCATTGTATCCATGTTATATGCTTTTTGTTTGCAAGGTGTATACACAATTTTTAAAATGCACCGCTTTTCTGAAGGGTTATTACTAGAGACCGGATTTTTGTGCAGTAAAAAATCAAAAAATGTGCAGTAAAAAATTCAAAACATGCAAAATCGTGCAGTAAAAAACTCAAAATATGCAAAATCGTGCAGTAAGAAACTCAAAACGTGAATCTAAAAACTTAATACATGCAACAATCCATTTATTTACATAAATATGCAAAACTTGACCAGCCTTGAATAAACTTAAAGACATTTCGACAAACGTAATTAACGTTTTTGGCATTTTCAAAGTTGACAGTTTAAAATCTTGTCTACAACTAGCACTTTGTGCTAAATCAGAAGTGGGGAATGAAAAGGGAAGCGGGGAGTAAAATTTTCTGAGGAAACGTCTTAGTTCTAGGAAGTACGTCGATCTTCAATGTCTGCCTAAATCTTCAAAGCTCGCAATTCAATACGATCATTTAAAAGTAGTACGCCACAAATACATTTGATTTAGGCGACTTTTTACTTTCAATTTAAAACTAATTAAACTATTTAATATAAATAATTGTTATAAATGTTGCCTAGTAATTATAAGTAAAATTTTCAAAAAATAAATGGTTAAGTGAAAAATATTAGATGAATTTAGTTCAGTTGTGCAATTTCGTGCAGTAAAACCCGAATTCGTGCAATTAAGCTCGAAAAGTCAAATTTGTGCAATTTCGTGCAAAAGAAAATTTAAGAATAAGAATCCTTAGGTTATTAATGAGATAACTACTTGGGTTAGAGAGCGCTAAATCAAAGCGAACTAAATGGGCAATAACACAGAAATCCGGTCTCTAGTTATTACAGAAAAAGAATAATAAATGCACATTTATATCTGTGGGTGTGTTAGAACTAACCATCAATTAACTGAATTTAAGGTAAGCTGATGATACCAGATTAATAATGCCTTTTTTGTATGGATAGATAATAATTTTAAATTATACATTGAAAATAGTTTATTAAAAAAAATTGTATTTGTTTTGTTTCTAAGACTGCTGGTGCTGATAGTGGGTGTCGCTAATCTAGGTTTCAGATGATTCAAGCTCAGCTGATAAGGTGTAAGGTTGTGCAATTGTAAAGTCTTGTTAACTATTCAAATTTTGGTTGTTATTGTTTTTCTGAATTAGGATGTCGCTTAATACGGCACATATTAATGGGGGCGTATTAATTCATGCTGGTGAATGGTGAGTACCTTTTATGCGATCATTTTGCCGTGATTTGTAATGACATTATGTTGTTATTATTGTTCAACTCCTGAATGATAATTGTCCTAGAAACTTACATGATTTTGTTTCTCTTGATTTTTCTTATTTTAGTATTCTCCTGTTTTCTGAAGATGTATCCATGGAATTTTCTGGGCAAGATAGTGCTGTTTTTAAAGGTAACAAAACTGGAAGACTTTACCTTACCACACATCGCATGATTTTCAACAATGCTAAACAGGCTGATCCTATGATTTCTTTTAGTTTTCCGTTCATAACACTGAGTGATGTGAGTTTTGTCCAGATTATTATTGCTGTAGATATTATGACAATCAAAAAAATATTGTGTTTGATATTAGGTTGAATTGGAACAACCAGTTTTTGGTGCAAATTACATTAAAGGTAAAGTCAGAGCCCAGCCTAATGGTAATTGGGTTGGAGAAGCGAAATTCAAATTAGTTTTCAAGAAAGGTGGAGCTATTGATTTTGCTCAAGCTATGTTAAAAGCAGCAAGTATGGGTAAGTTTAATGTTTTTGTAATATCTGTTTGCATACCATATTTATTGATGGTTTTTCTGTTTGAAATGAGTCATTCATAATGTTTTAGACAGTAGTTACATAACATGTCAAGCTGTTATTTCTGTTTACATAGCTCTTATAAATGTCTAATTTAGTTGTATTATTTTATTGATATAATTTTCATTTTTTTCTTTCAAGTTTAATTTATGATATACGTCAACTTATAGGTTACTTATATTCATAGGGGATTCTTCACCAATTCCCTATCTAAATACCTTTTTATTGATTACAATCTGTACTTGATTTTTTATGTTTTCCTCATGGAGTTATAGACAAGTGGAGGGGGCTTATCTCTTAATAGCCAGGGCAGGCCGCCATTTTGGTATGAACTGTATTGTCAGTATATTATTAACCTCTTATCAGTTCAAATTTTGGCTTCCTAGGCTTTATACTGCTGTTATTTTATTTTAGTGATTTACTTATTTTATTTATTACGAACCCTTTCAATTGCCCTAGGCTATATAGAATGCAAGTCACCAGTTGGGCATAGTGGGCCTGGCCGGTTATGTTTTGGTCTCGCCCCTCAGGGACCAATAAGGGAAGGGCCTCTATAGTAATATAAATCCATGGTTTTCCTCTTATTTTTTATCAAAAATACCTTTATAGCTGTCAATCTGCTATAATCAATGAATTTTTATTTTTTGCAACAAACACATTGCTGCTATAGTTACATCACAGCTGTTGGCATCTTCTTGTTAAGAAGAACGAGATATGTGAATATTAGGGGGGAAATAACATAAAATGAACGAATGGAGTGAAATAGGAAAAGAAGGGGGGGGAAGAGAGGAAAAGATCATAAAAAAATAGAAAAAATGAAGAGGAAGGGGGAAAAAAAAAAGTTTGTCTAGTATTAGGTAGTATTTTTTATTTATTTGAGAGTTTTAGAGCGTAAAACTTATTGGTCATCAATGCCCGTCTGTTCTCGATGAAAATTTATCTATATTTTGTAATATAACTTTTCTTTATAAAGGAGGGCTATTACTTTTTCAATAATTTTTTCGTCGTTGCCAAGCACCTTTGAGATGTTTTGAGGTATTCCAGATTCGGCTAGCTTTTTGGTGTAGTATAGGCATTCAGTAAACATATGGTTTATTGATAAAACATTGCCACATATTTCACAATTGGGAGGAGCCTCTTTGGTTATTAGGTGGAGATGTGTTATTCTGGAGTGGCCAATTCTTAATCGCGTTAGGATCACTTCTTCTCTGCGATTATTGCGGTAGGAACTGCTCCATGGTTTTATTTCCTTCTTAATAGCCTTGAGTTAACTCGGTGGGCTGTGATCCCACAATGCTTGCCACTCTTGGGATATCTTCTCTCTAAGTGGTCGTGCAAGTTCTAGTGCCGTAAGAAAAGTTTTGCCAGGTCCTGGGAGGGCTAGAGCTTCTTTTGCTGCTTTATCAGCCATATAATTACCTCTTATACCGATATGACTTGGTGACCAGATGAAGTAAACCAATTTTCCTCCTTCATATAGTTTTTTGACGAGATCCAGAATGCAATGTATTCCTATGTGATCTGAATACATGTTCATCATAGACCTCAAAGCGCTGAGTGAATCCGACACCAGGACAACATATTTAATGGGCGAGGTTAAGGACTATCGCAGAGCCATGGCGATTGCATTAATTTCAGCCGTATAAATATTGCAGAGTTTGTGTAATTTGCACTTATGTGTTGTTTGTGGAGTGATAAAGGCAGATGCTGTTGATGTGTCTGATTTGGACCCGTCTGTGAATATTAATAAATGTTGAGGTAAGGAGGATATGATATCGTCGAAGTGTTTTCTGTATACTCCAGGTTTTGTATTTCCTTTGGGATATTTTGATAGATTCAGGTTTAATTTTGGTGGAATATAAGACCAGGGAGGTGTGCCAGTTTTAATTAAGTTTAGTTTGATAGACTTTAACATAGAAGCAGAAGATATCATTCTTTCTGCCAATGGTAATGTGGTATTACTATGCTGTTGAAATTTTCTCGAGAATCTGGGTTGGAAGATGTACTTGTGAGTTGGGTGAGTGGTTTGAGGGTATAATTTGCTTATATAGTTTACAGCTAGTTTTTTTCTCCTGAAGAATAGAGGCGTAATACCAGATTCGACACAAATGCTTAGCGTCGGACTTGTCCTTAAAGCTCCAGTTGCGAGACGTATTCCAGTGTGGTGCACGGAATCGAGTTTAGTTAAAGTATTTTTGCGAGCTGATCCATAAATAAAACTCCCATAATCTATCTTGGAGCCGATCATAGCTACATATATTTTAAGCATTGTATTTATGTCCGCTCCCCAATTTGCTCCACTAAGTATTCTTAGTATTTTCATTTTCTCAATGCATCTTTTTTTCAATGATTGTATATGATATTCCCAAGATAGACGTCTATCGAATATCAAACCTAAAAATTTGCAGCTATTGACAAAAGGTAAGGTGACATCACCTAGGAAAAGTTCTAGTGGTTGAGGTATCTTTTTTCTTCTACTAAAGTGCATACATTTAGTTTTTTCCGGAGAAAAGAGCAGTCCGGTTGATAGAGACCATTCATTAATCCGATTTAGTGCATCTTGAGGTTTTTCTTTGATGTTAAGGATATTTTTCGATCAGTAAAGAATAGCGAGGTCTTCAACAAAAAGCATCACTTTAACACCACGTGGTAAATTTATACCTAGGTCATTGATAGCAAGGGCGAACAGAGTTGTACTTAAAACACATCCTTGTGGGATTCCACTTACCTGTTCACATTGTTTGGAAAATGATGTTCCAATTCGTACTCGAAAGAATCGACATGAAAGAAATTCTTTGACAAATATAGGTAAATTACCACTGAAACCCAGCGAATAGAGTTTTTTTAAAATGGAGTCTTTGTCTGTTCTATCATAAGCCTTCTGCATATCGAAAAAGACTGTAACTGATTGCTCGTCATTAATAAATGTGTAATGCAATTCGGCTTCTATTTGTACCCGGTGGTCGACCGTCGATCTTCCTTTTCTAAATCCACATTGAAAGTTTTGGATAATTTGATATTTTTCTATGATCCACATAAGTCTCTTGTTTACCATCCGTTCCATTATCTTACATATACAGTTTGTTAGGAAAATGGGTCGATAACTGGATGGATAACGTTTATCTTTATCGGTTTTCGGGATCGGGACTACTATAGATTGGTGCCAGCTATCTGGAAGTTTACCACTAACCCAAATACAGTTGTAGAAATCTAAAAGCCATTTCAATGTAATCTCTGGTAGGTGTTGTATCATTGCATAATGTATATTGTCTGGGCCAGGAGAAGAACCTTTAACATCTTGGAGTATTGATTGTAGTTCCCACAATGTAAATAGTTTGTTATATTTATGTTGTGAAACATTAGAAGAAAAGTCTAATTTTTGACTATTGCATGATTCATGTGGAGGGCTATGTGGATATAGTTCAGAGTAATATTGGGCAAATGTTCTTCCTACCTTAACTGGATCGTCGCATAGTTTTCCATCGTAGATTAGTGTATATTTATATGGAGAGTCAGTTCCTTTTATCTTTCTGATTTTTTCCCATACGAGTTTGCTAGGAGTAGAACTATTTATGGTCTCGATGAATGATTTCCACGACTCTCTTTTACTATCATTTATTATTCTTCTGCATATAGCCCTTTCTTTTTTGTATTCTATGTGATTTACTAGATTCATATTCTTTTTAAATTTTTTGAGTGATTTTCTTCAATGTTTAATTGAGTTTTTGCAGTCACGATTAAACCAGGGAAGAGGTGGTCTATTTAAATATATTCTCGTTTTAGGGATAGAAGCTTCTGCGGCAATGATTATAGCTTGAGTTATAGCTAGGCATCCATCGTCGATAGTCAGGTCCCGCGGGTGGTTTTGAGGCGGATTAGCTAAAGAACTGAATAGTGACCAGTCTGCTTTTTCTATGATCCATTTTGGTAATCTATAGCTGTGATGATTGGTATTTTTAAATTTCAGGCCGATTGGGAAATGGTCACTGCCATATGGTTCTGGTAATACTGCCCAGTCTATATGATTGTATAATGAAGGAGTGCAAAGGGATAGGTCAATTGCCGAAAATGTTCTGTAGGTCGAGCTTAAAAAAGTTGGTTCACCAGAATTAAGTAACAGAAGATCAGTCTGTTCTAAAAAATTGTCTAACATTTTACCTCTAGTGTTTAAATCATTAGAGCCCCACAGTGGATTGTGTCCATTAAAATCTCCAATGTACAGGACTGGTTTCGGTAGTTGTCTATGAATTTGGAGAAGTTTTTCTATATCTATAGTGTTGTCTTGGGGGAGATAGATGTTATAGATTGTGTATGTGGTGGTCAGATGTACTCTGATTGCTATAACTTGAAGAGGAGAATCAATTTCTAAATGTTCTGAATAAATCGCTTCTTTTATTGCTATAGCTACTCCTCTACATGCACAGTCTTGATTAGGGCTATAATCATTTCTAAAAGTTTTGAAATTTTTAACCGTGAATTGATCTGAAGGTTTTAAATGCGTTTCTTGGATGCAAATGCAAAATGGGTCTTCGTCTTGAATTAATATTTTTAAATCATTGAAATGGCTTTTAACACCATTGCAATTCCATTGTATCAAAGACATTAGAGATTAGGATAGGTGATGTAGTAGTTATTATTAATTATAATATTATTGCGTTTCCTGTAGGGAGTTATCATTATTAAAGAGTAATTAGATTTAGGTATTATTTTTTTGTTTTTCTTTTTTAATATTTTTTTTATGGGGTACTTTAGTGAACTCATGTTCTTCGAGTAACTGACCGGTGTCATCAATAGACATCGGCGAATCTTCTACTTGAACAGAGGCTATTTCGTCTCTAGGTTCAGGGGGGGTTGAAATAGAGGAGGTGCTAGGCATTGGTTGAGGGGACCCGGCGTTCCTGGTTTTATTACGAGTCCTAGGTTGGACTGTATTAGCAGGGGGAGCTGGGGTAGGGGCAGAAAGGGGGATAGGAGGGGGGAGGGGCAATTGGAGGAGGGATAGAGGAGGTCGTATCTTTATTATTATGTTTTGGATTGTCGGCCATTTGATTGATTGTCTTTGTGGATATTTCTCCAAATATAAATATATTATCTACCTGAATTCCTATTTCTTTTTTCTCAATAGGTTTAATATTATTCTGAGTAATTTCTGCGAATGATTTATTTTTGTAACATGGATTTCTCTCTCTAAAAATTTTCTTTGCTTCATTTAATGTTATTTTCTGGGAGGTTTGAATAGTTTTTATTTCCTTTTGCAAAATAAAAGCCGGGCAATTTCGATCTAATGCATTGTGCTGGCCTTCGCAATTAATACATTTCGGTGTTAGATGACATCTTATATTTTCGCCATGTTTATCCTGTCCGCATAAATACGCATAAATACAGACGGGTTGTTTTTTGCAGTGAGCCGTTGGGTGGTTAAAACCAAGACAATTGAAACATCTCAACGGATTCGGTACATAGGGCTGAACTTTTATTTTTTCATACCCTACTTGAAGTGTTTCTGGTGGTTGTGGGGTAGGGAATGTTATAATCTATGAGTTTGTTAGAATTTCGTTACCATTTTTTTTAATCTTTATACGAATAATGTCTTTAATTGTAGGCGATAATTCATTTTTAATTTCTTCTATATCAAGATATTGGAAGTCAAAATATCTTATTACGCCTTTACTTTAGTTGAGGGAATTATGAGGGGTCACTTCTACTGGAAATTGTCCCCCAAAATCCTTACACCGCATTAAGGTCTCCGATTATTTACTGTGCAATGTTTGTAGTAGTAGAGAGCCGTCTCTTAGCTTTTTAACATTTTTAACCTCGCCGACTAGGTCTGTTAAAAATTTATTAATAAAAAAAGGTGAAACTCGTTTAAAACTTTCCTCATCTGTTCTTTTAATTAATAAGTAGCTCGGGCTCAAATTTATATTATTAATATTATTTTTTTCGGGGGGGGGGGGGGGAATTTTATTCGGCTCCGAGGGCGTTTTCTTTTAGACAAAGGGCTAATTGTGGGATTTGGGGGATCCCCCATTTAGAGAGAGAAAGATAGAGAGAGAAAACGAAATTCTAAAGATACGAGTATAGAAACAACAATAAAAGAAAAAAAATGTTAACGAAAATATAAAAGACTTATCGAGTCCTGTACAGAGAAATTTGGGTTTTGCTTCGGTAATCCGTAGTACGTCCTATTTAACTCCACTTCACTATAAGTTTGGTATTAATCAACTTAGAGAATTTATAACCTCACTAGAACTTATCACGGTTAGCCATATGATAGCTTCAAAAAAAAAGAAAAAAAAAAAAAAAAAAAAAAAAAAAAAAAAAAAAAAAAAAAAAAAAAAAAAAAAAAAAAAAAAAAAAAAAAAAAAAAAAAAAAAAAAAAACTATAACTGAATTATAAATATTAAAAGTTATATTGTTGTCTTTAATTGAATAGATGAGTATGCTGTGTTTATACCAACCCAATAAAGTTGGGCAGCACTATGTTTATTGTTTATTATCTATACAAAGCATATATCCCTCTACTCATAAGATAAACAAACCCCAAACTGACCCCCTTAGTGAAGGTTAGAACTTTTTTATTGAGTTTTTACCCTTTAACTTCGTACTTTAATGGTTCTGATCGACTAAAACATAATAAATATTATGGTAATAATCACTATAAATTGATAAAACATTTTAACATTATTGGGTATAAATATACCATCCCAATTCAGCCCCTGTACCCTTCCAAAATACCTTTTCCTTGATTAAATACATTATCACTCATAAACTCAGGTTGAGACCAGGCCATTAATATACTTCTGCCTTTCTCTTATAAATTTTGCCTTTATTTTAAGGGAAAGGTTGATCACCTCTGGTCTCTTATCATAATATACACTTGATGAGGAAAACTTTAGTTTTTGGAAAGTAGGTTTAATAAAGTAAACCCTTGTAGTTTTGAATAGTATTTAGTAGATAATATTAATTTCTTATTGCACATTAATTTGAACAACAAAATGAATAATAAATCATTATAAAATAATTATAATTATATAATTGAGACATCTCAAAGGCACTGGGAAATGATAAAAAAAAAAATATTGAAAAAGTGATAGCCCTCCTTTACAGAGAAAAACTTATGATAAAACATAGATAAATGAAATTAACTTTCTATTAAGAACAGACGAGTGTTGATGACCCTTATGTTTTACAATTAAAAAAGCTCAAGTAAATAAATAATTTAGGATCTATTAATTTTTGAGTACACATTTGAAAAATTACCAATTTGAAAAATAAAGGTATATGGTGAATAGTAAACCATTATAAGATGATATATTATACATGTCTTATTTATTTCACCACTGTTATTTATGGTATGTAATTTTCTATATTAATTAAATGAAATAAATCACATTAACTTTAGGAACCTTAATTTATAGCTGTTTTTTTTCCTGCTCCATAAATTAATAACACTTTTTTTTCTATTTCTTTTGTTTAATGTAATTTTGGCTCTTGTGAATTGATCTAAAGCACACTAATGACTTCCATGGGAATTTCTAGACCATTATTTAAGATGTTTTGTTGTATTACTTACTAAATATTTCCAATTCTTTTTTCAATAAAATAAACCAAATGGGTTGTTATTACCAGCGATGGATTGACATAGATTGTATTAGTTTTGGTGTTAAAAAATAAAATAATTTATTTCATTTTAAAAATTAATACTTACTAAGATGTTATAAAATTATATTATAATATTGTCACTGCGACTAAAGTTTATAACCAGTTTTCCTCAAGCAGCAAGTAAAATAACCAGAACATTTAAATACATTATTAACTAATAAGAACCCATCTTAATTTTATTTGTCTATTTTGTTTTTGTAAGTGTCTTCTCATTCAATTTTAAATATTGTTATTTTCTTTATTTTTTTCATATTAGGGACTAATATACTATTTTGTATATTTTAAGCTTCGAGAAATGCTACAAGTGATGCTCCTCCACCATACTCGCCTCCTGGACAGTGGTACCAAGCTCCTCCGCCTGCCTATGCTCCTGACCCTACAGGCTATTATGGTTGGGTTCCTCCAGTCAATGTTTTTCCTATGCAACCTCCTTGTAAGTTAATAGACTTTGTATAATTTAAGCTTAGTTATAGTTGTCATAATGAAAGTATTCTTAATGAATCTTTTTGCTGTTTGACAGTTATAAATTTTATTTTCCTTCTTAGCTAATTCTGTCTATATGACAGACATGCCTCCTCCTTACCCTGGAATCAACTCTTCGTATGGATATGTTAATCCTTCCCCTATGCCACAGGCTGCTGGATTTACTCAACCAAATTCTTCAGGTTTGTTTTAAACACAATTTGGGCCAGCTGCTGAGTCATGAATTACTTCAGGCTTGGATTTATCTTTCACTCCTCTAACTCTGGGACATAAATGTTCCGAGACTTCTAAAATGTGTATGCAGATTCTCTGAAATCCTTAGTGTAAACTAGTTCTGGGTTAATATTTTGTCACAACTTTTTGATTTTAAGATTAGCTTGCTTGGTTTAGGTGGGCTTCTTTTAGAACTAAACCTAACACCTGACTCAGCAGCTGGTCCTTACTTTGTGAATCATGTTTTCGTTTTTAGAAAATTGTTTTAAATTTGAAAATTTTCTTTGGACTAGAATATGAGATTTTTTATTAAATAATTTTTGTGATTTAAAAGTAATTATATTCTTGTTTCTTTGACCATAACTCTAAACACTTACATTCAAAGCAGAGTATTGTGAAATGTTCTTTTTCATATTTTTAAGATTCATGAAGTAACAATTTACCATAATATTTCATTCCCTTGATCTATCTGTATTTATTTCTCTGTAAATGCATTTATTCTGAAATAAATTAATGTTATTATATATATATATATATATATATATATATATATATATATATATATATATATATATATATATATATATATTTTTTTTTTTTTTTTTTTAAATATATTTTTTTTTTTTTGAAGAGAAAAGATTTGACCCCGGTTGGGATTCGAACCCAAGTCTCCACCTTCGGGGATGAATGCTCAATTTGAACATTACTTTAAACGGATCTATTGACGAGCTGTCATATATATATATTAAATTATGAAATAATTCTTGATTATTAAATATTTTTTAAATATATTTTTTATTTTTTGAAGAGAAAAGATTTGACCCCGTTTGGGATTCGAACCCATGAATATTTAATTATGAATATTTAATAATCAAGAATTATTTCATAATTTATATATATATATATATATATATATATATATATATATATATATATATATATTATTTTTTAGAGGCATAAGAGCCTATATTTGATTTCATTATCTTTTGTCCTATCCTTTGTGTTAAGGATGTCTTGTTATCCTCACATATATTTAGTAATAGGGTTTGTAATAGCTCAATAAGTTCTGCTTCTTTGGCAATCTTTGTCATTATTTATTTGAATTACTTAATTTGAAATAGGAGATTCAGTCCTCTACTGGACTATATATTTTGTCCACCTAATGATTTTTCCTGTATAAATGGTTATAATGATGAGGGATCATATGATGACTAGAAGCAGTGTAAAGAACGTTTCACTCATTCGGGAGAAATTTCCTCAACAGGTCAGAGTTGACCAAAAAACAAGGATGTTATTCTTCAAGTCAACATTTCTGCCCATTCTAACTTACTCCTCAGTTTCATTGACACTCATCTCGAAACACAGCAGTCAGGTCAAGGCAGTTGAGATGAGATACTAGTGGAAAGTTAAGGGAGAGACAAGCTCAACAGCATGAATATCAGGTCAAACCTCCAGTTACTGACAGCAGAAACCACCTTAAAAGATGATAAATTAAGATTGCTTGGGCATCTCCTCTGAATGAATCATGTAAGTAATCCAAGGAAGATGCACATTGAGGGAAGAAGTCCTAGAGGGAGACATATTACCTGATAAGAAAGTGTGGAAAAGGCTTTCAGAATACAAGGAATGGACTGGAGCAAGAGGAGATAGATACAGGATAGGGACACTTAGTTCAAGCTCTAAAAATAGCAACCATGAATCATTATTATCTGGTTTCTTGTCATCATTTCCTTTTGAATGATTTCAAACCATTGTGTGTGTTAAGCCTTAATTCAACTAGTCCCTTGTCTCCAGAATAGAAAGTGAAAGAAATTAAAATTGGTATAAACTGACAGTCAATTGGACAGTATACATACGGCTAAAGTGAGTTCATTAGGATGAGAAAAATATAAAGAATAGGCACTTTCACTTTAGTATTGGATTATAGAATAAAAATAAGATTCGACCTATATGTCCTATATGAAATAGATCTTTTCGAATCAGGTTTTTGTGAAGTACAGTAGAGCCTCGTTAATCCAGATCTCCATTGTAAGGACATCTGATTAATATGGATGATTTAAAAAAAAAAAAAAGAAAAAGCTTTTAATTTTAATTATTAAAAATATGGTTAAATATTAAACTTTGATATGGTACAGGAGAACATTTATTTTTTAAGTAAAAGAACATTATGTGCTATAGATTGTTTTATCTTATAGTACTGTTTAGAATTAAATGTTTTTAACAGTCTAAAACTGGATCATTGAGTTGGGATTTAAACTTGGAAGTTCTATCAACTATATACAAGTCTGCCATTCAACCAACCATGGCTTATGCAATACAAGTTTGGTACAAAGGCCTGAACTATAAGAGGAATCTAAAACAATTAGAATCCATTCAAAGAACCATTGCTATAAAAATTATAAAAGGGTACTGAACAATAGTCTTTGATACCTCCTGTATACTTGCCAACATTATATCAATCTCTTTACTCCTTGTAGAATTTTAAACATATACAGGGTGTCCCGAATTTAAATAGCAAAACTTCAGGAACTTATAGGGGACCGAAAAACTAAGACAAAAAGTCCTTTAGAGATTTGCTCGTTTTTGCTTGGTTTTAGAGAAAATTGCAAAAAAGGAAACAAAACGAAAATGTTATGCCGGCAGTACACACTCGCCGAGGCGCTCATCAACGAGGCCACCCGAGCCGAGCGGAAGCGAGCTCTGTGTAAGTACAACTCGCCGAGTGCCTCGTGGACGAGGGAAGGCGAGCTTTTTAGAAGTTGGGTAGTTTGGTTATATAAGCTAAAGTTTTATTGGAAGTTGATGAAGATGGGTCTGAGGATTCTGGTTACAGCAGTTGCAGCTATTGCATCCCACGCATATTAAAAGTATGTGTACATAACCACGAAAAAATTCAAAAGAAAAACGGAGAAGGTGGATAAAAACATTCATCAGAACAGGACTGGATCTGGATAAGTCCAAATTTATTTGATATTTTCAGATTGTATATTTATTTTAAGCGAATTTTCGAAGAAAATTTAGCTACTTTAATTAACTACTTAGAATTTGTAAAAACCCACTTAAATAACTTTTTAGGATTTCATGATTTTATTTATTGCTAATATATTGGCTAAATGAATAAAATAAATTTTCTAAATGAAGCCATTAAGGAATATTTTTTTTCTCCAGTTCTAAGTTAATCTTTTTTTTCTTTAGTTCCTTAATTAGCAAGAAACTGGAAATTGAATGATGGAAGCGTTGAAATGTGATTAAATGAAACTTAGATGTGAATAACAGAAGTGCCTTGCCATTCGCAGAAATCTTAATCCTGAGCTTAGGCGAGTGTGTAGTGGGTCGGTTCGCCTCGTCGCTCGTTTCCTCTCGGTCCTTTGACTTGTGGCCAGAGACCGACTTTTTTCGGAGCGCTGCCGTGCCGAGCAGAGTAAAGGCGAAATAACACGAGGTGACTCAGTGGACACTCGTGTTCACCTGCATTCGTCTTGCCTCAGCGAGTGTGTACTGCCGGCATTACAGGTAGCGATTATCACCTTTCAAAGTTCGTCAGGCTAGGCAGTGAGGTATGTAAACACTTAATGTTATCCTTTACATTCTTTTATTTGTTTACATTTTGGCAAGATTATGTCAAGAGATTGAATTTTAGTAACTGGTTTCTTCACAAAATTCACGATGATAATTTATTTCCATTAAAAATTTTATGGACCGATGAAGCTACCTTTACAAGAGGAGGAATTGTTAATCAAAGAGATTATCATGTATGGGCTCTTGAAAATCCCAGAGCTATTAGAGAGAATAGGTTTCAGCATGAATTTGCTGTTAACGTTTGGCTTGGTATTTGGAACGGATTACTGGTGGGACCATATTTTTTACCTAGAAGATTGAATGGTATCGCATTTACACATTCTTTGGAGAACGACTTTTCTAATTATTTAGATGGCATTCCCTTACAGCAGCGGATTGAAATGTGGTTCCAACTCGATGGATTTCCAGCAGAGTTGCTCGAGCTTGGCTGGATATAAATTATCCACAACGATGGATTGGACATGGAGGAGTAGTACCTTGGCCACCCAGATCACCTGATATGACACCCATGGATTTCTTCGTATGGGGAACCTTGAAGCAGAAAGTTTATTCGGTGTCAATCAACTCATGAGCTATAAAGAGACCGAATCATAGATGCAGTGCACCAAATATCATCAGAACAATGTTTAGCTGCAATTTATCAAGTGAGTGCTAGATGTAATGCTTGCATTGGTGCAAGAGGACAACATTTTGAGCAATATTTACATTAAAAAGAACATAGCATAAATATAAATGTAAATAAATAAGTATAAAAATGAAAACTTGTTTTGTTTCCTATTTTACGATTCTCTAAAATTAAGCAAAAACGAGCACATCTCTAAAGACTTTTTATCTTAGTTTTTCGGTCCCCTATAAGTTCCTGATGTTTTGCCATTTAAATTCGGGACATCCTGTATATATATTTCTTATTCCTCAGCTTATCGCGTCGGGTTTAGGTGGGGGACAGAGATTGAAAGGGTTGAAAATCATAAGTTCACAGATGTTTGATCAAATAACAGGAATAATAATAATAATAATAACTTGGAATCTGTTACTTTTAGTATATTGTGTGTTCTTTATTTTATTAAAACGAATCAAATTTGCAAAAAAAATTGATCCTATAATTTTTTTTTCTCAGATCAATAGTTTTAAAGCTGTAGATGAAGGAAAGATTGAAGAGATTGATTAACTTGCGGTGAATCGTACTACTTTTTTGACTCTCACTCCGAAACTATTTGTCCGATTAACAATTTATTTTTTTCATCCAAAAGCTGGTTAAATTTACTATCCGATCCATGTATGAAATTTTGATCAAGTTCCGTTAAAACACCCATGCTAGCACGCTGAGAACCCTATACAGTTAAATCCAATCAATACACATGTAGAGTGCATAAAATATGCGATAATTTTTTACTTGAGGGCTTCGTTTGGAGTAGTTAGAAGAGAAATATACTAAGTCTCTAACTCCTGGGGGGTGAGCATACAGTGGGGAGGAGGGGAGAAGGTCCCTTTTTTGGGTTTTTCGATAATATTTCAGAAACGGTGGACTCTAGAAAATATGATTTGAATAAAAACTAAAGCTAATTAAATTTCCTACAAAAATGTTTCTATACGAATTTGTCATACTTTTAACGGTTTTTAAGATATACGTTATTGTAAATAATATTTGAAAAAACATTTTGACCTCACTTTTTGTCAAACGTTTGCTTCTAGTGCCTGCCACGACCGTTTCTTAGAAAAGTAGTCATAAACAAATTGATAGAGCATTAAATATAATTTAATTTTATATTTAACTTTGCTACTTTATTTTTAACTGGATCTATAGTGCAAAATTTTTTACAGTTATAACTTTTATTTAAATTTTTAGAAATCAAACAATAATAACAAAAATATTTACGTTTACTAGGTAAGTATAATTAAAAATTTATTTATGTAATAAAAGAAAAATAATCATTCAATGTTTGTCATCTACCCATTAAAGCAAATCGAATTTGCAACAAATTTGGTTCTATTCATTTTTTTTTATTTGCGCAGTCAATAATTTTAGAGCCCTGGGGAAGGGAAAAATACAATATTTCGTCGAAAACTGTAAAACTTCACATTAAAATTACTTTTTAATAATATTACATTAAAATCGGTTCAGCAGTTTGGCCATCACCAACGCCTAATGTTTGGCTAAGTTGCGTTTAGTAGCTCACCGCGAAAACACGTTTGTCGTTACTCTTTCAGCTATAACTCCAAAACTATTTGTCTGATCCGAAATTTCTTTGTTTCATATGAAAGCTGATCAAATTTCCTATGAGTCCTATTATATGAAATGTGTTTTGAATTCCATGAAATACCCAGTCCATTTTTTTTCAGCATAGTTCTCGTCAATAGTTTCGGAGTTAGCGAGAAATATACTGAAAAAAAAAGTGGATTTCACAAGGGTATAGGGTTCTCAGCAGGTTGGTGTAGGTATATACATGGGACTTAATCAAAATTTCATATATGAGGACTCATAGTAAATTCAACCAGCTTTCAGATGGAAAAAAAGAAAATTTCTGATCGGACAAATATTTTTGGAGTTATTTTATCTGACAACCTCGTGTAACCTCGTAACTATTTTCAAACCCAATGGCAATACTCGACATTGATGTGTTTCTTGAAATTTATCTAGAGTAATGTGAAATATAAAAAACAATTGCTTTTTTTTTTTTTTTTTTTTTTTTTTTTTTTTTTTTTTTTTTTTTTTTTTTTTTTTTTTTTTTTTTTTTTTATTATAGATTATTCAGCAATCTTAGGATTTCTATGCAATTTGAAATAAAAACATGTCATTTTTTATCCTGGCAGATCTGTAAAACAGGGTCCTTAAAAACAGTTAAAACAGCAATCCAGGACGAAAAAGCTAATTCTAATTGTGGATGGAGAGAGTGGCCAAGGATGTCCTTCAGCCTCGAAAAAACGTCAGATCCTGGCAGATCTGTAAAACAGTGTCCTCATAACTATCTATCATAACTTAGTTATGACACTCAAGTAGCAAACTATGCATTGATTGATTTGTTTGGATTATTATTGCAACAGTATTCAAATATTGGTAGCCACCATGATGGCGGAGCAAAAAGTTACTTACACAGATTTAAACTTACAGGCAACAGCATTTGTAACTGCGACGAAAACAGTGAATAAACTTACGATCATCTTATTTATGATTGCAGAAAATTGGAAAGGTACAGAAACAAATTAATATCCAAAGTGCTACTGAACAGAGTCAAATGGCCGTCTTCATAGAAGCATCACATAGACAAATACATTGATGAGTTTGATGCATTTGTGGATCATGTTGATTATATATATCTCAACAATTGAACATTTTGTCTATAATTGATTGATTATTGTTTATATTTCATATTCACTTAATGTCAAATCCTATATTATTTTAAAATATCTCACATTATATTTAACTAAACATGTTTTATAAATATTTGTGACAATACATGTTATGTTGAGAGATGGAAAACTAGAAGAACATTCATATTTTTACTTCACAACATTAATGCATTGTTTCTTTTGTTATATCTGTGGCACTGTATATTTATTGGAAATTTAGATCTTTGTAAACATTGTTTGGTTTTGAAAATAAAATCAAGCCAGGGTGAAAAAGTGAAATTAAAAATTAAAAAAAAAAAAAAAAAAAAAAAAAAAAAAAAAAAAAAAAAAAAAAAATAATAAAAAAAAATAAACTGCTTGAATATTCATCATTAGCATTTAACAGCAAATTTTGTTTTATCCATACTTTTGGTGTTTTTGTTGTCTGGGTAGGCATGGTTCTACTGAATATTATTATTTCTCAAGAAACATTATAATACAAAATATTTAATTATTCTAATGTTTAACCTGTAGGGCATTTTGTACTAATGGTTATTATATAATTAAATGGTTTGTCATGTTTTTGGCTTGGCATCTTGGCTTTTTATTGGATATCTTGTAGTTAGCTTTGGTCTATGATCAAAAAATGAGTGTCTTATTGTTTATATAAATGGCAATGAAACAGGCCTAGTTGTGAAAACGGTATTTGAGCTGATAAGTTCAATTTTCTAAAGTTATTTCTGATAATCATTTTTCTGCCTTGTTCATCTATTATATTTAAGATACTTTTTAAACCTTAATATATTAAATTAAAATGATGACACATGAGGTGTATTTCAGAGATACCAAATAAGTTCTACGCTATTAATAATTTTATTTTAAGATTTTTTAGGTAAGAAGTGTGTAAACAGCTTAAATGAACAATTTTGTTTATTGAAAAAGGTAGAAAAATTATAGGTTACACATAAAAAAATGAATAAATCTATAAAACTTTTAAAGATTTACTCTCCTTAGAACTTTAGAAATTTACCATAATTTATTAGGAACTCAACTTGGTAATAGAACATTTTCTTTGTAATGAAAATTACTTATTCATTTTAGAATAAACTATTATATATGAAATTGGCACTAAGTAATTCTAGTGACCCAGACAATTGTTTCAGTTTTTGCAGTTGTAAAGGAACAATGTCTCAATAAAAAATTAAAACTAAGAGTAGGTAAATAAGAATAAGACTAGTGAAAATAAGAATAAGACTAGTAAAATTAAATCTAGTAAAGCAAGTAAAACTAAACCAAACATGGTAAATCTAGTAACACAGACAATAAATCAGTTTTTGTGTAAAGGCTCTTAGACAAAAATTAAAATTTAGACTAGAAAAATCAAGTAAGATACAAAATGGCAAGGAAAATTAAATGAGACAAGTAAAACTAAAGAAAAAATCAAACATGTAAAACTAATACTAACTAAAACTAAAATAACTGAATGGTGGAGTTTGTAAAGGGACCTGTGCTGATGGAATAAAAGTGGTGTGTAACCTCACAATGCATCTTATGAAACTCACCCCATGTATCTCTCAGATTCGGCGTGTGTATTGGAGTATTATTATATCGAAGAAAGTCTTCAAATATCAATTGTAGCTGGAACTAGTACCTACATAATGAAAAAAGAAATCCGAAATTGGACCATTTTTCGCAAAGTTATTGGGAAAAAATGGAGAAATTGACCAACTTGCCGTCAGTCCCACAGCTCTGCGAAAACACGTTTGTCGTACTCTTTTGGCTATAACTCTGTAACTGTTTGTCTGATACAACATTACTTTTTTTCATCTTAAAGCTGATTAAATTTACTATTAAAAACGTACTGTTGTAAAATCCAAGTGTTTTTTGGCACATTTGTCGCTCTAACTCCTCAAATATTTCTTCTATCCCTAATTTCTTTTTTCTATCTCAAAGCTGAATAAATTCGCTATCAGATGCTATATATGTAAATTATATTAAATCCTGTAAACCACCCAAGCTAACACGCTAAATGTGAATGTTTTGGCAAAATATGTAAATTATAACATGTTCAGTTGACTGGTGTGGGTATTTCATGGTGTTAATTATAAGTTACATATATAGCATCTAATAGTAAATTTAACCAGCTTTTAGATAAAAAATATTAAATTTTGAATCGGACAAATGGTTTTGGAGTTAAAGCGAATAATGTGCCAAAAAAAAAAAATGTATTTTACAAAAGTAAGTGATTTTCAGCGCGATATCTTGTGTATTTCAAAAATATCATATATAGGATCTAATTGTAAATTTAACCACCTTTCAGATTGAAAAAAAAAAATTTTGAATCGGACAAATAATTTCTTTTTTTCATTATGTAGGTACTAGTTCCAGCTACAATTAATATTTGAAGACTTTCTTCGAAAAAAGCTTTGCTATCGTGTTATAGGTAAAAAAAAAAATAACTTTTTTTTTTTGTGATTTTGAATATGAAGCCGATGGTTGCCATGGTAGCAAACTTCAGATTCATAGCAAACTTCAGATTCAGATTTAGCACCCCAAAAAACATAAAGATCCGTTGAGAATAAAAGTTCCGCAGTTTTTTCTTGAAAACGGCCTTTTGGAGCCTTATTTTACTGGACTGTTAAATGAAAATTTGTGATTGAGACTTTCATGTATTTAAGAAGCTCCCCTCCTCCACCTCAGTTTAAGAACCTGACTAATGCCTCCTGAACTCTTAGGCTTAGCTATTTAATTTATTAATTCACTAAATATTAAATAATAAGAAAATCTATTTCTAAAAATAAAATAAAATAAAAAAGTTGTAAACTACTAATTAAAAAAAAAAAAAAAAAAAAGATTAGCTAAGTAAAATAAAGATAAATACTGAATAAAAAATTGTGTATAGATTTATACCAATACATTATAGGGTTGCACATACATACATTATGGCAAGCACAGCCTTACGGGATTTGAACCTAGCTTCCTTGTTGGTTCTCTTATTGGTACAATCGTGATTAGCTTAAAAATATATACTTATTATACATGTACTTAATTATTTAACTAATGTAGAATAATATTTATTACTAATTTTATTTTTTTTAAGATGATGCGAAAGCGACTGAGGCTGCTCAGAGTGCATACTTTGATCCTAATAATCCACGTAATGCCTATGTTCCTCCACCTGCTTATTATGTAAGTTTAATTTTATATCTTTATTAAAAACATTGATATATCACCTGTTGGGAATCATAGGGGTGTAGGTCTGAAATCATAAAACCAGAGAAAACATTTGCAAAACAACCATTTTTTGTTATATTTCCAGAAAAATAAGGAAAAAATCCCAGCAAATGTCTGAAAATGACAAAATGAGGCGTGATTTCTTCAGATAAACAGACTGACATACACCGATTAACCGCTCTAAATCTGCAGTTATTTTCTTCCCCTCTCTCATGGCTTAAATTGCACTTCACATGCAAAGCGTTAAATTGACTTTTCGCCATTTGTGCACCGATTACACGAGTGATTCTAGTGTCGTTTGTTGGTCTTAACTCGAAAATCAATATTTTGCATGATTCTCAAAAGACGATATGTAGTATGTGTATTGAATGAAATTTTAATTGCTTTTATTAAAAAATAAAATAAATAATTTCTCCAAGTAATAAATGTTTGTTATTATTCTATCGACAGCCTAAGGTTGTTAAAAATCATGATAATCAAAAAATGAATCAGATTTCAAAATTTTAATTTGTTTTTTTTTTGACATTTTATACTATTAAATCTTTTCATTTCACCATTTGATTATTGCTAATATTGATAGTTCAATGTCAACCTGGGTTCCTAATTATGGATTATGATGAATCGATAATATAAATTGCTTGCAGATACTAATTTAAGTGATAGATACCTATAATTTTGTATGTCGTTTTGTTTGTTTTTTCTCACAAACCAACTATTTAGTATGTTGCATGTAGTTAAATATGTAGGATTGGATTTAGCAACTAATTAACAATTGTCCATTTATTTTAACTAGTTGGTTTGATAGAAAGTTATAAGAAATATTATGTTACTTATTTTTGTAGGTCATTTGTTATATTGTCTGAACAATAGTAAAAAAAAAAAATATTTAAAAAAAATAAAATAAAATAAATTTTAAAAAAAAGGACAGTTGTTCACTGGTCATTACATCCAATTCCATACATTTAACTTCATTGCTTACAAGCAGCTGAATAGTTGGTATTCAGCTAACTACTATAATTTTTTTATTGCCTAACTACCTTGTCATTGGAACATAATTAATGAATGTACTGGACTCATATATAGCAGTAGTATCATATGCTTGCGTCTTAAGTCTCTTCTCCATAAATGGCGCTTCATCCTGTCATCGACTGCTCTTTGCAGCCCCGGTACCCAGCAACCTCCTACATCTCTTCCTGGAAGTTCAAATTCAGTCAAAAGGTTTTTGAATCTCATTCAGTCAAAATGTTTTAACTATTGTGTCTGGTTGCTTTTATGCACAATTTTTTTTTTTTCATTCAGAAGCAATTGAAGGTTTACATTATAGTGCATATGACCATTGTGCAGTTATATTATCAATTTTCAGTAAAATTCTTTTTCATTTTAAATACATCTCTTTTATTTTTCTTTAATGTTCTGTAATATCTGATAGCACTTTAGGTCCCCCTGGAATGAGGAATTCAAGCTTTGTATTGTTATATGGTTTGATAAATTGTATATTGGATAATATAATTGTTCCAGGATAGCACTTGTAATTCTATTAAATTTAATAAAGTTGAAACATAATAAATTTTTTAATCAACTCTTTTAATGTTTTGTTTGTAAATATGGCTGTTATTGGCCAATTAAAATACATATAAGAATATTGTTTTTTAGAATCCAGACTAAAATATAAAAGGACAAGCCATTTTTTGTTTGTGATCACTAATCACAAAAGCTACTGAACCAATCTGTACTTACTAACCTTTAACATCAACTTTATTGTTGAAGGAAGGTTTGGCATTGAGAAAATTGACTGATTTTCAATTAAATGACTGTTATTTAAAATGTGATAAATAAGTGGATTCCAGTGAAGTTTTAAAATCAATCAATAGGTGGCCAGCGCCATTTCGCAAGAGAGATTATAGTGGTATAGTGTTATCTAGAGCTTGAAATTGATGATAAAATTTACTTATTTTCATTAAATTGTTATTAAATGGAGGTAAATATGTGGTGCAGCATGTGGAGTTTGAAAATCTACTAATAATCCAAGAGCCGTGTCCAAATTTCGTGACTTATGAGAAGAAAACTTTTAGACATACAGCCATAAAATGTCCACCCTCAGCAATCAATTTGCACTTGTCTGCCAACTCAAAGCGGGGGCGCTTCAAAATCGCGACCACCGAAAGGGGGTAGCAAATATCAAAAAATGGTATTGTTTGAAGATGATTTTTTTTAAAGCAAACAAGAAACTGCAAACCCCCTAGGTGTGGGGTCACCTTTGGTGTAGTGGTTAGCATAGCAACCTACTAAACCCAAGATCGCGGATTCGCAGCCCAGCAGATGACCTTAGGATTTTTTAAAGGAAGTAAAAATTCCTTAGCTATGCCGTCCTTCGGAAGGGACGTAAAATGGGGGTCCCGAGCCTGTGCGATGTCAGGTACTCGTTAAAGATCCCTATCCTAATTATACCTGGATAGGCAAAATTTAGGACTCCCACCGTAGCATCGTCCAATTAGCCATAGCAGCATAAAAGTGACGTTAAACGAAATAAACAAACAAACCCCCTAGGTGCCAAAAAACGTCTGCCAAAATTGTGAGGGGGCATCGCACCGACATACAAAATTCAAAATCCACTTTTTTTCAGTCCAAAAGTGGACCATTTGAAGACGATTTATTTGATGCACACAAGAAACTGCATGCTCTATAGAGGACGAAAAACGTTGTCTGCCAAATTTTGGGGGGCGTCTCACTGGCAGACAAAATTCAAAATCCGCGTTTTTTAGTCCAAAAGTGGACGACTTGAAGACGATTTATTTCAAGCACACTAGAAACTGCATACTCCCTCGATTACAAAAAACGTCTGCCAAAATTTGGAAGGGGCGTCACACCGGCAGACAATATTCAAAATCCACGTTTTTTTTGTCAAAAAGTGGACGATTTATTTCAAGCACACAAGAAACTGGATACTCCCTAGATGACAAAAAACGTTCTCTGCCAAAATTTGGAGGGGACTAAGCACCGGCAGATTAAATTCAAAATCCTCTTGAAAGCGTCACACCGGCGGACATTGTTCAAAACTCACATCCTTTTCGTCCATCAGCGAACTTTATGAACATGATTTCCTTTTTTATTTGATTTATAAGTAGTTTTTCTCTATATTAATTTGAGCAAATTATATTATATTGTTCCTACTATAATCTTGTTCTAAAATTTTAATGTTAAAAATACTGATTAATATATATGAACAGCAATAATATAAATACCGGCCACATAATTAAAAAAAGAATAATATTTCAACTTATAAAGTTATGAAATATGTACTACACTGTAACAAAATTCGTATAAAACTTGTATAGTAGTCCAGTTAATTTATTTGTAAAGTGATAGACCGAGAGCCCGATAGGAAAATATACTAAGTTATTTCACCTCTTTTTTTGTAATGCATGGGTGTAATCTATCCACTGTTCTGAATGATAATTTATGAATTTTCCAATCATCAGTGCCACAAAAAATGGCAGTGGGGGGAAAGGGTTGGAAATCGTATTTCTTAGACGTTCGGAAATTGTTACTTTTAGTATATAATGTTTTCTATACGTTATTCAAGCAAATCAAGTTTGCAACAAATTTGGTAATATTCATTTTTTTTCTCAGATCAATAGTTTTACACCAGCTTGGCTTCACTTAAGTCGCACTTCTTCGTGAAAACACTCAGTTAGTATTTTCCCGTTGTCGGTTATAACTCTAATCGAAAATTTATTTTTTTCAACTGATAGCAGACGTTATATATAAAATTTATTTATAGAATATAATATAATTTATTTATATAATGTGTATAAAGTTATGTGAAATACCCATGCCAGCATGCTAAAAACCTGTACTGTTGTGAAGTCAAAGTTTTTTTGGCACATATTTCGTTTTAACCCCAAAACTATTCGCCCGATCCATAAATTTTTTTTTTTTCAATCGATAGCTGGCTAAATTTCCTATCAGACCTCATATATGAAATTTATACAAAGTCATGTAAAATGCCCACGCTAAAACTCCGAACGGTAGTAAAATCCAAGTTTTTTGGTACATTTTTCATTATAATCCCAAAACTATTCGTCCGATCCAAACAAATTTTTTTCTCAACTGATAGCTGACTAAATTTGCAATCAGACCCCACATATAAAATTTTGATCGAGCTCTATAAAATACCCGTGCCAGCACGCTAAAAACATGTACTGTTGTTAAATCCAACTCATTTGGATTATTTTTCGATATTACTCTAAAACAATTTGTCCAAACCAAAATTTACTTTTTTCAACTGAAAGCTGACTAAATTTAATATCACATTTTATACATCAATATTTAATTGAAATCCGTGAAGTGCCAACGCCAGCACGCTAAATGTGTATATTTTGGTAAAAATATAACAATTTTACATGTTCAGTGGGCTGGCGTGGGTATTTTGCGGGATTCATTAAAAATTATATATATTTTGTGTCATCGTCAATTTAGTCCGCTTTCAATTGAAGAAATAAATTTTGTATTAAACAAATAGTCTAGGGCTTATAGCGAAATATGTGCCAAAAAACTTAGACTTCACTACAGTACGGGGTTTTAGCGTGATGGCATTGGTATTTTACATGACTTTATATCAATTTAATATATGGATCTGATTGTAAATTTAGTTCGCTTTCAATTGATGAAAATAAATTTTTGATTAAACAAATAGTTTAGGGGTTATTGCCAAGAATGTGCCAAAAAACTTAGTCTTTACAATAGTGTGGGTTTTTAGCGTACTGGCATTGGTATTTTACAAAACTTTATATAAACTTCATATATATAGTCTGGTAGGAAATTAAGCGTTACTTACCACAAGTCAGCCAATCTTTGGTGGCCAAACCATTTGAAAACAATTGATCAGAGCAAAAGAAATAAATAGTGCCAAATTTGTTGCAAATTTGGTTTGCTTCAATAATGTACAGAACTCAAAATATACTAAAAGTAATGGTTTCCGAGTTATTCGATCAAACGACTAAGAACATTCGATTTTCCAAGATCATACGAATACGAAGAACTACATGTTTTCCACGTATTTTGTTCCAGGGTAGTACCTAGTAGTACATATTTCATAACTTCATAAGTTGAAATATTATGTGGCCGCTATTTATATTATTGCTGTTCATATATATTAATTAGTATTTTTAACTTTAAAATTTCAAAACAAGATTATTTTATATTAAAATAATTATATTGTACTTTATGTATAAAGCAATATAATATAATTTGCCCAAATTATTCTATAGAAAAACTACTTATAAATCAAATAAAAAAGGAAATCATGTTCAAAAAGTTCACTGTTGGAGGAAAAGGATGTGAGTTTTGAATAATGTCAGCCGGTGTGACGGCTTCACAAGGATTTTGAATTTAGTCTGCCGATGCTTAGCCCCTCCAAATTTTGGCCGACGTTTTTTGTCATCTAGGCAGTATGATGTTTCTTGAGTGCTTGAAATAAATCGTCTTCAAATTGTCCTCTTTTGTACTAAAAAAACGTTAATTTTGAATTTAGTCTGCCGGTGCGACGCCCCTTCCAAATTTTGGCAGACATCGTTTTTTGTCATCTAGGGAGTATGATGTTTCTTGAGTGCTTGAAATAAATCGTCTTCAAATCGTCCACTTTTGGACTAAAAAAAATGTGAATTTTGAATTTCGTCTGCCGGTGCGACGCCCCTTCCAAATTTTGGCAGACATCGTTTTTTGTCATCTAGGGAGTATGATGTTTCTTGAGTGCTTGAAATAAATCGTCTTCAAATCGTCCACTTTTGGACTAAAAAAAATGTGAATTTTGAATTTCGTCTGCCAGTGCGACTCCCCTTCCAAATTTTGGCAGACAACGTATTTTGTCCTCTTAAAAGCATGCAGTTTCTTGTGTGCTTCAAATAAATCGTCTTCAAATGGTCCACTTTTGGACTGAAAATACTAGGATTTTGAATTCTGTCTGCCGGTCTGATGTCCCCTCCAAATTTTGGCAGACGTTTTTTTGGCACCTAGGGGGTTTGCAGTTTCTTGTTAGCTTTAAATAAATCATCTTCAAATAATACCGTTTTTTTATATTTGCTACCCCCTTTCGATGGTCGCCATTTTGAAACGCCCCTGCTTTGAGTTTGCAGACAAGTGCTAATTGATTGCTGAGGGTAGTAGACATACATGGCTGTAGGTCTAAACGTTTTCTTCAAATAAGTCACGAAATTTGGCCTCGGCTCTTGGACTTTAATATATTGCTAATAATGTAGTTAATATTCATTAAAGATTACCAACTCATACATTAAAATTAAAAATTGGATGCTAAATTAAGTTTTTTCAACCACCTAATCTGTGCAATGATACCAGGTTAAAAATTACAGCTATAGTGGAATTATCATTTAGGTGATTTATCACTGGAACAGCAACTGGAGAAATCACATTTATTACTAAAATCCTAATGATTTCTCCTGATAAACCTTTTCAATTAAAGCAATTAAAATTTCCAATTGATGTTTGTTTTGCTATTAAAATTAACAAATCCCAAGGCCAGTGTACAAAAAGTTGTAGTGGATCTTTAGACTATCGGTTTCACTCATGTCCAATAAAGTTAGGGCTTTCCATACCTGTATATCCTAACAATCAAACCATTCTCGTAACTTCGTTAGACAAAACTTGAAATTTAGTTTATTCGGATTTCTTATGAACTAATTTTTTTTTCTTTTTTGCATGTTTTCTACAATTTAAGATTTTTATTAATAAATAGCTTTACTTGGTGTGTGTTTCTATGCGCTTAGCAAAGTTTTTAAAAAACTCAGTACAACAATTATTTTAGTATTGTTTGATTTATTTTGTGTAATTTTTTAATATTTTATTTGAATTGAAAAAAATTTCAAAGTATTAATTTTTTTACTTTGTGCTAGTGGATCTACAATATTTTTTGTTTTCCCATCTGTTGTGTATAAAAATAAATCAGATGGTTTTCCATTGCGTGAACAGGCCAAATATAACTTATGAGAGAAGCTGGGATTTTCCATATCATGGCATGGTATAAGCATATCAGATATAAAAGCTTAGCATGTTTCAACAATCTTTTTTTGATAATGTTTTCTCTTTCATTCACATAATTTTCATTTTTATTTTTCATTATATATTTTTTTTTATACTTTCTGTTCCCTCTCTACAAATATTATTTATCTTCATGCTTTACCACATGTGACATCAGAAACCTATCATTCAATCAATTTCTTATATAATATTTTTTCCTTTACCAATTGTATACACAGGGTGAGTATCTCTTAGTGCAAAAAAAAAAAATTGGGTGAAACTAGATCAAAAATGTAGCAAAATGCCACAGACCTCACATTTCTATTCCAATCCGTTGCAGATATACGCTAAATCAAAGATTTTTTTGAGGAAACCACGTTTTTTTCCATAAAAGCTGTAATATCTCCATTTTGTTTAAATATTTTTCAAATTTTGACTACATTTTTGGATTTAGCATTAAATTTTCTATAATATTTTTTTTTGTGTTTTTTTACTGGGGAAGGCATTTCTACCTATGCATGTATATCGTTGGTTCATATTTGTGTTGCTGTCGAATAGTGTTGAAAAATTATAGTTTGCCTGACAGATTGAATGATGAGATTACTAAGATTTGATACAAAATATCCTACCACAATTTCATCACGATATTCCACCTTAAGTTCGGCATAATGTGATTTTCCAATACCATGGTGCTCCTCCACATTATTCGAAAGTAATACAAATATAAACCAATGATATACATGCATAGGTAGAAATGCCTTCCCCTGTAAAAACAGACTCATCTGCCCATAAAATTCACCTCAAAAAGTAGTATTCTTCATTACAATCTGCATTCAGAAGCTAACAGCAAAATTGAGGTCTATGTTCATTATCATTGGATTTTAAACATTACATTGAAAATCTAATAAAATAAATCCTAAATAATAATAATAAATAAATAAATGTAATAACATAAGATCCTCTGATCTGGTGTTGCATTATTGACAGTTTTCCTTTATTTTCTATCAAACAATTTTTTCCTTTTTCTTTTTGTTCCAATGAAGAGTTTATTATGTTTAAAATGCTCATTTTCATTAAGGGATTGTCATAATGTTTTATTTATACAAGTAACTGATTTGTATGCCAAATGAGAACACAATGTTTTTTCGATTTCAAAAGTGTTTGTATTTACTTTTAATTATCTTATTTTATTATTTAATTTATAATCTCTAGTCCATATATAATTTATGTAAGTGAAGAAATGGTCAGGGATACAGTCAAGTAAATAAACACGTCCAAGTTTTTAAATAAAAAACTTTATATTTGGCGTGCCGATGTTTTGACCTACCTTGCAGGGCTTTATCAGGGCCAAATTAACAACAAAATTGGTGTGACCAAGATGATACATTTAAAAAAAAATTAATTAATAAATGTTAAAAAATTCTGTATAAAAAAAAATGTATTTTACTATTATTTGTTTTGATATATTTATATAGCATCTATATTCATACAAGAATTATTTATATTTTGTTGCCCAACTAAGTTCTTTTTTTTTTCAGGAACCACCACCTGCTTATCACGAAGCTAATAAAAAAAATCAGTAGTAACCAATTACTATTTTCTTTTTGCAAATAATCAATAACTATTGTGCTGCAGGTAATTAAATGAATGTCATATGTTTAAACAGATTTTATTTTATTTTTTTTTATTAATTTTTTTTGTACTTCATACACTTGTTAACAATGACATATTTTGATTGTATAGAGAGAGAGAGAGAGCAATCACTAAGTGGAATATAATAGTTAAGATACAAATCTATTTTTATTTAATTTCAAGTAAATAAATATTTAAAAAAAATATTTATTATTTGAGTGTTAAATAAAATAAATTGAGACAGTTTCAGAAAATTCATTTAAAGGGGTATCATATTTCAAATCTGTGAGGCTTAAAAAATAATTAAAAATTTCAGTTTGGATAGTTTGTGTTGCTGTACAGAACACAAATTTGAATCTTGGACTGCTCTAAATTCGAGGAATCATTGAAGACATTAAAAACTTTAATACATTGTTCAGTAAAGTTTTTTTTTTTTCTTTATACTATTGGAAGAAACTTGCTATGATATAATTAATTTTTAAATATATAAATATAAATTATTATATGTAATCAATAAATTAATGTTTAGCTAAGGTCCATTTTGATGGTTATTGGATTTTAATGAAGATGGAATAAACATATAGATACTTATTATTCCAGAGGCTTATGGATTACAACTTGGCTATCATAAAGGGTTAAAGAATAAATTAGCTTATATTTAGCTTATTGATCTTATATAATGTAAAGGTTCATTGAGTATGACTTTTCTGAAGATTATCAGCTGATAATTCAACTTATTCTCTCATAGAGTTTTGAACAGTGAAAGTAATTTTTATATTATACCTTCAATATTGGGTTGGTCGTGTGGCTTTATAAAATTCATAATTGTAGATGTCATGCATTCCAGAGTTTTATAATTTATTTCTAGTCACTTTATTATTGTTTCTTTATGAACTGTTTTATTAAATAAATACATACTCTTATCATCCACAATCAATGTTTTTTCTTAAATAGCACAATTATATCTGTTATTAACTATTTTGGTTATGTTAGAGTTTATTGTTTCAACTGTTATAGAGTGTACTGATGTATATTTTAACTAAAAAATAAAGTTATTATATATATATATATATATATATATATATATATATATATATATATATATATATATATATATTTTAATTACTGGTTAAGAATTTTTGATTTTTTTTTTCAAACCTCAATGCACCACAGGAATTAATAATAACAATTTCATGAATGTTTTTCTTTCATTAACCATATTAATGGCTAATAAAAAAATTGCAAAAAAAGAAGAAAAAGAAAATTCTAATTGTAAATACATGATATCTGATGGAATATCACAAAAGAAGAAGAAGAAAATTCTAGTTGTAAATAATTGACATCTGATGAAATAATTGTATTTCTATTTTTATTAAAGACAATTTTTTTTTTTTTTTTTCTAATAAAGTTAACCTGCAATTTTTGTAGATAAGTACAATTTTAAATTGAAATTAAGATAAATACATTTGAAATAGTATTATCTAATCTATTGAACTTTTAAAGTTAGGAGAAAAAAAATATACCTACTTAATGTTGCTTGAATGACCACCCTAAACCTTCAAGCTTAATCAGTTTTAACCCCATGAAATATACAAAAATTTCATGAAATCTCAGAAACAATGAAAAAGGTAATTCAGTATTTTTGTGTCAGAAATTAAGATTCAGGTTCTATCCTTGTAGCTCATGGTTAAATCCGATAGAAAATCTCTGATTGTTTATTTCGTTTAACACTACTTTATGCTGCTATGGCTAATCGGACGATGCTATGGTGGGAGTCCTAAATTTGGCTTATCCAGTTATAATTAGGATAGGGATCTTTAGCAAGTACCTGACATCGCATAGGCTCGGGACCCCCATTTTACGTCCCTTCCGAAGGACGCCATAGCAAAGGATTTTTTACTCAATTTAAAAAATCCTAAGGTTATCTGCCGGGCTGCGAACCCGCGATCTTGGGTTTAGTAGGTTGCTATGCTAACCACTACACGGGTGACCCCAGAAAATCTCTGAGATCAATGTTAATGGAAACATGGAACGTCATTTAGACTAGATGGGTATAAAGAAGGCTTTATAAACTCATTTCTTCAATTCACCTAGTAAAAATAGAGCCTTCCACCTAATGATAATCTGATGCAAGTTATTAAAAAATAAAATGAAATAGAAAAGTTGACGTATCTGTTTAAAAATTCTACGACAAATTTGTACTACAAAACCGAATTCCACATTTAACATAACTTGTTATCTGTACAGTCATAATTTAGTGCATCACCTATTGTAGATTAGTTTTACTACACCTGAAACCTTGACAGGTGTATGAATTACAACATACTAAAGTTTCATCTCAATTGAGTATATGCTATTGTAACTTAGGAATAATGAACAAACAAACATTTGTGATTATCATATATTGATTCATTTTTCAAATACTTTTTGTCTTGTTAGCAAGGCATATTGCTGAACAGTATGCATTGTATTAACAGATTTTTTAACATATATTTATTTTACATTGTATTGGTTATAACAGTGACAGTGACATAACATAATATTTAATCTTGTTTGTTGTCATTTATATTACTCAGATTTTCTAAATTTGCTGATCCAGAGAGCATTATCTTTTCTTGGCAAAACATGGTTGATAGGTTGTCATTATCTGGTTTTGTTGAAACTTTTTTTGATTCTTCTGTCAGTCTGAAAATGTTATGAGTATTGCAATCATTTGCTAAAGTTTCCCTCAATAAGTTGTGACTCTTTTGTTTTTCCCAGACTTTCATTTCTTGTGAGAATAATTGTGAATTCTGCTCATATGGTGAACCATGTGAATTCTTCCACATATTCTGGGTTGTAATTGGGCATGTTGTAATTTCTTTTGCAGCTGTATTAAATGCTGCTTTGTTATCTGTATTGAAATTAAAATCAGATGTTTTGAGATTGGATGTACTCTTTTCTTTAAATTCTGCTATGTTTTTGAATTTTATTTCATGGTTACTAGGCTTATTTGTGAATTGGTTTGTATTTTTATTAATATTTTCAGTCTGGTTCCTCTGAGATGTAGAGTTGAATAGCATATTGTACTTACTTGGAGCATTATGAACATTATTATTAAGGTCTTTATTCATATTTAGAATAGGTTTACGTTTTAAATAAGTATTATTATTATTAATATTTTCATGTCTGTTTGCTCCCATTAAAAAATTATTTCCCTCATTATTTGGCCAGGAATTATAGCTCTGTTTATTTTTATTGTCAGGATATTCCCATAAATTGACAGGGTAACTCATCTTTTTTATACCATTCTCATCATTGGTTGATTGGTATTTACTCAGGTCAGGTAAAGAGTCATATTCTTCGCCAGTTCTTTCCCCATAGGAATCAGAAGTATGGCTGTCCCAATCATTTGCGTGATTGGGTGCCTGCTTACCAATCTTGTTCAGACCTCTTACCTTGATTAAGTCATATATAGTTGTAATATGGGTGTTAGAATCATTAAGACATGTTGTTGAGTGAAATTTATTTATTCCAGACTTATTTATTCTACCAGCCGGTATTGTAGAAAGTAAATGAAATCCTCGTTTTGTTGTATTTTCTTCACAAGGCATTTTGTAAGGTCGTTCTTTTTTTTTTATCAGAGGTCTTGGTTTATTACACATGGAGTATGGTTTCTGTTTACTTTTAAAGTATGGATTTTGTGGTTCCCCTTCATCTGGAAATACTTTTCTTTGTGGTCCCCGACATCTTCCTGCTGGCCTTACTTTACAGTCAAGGAAAGACTTAGGTGTAGGATTCTTTTCTTCTTCTGCTGCAGCCTTAATTCCTGGACATCCTGCACAAATAGTATTATTTTTATCATTTTTATTTTTTTTATCTTTTTTTTTAGCTCGTTTGACATTTATTGTGGCTTGTGTCATGAATGTAGCTTGTGATGTTAATAATGTTGAATTTTTTTTCTTTTTTAAAAGAGATAGCTTTGATTGTTGATTGGGAGCTTTGACAGGTGACACTGGTTTTCTTCCTAAGCCTTTTTCTTTTATTTTTTTGGTGTTTTTTTGATCTGCTAATTTTGATAATTCTTTGGCTAAAGTGGTTGTAGTTTCTTCTTTTTCTTTTGGAGGAAGTCTATAGATCAAATTTTTTCTTGTTGTTTCAGCGAGTTTGCTTAGTTCTGGATCTATTTCTTGAGAATGTTGATTATAATACAAGTCTTCAGGACGATAGGCTGGAGGAGGTGCATGTAATCCATCTCTTAGCCTTCCAGAAAGGGGTTTCAATAACATATAATTTAGCCCTACTCCACTTTTGGAAGGCTGACAGGTATAATCACTATGTAATTTATGTGTTATTTCCATTTCTTCAAATTTTGGTTCAGTTTTGAAAGACTCAGTCTGCTGTCGACCTCCTTCATTTGTTTCACTATTTTTCATCTGAGCTTGAGAAGTTGAGTGGAATAACTGTTTTCGTGTTTGCAATCTACTAGTTTCTTGTTTTTTGTAGGCATCTGTGTGAAATTTTTTTTCTCCTGCCCCATCATCTCCATATTTATATGGTTTTAATAATGTAGTTCTTCCACAAACACCCTTTTTAACTTCAACATTGATTTCTTTTGATTGATGCATTTTTTTACTTTTATCATTACATACAAGAGCAGGCATGTCAGATACTGTACCTTTTGTTGGGGTAACTTCTGAACATTTTACTTCTTTAAATTGTGATAAATATCCACAAGATAATCGAAGATTTTTACTTCCTTCTGGTAGCTGTTCAACACAAACACCTTTAAATTTGAAGGTGCTTGTTGTTTCTTTCATTTCATCACATAAGCTGATACCACTGAATGCCTTTTTATAAGCATAATCATCTAAATTTAGTGTCTTCTTTGGCGGTGTTGATAACGCTTCTTTAACTGCAACAACACAGGTAACTCCAGTTGTGGCTTGTGGGACACAAGGTTGGGGATCTGTTTTACATGGTTGTATTGGTGGTAAACAGGAAGGTATAACATATATTTCAGCTTGACCATGCCATTCTTTTGGTGGAGGGCAACAGTTATTTTTTGCGGAATCATCTGTGCATTGTGTTGAGGAAATACAACATTTTCTTCTTTGAGCCTGCAGCTTTCTGCATCTAAGGAGGGGTGGTTTTTTGACTTTATCAGGTAGCAGAAAGCTCCAATACTCTTTCCATGACATTGATATTTTTTTTTTTTCGCATGCTTTGTGATCAGCAGGAATAAAAACTTTTCTAAATCTGGGAAAAAAGGAAGGCTTAGGACATGCTTTGTTAATATTTATGTCTTTGCATCTCATCAAATCAGGTTTTGTTTTAACAGACCATTGCCAACATAACTCTGGTGGCTCTTTGTGAGTATATGGATTGTAATATCTGCATGTACCCTGCACCTGAAATCAATAGCAAATATTTATATTTATAATTCAATAGCATAACAAAAGAATTTTATTTAAAATGTATTGTATAAAATCTTAACATCAATAGACCTTCAAGGATAACTCCTGGATTTTGAATAAACTTTTAAATATTAATTTTATAAAGAGAAATATATAGTGTGCAATGAATTTTTAATGATTGATGTTTCCATTACATATTAATATTGTAATCAAAACTTTAAATTAAATCAGAGTAGAAAAAATATTTCAAAGTTCCAATTATTTTTTCTGTCTATTTCAGGTAAAACTAGTTTTTATTTTGTCAAATAAAATAAAGAAAATATAGAGAAATCAGACAAGAATTTAATTAATATAGTTAAAGGAACTTAAAATAATGAATAATATAATTAATGTCCAAAAAGTTTATTAATTATGTTTATTTATGCTCAACTGTAAAAAATACATACATCAAGTAAATTTGTAGAAAAACAATTACAATAACATGTAATACTGTACATGTATGACATGTATATAATCAAAACAAATCTACCCACAAATCCATTTCTTCAATAATTTTTGTTAACCTTAGAAGATTTCTAGACCATTTTCTTTTTAAACGCCCCGAAGGTTTATTGGGAACCGATAAGGAAGTAAGTTAGGAGACAAGTAGATTCGAGTGGGTATGGAGCTCATAGTGGAAGGTTAGGTATCTGGTTTAGGCCAATTCAGCAATCTATGAAACATTTAGGTCATTATGATTATAATGAGGAGCTTTATGTCAACTCAGTATATCCAAAGAGTTGTAATTACTGCCATATAAATAAATATTTTTTGATAAATTGAAAGCTTAGAACTTTTGTCAAGATGGAGTTCAAGGTAGCGGACAGTTATAGGATTCTAGATCTTTCTTCCAATTTGGTACCAGCTGCTCTGCCTTTTTCCTAAATAATCATTCCTTCTATATCTACTCTTCTTTAAATGACTATTAATTCAATTTAACTAAACTCTTTTCAGGAACTCACATAATGTTGATATCTTTCGACAGTTATTATGCACCATTGGAATATGTCAATGCTCCTGCCATATACTGTTTTGAGCACAAACCAGAAATCCATGCTTTCATAATAAACTCCGATTTCACTCAAACTCACTAGTTTTTCAACTTGCCTCACTCTTAATTCCTGATAATCGTCTGAGGTTTCTGAAAAGAAGATGGTCCCTTAGGACCTTTATATAAAATTTATATTGCACTGCTAACAATGGGTATTTGAATTAAAAGTCGAAATGTGATAATATATATTATCCTTCACTTTAAATTTGATTTATTTCTTTACTGTTGCAATTTAAATAAATGAAGAAGTCTTTTCAAAATTGACATAGTCAAAAATGATGGTGGTGATGGACAGATTAGAATCAATGAAATACGCATTCTTGCTCTTGAGATTATATAACTTGTTAGAAAAGATTCCTGAAAATAAGCCACCAGGAAATGGAGTGATCACTTATGATAACACGTTAGGGGTGGCCAACTTCTGTCTACCAGATATTAATTTAATGATATAGCAAACAATGTGCCATAAAAACATGGATTTCGCAACACTACCCGGTTTTTAGCGTGGTGGCATGATTTTTATTCGGGATTTAATAAAAATTCGTAAATAGGATATGATATAAAATTTAACCAGCTTTAAGGGGAAAGAAAGATATTTGGGATCGGACAAATATTTTCAGATTTATAGCAAGAAATCTGTCGAAAAAACGAAGATTTCACAACAGACGGGGTTCACAGCGTGCTGGCATGGGTGTTTTAAGGGACTTGATCAAAATTTTATAAATGGGTTCTGATAGTAAATTTAACTATTTTTCCGATCCAGAATATCTTTTTTTTAATCTCAAAGCTGGTTAAATTTACTATCAGAACCCATTTATAAATTTTTGATCAAGCCCCTTAAAACACCCATGCAGGCCCGGGTTTAGAGTGAATAGCGCCCTGGGCTGCAAGCAGCTTTGGGACCCACCCCCCACCTCCCTGCTGAGGGGTCTGGGGGAATGGAATAGCAAAAGCAAATTTCATTAAAAAAATATTGCAAATTTTATCCTATTTAATTTTGTATTCAGTTAATTTTGAACAGAGATTATTGTTTTTGAGTTATTTTAGAAAAAGTGGAAAAGCATATTTCCCGTTAGAAATTTTGTTGGCAAACATCCGATTCCTGTTCAACACCCTAAAAAACCATATAGTACCAAAAATCAAAAGTACATCAAAGCTTTCCTTTTTAAGACACAAGCTGCCTGGAATACTAAGCGACAGAGTAACAGCTGTTACAAATTTTATCCTCGCTAATTTTGAATAGAACCTAGTTTTTTTTGGGGAAAAATATTTTTCCCGTTAAAAAGTTTGTTGGAAAACATCAGATTTGTGTTTTTGTGTTAAAAAACCAAAAATAAAAACTTTCCCTATTAGGCCCTTTTCAACACAAGCTGCCTGGTCTATAGACCCTACCAACAATTTTGTATTTCTAGCTCTTACTGCCTTTCTGCACACAGCACGAGCAACGTTCTTATTAGTAGCTATGTAGCCCATATGCGGCCACATCTTCCATATATTTTATTGGTAATTCGGGATCGTTCTGCCGGTCCTTTTCTCTTGGTGGCGTTAATTTTACCCTCTGCCTTCCAGGTTTCAAGCATTCTGCAGAAATGTCCTAACCATCTTTAATATCGAAGCTATACTTATGGCTATATTGGACCCTATTAACAATTTCTTGATCTATATACGTTCTTCCCTGCTCTTTATTGTTGGGATTCGACTCACTCTTAGCCGATCCTATTATAGTATAAGTCCAATTCTTCGAGAAGGTCCTTGTATTACAGGAGCTGGCTTAGTGACAAGTGCTTGTTCCAGCTATGCAAAGTCACCCAATTCACTAATTAAGCGCAAAAAAATTCTTATTTTGAAAGTGTAATTTTAAGATTAAATTACTTAAATTTATTTAATGTCGGAAAAGCTAGGAGACTAATTATAGATGTTACATAAGGAAAAACAGTAATTTCTGTTTACAACATAAGAGTACATACGGAACATGGCAAACCGTATAATAATCCCCTTTTATCTCTTGATTTACTCCCACAGCACTTCAGATCTGTCCATGATGTCGCTCAGAGTGAATTGTTGTAAATGAGTTTTTAATATAAAATAATCTGGTCTAAAACTCGTTTCTATCCTTAACTAATTTTTTAAAAACATAAATCGACTAACATGGAAATTACAGCAGTAAATTATATTAAAAAAAAAATAACATTTGGTCGGTCGTCTGTGGTGAAATTTTATTTGATAAATATTTATTCTACTCCTAATTTACTTCTATTTTTTTTCTTTAATTTTTTAATCCACTCCTGTCATTTGGCAAGTGACAACAAGCAGATGTGATAATTGTAGTATACAAGATTGGCATGTCAGGCATGAGGGAGGACAGCACCCAGCGGTACTTACTCGTAACATGGAACATGATATTTAATCAGTTTTAACGGAGTAGATCCCTCAACCAACTCCTTTTTAGTCTCCTTTGGGTATTATCTGGCAAGCTTCTGGAGGTCATACTTTGTATTGATATGTCCGTGAAGTTTGTCGTGGAGTCTTTTGTATAAAGTCTGGATGTGATCTTGTACCATGGGTATATGTAAAGTTTTTTATTGACATATCAGGGTGATTGTGTAATGAGTCTTAAAGTTTTTGACTGGAGTCTGTATTTTTTGGATGTGTGTTTTTTTAGCTGTTCCGGAAATTTGTGAGGCGTACGTCCATAGAGGTTTTAATAAGTTAGTATATGTATTTAGTCTTTGCGTAATTTTCAATTTAGATCGTTTATGTAGAATTGGATATAAAAGTCTGTCCGTTGTTTGAGGTTTAGGCTTTCTGTTTCACATGTGGGCCTCTTGTCATCCTTGCGCCGAACATTAGGCCTAAGTATTGAACAGTGTCAGTCTGTTTAATTGGAACATTGTTAATGTAAACGATGGGGCAGGTATTATGTCGAAGTGCAAAAGTATTATGTGATGTGCTGTGATTTTTCTTTATTGAGTTTATTTCCATTTGTTGAACCAGTCTTGTAATTGTTGTAAATAGTGTTGGAGAGTCAGTGAAGCCTGATTAATGTCTGAGCGTCTATTCAGAATGGCAGTATCATCTGCGTATGTTGCTATTATCGTGTTAGGGTAAGTGGGTATGTCGTGTGTGTAAAAAATGTATAGCAGAGGCGCAAGAATCGATCCCTGCGGTTCCGCCAGCCCTAATAGGCCGTACAGAAGAGGTAGGTAAGATACTCGTCTTGTTGAACAGAGAAAAATCTGTCTGAAAGGAAAGAGGGAAGGATAAGATAATAAGAGGAAGGGATGATTTAAGTTTAAATTAAAGTCCATTGTGCCAAACTCTGTCGAATGCTTGAGCTACATCCAGGAATACCCCAGTAGCGTATAATTTTTTCTCCAATGCAACTGAAATGTAGTCTGTGACTCTGTGAAGCTGGTGTATGGTTGAGTGTAGTGAACGAAATCCAAACTAGTGTTCAGGTAGTATGTCTTTGTTCGTTAGTATGTCTAGAATTCGTCTATACAGTAATTTTTCAAAACTTTTTGAGCAAATTGGAAGTAAACTGATGGGTCTGTACGAAGAAGGAGAGTTGGCGTCTTTGTTTGGTTTTCTAGGATTTTTGAATTTCTAGGATTACTTCAGATGGTTTAAAGGTTGGTGGAGGTAGCGTTAGTGGTAAGGGGTTGTCAAGTGAACCTTGTACGTTAATTTTGTGTTCATTGTCAGTGAGGTATGAAAACAGTCGATAGATGATCATCAAAGAGTTATCGCTTTCCGACTCGGCACATCTTTTCGGAGTGGCTCTGACACCACACGATGCTTTAAAAGCTTTTTTGCTTGCCTCCATAAGCTTCCATCGTCAGCATTGAGATTTGTTAAGAATGTATCATAGTTGGTCTGTTTGAATTTTTGGATATGTCGTTTTAATTCATTATTTATTCGGTTGTATGTAGTCTGTTAGTATGCCATAATTTACGCGCTCTTCTCTTGATTCTGATCAAATCCCTTATATACTGTGGATAGTTTGGCTGGTAACTTTTCTTTGTTTTGGGAACTGATGAGGACCACGCAGATTCCTGAATGCATTTTGTGAAAACGTCAACAGCGTCCTCTATTTCTTTTCCTGTTTTTAATGAAAGTGGAACTTAGAGTTTTTCATTTAAAATTGTTTCGTAGCAGTCCCAATCAATGTTTCTTTGGATGAGTGTGGGGCGTTCTTCTTTCATACATGGCTCTTCAAACAAGATCAGTTGAATAAGGGAATGATCAGAACAAAGGTCAGAACTAGTTCTGACTGTGAAGGTAGGAACTGTAGTCCTTTAGTGACAACGTAGTCTAGTAAGTCTGGTGCCTTACGTCTCGATGTAGGCCAGTATGTCGGAGAATTTGGAGTTATAGTGTTTAAAGAAGCTTATGGAGAGCAGAATGTAGGTTTCTACCTATTGGAGTAGTTTACCGTGACCCCCATAATTTTTTTGCATTATAGTCACTTCCTGTTAAGAAACATCTTCCAAGCTTTTTAAAAAAGCTACAAAACATGTCAGGGGTCAACGCATACCTAGGAGGACAGTACACCGCTGCTAATGTTAGTGTTTTTGTGCTGTGTAAAGAGTTATGACTGTGGTTTGGTTGTCTGGTGTAATTGGTATAAGTTTAGAGTGGTGTTTGAGACATGTTTTGATGATGATAGCAGTCCCACTGTGCGATGTATTGTCTGTGTGATCGGTCCTGTATATAGTATAGTCCGGTATGCTTATTTTATGACGTGAAGTGAGGTGGGCGTCTGTAATTAAAACGACGTCGGTACGTTTCACGTACGTCTCAAGTTTTGTTTTATGTTGAAGAAGTTCGTTAGTATTCCAAAGATGGATGGACAAGGAATCCACAGTTAAATAATTACGGGGTATTATATAATGCATATAATATACATGAAGTATTATATAATGCGTTTTCTGTAATCCAAGGTTTTTCTTTGGAAACTTGTTCTGGGTAGTTAGAAAGTAAACATACTAAAAGTCCTGGAGTTTTCGGGACTGGGAACAGGAAGGGGGGGCGGAAGGTCCCCTTTTTAACATGACTACTTACTAAATTAAAATTATCTAAATTCTCTACAACCTTTATTCTATACACATTTTTCATATTCTGTACCGTTTCCGAGATATACGCTTGGCAAATGTAAAGAACTTTTAGTATGTTTATTTTACCAAGAAAAGTTAAAGTGTATGTAACTTTTGGCCGAAACGAAACTGAATATAACAGGGAAACGCTCATTTGCTCATGTGGCCCACAGTTTATCATATTTTGGACTGTTTCCAAAACTACCCAAAAATGCAAAATCTTTGTTGACAAAGATGATGATTTTTTAAAATATTGCCCCACTCAAATAACTCCAATCGAGATACATTGGGAATGAAAATAAATGCGAACTTGAGTAAACGACATTGTTTAGGTATAACGAAAACTACCGATTGTCATAATACCCCAATGTAGCCTGGACGCAGTAAAATAAAATATATTACCCTCCCCCAGAAACAATTAAATTCTTTGAAATATCAGGTGAACTTGCTTTGTAAAATATCCTAGATTTAACAGTTTTACTGAATAACCCCCTTTCCTCCCCCCTCCCCCCCAAAAAAGACACACGTTTGTGTAGAGCAAGACAGGGAAAGATAGGTAACGATTTAAGATAGTCACTAGGTGTACTGGTGGACAAACTAAAAGCTGGGCTCCACTAATGATGTCAATTCTGCCAGAATTTTCAGAACATTATGGGATTGATTAAAAATTTCCTAGCAAGGTGTTTTGTAATTTTGATCACATGATCAAGTGGGTTAAAGTTAGATACCGAACAATTTGCTCAAGAAACAGCAGCGTTTTTTGTAAATTCAATTTTACCGATTCAGTCGTTTGGTGAAGAAGCACAGGAAGCGCTAAATTGCAATTTTAAATATGTAAGGCAGCGTCACACTAGAAAACATTCAAAGCTCTCCACACTTTAGAAGATCTACGTCACCATTAAATACTATTTTCTGACCCATATATCTCACGAGTAATAGAAAAAATCACCGTGATCCATCAATAAATTCCTCTCATCTGAAGTTTTGGTGCTATGACATGAACCTAATCTTAAGAATTTTTTTATCCCCAAAGAAAATAATTAATTATTTAAATTTTGGTAAAAAATTATTTCGACTTATATTATTAGTGTGTTTCGGTGCTAGATATGTATAGATGTGACATTGACATCATTAGAGTTTCTGGTTTCTCAAACATACGATAACCTTAACTTATTTACTAATATCAATTTGCAAATGGTCGTAATCGATTAAGCAAGTTAATAAACATGAGGTCACGCTCTCATTTTCGATTCAAAAAGTTTCTGAACTTTTTCGTGCTAATACTGAAAATTGGAGCTCTGTGCGCTGGTGAATATAAACAAACTCATTAGTAGCAAGAAACCTGTTCAGAAATGGAGCATGGTTACCAGGCTGTGTTGAAAAAAGTATTTAAATATTACTCATTATTATTTTAAGTTTTTAATTGAAAAAAACAAAAACAAAAAAACAGTGTGGCCCACCAAGATACCACTTACTGCCTACTACCTAAGGTACTCCTACTATCAAGATGCTCCTAATTCATCCCAACTGTTAACAAAGCTGGTGACTGAAGATCAAAAGAGGTAAAAATGTTTTATGAGAACGAAATTCGACGAATTTTACGTTTTATTACAGAACGTTTCCCCCGAGGTACCACAAACAGTTATGGTAAACCTAATATGAACCTAATATGAGAGGAGCAATACCCACAAAGATAAAATTAGAAGTAACTTTAATTCCTAAATGAATTGAATGGTGGTTTTAGAATTCCGCTTTTCTGACAATATAACAGTGGAGGGATGTTGAATTTGAAACGAACTAGATGTTTTCTTTCAACCACAGTTGTCACAAAATAATTGCTGGGCTGTATACACGAGGTGACAAATGACTGTTGCGTTGTAATAGTGGGAGAGCTCACTTGTCGCTTAGCAAATAGAATCGCTTTCTATTTACTTGCACTTGCCGCGTTTACTAATACTTGTCGCTAATCATCTTATTTACTCGTGTATAAGTGAAAAGTAATAAAAATAATTAGTAAGGTCGTGTAACTAGGCACTATTCACTTGCCACGTTCACAAGTACTTAGTACTAATCATGCTTACACGTATGTACAAGTGTGTAAGTGGCAAGTAATCCCAGGTACTAGGCTCGAGCTAACTAGGCTTAAAAGAAAGGTGTGAGGAAAGTGCTTAATAAAATATGTTTGCGCCCTCTCTACCTCTGACAACTCCATCTGGAATGTACCCCAAAAAATCCTTAAATATCACTATATATCCCACCCTATCCGACGTGAAGATGGATCCTGGGCTGCCTCAGATGAAAACAGAACAGAAGAATTTGTCAAGCACCTCTCCAGGTAATTTATTCACCATCCCGAACAAATCCCCTCTCGCACAACTAAAGTTCATCTATTCCTCTCTCCTTACCTCCTAAAGCTGTTAACCCCTCTGAGGTCAAATTCCTTTTTAAAAAAGTTGAAAATCAGCAAATCACCTAGATATGATCTGATAACCACCCAGATCCACCGACAACTCCCTCAAAAAGCGATCGTATTCCTTACTTAGATACACAATTGTATCCTCCGCACAACCCACTGATATGGAAACACTTTATCATCATTCTTTTCCCTAAACCAGTCAAACCTCCCAACAAAACCTTATCATACAGACCTGTAAGTCTCCTTCCCATCCTTTCAAAAATATTTGAAAAAATCCTTTTAAAACGCATCCTACCTATACTCGAATCCCAAAGCATCCTTTCCCTCCAATTTGGATTTCGGACTGGTCACTCCACTGTTCAACAAGGCTTTCGTGTTGTTGATCATATATCCCCTGCCCTTGAAAACAAGCAGTATAGCATTAGTGCATTTCTGGATGTAGCGCAAGCTTTCGACCGGGTGTGGCACCAAGGCTTGCTCTTCTAGCTCAAGACCTATTTACTCCAATACCTATACCTAGTCCTACAATCCTATCTCTCAAATCGCTCCTTTCGAGTCCGCTGTGGCTCAGAGTTCTCCAACTGTTATCCTAATGATTCCGGTGTGCCACAAGGTAGTGTCCTAGGTCCTGTCCTCTATAATCTCTTCACTGCCGATATACCAACCAACCCTAATACCTTTTTAGCCACATTTGCAGATGATACTGTCATCCTATCATCCCGTCCAGATCCTAAACTTGCTTCCCTCAAACTGCAAACATATCTTCTACAAAGTGACGCTTGGTGCAACAAGTGGAGGATAAAAGTTTATGAAGCTAAATGCAGTCATATAACCCTCACATTTCGCCGGAAATCCTGTCCACCCTCCCTTTCAATAATATTCCTATACCTACGTTTATCCGACACAGTATGTTACCTTGGCTTTCAACTTCACAAAAGACTTGACTTGGAACCTTCACACTAGACTCAAAAGACAAGAACTCAATAGGAGATTCAGCCAACTTTACAGACCACTGGGAAAGAATTCTCATATTTCAGTTGATAACAAACTCCTCATATGCAAAACAATTTTAAAACCTATTTGGATCTATGGGCTTGAACTGTGGGGGATATCAAGACAATCCAATATCAAACGCATTCAAACTTTCCAATCCAAAGTCCTCGGAACAATTGTCAATGCTACTAATTATATATACTAATTATATTATAGGGTTTTACTAATAAAACCCTATACCTAGACCCCTAACGATAATACCTTTTGTCTTTGATCTCATTCCTTCAAATTTCTCGAAATTTCTTCAAAATCTACCTAATCATCCCAATCCTCTGGCTCAATCCAGTCACAACCATCCTTATAACCTTCCCAGAAGATTGAATCGGCAGTGACCCGGAGACCTTATGTAATGTAAAGTTATATTGGAGTCGTGGTAATGACCACCTTCTTTACTCAAGTCCTGATCATCTGTCGCTATAGCGCTCCCACTCAGCCCCCACTGGATACTAACAGTGATGCTGCTGAGAGAGCAGCGCTGGGATCTGGGATCTCTATGGGTCTGGCCTTGACTCCCAATAAGTAGGGAATAGACTCGACTCGGGGTTCCCCGTGCTGAGTGTGTCTGTATTGCATATAAAGTATGATTATGTCATAATTTTTATATTTTAATTTTATTTTATTTTTGATAGCTGTAAATAATTATTAGTTTTATTTTTATGAAGATTATTTGTTTTATTTTGTTATCATTATTAGTTGTGTGTGTATGTGTATTTGTATATATGGTATGAATGAATACATTTATCTTTCTACCTGTTATTCTTTACTGAGGCAGATTGTACGTCTGTGTCAATAAAAAGATTATTTGTATTGAAAATAAAAATTGAGGAGTAGTCTTCAAAACTGAAAATGTCCACTTCATAAAAATTGCAAAAACCTGCACCAGTCCTCCCTCTTCTGCTGAATCCAAAACAATTATATTATTTAAATCCTTTAAAAATGTCTACTAACGAAAACAAAGTGTAGTAGTGTAAGCTGCTCACAAGGATGTATTAGAAAATAAAATTAAAAAATTCGATCGAAAGTGGAGTTATTCTATTTTGAAAGACAACTCCTCATTTATTCAGGTTGCCAATTTTTTTTCATTATTAATTAATTGAACAAATCATTTCCACTATTTCTGTAGTGCCAACAAATTCACACAAATGCAAATCTTTCAAATCGTTGTCTTTAACTGTGGTGAGATCCACGAATTTTTTTTCTTCTTCTTTGAACGGATTTTTCTTCGCTATCGAAGTTTCCTTCAATCAAGATCTTCCCTCAGCCGGTTCCTCCATTCCTCTCTATCCATTGCTGGAATTTTTTTTAATGATTCATATAATGCTAGTTTAGAATTCACGTCAGATGTGATTAACATTAGAATACATTCTTTCACTTTGATCAATGCTCTGTTTTACTGAAAAAAACAAAATAGTTTTTTCTTTCGTATCTCACTTCAGCAGCTAAATCAAATATACTTATGTTTCCCTATGGGATCAAAAAAGTGAAATTTTACCAAGTGTCAAGGAACGACAAACTAGGGCGGAACAAAGTACACAGAAACATGGATAAAAACAGAACAGAAGAAGTCAATGCTAGATATTTAGGGTCCATATTCTCAAAAAGAGCCAGTTGGCAACCTGTTAGGTAAACCGTCATTCCTTCCTTCGTTGTAGCATATAAGAACATTAAGCTCTAATAAACAAAGAATTAAATAATAGATTCACTCCATGCAATGAAGTCTTTCTTGCGTTCTTTGACATTTTAAGAATGGTTTTTAAGGTATCCTCTTAGAACCATCAGTGATGGTATCCGTTCTTGATTACTCACTGATTCAAGCCAGTAAAAAAATTGGATATTTTAATGGAAGAAGTTGAATTGACATGAAGAAAAGCCTTCATATAAATTTTAAACTGAGATGGAACTGAACCCATGGTATATTCAAGATATTTTGTACTCCCGAGTTCTCAATACAAATAAGGCATCTTTTAGGGTTAATAACTGATCCTATTTGAAGAAGGAAAACAAGAATAATAGCTTGAGGAAGATATGATTATCACCTATTCTAAAAGATACCACTTATGATTGAAAAAGATACACCAATACCTATTTCATAAGATTCACAGAATAATATTAGAGAGGCCAACACAGTTAAGAACCTAACCTATTTCAAAGACTTCGTTTTTCCTGAAATTATTATTGAGTTAATAATTTGTTTTAAAGAAGGAGTAAATGTGGATTACTATTTGAGAAAACGCAAAAATGATTATTATAGCCTTAAATTACCTGTTTCAACTTGTCATGCTTTTATGAGTAAATTTCTTAAACTATCAAATGTTTTCAATCCGTCTAATGCTATTTCCAACTCCTGTCGAGAATGGTGTATAAGAAATACCGTAATACAAAAGAATAATTTTTCTCTTCAATTCTTATGTATTAGTAACTCTAAATCGAAACTTAATACAGTGTTATCATAACAAAATATTTAAATATTTCTAATAACTTTTATTGGATATTAATATATATTCAGTCTAGTTGCGGATATGAAGTCACTATTACTTACGAATTAATCAAAAAAATAGAAACATGTTCGTAATCTTAAAATAAATCTAAAACCATAGAGACAAGACGAACTTGGCATATTACCAGGGTTCAAACCTTGCGTCAACCGGGGGGGGGGGGGGGGGGAATTCCCGGGGCCTGGGCTCTTGGGAGCCCGAGCTAAGGTGACTACTTTTGGGAGTGGGTGGTTTAAAGGACCTGCATTTGCCCCGGGGCCCGGTTTGGCTCTCGGCGGCTCTGGTCATCATCATCTTGAGCTCTACAATCCATTAATGGATCGTGGATGCCTCCAAAGTCACCTTCCACTTTAATATATATCTCAGGCTGTTGTCCACCAGTTCCCGATTCACAGAGTTCTGGCAAGGCACCCACTGCGTATATCTAATCTCTACTTCGGTCTTAAAAGTCGAGAACATTGAATGATATGGAATACAATGAGGTAAAAACCTTTTGCAAAGAAGCTGACTGGGTAGGTGATGGAATACACGAATTGATATTTACTAAATGGTTCTCTTTCCACTTTATCCATGTTTTCCACCACACTAGAAATCTTCTTCTAAGATAAACTCCGTCTTCCTAATATATCAGTTATTCAAGATTAGTACTCGGAATTAGCCTACACTAAAACTTTATTTTCATTCAGCTTTATTAAATAAACCTAGAGTCATTTTAAACCAAATGAAAAAAAAAAATTTAAGTAGTAAAATATTACGAGGACTTACGCTGGATAAACATCGTAACGCAATGCGTCCTCGTCTTAAAGGCAGCATTGTCTCTTATAGTAATAATAACATCGAAAACAATTTGGATAATCTAACTTGCTTGCTTATGGTGACAGTGTAATGTATAGTGACTTTTTAAAACTAGATACATATGGGTGGATGACACATGGTTTTCGTATATGTACAGCAGACATTTTGAAAACTAACTATTTATTTAATATTTATATCACAATAATAATAATAATAGTCCAAATATACTAAAATAATATAATAGTCATCTATTGTGTTTTATGTTGCTTCGATTTACAATCAGTAACAAGACTGCACCCAAATGGGCCTGGACGGAGGGGGAGGAGTAAATCCAATTGTTCCTAAATGTGTGGTAATCAAATGATACTACTTGTTGAGAAGAACTCATTCTAAGAGAGCTTAAAATTACGTTCTAATAGATGTCACAAAACTGTTATTAATACAGCTTGTTTTTCAGTAATTCCATTGGTAATTCATACAACGAAATGGGCCTATTGAAGTATATGACAGCAGTCGACTTTCTCCGAGAGAAAAAAATAAAAATAACTGCTCGTTGATTCGTAACTTTTTTTTCAACTTGATAACTTATAAATTCGCTAAGTAGCTTCTGCATAAATCCAACAGACAGAGCTAGTGTAGTTGTTACATTTATGCACCCTCTTCTACGGTTAATATAGTATATTATATTTTCGACTGGTGCTCCTCACAGTCATATTTAAAAATTCAAGCTACTGTGTTGGAATTGATCATAATTTTATTATTTCTAGAACGCCAGGTATTTTATCAATATTCCTAACCTTAGAAAAGCGTTGCCTGGATACTAGTTATCTTATTGTTTTGCTAAATTAACGGTTTGTTAAAGTTAAATGATCGAATTTGATATGATATCTCATTCTGTGTTGGATAACTTATGTTGTTTGTCGTTTATTACATGGTGAGCTTATGATTATTTTTATTTTGGTTTTTCATTTAAATGATTCAATGAGTGAGGAACATGGCCGCTACTGCTATGCAGCCAACTGAAACAGCTCCGTGTTTGCTCTAGTGATATTATTAGTATTAGCTCAGGTGATATTAGTAGTATCAGTTCGAGACTGTGTATATGTTGTGTGTATACATAATTAAACAACTTGTCAAGTTTTCTGGCTAGTTGAGTCTCGACAAACCCTATTTTTGATTTATTGGTATTTTGACTTTTGTTTGTGGCTAAAATAAAGTAAATAATATGACAAATCAACTAGTGAAATGTATGTGCTCCGGTTTGCTTACTTTCAAAATTTTAATAAGTTTCATATCGCAGGTTTTCAGATAGATGCTACGCAGTTCATGTAGTGAACAATTATTCTCATAAAAACTTTTCTATTTCTAGTCACACTATGAGGTGTTCAAGTTAAGGTATCCGATGTCAAGTACTTAAGAATAAAATCTTAGGGATGAAATTTGAAAATAAAAAAAATCTTTGAATTTGAGGTGTTCAAGTTAAGGAATCTAATGTCAAGTATTAATGATTAAAATTGAAAATAGTTCTTTAAATTTAAAAATAAAAAAATTCTTTGAATTTGATTAATTTAATTTTACGCAAAGGAATTGCAAAACTGCAATTGTAATATAACAGAAGATCTTGTAAAAATAAATGTGAAGGCAAAAGTGGAATTCCTCGGAGCAAAATTAAGATATTTATACTAAGATTTATAGGGAATTTAGTAGTTGGATGTTGATTTTGAACTATAAAAGTATATGGCTGTGTGGCAAACCTCGTTCCTGCCTCTCAACATTGTACATTTAAACTTTAGTTATTGTAAATTTTACCAATGCAAAACCTTCCTAGAATTATAAAAATTATTTATTTAGATGTCGGTACAGGTAGGTTCAGTTTGCCATTGTAAACTCTATTGTGTTATGGCGCTATACACAATCGGTCGATTTTCAAGCTTCACTGGGATCTACATATCGCACACCATATTTAAATTTTTTGAAATAATTTTCTTGATAGTGTAATAAGTAAATTTTATCATCGATTTCAAGCTCTTTTGTAACCTCTCATGTAGAATGGCACTCGCCACCTATCGGTCAATTTTCAAACTTCACTGTTGTCCACATATTATCTTTTTATTAAAAAAAAAAAGGTTTGCCACACAGCCATATTCTACCCCGTTTAGTATGCAGTATTACCCATTTTTTTTAACACTATGTCTGGGACACTGTATAACTTCATCATCCCCCATCGAGGCTTCGCCCTCTCTCATAAGTGAAGATCTTAGATAATTTTAACTAATAATTGTTTTTTGTTTTTTTTATGTTTATCGATAAAAATCTTGTATTAAAGTGAACAATTGAAAATTATATTTTTGATGATATTTTCACGCGTAGCAGTCATTATTAACTTGGTTAAATTTAGATTGATTAGGTGTTTGAAGATAACATAAAGCATAATCATACATCCAATTTTCAATTTTAATATACGAGTTGGTAATCCAGATGGACAGAGACTATTAAGAAACTGTTGCATATAATGGACTGCATTATCAGTGCTTACAACTAAAGGTTCAAAATTCATATTTTTACAGACAATATTAAACAGCTGAGGATCGACATTTTGATTTGTAATAATTTTCATTCGACAGAAATGATGTTATTGATTTGATCTGGTTGGATTTTAATTTCCAATAATAAAAGTATGTGATAGTGTGACAAAACCCGTTTCTGACACTCAAAATTGTACATTTAAATTTTTATTGTTGCTAAATCTAGAACTATGAAAATGATCTAGCTAAAATTTGGTATATTTCACTCCATATAGCTGTTTTCATAACAATTTAATTGAAAAAAAGTAAATTTTATTATCAATATCCAGCTCTATGTAACACTGTACCTTTTAACCTTTCATGTAGATGGCAATTGCCGCCATTTTTGAACTTCACTGTTAACCACTTATTCATTTTTCAATAAAGAATTAGATGAAACTCATTAGATTTTACTATTACTAAACCATCCTATAAAGATGATGTAGTCAAATTTGATAGGGATGGACCGTTCCAGGTGTAACGTTCCGAAGACAGGTCTTTCGTTTGGAACGGAACGAGAGTCATGATTTTCTCGTTCCAATTGGAACGAACGCACCGGACCGGTTCGTTTTATTAATTATATCTTATATAAAAAAAAAAAAAAAAAATTATATATAACATAATTTATTATTAAGATAATTAACTGTTATGGCAACGTTTATTATTTTAAGAAAACTACTACGTAACATTTTCTCTTAATACCTGGTAAAATTAGCGGTTGGTTTGGATAATCTTTTCCTTTTTGCCACTAATAATAATGCCTTTATTGTTAATATAAAAAACAAATTAAATTAAAAATAAAACAAGCATTTTGGACAATATTAAAAAAAAAAAAATTATCATTAATGATAATTAATTACTAAGAAATACATTAATTAAAAAAAAAAACTGAATAGACCAATAAAAATGAATTGCTAGGCTCAGCTTTGCCACCAGTAGCCTATACTGTAAAAAGGGTCTTTCAATAAGAGCGAAGATAAGACACTACAACACGGTTGTCAAGCCAGTAATTCTGTATGGACTGGAGACCGCTTCTCTGCCTAGCTTAAGGAAACTTTTGGGAGTAGAGAGGAAAATCTTGAGGAAAATTTATGGGCCAATAAAATTACCGGAAGGATATAGGCTGAGGCCTAAAGAGAATTATACAGAGAAATGGATGACCTGGAAACGGATTAGGTTAAGGAGGCTACGTTTCTACGGACATATGGTCAGGATGAACCAGAGCAGAATAAATAGGAAGATCTTTAGGAAAATGTGGGGGTATAAAGGGGTTGGGGGGTACATCGGGCAGATGAAGAAAGAACGGGGAAATCGGGGATTTCAAGTCAAGTTTCGATAGGGATAGATATAGGAAAAAACTAAGGGAAATAAAGGAGGTGAGGGGGAGAAGAGTATGGAGTGAGGAAGAAAGAAGAATACAGTCTGAGAGAATGAAGAAGAGGTGGGAGGAGAAGAAGAGGGAGGGATGTGTTGGGACAATTGGGAGGAAATGATATTCACGTGGTCTATAAGGCCGTTTCGTGTCAAAAACATAAAAAAAGAAAATAAAAAATAAAATTCCAGCACCTCTAATAATAATATCCACAGCAATAATTTCACCTCAATAAGTGTGGGTAACATTAAACATAAATACTATATTTATGATTTTTAGTATAAGACGTCCAATAACATGTTAAGTTATAAGAAAAAAGAAAAGTTATAAGAAAATATAAATTATTAAATGATATTAATAGAGTTAATAATAAAACTTAATTGATTATCCCTATTTATTAGAGAGTTCATTATTATTATTTTCTCAATAACTTCTACTTTTATAAATCGTTACCAATAAAATGTTTCTAACATTTAATATCTAGCACCCCACGCTTCTTTACTATAAATTCAATTATTTTATGAATAACTTAAGATTTACTTAAATTTTATGCAAAATTAATTAATCATAATTGATAGTCTGGTTTTCTATTGTCATAACACAAACTATTCACGAAATAAAAATTACTTTCTACTTTTTTGCTCGGTTTTTTATTTTATTAAAGCCAGCATTTTTTTAGTTTTTCTAAACTATAATTTGTTATCTTTATTTCTAGTCTTAGATAAAAGATTCCATTACATACAGGCTCAGTTAATAAGAGCATATTTCAAAATTGTTAAAATAAAATAACTTGGTTTCACAATTTAAAGATAAATAAATAATTTATCTACTAATTATGGCATTTCATAATAAGTAATATTACAAGTTATAACTTAAAAAGAAAAAAAAAATAAGACCTCTAATCGGGCAAATACAGTAGATTCCGTTTCAATAGAGTGAAGGCTGACAGCGGTGGAACGATCCAGGGACCTGTCTGTCTTCGTTCCAATTGGAACATTCCAGAGACCGGTCTGCCTTCGTTCCAATCGGAACGTTCCAGGGACCGGTCTGCCTTCGTTCCAATTGGAACGTTCTAGGGACAGGTCTGCCTTCGTTCCAATTGGAACGATCCAGGGACCGGTCTGCCTTCGTTCCACCACTGCTGGTCTTGCCCCTATTGGAGCGAACGAGCACAACCTCTGGATTAAGTTTAATTAATAATATTAATTAATTCATAATAAATTAAGTTTTATTAATTACTCTATTATTATTATTATTATTATTTTGTAATAATTTATATTTTCTTATAACTTTTCTTAATATGTTATTGGACGTCTTATACTAAAAATCATAAATATAGTATTTATGTTTAATGTTACCCACACTTATTGAGGTGAAATTATTGCTGTGGATATTATTATTAGATATAGGTACTGGAATTTTCAATTTATTTTTATTGGTCTATTCAGTTTTTTTTTTTTAAATAAATGTATTTAATTTATTTTTTTGTTATTTGTGTATATATCATTAATGATATATTTTGTTTTTTGTTTTGCATATAGTCCAAAAGGAGTGTTTTATTTCTAATTTAACGATTTGTTTTTTTATGTTAACAATAAAGGCATTATTATTGGTGGCAAAAAGGAAAAGATTATCCAAACCAACCGCTAATCTCACCAGGTGTTTAGAAAAATGTTATGTTGTAAAGTTTCTTAAAATAATAAACTTTGCCATAACAGTTAATTATATTAATAATTAATTATGCATATTTAGTTACAATAATATTATGAGGTAATTCATTCATCGCTCATTTTAGGCTATAATACAACTTATTATTATTATCACCATTATATAATAGTTGTGACAGTTCGATAAATAATGATTACAGATAAGATTATTGTGGTCCATGTTCATATGGTATATTAATTGGTAAGGAGATTAATGGTATTAGGATAATGATTGCAACATTATCTCCTGAAACATATTTATTTATACAAACAAATTTTGTAACATAAAACTGGGTAACATTTCATGAACTATGCCACTTTCTAAAGCCCTACAACATAGAATTCAAACAACAAAAACTGTATTATGACCAGTACAACATTAAATATAATACTAAATATTAAACACTAAATATATAATTTATAAATAAATATATATTAATATTATTACTGCATACTACCTCAAATTATTGTTATATTTCTCAGAAGATATTATTGCAATCATAATCCTAATACCATTAATCTCCTCATCAATTAATATATTAATCTGTATTATTTTCTACTTTTTATTGTGTCTTTTTCACAATGAATGTATCAATATTATTATATTGTACTTCTTTGAATGAAGTTCAATGTTTGGAATTTTATTACAATCATGTGTCTTCAATTATACAATTTTGTTTTGTTTTAAGAAATAATTGTTTTGTTTTGTTTTTAATTATTGACTCAAGTGTCATGTGTATATTTTTTTTTTTAGCATAATAACTTTATTCACAACTGTACACAATGGACATTTCAGCCTCCGTTGAGTTATGTCTGGTATCTGTACTGTTGCCATATTATGTATCTGTTTGTTAGTGTGTCCACGTAGTTTCTCATGAAATTGTCGATAAAGTTTATGAATATGGCTCTTAACTGTCGGAATACGTAAGTCTGAATGTAGTATATCGTTTGACACATAAGGAGGGGAGTCTGTTATCAGTCTTAGGAATTTAGATTGAAATGTCGGTATTTTCTGAATATGTGTTCTTTTGGCCGGTCCATAAATTTGCGATGCATACGTCCAGATGGGTTTAATCAAGTAACTGTAAATGTTAAGCTTTTGTTTTAAAGGTAGTTTTGAGCGTCTGTGAAGTACTGAGTATAGAAGTCGCAGTCTTAACTGTAACGTCTGTTTTTTTGTCTTGACGTGTGGGCCCCATGTCAGTCTTCTATCAAGCGTAAGTCCTAAGTATGTCACTTTTTCAGTTTGATGTAAAGGTTGGTTGTCAATGTAAACAGGCGGGCAGGTCTTGCGTCGTAGTGTAAATGTAATATGAAGGGATTTGTCATAATTAAGTTTTATTTTCCATTTCTTACACCAAGTTTGAATCTCGTTGAGGTTGTGTTGAAGTGTTAAGGTGGCTTGTGTAGGGTCCGCGTCTCTAGTCATGATTGCAGTGTCATCTGCGTAAGTAGCAGTTAACACGTTATTGTTCGTCGGTATGTCATAGGTATATACTAAGTATAGAAAAGGTGCTAAAATTGAGCCTTGAGGGACTCCTGCTAAAATAGGTTTGATGGAGGAGATATCTGAGCCCTGGCGAACAGAGAAAAAGCGGTCTGAAAGAAAAGATTGTAAGATAAGGTAGTAACGGTTTCAATTTTACTAGTAACCCCTGGTGCCATACTCTATTAAAAGCCTGGGAAACGTCCAAAAACGCCCCAGAAACGTAAAGTTTTAGTTCTAAAGCAGCGGATATGTAATCTGTGACTCTATGTAACTGTTGTGTTGTTGAATGATATGAGCGGAATCCAAATTGGTGATCAGGTATTGTATTTAATTCAGTCAGTAATTTAGTAATACGGTCCAGTAGTAATTTTTCAAGTATTTTAGAACAGAGCGGTAAAAGACTAATAGGTCTGTAGGAAGAAGGTGTGTATTTGTCTTTGTTCGGCTTATTAATCATTAATATCAAGGAATGTTTCCATTGTAAGGGAAATTTCGTTGTTCTGAGAATGGCGTTATAAAGGGTTGTAAGAAAAACTAATGATTTTCTGGGTAGTTTTTGGAGTACCTCAGCTGTGATGAGATCATAACCAGGAGCTTTATTTTTTGGTAATTGCTTGATATGGTTTTGCACTTCAGTAGGAGTGAAAGGTTTGGGAGGAAGTGAAATTGGTAGGGGTGAGTCTAAGATTGTTTCTAAATGTTCTTCTTGGAGTGCGTCAGTTAAGTTATCATGTGGTCTAAATACAGTTGAAAGATAATCGGCAAAAATTTCTGACTTTTCTCTGTCCGAGACAGCCCAGAAACCATCATATTTTCTCAGTGGGACCGATGGTTCACGGTGCTTCAAGAGGCGTTTGGTTATAGATTCCATAGACTGTTATCATCGGTTGTCAAGTTTGAAAAATAATTGTCATAGTTATTTTGTTTAAATTTTCGTATTTGGTGTTTAAGGTCATTATTGAGTTTATTATACGTCTGTCTGTCAGAAGGGAATCGGTCTTTTTGCCATTTTTCGCGGGCTTGTCTCTTGGCTCTAATAAGATCCCTAATATGTTGAGGGTAGGTAGGTAAATGGATAGTTTCTTTATACATTGGTGTTTGCGAAGACCATGCAGCTTCTTGTACTGATGTTGTAAAGAGTTCAACTGCCTCTTTTCTGTTTTGAGAGCAGTTGGGATGGACAGTTTAGAATTTAGTTGCTCTCTAAATTGGTCCCAATCCATAATACCACCTGTTAATGAAGGCCTCTTTTCCTTAAGAAATGTTTCGACGCCCATTATCAGGTTTACAGGGGATTGATCAGAGCCAAGATCCGCTTCGGTTTTCACTGAACAGGGTACGGTCCTTAATCCTTTCGTCACAAATATGTCTAATATGTCAGGCTTCTTGTGTCTAGAATTTGGTAAGTAAGTTGGTTGGTGGGGAGCAAGTACGTCTAATGACAGTCGATGAATAACAGATCTAAGGTTCCTACCTCTTGGAGTGCACAGTCGCGAACCCCAGTACTGATGTTTTCCATTATAGTCCCCTCCAGCTAAAAACGAACTACCAAGAGCTTCAAAGATTTTTGTAAACATTTGCTCTGTAATTGTGTACTTTGGGGGGCAATAAATGGCAGCTATCGTCACGTTCTTGTGTTTGGTCTGTAAGTGTATTCCTGTGATTTGTATCTGAGGAGTAGAGTCAAGATGAATGGAAAAATGTTTTAGTGTCGATTTGATTGCAATGGCAGTACCTCCGTGTGCAGTGTTGTCAGAATGGTCTGTTCTGTATAAAGTATATCCAGAGATGCTAAGTTTATTTCGAGGTGTCAGATGTGTTTCCGTCAGTAAGGCTATGTCTGTGCGTTTGTGATGGAGGTGTATTTCTAATTCAGTCTTTCGTTGTATAAGTCCGTTTACATTCCATAGTAGGATTGATAAGGAGCCCACAGTCAGAGAATTAGGGGCCATATTGGGGGCTTACTGTCTGTGTTATTTGGTTTAATTTAGTAATGAGGCTGATAAGAGGTCGGACAAGGTTGTTAAGATTATTTAGGGCAGAAATAAGTTCTGATGGATCAAAATTAGTAGGCGGTGCTTGAACTGTACTTACATGATTCATGCCTGACCAAGTCTGTTATGGCTGTATCATAATATTTGAATGAACATGGTCTTGATAGTTCGGTTCTGGAACACTGGGCTGCTGTTGTAGAGGACGATTTTGCAAAGGTGGAAACTGCCATGGCTCAGGAGGCTCTACAACCACCGGCTGAGGACGATTTCTGTTGCTGCGTTGAGCTCGTAATTCTCTGAAGGTCTGACATCCTCTGTAGTTAGCAGGATGAGCTCCTTCGCAATTTGCACATTTTGCGGGTGTTTCTCTGGTTTTTTGGCATACTGATGTCTCATGGGCTTGGCCACATGGCACGCACCGAGCCTGATGGTTACAATAGCTTTTCGTGTGACCAAAGCCCTGACATCTTGTACATTGTGGAATATCTCGTTTTTTTCTTGGTTCTTCTATCTTTACATGAGTATAGTATAGAAATTCAATTTCATAAATTTTTTCATTGTATGAATTTTTTGATATCTCAACGAAAAACATTTGTAGTGGGGTTTTTGTTCTTGTTGAAATAGCATTTGTAATATTTATTGCTTCGTATCCATTTCTCAACAACTCATCTTTTATAATGGAAGGAGGAGTAGAGTGGTGTAAACCTTTTATAACTAATCGGGCATTTTTTTCTTCAGCCAGCTGAAATGTGTGAAAGTCTGCGTTCACTTGTCTTAGGCTTCTGACTGGACTCCTGTAGCTGTCAGCTGTTTTCGGAAGTAATGTTACTATGGCCTTATTTGTTGTTTTTAAAGTTAAATTATTAATGCCTACCTCTTTTTCTAGAAATGAGACAAAAGCTGGATAGTTTTCAATACCACGTACATATATTGGAGGTGGCTTCTTACTAACAGGAGTTATATTAGTTTGCTGTACTTGAGTATTTTGTTTTTCTGATGAGAACAAAACTTCGAACTGATTTGATTATTTTATATCACTGACCTTTTTAGCCTGTTTTCTGGGGTCTGCTGTAGCTGCTGGTCTTTTTTTTTTTTCCGATGACAACTTCCCATGAATCATGGTTAAGGGCACCAGTAGGCGTATCATCAATTGGCATCTCCATACCTCGGGATGCTTCAGCCATACCCGAAATTTTAACTAACTTCTTCGCTACGGTACACTACAGTTTTAAAATAACACTTTTTGCCTAAAAATTACCTGTTTTTACCACTGAAAACTGTTATATTAGGCGGACACAATTTGAAAACAATCACCTTTCACTAATTCGATCAGCTGTTCATTCATGTGTATATAATTTAAGGTTTAATATTATTTAGTATTACTTTTTTTTTTTAATCCCCTTTATATTTATTGTTTCATTATACAATTACAAAAAATTATGAATCCATCCCTTTTTCTGCACTTGGTGCATTTTAAGGGATATCTGTTTAAATTACAAAAAATCATGATACAATATAAAATAAATCTTGATCCAGTGGTGTGGATTATATTAGGTTTTGAGGTGGATTTATATTAGGTGTAGTGTTACTTTATTTTGTTTTGTTTTCATATCGATATAAAAGTGAATTAAAAGAACGAGAATGGAACGGAACGAAAAATGAAACTACTTTTCCGAGGTATAACGAGGTATACTACTTTTCCTCTATCCCATGCCTTCTCTACAATCATTCGCAGGGAGAAGATATGATCCTGTGTCTGCCTACTGGGCCTAAAACCTGCCTGATCCTCCTCCAAATCCTTTCCCACCAATTTCCTTAATCTTTGTTCCAAGATCCGAGTGTATAGTTTGTATACCACCGATGACAGACATATGGGGCGGTAATTATCACATACACTGTGGCTTCCCTTCTTATGGATTGGGATAATGATGTTGTTTTCCCATTTTATTGGTATCCTTTTGAGATCCCAAACCTTTTGGAACAATGTTTGGAGACACTTAACAAGGTCATTTCCCCCATACTTTATAAATTCGCGTGCAATCCCATCTGGCCCAGCCGCTTTTCCCATCTTTATTTTAGTAATGGCTGTTTCGACTTCCTCCTCTTCAATGGCGTCATCCATGTCGGGGACTTCTGGTTCAGTTGTTGTAATTCTTCAACAGCAATCTCGAAAATTCCTCCGTCTTTCTTCCATACTGAATTTTTCTTGAAAGTGTTTCCTACAAACCTCCAGTATGTCCCTGTCCTCTGTCACCAATATGCCATGCTCATCTTTTACACTTCTCACAGGCTTTGCTTTTTTGTTCCTTAGTGCTCTTGTGATGTGCCAGAATTTCTTTATAGTTTTTATCCAGCTCTAGCCCGAATTCCTCCCAAGATTTTCTCTTAGCTTCCTTAACTATTCTCCTAGACTCGTTCCTTTTCTCTATGTTCATTGCCCAGTCTCCTGATGACTTGCTTCTACAGTACCTTTTCCAGGCCTCTTTCTTTGCAGATATGACTTGTTTCACTTCCTCACTCCACCACCTAGTTTTCTTAGTAGTAGGACTTATTTGTTGCAAGCCACATACTTCCTCTGCTGTTTTGAGTATACTGCATTTGATTTGCGCCCACATAGTGTCAACATCTGTGTCCCCATATGAACTTTCTATAAGTCGTAATAAAAGAAGTTTTTTTTTCTCTGTCTTCTTCTTTTAGTGTAATACACCAAAATGCCGAATTAATGTCTATAACTGTAAAGTATTCACAATTAACAACTTTGTCGATTAAGTTTTGTATTGTAGGGATTGGAAAAACTTCTGGAACTACCAATTTATTTAATTTACAAAAATCGATACACAAGCGTGATTTCTTGTTCTCCTCTTTCTTGAACGCGACGGTTACAGGGGAAGCGAACGGAGAATACGATTCTTCAATAATCTTTGCTTGCAATAATGCCTTAATCTGATTTCGTATTTCTTCATAGTCAGGAATTGAGCATTTATACGGTCGACAAGTAACATACTCGTTAGATCATAATTTTATCTCTGCTCCTTTGATTTCATTTTCCCAATATCAAATTTATCCTTTGCAAAAATATGTTTATGTTTTTTAATTAGATTTGCAATCTGCTGTTTTCGCTCTTCGTTTTTAATATGATTTAAATTGGCATCGAATTCTTCTATTTTTAAGTTTTCATTAAAATTGAATTCAATATAATCGTTGGAATCATCTTTATCAATCAAAACTTAACTATCACTGAATTTATTTTTTACCTTATCTTCTCGATCACTATTGGGTCTGTTTTCATCTAAACCTATCATATTGTTCTTATCTGTTCGTTGTAGTATTTTTACGTTTTTGTCTTGAATCAATTGAAAATTCATTCAATTCATTTTTCATCAGATAACCCATATTCATCATTTAAAGTAATATTTCGCTCTTGAATGTTGGAAAAGTTATATTTCTGCTCAGGAGATAGGAGCATGTCTATAGTTACCTTCAGTAAGGATTTGGTTTTTTTTCTGGGTAGCGGCCTCAGTTCTTAGGAAATGAAGTCCAGACTTAGGGATACCTACAATAAACCCCATTTAGTATTTCATCTGTTATTGAATATCTGCCTTCTCTTCTTTCACAATTAACATGTCATTTTCTTCTTTTACTTGCCACTTGTTCACTGGTGATTTGTAGGCCAAATGAAATAAGCCTTCATGTAGCCGAATCCATACATACAAAAAAAACAAAAAAAACAAAAAACAAATCGTAAATATTCTTCATTACTGATGTAATCTGCGACCACTCATTAAATGATTTTGATGTTGCACTACATATATAACATTTCATTGTAGACGTAGTTTGAGTTGCGGCATACTTTACCGTTAACCATTGTCAGTAAAGTGTGCTTAACAGAATACAATATTTGTGCCAATACAATTGTTGATTCTTCTAATTGGTTTGCTGAATTTTGAATACATTGTATTTCTTCATTCGTTACGTCTGCATTCTCCTTGACGAACCTAATTATGATAGGACGGCAATAGCGCGGCAAGGGTGGTGTTGGATTCTGTCGAACAACTCGTTTTTCAAATAATCCACAAGTTAACTGCAGTGGCACAAGAGAAGTTTGAAATATATTTGCATCAGAGTCATAATCATCTGCAAAGTTCTGAATTTTTCAAATCTCTAAATCTTCAAATCTCTGGATGAATCTCTGATGTTCGCTTTTGTCACATTTTTGCCAATGGTAACAATAAATTACATTGAAACCACAGTTCATTCTTTTTAACAAAAATAGTTTCTTTTTTGTGCACTGAGAACCATTTTTGTTTAAACTGTGACTGAAAATAAGAAAAATTGTGCTTGATTTCATTTATTTGCTTTTTGAGTAATCGTTATATTTTAATAAAATATTTTGGGGATATTCTAATTGTTTTTTTATAATTAAGGTCCTTTTTTTTATGCATGGTGTCAAATACATATTTTCTAGTCATTATTTTGACTCCTGAAAGTCCTAAAAGGAAAAGAATATATAATATTAAAAATTATCACGAAAACAATCACATTAAACATTCAAAAACAACAGACATTAACTGGCATGTACTTGCACATCCGCGATTACCGATTATATATTCTTAAAGTTGAATCATTCCTCTTTATGTTGATATAAAAAAAAGTGGTTGGAAATGCTTGGAAGTATAACAAAAACATTCGAATTCTTTTAAATTTGACACTAAAAACGACAAAAGATTTTATATATTCCTTTGTGGTCTAAGTAATTCAAAAATGCTCTAATTATTGCTAAAAATTGATAAATATTCTCTCACTTACCTGCTTTAGAGTGATCCGTAATCAAAATTGTCTTGAAAAATTCCAAATATTGACTACTGGATATTGTTCACCACCCTTAGCTGTATGTGTGATAAAAAGTCTTCCTCAAAATATCTTCGGGTTTAGGGGGAGAGGGGGTGAAAGTCGTATGTTGCTGGCTCTGGCTGTCTGATCTCGGAACTGGGAAAACGTTACTTTTAGCACATATACAGGGTGTCCCGAATTTAAATGGCAAAACTTCAGGAACTTATAGGGGACCAAAAAACTAAGGTAAAACGTCCTTTAAAGATTTGCTCGTTTTTGCTTAGTTTTAGAGAAAATCGCCAAAAAAAGAAACAAAACAAAAATGTTACAGGTAGCGATTATCACCTTTCAAAGTTCATCAGGCTAGGCAGTGAGATATGTAAACAATTAATGTTATCCTTTACATTCTTTTATTTGTTTACATTTTGGCTTCCTTCTAGGATTATAATTCCAAAATCAGTCTTCAGTCAGTTACTCAGATATTTTTGTGTGAATAGCATTAGCCACAATGCCGCATATATATTCTAATGTTGAATACGCTGATATGATTTTTGTGTATGGTTTCTGTAACGGTAATGCTTTAGAAGCGGTGCGGGAGTATGCGCGCCGATTTCCAAATAGAAGAGTGCCTAATCGACGAGTCTTTTCGTTAACTTTTAATAGACTACTAGAGACTGGGACATTCTTAATACGTAATGAAGGCGACCAATTCCAGGCAGCAATAAGAGCAGATTATCGGAGAAGAAATTGTGTCCAACGCCACTTCGATAACAATCCTGAGACTAGCATCCGAAGAGCATCTGCTGCATTAGCAATATCGCGGCAAGCAATATGGTGAACTTTGAAAGGTGTTAATCGCTACCCATACCATCTTCAAAAAGTTCAGAATTTATTACCCCAAGAATATGTCAAGAGATTGAATTTTAGTAACTGGTTTCTTGACAAAATTCGCGATGATAATTTATTTCCATTAAAAATTATATGGACCGATGAAGCTACCTTTACAAGAGGAGGAATTGTTAATCAAAGAAATTATCATTTATGGGCTCTTGAAAATCTCAGAGCTATTAGAGAGAACAGGTTTCAGCATGAATTTGCTATTAACGTTTGGCTTGGAATTTGGAACGGATTACTGGTGGGACCATATTTTTTACCTGGAAGATTGAATGGTATCACATTTACACATTGTTTGGAGAACCATTTTTTCTAATTATTTAGATGACATTCCTTTACAGCAGCGGATTGAAATGTGGTTCATACTCGATGGAAGTCCAGCTCATTATAGCAGAGTTGCTCGAGCTTGGCTGGATATAAATTATCTACAACGATGGATTGGATGTGGAGGAGTAGTACCTTGGCCACCCAGATCACCTGATATGACTTCCATGGATTTCTTCGTATGAAGAACCTTGAAGCAGAAAGTTTATTCGGTGTCAATCAACTCAAGAGAGCAATTAAGAGACCGAATCATAGATGCAGTGCACCAAATATCATCAGAACAATGTTAAGCTGCAATTTATCAAGAGAGTGCTAGATGTAATGCTTGCATTGGTGCAAGAGGACAACATTTTGAGCAATATTTACATTAAAAAGAACATAACATAAATATAAATGTAAATAAATAAATATATGAAATAAAATAGTCAACCTTTAAAGAAATAGGCTTTATTCAGCTAGAATATAGCACTGGTTGAACATAAAACACTCATTATACACTACTGAATATAACCTTCCCATAATTAAGATAGTCAATAATAACATATGGTAATTACTAATTGAATGATATAGTCACCACATTCTTCCGCCTATAAGTTTAGATATAATCCTTCAAGTATCGTGGGGGATTACGTGTTCGTTCACTTCTTCTGAGGTTTAGAGTTCTTGGAGAGTTTGGAAGAGATACTTCAGAAGAGGGTGAATCTTCCATTGTTGGTTCCGCAAATACTCCGGGCTCATCTTGGTCTAGTGGAAGATGAGGTTCGTCAGGGAGGAGAAATGGAGCGTTGTCTATTTCGATGGTTTCTTCAGTTTGGTTACTAGCAGGAGCCAAATGCCTCGTAGAGACAGTAGTTTCCCGACCATCTGACAGTTTGACGTGAGCATAGTCAGGATTTGCTTCAAGGAGGTCAACTTCTTCCACAAAAGGATCAAACTTGCTTCTCCTTTGAAATCTTCGTAGAAGAACAGGTCCTGGCTGCATAAGCCATGCAGGAAGGGAGGTGCCGCTAGAAGATCGTCTAGGGTGTGTGAACATACGTTCATGAGGTGTGCTATTAGTAGCAGTACACAAGAGCGATCTGATGCTATGTAATGCGTCATTGGGAACCAATTCCCATCGTTCATTTTCGAGGTTATTTGACCTCAACGCTAACATAATAGTGTCCCAAATAATTTTGTTATACCTCTCACACTGACCATTACCTCGCGGGTTGTAACGCCTGGTTCGACTCCTCTGGAGCGCAGAAAGGTCTTAATTTCTTCTGATATGAATGATGCACCTTGATCACTGTAGATGTATGCTGGAAGTCCAAACAATGAAAATAGATTTGTCAAATGATGTATGACCGTTGCAGTTGAAATGTCCGAACAAGGAAATGCAAAAGGAAACCTACTGAATTAATCAATAACTGTTAGCATGTAGCGATTTTTGTTGGACGATGGAAGAGGTCCTTTGAAGTCCAGGTTTAACCTTTCCCATGGAGCAGTTGCTTTGACCAGCTGTCCTTGTACCTTGTTCTGAAAGCGTGGCTTTACTTCCGCACAAACCTTACAGGAAGACGTCATTGTTCTGATTTCCTCGAGGGAGAACGGTAGATTTTTTGATCTGACCCAGTGGTACATCCTGGTAATCCCGGGATGACAAATTCTCTTATGCCAATCATAGAGAGAAATCGAGTTAGTGGTAGTACAAATTCGGGATAGAGTTGGAATGTTTTCTATTCCTGGACGATAAATAATGTCGTATTTGTAGGGAGCTAGCTCAATTCTCCATCTCATGATCTTTTCGTTTTTAATCTTAGTTGTGCTGTGATTGTCAAACATAAAAGCAACACTCTTTTGGTCTGTGATCAGTTTAAAATGTCTTGAAATGAAGAACTGTCGCCATTTTCTTAATGCCTCAACGATCGCATATGCTTCTTTCTCAATAATTGAATGTTTTTGTTCAGTTGAGTAGAGTGTGCGCGAAAAGAATGCCACAGGACGTCCTTGCTGGGAGAGTGTAGCCGAGATCGCAAACTCTGAAGCATCAGTCTCTACCGTGAAAGGAAATGATTCATCTATTGCCGAAACCACAGATTGAGCGATTATTTGTTTAAGCGTCTCAAAGGCGGCAAGTGCTTCTTGACTTAATGGAAAATAATGAGATTGAACAAGTGGTCTTATTTTATCAGAGTGTTTTTAAACCCATATGGAGTAGTGAGAAAAGAAGCCTAGAACCCGTTGTAGTGAGGCAGTGTCAGTAGGTGCTGGTAATTCTAAGAGAGATTTGATCCGTTCTGGATCTGGTTTTATAGATTTGTTAGAGATATTGTAGCCTAAAATATTGATTGTTGATGTTCGTAACCTGCATTTATTTTCGTTTAGAGTTAAATTGTATTTTTTTGCAGCTGTAAGAAATTTTTCCAAATTTTGGTCATGCTCTTCTTCGTTTTTCCCACATATTGTTACATCATCAAGGTAAGCAAACGTTCCCGTTAGACTTTCCTTTTGAATAATTTCATCAACTACCCTTTGGAAAGCAGCAACTCCGTTCGTAACACCAAAGGGTATTCTAGTAAATTGGTACAATTGGTTATTTGCCTCGAACGCTGTATAGGGCTTGTCTTACGGTCTGATAGGCACTTGATGATAAGCACTATGTAAATCAATAGTGCTGAAAAGGGAGTATTGAGAAATTTTGTGAATGATTGAATCAATCCGCGGAAGAGGGTAAGCATCCAAAAGTGTAAAGCTGTTTATCGTCTGAGAATAATCTATGACCATTCTCCTTTTATGATTATTACTTGTTGTTACTAAAGCTTGAGCTCTCCAGGGTGAATTGCTTGGTTCAATGATTCCTTCTCGTAGCATTCTATTTGTTTCATTCTGTATGAATTTGAGATCGTCTTGAGAGTATGAATGCTGTCTAGACTTTGTAGCAATTGGTTTCCAACCGTCTGCCAGGCACGAAAATAAGGAAACTGCGTTGACAATGGCAACAGCTAAACTGCAAAGTTTCAAAGATTCACGGGGCCCTCCGAATTCTAATTCGACAGAACGATGGTGTTCTAGAAAGTCATGCCCTAATATAACGTCGGCACATAGGTCTTTCATGACTGATAATTTTATATTATTGTAACAGTTTTTATCTATCTGAAGGTCTATTAAGCAGGTGCCAACAATAGGAGAAATTAGTGACATCGAGGCCATTGAAACCTGCCCACTTTGAGGTGAGATAGGAATCCTTAGATCACGAGCTTTACTCAGATTAACAAAACTGAGTGAGCTCCCTGTATCTACAAGCGCTTGGCACCAGTTACCATTCAATTTAATTGATTTCACAGCCTTCCTTACGCAGGGTGGAGAAACCGCAGATATGGTGGTAGCTATAAGATTAGTGGTAGCAGAAGTTTTTGATCGAAATTTCGACTTGCAAACTCTTTCAAAATGCCCAATTTTTCCACAACCCTTAAAGATAGCATCTTTTGCAGGACACTTTGATCTTTGATGAAGCAGACCCCCACAAAAATAACATTTCTTATAGGAAGTTTTGGATAGAGATGCAGATGTCGGTTCAGGTGTAGGATCGACTGAGTTCTGAGGGCTTGATTCATAAGTAGCGGCATTCATCTCGGTAGAAAGAACATCATACGTTTTCGAATGCATCTGAGCCAATTCCAGAGCAAGGGCTTGTTTATAAGCATCCTCTAGAGATAGAGAATTATTCTCTAAAAGGCGCTGACGAATGGTCGTTGAAAGTAAACCACTAATAAAGGAATCACGAAAGCTGCTTCACTCTTACCTGTTTAAACAGTTTTGACGACAACCCAAAATGAGAATAATCGTCAAATATAACTTGAAATATCTTCCCCATTGAGTGTACTAGGTAGGGATTGAACCAACGAAATCACTAGAAATAAGACTACCTATTTCTGTTGCACGATTGACGGTTAATCATAAAATGGGTTATTTTCTGCCTGTCCTTCTAGACACATGAGATACATAAGTTGCTTGGTCCTGGGGTAACCTCAATTGTGAGAGTCCATCATTTGAAACTGTGTCCCATTCGTTTGAGGCCACAAGTACCCCTTTATCGATAGTTACTAAGCACTGGTTCGTTAAATTTGTCTGCCTTCAAAATAAGAACGACCATGATGGTTGTTTGAAAAACAAAACAGGATTATCTTAAAGTAAATGTAGCTACCTCGTTTTATCTGTAATTATGTTTGCCACACGGCCTAGCAATTTTTGATGATGAAAGGTAAAGTAGGTTTTCATTCCTGGTACCAATCAATGCGCTTCGATTAAGAATTTTTTGACCTTGGTAAATTAAGACTCAAGTCACCCTTTTCATTTGCGTCCAAAAAAGCCCGGCCATCAGCTTCGAACAATTTTCAATGTGGCTTCTAATTTGTGTGATGGTCTTCATGAAGAACGTTTTAGTTGATCCATTGATCAAATGTATTTGCAGCGCCACTGGTCATAGATAAAAGATTCTTCTTCGCGGAATCATGCTTGAATTAACAAGTCTCAGTTGTCATCATAAAGTAATTTTCACCTTCACATTTGTGCATTGATTTGCATGGAACTATTCTTATCTGTATGAATTTTCTCAAGATTTCTGCTTTATTGAAAAGGGAAATTTACACCCCAGTTCCTCCTGGGTCGAATGTGAGACTTGTATCCGCCATATGCATTTGTGCACGTCTCCCCTGGTGTGGCCTCGCCCTAAAATTTATAGGACAATTTTGCTTGGAAAGTGGTGAATTACCCCCACATCGAAAGCAACCATATGTGCGGCTTTAAGACCTGTCTCAGAAGGATATTGACACTTACTTTTCAATCAGGGTCCCAAAAGACGTGCTTTTACAAAAGTTCCATGTAATGTTTTCAACTGTTTCTAAAGCAGTTACCACTGTATTGTAGACTCCTCAGGAAGTGAAAGAAGCAACAAAGGACATATGTGGTCACTTTCGTGCAATGTAGAACCTTAAACATTCAGTTCTCTGCTAATTTTATCCAAAGTCCGAAAACGGTCTTCCAGATTCTCCTATCTTTCACTTTTTTTGAAATCTTACAAGTTTTCTCCATACTGTTAATTTAGAAAAAGAACTCGACCTGGCAAAGACATTCCTGTAATGCCTTGAAGCATTTGTTTTGATGTTTGGCAATAGAATAATGTCAAGATGTTTATCGGATTAGGTCCTTGAAACTGCTAAATTGCGTTACCTTTCGCATCATTAACAAGAAAAGTTTTCTTTTCCGTCGCCTCCGTTGGTAGGTCTTTTTTTACAAACTGCATACAATTCTTTTAATTTATTATCAATATAAGTAATTGGTTCAATAAAGTGGTAATTGGTGGTGTTTGCTATAAGAACATAATAATATGTTTTTAAATATATCCTATCTAATTAATTAAACATTTCACATTTTAAATTTTATTTTCATTTGACACATTACATGCTTTCCCGTTTAAAGTTTTTCCTTGTTTTATTTTCAGTAATTATTTATAAAAATGGGATTTTCATCATCTTCCGACGAGGAGATTATTGATTTTCCGCAGCGTGTGGAAAGACCATGACTCCTGAGAACTTGTACTGACTGGTTTTCTTTATTATCTGATGGAGATTTTTAAGAAAGATATAGAATTTCTAGAAACAGTAATCGTTTTGGTAAACGAGTTTGGGGATGCCTTACAACCGAAGTCACCCTTTAATTCCCATTGAGCAAATCTTAGCTTAAAAGATCTATGCTACTTGCTCTTTTCAAATTCTATTTGTTGATTGTGGAGGAGTATACAAAGACACGGCTAGTCGTGTTGTAAATAGAGTCAGTAGCATGATTGCGAGATTGAGACCTTAAGTCATTAAAACGCCGACTGCTATAGAGGAAATTAGAGCCACCAAAGAAGAATTTTTTGCAATCTGCGGAATTCCTGGAGTTTTAGGTTGTGATGACGGGTCGTATATTCGCATATAATCTCCAAACCAAAATATAGGATATTTTTTTAGAAAAAGAAAAGGTTAGTTTTCAATAAATATTCAAGGTGTGTGTGGTTGCGAGAAGCATTATACGATAATATCATATAAGATATTAATCGTAGAAGAGACTCCATAAATGTAACAACTACACTAGCTCTATCTGTTGGGTTTATGCAGATTCTACTTAGCGAATCTATAAGTTAGCGAATGATTTGAGGCGTGGAGATGCAAAAGGGGGTAAATCCACTTTTTATCATTTTTAATTTTTTTTTAGTTAGCGTCCTCAATAAGGTGGCAAATCGTCCACCCTTTAAAGTTTGAACCCAAGATGACTTCGAAACGCACATGCACATACACATACACTCAACCCAAACTTTGAAGGGTGGACGATTTACCACCTTATTGAGGGCGCTAACTAAAAAAATTAAAAATGAAAAACAGTGGATTTACTCCCTTTTGCATCTCCACGCCTCATTTAACAAAGCAATAAGTTAACTAGCTAGTGTTCTAGCAACGCTTTTCACAAGTTTAGCAAACTGTTAGTTATTGATGAGATATCTAATGCTCTGGCTACCGGGCACTAATCTTTTAACTATATAAATGTTAATAAAATACCAACTGTTCATTGGTAACCGGATTACTCGGCTACGATTGTACCGAATGGGATATTTTTTGTTTTTTGTAACAGAGACGCAACTGTAAAAAATGAAATTTTATAGGGGAAGCGAGGACCTGAAATGAAATATTTTCAACCAACATTATAGGTATAAGTAATATCCATATAAACTTGTGGATTGACCACACAATTCAGTTCGATGTTTCTACCGCTTAAGCTTTTGGGAGCAGTTCTGACGTTTTCATTTTTTCACCCAATTTCGCAGGTAAGTTCTTTTTTCATTAGATGAGCTACATGAAGTTCTCCTGAGTGGCGTTTAAACTGATTCCATAAGGTGAAGTTATGAAGTTGAGCAAACTTTGTTTCTCTCACTATTTACTCCGCCAAATAACCTGCTCGTTCAGAAACGACACTTCCCCCTTCTAGCATATATTCGTAAGTTTGGATTACGTTCAGGAGATGGTTTATATGAGATTATTGTAGCTTATCAATGTGTTATTAGTATTAAAATTATAAATTGTTTCGATATTCTATATCAATAATTTTAAAATTCACTTCTCAATTTAATATTATAAATATTTGCTTGAGGTTAGTTTTAGTTCGGTGTTATGCCAGTCGCTGTTACTCTTTTGTGTTTTTAAAGTTAGTTGGTATTAACTATTTTTTTTTTTCAGTTAGTCATTTAAAACAAGAAATGGCTAAACGAGAAAATGATATGAAGTCAAGAGTAGACAGAATAGTTGAAAAATTTCTTGGCTTTAATGAACCTGTTCTTGCAGCTACTGCATTAAACTGTGTCAATAATGGGTATGATAAGAAAAAAACATCAGGTAAGGTTCACAATATTTCTTCTACTCACTATATTATATTATATTTGAGAGCTAAGCATTTGTATATACACCCATTGGAATAGGTTGAAGCTGTAGTATATGTAACCTATCAATTAATTGAGGGTTATTAGTGATGGTTAGGATTTTTTTGTTTGTAATCTGTAAACAATTGAAGGATTGAAAAAATGATAATTTACTCTAAAGACCAGACTTTTTCCTGGATCCCTGAACACACATGTAAATAGTGCTGTAATTTAATGCTGGAGCAGATTACCTTTCTGTAGTTGATGCTGTTATTGAGGAATTGAGTTGGGTATCCACATTCATATGAATGGTTAGTGATTTAAAGGAGTCATTAATAAAATAAAGACGCTCGGCTATCAAAGTTTTTAGACATCGATTTCTTAAATGTGAGCAATTCCTGAAAACTTGAATGTAGAAGAGAATGCCTTTTTCAGATTCCTACTTGACTTTCTATTAAGGATAGTATGTTTTTACAATTATTTCTAGAAAACAATTCCTGGAAAGATTCAAATTTTTGTTGTCATAACCATTTATGGTTGATAGGCCTAAAACTTTAAATACTTGATAACTAGTGAGTCATTTACCAGCTTACAATATGTTTATTCGTATCGAAGCACCTGATTTAAACCATTATATCACATGTACATGTAAACATGAGGCTAAGACATTCTTTTTCCTTTAGCATACATTACTTTTCTCTTTGATCTAAGTGAATAGCATTTGAACTGAAGAGAGCTCTCATGCTATATGGGTTTCATCATTCCATCATGTATGGTTCATCATTCAAGTGTATACTTTCCAATTTCTGAAAAAGATCAGGATCTAAAACAGAAGTTTTAATGGAAACTTAGCTTCTATGGTCTACCAAATTCCATTTGAACCTTCTTTTTTGTAAAAATGGTAATACTTTATGTTGCATATTTGGGTTTGGTCTGCTTAAGCACTTGAAGGCAGAAAGAATAAATACTTATTGTTATGTAAGCCTGTATCTATATATTTGAATATAACTATATACCTGACTTGGTATCATATCTTTTATTTTTCTTCTACTTTCGAGTTTATATAGCTTTTATTTTATTATACCAGGATTTCTCCTATTAGGTGAATTCATTTTGGTGTAATGAAAATAAAATATTTTAATATGTAAATGATGTATATTGATTTTTTTTATGATCTATGCCATTAATTTTAACAATTTATGGCATAGATTTGTTACAATGTATGGGTGATTTTCAAACTGTGGGTCAATATTGTGTCCAAATGAGATTCCTTGCTAACAAAGTGATCATAACCTCCCCATTCTTTTTTATTTGATTGAGTTAAGGGCTAATCTACAAGAGCCCTTTGAATGGTTGGGTATAAATACAGTTAAAATATGATTTTTATGCAAATATATTTGAGATTACCATGGCTGTCCCTAAACATGATTTCGCTATATAAAAGTGTCACTCAGCATCATAACATGGGGCTTAGATCCCAAAAGATATAGATCAACCAAGAGAAAGATTTCATTGGTCAGAATCATAAAGAATTCTCAAATTTTGTTGGCCAGTAACAATCTAAACATGGTTTACTTTTTATCCCAAGAAATATTGTAATTACCTTGCCTAAAAAGAAGAGGGAATTTTTCTCCAAGGCAAATAAGGAAATCTGGATCTTTTTTCTCCTATGCAAGGTGACAACCTTACCTGCCAAAGATCCAGAAGTTTCCAGGAGATCCAAGCCAATTTCAAGTGTGCGTCCAATGGCAAATGTGAAACTTGTGAATAGCTTTTTCCTTCTCATTACCATGATCTCTTGTAACTTTTCTATTTTCAGACTTATTTTTTTCTTATTGGTTATATCTTAAAAAGCTTGAATAGCTGATTTTTAGATGGGAAAAAGCATCTCAATAATATGTTTTGTTGTGCAAATATTTCAATTCAAATGTCTGTATGTAATTACCATGTCACAAAATGTGTAATTACCACGGTTGCAGTAAAAAACATGGTAATTGAATTTTGACTACGGTAATTACTTTTGAGGGTTTTATTGTGGTCATTTTATCACAGTGCCTTCTTATTCACTTGCATATTACATTTGTTAGGATTGATGAATTAATTGCCACTTCTATTGGAGTTATTTTATTATAAAACTAGTTTCGAGCGCTGAACATTCATCTTCAGTTCTAAAACATACAAAATTTAAAACATCAGCTAACAGCACTATGTTAATTGGATTATATTTACTCAAGTTTAAAAAAATGTAAGACTTCTTCTTCTTTGTCTTCCTCACAGTGCCATTTCTAGCATCGAGGAGTCTCTATCCAGCGCAGCCACTCTTCCCGGTCTCCGCTTAACCGCTTTTTGGTTGAAGGATTTGCCTCTTCTAACTCCAATCCTCTGTATAAACTCCTGATACGAAACTCTGGGACGCCGTCGTGGTCTCTTCTCGGTGGGTGGAGCCTCTTAATACCTTTATAGGGTCCATGTCCTCGTTCATGCGCCAGACATGTCCAAACCACTTTAGTTGCATGTTTTCCAAAGTAGTTTTTAGTTCGAACACTTCCAGCTGTTCTCTTATAGTTTCGTTTCTAATCTACGTAGGAACCTCATTTCTGCTGCTGTTATGCGACTGTAATGTTTATCCAACATGGTCCAGCTTTCTCCGCCATAGGTGAGAATAGGAAAATGTAAGACAAGAAATCAAATATCTCTCACCTGAGGAGATCTAACAGATATCTGAAATATATCCATCATGGAAGGGGGGAGGGCCAATAGGTTAAATTTTGGGGGGGTTTTACCTTGGGATTTCTCTTATGACTCATTGGATTTTTCCATTCCTATTGGAAACAAGTTTATATGAAACTATTGGAAATGTTTATCTGGTCGTTTAAACAAAAATCTGGATCGGTTTTAAACAATTTTATTATTTCTAATGATTCATAAATATTTAATTTTAGGCTATTTTCTACTTGATGTATTATTTGTTCTCCCAAATCTCTATTGAATTTATGTTTATTTTCATTTAGATGTATAGCGACATAGGAATTTTGAGTCTTATTATTGTATGCTGTTATATCTGTATCATTTGGGAAGAACTAGATAAGTTAATTTTTATCGACAATAAGATAAATATTTTGAGAAACCCATATTTGAGTCATACTCATCATGTATAAGTAGGCAAGTTGTATAATGGCAATGGTAGGTTATAATGGATATATGGTTATAATGGTTGGGTATAATGGACAAAAGTGAACATGTCTAGTTTTTCCAAATGGTACAGATATGTTCGTCTACTCTTTGACTTACCAATCATCCAGTTTTTCCATGTATTTAGCTTCACAGTCATTACATTTTAGTTCGTATACACCACATTTTTGGTAAGGGTCTGCTTTGTCTATAGGTGGTGGGAAATAAGATGACAATAGTTTATTTATTTTAAATACAGGATTTAAACCTAATTCTTTCAATTCCCATCCGACTTTAGTGGATATTGGGCTGTTATATGGTATTGTAAATATATTTCTTCATGGTAACTTTATCCTCTAGAGGTGTTATGTATATATTATTAATAGTTGTTTTATGGATTTTTTTTTTTAAATGTTGTCGATCGTGATTTTACTGTATCCGTTATTGCTCGCTATAGTCTATATGGTTTGGATTTCTTTATTATAATTTTGTTTGTTTAATAGTATGTTTAAAAGGTGGTAAATTATGCTATTTAAGGCTGCGAGTTTTGTCAGATTGCTGGATGGGGACATTTTACACAAGTGCTGAGTGATGAAGCATGCAGGAGAGTTTTTTTTTCGAATTGAAGTGGGAAAACACATCTGTTTCCTGAGCAGAAAGTGTTTTAATGTTACTCCCCTCAGACCTATGTTATGTAGAACCAATTTTTCACTGGTTTTTTCTGATTCAAACATCTTAATTGATAATTGATATTCTAGTTTTGGGGTTTCCAAATCTCGTTATCTAGGTACTTTTTTTTATTTAATGTATATACTGTTCATTGCTATTCAAACTAATTTTCTATTTTTACAAAATTTCAGGCTTTGAACACAATTTAATACTAGATATTGATCTCGGATACTTTTTAAGAGTGTTGTTTATACTAATGTTAATAAGATTTTGTATTTTCCTACCTAATTAATAAGCATTGACTCTGTGCTATGATTCCTATTAGCTATTTATTATCTGCTCAACTTATGGTGTGTGAAACAGGACCTGTGAAATTAAATTTAAGACTGACGTACTTAAGACTTCAAGAAGCCCTTTAAAAGAAATTTGGGGCATCGGATTTTGATCCTTCAATAAAAGTTATTTTCCTTTGTGCATTGGTTGTTTAATGTTTTTTCCTGATTGTGGCTCTATAAACAACATGGCAACTGACATGAATCTAAGAAACAGAAAATATAATTACCATGCTCTAGCCTGTGATTACCATGGACCCAAAATTTGAAAATTTCGATTTTTGAAGAGAAAAATATAGTATGATATGTTGTGGCATTTTTTCTGTACATAGGCCAACCAACAAACAAGCAAGATTTTTTTTTCAGATTTTTAGTTCAATATGACAGATTTTGCCATTCGAAATTGACCCGTAGTCTGAGAATCACCCATATACTTTTAGGAAAGGTATGGTATGTTTCTACTATTACTGCTCCAGCCTCTTTTCTCACCAATAATACCTTATCTCAAATTGTATCAGATTTTGAGCTGTGATCAATATTTTTCTATCACTAAGCTACACTTTTTGCCTCTTTACTTATGGTCTGAAAAGAACCCTTTAGGAATTTGTGCAACTCCTGCTGGAGTATATCAAACGGCAGTTGGTAGTTGAGATCAGCCAAAAAACAGTAATTAGTCCATTTCATGTATTACATAAAATTTATTGTGGAACCATTGAAATGTAAATTAATGAATGACTATTACTGAAAATCATTATCTTCAATGAACACTATGTGTATATTGGTAATGTTATGAAAGGGGTACATTAATATATGTCTCAAAGTGAAGTTGGTGGGGAAAATGGTTATGTATTGCAAATGTGCTATGTGAGGTCAAATTTTAGTTGGAATGGTGATAGTGGATCATTATTTATGAAAGATGTTAATTTTTGTTAAAATGGAAATATCCATGTGATATATTTTATAAGTATTGAGCATGTTTTTATTGTTTGGATAAAGTAATATTGTTGAGGTTAGTTATTTGGTTTTACAGAAAAGTTGGGGAATCTATTGGATACCAGCAAAGCAGAAAAGTTGGCTGAGAAACTTTCTGGGCTTTATACAGAAGGTCTTAAAGATATAAAAACCAACAGGAAGAGACATTTTGATGATCTTGATCCTTTCACCGAAAATAAAAAAATTAAATCTGATAAGGATGGTGATAAAAAGAGTGATGTTTTGTCTTCTAATGAGGTATTTTATACAATTTTATTTTTTATTTCTTATGTTAAAATTATATTTGTTATTTATTTTATTTAATTGATTTGTTGTTTTATAGATTAAAAATATGATGGCGAATGCACAAAAAATGATAGAAGAAAGGAAAAAATCCTTAATGGCCATTAAAAGTGGTTCTAATACTATCTCTCAACCACCTGTCAAATCAGCTCCAAAGATTTCAGCCCCACCTATCTCTAGTTCTGTTTCAGCAGTAAAAGTTCCTGATGAGAAAGCTAAAAAAATTGCTCTTTTACAGGTAAATTCAATTTAGCAACCTAATGGCAGTGGTTGGATATTTTCTATTTAATAAAGATTCAGTCATCAATTTTTCCAAGTATTAATTTTATAGATTCTTATTACTATAAAAGATTACAAATCTGATTTGATTTGTTGTTAACTGTTGGTTTCAATTTATAAAAGAATATAAATTATCTAATTTATATTTAAAAGAATATAATTAATCTGACTGAGTCATTGGGAAAGGAAAGAAATGCACAAAATATTTGGATCAGGGAAATCTGGTAAGCATGGGAATGGACAATGAAATAAAATATTGTTTGATTCATCTGATATTGTAGCCATTATAAATATGAGCAAATTATGAGTGGTTAGGCCACGTAAACAGGATGAGTGGGATTACTATGCCGAAAATGATAATAAATGGGCTCCCAGTTGGCTATGGTGTAATGAGAATGTAATGAAGAGGCTGACCTCAGTGCTGGGTGTGTGGAGATGTAGTGGATAGTGAAGGGCCGTTCCGACTTAAAAGCGGAATGAGATTTTTGGTTTCGTTCCACTATTTGTTCTGTTCCACTTTTCGTTCCATGTCAGTTTGACTAACCTTTGACATACAAGTGAAGGGCCGTTCCGACTTAAAAGCGGAATGAGATTTTACGGTCTGTTCAAATTTTCGTTCCACGTCAGTTTGACCTACTACTACCTACTTACCATGCAGTTTCGTTCCATCCCTTGTTGTAAAGCCGGGCTGTTAATCTTCTTTTATTTTATAATAAAGAAATTTATAGGTTCTATAATATTAGGAAGGTCTAAATAGCTAAGTATGGTTATTAATGAAATTGTATTCTTTTAAAATAGTTTTATTCAATAAAGGTTTCTGCTTTCTGTTCAACCACAGGCATTAACATTTCTCACATCCTGTATGGGTCAACCCATTTTGCTTTTAATTAATATTCCACTGTTCTCGCCGTTGTATTTTGTACAACACTCGACTTGTTTTCTCTCTCTCTCGCTTCCGGTGAGCTTCCCAGAAAATTTGCTGTAGCTATTCCACAATATACTCCTCTGTTTGCCGCCAGTAACTTTTCAAAATGGTAGGAGGGATAGTTCCCTGATTATAAAATATTTAGTCCTCAGTGTTGCACGAAGTACAACAAGCTACTGCTCTTGTTTTTTTTTTCTGTTTTGTTTTTTTTCATACCTTTCTCGGCAATCAGCTGGATTCGATATAATACAAATAGGATTCTTATGCATTTTTGCTTTTCTATAACTCAGTCAGCGATAATATTCTGAATGTTTTGATTTGATGGAAACCTATAAAACTGGAATATATTCCTCGAATTTCACAGAACTAGACGAGGGAAAAAAAAAAGTACAATCTAATAAAAATTTGGAACTAAGTAAAGAGGAAGATGTTCTAGATCATAATACAGAAACCTATGTAGAGAGTAGTAATGGAGATGACACGGGGAAGGGAAGGGGGGCAGCCAGTGGATATCTAAATTTTATTTGTGAAAATCAATCCTTAAAAAACTTTATTTACAATAATTGTTCATAAAAACAACCATTTTAGATCTGCAAATAATTATATCTGATCATGATATTGTAAATACAAATTTATCTAGTTATATCTTTGTTTCTATTATTTTCAATCGTATTTTCATTTACGTTCAAAATATTATTCTCTCAGGTAATATTTAGTACATATATTCTCTTTTAAATGTAGAATGGTCAAAATATTTTATTTAATAGATTTCATTCAAAATTTGGACAAAAAGGGATAAAAAAACAGCGTGTTGTACTTTGTATAATGTGCGACCGCACGTGTTGCGGAAATTGGTGCGACTGGTGGAAGTTTAAACCAGTCAACCTATCCTTTACAAGAATTGTTGCATGATCAGCTTGATTCTGATTCTTAAAAACCAATTTTTTTTTAATCCAAAAGAAGTAGCCAAGTTCTATCGGTAGAACAGAAAATTTCACAGAAAGCGGTTTATTTTGAAGATGCCTATGCCTATGGTATGGCGAGGCGATGGAGTGAACCAAGAGCAGTAAGATCAATGGCTGTAGGGCTCTGTGTGGATGTAAGGGATCAAGTGAGGGAGGGAGAGATCAGCAGTCGGAACGATCTTGGGTGGAACGAAACGGGAGATGCAATCTATACGCTATCTATACCAAAAAAATGAAACCGGAGATATTTTGGCGTTGGTTTTCGTTCCAATTGGAACAAAAACTTAGGTAGTTCGTCTCGTTCCAAACCGGTTCAAGGCTGGAACCAGTTCCAAGTTCCGTTTCACTCAGAACAACCCATCACTAGCAGTGGAGTGGTTGAAGAACAAGTGAAGTGGAGGAAGCCAAGGTCCTTAAGGATCATTGTTGTAAAAAGAAGAACCTGCTATTGATGACATCATCACGTTCCTTCCATCAAATTGTTCCTTTTTATTTAAAATGCTTCCAATGGTGTCCCTCACCCAAGGTGGGTGACATCATTTGTTTTTTAATAGAAAAAAACATATTTTGTGAAGTTATTCATGATAAGTGTAAAACAGTGCCAAAATAAGCTATTTATAAAATATAAACTTTAAGCACAGAGAATAGACCATGGTTGAAAGATTTAGCAGTAAATGTGTTAAATTTCGTAAATGATCCACATATGCTCAGATACAAATTATCCAGAGTAACATTACCAGAAATAATCAATATTCTGTATGTTTTAAGGATGATTTGTTCATTTTTTGTGTGCCATACAGAAGTAGAAGGGAAGGTAATTTCAAAATGTCTTCTACTTCTGTTTTGTAAAACAAAAAAAAAAAAAAAAAAAAAAAAAAAAAAAAAAAAAAAAAAAAAAAAAAATGTGCAAATCATTTTTAAAGAATCCAGAACATTGATTATTTTTGTTGGATGTCTTTTGTATCCTAGTGAATCTGATGTTTTTTAGGTTGTGTTATTGTGGATGATTCCATTTTATCTTCATTTTACTCTTTTGTTAGAACTTTTTTTAGTTATTTAGTTCTCAACTTTAATTTAAGTGTAACATATCTAAATATGTTTATTTAAAAAATTAAGATTTTCATACATTATATTTAATACTTTAAATATATATTTTTTAATTTGAAAATTTGTTAGTTACAATAAATGAATTTTTATTTGACTGTTTTGTTATTCTAAGAGGACGAGATTTCCCAGAATAAAGATTATTTTTTCTTCTTTAAGAAAATGATCCTTTCATTTGGAAATTCTCTAATTTTAGTTTTAAATCCAAGTTTTACTTTTTATAATATGCTTAATTATTGTAATTCATAAGTTGGAGAAAGAATGTGTGACTGTTGATAAGGTATACAATGTTTACTATCTTATACAGTTGCCATTAATATTGTCTATTGTAATATAGTATTAAGAAATATTTATTTATAACAAATTAAGTAAAATAATAAAACTTAGTATGTTTCATAAGATCATTATTGAATTAGTTATTTGTTATAGGCTCAGATAAAAAATAAACTAAGCAGTGGTGTTCTCGGTTTTGATGGATCTGGAATACAGGTTGGCAAACCTACTCCATTGATTCTTGACAGTGAAGGTAGAACTGTTGATAGCACTGGTAGAGAAGTTCAACTTACTCATGTTGTACCTACACTTAAGGTAATTAATTATGTTCATCATCTTTAAACTCATGGTAAAATATTTAAAGAAATGTAATAATATAGATTTAGACCCCCACCCAATATTTTTTTGACTGTTACTTTAAAACTTTTCTATTTGTGCTTCAGAAGACCATGAGTAATGATATTTTTTCTCAAAGGTTTTTGTTAAGATTTATAAAACAGAATGAAAGGCAGATACAGTTTGTATACATCATTGAATATACTTGATTTACTTTTTTGTCTCTTCCTTGTCTCCTTGAAAACATAGGGTTTTGTTCTTGGGGGAGTGAAGGTGCAGGAAATTGATCGCTCAGAATTAATTCCAACCTATGCAGGTCGAATTCGAATTTGGTATTTTTCATTTATCAGGTTGCTATTGGGCTGGTTATCTGAGGTTCCAATGAATTTTGGACTTTTGTTTAAACAGTCTATTAGTTCAGATCTATCCTGTGAAAGTAATTTCACTCTTTTTTCTTCTTCAGTGTATGTGTAATAGCTGACAGGTGACTCAAACATAGATTTTTGTTAGATTTATCTTGGAAGTTGATCACATAATACCATTATCAAGTGGCTGCCTAAGATATCAGACTACAGCTATTTCTGCGTTCATTTGGAATAATTCCAGCTGACCACAACACTGCAAACCCGCTAACAAATCCAGTCAAAAATGAGGCCTTGGGAACAAAACTTCATTAATCAATTCCCATGCTCGTTTACTGGGTCTGAAATCTTTCTATGGACAATCATTTCCCTTAATTTATTAAATCTTCAGATCTTGCTCTTTCTTGTTACCCTGAACTCACTCCCCATGTATTACCACTGATCCTGTTATAGTTTTGTAAACTGTGTTTTTCAGATTGAGACTATTCTTAGAACTATACAGCTTTGTATATTCTATGTGTGTACGTTTCAAGCATTGACCTTTCTCTTGAACCAGAAGAGCTTTGTCTTGTTGCAGTGTTCATTCTATCTCTTCTCAGACTATTTATTCCCTTCTCTTTCTATTACCTTTACATTTCTAATCTGAATCTCACCATCTTGTAATCCCTTTGTTATTAAATTGGTTTTTGTCCATTGGTTGTTGTCATTTGGGACAGTCTTCTTATGTTATATATAATTCTATGTTCCTCCTGGTAAAGTTTACTGGATTCACTTACATTATGTATTTACTGTATATATATTTTCTTTAGGCAAATATCAGAGCTAAAAAAAGGGAAGAGTTTAAAGCACAACTTCAGGAGAAACCAACTGAAGAAAGTTCGGAGGCCAAATTTTTTGATCCCCGAATTTCTGCTAGATCTAATGTTAGGAACAGAAAAGCTTTACGTTTCCACGAACCAGGAAAGTTTCAACAAATGGCTGATAGGATGAGAATGAAGGTAAAAATTTATTGTTTTAAACATTCAGCTTTGTCAGCATAAATTATTTTATTTTTTTTCTCTTATATTTGCTTTAATTATTAATTGAAGAAATGTTTTTAACTTTATAACAATTACATTCTTGTAATTTTAATTCTGTCAACATTAATATTGTATAATAGAAATGGCTGCTAAATTATTTCCTTTTATTAAATTTTAATTGCTATTTAGGTTGAAAAATATTTATATAGTGTATTTTACAATAGTGTTTCCCCTCTGTTTTCAACTTAATGCAAGATTTTCTATCATTATTTTATTTTAATCGATTTATTTTTAATAATGTTATTGATGTTTTTTTAATCTATATTCACTTTATAGAGTATATAGATCTTGATATAGTTTAAATAATGTTGTACAATATTCTCTGATCAGTTTCTAATTGTAATAAAATAAAATAATTATAATTATTTTGATGAAGGTTTAATTAATTTTTATTAAGCGTCTTGGCACTACATTCTTTTGTTTATAATTTCTTTAGAACAACTTCTAGATGTTTTGTGAACTTCAATTAATTTGCTCATCTTCAAGAACAATAATTATTTAGTTCTGAGCTGCTGATGATCCATATAATTTTTCTTCCGAATTAGATTCATGATTCCGCATTAATGGGAATTTAAGTAAAGTTCCCAAAAATGTAGAAGTTGTTCTTAAGCCTAGTCCAGACTGTAAACAAATGTTTCGGAACATTATTGAACATGTTCCCAAATTATTTATAAACTGTTCCAAAACAATGTTCTGCGTCCAGACTTGAGTCAGTGTTTCTCCAGTTTTGAACATGTCGAGTGAGGCAATTGCAGGAATTTGTGCTGCCATTTTATTTCATTTACTTAACAGGCAAACGACTAGAATAAGGAAAAGAATGTGGTGGATACGAAAAGCACTAATGGAAGGCACCAGTTATAGCAATGATCTTATGAGGAACCTAAGTTAAGGAGCCACTATAAGGACATTGTTATACAGATCTGCCAGGATCTGACGATTTTTTGAGGCTGACAGACATCCTTGGCCACTCTCCTTCCACAATTAGAATTAGTTTTAGTCCTTAAGGATGCTGTTTTAAGATGGCGGAATTTGACAATTTTATTAGTTTTTTGTCCATAAGGATGCTGTTTTAACAGTTTTTAAGTTATCCGAAGCCATTATGTTGAGTACCATAAAAAATGTGTTAACACCATTTACATATTTACAAACATATATATGTTATTTGATTAATTTCTTAATATATATATTTGGATAAATTTCTTGACTGTTACTATTAAATCTTTAGTAAGGTTCTTGAGGTTCAGTCAATAAATAAAAAACAACTATTTTGGCGACGATTCGAGACTATATTGTTCTCATAATCATGCCCTACAGTGAAAAAACAGGTTACAATAAAATTATATAAGTTATTTCAAAACATAAAGTTAGCTACAGTACAATTATATAACAACATGTGTTAGAATAATAAAAATATATATAATTACAGAATATAGAGGAGTATGAAGCTACTTACAATGTTACTAGTGGATATGAATAGACTAACAATTCTAGTACACAACTAACCTAGGGAAAGTTGTGGGGAAAACCCTATGAGTGGGAATACCACTCAGTCCTTTTAACTTAATTTTTAAGAAATAGGGTTTTCCACACAACCTTTGTAACTGTCTGTTCAAAATTTAAGAATTAAAATTTTCATGAATTAGCCTCTGTCAAAAATGGTCTTAGAGGCTGTCAAATTTCCAAAAAACTGCTCCTTTTAATACTCTTTCCAATAGTGTAATTCTTAAGTTTCGTTAGTTATTAATTAATAATTTGTTTGATTAATAAGTTTCAATAATTAGCTGTTTCCTATGCAGGGTGTTTACTAGTCGGGAATTTCGGGAATATGTTGGGAATTTCGTGTGATCGGGAAAAATTCAGGAATTTACAGAAAATTTGCGAAAGTCGGGAAAAAGTCGTTGTTAATGCTAAAATTTTCAGAATTTTTCCAGTTTTTGCTCAATATGTGAGGTAAGGAAGCGTCTGATTAGGATAGTCACTCCACATACTTTTAAAGTAAACTAAATTTGCTACAATTTGAGATCAGGGTGAGCTCTATATAGCCATTGGTTCGCAAGATACAGGGATATTATCATCGAAAAGAGGCCATTTTTTTCCAAAAAGTTATTTTTTATTCGATATGGTCACTTATATTGTGAAATATCTCCTGAAATACATCATTTGAGACCAGAATGGTACCTGTGGGCCCAGCGGTTCTCTCAAATACGGCAGATAACAAAAAAGAGTCAAAAGTGGGTTCTGGGGGAAAATACTGTTCTGTCTTTTTATGGTTTATTTATCAATCAAAATTAATTTATTTTTGTTATTTGAAATAATTGATTGATAAAAAAGAAAAAGAAAATCATTTTCATCTCACTTTTCGCTAAACGGTCGTGGCCGCTACTAGGTTTGCTTCTTCTGCACTCAGAAGAATAGTCAGAAACAAATTGATAGAGCATTAAATTAAATTAAATTTTATGTATAACTTTGCTACTTTATTTTTAACTGTATCTATAGTTCAACATTTTTTACAGTTATAACTTTTATTTAAATGTTTACAAATCAAACAATAATAACGAAAATATTTATGTGTACTAGGTAATTATAATTAGAAAGTTAATTATATAATAAAGAAAAATCATTCAAAGTTTGTCATCGACACATTAATGTAAATCAAATTTGCAACAAATTTGATTCTATTCATTTTTTTCTGCACACTCAGTAGTTGGGAAGGGAAAAATACAATATTTAGTTGAAAACTGTAAAACGTCACATTAAACTTACTTTTAAATAATATTACATTAAAATCGGTTCAGTGGTTTGGCCACTACCAATGCCTCAAGATAGGCTTAGTTGTGGTAAGTAACACATCGCGAAAACTCGTTTGTCGGTACTCTTTTGGCTATAAATCTATAATTATTTGTCTGATGCAAATTTCTTTTTTTCATCTGAAAGCTGGTCAAATTTGCAATGTTTTATGAAATTTGTTTTAAATCCCATGGAATACCCACTCCAGCACGCTGAGAATCCCATACCATTGTGAAAAAAACTTTTTTTCAGTACAACCCTCGTAAATAGTTTCGGAGTTATAGCGAGAAATATACTGAAAAAAAAAGTGGATTTCACAAGAGTATGGGGTTCTCAGCGTGATGGCGTGAGTATATCATGGGGTTTGATCCAAATTTCATATATGAAGTCTCATAGTAAAGTTAACCAGCTTTCTGATGGAAAAGATAAAAGAATATTCTGATCGGACATATATTTTTGGAGTTATTTTAACCGACAACCTCGTGTAACCTTCTAACTATTTTCGAACCGAATGGCAATACTCGATATTGATGTGTTTCTTGAAATTTATCTAGAGTAATCTGAAATATAAAAAAAATGTTTTGTTTTTTTATGTTGTTTAACTGTGATATGTTAAGTAGCAAAGTATGCATATATTGATTTGTTTAGATTATTATTGAAACACCATTAAAATATCGATTGGCTAGAATTTCTTAACAAATTTTTGAAAAAGTCGGGAATATGTCGGGAATTTTGATAGCTGAAATTGGTAGACACCATGCTATGGTCTATTACTGAGAAAGTGCTGAAAAACATGGTGTTAGAGAAGCAGACTGGATAACGCGTATTCATGTGTCATTATTTCTCGACCCTTGAACTTGCCGGGTAAACAAATACAGACCTGTTTACACTAGTTTCAATAATGAAATGCCTACCTTAGATTGATGATGTCTTGATTTATTGTTAGTTCATTTTTCGCAATGGCAGGGTTTACCACTCAGGAGTACGTAGATATGCACTTCATCTACGGGTTATGTAACGGAAATGCTCTGGCGGCTCAGCGTGAGTACCGTGATTGCTATCCTGACAGACATTGTCCTACGGACAAAGTTTTTACGAGAGTGCACCAACGTTTGGGGGATACAGGGTCTGTAGTGAAATCTCCAAGGGAAAATTTAACAGACGGAGTAGATGTTGGAATTGAGGAGTACATCATTGACTGTGTCACAACTGATCCTAACGTGAGCTCTCGTGACATAGCCCCAGAGATCGGTGCTTCCCACAGGTACATTTTGAAAGTATTAAATACAAACCATTTTCACCCTAACCATTTCACGCAGGTACAGGGTTTGGAAGAAAATGATTTTGCACAAAGGGAAGAATTTTGTAGGTGAGTGGCTTCTGAATAGGGGCATAGAAGAATATCATTTTTTCAAACACATATTGTGGACAGACGAGTCTTTTTTTACTCGTGAAGGTGTATTCAATGCCCACAATATGCACCACTGGGCTATGGAAAATCCCCATGCATCTCGACAGTCATCATTTCAACGCCGGTTCAAATTAAATGTTTCGGCAGGGATAGTTGGCAATCAGTTAATAGGGCCACATTTTCTTCCCGCTAATTTAAATGGAGAGACTTATTTACAGTTTCTCGAACATGATTTATGTTACACATTCCAAATCACAAGGAAGGTTATGACGTCCTGGTGCACTGTAGGAATGGGGAACTGAAATGAGACCGATGATGTAGGAATTATTAGTGTTACCACTTTTTATTGCAAAAATTCCAGTTTAAAAAAAAATGTGTGTTTATATATGTGTGTGTAATATATATATATATATATATATATATATATATATATATATATATATATATATATATATATATATATATATATATATATATATATATATATATATAAATACACAGGGTGGAACCGTATAAGTGACGAAAAAAATTTTCTGTTAAACTACATTCAAAATGTAGTACAACGATGCCTGAACGAGTGTCCCATCTCTATCTTTTTTTAGAAATGATTATGTATTTTCTTCATGCTTAAATAATATGATTTTGTATTTTACCTGCTTAAAGAAATGATTTTATATTTTACATGCTTAAAGGAATGATTTTGTATTTTTTTCATGCTTAAATAATATGATTTTGTATTTTACATGCTTAAAGAAACGATTTTGTATTTTATATTCTTAAAGAAATGATTTTGTATTTTACATGCTTAAAGAAATGATTTCGTTAATAAATGATAATTTTGATATGCGAGAATGCTTCATCCAGTCCCCTATGCTTCCTTCGCTAACTGATTACACCATTGGAAAGAGTATTAAAAGGAGCAGTTTTTTGGAAATTTGACAGCCTCTAAGACCATTTTTGACAGAGGCTAATTTTTGAAAATTCATGAAAATTAAATTCTTAAAAAAATTAACGTTCTTTTTTTAATAAATGAATCTGATTCAAGTTAAATAACTACGAAAATGGTCTAATATTATAGGAAATTTAATGCTGAATAATGGTGAAAAATGTAAATAAGTGAGGCACAAGAGAGAGAAAGTTGAGTGTTTTTATGACGTAAGGTCGGGTTTAATCGAAAAAATCGATTAAACCCGACATCATTACTTTCTAACAGATAGAGATAGGACACTCATTCAGGCACCGTTGTACTACATTTTGTATGTAGTTTAACATAAATTTTTTTTTCGTCACTTATCCGGTTCCACCCTGTATGTAAAAGAGCTTTATTTTACGAAATTTAACAATTTACATTTTGTGATATATTTGTATAATACATGTTTTAGTAATAAAACAGTTCACACTGCGGTTTCGATTCAGTAATGATCAATTACAAGTTAGAATACATTTTTTAAACTGTAGGAAAAATTAATAAAAAAAACTCAAAAAAAAAAAAAAAATTATAATAAAATAAAATAAAGTAATAAAGGTAAATATATAAAATAAGCAAAAGTTTTGAGCGTTAAAATTTATTAAAATTAAAGAATAAATTAACTTAAACAATACTTTGATTTGTTAAGTTAAAATTTAACTAAAACTAGTAAATTCTAAGAATGTCTTATTTAGTAAATTTTTATTCCAGGAGTATGTGTCTAGTACATTTGTGTACGTATCTTCTTAAGGTTAGTTTGTTATAATTTCCTATTGCTTGTATTTTGGGATTCTCTGAGTTTATTGTTAAGTTTAAAAAGGTCTGGGTTTGGGTGAAAATAAATCATTTAATTGTTTGAAAATTTAGTTCGTGCTGCATGTCATTTATTTTTGTGTACCTTGGGTAGTCCTTTACATTTACAATGCAATAATTCAATTATTTACATATGTTTGTAAAAATGTAAATGGTATTAACACATTTTTTATGGTACTCAAGATAATGGCTTAGGATAACTTAAAAACCGTTAAAACAGCATCCTTAAGGGCAAAAAACTAATAAAATTGTCAAATTTCGCCATCTTAAAACAGCATCCTTAAGGACTAAAACTAATTCTAATTGTGGAAGGAGAGTGGCCAAGGATATCCGTCGGCCTCAATAAATCGTCAGATCCTGGCAGATTTGAAAAACAGTGTCCTTATAGCTGTGAACAAACTTACGATCATCTTATTTATGACTCATAGATAAATATTTTGATGATTTTGATGCATTTGTGGATCATGTTAATTCTTTGGAACGCAACAATTGAACAGTTTATCTATGATATTGTGACTGGTTTTGACTGGCCACAAAATTCTACCTCTATTTGTTTCTACATATTATTTTTATTTTTTTAATTTATTTCTTTATTTTAATTTTTTTTGCTTCATTTTTTCCCCTTTTAATATTTTTTAAAATGTATTTATTAATTAACTTCCAATTCCATTAACTAATTATTGTTTATATTTCATATTCACTCAACCATAATTTCTATATTATTTTAAAATATTTTTGTACAAATATTAATGATATATGTGTTATGTCGAGAGATGGTACGCCTAGAAATACATGCACCCATTGCAGAGTTACTGCAATGTGGAAAACTAGAAAAAACACATGGAATCAATATTATTATCACAACACTAGAGAGCTGTAAAGAAATTAAGTAAGTAAACAAATAAACTGCTCAGGAACACGTCCAAACTCTTCGCAACCTGTTCAATGTTCCCGTGTTTTCCATCTCCAAAGGGAATCAAGGAACAGGGCTTATTTTGTTTCACAACATTTCTGAACAGTTCCGAAACAAATCATAAACAAATTTGAGCTGTTCAGAAACATCGGGAACATTGTTCCTGAACACTGTTCCAAAACATTTTTTTACAGTCTAGACTAGGATTAATGAAATTATTAATAAAGGAGTGTAATGTCAAGTTGTTTAAATAAAATAAAATAAGTTTATTGTCAAGGATTTAATGTTTTGTTATCTTTTATCTTATTTATGCTGTACATATTTTAATGAACTATAATAAAGGGTGAAGATTAGCTATTTGCGATTTTTCACTCTTAATTCTAAGGTAGGGTAAAGGCACCAGTAGTAGACACTATTGTGAGACTCATGTAGTAATTTTCGTAGTAGTTCAATACATTCGCCTTCATTTCCTTTTTATTGCTTCATAGGCATAATAGAACTCTTATTGAACATAAACTCTGTTTAAAATAACTCTATTCTTGATGTTAAGGCTGTTTTTAGAAAGTTTTTGAAAACATATTTCTTCACCAGTAGTAGACACAGAAACGCACCAGTAGTTGACGCTTTACTTAACAAATATATTTAATTTATTTCTCATCAAATATGTTTTTTGTTTTTTTTACAAAGGATCTTGGATTTTAAATAGTAAACGAATTAAAAAATAAAAAAATAATATATTTTTGTCTAAATTAGGAAGATAAAAATTAATAAAAACTACTTTCATTTTTGTCGAAGTGATTCACGTTCAGTCTCTTTGCTTTCTTAAATAAACTTCGAAGAGGAATAGTACAAGTAAAGATTTCACAGCATTTATTATCAAAACACTTATATAAAAAATATAGGTAGCTTATATAATAAAGGAAGGGTTTTTTTTTTTTTTTTTTTTTTTTTTTTTTTTTTCTAAAGCTATTGCTAGCGCAAGCTAATTTAACACAACAAAAACTTATTAAAATAAACTTTTAGATAAAAATTTAAAATACAGGAATATATTTATTAATAAATTCATTTTATAAAAAGGGGTACTTGTAAAAAACATAAATTAGTCCAAATGCTAGCTCTCCTAATATCAGAGGAATTGGTAGTCTTGTTAAAACATCCTTATTTCCTACCATTATCTTCTTGGACTTCGCAAATTCTAAAACTGTTCTTAATGTATTCAAAACTCCCAAAAGTATGACACAAGCTAAGCTATTTCTGTCAATCCCAAAAACTTGATAGGCCGCCTTTCCCCCTCGTAAGTTTTCTTGTCTGCTATCTTTTGACAATATTGACTACACATGAAGAGAATACACATGGTATATGCCTTAAAAAGAAAGAATTTATTGTTCCAGTAGTAGACATGTTTGTGATCCACCAGTAGACACCTCTGTCTTCTTCAGGAACAATACATTTCCTGACTAAAATACAAAAATCGTCATTTTTAAAATTGAACTACGAATCACATTCAATCATTAGTACATAAAATCGGAATTTTCTAGTTGTAGGTACTTTTGTCTACTACTGGAACAAGAGGGAAAATCAGTTTCCCAGTAGTAGACAGGTCATTTTTGGGCTCTTTCAAACAAAATTTACCATAAAAAATATGTTATTTAGTGAGTTGATTGTGCACACTATCTTTAAGACCCAGATATGTAATAAAACATTGTAACGATAAGAGAATAATTGATGAAAATCAAATTAACTTCCTTAACTATTATGGTTAAGGAAAGGGCCTTTTATGACACTGCTAATTAAAACTGACCTAACGTTTCCACTGATGTTATAATCTGCTACTACTTTATAGTGAAAGTACATTAGATGCTAAAGTTTGAAATGGAACCAGATTCAAATCGTTCTGAGGGTTATAACTTATTTTTTTTGGTTGAAGTTCCAAGTGTCTACTACTGGTGCCTTTACCCTAATAGAAATATTTAATTGTTGCTATTATCCAATAATCCAAGCTACTTAGATTTACAAAAATAATTTTAATAATAAGCGATGTATGAATTTCATTTTGTATTTATTTAATGGTCAAAGAATAACTTTTATTGAAAGGTTTACTTTCTGCTCCTATAGGATCTTCTTATGTTATTTTTAGCCACTAAGATTTAACTCTAAAACCTAATTTAAATGAAAATAAATACTCGCTACGTTCACTTTATTCAATCTTTACGATCTGTTAGGGTTCCTCTATGAGCCATTACTGTCTTATAATTCATAGTTATGTTGACTAGTAATTTTCGTATTCACTTAAAATATTATCAATTAGTTTTCTATTCTATATTATAGGCTCAGCTGCAAAAACTTCAGAGTGAAATTTCTCAAATAGCGAAAAAGACTGGAATCACATCAGCTACCAAATTAGCTCAGATTGCCCCAAAGGTTGAACAGACATCAGCAGATATACCTCATGTGGAATGGTGGGACTCAGTGATTCTCGTTAATGATTCGTTAGTATTGAAAGCTTTTTTTTTATAATTTTAATGATTATTTATTTTTATTATTACAGATTTAAAAAATACACTGATAACATGTTTTATTGTTAAAATGAACAATTGCAATAACTATAAAAAAAAATCATTCACTCCTCTTTTATTACATAAAATTACCAAAGTATAATTTAATGTGTAAATTTTTTTTGAAGAGTGAAACTGTTAATTAAAATAAATTTGATCAAAGAAAATAAAAGCTAATATTCTATTTAGAAATTAATATATTAATTCTTTGAACATTATTTAAGCAGGCAGTGTTATGATATTTCTTAGTTTCGGATTGACTAGTCTTGTTACAGAACATTTTTATATTGATGCTAAATTATAAATTTTTTATATAGGTAAGTGTTGAAATTTGTATTAAAATAGTCTTCTCCATGGATTTTAAAGCCACATGAGATCTCCTTCTTTATAGTTACATTTATAAGCTCGGATATCATGGTACTTTTTCATTTGATCACTAGCCAGCTTCAAATTTGTACGAACCAATTCTTGGGTATCTTCTATCCTCCTTTGAAGTTCAGACACATAGTCTTCTTCAGCCTCAGTCTCCGCATTGGGTTTGCAAACAAACAGGTCACAAGGCAGTCTCATCTCTTGACCGAAGAGGACCTTCGCTGGGGTCTGTCTGGACGACTCATTCACAGCTGATCGGTTGGCCATGAGAAAGAGTGGAATGTGCTCATCCTAGTCTCCCTGATGACCAGAGACAACCTTGAATAGATACCGTAATATTGTTCAGTTCATACGTTCAACCATCCCGTCAGACTGGATGAAGTGCTGTTGTTTGGGTTTTTCGAATTCCAAGCTTTGTACAGACTTCTTGAAACAGCCTACTTTCAAAGTTTCTTCCCTGATCCGAAGGCAATTCTAGAGGCACTCCAAAACAGCTGATGAACTCCTTTACCAGGACATTATCCAAGATAGTAGCTTCCTGATTGGGAATAGCATAGGCTTCTACCAATTTAGTAAAATAATCCATAAGTACAAAGATGTACTTATTGCCAGAATTGCTTTCTAGTAATGTTCCTAATATATTCTGGGCTATCCTCTCGAATGGGCTCTCCACTACGTACCGCTGCATCTCAGTTCTGTTTTCACTGTGGTCTATTGCTCACCACTCTTTTACATCATCAGAGCACTTCAACCAGTAATATCTCTCATATATTTTGTGTAATGTTTTCGATTTCGGAGTCGTTCTCTTGCTGATTCTGTAATATTTCATGCGTCTATTTATCATCAACAACCCTAGTATGGAGTATAGTTGCTTCTTTTTGTTCCATTCGGCAACAATGAGAGCAATGCGGTTGACACGACCTTATTGAGAGGACATCGACATTCTGGTGGCTTTGACCCGGACAGTGCACGATTTCGAAGTCGTATTCTTGGAACTTTTCCAACCACCTGTGACTTGGCCTTCAGGATTTCTGAAATTCAGTAGCCACTTTAAACTGGCATGATCTGTCCTCACCAAGAATCTCCTTCCATACAAATACTTGTAGACGTGCTCTATAGATTTCATCGCAGCTAACGGTTCTCTTTGGGTAACACAGTAGTTATGCTCCAGCTTGGATAGGATCTTGCTGAAATAGTCCAGAACTCGTTCTAGCCTTTCCTGTAGCTGTGACAGGACGCCTCCGATTCCCACATCACTGGTATCAGAATCAAGGAAGAACTTTCTTTCGGGAAGTGGGTAGCCTAAAATTGGAGCAGTCATCAATCGTTTCTTCTAACAGTCGAAAGCCAGCTGACATTCTTTGTCCCAATGTTCTTCATAAGATTCCCTTCTGGGTAACTGTTCCTTCATAATGCTCTTCACTTTGCTTTCAATGTTTTTAATTTGTTCTTCAAATCTTTCCTCAATAACCTGAAATTTATTTTGGAGATCCGTAATCTCACCCCCAACTAGTTGAATATCTCCTTCCACATCACTCCTTAGGTTGGCCACTTCTCAAGAGAACACATCGAGGCGCCGAGACATCTCTGAGGCGGGGTTAAAAACTTTTTGTCCATTTTTCTGTTTAGGTCTCTGATAGATTTCGAAAAACTATCCTCAAAATCAACAATGTCAGGATCTATACCCTTACCTACAAAATAATCTCAAAGCCGTTGCACTAAAGTTGATTTTGAGCCTGCTGTATAAGCTCTTATTCCTCTAACTCTACCCTCAAATCAGCTACTCTTAATTCCTGAATTTTCTTTACAGGCATTCTGAATTCATAAATTATCTTCGTTAATAAACTTATCACACACCTGACACCAGTTTTAATTACACAACAGGGGTTTTTAACTCATGCTTATTGACAAATAAAAATTAATAAGATAATTAACGCTGACACACTAACACAACCGTATTGATTAATTTAACACAATAATAACGACTCATAACTTCTATTTACTATACAATAATCACAACACAAAACAACATAACTAACTAATTACATTCCATCTTGTTATTACTCTGTCACCCAGTAACCAGTAAATACTCCTTAGCAATGGAGGTTGTTCTCCTTATTATGTTAATATTTATAATATAATTGGAATCATTAGTAATATAATATGAGAAAATAAAATGATTTTTACACTTAAACCATTACAACCCATGAAGTGACTTAATGGTATCTTACTTAATAAGGTAGTACTATTTCTTATCCAATGTGTGTTAGGAAGTGATTAGGCTGGAATCATACTGAACTGTCCAGTCTGGCCCTCCACTTGTCTGTTGTGTTTAGAATTACTAAAATATTCTATAAAAAAAAGAAAAAAAGTTTGCTTTATAAAGTTCTGGCTCAGGAAAATAGGCTGATCGAGCCATTGATAGAAGTGGTTTAATAACTTGCGAGCTTCGTAAAGCTTACAAAAAAAAACAAAAAAACAATGTTCATAAAATAATTATAATTGAGGTCTCTAAAAATACATGGAAGAAAACAAAACATTATTAATTATAATGTATTTGTATAATTAAATATTAGATTATTAATGAGGTAAAATATGTGTCTCTTGCTGTTGACAATGAAGAACAGAGGTACATTCCTAATAACTCTTCAGTGGAAGTTTAGCTGTCCTTCAGTTTCTTAACAGCAAAAGTGATAATTACGTGGACAAGGAAAGAGAAATGACTGGAGTTTGACAGAAAATAAAGATTTTAAATTAGGGAAGAAGTGTCTCCTCTTCATACTATCAGACATTATATTGTTATAAATGTCTTAGCAAGTTCTGTAAAGTGGTAAAAACTTGTTCATTATAAAAAAACAGAAGAAAATAAGTTTTTCACACCAATACTGCAGTGGTATATCTAAATTTTATTGTGAAATCCTCTGAAGCATCTGAAAAGAAAATAACATTAATGACTTAATGACAAATTAAGTAAAATGTTATGAACTTTGATATGCCACGTATTAAGTAGATTGTGACTGGGTCTTGGAGGATTGTATCATGTAGTGATTAGCTTAAATGCTAAATAGACAATTTTTTTTTTTCTCAATAATATAATATTAAAATATCTAATATGTTTGTTTTTTCTTGTAGATATGGTCATGAAGATGAGGAACCAAAAATAAAAGAAGAAGCAATTACACATTTAATCGAGCACCCAATTCAAATGAAAGCTCCTAGTAAGTATTATCTCTGTTCGTTATTAGTTCCATACATTTAGGTGTAATGACTTGTTTTCTTTGTTTGTAAATTAATAAGGTATCATTAGAAGTCCTTTTTATTTATTATTTGTTACCTAAAACTTTAATTATTCTTTTTTCAAAGTTCAGTGGTATTTAGTACAATTATTTAGATAAATTTGAAAAAAAAAAAAATTATAAAGTATGTAGCATATATGAATATGAATATAATGATAATGTTAATTAACTTCATTTTAGGGCCATTGCCCTTAAATGACAACTGTAATGAACACTTTGTTGGTGATTTAGCTGCTGTAATTTTATGAAAATAATGCAATCATCAAATTTAAATTTTAAAAATAAAGGAAAGAATACGGATTTGGTGTAATGATGATATAGAATAGAATGGAAAAGTCATTTTATTCTGGGGCAAAGTCCCTTAAGAGTGACAAATAAATACAGAAATATAAGCAGTTACATCTGGTCTGAGACTTAATGAAATGAAAAAATATAATATAAGTAGTAACAAAATAGTGATAATATACACATAGAATATAGTTAACTATATAGAAAGGAAAATAAAAGAACATTCTACAAATAAGAAAAATAAAATAAAATCTTTTGGTACAATAATTAGAGTTGTATGTACAATAGAGTTACCTAAATTATATTCGGATGGAGTAAATTTATATTAAGTGAAATCTTAATCATGGAAGAATGGTATCTGAATCTGATTTCAAAAATGCAAGAACATATATTTTAACTGAGTATGTAGATAGATAGCAAGCGTCGTCTTGGGTAAGAATAAGGTATTGGAAATATTTGAATCTTTTCAGGGATTTTACTTGTCTGATATCAAGAGAAACAGAGTTCCAGAGGATGGTTGAGCGGAAGAGGAAGGAGCGTTGGAATGCAGAAATTCTGTGGGATGGGGTATACAAATCAGAAAGACACAGGATCTGGTGTGTATTGAATTGACTGCAGATCTGAATTGAAGCATATTATAAATATAGGTAGGATGAATAGTATTGATAATTTGGTAAAGGAATGTTTCAAGGAAAATGTCTACGGAAGATGGGATAGAGCCAATTTAATTGGGAGTAGAGGTGGGAAACATGGGAGTGCCTCGGTCTATCGAAGACAAACCTGACAAAGCAGTTCATGATTCGCCTCAGTCTGTCTTCGAGAACCATCGAGAGTCCACTGTAAACCAGACAACCATAGTCGAGGTAAGGAAATAATAAGGAAGAAACTAAAAGCTTTTACTAGATGATTGGGGAAGAAGGTGACGAGTTCAGTGGAATAATTGAGAAGACCTATGGAATGGCAGTAGATTTGAGCAATCTGAGGTTTCCAGGAAAGGGTTTGGTCAAAAATAGTCCTGAGATTTTCAACAGAGGAGTAGAAAGAGATAGGATGATCATTTAAGATTAAGGGAGGAAAATGGGAGCATGAACTAAGGAGGGAGCTAGAGCCTATTATAATGGACTGAGTCTTCTTTTCATTTAGTTGCAATTTATTTAAAGTCACCCAGGCACTGATTCTGTTTAGATCATTCTGAATTTTGGCGAAAGCAGTAGATATTTCTGAAGGGGGAAAGAAAGATAGATTTGGGAGTCGTCTGCGTAGAGGTGGTAGGAGCAGTGGTGAATTGAATTGGGAAGATTATTAATCTAGGAATTAAAAAGGAAGGAGAAATACTGGATTCATGAACAAAACTTAAGGTATGAGTGAGAAAAGAAGATAGAGGTTGGTTTGGTATTTTAACTGCTTGGGAACGGTGAGAGAGGAAACATTGAAACCAATGGATGGAACTGTGCGAAAAATTTAAGGATTCTAATTTGAAGAAGAGGATAGAGTGATCAAGAGAATCAAAAGCTTTAGAAAAATCCAGAAGCAATAGGACAGTTATTTTTTTTATTATCTATAGTGGTAAACATGTCATTAATGATTTTGAGGAGAGCAGATTGTGTTGAATAGCTGGGATGAAAACCAGATTGGAGATAATTGAGGAGGTTGGATCCTTCAAGGAAGTGGGACACTTGAGATTGAACTAATCTTTCTAAGGGTTTAGAAAGAGTAGACAGGATGGAGATCGGGTGATAGTCTTTTGGAGATGAAGGATTTAATGTTTAATTTATTCGATGAATTAAGGCTTTTTTCCATGAGGTGGGGAAAACTGAATTTTGAAGGGAAAAATTGTGAATGAATAGGAGGACTGATAACTAGTATCGGAAGAGGATGTAGAAACAAAAAATGTATTTAATTCATCAGTATATACATGGCTGTGACAGGGTAACTTTAGAATGAATATCAGGCAGCAATTCATGATCATCATTGTTGCATCCTTTGGTACTGATGCACTACCAAAGCCCAAGATGGAAGAGACTAGCAGTTGGCGGGTTGATTGTTGATGACGAGATTGACTAAGGAGTTGAAAATATAAAATGATGACCTTTGATTTTTGGATTCGAAAAGGGATGAATTCCAATAATGGATGACCTTAACATTGCTGTTATATATATATATTACAATAATAATAATTGATAATGAAAAACACTTTTTTTTTGTAGAAAAATGTTCTTTCAGTGAAAAATAAAATTAGATAAGCATATGTGTCTATCTCTTGAGGCAGTAATTAAGGTAGTATAGTACTTGTAAGTTCTAACCCTAGCATGCCACTTGAAGGCCGGTTTATTTAGTTCTTATACTGAAGAAAGCCATGGATTAAATGTAATTTAATTAGTAGTGAGTGAATGGTCACCAAAACTGGAACTGATAAGTCTCCATTACGGTTCGTATCACACTCAGAGACTTAGTAGTCCAAAACAAATGACAATTGTGACTTATCGTAATACTACTTTACAAACTAATGTCAAGAGTACAGATGAAAAATATAGTCAGGAATTTTAATATTTAATTATTAACAAAATATTATATCTTATTATATGCATGGGGAAAAACAGTTGAAGGGTTTGGTGGATGAAGGAGTTATGTCACATTCTTTAATAAATACAATCTAGTTCATTGGATGAAGAATTTATGTGCAGAAGTGTTTGGCAGCAAAATCTGAATATTTTAAAACAACTAGAAAAAGTGATATTAAGAAGATCAATGTAACATTTTCCTGCTAAAGGAATTGTGTTTTGTTGCATAGTCTCTTCCTCCACCAAACCATTAAATTATCTAAATTTAATTTAATAACTTTGTCATTACACATGTTGGCTTCAACAAATATACTTTTTTTTTCTTTTGCAGCTGTACCATCAAAACCTGTTTATATGCCAGTGTTTCTTACTAAAAAAGAAAGAAAAAAACTGAGAAGACAAAACCGAAGAGAAACGTGGAAAGAAGAGCAAGAAAAAATACGTTTGGGTTTAGTTGCCCCTCCTGAACCAAAGGTTTTTGTTAATTGTTATTATTTAACTGAAATGTAAAAAAAAAAAGAAGTAATATCTTATTATTTTTGGAGTTTTCTTCCTCTTTAGGTATTAAAAGGATTCTTACTTCTTGTATGAGATACACATTGGATGGAAGATGAGGTTTAGCTGTAATGGTGAGTTGATGAAGCAATTGAAAAATGGTGTTTATATAAAACCACAAATCTGCAATTATCCAGGAGACACTGAATTACACTTTGTAAATGAAAGAAATTAGGTTACATTGATTGAAATTTATTAAATACATACATTGTTCAAATACAAAGCTATATTATTTGAACATTTCATCTTTAGGCAGTTATAAAAAGATCTTAATCTTCTTCCATTAATCTACTGAATCCAATATCTCTTTTTGAAACTTTCGCAATTATAAAATCTTCAAGAACTGGTGAATTAATGGTTTTTAAATTTTTGATTTGAGATCTCTAGATAGTAGAATCTCATTTATTATTTTTAATTTATGATCATAAAGTGTGATAAAATTGAATCTCTTTTATCGATGTTAAAACTGTGTAATTTATTGGTGAAAACAGTAGATTTTTTTTTTACAGGATCAGTATTATGAAGATGAGTCTAGGTAGGTTATTAATTCATTATTAGAATTTTTCATAATACAGTATTATAATTCTATTTTTCAAAACGATCAACAGAATAATCGCCATATCTTTTCACATAAAAACCTATTCATGAACTCCCACTTTCCAGATATTGCAAAGAGTATTGCCCTATTGGGCATATGTCACTAGGAAATATTTGTTATTGAACCTTCTACTTGAAAGTTCATTAGTAGAGTAGGTGATAATATCGATGACTTGCCTGAAGAATACTCTGGAACACCTGCTCATTATTTAGTAGTTACTGCTATTAAATATGAGCTATTAAGAAATTTATTTCAATCCCAGAAAATGTTTTATGATAATTCAAGACCTTTCAGTAGCAACTCTTTTCTGCGACAGAGACTTATAAAGTCTGAATCATTACACATTAAGGCTCAGAAGAATTAATTTTGAAACATTTATATTAACCATAGTAATTAATTTTTTAGACAGTTTGTTGTAGTTGTACCTTAATGTTCTCATGTATTCAAACCAGGACAGGTAGGACATGTTATTCTTCATGTTACTATTCTAGCTGGAGGGGGAAGGTCGAGATTTATTGTTAGCCTCCGCTAAGAATGTCAACATTCCCAAGCCAAATTTGAACCAGCAGTGCTGATGTCGCAAGATGCTAAAGTGCCTTTACATTTTGACATTTTAACATTCTAGGCCACCTCAGCCTCCTTGAAGTTGGTTTAAAGATAATGCCAGACATTTTAAAAAATCAATGAAATAATGGATATAAAGGCATCCTACCTTTCCCTCATATTTTTCATGCTATTATTTATTACTTTTTCCTAAGAAAAAAACAAAAGAAAGTAGCCTAGCCCTCTTCAAGTACTTTGAGAGAGATGCTATGAATCTCTTTAAGTCACTATATTCTGTTAGCGTAACTTACTTTGTTACCTCTTTTACTGGATTAAATAGAATTCATTTATCAGGATATTTCAGTTTCATCAACTTAAGACTCTTCTATGGTTAAAGATTAATGGTTATTTTTAGTTTTATTTCCTAATTAAAAAAAAAAAAAAAAAAAAAAATATATATATATATATATATATATATATATATATATCGTAAAGATTTAACACAGCCTGTTGCTATTATTTGTTATAATTAATTTTTCGCCGATCCTTGTATTCTTCTATGCCAACAAGAAAGAACAATATTAATGTTAACAACATTTATATTTTTAAACAATGTTGTGTGCAGTTCATTATTATAGAAAAAAGACTGCACACATGGATTACTAATGTAATGGTCTAAGGAAATCTCTTCTTATTTTTTTTCTTAATATTAGGAAATTATTCTACCAGTAGATTCAATTGTGGTCTTTGTGAACATAATCCAACAGAAAGCGTTAAATTCATTTTTATTGAAATTTTGGTGGCAACATGTAAAAAAAAAAGAATTACTGTCATTTGTTACTTTCATTAAATGAACAAAGAATAAATCAGGGTCCATTTGGTTGCTAGAGCAGTAATTTAAAATAAAACAGACTTCTTAAGGGATAATTGACAAAATACTTCAGAAAGGAAATTTGATGTTTGTAAAGACTGGCTAAATTAATTTCAAAACCAGTTTCTTCACCAAGGCAGCTGCTCTAGTTGACATTACTGTACCTATATCAAGCTGATTTCCTTTATTTTTTCTCTAAAAAAAAATCAGCTCTAGTATGTAATACTGTATCATCATTATTAATAAACAAATAATACTTACTTTACATTAATACTTTTATATTGAAATTTCTGTTATTAATTATTTATAAATATGCTTTTATTGTTTTGAAGTTTATAAATCTTAGTAAATATTATCATTAATAATTTTTTCACAAAAAATAAAAAGTATTAATTCTGTCATTATTTAATTTTGTTTTTTTGTATTTGATTTTCTAAATCCTTGCGTTTCTTTATTCAATCTTGTGTATCTTTAATGTTCTGTTCTGGTTTTAATGATTTTTTTTTCTTTTTAATAGCTCCGTATTTCAAATTTGATGAGAGCCTTGGGTACAGAAGCCGTCCAGGACCCTACAAAAATGGAAGCTCATGTGAAAGCTCAGATGGCTAAAAGAGCTAAACAGCATGAAGAAGCAAATGCAGCCCGTAGGCTAAGTCAAGACCAGAGGCGCGAGAAACGAAGGCGAAAAATAATGGAAGATACAACTCTTGGAGTTCATGTTTCAGTTTATAGGTAAGTAATTATGATTTCCAAAGTATATATTTATGAAATTCTATTTATTTATTTTTTGTTGTTAAATCTGTCTAAATATCTACCGTTATTAGTGAATTTTAAATACAATTAAACCCTTTTTTTCTTTTTTTTTTTTAATCATAGCAACTACATAGCATGAAATATAAATGAGGCTTCAACTTTCAAAATGGGATCAGTGCAAATCGTAAAACTGTTCAGGAGATACAAAGAACAGCAGAACTAGAGTGATATTAATTGTTAAAAAATACTTTGCAGACCATAATGCAAATAATTACCTTTTCATTGATAAGTTTCTATGAATTTCCAAAAAAAAAATAAAAAAAAAAGTTTACTGATAGCCACAATGGATTGATTTATCGTCTTTTTAAGGGATCATGGAAATCACAAAAGAAAAAAGATAGAATGTACATATTTATAAATCAAATTTATCATGTATAAAAATTGAAAATCACAATTTTTAAAAAAATATAATAATTATTTAATCATAAGTTCATACATTTACCTATTAAATAAACATATTTTCTTCAACGTCACCTCTGGATAATAAGTAAACTTACATTTTCATCTCACATTATAATGATATTTAGTATGTTTTTGAATGGAAACAGTTTTTCTAAGGGATAGAGGAGAAAAAACTTTGAAAATTGAGAGAATTTTTTTTTTTTTTGACATATATTGGACTTTTACAATTTTGAAAGTTGATGTATCAGTTGTTTAATATTTGAGCTATTAATTACACATTTTATAACTTTTGGCAGTATATTTAAAGTTTTTTACAAGACTTTTCTTTGAAAGTTTTTGTTTTTCTTCCCCATGGAAATCTTGTTTTTCATTGTCTTCATTAGGATTCTTACTAATTTATAAACATAAGTTCTGGATTTTTTTTTTTTTTTAATACTTATTGTTAAATAATATACAATAAATTATTCAAGGCTATTCACTTAGAGCATATTCAGGGTGTCTACTAGTCTGGAATTTTGGGAACTCCGGGAATATATCGGGAATTTCATATGGTCGGGAATAAGTCGGGAATTTACAGAAAATTTGCGAAAGCCAGAAAAAGTCTTCGTTATTGCTAAAATTTTCAGAATTTTTTCAGTTTTTGCTCAATATGTCAGTTAAGGAAGCGTCTGATAGGTATAGTCACTCTAAGTAAACTAAATTTGCTATAATTTGAGATCAGGGTGAGCTCTATATATCTATTACCTCTTTGGCAGGTAATCGATTGATGTGATGGGTTACTTAAAACACGTGGTGTACTTAACCATTATTTTACAATTATTATCAAATAAGAGAAACAATTTGTTATATTTACAATTAAATCGAATAAACACCTTTTTTTAGAGGGAACTATAACTAATAAAAAAAGAAAATAAATGAATATTTAAAACTACATACAATACTATTATTGACAATATAAATAACGCTTATTTCTACTTATTATAGTCACTACTTGCACACTTATTTGGTGTGCACACCCTAGAGCTGTCTGACACCCCTCCAGTCATATCACAAGTACAAAGCCCCTGCGACTATATCACACAGTCTTCTCAGCATGTGCTCTGTTCTATAGCATGAGTGTTCTCTGTGTCGGTACTTATTGTAGCACTAAAAGCAAAGATGTTATGGATGGCTTTGTTATCGAAGTATCAACCTTGCTCTGCTACATATCCATTGGTTCCCAAGATACAGGGATATCATATTCGAATGAAGGCCATTTTGTTTCCAAAAAGTTTTTTGATATAGTCACTTATTTTGTGATATATCTCCTAAAATACGTCGTTTGAGACCAGAATGGTACCTGTGGGCCCAGCGGTTCTCTCAAATACGGCAGATAACAAAAAACAGTCAAAAGTGGGTTCTGGGGGAAAATACTTTTCTGTTTTCTTATGGTTTATTTATCAATCAAAATTTATTTATTTTTGTTATTGTTAAATAATTTATTGATGAAAAAGAAAAATATAGCATAATCGGGAGTTACATCATTGTCGAACATTGTTTTATATACCTACATACTAAAATGCTTGAACAATCATAATATATATATATACAGGGTGTAGCGAATTTAAATGGCAAAACTTCAGGAACTTAAAGGAGACCGAAAAACTAAGACAAAAAGTCCTTTAGAGACTTGCTTGTTTTTGCTTAGTTTTAGAGAAAATCGCAAAAAAAGAAACAAAATAAAAATGTTACAGGTAGCGACTATCACCTTTCAAAGTTCGTCAGGCTAGGCGGTGAGATATGTAAACACTTAATGTTATCCTTTACATTCTTTTATTATCGACGAGTCTTTTCGTTAACTTTTAATAGACTACGAGTGACTGGGTCATTCTTAATACATAATGAAGGCGACCTATTCCAGGCAGCAATAAGAGCAGATTATCGGAGAAGAAATTGTGTCCAACGCCACTTCGATAACAATCCTGAGACTTGCATCCAAAGAGCATCTACTGCATTAGCAATATCGCGGCAAGCAATATGGCGAACTTTGAAAGGTGATAATCGCTACTCATACCATCTTCTAAAAGTTCAGAATTTATTACCTCAAGATTATGTCAAGAGATTGAATTTTAGTAACTGGTTTCTTGACAAAATTCGCGATGATAATTTATTTCCATTAAAAATTATATGGACCGATGAAGCTACCTTTACAAGAGGAGGAATTGTTATTCAAAGAAATTATCATGTATGGGCTCTTGAAAATCCCAGAGCTATTAGAGAGAATATTTTTCAGCATGAATTTGCTATTAACGTTTGGCTTGGCTTGGAATTTGGAACGGATTACTGGTGGGACCATATTTTTTACCTGGAAGATTGAATGGTATCACATTTACACATTTTTTGAAGAACGACTTTTCTAATTATTTAGATGACATTCCCTTACAGCAGCGGATTGAAATGTGGTTCCAACTCGATGGATGTCCAGCTCATTATAGCAGAGTTGCTCGAGCTTGGCTGGATATAAATTATCCACAACGATGGATTGGATGTGGAGGAGTAGTACCTTGGCCACCCAGATCACCTGATATGACACAATGGATTTCTTCGTATGGGGAACGTTGAAGCAGAAAGTTTATTCGGTGTCAATCAACTCAAGAGAGCAATTAAGAGACTGAATCATAGATGCAGTGCACCAAATATCATCAGAACAATGTTTAGCTGCAATTTATCAAGAGAGTGCTAGATGTAATGCTTGCACTGGTGCAAGAGGACAACATTTTGAGCAATATTTACATTAAAAAGAACATAACATAAATATAAATGTAAATAAATAAGTATAAAAATGAAAACTTGTTTTGTTTTTTTTTTTTTTTTTTGCGATTTTCTCTAAAACTAAGCAAAAACAAGCAAATCTCTAAAGGACATTTTGTCTTAGTTTTTCGGTCCCCTATAAGTTCCTGAAGTTTTGCCATTTAAATTCGGGACACCCTGTATATTTCGTATATCTCTGGTTATCGCATGGGGGAGAGGGGAAAGGGTTGAAAATCGTAAGTTCACAGCTGTTTGATCAAATAACTCGGAATCCGTTATTTGTAGTACATTTTTTACAAATCAAACAAAAATAACGAAAATACTTACGTGTACTAGGTAATTATAATAAAAAAAAAATTTAATTATTTAATAAAGGAAAATAATCATTCAAAGTTTCTCATCGACACATTAAACAAATTTGGTTCTATCCATTTTTTTTGCGCAGTCAGCTAGTTTTATAGCTGTGGGGAAGGGAAAATAGAATATTTTGTCAAAAACTGTAAAACGTCACATTAAACTTACTTTTTAATAATATTGCATTCAAATCGGTTAAGCGGTCTGGCCACCACCAATGGCGTAAAGATTGGCTAAGTTGCGATAAGTAACACATCGCAAAAAAACATTTTTCGGTACTCTTTTGGCTATAACTCCAAAATTATTTGTTCGATCCGAAATTTCTTTATTTCATCTGAAAGCTGTTCAAATTTGCAATGAGACTTCTTATATGAAATGTGTTTTGAATCCCATGTAATACCCACTCCAGCACGCTTAGAATCCCATACCGTCGTGAAAACCACTTTTTTTCAGCACAGTTCTCGTGAATAGTTTCGGAGTTATAGCGAGAAATGTACTGAAAAAAAAGAAGTGGATTTCACCTGAGTATGGGGTTCTCGTGATAGCGTGAGTATATTATGGAGGTTGATTTTTATTTATTTATTTGAGAGTTTTGGAGCGTAAAACTTATTGGTCATCAACGCTCGTCTGTTCTCGGTGGAAATTTAACTATATTTTGTAATATAGCTTTTCTCTATAAAGGAGGGCTATTACTTTTTCAATAATTTTTTCGTCGTTGCCAAGCGCCTTTGAGATGTTTTGAGGTATTCCTGATTCGGCTAGCTTTTGGTGTAGTATGGGCATTCAGTAAACATATGGTTTATTGATAAAACATTGCCACATATTTCACAAATGGGAGGAGCCTCTTTGGTTATTAGGTGGAGATGTGTTATTCTGGAGTGGCCAATTCTTAATCGCGTTAGGATCACTTCTTCTCTGCGATTATTGCGGTAGGAACTGCTCCATGGTTTTATTTCCTTCTTAATAGCCTTGAGTTTACTCGGTGGGCTGTTATCCCACAATGCTTGCCATTCTTGGGATATCTTCTCTCTAAGTGGGCGTGCAAGTTCTAGCGCCGTTAAAAAATTTTGCCAGGTCCTGGGAGGGCTAGAGCTTCTTTTGCTGCTTTATCAGCCATATCATTACCTCTTATACCAATATGACTTGGTGACCAGATGAAGTGAACCAATTTTCCTCCTTCATATAGTTTTTTGACGAGATCCAGAATGTAATGTATTCCTTTAAAGCTCAATACATGTTCATCATAGACCTCAAAGCGCTGAGTGAATCCGACACCAGGACAACATATTTAATGGGCGAGTTTAAGGAATATCGCAGAGCCATGGCGATTGCATTAATTTCAGCCGTATAAATATTGCAGAGTTTGTGTAATTTGCACTTATGTGTTGTTTGTGGAGTGATAAAGGCAGATGCTGTTGATGTGTCTGATTTGGACCCGTCTGTGAATATTAATAAATGTTGAGGTAAGGAGGATATGATATCGTCGAAGTGTTTTCTGTATACTTCAGGTTTTGTATTTCCTTTGGGATATTTTGATAGATTCAGGTTTAATTTTGGTGGAATATAAGACCAGGGAGGTGTGCCAGTTTTAATTAAGTTTAGTTTGATAGACTTTAACATAGAAATAGAAGATATCATTCTTTCTGCCAATGGTAATGTGGTATTATTATGCTGTTGAAATTTTCTCGAGAATCTGGGTTGGAAGATGTACTTGTGAGTTGGGTGAGTGGTTTGAGGGTATAATTTGCTTATATAGTTTACGGGTAGTTTTTTGTCTCCTGAAGAATAGAGGTGTAATACCAGATTCGACACAAATGCTTAGCGTCGGACTTGTCCTAAAAGCTCCAGTTGCGAGACGTATTCCAGTGTGGTGCACGGAATCGAGTTTAGTTAAAGTATTTTTGCGAGCTGATCCATAAATAAAACTCCCATAATCTATCTTGGAGCCGATCATAGCTACATATATTTTAAGCATTGTATTTCTGTCCGCTCCCCAATTTGTTCCACTAAGTACTCTTAGTATTTTCATTTTCTCAATGCATCTCCTTTTCAATGATTGTTTATGATATTCCCAAGATAGACGTCTATCGAGTATCAAACCTAAAAATTTGCAGCTATTGACAAATGGTAAGGTGACATCACCTAGGAAAAGTTCTAGTGGTTGAGGTATCTTTTTTCTTCTACTAAAGTGCATACATTTAGTTTTTTTCTGGAGAAAGAGCAGTCCGGTTGATAGAGACCATTCATCAATCCGATTTAGTGCATCTTGAAGTTTTTTCTTTGATGTTAATGATATTTTTCGATCGGTAAAGAATAGCGAGGTCGTCAACAAAAAGCATCACTTTAACACCACGTGGTAAATTTATACCTAGGTCATTGATAGCAAGGGCGAACAGAGTTGCTTGTGGGATTCCACTTAACATTGTTTGGAAAATGATGTTCCAATTCGTACTCGAAAGAATCGACATGAATGAAATTCTTCGACAAATATAGGTAAATTACCACTCCAATGAATAGAGTTTTTTTAAAATGGAGGGTTCTATCATAAGCCTTCTGCATATCGAAAAAGACTGTACTGCTTGCTCGTCATTAACATGCGTAATGCAATTTGGCTTTGTTTGTACCAGGTGGTCGATCGATCTTCCTTTTCTAAATCCACATTGAAAGTTTTGGATAATTTGATTTTTTTTCTATCATCCACATAAGTCTCTTGTTTACCATCGTTCCATTATCTTACATATACAGTTTGTTAGGAAAATGGGTCGATAACTGATGGGTAACGTTTATCTTTATCGGTTTTCGGGATCGGGACTACTATAGATTGGTGCCAGCTATCTGGAAGTTTACCACTAACCCAAATATAGTTGTAGAAATCTAAAAGCCATTTCAATGTAATCTCTGGTAGGTGTTGTAGCATTGCATAATGTATATTGTCTGGGCCAGGAGAAGAACCTTTAACATCTTGGAGTATTGATTGTAGTTCCCACAATGTAAATAGTTTGTTATATTCATGTTGGGAAACATTAGAAGAAAAGTCTAATTTTTGACTATTGCATGATTCATGTGGAGGGCTATGTGTATATAGTTCAGAGTAATATTGGGCGAATGTTCTTCCTACCTTAACTGGATCGTCGCATAGTTTTCCATCGTAGATTAGAGTATATTTATATGGAGAGTCAGTTCCTTTTATCTTTCTGATTTTTTCCCATACGAGTTTGCTAGGAGTAGAACTATTTATGGACTCGATGAATGATTTCCACGACTCTCTTTTACTATCATTTTATTATTCTTCTGCATATAGCCCTTTCTTTTTTGTATTCTATGTGATTTGCTAGATTCATATTCTTTTTAAATTTTTTGAGTGCTTTTTCTTCGATGTTTAATTGCGTTTTTGCAGTCACGATTAAACCAGGGAAGAGGTGGTCTTTTAAAATATATTCTCGTTTTAGGGATAGAAGCTTCTGCGGCAATGATTATAGCTTGAGTTATAGCTAGGCATCCATCGTCGATAGTCAGGTCTCGGGGGTGGTTTTGAGGCGGATTAGCTAAAGAACTGAATAGTGACCAGTCTGCTTTTTCTATGATCCATTTTGGTAATGTATAGTTGTGATCATTGGTATTTTTAAATTTCAGGCGGATTGGGAAATGGTCACTGCCATATGGTTCTGGTAATACTGCCCAGTCTATATGATCGTATAATGAAGGAGTGCAAAGGGATAGGTCATTGCCGAAAATGTTCTGTAGGTCGAGCTTAAAAAAGTTGGTTCACCAGAATTAAGTAACAGAAGATCAGTCTGTTCTAAGAAATTCTCTAACATTTTACCTCTAGTGTTTAAATCATTAGAGCCCCATAGTGGATTGTGCCCATTAAAATCTCCAATGTACAGGACTGGTTTCGGTAGTTGTCTATGAATTTGGAGAAGTTTTTCTATATCTATAGTGTTGTCTTGGGGGAGATAGATGTTACAGATTGTGTATGTGGTGGTTAGATGTACTCTGATTGCTATAACTTGAAGAGGAGAATCAATTTCTAAATGTTCTGAATAAATCGCTTCTTTTATTGCTATAGCTACTCCTCTACATGCACGGTCTTGATTAGGGCTATAATCATTTCTAAAAGTTTTGAAATTTTTAACCGTGAATTGATCTGAAGGTTTTAAATGCGTTTCTTGGATGCAAATGCAAAATGGGTCTTCGTCTTGAATTAATATTTTTAAATCATTGAAATGGTTTTTAACACCGTTGCAATTCCATTGTATCAAAGACATTAGAGATTAGGATAGAGTTTTTGTTGTGGGTCATCTGACTTTCATTCGTTTGAATTTAGTTATTATCAGTTTCATTTCTTCGTTATAATTTAATTTTTTAATATTAACGATATTTTTATTAAATGGGTAGGTGATGTAGTAGCTATTATTAATTATAATATTATTGCGTTTCCTGTAGGGAGTTATTATTATTAAAGAGTAATTAGATTTAGATATTATTATTTTTTTGTTTTTCTTTTTTAATATTTTTTTTATGGGGTACTTTAGTGAACTCATGTTCTTCGAGTAACTGACCAGTGTCATCAATAGACATCGGCGAATCATCTACTTGAACAGAAGCTATTTCGTCGCTAGGTTCAGTGGGGGTTGATCAAAATTTCATATATGAGGTCTCATAGTAAATCCAGCTTTCAGATAAAAAAAAAAAAAATTTCTGATCGGACATATATTTTTGAAGTTATTTTTTCCGACAACCTTGTGTAACCTCGTAACTATTTTCAAACCGAATGGCAATACTAGACATTGATATGTTTCTTGAAATTTATCTAGGTTAATCTAAAAAATAAAAAAAAGTCCTTTTTTTTTTTTTTATATATATTGTTCAACTGTGATATGGTAAGTAGCATAGATTATGGCAAAGTATGCATAGATTGATTTGTTTAGATTATTATTGAAACAGCGTTAAAATATCGATTGGCTAGAATTTCTTGAAATATTTTTGAAAAAGTCGGGAATATGTCAGGAATTTTGATAACTGAAATTGGTAGACACTATGATATTGCTTTTCAATATCTTATTCTGTAATATAAGAATATTTAAGATGCATAATTTATATTATAAATATAGAGATTTCAATTTCCTTTTAATTTTTGTTTTGATTGATAGGGTAAAGGACTTGACGAATATGACAAAAAAATTCAAAGTGGAAATGAATTGTAAACAGCTATTCATGACAGGAGCTGTCATAATGTACAAAGACTGTAACGTTGTCATTGTTGAAGGGGGACCCAAGCAACAGAGTAAATATAATAGGCAAGTAGTTTTCCATAATATGTTTTATGCAATTCTTATTTGATATTATAAATTAGCTATTTTTGACAAGTTTCTCTAAGAATATCTTCAGTTTAGATGTTAGCGAGAGAGAATTACCTTAATTGTCCACCAATCTCAGTTCTGTTGCCAGTTTCCCTATGCGTTATCCTTAGATATAGTTAGAGAAGACAAAAAACAAAAGAATAATCAAACGAAGAAAATATTTAAAGAAAACTGCATTTCCAGATTATTAATAAAATATAATTTAGTTATAAAAAAAAATTAATAAACAAAACCAAATATTTGAAAAGATATTAAATTAAATAAGAAAATTATCAATTAACTATGAAATAAGAAGTTGGCTTTTAAATTATTAAAAAAACAAACAAACATTCAGTTGTATTTCAATTTAATTAAAATGTGTTATTAATTATTTATGATCAAGGGAATTATAAATTTTATCATCCTGCAGATCTTAATTAACTCGTATGCAATATTTACCTGTATCAATTCAATCAATGTTAGCCTTAATTATATATCAACAAGCGTGATGTATCGTTAATTATTATTCATATACCAAGATCAAATAGTAAATATATTCAATGTTAAAATGAAATGAAGAATAACAAAATGTTTTATTTATTTATTTTGTTTTTGTTTTTCTTTGGGCCATCTAAGCTATTTTTCAGTGAGGATCTTCTTCTTTCTCTTCCAGAATTCTTTCATTTTCTGGCTTTGAGCCAGCTTTCTCTCCTTTGTCCATTTGGTCCCTGTGGTCAATTTATTTATTTTATTTTATAATTTTTTTTTTTACTGTTTTATTGGTTTTTTTTTTTTTTACAAATATTTTTATTTCAACTATCCAAATTGAAATTAAATAAGCATGATTAATTTTAATTAACTGAATGAATAAAATGTTATTTCTTCTTTTTGAATAATTTTATATGTATCACTTTTCAAAACACTGAACAGCGATGAACATTGTGCCAAAATGTAGAGTAAACTTCTGACCTTAAATACGTTGAAATTCTCATGACTTATTAAATTCAATTATTTTTGCCATATTTCCAATTGTTAGTTCCTTTTCATTAGCCTTATGTCGTCAACCAATAAATTTAGTTTTCTTCAATATTTTCTCCTTTTTCCTTCTTCAAAATATAGAATAATTGTTTATATAATAAATTTGAACTTTCAACTTTAAATATTAATATTTGGTGAGTGACTGGTACAAAAAAATGTACTCACTCTCTATGCCCAGAACCCACTTTTATGTCCCACTTTTTTTATTTGAAATTCATCTCTTTCTTCATTTCACTGCCACTTTTATGATAAGCGTCTTTGTTTATATCAAACACTGTATAAACATATATTCATTTAAAGTGTCATCTTTATACAGTTTCATAATAAACATTTAATTACAAAATGAATAAATAAATAAATATAATGCATTTGAATGCTGTACCATTTTCCAAATTTTAAAATTAAAATGTATTTAAACTGGACTAAGCCATATGAATGATTGTTAACTATTATGGTTTGCTGACTTGATCATAATGAATATTTTAATTATTACTATATTTATTAAGTTAAATTTTTAAATACGATAATTCAGACAATATTTTGGTTGGTTACAAAACTAAGAATATGATATACTATTTACTTTCCCCCCCTTCCTAGGCTGTTCAGGCATACGGGATTTTGACGACAGTGGGTTCAACATATGGGTTTTATGTACGCCGCTGCCGCCAATGAAACTCTTTATTTACAAATTTTAATTACATTCTGTGTGGGGACATGCTTATTTTTTTGGGTATAATTCTATGGTGCAGCCCATTGCTCTGCATGCCTTAGCGACCAACCGCACCTTCTTTTATTTCCTGTGGTGCACACCTTAGCGACTGCACCTTATCCTTATATTTTTCCGGACAGTAAGTCCACTCTAGCCAGCTATCCCGACTATTTACCTAACCATTAGAACTATTTTAAATTATTTAATTAAAATTAATAAAACTATTTAATTTTAATGGGTAAGGCATTTGACTACTAAGCTCCTGGGCCCGACTAAAGGTTGAAAATTTATAATCTGTTATTTATTTACACACAGGCTCTATAAAACACATGATATTGACCAAATCTCCTCTTACAACAATATTTTATACCTAAATATTCTTTCTAATTTTAGTTTTTGTTTTACTATATTACAGGTATTAAATTAAATATTCAGATTTTTTTTCAATTTTATATAATATGTCAGATAATTTTTGAATATGATGTATAGTGGAGTCTCACTTATACGAATGTGAGGGGGAACGGAAAATGTTTCGTATAAGAGAATACTTCTTATAACTGAATAGTTATAAGATAGCTATTCGTTCGCCAGGGAACGAAAAATTCTTCGTATAATTGAATGTTTCTTATAAGTGAGTTTCATATAAGTGAGACTCCACTGTATTACATTATTGGAAGAGTAACTGATAAGTATTGTATTCTCTCTCACTAATAATAAGTAATCTTCAGCAAATGTTTTAATATTCCATTAGGTTTTGGCATCTTAACTTAGGTCCTTGTACAGCTCAGTATTTCCTCATAATATCTGTCTGCTTAAATGATTAAATTTTTTTTTTTTAATTTTAGATTGATGATGCAACGAATAAAATGGGAAGAAGATTCTGTAAAGAATGCTGATGGTAAAGAAACTCCTAACAACTGTGTGCTTGTATGGGAGGTAAATTAGATTATTTAAAAAAACAATAATTATTGCATTATATAAATCAGTGTTGGCAAAAAGTTAATCTGATTAACAATTAAAAATTCTTGGGCTTTAGAGCTGTTTTCACTCTTAAAAATTGGTAGTATCTTCATAAAACCAACATCTACATTATTAGTAGGTTTTGTGGCGGTTATAGCTGTTTTTAAAGTACTTGTAAATATAAAACATTAAACATAATAATAATAAAAACAAGATATTGTAATGCACAATAAAAAGTAATTATTATAAAATGCATCCTGAATAGAAGGTATTGACAAAATATACAAAAATAATTGAAACAGCTGTCTGACATGGTACTACAATTTCTGTTACACCCTTCACGATTTACCCTAGGGAAATATTTGTATTTATATATAATATAAAGTCGTTAAAGTAACTTCGGTTCAAAACTTGATTATCAACAAATGCATGAAAATCAGCTAAATTGTTCTAAAATTAAAATTGATCTCTTCCTCCTGAAATTGAAAAAGTAAATTAGCACTGTTTTTACAGTTAGTAATCATTCATTATAAGCTGATGAGAGTGAAGAGAAGAAATTATGTGTGCATTTTAAAATTATTATTACAGGTGTATTATTTAGAAGAGGCACTTCAACAATTGTTTAAAACAACTTATGTTTAAAAAATTTAGTTTTTATTGGAGATAGTAGACTGTAACATTAACCGGCCTGCTCCATATCTGTTTTGGTGCAGTTCAAATTAAATACCTGCAGTTCTATAGTATTTTTGTATTCAATCTATTTGTTGCTACTGATTTGGGCTATATCTCCTAACGCCATTTACTATCAAACTGAAAGTTGGTTAGCCATTTAAAAAGCCATTTTTTTGGTTCTGGAGGTTTGTGTGTAATATTCCTCACTTTTTGTTTCGATAGGGCATGACTCCTACCAGACATTTTGGTGAAATGAAATTCAAAGTATGTGCAACCGAGAAGCTTGCTAGAGAACAGCTTAGAAAGCATGGTGTAGAACACTATTGGGATCTCGCATACAGTGGAACAGTGTTAGAAGCTGAAGAAAAATAAATGAAATTTAAATAATCTTGATTGTCTTATACATTTTTTTTCTCTTTAAGATTTTCTATTTGTAAATAATGTGAATAGGTAAGAATTAAAATATTATTAATAAATATATTTTTTTGTTTACTTTATTTATTCTCTTAACATTTATATTAATAGACTTTGTTAAAGTGTAACCTGTTGAACTATCATATTTATATGTAATGACCTGCATATACCATTATAATTGCTGGGATTTTTTTTTCTTTATATTTTCTCTACCCATTTTTTGTTTATATATTTTATAATCTTTTTAATTATTGAATTTAACTAGTGATCAAAACTTTTCTATCTCTATGATCACAATGCTGCCTTCTTTAGCTAGCATGGCCAATTGGAGTACTTCATCCTAATTGAATTACTTTTAACTTTATTACTTACTTTATTATTGAATTACTTATTCAATTTATTGAACAAATTTCAAAATTCAAATCATTTGGTACTGACATTATTTTATCATATAAGTTTAAGACCTGAGAGTGCCAGGTTTTTATTTTATTTGATATAATAATGTCAGTACCAAATTAGACAAAGCAAAAAGTTTTTTATCAGTTTACTTACAACCATGTTTTTTGACTTAGTGAGCTTCACTTGCAACCCCACGATTTAATAATGTCATTTGGTACAGAAATTGAATTTTAAAAATGGTGTTTATATTTCTTTCTAGAACTTGCTTTACTTGATAGATTGATGGGGTTGCATGGTTGGGGGATCTGAAACATGTCTTTTTCTGGATCATCATGATCTGATGGAAATAAGTTCTGAGATACAGTATGTTGATTATCTACATTATTTTGTTGAAATAAAATGTTTGTTTTGGTGTCAAATGTTCTATTTTTTATAGCTGAAGATTTTTTGTTTTGTTTTTTACAATTGTTTTACTTAAAGCATAATTTTAATCTAGGAATGTGGTAGCTTTATGAATTAGGCTGAACTCACTGTAAAGTGATAAAAACAAACATCAGAAAAGAAGAATGGGAGTTTGCAGATTGAGGTGTCAAACCTGTGATTAAGCAAAACTTCCTGGTTATTTTTCTGTTCTTGTCACTTCACTCATCTCTTTGCTCGTTATTCTACCATTGTTCTTACAGCTATAAATATTGTGAAACGGTTGACCATAATTGTGCTTGGGGAAAACCAGTTGTTGAACCAGTTGAGCATTAATGCAACCACATCATCTCTTTTATCAAAATTTATCATGAAACAATACTTTCTCATGAAGTCCTGAACAGGATTTTATTTTTTTAAGAAGATATAATATGTTGTAACTGTAACTGTTTCATTTAAAAAAAAAAATTAAAAAATAAAATTGAACAGCTTGATAGCCAAATATTGTATTAACTTGTTAAATGTCTTTAACTTGTGGCTTTTATGCAACCATTTTTCTTTTGAGAACTGTTTCAAATAAGAAGACTAAGGGGTTGGATATCACACAAGATCTCAAACTAGTCAATTTCTTCGCTCACCCAAGATTGGCCTGTAGAATATATAATTTATTTTTTCATAGATAGGTAAGGTGATATATTTATAAATCCTACAATAATACTGTTTCATGAAAATTTTTATTTCAATTGTTTGAATAATATCCTTCCAAGAAATAAAAATAACTGTTTTGACACAAAAATAACAATTTTAATTTTGTATTTGTGGTATTCTTTAAAGCAACCTGGGTGTAATTTAATATAACGGATATTTGGCTGAAAATAACATTTAAATATTACTACTCATTAGTGTTGAAAAATAACAAAGTGTATTATTATTTTTGAAAGGATTAAACAAAAAAACACAAAATTTATTAAAAAATTATTTTTAATAATTTCAAACCTTAAATTACAAGCTGATGTAATAAAATAGAAAAAAAATTAAAATTTTGTAAATGGGCTAATACGTACATATATATTAATAGAGTTATGTATGAATCCATGATTATTGATTAAGGCAGTTATATAATCTATATATATTTAAAAAGAACAATGTTACTTAACTTTTGTTGCTTTCTTTCCTCATAAATGCATTTGTTCATGTATTTTCTCCTAAAAGTGTTTTAAGCTTTTTTTCAGTGTCTAGTCTATATTTTTGTTTATCCCCTATATCTTTTGTAAAGCTTAGCTCATTTTTTGTGGCATGAACACAAAGCCAATCATTATAATCTTTTAATTCATAACTTTTTGTTTTGGAATAACCTTTATCATTAGTTTGCTTTACACACCGATCATAAAGCCTTATGTTTAAATCTATTAGAGATTCAACGTCTCTTGACATCCTTTTTGATCCATAATATTGAATTATCGTATGCCTAAATTTTTTCAAGAAAACATTATATAGTTGAGTATCAACCGCATTTATGTCTCTTATTTTCTGACGCTCTTCTTTAGTAAGATTGGTCTTTTTGTCTTCCATTCTAGCATTAATTGGTAAAAATTGTACATTCATTAGAGGCCAGTTCATTATGTCGCTTAAGAGTACTAAGGAAGCTTCTATGTACTCTGAAATCATTATTAGATCAAATTGTTTGTCTATTTCAGTGATAAATTTTTTAATTTGCTCCTTTTCCTGAAAGTGTCTATTCGAAAATCCAAGGTCAAAAGACATCTGATTTATTCCAATTTTATCTAGGAATCGGAGGTAACCCAATCGGTTAATATTGGGATTTCTTATTATTTCATGTATACTTCCTCTGTAGACTTGTTCCATTGAATAATATGAAAACATCGATTCAAAAAGATCGGCTGGATCTCGCAATATTGTTACAAAAATAACATCATCATGCATAATTTCTTTTATGCCAGTATAATTGAAGCGTGTATGGTGAGTAAAAATATTGTACTTATTCATTTCTGTTTTCATTTCAGGAGGGATCATCGATTTTGTAAAATATTTTGGATGACCCAGATAGTTAGAGTTTGTTGGTAGTACAAAATCTAAGTTTCTCGAATATCCGTATCGTAATAGGATGTTCTGTATTGTTGAACTTGCACATTTGTGTGTTTTTAGGAACACTATATTCTGTCTTTCTTCTTTTCCTTTTGAGAATTTTTCATTCCTGCAAATAAATATTTAACATTTTAATCATTTGTATTGGTTAAATAAATTGTGAAACCTCAATTAACTGGCAAAATTTGGTGGTGAGGGTCAGTCCGAGCTAATTGTAGAATACTTTTTATTGATTATTCATTTAATTTTTTTATAAATATTTAATTGTACATCTCCAATTACTAAAGAAAAACGTAGTTGTGCTACGATTCAATAAAAAGAATAAAGGAAACTTCTTTTTTCTATTCTCTCTACTAAAACTAATTAAATGGAGTTCACATCTTTTTTTAATTGAAAGATTATCTGTGGTACAGGTAAATGCCAACAATTTAAAAAAAAAAAAAAAAGTATTATAGGTAAACCATCTTATTACATAGGTGATACATCAATACCAGTAGAATTTTTTTTAATGTTGAAAAACAGATAATAATTCAAACCAAAAAAGCTATAGTTTTTTTTCATTAGTAGACATCTATCAAAAATTTAAATAATATAATTGTTTTGTATTTAACAGCTTGGGAAGTACTGGAGTAGATTTTTTGCTCTTTTTAAAGGATTTTCTGAAGTGGACACGTTCAGTTTTGAAAGATTTTACCCTTTGACATAGTGAGGAACATGGTCGCTACTGCTATGTAGCTATCTAGAACAGCTCCCTGTTTACTCAAGTAATACTAGTGGTATTAGTGCACGCATCAGCTCGGGACTTTACAAATATTGTATGTATACATAATTAAACAATTAGTGAAGTTTTCCAGCTAGGTGAGTCCCTAGAAACTAATTTATAAAGGTGGACTTCAAGTGTATGATGGGATAGTTGGGCACAACGTAGGTAGAGTTTAGACCTGCTGACGGCTGTGGCTGGCTATCACTTACACAGGCCTGCTTGTCACTATCATCCTAGGTGGTGCAGTGAGTAGAGCGCTCGTCTCTTATACAGACACATCCGAGTTCAGAGCTCATTGGGTAGAGACATAGCAATGTAGAGGTAGAGACATAACAATGTAGAGGTTTTCAACATCAAAAGACTGGTGTACTCCGTGGTCAAATTTGAAGTACCTCGAATTAAAAAAGAAATAGTACAATGTACTAGATGTCAAAACCTAGGCCACACGAAAATGTATTGTAATCATCAGGCAAGATGTGTTAAATGTGCAGGGCCACATTTAACTGCAACTTGCTTAAAAAAAAGAGATACGCCAGCCTTGTGTGTCCTCTGTGGTGAGAGTCACCCTGCTAACTATAAGGGCTGCCAAGTATACAAATACAGGCAGAAGCAAAGAGCCTCCAACTCTCCTACAAATAGAAATCCTGTTCCTGAAACATCCGAAGCAATAGTAACTTCCTTTCAGAATCAACAGAGCATTTCAGTCAACAATTTTCTTAGTCACTTTCCTCCACTGCCATCAACATCAAAAGCTCAACAACCTCTGAATCAACAACCCATCACTTCAGCCGTTCAACTTGCAGAACCACAGCCATCAACCTCAGCAGCGGTGTCATCTCAACGTCATGAACCAACTAATGAGTTCACGACGGTTGAACGAAGAAATAGAAGGACACAGAATCAGGCGCCTCAACCATCCCAACCTCCTAAAATAACCAATTCTTCTCCAACAACAAGTAAACCAAGACTCCACTACAAATTTATGAGCAAATCACACCTCGACAAAATTCAAGCCAAATCCCATTCCAGTTACCGTCGTCAAGACAGTTTAACAGAGTGTCTACTAGTCGGGAAATTTGGGAATATGCCGGGACTTTCGTGTGGTCGGGAAAAATTCGGGAATTTACAGAAAATTTGCGAAAGTCGGGAAAAAGTCGTCGTTAGTGCTAAAATTTTCAGATTTTTTTCAGTTTTTGCTCAATATGTCAGTTAACGAACTGTTTGGTACAGTCACTTCACAAACTTTTAAAGTAACTAAATTTGCTACAATTTGAGATCAGGGTGAGCTCTATATAGCAATTGGTTCCCAAGATTTAGGGATATTATCTTCGAAAAGAGACCATTTTTTTCCCCAAAAAGTGATGTTTTTTCAATATGGTCAGTTTTTTTGTGAAATATCTCCTGAAATACATCATTTGAGACCAAAATGGTACCTGTGGGCCCAGCGGTTCTCTCAAATACGGCAGATAACAAAAAAACAGTCAAAACTGGGTTTTGGGGGAAAGTACTGCTCTGTCTTTTTATGGTTTATTTATCAATCAAAATTTATTTATTTTTGTTATTGTTAAATAATTGATTGATGAAAAAGAAAAATATTTTGTTGAAAACTGTAAAACGTCACATTAAACTTATATTATCACTTTAATTATATTACATTAAAAATCGGTTCAGCGGTTTGGCCACCACCAACGTCTTAAGATTGGCTAAGTTGCGGTAAGTAACACATCGCGAAAACATGTTTGTCGGTACTATTTTGGCTATAACTCTATAATTATTGATGCTAATTTCTTTATTTCATCTGAAAGCTAGTCAAATTTGCAATGAGACCTCTTATATGAAATGTGTTTTAAATCCTATGAAATACCCACTCCAGCACGCTGAGAATCCCATAGCGTTGTGAAAAAAACTTTTTTTCCAGTAAAATTCTCGTAAATAGTTTCTGAGTTATAGCGAGAAATATACTGAAATAAAAAAGTGGATTTCACAAGAGTATGGGATTCTCAGCGTGATGGCGTGAGTATATCATGGGAATTGATCAAAATTTCATATATGAGGTCTCATAGTAAATTTAACCAGCTTTCTGTTGGGAAAAAAAGAATAATCTGATCGGACATATATTTTGGGAGTTATTTTATCCGACAACCTCGTGTAACCTCGTAACTATTTTCAAACCGAATGGCAATACTCAACATGTGATGTGTTTCTTGAAATTTATAATCTGAAATATAAAAACAATTGCTTTTTTCTTTTTATATAAAGTTTAACTGTGATAAGTTAAGTAGCAAAGTATGCATAGATTGATTTGTTTAGATTATTATTGAAACACCATTAAAATATCGATTGGCTAGAATTTCTAAAAAATTTTTTTTGCAAAAGTCGGGAATTTCTAGAAAAATTCTTGAAAAAGTTGGGAATATGTCGGGAATTTTGATAGCTGAAATAGGTAGACTTCATGTTTAACCTTCCGCCTCAAATATCAGAATCCTATCCTATTTCCTCCCAAGGTTTTGGTGATATCTCATCAATTCTCTCCTCCTCCTTCCGTGAACTCCAAGACACTATCAACCTTTAATTACCCTTCTCACAAGAGCCCTGACAGAAATCACATCTATTGTTCCTCGATGTTCCGAAACTCCTTGGCAGTTCTTTTATGGAACGCAAATGGTTTGCTCAATCACAGAAATGAACTAGACATATTCTTACACAACAATAACATTCACGTTTCCCTAATTACCGAGACCCACTTGACGCCTACTTCTTATTTCCACATAAGACTACATCACGTACAGATCTGACCACCCCGACAAAACAGCCCATGGTGGTACTTGCATCCTTATCCATAGATCACTAACCCACACCCTGATTCCTTCCTCTCCAACTGACACCATTCAGTCTACTGCACTAATCCTATCCTCCCTTCCATTTAACCTTACTCTTTCAGCTGTATATTGTCCTCTAGGAAATAGCCTTTCCCAAAATATTCTGCAATCCTTATTCCAATCCTCTGGGCAGCGTTTTATTGCAAGTGGGGATTACAATGCTAAACACCAGCGATGGGGCTGTAGAACATCCAATTCCCGAGGTAGAGTACTTTCCCGTGTATCATCCTTAAACAATTACCGTATCCTTTCACCTAACAATCCTACCTACTGGCCTACATCCCTAAAAAAGGCCCAGATATTCTGGACATATTCGTTACCTCTCAAATACCTATTTTCCAAACTACAATAGATTCCTTAGGTGACCTTTCCTTTGACCATAGCCAAGTTTTGCTTACATTACATTCTACTCCTATTATCAAACCTTCTCCTCTATCCTTGATAACTGGATGAGTAGACTGGGACAAATTCCGTTCGACTTTAGAAAACCATATAGACTTAAAAACTCCTCTAAAAACATGTCAACAAATAGATGCGGCAATTGAATTTCTTCTGAAAATACCTCCACAAAATAGAATAATACGTTCAGAAGGCATGGTCTTACCTCAATATATTCGGGTTTTACTTGTAGAAAAATGACGAGCTAGAGCCAAATGGCATAGAACTCGCTACCAATCTGGACCAAATTAACTTACAAACTTGAATCAGAACTTAAAAAAACTAAAATTTGAAAATTTACAGAACCAAACTGAACAACTATCTGTTTCCGGCAAATCATTATGGACCACGACCAAAAAACTTTTAAAGTTCAAAACCTTCAATCATCCTCTCCTTACTCCAGCTCAAAACCAAATCTGATTCAGAAAAATCACAGGTATTTGGTGAACAATTACATAATACTTTAAAACCTCATTCTGACTTCCTAAATCCTATCCATGTAGAATATATTGAAGCAGAACTGACTATTCCTCTCCAAATGACCCTTCCTCCTAAAGCCTTCCACCCGTCAGATATAATATCCATAATCCGTAGATTGCCCTCCAACAAAGCTCCTGGACATGACCTTATTACCTCAAGAATCCTCAAATGTCTTCCAAAGAAAGCAGTATTACTCCTAACTTATATTTATAACGCTATCCTCCGTACTACATATTTTCCCGATTCCTGGAAATTATCAATTATTAAAATGATCCCAAAACCTAAAAAACCGCCAGAAAATCCTTCCTCGTACAGACCTATTTCTCTCCTACCTATCATGGGCAAAATCCTTGAAAAGCTCCTTTTGAAACGCCTTTATCCCTTCCTCGATTCCAATCCCATTATTCCTGACCACCAGTTTGGATTTGGTCAGTTTCACTCCACTACCCAGCAGTGCCATCGTGTGGTGGATGTTATCTCATCTGCATTGGAGCCCAAGATGTATTGCACGGGTGTCTTTCTAGATGTTGAACAGGCCTTTGATCGGGTATGGCATTCAGGACTGCTTTATAAACTTCACCAATTCCTTCCATCTACATATTTCCTCATCCTCCGTTCCTACCTTTCTGATAGAGTATTTAAAGTTAATCACAATTCTAAATACTCATCTATCTTTCCCCAGACCGCTGGTATTCCTCCAGGTAGTATCCTGGGTCCCATCCTTTATACAGTGTATAAAGAATACCAAATCAAGCTAGCAAATCCCAGCAAATAATCTTTACTCTCCGTCGAAAACCTACCTCGTCCTGTCCTCCAGTTTCCTTTAATGGTGTACCGCTAAATAATGTGGAACAAATACGATACCTGGGATTTTATCTGGACAAGAGACTTACCTGGAACCCTCATACAAGATTGAAAAGACAAGAAGCTGCACGTCGATTTCGACTGTTACAACACTTACTTGACAAACGTTCAAATCTCCCGATTCACTACAAAAAACTCATCTATATGATGATTATTAGACCTATTTGTACTTAGGGTATAGAGTTATGGGGATCCACCAAACCATCGAATTCTTCCTGCATCCAATCACTCCAATCGAAAATCCTTAAAAAATTCTTAATGCTCCTTACTTTGTCACAAATGAAATTATCCACAAAGACCTTAATATCCCATATGTCGCTGATTTGGCACAAACCAGATACTTCTCCTTTCATAATAAACTCACTCTTCATCCAAATCCACTTGTTGCACAACTTGCTTCCCATTCCATTCCTGGCAATCCTCTGAGGCGCCTGAAAAGAAGATGGCTTCGGGATCTTCTCCTTTTGTAAATTTCATTTGAGTACTACCAATGGGTAGTTCCTCTACAAGTCTTAATCATGTTATCATATTGCATTGTATACAGCATATTTACTGGATGTATTTTCTAATACAGTTGTAAATTTCAAATAATAAAAGATTAAAAAAAAAAAAAACCCTTTGACATAAAACATACCATCTTCAGTTTTCCTTTACAACACACTGATTCCGCAGACAGGCACTGTACACTGCCTTGGTCTGACATTTGAGCAGAGAATGGCAAGGGATCCACATATCAAGAATAAAGAAAAACCCTCAACCAAACACTTCTACATTTTCTTCTTTCAGAACATTCAATTTTACAACTTAAACATAAAATGAACACTAACATTAACACCGAAACCTGTTTGGACTTTTTGACTCTTTGGACTGTTTGGCTACACAAATATAAGGAACAGCTAAGAAGACACATAATAACTAAAAATTTTTCTGTCAAAAACATTCAGGACTATAACAAAAGCACCCTGGTATATAGGCAACATAACTGTGTTTACTTACCTTTGCGTGACAACTGTTAATGTACAAATCCTGACCCACTATAAATGATTCCATAAAAAAATATATGGACATCCCAACACTAATAAAAAGATTTCTTCGTAAATACCAGAAAACACCCAAAGAAGGCTGAAAAGGAGCTGGATTAGGTACTTCCTTGACAAAATAAAATATCTTTCATGCCATGTTTATTTACTTCATCCGATTCACTTATTGTCAATAGTATTACTGACAAGTGTGAATAAAGACTATCATGTTTTGTATTTTCAGCCTTTTTAATATTCTAAACTGCTAAATATGAATACCAAACTTTAGGAAAAATTAAATAGATGCAGATATGACAAATGGTTTATATATAGTAAAGAAATGGTTAAATGTGTATTTAAAAGAATTATTAGAAATCCTATTGAAAAAAAAAAAAAAAATGTGACTTGGAATCCCAGATTCTGTTTTTACAATAAAAAAATAGTTATGTATCACTTTCTATTTTCTTAAACATTTTTAAAACATATTAAACATGTTTTCAAACATAAGAAAATATTACCTCCAAATAATTGATCCCGTCATTAAATAAGTGCAGATTATTGAACATAGTAACAGTACACTGATTAAATATTTACTTGCTAGGTATTGTATCTTCACAGATTGAAATTTTTTTAAAGATCCTGACCATATTTTTGGCATGACTGTGATTCATGCATTGGCTAGTTTCAGCGTGACCAACATTGAAACAGCCATGTCAAGTGTGAAGAAACGTGTCATTATCTTTCTAGCAGTTTCACCTATCTAATTTAGTAGTGTAGTAGATAAAATGCTTTTTCACGGAAGAATTGTTTTTTAAAACTTTCTGAAAAGGATTTTCACAATTATAAAAACATTGTGTCTATACATTTTTTACCCTGTTTGTACTTTTCATCATTAAAAGGAGTTATGTGAATGTTTTATTTTGATTTTGAAGTCGTAAATAATTCTTGTGTCCATCATAATAATGAAAATTGTTAAAGCAGGAATTCAATACTTTCGAGTTATTATAATTATTATACCATTCTTCTGGAAAATTTTATATTAGTAAAATTGAAAGTATAGGGATGTGCTACTTAAAAAAACATATGGTAAACCAGACACCTATTGACTTAAGCAATATTCATACTATAATTATAGAAAAAATACAACATTAAAGTTGGAACTTACAGTTATTTTTCCTTGTTTACTATACTTTCAGCTAAACAAGAAATTTCACACGTAACATTACTGAAATGTATTTTACATGGTAGTGACAATAACTAATGTAAAAACAGTTGACTTGTAGTATTTAAAAGGATTTTTTTTAATGTCTAATTTAGGGTGTCAATCACTGTCTGGTTTACCCTCCAAAGAATAACTTGACTACCTAATGCTATTATTTAAATTCGATTAGGGTACTTTAAAAATACCTATGTTAGTTTATTAGATTATGTCCATTACTTGAGGCATTTTATTTTATTTTTAATTAAGACTTGGTAAAATTGGGTAACAAGTGGTGGGGATTCTCCCCCTCACATACTTAATAATTTTCAAGTAATTAAATTTAGCTTCATGCCACTTAATACATTAGTGTTATACTTGCATTTTAATTACCTGTATTATATACTTATATTCTTTGAATTTAAAAGCTGACTTGTGATTTTCAATGAACTTCTTGATGAAGTTTCACTTAATCCCTCTCCTTCATTTTAAGTTCATGTAATTTATATATTTACCTAATGCACTTTATGAATTTCACCATTAAAGTTACCCATTTCTAACACAAGATATCACATATAAAATAATTGAAATCTGATGTTAAGAACACAAAAAAATTTTCTTATACAATGTGGTCATATTATACTTCAAGTAAACAATTATCTTAACTGAAAAATATTTAAATATATCTAAAAATTTATAACTTGGGATTTATAATTATGACTTTAACTTAACCCTTAATTAGTGGCGTCCAGTTATATAGACCCAGACATGGTAAATTCCTTGAATTTTGCTATCAAAACGTTTGTACTTCCACACTCTTCCCTCTAATCTCTGATCTAGTGATCTAGTATCATTCTTATCAAATGAATATTTCTTCCAATTTTGTGTGAGTAATGATTCAATGTTTATTCACTTAATTGACCCATGCTACTTTATTTTGTCAGTTACTTCTCATTTTTTATTAATAATTGTTGAAATTCTTACTCCTGAACAAATTATTGCTAAATTTGAGAGGAAAGAGTGAGAAGAACCGAATGACGAATACTTTTTTGATCGTTGTGGTTCTAAGGATTCTGGTGATGACTGTGTGGCCAAAGTGGTCACAACATTGATTTCATTTTATCGCTGAGTAGTGATGATGATATGTGAAGCTGTTCAAAACCATTATTATTACCAAAATTATCTTCTTTAAAAGGAATAACATATCAACTGGTTCAAAAACTATTTTAGCTAATAGAATGCTTCTAACTACCAGCTCAATCTTTGTGTTCATGGAAGACTAGAGTATGTCTGTTTCATGTTTATTGTTCTAACTTTTTTTTAAAAACTATTTATTGATATTTACAACTGTACATCAATATATATCAAGTAAATTTGACGAAATGATTATAATGACATGTAAATCACTTGTGAAGAACTACTCACTAGTAGCACTTCAAAAAATGTTCTAAACTAGAAGGTCTCTTGGTCATCTTCTTTTCAGACGCCTTGGTGGGTTATCAGGTATCGAATGAGAAGCAAGTTGGGAGACTAATGGATTCGTGTGGGAGTGCAGTTTACTATGAAAGGATTGGTATCTGGTTTGGGCTAAATCAGCAATATATGGAACATTGAGGTCTTTATGGATAAGTTTATTCGTGACAAAGTAAGGAGCATTAAGGATTTTGGATTGTAAGGATTGGATTTTAGAAGAATTGGATGGTTTAGTGGAGTCCCAAAGCTCAACTCCGTAAGTCCATATAGGTCTAATAACTGTCATGTAAATGAGTCTCTTGTAATTTATTGGAAGCTTTGATCGTGTGTCTAGTAGATGTTGGAGTAGTCTATAACGACGGGCTGTTTCTTGTTGTTTTAGTCTTTTATGTGGAGTCCAAATGGAGTCCCAGGTAGCGGATCTGTTCAACAGGGATTAGAGGAATATCATTAAAGGATACCGTAGGACAGGATGTCGTAGGCTTACGACGGAGGGTAAAGGTTATTTGATGGAATTTATTTTAATTCTCCATTTTTGATACCATTCTTGAAGGTTTATGATGTGGGATTGGAGTGCCTGGGATGCAATGAAGGGATCATTGTTTACTGATAACAAACATGTGTCATTAGCGTAAGCGGTGAGGACAGTGCTAGGATGGGTTGGGATGTCAGCTGTATACACTGTGTAGAGGATGGGAGCTAGGATACTTCCTTGAGGAACTCCGGCAGACTGAGTAATGAGGGATGAATGGGCGGAATTGGGACTTACTCGGAATGTTCTGCCATTGAGATAGGATTTCATAATAAGGAAGTATGTAGGAGGAAGGAATTTACGGAGTTTGTAAAGCAGTCCCTGGTGCCAGACTCGGTCAAAGGCTTGTTCTACGTCGAGAAAGACTCCAATGCAGTACATCCCGCACTCCAATGCGGACAAGACAACGTCCACCACACGATGGCATTGCTGGATAGTGGAGTGTGACGTCCGGAAACCAAACTGATGATCAGGGATGATATGATAGGATTCAGGCGTTTCAGAATGAGTTTTTCCACGATTTTGCCCATAATGGGCAAGAGTGATATTGGACGATATGAGGATGGGAGTTCAGGTGGCTTTTTTAGCTTAGGTATCATCTTTACTATGGATAGTAAAGGATTGGGAAAGTATGTGGTGAGGAAAACAGTATTATAAATATAGGTTAGGAATAGGATCACTTTCTGAGGAAACAGTTTTAGGATTTGGGATGTAATAAGGTCATGTCCAGGGGCTTTGTTAGAGGTTAATTAGTGGATTATGGATATTATATCTGATGGGTGGAAGGCTTTAGGAGGAAGGGTCATTTGGAGAGGAATAGTCAGTTCTGCTTCAATCTGTGGTAATCTGTGGATTGTGTTAGATACCTCTGAAGGATGGAATGCTATAGGAGGAGGAAACATTTGTAGTGGAATATTTAGTTCTGCTTCAACACATTGATGGTGATGAGGATTGAATATATCAGGATGGGGGTTGAATGATTTTTAAAGAGGTGCTGGCCGAATGTTCTAACTTGAAACAGTTATAGTTATTTGAATTATGTAAACTAAATATTTTTGAAATTTCAGAGTCTCTTCAAATCTGGCCATTTTAGTTTTTAATGTTTAGAAATTTCCATTAGTAGCAATTTATTTTGTTCAAATAGTCTATTTATATAGACTGATATAGTATATCAGTGATTGAAGCTATTTGTTAACCTTATTTCGCCTAAAAAAAAAACAATAAATAAACAAAATAATTTAAAATTAATTAAATTAAGATAATTTAAAATTAATTTTTTGTACCTGGAGACCCAGCACCAGTAATTATGAATGAAAATGCATGCCACTAACTCAGGGTTAAAACTAGTTCTATTCGCCCAAGTGTTGAGATTAAAGAAAAGAAATGGTGGTATGTTAAGCATATGATAGATACCAGAAATCAGTGGATGCCTTTTAGTGGTAGCAGCAGCAAGTTTTTTAAGAATTTGCTTCTTGGATTGATGGTTTGTTCATGCTTATTTCTTAAATAGCTTGTTATCTGATCAAATCATGGTGTAATGGATGAGTATAAGTACGGAAAAAACACTTCAAGTAATCATATTTTTTTACCAGGCAATGAGAAGGCTGATGAGCTGGCCAGACAGGGCTCCGGATAGCAATGCCATTGCTCCCGAACCTATCTGTGGAATAGCATGGAACCTTGCGAAAAGCGAGATTGACAGGCTCTATAACAGTATTGCCTCTCAGAACTGGCAACAAGAACAACTGAGACAGTCAAAACTGTTTCTGGGAGGGCACTGCAAGAAAAGGAGTTCACAACTTCTTAATCTTGGTAGGGTTAAGCTTAAATACCTGACAGAAATGTACACAGGGCATTGCAGACTAAACAAACATCTCTGCTTAATGAAAATTAAAACCACCAAATTGCAGATTCTGCAATAGGGAAGATGAAACGCCTTACCACATCATATGCTGGCAAGGAGGTTTCTTCACTTTGGGGAATGATTGAAGTTTTATTTGTTTATCAATAAAAATTGTGTTTTGAAGTATGCAATTTAGCATTATTTCTTCAATGATATTTTCAGTAATTTTTTACCTGGTTAAAAATGCAATGATTGAATATCCAATTTTCAATTTTAATGTATAAGTTAGTAGTCAAACAGACTATTAAAAAACTTGCGGATAATGGATTGCATTATCAGTGATTATTACTAAAGACCCATGAAGCATATTTTTACATACAGTATCAAAAAGCAAAGGATCAACATTTTGATTAGGTAATAATTTTTATTCCGCAGAAATAATTTTATTGATTCCATCTGTTTGTATTTAAATTTCTAATCATAAAAGTATATGACATTGTGGCTAACCATCTATCTGCCACTCAGCATTTTACATTTAAATTTTTATCATTGTTAATTTTATTATTGTTGAACCTTACTAGAACTATTAAGATAGTTAAAATTTGTTACAGATAGGTTCAGTAGTTTTACCGCTGTAAACTCTATTGCAGAACAGTTGCAACCACATTTTGGTTGATTTTCAAACTTCACCAGGATCTACAAGTCACATCACACATTTAAATTTTTTTTAATAATTCAATTGCCTATAATAAATTTTATTATTAATTTCAAGCTCTATATAACAGCCTACCTTTGTAACCTCTCATGTAGAATGGTGATCGCCACCTATTGGTCAATTTGCAAACTTCTCTGGTATCTACATACTATCGCTTTTTAAATTACAAATTAATTGAAAATCAGTAGATTTTATTATTCCTAAATCTTTGTGAAACTATAGAGATGGATGATGTACTTAAAACTTTTTACAGATTGGTTCAGTAGTTTTCGTGGTTAGTGATCACAAACAAAAAAAGGCTTGTCCTTTTTTTTTTTAATAGTATAGATAAAAAAAAATAGCAATTTCATATTTTTTTACTTTTTTCAAATCATTATAATACAAGTATAATTTAGATTTTATCACAAAATAGACCTATATCACATTTTTAGCCTTTCCTATTTTACGATAAAAATAAGTGCAGAAGAACTGTTTTTATTATTTTAAAGTTGTGTTTATACCTGAAGAAAATTATATTTTATGACCATACAATTTTTACAATCCATGGCACGTAATTAGAAATTTTTGTGTATATTCCTGGATATCCTAAAGCACAACCTTTGCCATAAGACACCACTCCGATTATTGAATACATGCAGAAAAGGTTTTCATGTATTATTTGTAGAGGTCCTCCAGAATCACCCTGTGAACATAAATAACATTTTATATTCATTCGATAAATATTATACATTATTGGAAAGACGTGTTCTTTAGTTTGGTCTCATTGTTCCTTTCTAAACATGAATTGAGTGGTCTGGCAGTCGAAAGCCGTTGGAAGCATGTTTCCAGACTGGTTTTTATATTGCTATTTTCATTTTGTCGCTTAAAAAAAAATCTGAGTAACATAACTTATCTGATATGTTATATAATATCTGATTAGTTTTAATTTTTTTTTTTTTTTTTTTTTTTTTTTTTAAATATACCTGACAGGAATCTTTCCCTACTAATCCTCCTGCACACACCATCAAGTCATCAACAATACCTCTTGGAAGCACATCTTTATGATTTTTACTGTAGGTTTGGTTGCATATCTGATTGGAAACAGGAGGTAAAGTTACTTTCTGAAGTCTTGCACTCCGTCTTCCTCCTAAAACAAATAACATATATTAAATCAATTTTAAGTTTCAATATGTCAAAGGAGGTTCAATTATAAAAAACATGTAAGTACACGATATATCTCTTATATAAATTTACTTCTTTTTACTACATGTTTCGGGAACTTAACTTTCCCATCCTCAGGTAAAACCTTAAATCAATATAATTTTATATACACCTACATTATTCTACGCACAGTATAATATGATGAAAATAAACAATTAAATTATTACCTATATTGCTTATTTTAAATTCTAACCAACTCCCCATTGTGGTTACAAAGATCTACAATCTGTTTACTGTGATTGGTACATAAATATTATTAAATTGGTCAATTTAAATATCTTTTTTAAAAATTAATTTAAATTAAATAATTTTAGTTTTCAAACTATTGAAACTAATGTTTAATTTTTCTTTTTACTAGGTATTAGTCTTGTTTAATTTAATTTAAGTGATTTTACAATTTTTTTTATATTTTTTATTTATTTGTTATATTAGTGTAGTTTGACCCATTTTTTAAAATTGTATTTTATTTATTTATTCTTTTTTTTTTTATCACTTTAATAATTTATTGCGTAATAAATTGTTTTATTTATATAAATGGCATACATTATTTTCCCATAAAGTTATTGAAAGTCATTTTTCCGAAACATATAGAGGAAAGAAGTAAATTTATATAAGGAGTATATGCTCTACTTAAGTATCAATATTAAATGTTTTCATTTAAACTTAAGTACTATAATGCTATAAGAGAATTGAGTGCTTTCTCTTAAGATTTTATATGTTTATCACAGACTTGGTTTCCAATGAAAATGAATTTGAGTCTATACAAGCAAATGCCAGTATAATTCACTTAAAGGCTGCTAATGAAATTTTCCTAAAAATAGCTAAGTCACAGTTGCAACTTTCAGTTATTGTTTTCTTTTACCATTTCATCTTTCTCTACCTAACATTTTCTATCAAAATATTATTTGATATCAATTTTTTTCCAAGTTGCTTCTCCAAAGCAACCCTAAAGTCTGAAAATTCACTGCTTGTTCTTTCCCTTCATTTATTTCCTAATGGTGTTCTTCATATATATGAACTATGTCAAAAATCTCATTTTTTTTTTTTTTTTTTTTTTTTTTTTTTTTTTTTTTTTTTTTTTTTTTTTTTTTTTTTTTTTTTTTTTTTTTTTTTTACTAAATTAATTTCACGAAAACGGATCTGCTCAAATTTTAATATTGTTTTTAATTATGTACAAAATTAAATTATTTTGTTTTATAACCTATGAATGCTAGGTCATCCAACATACTTCTAATTATTCAACTTATTTGTAAATCACTAATTAAAAAAAAGTAGATAAAAAAAGTGATTAACTTTAAATTTTAATTATTTTCATATCATTATATTTGCAATTCAGGAGATTTACTAGATGTATATTGTTGTACAGTTGTAAATTTCAATTAATAAAAAAATAAATCAGTGAACACTTTACGATGAAGTAGTAGCTCTTTTTAGACCTAATTTTATTATCATTTTGTATTTATTCCTGTTTGTAACTTACCCCATCTAGTATGTCCCCAGCCAGAAGCTACAGCTTTGTTACTCTCTATTTGATTGCCCGTGTGAAGACAGATTGGACGGATGTAAGTACTAAAATCGACTTCTAATTCCAATTCGAACAGAGCTATGTCATGATATAGAAGTTGGTTATTGTATTGAGGGTGAATTATCTGTTTTACAACTTGTATATCTAGAGGCTTGCTATCATCCTTCTCAGTTGACAAATCAAGTTCTCCTAGTCTGACCCAGTATTTAAAACTAAAAAAAAAATGTAGATATAAAATATATCATATCAGAGAGGAGTTGAATTATTAAATGACACTGTTCATGTTTATTTAATGCAAGTATATATATATATATATATATATATATATATATATATATATATATATATATATATATATATATATATCAATCACAAAATTGTTCCATAAACCTAACAAATATTGAAAATAAATCTGCACATGTTAGATGATTTTCCACATTATAACAGGTGACATAAAGGCATGTAATTTTTCAAACCATCCTTAATTCTACCTTGTTTTATAAAATTTTTTAGATGCATTTTTGATTGAGTACTGAGCAGTATACTTACAAGGCTTAAAAGGTCCATTTCTTTACCAAACCCTTTTTGGAAAAATCTAGTACTTTTAATGGAACATGTGGCTTTATTTTTAATAGATACAGAAACACAAGGGGAGGCCAACCTTTTAGCATTTAATAATTTAAACTTTTGTTGAAACTAGCTATGGGCTGAGGCTGCTCCACCATGTTGATTGGTAGATTAGGAGTCAGTGAAAGAAGAAGTTGAAACTAGTTAGCTTGGGTGATGAAGTATTCATTGACGTGATATAGTTAGTTATACATATAACAAAATACTGACTCAGATTTTTATAGAACCTGAGATTCTATATTGTATTAGTAGTCAGGTGCTAAGCAAAATTTAATTATTGTTGAATCATGAAACCATGTTAAATACAAATATCAAATTTACCTGATGTCTTGAAGTGCACATATGATAGTTTACTTTGATACAGTAATTTTTAAAATCATGTAGTTTATATCAAAACTTGTTGGTTTATGAATTATTTCTTAAAGTCATTAATAAAATAAAAATAAAAATAACTGTAGCAATATGTAAATAATACCTGCTGTTTATGATACAGTGAGCAGCAGTCAATATAAATTTAGGGCTGATTAAACTTCCTCCGCATATCCAAGTAATATTTTTTAGCTGGGTTTCTTTATATCCTACTAGTACCTGATCGCAGTAAAAATAGAAAATTTTACCAAATAATCACGACTCTAAATTTAAAATATTATGGCTACTTATTGTTATTGTTATTATAATTTTTTTGTTCCTCTCTATTCGTTACCACTACAAAATTTCAGGTCAAGAAGGATGTTTTACTCTTGATACTGATACCCATTACAAAAAATAATTATTGAAGAAGATAAATATTACAAATGTTCATGTTACATTTATCATTTAAGGAATTGCAAATTTTAATAAAATCTGACAGAAAACAATGTAGAAGGGAGGATGTACTAATATTTCTCTGAATGTTGTTTTAATAGTATATTAGGGCTTCAAAATCAGTAAAGACATGTAATGAAATGAAAAATAATCTTTATTCTGGGATTACAAAAACAACCCAAGAATAATAAAATGTTGCTATTGTCAAGCATCATTCATTTGCAATTCCCAGCCTCCTATTACCCTTCGTTCCGCAGCCTAACCCCTGCCTGCCAGATGGTAGGACATAGTGAACCAAACAATCATATAACTTTGTATATATGCACATTAATATCTATTTTCACCTCCCACTTTCTTTCTCCTCTCTGAATATCTCTAACACACTTCTTTCAATTTCTCCCTATCTTATTATTATTTCATTCGTAAATTATTATTTTATTTGTTTCATATACACTCAGAGGCCCCTCACTTTTATTTTGTATCTCAAGAGCCTGAAGAAGGTGAAATAATTCCATAATATCCTATCCTCCAGTCTTCTATCTGAAAGAATAAGGTAACCGAATAGTATCGTTTCTATTATGCTATCCCATACATATAGGATCACAAATCATTTGTTTTAGTTTCTGATGGATCAGAAAAAAAATCCCCAAGAAACTGCATTTATTTTTTATAGTTCTTCAGCTTCAGCAGGTTAAAATTGTAATCCTGTTTCATTTTCCCTTAGTGAATATATATCTTAATTTCAATTTATGTAGATGGAGATTGTTATTATTAATTCAATTTCAGTAGCATAACTCCTCCATTTATTCTAATTTTACATCAACATATTTCGGTATTCTCATTCCCTTCTTCAGAATTCTAAAAATGTTACCAATCACATAAATACCACCTAATAAATCCTACAAATTAACATTACTATAAAAATATTTTACAGTGTTTCTGTGATTTTTTCACATTGTCACTAATCAAAGCTTTATGGTTTATGTCTAAAGTTTAAATTAAGTAGCCAAACTCAGAACCTTATAGTCATCGAAGATAAAATGTTGACGGAATAAACCTTTAGGAAGTCATCTTAACTTCTTGAAAAACTATACATGATACAGGAGACTTCTGTTAAACATTCCTTACCTGATAATATATAGCAGCACAATGTTAGAGTGGAAAGAAATTCCCTGATCCATATGTTAGGAAATAAAATAGTATTATGTACCATGTGAGGAAATTCTTTAGGCTTGGCATCAGTTCCACCAATTATTAGAGGTTGAATGCTACAGTCATTAAGTGTAATGTTTTTTGTTTTTTTTCCTGGTATATTTTGAGTCCATAGTACAGTTCGATAAACATATTCAGAATATTCTTTACATACTAAAAAAAAAAAAAAAAAAAAAAAATTTTTTTTTGGTAATGTAAAACTAAATTTTAAATTAAAGAATTAACTTTTTTTTTATTGTAAAGACTGTATTGTATATGGATTGATTTTAGTGCTCCAATCTGGACAAAAACTAAAAAAAAAAATTTTTTCATCGTATGCGATATCTTAATTGATTTGCAGAAAATATTACTTATTGATTATAATTGGTGAGCTTATGATATTCTTTTAATTTTAATCTGACTTTGCGGAAAATTCAAATAATCTAACACAATTATCATATTAAAAACTAATAACATGAAAAAAAAGTTTGTTCTATATATACATTATGTTTCAATTATATATTCAACACCAATGTATGTTACCTACTATTATTTGCCTTTGATTCTACTGACAATGATGATGGTTCTCTACTTTCCCTATAATTATCAACTGGTTTCTGAGGAGGAACAGTTGGCTGAGAATCAGAGATTGTCCCTATGCTGGACAAATATTTTTCAGTTGGACAACAAAATATGGCCACATTGCCCAGAAATGTACATAAATCAGGCCGAATACCCTTTTGTAGGGCTTTTGTTAGAGTGGTACAGTTATACCTGCTTTTACATGTCCAATTATCAGGTTCAGTTTTACAGACGGCATCAACATCTAAACATAAAACATAATAACAATGCAAAATATATTAAAAAAATAGAAATAATATTTTAGAGATAGTTGTTAATTAAAGGTTAATAAATCATCAATGAGAAGTTGCATTGCATCAGAATGTAATCATACAGATATAGACAATAATGTATGCCAACATTTTACACTACTCCTTCACAACTACAAAGGCAAGATATGATTATGTCTTTTCCCTCAATTTCATAGGGACATAGGTGACCCTCATCCCACCCATTTATTTTTAATCATATATATTTTCAATATCGTATACTATGGAGACATGGCTGATGAAGACATTTTATATTGTGTTTGTTTTGATAAAGTAGTATCAACTTCTGCAAAGTTTTTAGTAACACAGCTCAAAAAATACGACAAAGGCAAGATAATTCAATGGTAACAAATCAATATTTGAAAAACTTTTGTTACACAAACTGCTACTAGATCAGAAAGCGTCTGGTTTCGATACCGATTTATGTTGTAATTTAGTTCGAGCTCACATACTCTTCCATAAATTAAGTTAATTTAAGTTCTATAATTTTTTTTTTTTAAATATTCATCTTGTCTTTCTGTTTTTTAATATTCTTCTTCCTAATGTTTCCTTTTTCAACACAATTAGTTACTTGAACTTGAGTTCTTACTTATGTGTTGCAATTATCATATTTTTCTAAATACTGTAGATATTGCGTATTTTACCCAAAATATTTGCATATATATATGTGCATATTTTTCACTTCTTCTTATTGCATTTAATTCACAGCCCAAGTAATGACTAAACTCCAAATAAGGTAATTAGAGTTTTGACAACAGAAACTCAGAAGGGTAGACGAAAGGAAAACTCAGAAGGGGCCAGTAAACAACAGAAGGGTAGACTGACACAGATGGAAGGATTGTATCAGAGCTGATCTTGGGGATTTTGATGGTGTGGTCCAGAGGGAGGTGTGTGGCCAGATGTTGGTATCGAAACTTTGCATTTGCTAAGTCTTTTATTTATTTATAGTTTATACCCTTAAAGTTGTAATTCTAAAACTGAAAATTAAACAAGGGAGTTCGCTGTAGGCTATAGAAAGAGTTGGATTGAATATTGGAAGAAATACTTTACAAAATGTGGTATATAGTTCCCTGTGTATCAGCACATTTTATAAAGATTTAAAGGGCATCCAGCTTTAGTCTTCTTCAAAATCCTCTCTCTATACATTATGGATGATAAGGAAAGAAACAATAGGATTGCAAAAAAATATTGGAATGATGGCAAGAAATATAGGTATGATTATCGGAAAACTAAATTAACTAAATATTTCAGCCCGAAACATCCGGACGCGTCGGGATTTACCAAATTTATGGATAAAGATTGTTCTCCACCGAAAATGGGCATTTTGAGGTTCTACGTATCGCCTTTTGGCTTGTGTAAATGGCACCCCCAACCTTTCAAGAGAGCGATTGACGCTGATGTACAAAATATCCCCAATTCTATATTTACATCGACGACATCATATATAGTTACTCAAAAAACGAAAAAGGAACACTTAAAAGATTAAAAAAGAGTATTTGCAAGCCCTAAAAGGAACATACCTATCAATTACAACTAGATAAAAACGAAGGAATTTTTATTAAACAAATTAAACTTTTTTAGGCTACACACATCGTAACCCCAGACGGATTAAAAACAGACGAGAAAAGATAGAAGCAATTTTAAATTTCCAAATGGCCGCGTAATGAAAAAGCGGACGAAAACAATCCGAGTATGACGCGATAATAGAGGGACTTAGAAGTACCGCCCAGGAAGATGATTTATAGACAATCCATTCCCAGGAATAGTAACGAACAAGTACGATTGTGAACCCGAAAATGATCAACATAGAAAAAAAATCACTAATTTACAAGGTGAACTCAAAAAATAATTTTACTAAACCATTTGGGAAAAAGCCGAATACGAATTCAACATTTATGCTAATCAATATCGCTTCATTATTAGAACAATACTCGAACCTAATAAAACATACGGGATATTTGTAAATCCCTAACGAAATAACCGAAAATTTATCTGACGCTTATTTTAGGAACAAACAGCAAAGAATAGAACAGAATACCATCGGTTTAAATTGAAAATCTAACAAATTGTAATGACGTTCGAAAACCCGAATGACCAAATAGAAATTATAGATAATTATCATTTAGCAAAACACCGCATAGGGGTATAAACGAAACATTCGAAAAACTTAAAAAAGAAATTTATTTTTCCAGGGATGCAAAATAAAATAGCAGATATATTAATAAATGCGAACTTTAAAGTTACGAAATATGACCGAAAACCTATATTCTCTAGTAGCCTCTTAAGATATATTTTGTGATGGAAGGTATTAATATCCTGTTGTTCAGGTATTCTTCTATTTGAAAATTAACTAGCTGTATTCTGCATGGAAAAATAAGGAATGTCACAAGGTAGTTACTTGTATTTTCAGACAAGGAATCACAAAGGTTTTAAAATTATTATCAACATAAGTAAAAAGATTTTTTCGTTTACACAAAGGATTGTAGGAGTTAGTAATCTTAGTTAGGATTTCAAATAAATAAGGAAAACCTTAATTCTGCTGTAACAAATTACTCCAAATACTTCTGCTAGTAGAGCCTCTAAATTCAGTATATCTGTTAACTAGATTTTTTAAGGCTCATTGTTATTTTTAGATTGATATATATATATATATATATATATATATATATATATATATATATATATATATATATATATTTTCATTTAAAATGGTCATATGTTTAAAAAAAAAATTGTGTTTTATTTAACTGAAAGCCCTAAAAGATTAACCATTACCTAATGCTAGTCTTCTCCCAATACAATTCACAGTGACTATGATGTTATAGGTTATTCATATGAGAGAGTGATATGCATATCAATATTGTTATATTCTCAAAACAGTTTTTTTTTTTTTTTAATAAGAAAATAAATTTAAAAACATCTATGTTGGAACTCCATAATATTTCTATTTATGTCATCCCTTTACTACAACAGCTCCTTTGATAAGGTGAACCCATAATCCTTAAACCATTTGAGGTGAGATACAAGGTTCATAACTTTACTAATTTTGATTAAAAATACCGATTACTTATGATTGTTTAATAATAAGGAAAAAAAATGTTGCCTTCAGTGAATGGTGTCTCATGGCACATGCATTCTCTTATGACTTCCCCAGAACCCTGTATTATCTCACAATCAGTTTAGATCAAAGATCAAAGCAAGGATACATGGTACATGTTTTTCAAATAGGTATATTACATTACAGGTATATTACAAATACATTCGCATTTACAATTATTTAATAATAATGGTAATAATAATATATAATTATTAGAAATAATATTAATTAACAGTAGACTCTAGTATGATCTTGAAGGGGGAATGTAATATTAGAAATATTAATATTAATTGATAATATTACTAGAGTTAACAGATTGATGGTTGCACTCTTGAAACTGAGTTAGCCCCTGTAAAAACGTGTGCCATGTTAATACTGTTAACAACTTATGGAAATTACTGATTCGCATTTTAATTGGAACAGGTTTAATCAAAATTCCCTAATTTCGCTTTAATTAGTTTTTTAGGAAATAAATTAAATAATAATTTTAGGTCGTAACTAAATATAAAATTTTACTTCATTGTCTTATAATATCTTTTATGCGAGACAGACTAAGAGTTATTTAGGATAATTTAAATGCAAATCAGATATAATTTTAAACTACTTAAATGTTATTTAGCTCATTCCAATAATCTGTTGTTTTATTCATGATTTAATCTTATTGTTAAGATGAGGTAAATGCTGTTATAGTTATTACTCATGTTTTCGTTATTCTTCATTTTATAGTTAAAATATTTAGTATTATAATTGCGATTTCGACTATATCGAAGATTTGCTCCGAAAAGATCGAACTTCATGGTAAGGTATGTATTTCGCACTAGAGTAGAGGTAGAGCTAGTAATGTAACCGATTACTTTTTAATGTTGTATACTTAAAAAATTAACTAACAAATAGATTAAATAATAGCATAAAATAGATATTATAAGTTTGACAAAAAATATTTTGTTTTGCTGGCAAACGAAATTACTGAAAACAATAGGTTTAATAAGGAATATTTATTGCAGAAAATGAATATATTTTTAACGATTATTTATTGTATATTAAATAAATTACCTAAATCTAACATTCTCCTTTTCCCAAACACGCCATTGAAAGTGGTTGTAAACAGTAAGAACAAAAGAAAACTCGAAAGAAACATTTTACGAACGATGTGTCAGGGCAGACTGAGCCCAAAACCCATTGACCTGGTGGATTTATATGTCGATAAATTTATTGTATATAGATAGTAACATATAATCTATATAGTTTAATGGATAAAATGACCTATTTGCTTTAAGTTTTTCTCTCTTATATAATATATAGGTCTTCTGATTGTTATCCAATACTCAGATGGAACAGGAAGATATCTTTACAAACACCTAACAGTTTTAAATTCAGAATCGCTCATATCACTTACATTATTGGAAACATATTTTATCTTATTTACATTAGTTTTGATTTATATTTGAATTTGAATCTTAAGCCACCGACATTTCAATCATTTTCCTGTTCTTCTGTATGTATATTATAGTGTTTTGAAATCATTTAGTTCAAACGTAGACCTAAGAGTCACTGAAAATTAATTTTACAGAAAAATATCAGTAGGCTTGAAGTATTGCTTCATTTTCTCCTACGTATCTAACGGTAGCACAGTTTCCAGTAATAATTAAATAAAAACACTATGTTGATTGCCATTTTAATTTCTGCTGATGGTTCTATTTAGTTAAAAATAAATTAATTCGTTTATAAACTTATGTTGACTAAGTCTAAAACTTTGATATGTAAAGATAGTTGGCTACGGGCTCAAATACTCTGCTAAAGCTTCAGAGGATAATTTAGCCATGGGATGTTTATTTTTAAAAAAAATGTTTTTTAACAAAACTGTACCTGAGTTACTAGTTTAAGATGGCCGCAGCCGGACGGGCTCTGTCAGCTTGAAGATTCAGGAGGATGGGAATCAATTTCCTTAACAGCTTAAACAACTGAGTGAGATAGAGACCCAAGGTAAAATACAATTTCCACGTTTTAACCAGCACTTTTGAACTGCTTGGCCAATTTCAAGAAATATGAAAACAGTACTTATATTTTATTTTTTGAATTATTCTATGTATGTTGTTTCTAAAGAAACACGCTCACTTTTTAATAACAACGGGAGTCTGAGAATCGAGAGTGCATAAATGAGACGAGATATCGAAAAAAAAGAAAGAAAGGATAAATCAAAATATTAAAATACTTTCTTTACTTAAAGTAATTTAGAAAGTAAAATGAAATAGAATAAGATGATATGTTGTTATATTATCCTTCGGGTTGGAGCTGTACTCTCAATCTAAACTTCATGAACAACCAACAACAGATGACAAGAACGTGTTTTGATTCAATATATCTTTTGTCTAAAGATTTTCTTTATTTATATCTGTAGAAAACATTTTTATATTTGATAAGTAATAATTATTCACAACAAACTTATTTTTCTTTTACGAACTATTCTGATCTCAATTATCTTTTTAAAAGATTACTAGAGATAAAAAAATTGGTGTACTTACATTTTTCCTTTTATTTTACATAATAATGCTAAACATGATATTAACTTTGTCCACAACCTTCTATGTTTCCCAAATTTTAGCCAGATTCACAAATAGTTACAAAATCTGCTTAATGAATTCTTGATCAGTATTGTTTCCATATTGAATGGCACGAAATTCACTTGATTTAAAATAATTGCATCATCTTTTCACACATTTTAATGTAATATAACTGATTCATTTCGTAAAAAATAATTAGGCGAAAGAGAACAGGAGAACGTAAAAGGAATTAAAAGAAAATATGGTTGGGAAAGAACGGAAAATATGATAATGTGTGTGTAATATTATGTATGTATTATTTGAAAGTATTGGTTTGTATTTTATTGTTGGCTATTTATTGTAATAATTCTTATATTATTATTGATTATTTCTCATATTATTGGCCTTCAATGACGAAGATTGTTGTAATATTTATGCCAATAATAGCTTTTAATACAAAGAACATATATTATAATTATTACTTATCTTGCTATGAAACTTGTTATCGTTAATCATTAACCAATGCTGAATTGATCAGTATATTGTGAAAATCTAAGGTGTCTAGGCGTCCCGTTTTTGAGAGAAACAACACGTTTCGACCACCTCTCTCGGGACGCCCACTTGTCACAGGTATACTATTTCAGTTTAAAATGATTTAAACTACTTTTAAAAGTTTTAACAACAGATTGGTCTCAATTAAAATAATTGTACAATTAATAGTCTGGTCAATAAACATGTTGTAGAGTGCATGAAATATAAGTTAATTTTTGACTTCAGACCATCACTAGGAGTAGTTTAAAGGTAAACATCATAAAAACATAAACAAAAGTCCTGGCCCCTGGTGGGTAGGCATGCGGTGGGGGGTGGGGAGGGGAGAACGTCCCATTTTTGGGTATTTCGATTATATATCGGAAACGGTGAACAAAAATATTTTTTAAATTAAAACTAAAGCTAATTAAATTTCCTACAAACTTGTTTCTACACACATTTGTCATACTTAAAAAAAAATTGTAGAGCATTAATTTTATGTAGGTATACGTTTGCTACTTTATTTTTAACTGTATCAAAATATCAAATTTTTTTACAGTTATAACCTTTGTTTAAATTATTACAAATCAAACAATAATAATAAAATTATTTACATGTACATACATACATTCCTACTCGGCGCTACGGCTCAGAACAAGCCCGTAATTTACATGACTAATTAATAAAAATATAATAAAAAAATTATATTATGAAAAAATAAGCACTAAAAGTTTGTCATCTCTACATTATTGAAGAATATCAAAGTTGCAACAAATTTGATTATATTCTTTGTTTTGCTCAGTCAATAGATAAGAGCTGTGGAGAAGGGATACATAAAATATCTTGTCAAAAACTGTAAAATGTCACATTAAACTTTATTCACTTAATTTTAGAACATTAAAAGCGGTTTAGCGGTTGGGCCACCACAAGCGCCCAAAGGTGGGCTAAGTTGCACTAATAGCACTTCTCCGCTAAATCATGTTTATCGGTACTCTTTTGACTATAACTCCGAAACTGTTTGTGCAAACCTAAATTTATTTTTTCCATCTCAAAGCTGGTTAAATTTACTATTAGATCTCATGTATAAAATTTTGATGACCTCCCGCAAAACACGAATATCAGCAGGCTGACAACGTCTTACAGTTGTGAAATTCACGTTTTTTCGGCACATTTCTAGCTATAACTCCGAAACTGTTCGTCCGATCCAAAATTTCTATTTTTCCATATAAAAGCTGGTTAAATCAACTATTAAACCTCATATATGAAATTTGGATCAAGTCCCAAAAAATACCCACGCTAGCACGCTAAATGTTTCAGCAAAATATGCAGATTTTTACATATTCAGTTTGATTTGAATTGATTTAAATAAAAGTTATAACTATAAATTGAAAATAAAGTAGCAAACTTATACATGAAATGAAAAATAAACTTTATTCTGGGACAGACTGTCCCCTAAGAATAATTAAAGTGCACAATAAAAGGTACAATTGTCTGGCTGAGATTAGTTAAATCAGCACATCAGTAGTATAACTAAATTAGGAGAAAAAGTAAAAATGAGAAATAAAAAATAAAAAAGAAATAAAAATTAAAATTAAAGTTGATAAAAAAAGAAAAAATTAAAAATACATAGATAGATAGAAAATAAAAAATAAAATTAATAAAAACAATCAACTGTAAACATTTTAGAACACTTATTTACAATTTTGTGGAAGACTGAAAATCGAGGAGATGGATAAATAAAAGATGTTTAAAGGAAGTTAAGGATGAGGCTTTGCGAATATGGATAGGTAAGGAATTCCAAAAAGAGGTAGCACGGATAACAAAGGATTTTTCAAAGGAGGCAGTTCTATGTGAGGGGGTATATAGGTTGGAAGGTTGGGATCTTGTATTCAGGTGGTGAATGGAGGAACGCAGAGTAAGTAGGTCTAGGACATAGGAAGGTTTATTGGTTTTTAATGACTGGAATAAGAAAGTGCCGAGGAAGTATTGCCGTCGAAAATCGGGGAAAAGCCACCCTAGCTCTTTGTACCGGTTAGATACGTGAGACCGTCTGCCGACCCCAAAGATAAATCTTATGAAACAATTTATTAGTCTCCTCAGTCGCATCTCTAGCTCGACAGACAGTCCCCCGTACACCAAGCACCCCCATCAAAGTGGGGAAAAATGAGAGAGGATACCAGAAGTTGGCGGGTACTTCGGGGAAAGGAGTCACGATGTCTTTGGAGCTGTTTGAGGACCATGATGGATTTTCTGGTTATTTGGGAAATGTGGTTATTCCAAGATAAGTGTTGATCAAAGGAGATTCCGAGGTTTTTGATGAAAGTTTGAAATTGAATTGTACGGTTGTTGAGGTAAAGTAATGGATAGTAAGGGAGGGAATTAAGAGTAGGTTTTGAACCGATAAGGATAGCCTTGCTTTTCTCTGGATTCAGGCGTAGCTTATTTTTCACTGCCCATTTGCAGATGTTCTCAATATCATCCTGAATCTTACGAGATGCTTCTAACATATCTGAAGGATGGAAGGATAGGTAGATTTGGAGGTCGTCGGCATACAAATGATACTGGGAGTGGCGTATAGCTTGGGGTAGGTCATTAATATAAACAGAGAAGAGGATAGGTGACAGGGAGGATCCTTGAGGAACACCTCTTTCTAAAGGTAGTGAGGATGAGGGAGGTTTGTTGGGAATGATAACTGTTTGGGACCGGTGAGACAAGAAGGAGCGAAACCAGCTTAAAGCACTGTTGGATAGGGAAAGGTTATGTAATTTGGAGAGGAGAATTGCATGATCAACGCAATCAAACGCTTTTGAAAAATCGAATAGGACAAGGATTGCTATTTGCTGTTGGTCCATGGAGGAATGGAGGTCTTGGGTTATCTTTAATAGGGCAGATTGAGTGGAGTATCCTGAACGGAAGCCTGATTGGAGAGGAGTGAGGAGATCTTTGTGCTCAAGATAGGTAGAGAGTTGTGAATGGACTAATCTTTCCAGTGGTTTTGATAGGTTTGACAGAAGGGAAATAGGCCTAAAATGGGAAGCTAAGGAGGGGGAGGGGTTTTTATTAAGCGGGCGCACAAGGACATTTTTCCAGGCAGAGGGAAAAGTGGAGTTTTGTAGGAAAAAGTTGTAAATGTGTAGAAGGGCGGGAAGAATGGCAGGAAGACTGAGTTTAATAATTTTTACCGGGATTTGATCAACACCACAATCATTGGTTCGGGATTTGAGTACGGAAGTGATTAGGTCATTGGGAAGAATGTGAAGAAAATAGAAATTATCGGGATTGAATGGGGTTTGAGGAATGGGGTGAGTTGGGGGAAAGGCATTAATTTGTGGCTCGTTAGGAAGGGGGTTAGCGAAAAAATAGTTAAGTTTATCAGGAGAAATAGGGAAGTTAGTACAGGGAGTGGAGCCGGCAATAGAAAATTTTCTTAGGATTTTCCACTTAGACTTAGGATCAGGAGCTTGGGATAGGATAATATTGAAATACTGTGCCTTGGCATGTCGCAATGAAGACTGAGCAAGGTTTCGGAGATGTTTGAAAGTGGAGTAGTCCTCTGGAATTCGAGTTCGCTTGAAGCGCCTCCTAGCAGCGTCTCTTCTCTTCATCAGTCCTCTAATTTCTGGGCTAATCCAGGGAGCAGGGGACCGTCGGAAAATGGATGTCTTAAGTGGTGCTAGGTGATTGAGGAGTGAAAGGAGATTTGAAGAGAGGCATTCAACCATCTCATCGATGGAGTGGGAAGAAAATACGGGCTCTAAGGAATGGGATAACGTGTCAAGTAAAGGATCTATGCTTTCAGGAGTTAATGAGTCGAGATTTCGCCAGGAAATTTGCTTAGGGAAAAAGATGGGTGTGGGGATGTTATAGGATATCTGAATGAGATCATGGTAAGACAGAAATGGCATTGGATTTTGGGAAGACGAGAGTAAATTCTTAGGTGAGTCTATGATTATGAGGTCTAGTAATGTATCCGTAAACTGGGTATGATGGGTCGGTTGAAAAGGAACAATGAATAGGTTAAGGGAGTAAATCAATTCTAGTAAGTATGTCCTGTCAGGAGAGTCAGAAAGCAGATTAGTGTTAAAGTCACCTGCTATGATTATATTATTGTACAATGGTACGTATGTCAGGAAAGAGGATTCAAATGTTGGATCGAATTTAACTTGAGGAGGGCGGTAGACTACGGCGTAAAGGAGTAAGGATGAGTTAAAGGAGATTTCTGTGAATATATATTCTATGTGTGGAGAATCAGGAGAGGGTGATTTGTATAGGGTTTTAACTCTCATGCTATCATGAACGTACAAGCCGACCCCTCCACCTTTTCGGTCCGCACGATCATGACGAATGAGAGTATATTTACATAAAATGAAATTAAATTTAATGCTCTACAAATTTGTTTATGAATATTTTTCAGAGAAAAATCAATCAGGCACTAGAAGCAAATGTTTGAATTTTTTTTTTTTTTTTATATTATCGGTTTTCAATAACGTACAGTGGCTCACAGTGAAATTGATACACCTTGTAGAGAGAACGTTTTTTCAGAAAATGTTTAATAGGCGTAAATTTGATTTCTCTAACTGGTTTCCTCCACACATAGCAACATCCATCGGACTCAGAAATAACTTTCATCAGCAAATATTACATTTATTCAAAACTCAGGGTCCTTCAGTAAATATTCATTTGCAAATTGCATCCTAAATTTTTGATTTTCTATGAAAGGTTTCGAGCTGTTCATCCATGAAATTTATTTTTGCATAGGAAATGCCTTAATATTTATGAACTTACTGGCTTATCTAAGCAGTTACAGTGAGCAGCAAAAGTTTTCGTACGCCTACTACATTCACTAAAATACGATTATTATGGCTCTTGTTGTTCAACAATAATTTTTTTGACGATTTCATATTCTTCCTCATTCACGTGAGGAACACGCCTAATAATTAAAATCCCCAAAAGTTGGATAATATTAAATGTTTTTACTCTGTAAATAGAAAAAAAGTGTAAACTGATTTCAGCAAAAGTTTTCGTACAGCACCAAATTATCTAGAGAATTAACTAGTTGTTAATCCTGCCTCTTTCTGGCTATGTTCTCATCAGTTTATACTAAAACAGTGTTTTATAAAAAGCTACGGCCCGGTAATCAGAATACCTCCATTCATCAGCGGTTACATGCACTTTTCCTCAGATAACTGCGATGTTCTTAGGTCCAGCTTAGTTCAATGACAAATATACCTCGTTCAACGGTCCAATACATAATCAAATGTTTTAAAAAAACGAAAGGCTAGAAGATAAGAGTCGATCGGGATGGCCGAGAATTTGCTCTCACCGAGATAGGAGGAGTTTAAGATGAGATGAAATGAGAAAAGTTAATGCTGACCTCAAATTCAGCAATGAATGTAAATTTCGAATTTCGAAAAATCTGCAAAACCTAAAAGGTTTTGGAGAGATCTAAGAAGAAATAGTGTTCGGTCAGAGTAAATAGGTTATAAGTAATATTTGTCTATCTGATCCTTGCACATTAAATTTTCTTTCGTAAACTAGCTGGACGTCATTTTAATAGTCTGGAAATTTATTTTAAATGTTTTGTAAGCATTTTAGTCTTTCAAGTCTAATTTTCTAAGTTATAAATGTTTTTCTATATTCTCTGGTCTGCAATCTATTTCTTTTTAGGTCTATTCTAATCCTATTAGGTGTTGCAGATTTTTCCAAATTCGGAATTTACTTTCATTGCTTTCTTACTGGCCGGCACTTTGAGGTCAGCATAAACTTTTCTCATTTCATCTCATCTTAAACTCCTCCAATCTCGGTGAGAACAAAGTCTCGGCCATCCCGATCGGCCCTCATCTTCTAGCCTTCCGTTTTTTTTTTTCAAACATTTAATTATGTATTGGACCGTTGAACGAGGTATATTAATCATTAAACTAATCTGGACATAAGAATATCGTTGTTATGTGAGTAAAAGTATATATAACCGCTGTTGAATAGAGGTATTCTGATTATCGGGCTGTAGCTTTTTATAAAACATTGTTTTAGTATAAACTGATGAGAAAATAGCTAGAAAGAGGCAGGATGAACAACTAGTTAACTTTTCTACATCAGTATTTAACAGATTAAATAAGATAGTTTGATGCTGTACGAAAACTTTTGCTGGAGTCAGTTTACACTTTTTCTATTTACAGAATAAATACATAAATACTATCCATATTTTGGGGATTTTAATTATTAGGTGTGTTTTTCACGTGAATGAGGAAGAATATGAAATCGTCAAAAAAATTATTTTTGTACCAAAATCATAATAATCGTATTTTAGTGAGTATAGTAGGTGTACAAAACTGTAGATAGTTGGGTGTATTTTTTGGGTGCATTCGAACGTGGATTTCTTTTAATTTCCCTGACGATCCAAGTCTCATTCTTATCAGTTAAAATTTTTCTAGTGCTTTTAGTATTTTTTTTTTGGCAATGCATTTTCCTTCTTGAATCACCCCACTATATGCTTGACATTTGAATGGCTTTTTAAAATAATTTCGGCTTTTTCATTTAAAGATTTCCCATCATTAAAATGTTGAATGACTAACTCCCGTTCTTTTCACGTTGTGTGTGCTCTCATTATTGAAAAAAAGTTCTAAAACAAGGCAGATTCTGTTCATCTTGCTTTGAAAAACTTGAAAAGAACCAAATACTTTTGATACTAGAGTTTAACTAAAGTTAAACATCCTTCCATAGTAAGCTCCCCAACCACTCCACTCCACTAGTCTCCCAGTCTGTGTTCATACAGTGTACAGTGAACAGTGATAATACCGTGCCCAATACAACATGTTTAGACCCTGCCCTATATATACGGGCAGCGTCTGAAATTGACTTTTATTTTATTTTCTCTATTCATTTCCTTTCCGTTTTCTACTGTTCTTTAAAAGTATCAGTACAATGGAATTTTGTACTTCAAATAGTGAGGAACAATGGGAAGAGGTGCAAGTAGGAAAAGGAACAAAAAGAAAAAGATTAACTGCTAACAAAAAAATAGAAGGTACGTCAATACTTTCAAAAAACATCTATGATATTCTGAGCGATGATGAAGAGGACATTCCAAAAGAATTCTTAGATCCAACTAATAAAAAACCGAAAATTCCACCGATTGTCTTATATAATAGATTTAAAAATAATAAAAGCTCACTTGAGCATTTAAATAAGAATATAAAAAATCAGTATCATTTAAAATACAAAGGCAACAGAATGCTAATCTATACTACAACTAAAGAAGATTTTAATACTCTAAAAAATTTAATAGCAGAGAACAAAGGTTAATACCACACTTATACTTTACATGAAGATAAAACTCCTTCATTTGTATTAAAGGGGCTGCCTCCTTCTGTAGAGGTAGGTGATATTATTGAAGACTTAAAAATACAAGATGTTGCAGCTATTAGAGCAACTCAGTTTATAAAAAATACTGAAGAAGGAAATCAAATTAAACTACCAATTTATGTAATTACGCTACAAAATATGGAAGAAATTAGCAAAATTAACAAAATCAAATATGTATGCAAATGTCATATCAGATGAGAGCGATATAGAAATTCTAAAGAAGCAACACAGTGCTTTAGGTGTCAATCTTTTTTTCACATCGCCAAAAACTGTCATAGAAAACCTAAATGCTTGAAATTTGCCCAGGAACACGAAACAAAGGAATGCATGAAACAAGATGGCGACTTGACATGCATAAACTGCTGACAAAATCATGCGGCAAACCACCCAGAGTGCCCCTTTAGAATCCAGCAAATAGAAGCAAAAAAGAAATGAAGCGTCTGGAAAATAAATGAAACTCAAAAAAGTCATTCAAAATTCCAATTTAGGTCTCAAGAACACCCACCACTAGCAGCCACCGAGGAAATTAAGGGCTTCTCTACAACTACTGAAAATAATGATACTACAGGTACCGGCCAATTTAATTTTCTAAAAGAACTTAAAGACTTATTTACATCATTTAACCTACCCCGTATTATAAAGACAGTCAAAACAACAATTGGAAAATTAAAAATAAGTAATGACCCCTTTGATAAAATTAGTGTTTTAATTGAAGGTATTATGGAAATATTTGCTTAAATATGACAAATAATTGTAAAATTAATGTTATGTTTTGGAATTGTAGGTCCATTGTAAATAAAAAACAACTTTTCAAAGAGTTTTTAAAAACTAATAATGTACAAATTGCGGGTATAGTGGAAAACATTTGAGTGATGCTAATTCCTTAATTATTGAGGGTTATATAGTACACAGAGCAGATAGAAATAGGCATGGTGGAGGAGTGGCCCTAATTATTCACAAATCCATTAAACACCACCGTATTAAAGTTTCTAATATACAGAACCTAGAGGCTATAGCAGTAGAAATCGAACATGATAGATATCCAATGACAATAGTTTCATGTTACAAACCACCACACAAGAAATTAAAATTAAGAAACTTGGACAATATTTTTAAATTAAATAGCAGATTAGTTGTCATGGGGGATTTTAATTCAAAACATTTTGCATGGAATTGTTTTAATAATAATCGTGATGGCACAAAACTACTGGACTATTGTCTACAACATAATATAAAAATAAATGCACCAGATAAACTAACTTATTATCCCACTGATAACTCCAGGAAACCAAGTACTATAGACTTAGTCTTAACTAAAAATATAACAACAAACAAAATTCACTCAGTGGCGGAACTAACCTCGGATCACAACCCACTAGCGTATCAGATCAAATTCCAATTTAAGCATCACAGTAATAATAAACAATTCAACACACAAATAAACTGGAAACAATATAAAGAAATAATAAATAAAAAACTCGAAAATGATTTTCAATTAGTAACAAAAACTGATTTTGAAAAAGCAGTAACAAAAAACTGATTTTGAAAAAGCAGTGGAACATTTTCAAAATAATATTCTATCATCTATAGCCGAATCAACACAGCAAACATTTAACCGATTAAATTTTAAAAGAAATAGCAATAATAAAAATCCATATATTGATTTATTGATCAACTTAAAGAATATGTTCAGGCGTAAACACCAACAAACCTAATCAAAACATTCAAAACAATAGAAATATTCTTGTCTAAACTAATAAACAAACTAATATTTAAACAGACAAATAAACAATGGAACGAAATGCTCAGTAAAGTCAAAACAACCGATAAACTATGGTCAATACATAGAATTTTTAAAAAAGGCAGAACATACCAATACCCACCTCATACCTATTTAAATAGAACCAAATTTTCTCCTTCTGGTAAAGCCAATCTGATAGCGGATCATTTAGTAAAAATAAGTAATAACTTAGAAACCAATAGTCACACCATAAGAATAAACAGAGAAGTGAAAAGGAAATTAAACGGAAATATAGATACTCCCCAAAATGCACAATGTAATTATTCAGAAATTTTTAAGATTCTAAAAAAAACTAATAAAAAAAAACCCCTGGTTATGACGCAATATTCCCAATATATTTAAAAAAATTACCACCCTCAGGAATTACACGATTAGTACAACTGATAAATACAATGCTAGAACTGAAATACTACCCACAAGTATGGAAAATGGCTATAATTAAAGCAATTTCAAAACCGAATAAAGATAAAAAACTTATAGAAAACTACAGACCTATAAGCTTATTGTGTGTTATAGGCAAAATAGCTGAAAAAATAATATTTCAAAGATTAAATTCGTTTATTAAAAATAACAAAATATTTATAAACGAACAATTCGGTTTCAGACATCAGCATTCTGTTATATCCCAATAAGGCAGGTTGACCGACCACATCACCGAGGGATTCAATAATAAACAACACACAGGTATGGTATTACTCGACGTGCAAAGAGCTTTTGACAGTATCTGGCATAACGGGCTAATATTCAAACTATGCTTTACAATTTTCCACCATATTTAATAGCACTAATAAAATCATATTTAGCAAACCGCACGATAAAAGTATCCATAGATGGCCACTACTCCACAGTACGTACACTTTCCGCCGGACTCCCTCAGGGCGGGGTTTTATCTCCAACGCTTTATAGTATTTACATCAACGACATTCTCAACTCATTCAAAGTTCAAATATCTCTGTTTGCCGATGATACGGCTTTTTATACTTCAAGTTATAGACCAGACACAATTACCAATAGACTGACTACGGCACTAAAAAAAATAGAACGATTTTACAATAAATGGAAAATCAAAATAAACCAGGAAAAAACACAAGCCATAATATTTACAAAGAGACGGCCAAACAATATTCCCCAACTGACTGTAAACAGAACGCCTGTACCTTGGTCCACTCAGATCAAGTATTTAGGACTTAAGATGGATAAAGGACTGACGTTTACAGCACACACTGATTATGTGTGTAATAAAGCAAACAGGCCTCTGTGTACTATATACCCATTCTTTAGTAGGAATTCTAGAATAAGCAGAGAAAATAAACTATTACTATATAAAGCTTGCTTAAGACCTATAATTACGTATGCAAGCCCTATATTCAGCTTTATGTCAAAAACTAACTAAAGAAAATTACAAATATTCCAAAACAAATGTTTAAGAATTATTGGCAAGTATGAATACTTTACTAAAATTAAAACTATGCATAAAGAATTAAGTATACCTTATATTAACGAAATCATTGAGAAAATATGTAAACAATTTTTCATTAAATGTAAAAACTAAAAAAACCCACTTATAAAAAATATTGGTAACTATAATAAAAATAGTACAAAACGATATATACATAAAAGAACTAAACATTTATTAATGTAGTATACAAATCTATTATATTTATTGTTATTTTAAATATACTTGTTTATGCATGTTATGTATATACACTGCCGGTCAAAAGTTTGAGACCACCCTGAAACGATACCAGTAAATTTAAAAGTTTGATGTTAGGTGAAAAGTAAATGGATTTAAATAAAATTAAACGCATTTATATAGTTTATACCAAGATCTTTAAAGTTCATCTACCTTTAAGAGAAGAAATTAAAATTAAGTTTTCAATACATAATTTAAAACAAACTGTATTTTCCATATTAATTCCAACAATTTCGTTTGCCGACAGAATAACCTTGGATTAAAAAATTTGAAATTTGAATTAAAAATTGAGAAACGAAAATCTCCCATTCATATTAAATGAAGGCAGTGGGAATTTTTGTTGAGCCATTTCAAATTTAATTAGATATTTATGAACTAAGTTCCTTTTTTTCCTGAGTGGAATAGCTCGTAATTGATTTATTACGGAGAAAATCTCAAAAGTGAAAACAAAGTGTTTTTACTTATAAATAAAAACATCAACATAAAATTAGATAGAAAAAGAGAGGCGGAACGATATTAAAGATATTAAACTTTTAAATTTACATACTTTGGCTCAGGGTGGTCTCAAACTTTTGACCGGCAGTGTATGTTTGCATATGTATATATTAGGTGGGAGTGTATGTATTTAGATGTGTGTGTGTGTGTAAGTATGTATGAGTATGTATGTGTGTATGTATACAAAAATGTATAGATATTTAAGAATGTATAGTTACAATTTTGTTTATTTTATTACTAGGATGTTATTTTTCTTTTTATTCTTTGAAAGTTTTTTTTTTGTATATTTTTCTTTCTTTATAAATTATGATTATATCACTATATACTTAAGTTGTTTAATAGTATTTTATTTAATTTTGAGACTGGTTTATTTTTGGTACAGCATTTAAAATTGTGAATTGTAAAAAAAAAAATGATATAAGAAATGAAGATAATTAAAAAAAAAAAAAAAAAAAAAAAAAAAAAAAAAAAAAAAAAAAAAAAAAAAAAAAAAAAAAAAAAAAAAAAAAAAAAAAAAAAAAAAAACTAGTCTCCCAACTTGCTTCCCACTCCATTCCCGATAATCCTCCGAGGCGTCTGAAAAGAAGATGGTCTAAAGACCTTTTAGTGTAGATTTTTATTGAAGTACTATTATTGAGTAGTTCTTCACAAGTTATTTACGTGGCATTGTGTTCACTATCAACACATTTACTTGATGTATATTATTTTGTGCAGTTGTGAATATCAATAAATGAAAAAAAAAAACTAAAGTTAAATAGTTTAAAGTAAACAAATATTGGGATAAAATAAAGGTGTATCATTTTCACTGTGAGATAAGAAATGGTTAGCAATTTTGTTTTATTTTTATTACTGAATCCTTGTTTATTTTTGTATGTTTATATACACAGTACATACTACTACGATATTAAGTGATTACAATAAATTATTGTTTTTAATGTAATATAATTTGAACTATTTATTTATTCAAAAACATCTATAAATATCCAGGTGTATCATTTTGACTGGGAGCCACTGTATATATCAAAAACCGCTGGAGTTAGCTTTAGTTTTTATTTAAAACATATTTTTCTATAGTCCACCGTATGCTCAACCCCAGTTACGGGGGCTTTTAATATGTTTACCTTCTAAGTACTTTTAATGAAGCCTTGCAGTCAACAATTATTGCATATTTATTTAATGCAATCTTCATCCCTGATTTCAGCACTCATTGACTGGATTATAAGTGACAATCATTGAATTGTAAGTAAATGTTTTAAAACATGAGATTGTATGGAAGATTCATTTCTGATAAAAGCATCAAAAGTAGATATTATTGCTAAACTAATGTCCATGTTTTATTTATTTTTAATGTATAGTTTGGTTCATGAACATTTTTTTTAAACGAGATTGGTGTTACATTCACTTAGATTTTAGCCATTGTATTCTCCATTTTAGTTAAAGATTATAAAATACAGGTTTCGGGATGTACATCCCATTACGATTTATAAGGATAGTATCTTAAATCACATAATACATTTTTGTATGTTTATGTGGTCTACAGATGATGAGAGTAGGCATTTTGCATAATTATAAAATACTTTTAATTAAAGGACTTTTTTCCCCAACTATGTTTCCCAATAAAAGGATAAAAAAAAAAAAAAAAAAATCTACAATCGCATTGGGTCCAGTGGATGGTGATAACTCACTTTTATTAAAATGTTCAGGAGAAGCATTTTCGCGTTACTTATTTTTTCTGTTCTGGGTGTTAGTATCTTCTTTATAAAATTGTTTCTATTTATCATCTAAGGTTTATTTTGATGACGATAACTGCAGGCGAGAAAACGTGAATAAACGAATCAAATGATTTTGTGGGAAAAAAAAATAATAATGAGTTAACACCTTCTATCAATGGCTTCAATTATGGCGATATATGAATGTACATGTTAGTATAATTTAATCATGTTAATATTGTTTTAATTATGTCACTAAGTATTGCATACTTGTAATATCTACAGTTACATAGTTTAGATCTAGTTTACACCCGATGATGGGATTTAGGTCCTAAAACAAGTAACATTATGTTTACAATTTACATTAGCATGGAGAATAAAATGTCTAAAATGTACGATTATATTCCTCCTTTTAGTTCTTCTCTCCAGACATTTCTTTCTATCCATGACAAAAAATACGGTACTTTAATGTAAATTCCAGGTGATCTGGACAAACCACAGGATAATCCAGCTGAGGTGACACCAAATAAACCATATTGAGGAACTGGTTTCATTATTGGAATGATAAGTGGTCCGCCTGAATCTCCCTGGAACAGAATAGCATTATTATTTTATTTTTTAAAGTAGTAGTTTATAAATTATGCTGTATAGATCTCTTATGAAAGCCACTGGCGCATGGTTGTGACAGCTGAGAGCTACTCCTCTAGAATTTTTCGTCAATCTTTAAAAGCAAAATCATCCACGAATCCTAGAGTTACGTTTCCTTCCTCGAGGTAGCCTTAGTACTGGATCATACATCACATTCTACCACTAGGCCCTAAAATTGAGCCTTGAGAAACGCCACCTTTCACGAAAGACATTACATATGATAGAAAAAAAAATAAGAAAGCATGGTCAGAATCTAAAACTTCCTATGGACAAACGTTTTACAAATCCACATACCAGACTATAACGGGAGGAAACTGCTAGTCATTTTAAAATACATCAACATAAGTAGAATAACGTTCTTAGCTTCCATTTAATAACAAAATGCTCATTTACATGATAGCAATCAGCCTTATTTGGGCATTTGAAGTTGTGATTTGGGGCTAAACCATCCAAATCATTTGTATCCAATCCTTACAATCCGAAATCCTTCATAAAATCGTCAGTGCTCCTTATTATGTACAAAATAAACATCCATGTTGTTGCTAAATGTTGCTGATTTAGCCCAAACCAAATACCAATCTTTCCATGAAGTGCTCCAAACCACTATTGTACTCGATTTCAACCAGTTTTCCTTGATTACCTCTGTCTGAAAATTGTATGTCCTGGTAACTTTCTAATATAAAACCTTCATTGAACTACCAATGATTAAAGACAAGTTATTGTAATATTTTTTCTATACATTTACTCAATATAAGAGTAAATGCTTAATACTGTAGTAAATATCAGTAAATAAAAAAAACTTACCATTACCAGCATTTATTATAGTTAATGTTAGTTTTTACAAGACTGAAGCCTAGTACGCACTGGGAATAGACTCTCTGAGCTGAGTCCCGCGAGTGTCCAGCAGAGTCGACTCTTATGACAATGATCTGGTGTTCGGCGGGTCAGTATTTCTGACTTTTTTTGCGTCCCGTCTGAAATGGGATTCTTCGACTCTTGTTTGAATCGTATTGCGCAACATGACTCAGTGCGGACGTGAATCTCGATCGGGAATGAGCCCCTCCTACCTTCGATCGCGTGCATCTGTGTTCAGTTTTATAAAGATATTTTGTATATTTTACCATTAATTGTTTTTTTTTAATCCTATGTTTAATGTGTTCAGATTAAAATGTTAAATGTATATTTTACTATTTATTATTACTTTATTGCTATGTTCAAGGTATTCAGAAATAAATATTTTTTAAAATATTGTATTTTATATTTTAGAGTTGTGGCTAATCTATTGGCCGGTGAAATTGAATCTCTAAAGTTTGATTTTTTTTTATTTATTATATTTGGCCTCCAACTTTGACTAAAATGTTTTCGAATTTGGTTGGCGACATTCGCAAAAACTTTCTGATGTCTATCCCGTCTTCCATTTTTAATGTGTTCAAAAGTCCATGGGCGTATTGATTCCACCATTAAATAATTTTCGGATCCACCATCCTTTAGTCCGTTTTTTCTTCAAACCCTTCAGGAGGAAGGGGGAAAACTTCATCATCTTCACTCGTTTCTTCAGCGTTACTCGTCTTGCCCCAGACACTGCTGCTACTGCTTTCTGATAAGTTTGTTTGTTTATTTCGTTTAACGTCACTTTATGCTGCTATGGCTAATCGGACGATGCTACTGTGGGAGTCCTAAATTTTGCCTATCCAGGTATAATTAGGATAGGGATCTTTAACGAGTACCTGACATCGCACAGGCTCGGGACCCCCATTTTACGTCCCATCCGAAGGACGGCATAGCTAAGGATTTTTTACTCCCTTTAAAAAATCCTAAGGTCATCTGCCGGGCTGCGAACCCGCGATCTTGGGTTTAGTAGGTTGCTATGCTAACCACTACACCACAGGTGACCCCTTCTAATAAGTTTATTATCATTTACTCAATGTTTTCTAATACAATCCCATCTAATTCAGCTTGCGATTTAATCATCTGCTGTAAACTTTTACTATTTTGAATAATTATTCCAAAAAGGGCTACGGAAATCTCTGGCAAGGCTAGTTGCTCCGTCATCGTTTCGTGAAGGACTGAATTAAACATGAGTCTTGGTGTGGACACGGTTCTTTTGAATCGGGGCTGAGTCCGAACAGAATCAAACATGATCGACGCAGAGTCTGGACATGAGTCGAATGTGTCCAAGTGCGTACTAGGGTTAAGAAGCGGCTCGTCGTTTTCGACTTCTTCAACATTTACTAGACAAACGTTCTTCTTCTTCTTTTGCTACCTCCTCAGTGCCGTCAGCGTGGAGGAACAGCCTCGGCCCACCTGGTCCACCGATCCCTGTCACTGGCCATCCTTTTCATGTCGACCATGGTGTTACCTCTGGCTCGCCCGAGTCTCTCCATGCAGTCCAGGTACATCAGCCTGGGCCTGCCTCTAGGTCGCCTTCCCTCTGGTCTCGCTTCCATGCACCATTTCGCCTTTCGGTCATCACCCATCCGGCAAACATGGCCAAACCACTTCAGTTGGCGCTCCTCAAGAACTTGTTTTACAGGCCTAACCTTCAGCTCTTCTCTTACCCTCTCATTCCTCCAGCGGTCCCTTCTTGTTTTCCCCAGAACTCTCCTGAGGTATCGCATTTCTACCGCCGTTATCTTACTGACATGTTTGTCTAGGACCGTCCAGCTCTCTGCACCATACATGAGGACAGGTAAAAATATTGTTTTAAACAGGACTATCTTGGTTTCCTTCTTTATCTCCTGCTTCCCTATTATCGTTGTGCAGATGGAGTAGAACACACCATTGGCTTTCTTTACTCTATTCAGCACCTCCTGGTCGATCCTTCCATCCCAAACGTTCAAACCTTCATATTAATTCCAAGACTTATTTACATGGCAGTAATTAGACCTATTTAGACATACGGGGTAGAGCTTTGGGCTCCACTAAAACATCAAATTCGCCCTGTATCCAATCCTTACAATTAAAAATCCATCGAAAGATCCTCAATGACCCTTACTTTGTCAATAAAAAACTTATCCATAAAGACCTTAACGTACCTAATGTTGTTGATTTAGCCCAAACCAGATAACTATGCTTTCATAACAAACCATTCAAATCCTTAGTATCACAATTTGCTGTACATTCTATTCCAGATAATCCTCCGAGGCGCTTGAAAAGAAGAGCCTCGATTCCTTCTAATATAGAATTATTATTTTATAGAACATTAAAAGTACTACCAATGGATAGTTCGTTACAAGCGATTGAAATGTAATTTTTAGCGTTATGATAAAAAAAAAAAAAAAAAAAAAAAAAAAAAAAAAAAAAAAAAAAAAAAAAAAAAAAAAAAAAAAAAAAAAAAAAAAAAAAAAAAAAAAAAAAAAAAAAAAACTCAATCAGGCTTCTTTTACCTTTAGTGAAAATCTCAAGAGCTACATAAAATTGGCGAGAGTAAATCATCAAATCTTTATTTTCGTTAATCGTATTTTTGTACTTACGGACTAAGTACTCCGTTGTCTCCGCAACTGTTAAACTCCAAGGCCATTTTACTGCCAATTCAAGTTACTTTACACAGGTTATTAACAGTTATTTGCCATATGAGGATACGGTTGCACATTAAATCTTTTTATGGTTCTGAGTAACTATACATTATTACTATGAATATACAATGTTTTGATCCGAAAATAGTTTTAAAGAATAATGTCCAACGCTATGAAGTTTTCTGACAAGGTCCCGATCTATTATGAAATGGACCCGGCAGAGGTTTGTTAATCTGATAAGGGAGTGGAAGTCTACAGTTGTGATATCCCTGAAGAAGCAATACGTTCGTTGCAAATATAACATAAAATCAACAGTGAAATCACTGGAATGTAAATAAAACATGAGTTATGAAAATGTCCGCAAATGAATACACCTTGTCCGTAAGTACCTAAATATTAACTAAATTAACGGATTCCTACGACATTCCCTGCGTTTTTAGAACGGTATAAAACTTTTGTTCTTGGATATTATCGCATGTTCTTTCGAAAGACGATGTACAACTCCTGACACTACATATTTGAGTTACGGTATTTTTTACCTCTCAGACCTTTGTTTCAACTTTATTTTACTTATTGTTATTGAGATTATTTTTTGTACACTTTCCAAATGATAATAATCATTCCTGAAATATCATATTAAAAGAATGTTAATAGTTTCAAATCTTACTTGACAAGTATCCTTGCCCCCATTTTCAACACCTGCACACAGTACACTTGGCTTATACCCACCGTATTGTACTATAGCCGGGTAGAAACGGTCACATTCCTTCGAAGAGAATACGTCAAGTGTCACCTTCATCAAACTTCCTATCCTTTCAGTAACACCTAAAAAATAAAAAATAAAAAAATAATTTTTTTTCTTTCATATTTCGATTCACACCTGTTATTAGGGTAACAATCAGTGAATGTGATGAAATTGAATACTACAGGCCTTGTATGCGTGTGGGAGCCTAGTACTCAATAGTACCTCATCCTGGCATGGATTAGAGATTTATTTGAACAATTCTCTCATCCAGCTTCTTTTAAGCCTTCTGAGAGTATTTCCAGGTATGTCAGTCGTGGCCATGTCATTAATGAGTATGTTGTTATGTCCATGAAGTCTGTCGTGAAATCGTCTATAAAGATCATGTATATGTTCCTTTACTGTGGGTATTTCTAATTCAGTGTGAAGTGTGTTGTTTGAAATGTACCAAGGTGATTTCGTGATTAGTCTGAGTAATTTTGATTGGAATATTTGTATTTTTTTAAGGTGTGTATTTTTTGCAGTCCCGTATATTTGTATGGCGTATTTCCATATGGGTTTAAGTAAGAAAGTGTATGTATTCAGTCGCTGTTGGAGTTTTAATGGCGACCGTTTATGAAGCATTGGGTACAGAAGTTTTAATCTCTTGGTTAGACTGAGACGTTTTTGTTTTACATGTGGGCCCCAGGTCATTCTTCTCTCAAATGTAAGTCTTAAGTAATGAATTTCGTTTGTTTGTGGTATGGGTTGATTGTCGATGAAGAGAGGTGGACAAGAGTCTTGTCTGAGTATAAAGGTTATGTGCTGTGATTTGGTGTAATTTAGTTTTATTTTCTATTGTTTGAACCAGTCTTGTAGTATTGTTAAGTGGTGTTGAAGAGTTAATGATGCAATTGTGTGGTCTTTATGTCTAGTTAATATTGCTGTATCATCAGCGTATGTTGCTGTCAATGTTTGAGGGCTAAGTGGCATATCGTGAGTGTAAAGAATATATAACAGTGGAGCTAGTATTAGATAGATAATAGATAATTAATAATACCTATTTCCACTTTTATTTAAAAAAATAAATAAAAATGGAAATTCACTTACATTCTATAAGTTGAAAGTTTAGTTTCGATAAAGTATTATGAAAACTAAGGTTAATAAAATAAAAGAGGTGTGGCTGTGTCATGGACACGGCCGCGTGTTGTACGTAATTACGTTTATGTAACGGGTAATATTTTTTAAATAAAATATTTTTATTTATGTATTTAGGATAAAGTAAGGAAACAAATAATTATTGCGTTACAATATAACTTTATTGATTATAGGTCTGTGATACGAAAAGTACGACATAAATGGCATACATCGAGATTTCTGGTAAACGTTAAATCATTACAGGTATTACCTGACGTTGTTGCAGAAGTTTCAATACAAGACAAATTGAACTCGCTGAGCATGATGTCGGGCAATCAGCGGTTTTCTGAGACATCAACATTAAAGTCTCCAACTATCATAACTGGTGTTGTAAGATCAGCCTCGTAATCAGGTGTAATTTTAGCGATGTTTTTGGAATATTTTAACAACGATCGTAACATAAAGAGTTTAATTTCTGCTAACGCTTTGCCCGAGTGGATATACACACACCCGAGTATGAATTTGAAGATGCCACTGGCCTTTACGTTTACTAGACAGATATCACCAGGTTTTGCGTCTTTCCTTTCCAAATAAATCTCCGAAATGTTAACTCTATTACAATCAGTGATATTGCGATATATGGCGACTCCACCGGCTTTGCGACTAGATGATGATACCACTATCGATGATGTAGTTGCAATTTGTCTGTTCTTAGCGGTATTACTATATGAACTCAGATCCAAGCTAGGCACATTCACTGGCAAGGAATTTTCCATCCAAGTTTCGTTGATTGCCAAATAATCAGATCAGTTGATGATTGTATCGGTAGAAATGTCTTCTGAGTGCGCGACGAAAATTTGTGCATTAATGGCGGTAAAAAATATAAAACAATGCTGAACAGGAATTTTACGTTCCCACCACTGCTTGACTTGGTCATATGGTGTTTTATTATTACCATTCGATTGTTCTTGAAAAGCCCTTTTGAACGGTATACGATCTCTGTATTTGGTTTTGGCTTTTCGACGCGTATAGGCCGACCTTATATATTTTTAATAATACTTTTTTATTCTAACACCTTATTATATTAACTGTCATTACTTTAAACTAATGTGTTATATACAATCGATAGATTTTGACGACAGCCGACGATTAAAACTTTAAAATTCAAAATTGTAGGGCTCCCCCCGTCACCGCGCGCAATGCGTCACTGTTCTCGCTTATTGTAATGAATTCTTTGATCCTTTAGCTATCCAGTGGTATAACTTAATTTTAGAGGTAGAGGATAGATTCGAAACTACAACGCCAAGCAGTATCCCCCGATTTGGTTATCATAGGGTTTTCTGGATTGCCCCAGTATGGTAGCAAATTTAAAGACTTATTCACGTCAAAAAGTAATAAATAATCGAAACTCACTGTTGCTCTCAACATAAATCCATTATTAGACCGTGATATTAGTTATTGCTTTGTTAAATCATAGGAAAACTCGGAAGAATGGCTCACTCAGAGGGATTTTCTTTAAAGTTATGAATGCTATATTTAAATCTAAGAGTTAATGTTTTCGAAACAAAATTATTAAAAAGGTAAGCAAGATATTTTACCCTTGGCCAATGATACTATTTTATTCATATTTTCACTAGAGATGAGCCATCTAGTCCTATTCAAGGAATATTAATTCTTAATTGAAATTTAATATAAAGGTCGAAACACAAAAAGGAAAGAGTTGTAGATCGTTGGGGTATGCGGTCATTAAACACAGCAATTAAAAATAATATTTTAATTTATAATGCCGACGTTTCGACTTGAAAACCTTCATCAGGGCTAGAAGAAAAAGAAAACAAACAAAAAGGTATGACTAAATTGTAAAGAGTATAAAGAACAAAGGTATGAAAAGAATAAATGTATAAGAGTAAAGACAATAACATAAAGGCAATATCTAAAGGCCATGAAGACAATACATAAAGACTATTGAATTAAGATTAAAATGAAAAGAAATTAAAATGAGTGATAGTTAATTAAAAGTTAAAGAGTAAGTTCAACAATATAATTGGTAAACATAAAAAGTTAGTAGATATAAAGTTAATGAGATAATGTGGAAAAGTAAATGAGTTAATATCTAAAGGCCATGAAGACAATACATATAGACTATTGAATTAGTTTAAATTTAAAATAAATTAAAAAGAGTGATAGTTAATGAGTACAACAATATAATAGGTAAATTAAAAAAAAAATGAGTAGATACAAAGTTAATGAGATAATGAGGTTAAGTTAATGAGTAAATTCAAAATATAGAGTAAAATTAATAGTAGAAGTAGGAAGGTTTATAATATATATATAAACCAGGAGGAAATTAAGGTTTTTTGAGAAGGTTTAAAACTTAGGAATATGTGAGGGGAATGTATTCTTTGTGTATTTTTTGATTAACGGGTTAGGGTTCAAGGTGGATGTGGATAGATTCGCATATCAATCGTTTTTCTAAGTTGCTGAAGGAAGCGAGTATAGTGGTTTTTCAAAATCGAAACTATGCTTAAGGCATAAGTAATGTTCAGAAAGTATTGTGGCTAAAGGGTTCCGGGATGTGATGGAGCGTTTATGTTGTGAGATACGGGTTTTTAGATGGATTTTTTGTCTCACCGATGTAAGAGGAAATGCAATTGGGGAAGGAACAAGGACTACAGTAGATGACATTGGAACGGAGAGAAAGTGGTTTGGGATCTTTAAGTTTGGAGCAAATATTCTGGAGTTAATTATGTGGCTTGAGGTCTAAGCGTAGATTATGAAAGGTTGAGTGTAGAGACCTTTGTATCTTATCTGAAAGGACAGGCATATAGGGGAGGGATCTATATAGTAGATATTGTATTTATTAAGGAGTTTATTGATAATGTTTAGGGGAAAGGAATGACAAAATTGAGGAAATCATTGAGGACAATATTGGAGATGTCTGGAGGAATGTGGGGTTCTATGGTGCACCAGTCATTATTTACTATGGTAAGGGCTTTGTCGATAGGAATGTTGGTGAATAAGCTGTATTGTCTTAATGGCCTTTAGATATTGCCTTTATGTTATTGTCTTTACTCTTATACATTTATTCTTTTCATACCTTTGTTTTTTATACTCTTTACAATTTATTCATACCTTTTTGTTTGTTTTCTTTTTCTTCTAGCCCTGATGAAGGTTTTCAAGTCGAAACGTCGGCATTATAAATTAAAATATTATTTTTAATTGCTGTTTTTAATGACCGCATACCCCAACGATCTACAACTCTAAATATTTCTCAGTCAAATACCTTATCAATACAAAAAGGAAACTGCTACTTTAACAATTTACGTATTTTTATTTATATTACATGTTAGATTTTTTTGCGTTATGTATATAAGTCGGTAAACACTACATCTTTTTCGGCATAATCGAATTCGAAATTTCAAAATTAACTATCGAAGCTAAGTAAATTGCTGACTTTTGCTTTATTTTTCTTTAAAAAATAATCTGTTACATACATCCAATAACCTTTACATGAACTAACGGTTATAAAGCTATAAATGAAGTGTCTCGAATATGTCTCCTGACTTCCAACGGATGCTGGATGATCAGCTTGGCCGACTAATCGGGCTTTATGCCGGCAGACTTGTCGGCCCATCAGTAATATTCACTCTCCATCAAATTATGGTCGCTGGAACCCAACCTAGAATTTTAAATACCTTAAGCTTACAGATGATTACAGTAATTTAAATCAACTTCAAAAACGTAATTAAATCCCGACAGATTTTTAGTTTAATGAAAAAAAAGTCAGTAATCAGGATCTGAACAATGTCGATCCGTCCAAGACCTCGAAGAAGAAACGATCTTTTTAAAAAAAGGAAAATCCTTGAGACTGTTCGTGATATTGCAATTACCAGTGTCATAGTAATAAGTCAAAACTAATCACGTGATGGTGCAAAAAAAAGAAAGAAAGAATGGAATTGAGTATATCTGATTTGCGGAAGATTGAAAATAATGATCGTGATCACAATCCTTCCTGAAATTAGTGATTAGTTGTTCGTTTCATTTAATCTATTAATCTGGAAAAAGAAAATTCTGATTTTCGATAGTTTAATTAGTATCGATAGGGTATCAATGCTATGATAGCTTATTGGGGGAGGGGGGAGGGGTGCAGAAATTATGAAACAGAATGAATTTATCAATAATAATATTTTTGTGTCCAAAATATAATAGCACAACTAAATCAACCGCATATTGAGATTAATAATTGTAATATAATACAAATCAAGATAAAATATAACAATACAAATAAGGCGCACGCGCAATGAGGGAAGCAGGATGAAAGCGGGAAAACTGACATCAATATAGGAAATAGTCAAAGCAGATTTATGAGGCTTTATATTTAGAATTTATTATTAGAAATAGAATCTAATAAAATCGCAAACAACGTAAGGGATATGTATAAGGGCATTAACAGATCGCGTAAACGTTTTGAGCCTATAATAAAAGAAATAAGGGATGGAAATAACAATATACTAACGGATCCGGTAGACATAGAAAAATTCAGAAAATTCATTGATACTATTTTAAGATCGGAAAATAACATAAATTCCCCTCCTTCTACTATTCTCAGCTAGGAACCATTAATAAAAAAACCGAGTAAGGAGGAAGTTGAAATAGTGATCATAAAATTAAAATCTTATAAAGCAGCGGGAATCGACAATATCCCTGCGGAATATGTCAAAGCGTTTCGACGCTGGAGTTTCTAAAATTCATCAATTAGTGACAATGATTTGCGAAAAAGAAAAAATGCCTGAAGAATGGGAAATATTTATACTAATTCCGATTCACAAAAAGGATCTTAGAACAGAGTGAAGCAACTACCATGGTTTTTCACTCCTTCCGACGTGTTATAAAATATTCACACCAATTCTAACAAAACGAATCACTGATTACGCTAAGGAAATAATTGGAGGTTCTTAATGTGGTTCTAGACGGGGTCGTTCAACTATCGATCAAATATTTTCCCTTCGTTAAATATTATTTAATGAATTTAAGGGCGTAGTGCATTAGCTCTATTTTGATTTCCAAAACGCTTACGATTCGATTAGCCGTCAAAAACTGTTTGATATTTTGATTGAACTGGGAATACCAAAGAAATTGGTTAATCTAGTAAAGATGTGCATGTCCGAAACATTTAATAGAATCCGAATCGGTACTTTTTACTCCGAAAAGTTTGAGGTACGTTCTGGTTTAAAACAGGGAGATTCTATTTCTCCGGAATTATTTAACTTAGCACTAAACACGTTGAGCAGTTAAAATATCTAGGGTCTATTATATTAAGAAAAAATGGAATTCAAGAGGAAATAAGGGCTAGGTAATGCTTGTTATTTCTCGGTCGCAAAACTACTCAGTTCATGCTTACTCTCGAGAAATTTAAAAATTAGGATATATAAGACTATTATACTACCAACAGTTCTCTACGCATCCGAAACATGTATGCTTACGTTAGGGGAGGAATAACGCCTTAAAGTTTTCGAAAATAAAGTACTGCGTAGAATATTTGGCCCAAAAACGATGAAAAAACCGGAGGTTTCACAATGCAGAACTGCGCGAGTTATATCCGATAAATATAGTTGAGACAATAGCAGGGCGACGGTTAAAATGGGCAGGTAAAGTCGTTGGGCTTAGTAGTGATCGTATTCCGAAAAAAGTGATCGGTTTTGAGCCGTTGGGTAAACGACCTTTGGGTAGACCAAGACGTAGATGGGAGGATTGCGTCAAGGCCGACCTGGGAGATTTGAGTTTAGGGAGAGTGGGTTGGAGGGAGGTTTGTTGTCAACGATTGGTGGTGTCGGAATCGAACCTTCGGATTCGCTAAGCCTTTATTTATTTATTTATGTAGGTATATAGGAGAGGTAACCTCATATTCCAGTAAACCATGGTTTCTACGGGACGGTGCCTGACTGTAGGTACCTCGATTTCCTGTCCCTTTGGGGCTAATATACTAGAGCTTTTCCCACGGACGCAAAGTGGGGAAAAACAGGCAAAAAAAGAGAACGGTTTGTCCTATCGAGCTGCAAATAGTCTCATCCGATTTATAATGGAAAAATTCTTTGAAATTACAACTAAATAAAAAAAAATAACTTAATTAAAATTAAATCATTATTTTTCTAAATAAAACTGATTGATATTTTAAATTATTTTATGCTAATTTAACTTCATCATAACAAAAAATTCGTTCGGCTTCTCAGTTTTATGTCGATTGGTTCACAATAATTCATTATTTACCTATAAACGAAAGATAGGAAGGCTCGCATTATCAATTGGAGTGCTTCGTCACTGATGGGAAGGTGTTTTCTTTTAGGTTCAGGCCTCATGTAATGTAATACCACGGGTACAGTTCTATTACCAACTTCTCTGTGTCTGTCGCATATGATTTAAATTTTAGTAAGTCAACTAATGAGTTGCTGTTAATAAGCTCCAATATTACTTATTAGAAGGGTTTCAGAAAAATACCCTTGATGTATTTCCGGTATTACCGTAACCCTGCTTTATGATATCAACTTTTATCCCTTATTCAGAGATGAAACGTTTTTGAATTCGTTCTTTTGGTGCTTCTTTTATTGGAAGAGTGGTTTTTGTAGTTTTCCAACTCTGGAATTCGATTTTGAAGCCTAGGTGAAGAAAATACTCCTTACATTTTATTCTGGATAAAGTGTAGATATTCCGAACTTAATTGATTCTTCTTTGCGAAACTTAGCTTCAGGTCATAAATAAATTTGAGTAACTTCTTGTTTCTCTGTCATCACAAAATGGTTGACTGAACTCATTCAGGCTGGATGAGCCGTCAAAGTCCCAGTTCATATGTAATACAAGTTCACTGTTATTCAATATTTCTATTTCCTCGTTTTTTTTTTTTGGTTTTTAAAATTCTTCTTACAGTGTGGTCGACCAAACTCTGTAAAGGAATTTTGGCTGAAGATTCTGTGATGTTTAGATCATCCGGGTAACAATCTTTCTTCGTTTCTTCAATTTTCTTATAACTAGGAAAAATGTTATGACCAACCTTTTTTGTAGCTTCACTGATGACATCATATCTTGTCATCGGCCCTGAGAATGATAAATTTGAAAAGCGTGGACTTTGTTTTTTCTACCTTATTCACAGCATTGGTCAAAATCCTTTGCAGGTCTTTCGCAGCTGGGATTCACAATCAGTCGGATTTTTGAATAAAAGGAATATCAGTTCACCATCCATCAACTCATAAAATCTAGTTTTAAACTTATCTCTATTAAAATTAACAGGTTTTAACGTTTGTTTATAATGAAGAAAAAACCACTTATTAATTGCACAAGACATTAAAGTAATCAAATCATCTGATTCCAAAGGATACTTCTCGCGGACAAAAGTTTCTAATGAACAGTCACCAAAAAATACCTCATAGAGATCGGAATATTTTATTTTGATAGTATTCATAATGTGAATGTATATGTTAACACTTTATGAGAAGAAAGCAGACTTAAAACCGCATTGGAGTGTCGATAATCCAAACGTGCATTTTTATTTATTTATTTATTTTTTTTGTAATGTAATTTTAATTAAACTTATCATATAATCACTTGTTTGTATTGCTAAAATTATTTGATTTACAAAATGATTTTTTCCATGAACGTCTATAAGTGATAAGAAATAACTATTTTCAGAAAATGCAAAAAATGGACTTAGCCTTCTATATCTACATATTTGTTTGTTCATTTGAGAATTAGATCACTTCATTTTTATCTCTGAATCCCTTTCTTAGGTTTAGTATAAAGTGTTAGTTAATAAACATAGAGACCACGAACAGGCTAATCTCAACTTTGTACACAATCATTGTTTTTGTGCACAGTTGTCAATAAAATTTATAGGAATATTAATTTGTTGTATTTGCTTTATGATGATGATAATTTTTCGCCGAAGCTAGGCGGAGCTTTTTTTTAGGACCACAAATGTTCAAAAACTCTGGTTGCTTTTGCCCTCTCGCCCTAGTATGTTTTTTCATAATATATCTCGTACATTGGGCCAATCTAATATTTTTCCACTATTCTTTATTGTTTGAACTACAAATCTGTCAAGTTTCATAGGTTTATCTATAAAAATAAATCCACAGTGAATCAAATTGTAGCTCAATAGAAACAGGGCATTTTGGGGTGGAGTAATACTGTCCAAATTTAGAAAGCCTCAGTGCCGCAAATAAAAATTAAATAGAAAAAAACAAACTGGAAATGTTTGCACCAACTAATAATAACTACAATGGCCCATCAAACACGACAAAAATAATAGTGATTTTTAGAGTTTTACCACACTTGCCCCACTGAGGGACGTACGTTCAAACACTCGGATTCAAGGTCAGTAACAAATCGGTTTAGATCCACAGATTACGGCTGCTCAGGGTAGTACAGTAGGCCGTCTTGGACCTATACATATTTCTTTCCCCACACCATACCCCGCCCGTGCAACAAATCTCTGGGAGGATGCATTCATATAAATATTGATAAAAATATAGTTGACTGTTATGATGAATGGAGAAGAAGATAATCGGGGAAAAAGAAATTCTTTAATACGTGCCTGACTGATCAGTCATCGTCGAAACCTTGGCACGTATTAAAGAATTTCTTCTTAGACGTGGTGTTCCTCTTTGACTGCATCCCTGATCATCTTCTTCTCCATATATATATATATATATCTTAACTTCCGTTTTATATGTTTTTTATTTTAAATTTTGGTATAATTTAGGATGTTATAAAGAATTGAACAGTATTCTGCAAAAGAAATCCACTAATTTCAAGGAAATTTACATAAGCAAATAATACATGCCAATGAAGGAAACAAGTTTTTCAACTTTTAGGAGATTACCCCTCATTTTTTTCAGCATTTTTTTATTAATACATAGTTGCCATACCTTTGACAGAAATATCAGCTAAACACCATCGGAAAATTTAATTTATTAAGGCCAGAATTCTGTCTTTCTGTCAGAATTTCTGTCTCAAAAAGTGTTCGGTGACTTTTTGATAAATTTCATTATGATTTTGGAATTTTCCGGTTTTCAAACACCGTATCTCCTTCTGCTATAAATGGTCTATCGATTTAAGATTTAAACTTTTAGCCAGCTACTTCAAAACGTTCCCTTTTTTTGACTGAATCAACCGGGTTACTTTAGCTGGAATGTGTTTTTGATCGTTATTATACTTAAAAATATAATAGGATCCATTTTTTTCCGCCCATATTGCAGTAAATTGCGTCGCATTATATTCCTGAGCACATTACCAGTCATACGTTCGTTTATCAGCACGAAGGTTCCAACACAATAAGCTGAAAATACAACCCTACTTCAAAACGCTATACATACTGTCTCCTATCACTAGCCATCAAACTGAATTTTTTTTCGTCCAAAAAGGCCTCATTTTTTCACTTATTAGATGTCCAATGAAAATACTCAGGGTAAATTAAAGGCGGGGTCTCTGATTTTTCTTGCTGATGAATGGTTTCTTCACAGTGGTGTATAATCTACACACGTGGAGGTGGCAAATGTCAGTTACTCGGCTGACATTAGCGATGTTTAGGCGTCTTAATTCATCGGAGATGTCATCGGCACATCTTTCAGAGTTCATTTTAGAAAGTCTACTAAGGCCTTTATCCGTATTTTTTGAGGTTCTCTTTGAACTTTCTCTCCTTTATCGATCCTCTAGGCCATCACCGCCTCGAATTTTACGTAGGAAGTCATTTACTGTTAATTTAATGTGAGAAAAGTCTCGGGAGGATTAACCTTCCTTGTAGAGAGAAAGGATTCTTTCTCGAAGCTGAGGACTGGCAAGAGGAGACATATCAATGGCCACAGAACCAGACATAAACTTAATCCTCAATCAAGTTTAAATTGAGTTTAAATCAACTTATATTTAATCCTCTGCAAACAGTCACAATAAAGGGTGACCGGAACTTATGGTTATGAAAACTTATAAACATCCTCAACTGTAGACAAGAAGGTGCTTACAGGTCAGCGAAAGGTATGTTGTTAGAGGTGTATTTGTTACTATGATTAGCCGATGTAATCTCACTTTGAACGGTGTTAATAGAGACCAAATATTTAAAAAAAATAAAGTGGCCGGAAACTTTTGAACACCACTGTATATATTACCATCCAATGCTATAAGAAATTACATTAATGTAGGAATAGATGTATTTTTACCTTCTTTTTCCACGCCGAAGCCGATCGCCTGACCTTTAAAAATAGAAGGCAAAATGGACGGTCCAAGGAGGCAGATAGGAAAGACATTAGAAGAGAAGCGAAACGGCCGCCTCACTCTGATTAGTGCCAAATCATAGCCCATTTTCCACGGGATGAACTTTGGGTGAATAATGACCTCAGCAGCTTGACGTAACTGGGCTTCGGAACTATTAAGTGACGTAGTCCCTGCCAAGATCACGTAGCTCCTGACACTGGAACATATTCGTCACCAAATCCTTAGCGTTTGGCGACTCTTGGAACTTTTAGAGGTAAAAAAAAAATATATATATATATATATTTTACTATTGTTTCTTAATGCAATGCGCTGCCGTGATAATGAAATTCTCACTGATAATACTTCCACCACAGAACCACTTCTGTTCTTCGGGAGAGTCTTCTTCTGGTTCCTTTCCAATTGCTACCTGCAGTCCATGTATTGAATTACCACTAAGTATATACAATAAAGAATACAAAATAAAATTAATCATTATTAGTAATATTAGTAATACTAATATTAATCATATTAGTTGTATTGAAAAACCATATCATGACACTTTTAGACTATTTTTGTTTTATTGTAGTTTTATTGGGGAAAGACACTTGCAAGTGTTTCTGTACTTAGAGAGAGAGGTTTAAAATAATTTGCTGACTAAGCACATGTGTAACTGGTGCTGCACAAGTTTATTAATAATAAATAATAAGTATCATGTTATAATAAAAAAAATTATCTTAATTTAATCATAATAAAAATCTAAAGAAGTCAATGAAACAAACTAGAAAATTCTTACCATGAAAGGGAACTCATTGCTCTGTGCTGTTATTCCTCCGATTATTCTATACTTCAACATACTTGGTTTAGTTTTATAATTTAAACATTCTAAAAAATAAAAATAATTACACAAAAGTTAGTAAAGATTTATAATTATTAAAAAGTCTATAATTATTACAATTTTATTTAGGTATTTATTTACTTTTTAAAATCTGATAATTCAAAAAAGTATCTAAAAACTAATTATTTCTACACGTTCCAGTGAGTTTTCGTGGAATTTGATTTGTGGTGATTGAATTGATCCACGGTGACTTTTTATCTGCCGAATCTTGGCTCACAGCCCATCCGGAATAAGACACTCGGAGAAGACTCTGGCTGGTGGAAATTTTCAATTGCTCAGATCGTTTTATCTACAAATCAGAATGAAGGTGAGTACCGGACCAATCATTATTGAGGCTAGCGTATGTCAGACGGTTCCGAGTATTGCATCGAGAAAAAAAATCAAAAATTCCCCCACAAGTATCAAGCCATCGTATTTAACACGATTAACGGGGTAAAGCAAATCGAATATATACGAAGATTGAAGATATTACTTACTTAATAAGTAGCAATACAACCTGGTGTGGGCCTTGGCTTCCAGAACAATGCTTTGCCATGTGCCTCTATCCTTAGCCTTCCGTCTCCATGCTGCAACGCTGAGGATCCCTAGATCTTCTTCAAGGTCCTGTAGCCATCGTCTTCTCTTTTTGCCAATTATAGAGCCTTTGCTCTAGAATAGAATAGAAAGTTTGCTCGGCATTCTATTAGAGGGCAATCTTATGATATGACCCAACCATTCCAGACGACGTATTTTAATAAAATGGACCACATTTACATCCTTGTATAAGGAATACAACTCAGTATTTGATCGAAGCTTCCACATATTCGATTGTGCATCGTGGACTGGACCATAAATTTTCCTTAAAAGCTAACGCTAAAATAAGTTAATTGATTTGTCATTAATCCGAATTAAGGTTTTATACAGTCGCACCTTAGTGGTTTGAGACTATAGGCTACTTTTAAAAAGCTTTATATTTGCAAAGTAAGCCCTTTTAGCTGCCATTATTATTTTTCTTACTTAATTTATTATTTGATTTAATTTATGAAGATATAGGCCCTCAGAATATAATATGTGCATCTAGACTATACAGTAAGAGATACTGTGATTATCTCAAATGAAAGGAATTGAAAAAAGGAATGAAGTTGGTAGGTAGGCCAACTGATAAATAAAAAGGTGCCTATAACAGTCAGCAATAGCATTATTCTTATTAGAAGGTTAGTTTCGGAAGCTAAACGCATAATAATCTCAAATGTATGCCCCAGTACACCCCATTCAGTCCTTATCGAGGCTCTTAACAAGTTGAATGTTTTATGCGTGTCTCAGTTTCAATTCTTGAGTGCGGACTTTCGTGCTACAGGTTAAGAACACATACTTTGCCCCCGTTGGCAAATCCACGTAACATCTGAAACAGCTCATCTTCTACCTCAATCATTGACTATAAACGCCGAAGTTCTAAGTTACAGAGTTTTTTCAACAGAAGACACAGAAGCTTGTTATCAATGTCAGAACACCGGACACCACATATCTACTTGCCCAATGGTTAAATCAAAAGAAATAAAAGAAACAAATATTCCATCACCGGTTGCAATAAAAAACAATGCCACCAATTCAGAAAAAAGACAAAACTCAAATTAACTGCTATTAGTTACACAGCATTAAATCTGTCCTCAAAAATAAAAGCAGCTGCTGCAATTGTGCACCTCCCCGTCCAGTTCACCGTATGTACTGTTTACCTCCATCCTTTAGAATCAATTACATTTGAAGATTTAAAAGAACTACTGCTCGAATTACCGCACCCTTTCATTGTATTCAGAGACATGAACGCCCATTACCCGATGTAGGGTTTAAATAATGGCACCGATTCCCAGGGGAAAATAATTGAATTTTTAATAGGTGAATCTCGCTTATTTTGTGCAGTCTCCTCAAGCCATCTTTTTAAAGTCGTGCCCACAAAAGTGGACCACAGTTGATAATTACTCGTATTTAGCTACGCCTGCATTTCCTGTTATCCCTCTATCTTATTTTCACTCGGATTTAGCAGGTAGTGATCACCTTCCGCTTCTGTTGTCTTTTCAAATCGAACCGTTTATTTCTGGAGATATTAGAAAGTGGATATTAGGTGCAGCCGATTGGAACAAATATATACAATTATGTGAAGAATAGCTCCGGGATTTTGACTTGTCTTCCCATGAAGAAAATGTCGCACTTTTACCTCAGCTATAATAGACGTAGCAAACCTATTGGTTCCAAGAACAAAGGCAAACCAGTTTTCCAGGAAAGTTCCTTAGTGGTCTCCAGCATGCCGGGCCGCAATAACCAAACGACACAGAGCTCTAAAATTGTTGAAAACCCAACCCTCTTCGACCAATCAGATAAATGATCATCAAACAGGCTAAGAGAACTTCTTGGTTTCAATTTAAAACATCTAATAATACTTGCATATTAATGTATGTCTTGATGTTGCTGCTACGGAGGCGTTTATATACACGGAAGCTTAAAATAAAATACACAAAATCTTTTTATTGAGAAAGTATAACAATTTCCCTCAAATATGGCAATAACTAATATGGATGGTTTTAAGCAACCATTTACACAATATGTGCAATAAGAAGTAAATGAAAAGAATAGAAATATATATATAAATAAAGAATCTCATAATATAAAAAATCTTCCGACATTTCCAACAGCAAAATAACACATCTGGGTTTTTTAGACAAATTAAAGATGACATGAATTCAATGGGAATAAAGGATACAGACTGCCAAGATAGGGAAACATATAGAAAATCATTAAATGTTAAATGACAGATAGAAAAAAAAAAAAAAAAAAAAAAAAAAAAAAAAAAAAAAAAAAAAAAAAAAAAAAAAAAAAAAAAAAAAAAAAAAAAAAAAAAAAAAAAAAAAAAAAAAAAAAAAAAAAAAAAAAAAAAAAAAAAAAAAAAAAAAAAAAGCGCTTGGATCTCTTTGTACCTGCTTTTTCGACAAATGGTGAGCGTTGAAGTAAATACGACATTGTGACTTCCCCAAATAAGGTGAAGATCAAGCTGTTCTTTAGATAACAAGTTTGTAAAATTCATGGTTACAGGTGCTTAGCTATTATAGAAAATTTAATGCTAAATCAAAAAATGTGGTCAAAAGTTTGAAAAATATTTAAACAAAGTGGAGATATTACAGTTTTTATGGAAAAAAACGTGGTTTCCTCAAAAAAGTTTTTGATTTATCATACATCTGCAACGGATTGGAATGGAAAGGTAAGGTCTGCGGCATTTTGCTACATTTTTGATCTAGTTTCACCCAATTTTTTTTTTTTACACTAAGAGATACCCACCCTGTATATTTTTATCATTGGTAACGGGTTCTTAAACTCAAAAACATGAAAATGTTCCATGAAAGCACTTTAACTCTTTAACAGGCAATGTATCCTGGAGGATACACATATTTAATGTCTTTTGCTCAATAAATGATGTAATGTTCGACGCATTATCCTACTCATTATCGTCCAGTATCCTTTATTTAACCTTGAGTTTCATGATACATGTGCGGGGGTTAGCGTGGCTATAGCCATTCAAAGGAAAGAACAAGAAGAAACGAATTCGAAAATTCACGGCCTGCCCGTTTAAGGTGGCGATGAAATCTCAGTTCGATTTACATTTTCCGTTTTATCCTGACACCCTTCACTTTATAAAATCTGACATTGCAAGTCTAAATGATTACAAAAAAAACTAAAGATGACATATTTCCAAATAATAACTACATAAGTGGTCCTACAGCAGAGGGTGGACATAGGCATCCCAAAAGTAGAGTACTCTATCTAATGTCTTTCCTCTACAGTCCTTTATTCTCTTATCAGGAACTCCTTTACGTCCCCCTACTACTTTTTTTCTGAGGATGATTCTTTTGTGACTTTCACCATCATTCATTTGTCGGGCAACCTTTCATCATGTGACAGTCAGCCAACTCTCATGGACTAGACAAACGTCAAGACAACACAACGAACCCATTCAAGTCAACTGTTATAGCTGGTTACGGTATTTTCGCAATATGCATTTGAATACTTCTTATATACTTACTTCGAAAACTGATCCCTGTATTTTGACAGCATACTTGATCATCGCATGCTTTGCTCTTAGAATAGGCGGCGAAACAATCGCTTTCTATCATACAGATGCCCCGCTGCCCGTAGACAGAGCAACCTGGAAAAGGGAAACAGATTCAGGTAATTTAAATACACACAGCTATTTTAATACCTGATAAAATTTCCCATCTAAACTAACATCTTTCACATTATAGGTGTACATATTCACACATGATGGTGAGATCTTTGAACATCTAAAAAGCGTTTCTTAACTTCCTATGCAAAATCATAGCGCCGTTTGAAGCAAAAAGAGGCAAACAATATTTTGTAAATATATTCTTAAATAATCATTCATTAAATCTATACCGAATGGAATTTTTCAGTTCCATTTACTTGATACGATTTTTACAAAAATATAAGTTACGATGTATTGAATCCCTGTACAATTTACATATATATATATGTTCTTCTATCGATTAAAAGTTAAACTACTTTTTTTGGATATCGAAGACATTTTTGAAATCCTATAATGAAATTATTAATAGTAAGACCAGTAGAAATATATACCAACACGGCAACGATAGATTAAATGTTAATGAATATAATATCAGAAATCGCATTCACACATAAAGACTAAATTTTGGCGTAGTGACTGATTGAAGACCAACATTAGAATGAAATGAGAAGTCCCAAATGAAAAGTATATACAAGGTTAAATGTTGTTTTCCGGGCCATTCAAACAATCAGTATTAAATTCTTCGTAAGATTTTTTCGAATATTATTCTAATACAGAAGTTTAGAGTATTTTTCTTTGACCCAATAAGTCTTTCTAATATGAACCATAATATATACGATATATTTGTCAGTAAAACAATGAATTTTGACGCGCAAGATTTTGAATCACAGTGCGTAGTGTAGAAGAAAAAAAACATAATGCGTGTTAATAATTTTTTTTTTATTTCTTTACTGTTGCTACACAACAGAGGGTTATTCGAAAAGCTGAGCCAGGGTAAATTGTGAGGGGCATTTCAACCATTTGAATATTTCCTTGCACATAAAGAACTATACTCTGTGACTAACCTAGAACTTCGATGCTAAAGCTTTGACATAATTCCAGTGCTCGTTAAAAATCCATTAAATTAGATATTTATGTATCACAAGAAATAACATTTATTTGTATTAAAGTAATATTTAAGGAAAATGGAAAAATAAAAATAAATGATAAATGAACTACAAACCGTATTACCCAACACCTACACATCGCTTTTAGTTTCCTCTACTTCTTGGTTTGTCTTCCATGTGGTTCCATGTACAAAGCCCAACGGTAAGGAGTAACATTAATGAATTTCGGATAAATATAAAAAATATAGGACCCAAATAACCTTTTAGATCTTGAAATGCTTCGATTCCTAAGAGAGAAGAGAAAATGTAACTCACTAGCAAAAACTTCATGTTTCTACTATTCGCGATGCCCTTATAAAGAGATATATAAGGCAGTGGACATCTGTATTCGGATCACGAAAGCAATTAACTAAATAATAACATTAGCTCAGTTTTAACTGCTTTTGATTTGTTTAAAATAGGAAATATTCTATTGTACAAATTATTTTACGATACATGCTTATCTTAGGTATCCGTTCTAAACATTTATTGTTTCACAATTGTCCAATTTTAAAGATGTTAAAAACATATAGTAAGAGTTTGGGTGCTCGTTCCTTAACTGATTATTAAATAATCTTAAGCAAGACTAAAAATTATTGAAAATATGTCTATGATCTCTACCATTGTGAAGTAAAAATAACTCTAATAAGTGAAGTAAATAAAAATTGTATAATTGCCTTAATATAACACCCAATCCGCCCAGTTTCGTTGTAATGATCAGAAACTGATCAAATAGATTGAGCCCTAGTCTTGAGAGAAGAATCCTTCGAAGAATATTCGGTTGAGTTTAACAAGATGGAAACTGGCGAAGAACAAACTACTCGAAATACAATGAAGCAGATGTTCATTCCTTGAAGATTAGAAGACTATGGTTGGCTGGCCATTTGGCTAAAATGGAGGATGAGGCCATTGCTAAAAAGATGTTCGTAGAACCTCTCTATGCCAGGAGAAGAAGGGAAAGACCGAAGCAGAGGTGGTCGGATGGTGTGGCCAGAGACGCGAGGGGTATCCTGGGATTCAGAAGCTGGATGGGAGCTAGTGGAGGAGGCCAGGACTCGTCATCGAGTTGTGTGCAACAAAAATAACAACATCCAATAGGTTCAATGACAATGATCCAATCTTTTCGATTTTGAAGAAATTCAATTTTATCTATGTTTATTGTTAATTTATTTCAAATATATATATATATACTAAACCATTCAGGCGCTACTGAGCTTTGAAGTATAAAATGCTCAAATAATAACTAGCTTCTATATCCATTGCGTACGATACATTTTTAACTTCGACGATCACTTGCTTCGTTTATTTGACAGAAAAAAAAAAAAAAAAATGATGTGGCAAAGTTAATATTCGAAATCAAAGATCTAAAGTACAACAATAAATTGAAATATACTTTAGATCTTTGATTTCGAATATTAACTTTGCCATATATATATGAAATAATTCTTAGTTGATAAATATTTTTTAAATATATTTTTTGTTTTTGAAGAGAAAAGATTTGACCCGGTTGGGATTCGAACCCAAGTCTCCACTTCTCTAGCGTGGTGCCTTATCCACTAGGCCACCGAGCTCGTATCCGAACCAGGGAAATCTTTTCTCTTCACTGATCCATACCCCCGGGCACTCGCAATTGCGATGTACAAATCGGGGATGAATGTTCATTTGAACATTACTGTTAAATGGATCTATTGACATGCGTCATATATATTATAAATATGAAATAATTCTTAGTTGATAAATATTTTTTAAATATATATTTTATTTTTGAAGAGAGAAGATTTGACCCGGTTGGGATTCGAACCCAAGTCTCCACTTCTCTAGCGTTGTGCCTTATCCACTAGGCCACCGAGCTCGTATCCGAACCAGGGAAATATGTCAATGTGAACAAGGGATAAATGTCAATAGATCCATTTAACAGTAATGTTCAAATGAACATTCATCCCCGATTTGTACATCGCAATTGCGAGTGCCCGGGGGGTATGGATCAGTGAAGAGAAAAGATTTCCCTGGTTCGGATACGAGCTCGGTGGCCTAGTGGATAAGGCACCACGCTAGAGAAGTGGAGACTTGGGTTCGAATCCCAACCGGGTCAAATCTTTTCTCTTCAAAAATGAAATATATATATATATATATATATATATATATATATATATATATATATATATATATATATATCCCCATTTCACCAAAAAAAAAATTAGTACTATCTCGATGACAGCCTCATTTAAAAATAAGTTTAGCCGATAAAACATTGTGGAAAATTCAATTCCTTCTGAAGCGAAAGTTTGATCTTCCAAATCTAATATGTGATATTTTCATTACTCACCATTAATATACATTATACTAAAATTTCAACTTGTTAGAGAAATATACTTTCTGACTGGAACTGTTCTCAGAACTCTAATACTATAGTAAACCAAGACTATAACAAATTATAATAAAAAAGAAACCTTAGAAACTATTAAAAATTAAATAATAAAACATTATTTAGAAACATTTAGGTAGTTATTTTAACCTCATTTGGTGATTTAAATTCAAACAAGGAAATTAATTCTTTGTTGTTCTATTGTAATTTATTTGCTATCAATGAGCATATCTATTGTTATGAAGCACGATTTTTTTTATTTTGTAGCACCTTTGCTTGTCATCGAAAAAGCACTTAGCGGCTTATATCCTGTTTATTTAACTCTTAATTACTTCAGAACTATATCATTCATGACCCAAAGGTGTATAAATAAATAAATAAATATATATATATATATATATATATATATATATATATATATATATATATATATATATATATATAAGTTAAATTCTTTTGGAGTAGAAGCGCAAAAAAAAAGGAAATTGGGGAGCGAAATGACGTACACCACTTCTGAACAAAGACTGACTTGATTGTTTTCCAATCTTCTTTATATGCAATCGTTGGTTGTTTGGGATTAAGATTGGGGATTAAGCTGTATATTAATCCTATATACACCTTAACTCTCCCCCACCAGTTTACGAACAATCCTCGTAAACTCCTAAAATAAGCCAAACAACCAACCAAATTCAAAAATCAATGTTACATTAACAAAATAAAAATAAAACACTTCTGTACATAATTCATACTTTCCACACTATTTTGATACATATTACATAGATCTCACTTCACTGACATATTAAACAGAAAAACGTTTACACTTCACCTAGTTATTTACATTATTACATTTTGCCTAGAAAAGAGGATACACCTCGAATTTCTTTTAGTGAAAATGGGTAAACAAGAATATGAAAAACGAACAAAACGAATGATGCCAACAAACTCGAAAAATGGAATCAACGAGAAACGCTCAAACTACGAAATAAACGAGAAACGTGAAAAGAGGAGAAGAACAAGATAAATGGTATTTCCCGTACGTCGCGTATTCCGCCCTAGTCAAAATTAAGCCCATCAATGGTCATAAAAAAAATTAGTATTGATCTAATCATTTCGTGCATTAAATTATTGCTTATACCTTCTGCCCATCCGAAATATATAAGTAACTGAATTTGCGACTGGTTTTGAAGGAACGAAAATCGACCACTTTTTTCGTTTGTGATAAGTATTACGCTCAATTAGACTATTTCATAGTTTCCTAAAAAAAAATTAGGTGCTCACATCTTTGTGGCATCGAACTATTGTTCATCATTCTGCTATTGAAATATAGCGTAAATGAATTTGTTGCTCGTTTTTAAGGAACGAAAATCGACCCTTTTCCGTTGTTTGATAAGTATTACGCTCAATTAGACCATAATAGTTTCCTAAAAAAAATTAGGTTTGCTCACATCTTTTTGGCATTGAAACTATTGTTTATACATTCTGCTATTGAAATAGAGGGTAACTGAATTTGGTGCTCGTTTTAAGACACTTTTTAGTTTTTGATAAGTATTACGCTCAATAGACCATAAGGAGTCATAAACAAAATTAGTTGCTCTTTCATTCATTTCTGCATTAAATTATTTGATTATACTTCTAGCCATCGCCCTCAATATATAAGGTAAACTGAATTTGCGAACTCGTTTGTAAGGAACGAAAATCGACACTTTGTCGATTTTTGATAAGTCAGTACGCTCAATTAGAAGATAATAGTTTCCTAAAAAAATCGTTGCTCACATCTTTTTGGCATTGTGATTTTGTGTATACATTATGACTGACAATATATAGGGTAAAACTGAATTGGTTGCTAGTGTTTTTTTTTTAAGGAACGAAAATCGACACTTTTCGTTTTTTGATAAAGTAGTACGCTCAAGTTAGACCATGATAGTTTCCTAAAAAAAAATTACGTGGCTCACAGCTTTGTGGCATTGAAATATTGTTTATACATTTTGCTATGAAAAAGTAGGTAACTGAATTTGGTTGATCGTTTTTAAGGAACGAAAAATCGATACACTTTTTCGTTTTGATACGTATTACGCTCCAATTAGACCATAAAGAGTTTCCTAAAAAAATTAGTTGACTCACATCTTTTTTGGCATTGAAAACACTTGTTTATACATTTGGCTATGAATATATAGGTACAACGTGAAATTTGTTGCTCGTTTTTAAGGAACCCGAAAAATCGACACTTTTGTCGTTTTTGATAAGTATTACGCTCACTTAGGGACCATACTAGTTTCCTAAACAAAAATTAGTTGCTCACACTTTTGGCATTGAAATATGTTTATCATTCTGCTATTGAAAATATATAGGTAACTGAATTTGTTGCCCGTTTTAAGGAACGAAGAAATCGACACTTTTTCGCTTTTTTGATTTAGTTATTACGCCTCAATTAGACCATAATAGTTTCCCTAAAAAAAAAGTAGTTGCTCACATCCTTTTTGCAATTGAACTATTGTTTATACATTATGCTATTGGAAATAATAAGGTAAATGAATTTGTGCTCGTTTTTTTAAGGAACGAAAATCGACACCTTTTCAGTTTTTGATAAGTGATTACGCTCAAATTAGACCAATAATAGTTTCCTAAAAAAATTAGTTGCTCACATCTTTTTGGCATGGAACTATTGTTTATACAACGTTGTTGATAAGTATTACGCTCAATGAGGCCCATAATCGTTTCCTAAAAAAAAATTAGTTTGCTCCAATTTTTTTGGCATTGAACTATTGTGTTTATACATTACTGCTATTGAAATATAGAGATAAATGAATGTGTTAGCTAGGTTTGTAAGGAACACGAAAATCCCCCCCCCCCCCGACACTTTTTCGTTTTTTGATAAGTATTACGCGACAATTAGACCCATTAACTATTTCCCTAAAAAAATAGTTGCTCACACTATTGTGGCAATGAACTATTGTTTATACAGTCTGCTATTGAACATATAGAGATAAATTGAATTGTTTAGCTCGTTTTAAGGCAACGAAAATCGACACGGGGTTGCGTTTGATAAGTATTACGCTCAATTAGACCATAAGAGTTTCCTAAAAAAATTCAGTTGCTCACATCTTTTTGGCATTTGAACCTATTGTTTATACACTATTGAAATATATAGATAAATAAAATGAAAAGTTGTTGCTCGTTTTTAAGGAACGAAAATCGACACTTTTTCGTTTTGATAAGGTATTTACCGCTCAATTAGACCCATAATATGTTTCCTAAAAAAATTAGGTGCTCAACCATCTTTTTTGGCATTGAACTATTGGTTATACATTCTGCTAGTGAATAATATGTAGTACCATGAATTGTGTTGCTCGTTTTTAAGGAACGAAAATGACACTTTTTCGGTTTGTAGGATCACGTATTACGCGTCAATTAGCACTATAATAGGTTTCTAAAAACAAAATTAGTGATCACATCTTTTTGGCATTGAACTATTGTTTATACAGTCTGATATTGAATTATATAGGTAACTGAATTCTTTGCTCGTTTTTTAAGGACGAAAATCGACACTTTTCGTTCTTTCGGTGTTTTTTTTGATACAGTAGTACCGCCTCAATTAGACTATAATAGCTTTCACTAAAAAAAATTAGTTGCTCACATCTTTTAGGCATTGAAAAACTATTGTTTTGATACATTCTGCTAGTGAATCTATCTATGGTAACTGCATTTGTTGCTCGTTTTTTAAGGAACGAAAAAATCGAACACTTTTTCGTTTTTGATAAAGGGTATTACGCTCAATTAGACCATAATAGTTTCCTAAAAAAATTAGTGCTCACACTTTTTGGCATTGACCTATTGTGATACATTCTGCTATTTGCAGTAGATATCTAGGTAAACTGAATTGGTTGTTGCTCGTTTTTAAGGAACTGAAACAGTCGACACTTTTGCGTTTATGATAAGTATTACGCCTCAATTAGAACCATAATAGTTTCCCTAAAAAAATTGAGTTGCTTACATCTTGTGGCAATTGAACTAATTGTTTATACATATGCTATTGAAATTATATAGGTAACTGAATTTGTTGCTCGTTTTTAAGAAACGAAAAATCGACAACTTTTCGTTTTTGATAAGCATTACGCTCATTAGGACCATAATAGTTTCTAAAAAAAATTATGTTGCTCACATCTTTTGGCATTGAACTAGTGTTATACATTCTGCCTATTGAAATATATCAGGTAAACTGAATTTGTTGCTCGTTTTACGGAACGAAAATGTCGACACTTTTTCGTTTTTTGATTAGTTATTACGCTAATTAGACCTATTAGTTTCCTAAAAAAATTAGTTGCTCAAGTTATCTGTTGATGACCTATTGTGTTATGTTTAGACAATCTTGCTATTGAAATCTATAGATAACTGAATTGTTGCTCGTTTTTAAGGGGAACGAAAATCGAAACTTTTTCGTTTTTGGATAGAGTATTACGCTTCAATTAAGAACCATAATGAGGTTTCCTTACAAAAATTAGTTGATCACATCTTGTGGGCATTGAACTATTGTTTATACATTCGGCTTATTGACATATATAGGTAACTGAATTTGTTGCTCGTTTTTAAGGAAACGGAAATCGACACTGTTTTGCGTTTTTGATAAGTATTACGCTCCATTAGCCATAATCGTTCCTAAAAAAATTAGGTGGTTTCACATCTTTTTGGCATTGAACTATTGTTTATCACAATTCCTGCTATTGAAATTATATGGGTAACTGACATTTGTTGCTCGTTTTTAAGGACCGAAAATCGAACACCATGTCTTCGCGGTCAGTTAAGTCACGCAGTGGAACTGGTTCTTCCTGTTTAAGAATTTAATTTACTACTGTTTACATTCAGATCTATGTGTACTAGATTTGTTACATTGTTGGGTTGCTTTAAGATAGCGTTGAAATGTTTGGAAGAAGAAATTGGATTTACGTGGTAAGCGGTAAAACACGCGTATGGGACATAATTTTTTTTTTTTTAAATTTGTTGATTTTTTTGGAAATGTTTTTAGCTATCTTAGAGAAACACATAAATAGCATACAAATTCCGACAATAAGCAGTTTTTTGAAAGTCCGAGTTTCTTTATTATAGTGGGGGGGCTAGAAATAAAGCTAGGAGCCCCCACAACGAGAAACGTGAAAAGAGGAGAAGACACAAGATAAATGGTATTTCCGTGAAGAAGAGGAGAAGAAGAACAAGATAAATGGTATTTCCCGTACGTCGCGTATTCCGCCCTAGTCAGTCCCGTTAACTTCGTCTTCCATATTATTTGTCTGTCCGTGTTTATTATTTCTTCCCTCTTCTCAATTTCTACCGTTCTCTCGCCCTCCGAGCTCTCAGCCCTTGGCACCTCGCTTCTGAGCACACATACGGCCTGAAGTGCTCTATCGCCCATACTACCCCCAGCAACTCCCTTTCTAGCACACTGTATCGAGCTTCCGTTTCCGTGAGCCGTCTGCTGGCATATGCAACGGGTTGGTCTCCTTTTTCTCCCTCCTGGGACAATACGGCCCCCAATGCGTACTCGTGGTTATCGTGAGTGAAGTCGGGGAACGCGAGCACCGGTTCCTGCTAAAGTTTCCCCATACATGTTCGTATATTTTATTCAATTTCCGGGGTAATCGCGATTCTTTGCCCTTTCTTCAGCAAATAATTTAGCGGCACCAAATATTTCGCCATTTACGGGACGAACCGACGGTAATAATTAAGCGTTCCTAATAGTCTGCGGATGCCCTTCACGTCCGTGGTTATAGCCATCCTATTTGTCGCTTCCACCTTCCGTATGTCAGGTCTCACCCCCTCTTTCGAAATGGTGTGCCCTAGGAAGTTGATTCGATCTTGTCCCAGGATCGACTTCTCTCCTGACAACTTTAACCCAAACTGTCTTAGCCGTCTGAATACCCGTCTCAAGTCTTGTATATGTCATCTTTCGTCCTTGTTAAATATCATTAGGTCGTCCATGTATACCTGGCATAACGCTTCATCCAACCCTCGTAAGAACTCGTCCATCAGACGTTGGAACGTGATAGGGGCGGCGTTCTTCAACCCGAACGGCATTCTTGAGAACACATAATGCCCCCTTTCGAACGTGAATGCGGTCTTTTGTTGGTCCTTAGGGTACATACGGATCTGATGATACCCCGCCTTCATGTCCAGCGTACTAAACACAATCGCCCTCCCAACCTGTCTTAAATATCTTTGAACCGTCGTATGGGGTACTTTTCGTCCACAGTGTTTTCGTCCAATTTACGCAAATCCACCACGATCCTATATTTCTCCCGCGTTGCTCCCTAATCACTCTTTTTCTTAACGGCCCATAACGGGCCATTGCCGTGCTATCCACGATGATTCCCTGCTCCTTTAAACTCTCTAACTCTTCCCTAATGTGCTGCCGCAACGCCTGGGCATACCGTCTTTCCTTAACGTAAGTCACCCGTTCTTGTTTAAGCAGGATCTCGTGGACCGTTTCCCCTGTTACGCCTAATATCTCTCCCTCCCTGAAAAAACGTCCGAGTACTCCTGCTTCAATGCTTGTCGCCAGTCTCTCTCTCAGTTAACCGCTCCTACAACTGCACATCTTCTCTTTTGGTTCCTCTCACACCTAAACTCCTTTTTGCCAATTCGGACTACCCACTGTTCACCACTACTTTTTATCCGAGTCCCGAATCTCTCCAATGGGTCGCACCCTATAATCCCTCCATACTCTCGCGGCATGTTTTCTATGACATGGACTTTCAGCTTCTCTCCCTTTTCCCCCCATCCGTCTACCCTTATCTCCGCCTCGCCCTCCACCTTACAGGGACCACTAAGATTAATCAATATACACCCACACGCTCTTACCCGAGTATCCTCTCTCCTTTACACAGTGCTTCTATTGTTCTCCGGCTCATTGTCGTATTGGTACTGTCGGTGTCAACCAGACATCTCACCTTTCTCGCAATCTTAATTATAGGCAACCATATACTCCCACACTCCACACTATTTATTACACCTCGGTTGCCTCTCCCCTTACACCCTCCTCATTCTTCGACTTGCGATCTGCTCTCCGCTACTGCTCGTCGTTTCTCGCTCCTCTGGCTGCTCCTTCCCTCCGCCCGTACACCTCTCCCGCCTCACCTCCTTCTTCTGTCTCCGATGTCTCCGAAGCCCTCGTTGATTTAGACGGTCTTCTGCTTCTTCTCCATACACGTTGTGCATTTACCTCCATAGGTTTTACCTGGTTCGCTCCTCTGCGCCTGCTCATGTACGGGCACTGTCGAGCAATATGTCCTTCGGTGCCACATTCAAAGCATCTTGCGCGGGGGCACTGTGCTACCAAGTGACCCACCTTCCCACAGCCGTGACACTTCCTCTCTTCCCTCCTCCAATTTTTTTCTCAGCTCCATACCTCTTCTCCCGAGCTGACGTTCGCTCTCGCACTCCGACCTCTGCATCCCGTCTCCTCCATGGTTCCGGTCGAGGCTGTTTGTTTCTGTTCTCCTCGCTGCGCCTGTAGGTTACTCTACTCTATCCTTCGTCCTTCCGAACCTCTTCTTCTCTCGCACTAGAGTCTACTAGTTCCCTAGCACATTCGACAAAGGTTTTATCTCTCGGTAACCCTTCCTTCCTTCCAGCCAGCTGCATATCCTTTGCCAGCTGCACCTTCAGTATCGTTGATAAGAAGACCATCCTCGCTTCCACTTCTGTCGCTTCCTTGGTTTCCCTCATTTTTTCCGTTATCTTATTATAGTGGGCCAATAAGGTTCCTGCATATTGCCCACTGGATTGATGAGGTCTCCTCAGTTCTCTAAACATCCGGAAGATGTCTTCTTCCGGCGTCCACCGGCCGCCTCCGAAAGCTTTCTTTAACCGGTCTTTCACCACCAACCATGGAGTGTCTTCATCCGCTTGAATCAAATTTAGTATGCCCCGCTTGACTCTACATACTAACGCTGCTCTCAGAGAACATGCATCCATCGGGTCCAAAAGTTTCTCAGCTATCTTGGCCTCTATCCGAGCCATTACTCGGTCGCCTCCCTTGAAAAAATGGTTCAGCTCCTTAATTTCTCCACCATATTTTTCTATATCCGATATCGCCCTTCTTAAGTTCTGCGACACCGCCGTTTTGAGTTTCAACAACGCCAGAGCGTTCGCCTGTGCCGCTGCCATGTTTGCGTGGGCTGCCGCTAACGTCTCTTCAAATTCGAATACGAAAGAACAGGTGAGCACAACAAAACGAGTTTGAAGATGAAGGTAACGAAAAAGAAAAAACTTCTTGCGGAAAAAAAAAAAATAAAAAAAAAGGAAATTGGGGAGCGAAATGACGTACACCACTTCTGAACAAAGACTGACTTTATTGTTTTTCAATCCTCTTTATATACGATCGGTGGTTGTTTGGGATTAAGCTGTATAATACTCCTCTATACACCTTAACTTATATATATACAAGCCTGTAACTATGTTCGCTATGCCAAATCAAGTTGGCGAATATGGTCTATGATCGTTATTTCCAGCTAAAAACTAGTAATCTTGTATACCCATTTTCGTTATGAACAATTAAGGATTTTTTAAAGGAAAAAAGTGAAAAAAATAAATAAAATAAGTAAATAACACGTAAATTCCGACGAGTCGGAATTTTATTAACGTCGCGACGTTACGATATTATTATATAGCAAATAGTAAGTTTGCTCATAAATATCTCAATTTACACTCATCATTATTTTCTGCTTATAATCTTTGTGATGTTCATTTAAGCGGGTAGATGAAAGCATTTGCCTCAGGATCGATTTTTAACTTCTTAATGTTTCTTGATACATGACTTATTATATTGTATTTATTAGTTAGTAATGTTTTGTTCTTTAAAACAAGAGCTAATATATGATGAATATATTTCATAATCATACTCCTTTTTTTTTTTTTAAACCAAAAATGAGTAAGGATAGGCTATTTAAAACTATGAAACAGACAAAAAGTTTTTTTTTTTGGCTGGTTTTAGTAACAATAGCTCCTGTTCAAGAAATGAGGTTATCAGATATAAGTTCTACATCAACTATGTAACTAGTTGACATAACATTTGGTTCTATGCTCCTTTCAGTTATTTGTTTGTTTATATATTTTATCCTGGATAATTATTTTTCATTTTGGCATTGTAAAGTTAAATGACTTTATATCCATAACTGAACTATCCTACTTGTATCGTCATGAATGTTAAAAATTAATGATTAATATATATAGGGGTATAAGTAGGTACATACCGAAACATAAAACCTTGCTAATATCAGCCGACAGAATTGTTTGTTTGCTTCAGTATTCAGGCACTAACGGAAGAGGTTTTTAAATGTTTTCAGCTGCTAGTTGCGATACTCCTGCATGGAAAATTCCTACAGTTCCAGGTTGAATGAATCAGATAATTATTCTTATTTCCTTATGCCATTACGCCTGGAAATGACTGGGACCATCTTCTCCGAACATCTTCATCTCTTGCCATCTTCTTAATTTCCGCATCAGTTAAACCCACAATGATGAATATTTATCGTCGACGTCTGCCCTTTATGCAACATTTAGAAACCAACCAAGCTCTCTCAGCAACAGAACGATTCTTCTAATGTCTCTCTTTCCTTGCCCATTTGCCTTAAGCTAATTACCAAAATTTCATTTTTATTTTTATTGTTTACAAGACAGTCCATATCTCTAATAAATGAACCAGCATTGGGAGAACAACTATTCTAGAGAGTTTAGTCTCTTGCTTTCGAAATACAATCAATTATCTAAAGACAATCAATAATCTATTGTTTTGTTGAGTATGCCTGATATTGTTAAATATGTTCTATTTAATCATGGATATTTAGACTTAGAAAAAATTACTTTTAAAACTGCAAACAACGTTTTGGTCTCAGTATATTTATATTTTGTTACTTGTCATCTTTTCATTGGGAATACACATTATAACGTAAAGATTTATTTTGTTCGTAAATTTAAATCTTTAGTGGTATGAATTCATGGAGGTCTTGTTAGCAGTTAATATATAAGGATTGTAAATAATAAAACATGGGTTCAATTTATTTTATTTACGTAATTTGTATTTTGATTTATATTTCTTATTTCTCACCAACAAGACTAAAACGACTAGAAACGGCCCGTCGTTACAGACTATTTCAACATTTACTAGACAAATGTTCAAAGCTCCCAATTAATTACAAAAGACTCATTTACATGACTGTGATTAGACCTATTTGGACGTACGGAGTTGAGCTTTGGGGCTCTACTAAGCCATCCAATTTATCTCGTATCCAATCCTCACAATCCAAAATCCTTCGAAAAATCCTCAATGCTCCTTACTTTGTGACCAATAAACTTATCCATAAAGATCTTTAGGTTCCATATGTTTCTGATTTAGCCCAAACCAGATACCTATCCTTCCATAGTAAGCTCCATGACCACTCTAATCCACTAGTCTCCCAACGTGCTTCCTCCTCCATTCCTGATAATCCTCCGAGGCATATGAAAATAAGATGGCCTAGAGACCTTTTACTGTAGATTTTATTGAAGTGCTACTAGTGAGTAGCTCTTCACAATTTATTTACATGCCATTGTATTCACTGCCAACACATTTACTTGTTGTATATTATTTTGTACAGTTGTAAATATCAATAAATGAAAAAAAAAAAAAATTCTCACTACCAAAGTTACTGATACCAAAACTAAACTAACTTAAACCATACATAGCACTTTTTATAAACAGGAGGGTTTTTAGTGTAAAAAAAACAACAAAAACAGATAGAGATATTTTCATATTTATGAATAAATATAAGATTTTCAAATATAGTTACTCATAAAATTTATTTACCCTAATTTAATCGATAATTATCCTGTATGCCCTGAATAGCGGAATGAAAACGGCCAAAAATAATAAGTTTTGAATTTGTAAAACCCAGACCCGACAATAGAGGTGAATTTGAGTAGAAAAATTTGTGTAAAAATTTTGGACTGAAATACGGTAATCCTGAGGCCACATAAATTGTTTGAAGTTTTAGGTTGAAACAAAAAAGCAAAAATTCTAAGTTTTACAAATTGCTGAGATAACTTTTCTGTCAGAGAGATTGAAAAATAATTGATAAATATTTTACTCATTTGGATCGTTGTACTGAGATTGCGTGTCATCAATATTGAAAAAATCTTTCTTTGTGTCATATTGTGGAATTAGCTATCTGGAGTTTGATAGAGTTCTTATGAACCCGTCTCTTCGGACTCTTCAAAAACTTCAGTAGAGGGCTTAATGGCTTGATAATTCTATGTCAAACTTCTAAAACCATTGCTAAATCTTTCAGAATCAATGCAGCAATCATTGTGCAGATCGATTGGATGAACCAGTTCTATCACAAACTACAGCCAAATTCTGAAAAAAACAGTCAGCATCTAGTTGCGTTTAGGTGATTTTTTTGTCGATATATTCAACATAACGGAAGGTCCATCTTCCTGTAAGCTAACAGAATTTGAGAGGGAGTCCTCAGATTGGCACTGGTGCCAGTTTGAACTTTTCCAAATTTTGTTGGAACCGTTTCTGATAAGTGCTTTTTTCTCGCAGCCTGTTTCTCCAATCGGCGTTTTAGTATTTTCGAAGTTTTATTATTTACTCCCAAAAAAACCATCTTTCTTCATTCCTTTCTTTGATCAGCTAAAAAATCCTCGTTTAGTAATGAGATTTTTTTTTTTGGCACACGCATAACTGGAAATCAGCACACTTGCAGATGATGATTGTAACGTGATCTCATCCTGTGAATCACACTATTCTGTTTTAGTCGAAGTGTACTCCCTTCTTCCTTATACCAACTACAATGTTTATGTTCCTCATGTGATATTCGGGGAGGGGCGTCTTACATTTTCTATTGCCGTTTGTATCTATTCTAGTACTAGGAAATAAGATTTCAATATAAATTAAATAAACCATAATGAAGAATTGCAAACGATCAAAGAATATAATTTTTTTGAGGAATTATGGCTACAAGAAACTTAAAACGATTCAAAGTGCTTCGTCAATCGACAAAAATCAAAAATCGAAGTATTTTTTATCGAGCTGTTGCCTTTTGGTATTTTTAAATATACCTTAGACAACTATTTAGTATGATTATCTCATTGTTTACATATTCTTTTAAGTCAGCACAATCGAAAAACTATAGAACTAGGAGTATTTTCGTATTGCGATTTAGATCGTATTAGCCGCAAATTATATTTTGTTCCCTTCACATCTTGTTGGAGAGAAAATAACCATTGACAACGATTTAATATACAGGTCAAGGTATATATTTTAAAAAATACTCCTTTAATTGATAAGCTGAGCACATGTTATATTCATTGCATGCATGTAAAGTTTCGTTTACCGGTTTGAAAATTATTGAAACTTTGAAGAGGCTTTTAAAAAAATCCTCAAATATCCTTTTTTAGTTTTTGCATAGACCTGTTGCTTTGTACATCGGCTTTGATTTGCTATGACCTTTAACTGCGCCTGCCTGCGCCTGGAGTGTTTTATTATTTTTGATTGTATTTTTATTTATTTGGTTGCATGACCAATGGCCAGTTTGCTGAAATATGTTTGTCCCTCAAAAAATCAGATCAGATAGCTGTAGTCACTGATAAACTACATTCGTTTAAGGACGTGGAAGAGTTTAACCACCAATTGGAAAGAGAAATATCTGCTATTAGTCGGTCATTTTGCTTCAAATTCAATTAAAAATTGAATGAGATCGACAGGAGTCGTAAAATATTTCGTCGGAGATATGCCACATGACTTTAGCAGGAACTTCAATTGCTAACTATTCCCGGAAGACCGGAAACCCTTTTCTAAGAATCTTCCAATAAAATTTAAAAAAAAAAAACTTTACACTTATCTTCATTGACTCAAACACATCCTAATGTTGCTTGAAACAATTTTTTTTACAATTATCTTGCCATAACTTTTTATGGGTGCAATTTCAGACCCATGTTCAGAGGAACGTTTTGGTTCAGCGTGTAATTTATTATTAAATTTTGATGGTTTGCGAATTTTGTCCACCGTCACTCTATGTTCGAAGCACTGTGCGATTGTGCGAATTTTCACACAATTATTTTCAGCCATTTCCGCATCTTATCAAGGATTCTCTGGTCTTCAAACTTTATTTTTTTCCATTTCCATCACATTCAATAATCCTTGATACATAATTAAAAAGTATTCACTTTTCTTTTGATTCTTCAATTGGACACGCCTATTGGATGCGAGCTATAGTTGCAAGGACGAACATGGAAAACTCAGGGACATGGAATCCTCTTGCCAAAACCGGTTTTATCCTTCCATTAACTGAAGATATTTAATCATACAATTCAGGATAGCAGATATTTCCAATTGGTGGAGTGGGAGTGGGGGGGAAGTTGTTAGAGGAATACTCTTCGTTGGGTGACTTCCTCTAGCACCAACAAATGTAGTAGCTATTACTAAATCTAACTCGTAGACAAATAATTTATATTAATAATTGTGTGAATGGATCCATTTAGTCATCCATATTACCTATTGCCCAGATTGAGGCAGATTGTAATTCTTTCTCAATAAAATAAAAATTTAAAAAAAAAAATATATATATATATATATATATATATATATTAATAATGAGATCCTAACCAAAGAGAAAGTTCAATACCTTATTAGTTAGAATGACATTAGTTTAAAAAATAATTCTGGAGGACAATTGAATTAGAAGATTGGGATATTTTTCTTTAATTTATATTATAATTTTAGATAATAAAATAATAAATAAATAAATAATACTCCATCTGTACAAACCTTTAACTTGGAATCCACATACAAGACTAAAACGATACGAATAGTTGTAGTACTAAAAGTTGTTTACCAAGCAAGTGTCATATTATGTACCTTATTATCACATTTACTGGATATATGATTTTTTTTATATATGCAGTTATAAATTTCAATAAATGGATAAATAAAAATAAATAAAAAAAATAATAATAAAGGAGCCAAAAAAGTATTAGTTTTATTTTTTACTAGAAAACTTTTCCTACTTTACTAAATAAATGAATATATAATATAATAAATACAAACAAATACTTATATAATATATGAGTTTTATATTAAAAACGGCGTAGAAGATTGTGAGTTGAGGAGATGATGGAATTAACAGAGTAAGAAGAAAGCTGGAGTGGAAGCTTTTTGAATATAAATAGGTTGGGAATCCCAGAAGGGGTTAATAGGAATGACAAAGAACTTTCCAAAATAAACTTATATAGAAGAAGAAAATGAACTTTATTCTAGGACTACTTGTCCCCTAAGAATAACATATGATTACAGTACATAGGACAATCATCTGGCTTTGATAATTAATTATAATAAATAATAACAATAGATAATAATAAAAATTGATAAATAAATTAATTATAAGTTACAAGATAACTGTGACATCTTGTAAAATAATACATCTTATGTAGACTATTATAACGTATATTACATAAATATTCACGTTTTACATTAGCTCGGAAGATTGAAAATGAAGGAGGTAAAGGAATAAATGATGTTTAAAGGAAGTAAGAGTGGATCTTTTTCGAATTGTGAGGGCAATGAATTCCATAACGAGGAAGCACGGATAATAAAGGATTTCTCGAAGGATGCAGTTCGATGCACCGGAGTGTATAGGTTGATGGGTTGGGTTCTAGTATTTAAGAGGTGAATGGAGGAGCGCAGAGATAGGAGGTCATGGATATAGGTGGGTTTTTTGGTTTTCAAGGTTATATATTATAATATTATAAGATATTTAATATATTATATCATATATATATATATATATATATATATATATATATATATATATATATATATATATATATATATAAATGTCAATCAGCTATGTGTCGGAAACAAAATTCTCGAATGTATTCTATCGATGCCAAGAAATTGATTCTTAACTCTCTATACCTTCAATACCTCTGCTAAACACATTTTTTTTTTTAATTAACTATAATTGGAGGGAAATGTGAATTGAGAAGAATATGGAGAGGGAGGAATGCATTGCGGAAAATCGTAATACAAAAAAATAATAATAATAAATTACAATTCTATACTATATATACATGAAGTAAATGTGTGGATAGTGATTACAATGGCATATCAATACCTAGAACTTATCATCAGTGGCACTTTACTAAATGTTTTACACTAGATCTTCTTTTCAGGAGCATTGGAGGATTATCGAGAATGGAGTGGGAAGGAAGTTGAGAGGCTAGTGGGTTTGAGTGGTTATGGTGTTTACCATGAAAGGATAGGTATCTGTTTTGCACTAAATCAGCAACTTGTGGAACATTAAGATATTTATGGATAAGTTTGTAGCAGAGCAAGGTTGATACTCAGATAACAACGCCGTCCATAACCTCTTTGATTTTAGTGCTACAACAAGTACCGACACAAAGAACACACATGCTTTAGAACAGAGTACATGCTGAGAAGACTGTGATATAGTTGCAGGGGCGTTGTACTTGTGATATGACTGGTGGGGTGTTAGACAACTCTAGAGTGTGCATACCAAAAAGCGCGCAAGTAGTGTTTATAATAAGTAGAAATCAGCGTTATTTATATTAATGCTACTAATAGTATTGTACGTAGTTTTAAAATATTCATTTTCTTTCTTTTCTTTGTATTAGTTATAGTTCCCTCTAAAAAAAATGTGTAATTGTTTATCCGATTTAATTGTAAATATAATAAATTGTGTCTCTCATTTATTAATAACTAGCTGAAAGTACCCTGCTTCGCTACGGTTTAATATCATTAGGATGAAGGACAACTTAAATTTGTAAAAGTTAAACTTAACGTTGATAATTATTGTTACTTAAATAAACCTAAAGAATTCCGTTCTTAGAATAATTTCAATAAGTAAATTTGACAATTTGCAAAAGTTAATTTTATATTATTTTGATTGTCCTCCAGTGAAGCTTTGAGGCAGCACTACCGTCTTACCCAGCTCTGATACCAGACCATCAGCTTTTCTTATGGCATACTTTAAGTGAATATAGTCTCAACTTTTTATTTTTTTGATTTTTTCGAATAAAGTTTAGTCTTTCTGTTTCTATTTTTGCGTACATATCAAGCATAAATTGGTTGAGGAGATTACAAAATTAAAGTAAATAAGGTTCTTCGCCTTCTCGCTCCATCAACATTTAGGCGTATATACACCACAGTTTTCTTAAGTGGTGTTTTGGTGTTTGGCTCTCGTTGAGGGATGTTAATACTGTACCCGTCTTCTCCATGGCAGAACCTAAGACGATACTGAAGAGAATCATATGCTGGATAGAATTCACTGATCCTTATCAGTGTTTTGTCCCTACATCAAACTGCCCTTACATGTCATCACCAGAGAACATAAGTCTTTTAACCAACCTCCTCTTTAACATAAGTCTTTTAATAGCTTCTCGTCACGAAACAACTCAAACTTGTAAGGGTCCACCTCTGCAGCCACCATTTCACAGAAAGTACTATATTATAAGGTTTCGACATCGATCGTATTTTTGTTTGTTTATAACTATAAGGAACTTAATTTGTGGTCAAAGTGTGCGGCTTAAACATCTAACCTATTTTTTAATTTAGTTTATCTCCAAATACCATATGACAATTAATCTTTTATTATTCACCCAATAAAAATTGTAATCGCATTTTTCGCGAATTAGTCTCGATCCAGGCCGATTTTTTAAAATTCCTTTCTTAGCGAGCACCTACGGCTCTAGAGGAAGCTACATATTGAATTTCATTCCAATCCGTTCGGTGGTTTCTGAGATTTTGTGTTAAATGAGTGAGTGGTATTTGACAAATATATAGTAGACTAGCATTCCCGTCGCGGCTTTGCCCTCATAACTAAAGATAATTTCAACTAAAAATTAAAGTTTTATTTGTTTATCGATAAGATTCTTGTATTTTAAAATGTGGTTGAGCATTATTTCTTCAATGATTTTTTAGCAGTAATTATTAATCTAGTTATAATTGCACTGATTAGGTGGTTGAAGATTACATATAAGCACCATTAAGCATAAAATTTTTAACTTTAATGTATGAATTGGTAATCAAGATGGATAAAGACTATTAAGAAACTCGTGCGGAAATTAAACTGCATTATCAGTGCTTACGACAAAAGGCCCGTGAATCATATTTTTACACACAATATGAAAAAGCAAAGGATCGACATTTTGATTTAGTAATAATTTGTATTCGGCAGAAATAACTTTATTAATTTGATCTGGTTGGATGTTGATTTCGAACTATAAAAGTATATGACAGTGTGGCAAACCTCGGTCCTGCCTCTCAAAATTGATTTAAATTTATGACAGTGTTCAAAATTGTACATTTAAATTTTAGTTATTCTAAATTTTACCATTGCAAAACCTTCCTAGAATTATAAAAATTATTTATTTAGATGTTGGTACAGATAGGTTTAGTTTACCATTGTTAACTCTATTGTGGAATGGCGCTATACACAATCGGTCGATTTTCAAGCTTCACTGGGATCCACATATCGCACACCATATTTAAATATTTTTTAATAATTTTTTTATAGTTTAATAAGTAAATTTTATCATCGATTTCAAGCTGTTTTGTAACCTCTCGTGTAGAATGGCACTCCCCACCTATCGGTCAATTTTCATACTGCACTGTTGTCCACATATTAACCTTTTTTAATAAAATATAAATTAAAAATCAGTAGATTTTAATATTGCTAAACCTTCTTAGAACTATGAAAGTGATGAAGTTAATATTTAGTACAGATTGGTTCAGTAATATTCGCGGTTAGTGATCACAAACGAAAAATGGCTTGTCCTTTTATATAATAGTATAAGTTATTATTATAGTAAATTTTCTAATTGTAAATCTTTCAGAGAACTATGAAGATGATGTAGTTAAAATTTGGTTCATATAGGTTCATTAGTTTTACTAAAATGCTATTGTCGCTTGCCACATATTCGATTTTTAAATTTCACTGGAATCCACACGTCACACCACATATTTATAGCTTTTTGGATAACAAATTAATTTAATTTAGTAACTTTATTATCAATTTCTAGCTATAATTAACACTGGATCATTGTAACCTCTCTTGAATGGCGCTCGCTTTACTACCCACTACATATTTATCGCTTTATAAACAGTAATTTAAGAGAAAATATGTAAATTTTATTATTGCTAAACCTTCCTTGAACTATGAAGATGATGTAGTTATATTTGGTACAGAATAGTTCTATAGTTTTCGCGGTTAGTGATCACGAACGGAAATGGCTTGTCCTTTTATATATAACTTCATCATCCCCCGTCGAGGAATTTTAACAAACAATTGATTTTTTGTTTATCGATAAAAATCTTGTATAAAAGTGAACAATTGAAAATTATATTTTTAATAATATTTTCACGCATAGCAGCCATTATTAACTTGGTTAAATTTAGATTGATTAGGTATTTGAAGATAACATAAAGCATAATTAGACATCCAATTTTCAATTTTAATATATGAGTTGGTAATCCAGATGGACAGAGACTATTAAGAAACTTCATTATCAGTGCTTACAACTAAAGGTTCAAAATTCATATTTTTACACACAATATTAAACAGCTGAGGATCGGCATTTTGATTTGTAATAATTTTCATTCGACAGAAATAATTTTATTTGATTTGATCTGGTTGGATTTTAATTTCTAACCATAAAGGTATGGGCAAAACCCGTTTCTAACACTCAACATTGTACATTTAAATTTTCATTGTTCTAAAGAGGGATGAACATACCGTATCAATATAACGAAACTGTAGGAAAAAGAGTCATAGCTTTCACCTCGAGGAAGACCTTTAAAGCTGGTATGTAGATGGCAATTGCCGCTATTTTTGAACTTCACTGTTATCCACTTATTATTCATTTTTCAATAAAGAATTAGTTGACAGTAATCTCGAAAGTTTGTAATATGAGGTTGCAGTGATTGGGATGCAATGACCGGTGGATTGGGTATAGAGGGAAGAATAGGAAAATGTATGGTTTCTTTAAATGTTCTATCTCTGAGATAGGAGCGGATAATAAGAAAATATGTAGAAGGTAATAATTTACAAAGTTTGTAAAGCAGTCTCGGGTGCCAGACTTGGTCGAAAGCCTGTCCTACCTGGAGAAATGCTATTAGTACATTCCCAATTCCAATGCGGATGTAACATTGAATTGAAAATACATCAATAAAAGATATCAAAGTCAAAAAAACAAAAGTAGATCTATTTACAAAAAAAAAGTGTTCTAGAAATAGATTCAAAAAAATGAAGTAGCAATAAATGTTTAAAACAATTCGTTTCAAAAATTCTTATTTAAAACATTGGCGTGGCCAAGATTGACCAACCTGGCAAATCTTTTCTCTTCAAAATAAAAAATATATTAATCAACACTAATAATTATTTCATAATTTATAACATATGACGTATGTCAACAAGATCCAGTTAACAGTAATGTTCAAAGAACATTCATCCCCGATTTGTACATCGTAACTGCGAGTGCCCGGGGGTATGGATCAGTGAAGAGAAAAGATTTCCCTGGTTCGGATACGAGCTCGGTGGCCTAGTGGATAAGGCACCACCCTAGAGAAGTGGAGACTTGGGTTCGCTTCCCAACCTGGCAAATCTTTTCTCTTCAAAATAAAAAAACAAAATTGGTTTAATTTTTTTCTTTATGAATTCCAAATGTTACAGAAATCATACACTACTAAACCCTATAGATGTGAATATGCACTGTGTATTAGAACTCGAAAACCGGAATGTAGGAACATATATTCAATGACTTCTAAGTAGTTATCAGATTTAGATTAAAATCTTGTGTGGAGTTACACACTGTCAAGAGAGTATCTGCAGGTTTTTATGTTATAAGCTAACTTTAGTGCTTCAGCTTCAGCAATTTAATCTTATTTTCTACTTTTTCAATTTTCAATAGCCTTTCAATAGTAATTTTCAATCGGGAGAAGAATCGATATATTCCGTGGGCCCTTTATGAAATAAAGTCAATTAACACAGGATGGATACTAATCTGCATCGCTCCTGTCTCGAGACTGCTAAGGTTTTAGTAATTATTTTCCTTTACTGATGATCCTTGTGATGTAAATACTAAAAAATAAAATATGTTTCAAGCTGCCGAGCGTTGTTAGAACTTCAGACACTTAAGCATTCTTTTAACTATGCGGGGTCAGTTCGAATTCGGCCTATGCGTGTTGACATTTATCCTCCATTTTAGCTAGAATAGGTTAGTAACCTGCAGGATACGTCCTCGGTAACTCTACTTGGACCACTTAAGGACTCTAACCTCCAACACGCTAAAACCGATTTTATTATCATATGAAGTCGTTGCTGCATATGCTTTAGATATGTACCTTCTTCTACTTTATTTACTTCCAGATTTATGATTTTCTTAAAATTTAAGATTTCAGATGAAATGTTGTACGTAGTACATGTGTACATTATACGTAGAATGATGCATCAACGAACTCATTATCAGTTGTTAAGTAAGAATTGTGAGAAATCGAATCTTTTATATTATTATTAGGTGTTAATTGAATTTCAGAGAAATAAATATATTGGAAAATATACTCCATTATTCCATATCATTTACATTATTCCAGGAAATTCATTCTCGTGCACGAGATTTAATACTGGGATTTCCAAAACATCTTTATACTAGCTCTTATCTTACTAAAATAGGCTATCAGAGTTTATCTTCCTTGTGATTAAATTTTAACGTCATTGAAAATGAATTAACTCCTGAATATAATACTCAAGCGATTCGTCAATCACTTACACCTGGTGTAAATATAGATTATTTATAACGGAATTTCCCATAAATTAAAAAAGGATGAGAACTGACTGGTTTAAGTGAATTTTTGTGAAAACAAATCTTCTTTATTATCACCAAACATACAGGAAGCCGCCTGAACAAAAATTAGTGTTTTTTAATAATACCCTGTGTCAGTCAAACGCACATCGGCCAACGATGAACCTCTAAATGTATGCTTTGGTGTATATTAATGGGCTTAAATCATCAATGAGGGGACTCGATGGCCCTTAAGGTCGTGGGTTCAAATCCCACCTGGGCGGGTTGAAATTTAGTTAAATTAATTTTGAGCTTCTCATCGTAGCTAGAATAGGTTGGTAATCTGTAGGATAACCCGTCCTTACTGCTCTTGTTGGTTCATCAATGAATTTTGAGATTGTTGCACGTCTACTTTGTACTTTCGTAGGGTTCTGAACTTCACTCCAAAGGGCAATGATTGATATGCATGAACAAGGAATCCATTTATACCATATGTACAATGAAAATAGATTAAAAAAGAAAAGAAAAAAAGATTACCCTCATGCTATACTAGATACCAAATGAGGTGGAATTCCAAAACCAGTTAAGTCAAATTTCCAGATTTTTTTGTTGTAGTTTTTCCTACTAGATTATCTTTAGGTGAAATGATTTTTCCAGTAGTAGTTAAATCACATTGAAAACGGCCATACAGAAAATAAGGCCTCTTCCTGTTTTAGTCAAACCTTTATCGACCAGCTATGAAAAGTTTGCAAAAATGGACTTGGCTGGCTTTGGAATTCTACACTTCAAAAATAATAAATACTTATATAAAATAAATCAAGAAATAACAATATAAAGAAATTTAAAAAAAAAATGAAATATTAAAGGGGAAAAAAATACAACCACACTATGTATATAAACGCCCCAGGGTAACTCCAAACCATGCTTGACTCCCAACTTATGCGAGGGCAAGCCAGGCACAGATTAATCCCAATGCTTAACTGAAATATAAAACTAAATAAACTTTTTTAAAGAGATAAATCGCCTGCGACAGGGACAGTCAAGAAATGTTTCCAAGAGAGAAGAACAACCAGCACAGATAAGAGATTTATTCAAATGAATGCGTTATGGCGCAGGGTTCTCTTCAGCGATTGATTGCAACATCTGATCAGCGGTGTTCGAAATGTCCATTTTTCAAGTAGGAATGTTTGAATAACGTCAAACGAAGTAAATTTAACTTCTCGAAGACCAGCTGCTGACCTTCTTCTCATGTGTCTGTTATTAACAGATGTTTGGAGAAGTTTCCAATTCATAAACGAGTCATCTTTGTATTTTCCTGATCGGACAAATAGATGTAATGTTGAAAATTATCATAGAATTCTCAAGATGTACTTGGAGAACAACCAGAGTGTATGTTTTATGCATATATAGTATTTAATGTGACTGGAGTTTTTAATCTTATTTTTTTATTTTACATTTTTTCTTTTTTTATATGTGTAGCACATTAATATGTGTAGACTTTATTATTATTATTTTTTCATTATAAGTATTATTTTAGACTTCATACAGTATTATTATAGACTTCATTATTAGTATTATTTTTAACCATGAATGAAAAAGATTGTAATATTTGGGGCGTAAAATTCCAAAACCAGCCAAATCTACTTTCCAGATTTTTTTTTATTAGTTTTTCTACTAGATTATCTTTAGGTGGATAGTTTTTCCCCAAAAGTAGTTGAATCACATTGAAAACAGCTGAAGATATGGTATTACGGACGCCGCATAGTGCTTCGTATTTTCGTCTATGGACAAAAATAAAAAATCGAAGTATTTTTTATCCATCTGTTTACCTGTTGGTATTCTTAAATGTACCTTAGACAACTGTTTAGTATGATTATCCCATTGTTTACTTATTTTTTTATGTCAACATAATCGAAAAACTTCAGGAGTATTTTCGTTTTGCGATTTTTATTGTATTAGGCGCAAATTATATTTAGTTCCATTAACGTTTCATTGGAGAGAAAATAACCATTGTCAACGATGCAATATACAGCTCAAGGTATGTATTTTAAAATATACTACTTTAATTGGTAAGCTTAGCACTTGTTATATTCATTGCATGCCTGCAAAGTTTCGGTAACCAGTTTAAAAATTATTCAAACTTTGAAGAGGCTTTTAAAAAAATCCTCAAATATTATTTTGTAGTTTTTGCATATTCTTATTGCTTGGTATATAGGCTTTGGTTTGACGTGAACATTAAGTGAGCCTGCCTGCGCCCGGACTGTTTTATTATTTTTTGTTGTTTAAAGAACGACAGCACGACCAACGGCCAGTTTACTAAAATATGTTTTTTCCACAAAATTCAAATCTGATAGCTGTAGTCGCTGAAAAAGTACATTCGTTTAAGGACGTGGAAGAGTCTAACTACTGATTGGGAAGAGAAATATCTGCGATTAGTTCGGGTATTTTGTTTCAGATTCAATGAAAAATTGAATTAGGTCTACAGGAGTCGTAACATATTTTGTCGAGGATATGTCTCTTGACTTTAACAGGAACGTCAATGCCAACTATTCACGAAATCAGTGTATTCAATCCAGGACCAAGCCGAACACGCGGAAGACCGGATATCATTTCCTAAGAATTTCCAATAAAACGAAAAAACAAAAAGGTGGGTAAAAGGATCTTGTTCTTAACACGTCATCTGTTGAATTACGTTTCGTTGCAGAGGTGTCTGGATAATCTTTGATTGAAGAACGAAATAGATAAGACCACTTCAAGCACTAGCTTTATGCATGGATTTGTATTTCTCTGACTGGAAATACGGTATATGGTTTGCATAAGGAATGCTTTCCCAGCCTCTATTCCTTAACTTTGACGAAAATTCCCTATTTTTTGTTAATATTGTCGCTGGTGAAGTTAGCGCTTGGGTAAATTTTAAAGATCTCTTGCAACTAACAGTGCAGAGTGTATAAAAATTTCAAGTTTGAAGAAAGGTAATGAGATCAAACTTGAATGTAAATGGGGACTTGATAACAGTTTCGGTCATAACCATTGTAAAAAAATGTTTAAAAATGCATTTAGCACTAATGAATATCTTTTATTAATAGCTATGGTGACACTGAAATTGATAGAAGTTAGAAATGAAAAAGAAATATATGTAAATCTGCGTTCATCGTCGAGCTTATACTACTAACCCATAAAGTTAATTTAAAAAAAAAAAAAAAAAAAAGAAACTGCAGATCTAATGTGTGACGAGAAAAAGGCAATAAAAGATTAAATTTGCCAACTTTTGAAATTAAATTTTAAAGCAATTAAATTTACACGTTTAGTTTCATGTTCACAATGCTGGTTGGAAGTGTTACCAACATTTGATCAGAAACAAACGCCACGTTTATGTGTTCCACTTGCGGGGCTTCCTCAAATAAGACAAATATTAAAAAAAAAAACTTCAAATCTTCTTCATTGATTCAAACACACCCTAATGTTGCTCGAAACGCAAAATTTACTCTAGTATTAAAAACTTGCACCAAAAATTTCTTTTTGCTACTATAGAAAATAGAAAAAAAAAAAGAAAAGAAAAACTTTCTTTTTTTAAAATTATCTTGCCATAACTTTTTATGGGTGCATTTCTGGACCCATGTTTATAGGAACCTTTTGGTTCAGCAAGTAATTTTCTATAAGATTTTGAGGGTTTGCGAATTTTGTCCAACCTCATTCTATGTTCAAATCACTGTGCGCCGTACAGTGGGGCAAAACGGCCCAAAATGGGTAAAAACCTCATATTTTCTAAGCCGTTCGTGCTATAAGCATGAAATTTTGGAATTATATATTTCATGAGGTGTTGAATTGAATGAAACCATAATAAGCTTCATCAGATGATCAGAAAGGGTCAAAATTTAAGAACAAAAAGTAAGAAAAAATTAATAAAATAAATTAGGGGCATATTTATATACTATCTAAACTGCTGAATAAAATAAAACTATTACCAGAACAATCTGATCATCATCATTGAGCCATGTTTTCAGTTTAAAAATTAAAAAAAATAAAATCAATTAAAAAAAAAAAATCAAGTTTGTTATTATTATATATGTTTTTTAGGTGCTAAATTGAATGAAATTTACTATATAGCTCTATTACAGACCCAAGATTCCTTGAATTAGGTTAAGATTCATTATTAGGTTATATTTGGAAATAAATTAAAATGTTTAATATAATTTGAAAAATGTAATAAGTTTTACAAAGTAATTTCAGTTGAATTCTATTGAATATACTGGACAGTTATTTACAATTATCAATCTTATATTGACAAAGATTATATTCACTCGTTATATTACATACAAAAAGAAAAGCTATTAACTATAAAAGTAAAGAAAAAAAAGATTTGGAATTGTTCCTTTTTTTCTATAACAGTAAATTAGAAGCTTCATCATTTAATGGGAACTTCTTTTTTTTAAATGCGGACTTAAATTACTTATCACCGGATCAGAAGTCACCATGATAAGATGAAAAACATCTTTATTTGTTGCTGTTCGAGAGCACTTTCTTGAATGATGATCTCTGTGATGCTTATTATAGCTCACCTTCTGTTTTAAAGCCAAATGTGTTTTATATATTAATAAAACACATTTTAAAAAACATTTTACTATAAATCTCTGAAGTTAGTAAGACCTTTAGATCGAAAATGATTGGAGTGGTAGAATATCCTAGCCATTGATATAAAAGAATAAAATAAATAAATATGATAATCTTCATGAGAGAACTAAGGTATACAATAATTAGAACTCAGTGATACAAATAATAACCCCATAAATTGGTCATCCAAATTCCAAAACTTTTATTTTCAATTGATTTTGATTTTTTATTTGAAGAGCTATTTTTGAAAATAATTCTTTCTGCTATATTCTTGTACTAAGTCTCTCAAGAAGAGTTTTATGTTTTTGTATAGAAAACAAGAAATCATATCTGATCACTTTACAATGAATAAAGAAAAGAAAAATATATATCTATTAAATAAGACAAACTAATAAAAACAAATATACATATATAGTAAGCCTAAAAATATGCTAAAAATTTGTTTTTGTATAGTGAAAAATAACACATAAATTTATTCCCTGAACAAATACGGCCGAAGCCGGGATTTATATTTATAACACGGATTCTCAGATACGTGTACTTCAATTTGAACCCCGAAAGAGAGCCTAGTTCGGTGTAGCTTTTTTTGAAAGACCAAGTGAAATGAAGATAAGTTAGATTTACGAGACAGCTAACTTTGAAAATTCCTGGCAGTCAAGGTTGGGGCTACATTTACGAAATGAAAATCGCTCATAAACCAGTAAACATTAATAGTGAAGTTCAAAGGGTTATACAAAATGTTTTGCTAAAAAATCAGTCTCATAAAAAATTATTTTAACAGAACTTGAAAAACGGATTATTTTCTCAACTCCAGAAAAGGGCAACTTCAAGGACGTGTACAGATCCTGGTAATGAAATAATCGAATTATCAGTTCCACAAACTTATGCTACATTTATTTAGGTATACAAAAATAATGAAAAAAAATCATAAGATTTTAGGTTTTTTTCCCACGTTTGCCCTACTTTGCGCTGTTCCAAAAATAAAAATCATTTTTTGAAATGCATCTAATAATATTAAATATATTAATAATAATAAATATTTAATAAAATATATTTATATGTTATATAATATATAATAATGAATTTTAAATGTTAGTTATCATTTATATTTATGAGCATTTATCGATTTTTATAAGATTAAAGTTGATGGATGGTCAAAAAATTATTAAAATTCATTGAAATGAGCACTTGCTAATAATAGTAGCAACCAGCAAATCTGTGTTTTATTATTAAATATTAAACAAGCATCCCTCATTATAGCCTCAATGATATTTGCACGCCTAGCAGTAATATCTAACCTACTACCATCATAATTTAATTGAAAATTAGTAAATTTAATTGTTGCTAAAACTTCCTAGAACTAGGAAGATAATGCAGTTAAAATTTGGTACAGATGGTTGAATAGTTTTACCATTGAAAACTGCAGGATGGCGCTGGCCACATATCGATTTATTTTTAAGCTTCACTGGGATCCACAAGTCGCACTACGTATTTATAACTTCTTTAATAACAGTTTCGTTGAAAGTAAGTAAATTATATTATCGATTTCTAGCTCTATATAATACCAAACCATGGTAACCTGTAACCAAATTGTATTGTCGATTTCTAGCTCTATATAATACCAAACCATGGTAACCTGTAACCAAATTGTATTGTCGATTTCTAGCTCTATATAATACCAAACCATGGTAACCTGTAACCAAATTGTATTGTCGATTTCTAGCTCTATATAATATCAAACCATGGTAACCTGTTTTGAATGGCACTCGCCACCTATCGGGCGATTTTCAAACTTTATTGCGCACCACATATATATCGCTTTTTTTAATTACACTTGAATTGACAGTCGGTAAATTTTATTATTGATAAACCTACCTTAAACTATGAAGATGATACTGTTAAAATTGGGTATAGATTGGTTTTGTAGTTTTTGCGATTATTGATTACTAAAAATTGGCCAAAGGTGATATAAATATAAAACATACATCGGTAAAACTTAATTGTTGACTAATGCGCGATTGACTCTTCTACTGATGAAAAGTCTCTTGGTGCCTGCAGTTTTATTTATTATGATTCAAATATAATGGTTTTCTATCCGTTTACGTATTTCTTCAAGAAACTGGGTTTGCGATCATTTTTCTTAGGACGCTCTCGTCAGAAATGTTTTGTTTAGTTTTTACATGTCTTGGACTGCAGTTAATTGAATGAAATACTGGCAGCAACGATGGCGAAACATACATCGGTAAAACTTAATTGTTGTCTAATGACCAGCAGCTTTGTGTGAATAACTGCTACTGTAGCTAGCTTGGATTTGTGTGCTGCTGTTGACAATGTATGACCACTTATTAAAATAAATAGATATTGGGAATAGTTAAATGCTATGATGTGCTAATTATGAAAAGATAGAATGTGGTTACTTGAGTTGCAATAACTATCGCTTTCCGTATTAATAATCGTTTTCCCGTCTGATTTCAAATCTGGATGTTTATCCAAATGTTAATTGGCTGCCTTTCATCTTAGGCATCTTAGCATGTTCAAAATCGCATGTACTTGTTTACCAAACCAAACTCTACAGTAGAATGAAATGAAGATAAAAGAGTAGGCTGAAAGGTGGAGTAAAATGAAAGCGCTTTCGTGCATTTAAAACCTAAAATGTGCAGGAACTCCTGAATGTTCTATTTCGTGCAATTCCGTCCAATTGCACGGTTATCCGGGTCTTTGGTGATCACAAACGAAAAAATGGTTTGTCCTTTGATATAATGAAATAGATATATTAAATTAGTCTACTTTAATTTATATTTAACGGTGTTTACAAACAATTACAATAAAAAAAGAAAAGAAATTAATAAATTCGTGATACGCTACAGTTGTTACCGAAATGGTCGAAGGAATTGTCAATTGCTTGTGCCGACTAGACGTCCGGCTTACGTTTTTTAACTTATAAAAAATACTGGACAAGAAAAAAAAAGTACCCTTTTCAAAGAGTAGATTAGATACGTACTTGACCTGAAATGTTCAGTATATTAGGTCACGACCAAAATAGATTAAAAGTCATATCGTACAGGAAAACGTTTAATATTTAATAGAACCTTAGCATAAATTCGAATTGCTGTTAAAACGTGATAATTATTAAATAAGTGCTATTAAACATAAAGAATCTATATTGAATTAAAAAAAAAAAAAAAAAAAAAAAAAAAACCCGATTGGCGGGTTGTGCTCAGCTGAGCGCCGTAAACAGGATTTCTTTCCACTGACGTCAATCGCCCGCCGTGTCTCAGTCTGTCCTGCTCCTCAGCTTCTCCAGGTGTTCGGCCATGTTCACCATCATCTTCTCTACTCTGCTCTGTGGCGTTTCTGCACAGAACTTTCTCTACCTGAGTGAGTTATTTCAAGGAATATTATTTTGAAATACTGTCTTCTTATATCAGAAAGAAAAACAAATTTATGCAAACGTAAACAACATGACTATCCTCATGTAAACAAGTCAGACATTTCAATTACAGTCGTCGTAAACTACTTATAAATTAATTCACTTGAATCAAACCTTAAACTTTAAAACCTTTAAATTTCTATTTTACAAAGTTAAATATACAATTAACACTAGTTATTAAGTTACTTGTGCAAATTCCGGTATAACACGGGCCTAGGTATTTAGCACAAGCAGTAAAATTGAGCCTTTACGAGCTCACAAGTTTATTTGTTTAATGATAACTTATAGTTACCAAGAATATTTGTGAGAATTTATCAAATTTATGCGATTTTGTCCTGACTCGACGTAATAAAATAAAATTTAATTGTTTCGCATGGAAGTTCTGATAGTAAAATTATTACTAGTTATTTAATTATTACTAAACGACCCCTTCGATGGGAAACTCAAATAATTAAATTAGAGAACAGCAATAATTATTACACCAGTATTAACACGATTAAATAATGGAGATTAAGTGAAATTGGTGATTTTTCCTCCTGTTCTGCTAAATTTACCATCAAGATGCGTTGAATCGGTTTAACCACAAGATTTTTCACGATTACAGGATGATCACTAAAGTCGTTATAGTTGCCTTCAATGGGATATACATAATGAATAATCAGGGTTAGTTGATACCAGCATATAAAAATGTTAACAATAGGTATCAGAATTTCAACTACATTTATAACTTTCAGATATTAAACAAAAAAAATGTATGTCATAAGTGACGATTTAAAATATGGTACACATTTAATGTATTTATTATTATAACCCCTCTGTACTTTTTTGGCGTAAAGAATATCGCAACAATTTGTTTTCTAAACTTATTTTTACAGAAATAATAAGGTAAATAATGAAATACGTAGTTAATGAAAATTAAACAAAAAATATTTATTTGATAAATTTAATTTATGAACGGTCTAAAAAAATAAACAGCTCTCGTTTTGGACCTTGTTTTAGGCATTTTAAACAGCGAGTTATAGTAAACATCTTTAAAGGTACGATTTAGGTAGTAAAGAAATAGAGTTGATACATTACGGCTTTTTATTTTTATTTGTTGTGGACTAACAGCTCTGTCTACCGAGAGTGTTTCTTATTTATAGGAAGGTATAATAAAGTTCTACATTTTTTTACGACTAAAGAGCTTTAGTTGAGATTGTTTATCACAATATATGTACTTAATAATTATATTATTTTAAGATATGTAATATAAGATTATATAATTATTAGACATCTTCTACTTAAAAATGTAAGAGAAGAATCACGTAAAAAAGAATTTTTCGTTAAATACTTTTATCATTCTACAGACATCTTTTACTTCACTATTTATTTGTTTACCTCGATTTTACTTTAAAATGTTTGTTATATAGAAAAAATACATTAAAAAAATAAAATACTATCATTAGTATGGACAACATTATTGATTGCGAGTGGAAATCAATTTGGTTATTTGTTATTTTATAGAAGTGATTTCTTTCTTTAAACGCTTTCTGAATAATGGAACTATTAACCAATATCCCCCTTAACCTTTCCTATTAAATAGTTTCTATTGATATTTGATTATTATGTTACTATCATATCAATCATTTATTTTTAGTGTAAACCTAATTATTTTTTTATATTAAATAAGTTTACTTCTCTGATAACAGATACACTACCGGTCAACAGCTATAGCCCACTTCCAGCCAAAATCTTTTTGTTTGAAAGTATAATTTATTAAATAAATTAAATATAAATGAATTTTATATAAAATCAAACGCAGTTTTAAAGTTTTTTCCAAGACCTTAAAAAAAAGAAGAATAAAATGAAATATTTTCAGCAAGGCTATATTTTTTATTATTATTTGCCAATTATCAAACCTTTGTAACTTTAAATATTTCAGAATCTATGCATTTTAGAGAAAAGTGGTTTTTAAATTATCATATGTGTTTTGATTTAAACTGTTAACAGATTGAAGTGGATCACTTATCAAAATTTAGGTAACACTTTGTTATTTGTTATTGTTTGTGTGTATAATACCTCACTTATGCATTAATAATTGTATTTGTTCAACCAAAATAAAAAAAATAATACACCTAACAACATTTGAGAAAAATGTATTTTTTAAAATTACACTATAAAAATTTATATTTATTATAATATATATATATATATATATATATATATATATATATATATATATATATATATTTTCCACTTATATTTATATTTTCAGTTTTCCACTTTAACCTTTTTCAGTGTTGGACCCTCTCTAGATTAAATTAATGCTTCATAGCGGCGGTTCATACCCTTTACTAAGCTCAATATGTAATTTTACTTAATAAAAGCGTCAGGAAGTTCATCCCAGTTATTTGAACTAGGCGATTTAATTGGCGTTGGAGTTAGTCCCAAACATGTTTAATTGAATTAGTATTATCAATCAAGTAAACAAAATTAAAAAACATCTTAAAATCCTTAAGGGGTGCACTTAAATTTGTGAGCAGTTTACTTTCAAGTAAAAATAAAATCAAATTTCCGAGATAGTAGATGTTAAAAAAAAGTTAATTTGAATAATATCTAAAATGGCTGAATAAAATATCCTTTTAACATAGTAAAGATACAAATCCATAAAATTGAAATCCATTTTTTCAATTCTGGTTTCGACCTTAAAATATAAACAGATTTTTCCAACGGCTATTGAACAATACTAATAATTACTAATACGAAGAAAACAAGTATATAGAAGTATAGCTAACTCAATTTTATTTTTTTCAATCAAAATCAGATGGATTTGAATGGTTTTGGGATGAATTTTTATTGGGTGGATCCAATTGTCTTTCACAACGATATACAAACTGTTTTTTTGGCTCAGGCAGTGCAAGAACTAACTACTAGTTGAATAATACTAATTTGGATTAAATAATTTTAATTAATGCATTAAAATAGAGCATAAAATATAATAATAAAGGGTCCAAAATGTATTTATGGTGGATTATAAAAAAATTAAACTTTAGTAACTTTATGCATCGTTAATGAAAACTAAAATTTAAATTAATTATTATAATACGCTGGATATTTAATTTTTCTATACTAGAATCCACCGTCGATGCTTCGCTAGCTCTCATAAGTAAATAACGGACAATAATAATTAACTACTACAACTACAACTACAACTAATAATTAAAAATTATTTGTTTATGGAGTACAAACATGTGTTGGAATATGCAGTTGAGTGTTATTTCTGCAGGGATATTTCCACGCATAGCAGTAAATTTTAACCTTTACTAATAGTAAAGGTGGGTGAAGTTAACGTAAAAACAAAATCACACATCTAAATTTTAATTTTAATGTATGAGTTGGTAATCCAGATGTACAAAGAAACTTACGTTCTTGGATGATATTTTTGTTCAAAATATCAAAAAGTAAAGGATTAACATTTTGATTTGGTAATAATTTTTATTCGGCAGAAATAAATTTATTGGTTTCATCTGGTTGGATTTTAATCTCTAACCGTAAAAGTACATGAAAGTTTGGAAAACGTCGTTTCTGCCACTCAGCATTGTAAATTTGAATTTTTATTACTATAAATTTTATTATTGCTAAAACCTCCTAGATCGATTAATAAAAACTACTTTAAATTTGGTACAGATGGGTCCAGTAGTTTTACGGAATTGTGCTAACCACATATTAGTTAATTTTCAAACTTCACTGGTATCCACATGCCGCAGCTCATATTTGTAGCTTTTTTAGTAACAATTTACCTATTTGAAAAAAAAAGTATATTTTATCATGAATTTCTAGCTTTATATAACACCGTTCGTTTGTAATCTCTCTGAAATGTCGCTAGCCAACTTATTGACCAATTTTCAAATTTCACTGTAATTTACATATTATCACATTTTTAATAACAAATCAATTGAAAATCAGTAGATTTTATCATTATTAAACCTTCCTGGAACTATAAAGATGATATAGTTAAAATTTGGTACAGATTGGTTCAGTAGCTTTCGCAGTTATTGATCACAAACGAAAAATGGCTTGTCCTTTTATATAATAGTATAGATTATAGATTTCTATTATATTCTAAAAATACAGCAGACTCTCGATAATATAAAACTGAAGGGACAAGAACAAAAATTCATATTACCGAGAGTTCAAATCAATGGAAGATCAAATATAAACATTTAAAATTATTATAAAATTAGCATTCCCATTGCGGCTTCGTTCACTCTTATATGTAAATAATTTATAGAGATAGTAATATTAACTATTAATTGAAGTTTAATTTTTTTTTATTAACTTGTATTGTAGAAAACATGCATATATATATATATATATATATATATATATATATATATATATATATATATATATATATATATTATATAATTAATTTATAAAACATCCGAATAAACTGCATCTCGCGTTTTTCATTTTTATTTTGGTCCATCTGGCCCACTTGTCATAATCCCTTGTTAAAGGGAAAAACAGACTGCATTTTAAAAAGAAAAAAAAAGTAATAAAAGAAACAGACTGATTTTGCAATACGATTTAATTTGGAAAACCCTGTTCAGTACATAAAACGTCAGATCAAATTTTACATTCTCTCTACCCTGATAAACCCCATTTTTTTCTTCCTTAAACCCTCCTTAAAAGCCAACCAAATGGAATGAAAGGATGACTTTCCTTGTTATAAAACTCTGTGTGAATTTCTGTTTATTTTATTTTCATTTGTTTTTTGTTTTTGTTTTTTCTCTCGTTTATTATTTATATCCCCCATTTATTTTTTCCTTTTTTGCTCACTTAATCTCAGTGTAGCATCGCCACTGAAAGTAGCTCTGTAATATTTAGAACTAATGTTCTATTAACTTTTATTCACATTAAAACATCCGAATGGATAATATTTTGTAAAACTATACTTAAATATTTTATATTTTAATGATATATTATATTAATGTACTTTTTCTTTTATTATTTTTTTTCTTTTTAAATAAAGATGTACTGAAGTAAAAAAAAAAATAAATAAAAAAATTGGACATTCAATTTTTAATTTTAATGAATGTGTTAGTAATCCAGATGTACAAAGAATATTATTAGCCACATATCCTTGATTTTAAACTCCACATATTTATCTATTTTTAATTTCAATTAAATTTCATTATTAATTTCAAGCTCTAGATAAAAACGTACCTTTGTAATCTCTCGTGCAAAATGGCGCTCCCCACCTATCGGTAAAACAATTAATTATTCATTACTTTAAGCTCATGAAAGACTTTTGTGTTTTTTTTATTTAAATGAGCAATGAGAGGTGAAACATTATCGTTTAACTGAGGACGTAGGAGTGAGGACCTGTAGACGTCTTGGTCAAAGCGATTGTAGCTTTTCTTTCTTATTATTTACCGCCATTCTCATCAGGACATACCAACAACTCTGCAAGGGTTGGGGAACCGGGAACTCGTATATCATCTTCAACATGAATAGGATTGTTAATGATTAACTTGAGGCAGTTAGATTAAGGCACTCAGTCCTTCGGACCATAGCTCTTTCAATATCTATGTGCTTTTGTTCTATTTCATAGATTTGCCATGGTCGAGTGGTATATGGAGTTCTCGAAACTTCTTCCCTGTATGTATTAGGTGCATATATGGCATATATATGGCCGATTCTTCCCTCCATCCATAGATAATATTTTCTTCATTTATTCCTCATTAGGGATCGATAAACGATATATCGATATTTTTGTTACGATAATCCAATATTTTCATACCGATATTATTTATTACGATATCGAAACGTACCTTACGGTATATCGTTAATCTAAAAAATACAAACTAGAATTTTTTTTTTAGTAAAGACTTTTTACTGTTTCATTTGTGATCCTTTGTCCGTTTTCTTTCCGGGCTCCATTCAATAATACTTTTTTGGCAATCGTTTCTCTCCCATCCTCATAACATGCCCAAACCATTTTAGCCTCATATTCTCGATAGTGTAGATGTTATCCATTTATACGCTATTTGTCTAATTTCAATTACAGGAACTTTTTGAAGCTTCAATATTTAAACTACATACATATATATATATATATATATATATATATATATATATATATATATATATATATATTATTTATTTATTTATTTATTTATATAAACTTCATAACAATAGTTTAAATAAGGGAATAATGTTATTAATGCTAATTTTATGTAAGTTGTCCAAGAAATATGTTGCTTGATTTCCATTTCAGTGCCAACAGAAACAGCAATTGTTTTCTAGAGCATAGCAAATCATAAACAACAAGGAATAAATTAAGTATAAAAATCTTGGGATCGTTACTTTTCATACAATCCACTGATGGCTATATGTGGGTATTAAATCGTTGACCTCATAATATTGATATCTAAGTATATGCACCTACCGCCTACTGATCAATTCATAATAAACTAGTTTTTGTATCTTAAAAATTTTAAAGAATTGTGTTCCTATTTATACTGTTAAATAATTAAGGTAACGACTTTGAACCAACCACCTCTGGTCCCACACAAAATACCTTTATTAAACCAAAATAGAAAAAAGTAAATCAATGTTGAAAGGAATGTTGTTATCTTTTGATAAATTTTATCACTTTAGGGAATGAAAATAACAAAGTATCCATATTTAAAACACTAAATATACGTTGAGAGTTATGTTTTTAACTACTGATAAACTTTCTCACATTTATTTTAGATAGAAGTGGTTTAATCAAATTGATATTACAATCTGTCTTACCTTGAGGGCTTAAGATATATATATGGGGTCACCTGTGGTGTAGTGGTTAGCATAGCAACCTACTAAACCCAAGATCGCGGGTTCGCAGCCCGACAGATGACCTTAGGATTTTATATAGGGAGTGAAAAATCCTTAGCTATGCCGTCCTTCGGAAGGGAGGTAAAATGGGGGTCCCGAGCCTGTGCGATGTCAGGTACTCGTTAAAGATCCCTATCCTAATTATACCTGGATAGGCAAAATTTAGGACTCCCACCGTAGTATCGTCCAATTAGCCACAGCAGCATAAAGTGACGTTAAACGAAATAAACAAGTAATATATATGACAACAAATCCATTCACACAATATGTACTATGAAAATTTCACATTAGGGAAGTGGAAAGAACAAAATATTAATATATAAAACAATAAATTAATATTTTTAATTATTATTACCACATGTTCGTATTTATGTTGTGAAATAAATGAACTAAAACGATAAAATAAACAGGAATATCATTGTAACGTGAATGGAATATTTAAAAAGGCATTTAAAAAAAATCGGTCTATCTATATTTTTATTCTGTATACCCATCCCTATTCCTCAGTAAATTTTTAACACTCAGTTCTCTTACTATACTTAATATTTTCTTCAACTTACATATTCAGTCCTCTTCATTCTGCAATAGATATAATAGTTGACATTCAGGAAGTTTTCAATAGTTTGAAGTGAAAAGGATCGTAACTAACTCAATCTATTAAAAACCCATACTATCGAAATTTAAACGTAAATCATAAAAAATTATACTTCATCAAAACGAAATTATTACAGAGCGTATTTTTTTATAAACAAAAGAAGTAATGGGAAGAAAATGCAGTCTTTAGCTATAGGTTTGAAAGCGAAGCAAGAGGAAAACGCATCATATACTTAGTGGAAGAGGAGATGAAGGAGTTATACTTTTCTGACATCTAGCACAATTATGATGGTCATTATCATTCAAGCTATTTAAATAGAAAAAAAAAATGTCTAGCTAGAATTTTAAGCTGACATAACAATAAAGAAACGATAATCTAATTGACAAAGTTTGCTATACGTAGTCCTTCCTTGCTCTCTTAGAATAAAATAACTTCCCAAGGTGATCCACATCCAGAAGTATAATAATATAGGAAGATGTTCAGGAAAGTCGTGTTAAATGCTACGGTTCTACGCCGATTCTTAAAATTTTCAGTTATTATCTCAACATATATACCTGGGTTTAAATTTATATTTAAAAAAAAAAATAAAAAAAAAACATGTATATATAATATAGTTATTGTATATAATTCTTTTTTTTCAATGTTTTTTCGAGTATATATATTATATATATCCTCGAAAAAACATTCCAAATAATTTTAAATTAAAATATCTTTAACTGAATGATGTCCAAATGAGAATAAAAATATTTAATAATTTAAAATAATAATTAAATAACTTCAGTCCATTTTTCCTTAATAATCTATTAACTCTGATGGTTTACATTTTTTTTTTCTATTTAACTGTTTTACTGAATTGAAAAAAAAAAATCTATTATTTCTCCTAAAAATGTATTATTACAATAAGTATGTTTTGCAATTACTTATTTTTAATTTAAAATATTAATGTTTCTTAATTAAAATATTTTTAACATTTCGTCCTTTTGAAATTTGGTTATTTTTTTTTTTTTTAATATTTAAGAGGACACTTCAGGGTACTATTTTGAGATCTTTCAACATTTTACGATTTTTAAGATGGCCAAAGGATATTCCGCCATTTTTGGCCTCTTTGGAAATCGAATTAATTATATATGGAAAATAGAAAATGTCTCTAACATTAAATTCATCTATCAAATATCATGTTTATCACTTCTCATAGATTGCTTTAATGAACACGGTAAATGATATATATGTTTTATGTTACAGACGTTTTCTATTTTTATAGAAAGAAAAATAATTTCTTTTGTTTAATTTTTCAAAAATTGTCCAGAGGACGGGAAATTAAAACTGCCGAAAAAATAGAATATTAATTGAGGTGATAAAATGTAAAGGAGATAAATGCTAAAAATGTTTTAATAATTAATATACCTACATAAAAATTAATATTCCTTCTCAAAATAATTTTTCTTTTTCATCTTTATATGGTTTTTATATTCCTGTTATTCAAAAAATTGGTACTCATTAAAGTAGTATGGGAATAAAAATTAAGGCTCTTTTCACAAGAGAACCTTGACAATAGTAAAAGAACAATTTTATCTGTTTAAAATCACATACAGGATGTGATTCTATATCGTTCTTTATAGTGTGTAGGTTCCTTCCCGCTGAATCTCAGCCTGATAAATGGTTTCAGCCGGAACTTATTTTTATATAATTATATAAACTAAAGAAAAATGATAAAACTAATGCCAAAATAAGTAACCAGTCAATCCATAGTTATATAGTTCACCTGTATACCAGTATACATGTGAATAGAATTCCATATAAGATTTTTTCCTGGAATCTCTTTACGTTTCTCATCGTCTCATCATATTTTACATGTAACATATAAACATATAATATAAACTCCAAGGACCCCAGAAGGTGTAATTAAATAAGAACTCTCGAAAAGGTTGTTAAAGATGTAAAACGGGCGAGAACATCGGTTGCTTCCATTCCTGATCCATCGTGAACTATTTCGTGGTTATTAGTCATATTCCTCTTATTCTCCGATTATCCGAGGATCGATAATATTAGGATTGGTGAATTATTTTCAACTTCTGTTGGAATTATTTTTATCTGAATGCTAGTTTCAAATGTTAAACATTCATCATCAGCTCTAGAACACACAAAAAAATTCGAATCATCATAGACTAACAATATTAATTTTTTTTTTCTCGAAGTAAGAAAAGAAATCAAACATATTGAAACTCGCCCAAGGAGGCAAAATAAAAAGGACTTCTGAACTATAGCTGACTGAATGTGAAGAGGCGAAAGGGTCAACAGGTTGATAAATGGCTTAAAACCTTTCGGTTTTCCTCATGTGACTTGATGAATTTAAAATTGAAATATTTATAATCTGGATTAGTTTTTAACGATTTCATTATTTCTAATGAACCATAAATATTTAATAAGGACATTTTCTACTTGAGGTACCAGTTTTGTTGAATTTATGGTTATTTGAATTCTGTCTCGTATTATGTTATATTTTCTTTTAATATTTGATTTCCTGGTCATCCAGTTTTTCCCGTGTATTTCACAAACCTTACATTTTATTTCCTAGATACCGTTATTTTTTTATTATTATTTTTTTGTTTGAAGAGGATCAATTTTGTCTTTAGGTGAATAGAAATAAGATGACAATGGTTTATTTATTTCAATTAATCCAGGTTCTCTTAATTCCTTTCCGACTTTGGTGGATGTGAGATCAAAATTTATTTCTTCGGGGTAGCATTGTCTTCTGGTGGGGTGTTAAATATATGTTAATAGAGCGTATAAAAAAAAAAAATGTTTTATCAAATTCCAGAGTTCAAAAGTCTGTAAATATCTTAATGCAATTTATTATTTACCAATACTTAATAATCCCTTTAGAGAATTCTCTAAGCTTGTTTCTAACACTGGACTTCTTTAAAAAAAAGCCTCAGTTCAGTTATTTATTTCAAAGAAGAAACATGACCGTGCCCTACAAAATTCTCGTAATTTTAAGACATTACTGGAAAAAAAAAATTCACAGCCGCTGAAGCAATTCGTGAAATTATTAAATATGAAGGGGAAGGTGTCCTTGAAGAGCGCACTGCGCGGCGTTGGTTTGAAAAATTTAGAAGTGGAGATACGACGTTGGAAAGGAAGAAGGGCTCCGGGTGGCCATTAAGGGATATTGATGAGGTTCTGAAGGAATCTGTTGAGTCAAATCCGTCCACAAGAACTCGCGAACTTGCCAGGGAGTGTGGTGTCGAAAGATACTGTTAGTCACCATTTTCTCTCCATGGGGAAGGTTAAAAAGGCCTGTAGACTGGTCCCTCACGAACTTAGTTCTCAACAATCAGCAGTCGAACCAAAGGAAAGTTTACAGAACTTCATGGGTTTGAACTCCTGCCTCATCCACCATATAGTCCAGACCTCGCACCTTCGGGTTACCACTGGTTTGGATCCATGGCCCATTTTCTTCAATTGATAATTTTGCAGAAGTTGAAAATGCTATCCAAGAGTTCTTTGACAACCATCCCAAGGAATGGTATCAGAGTGGCATCGAGCAATTGGCTAGCAGATGGGTAATGATGGTAGATAACAATGGACTATACTTTGAGTATTAATTGTATTTTATATCAAAGAAATAATAGTACAAATATTTGTTTCAAAAACGGTCATTTTTTTTATACACCCCATTATTACCAGTTTATACTATTAATAAATCGATTTCTAATAGAAGTAGTAAATAATTTATCGATCCTATTTGTTTAATATCATTGGGACCAACGGCGGCCTTAACCATTGCGAAGCCTGATCGTGCTAAGTATGTGAATTTCAAATAGTTATTTATAGTGATAAATGATTTTTATAAATAAATTTAGAATTTCAACTAATGCCTAAAGATAAAATAAAGTTTTAATTATCGAATGTTATATAAATATATAAAAATTATGGTGGCTATGGGCGGTTGCCCTACTTGCCACCCCTAAGGCCGCCACTGCTTGTCGGAGGTTATAGCTTTTAAAAAAAATGGTTCAACCCATGGGTACAGTGGGGTGGAAAAGGCGTACAGTCTTAGCTAATGGCCTACAGCGTACTTCTTAGTATTCAGCACTTTCACCATTGTTATTTCGACATAACAGTTGGGACAAATTATAGGAAATCCCTCATGACGTCAATGTTAGGAACTCAGCCTGGAAACCTCAGTTGTTCAAGAGCGGTTCGTTGGTTCAGTGCGATGTACTTTTTTCTTGTTTTTTTAACCATATTATGTGGTGTTACTGCGCAGAAATATCTATATTTGAGTGAGTCAATGTAAAGATATTTTGTATTTTTTTATAGTTTTATAGTCACATTTGTTTATTTTTATTATTATTCATAACAGTAGTATTTTGATTCCTTATTACTAGGTAAAAACCATGAAAATGTGATAAGATTTTTAGTTAATTCAATTGTAGACATACTGCTTCCTATTATTCGTTATAGTAGAGAGGATGATAATGAAAATAGCTGTTTTATTTATCATTTTTTTTTTAAATATTTATTTTATTTTGTTTCTAAGTCGAATGTAGATTTGATATTGATGGAGCGTTTCTCTATTTATCTCTTTAATAAATAAATAGATTAAACATTTTGGAGTTTATAAAAATATGAGTGCCTTAACATCTCATATTTATTTTAATCAGTGTTCCTCAGTGTCCTCGTTATATTTTTATAATTGATTTGCTGTCATAAATATCTAAATGAACAGTCTAGAAGAAGGGAGTATACCACATATTTTCCAATTTTTTTTTGTTGATTCATATGAGGGGAGTTCTTTCAAAATGTACATGTCTACTTTCCGTTTTTTTTTCGTTTGGAAAAGCCTTGCGAGCTGCACGCACTACTTTACTTTTTTGTTAGTAGACATATATCAAGGATTTATATAATTTAACTGTTTTGAATTTAGAGCAGGAGGAGGACTAGTATAGGTTTTCTGCTCTTTTTAAAATATTTTCTGAAATGTAAATCAATTGTTCAGTTAAAAAAAACAAAACTGTTCTTATATGTGTTGGTTTGAATCTATGCTTGCTTATTCAAAACTCAAGAGTTAGTTTATGAAATAGATTTTAATACAAATAAACAATTAGTGATTCAGAGCAACATAATATAACTTTGAGTAAAAAAATAATAAAATAAAAAATGAAAGTATATAAGGGTTAAAATATTTATTTGATCAGTAATCCTAAGCGATGACAACTTGTATAATTTTTTATTTTTCCATTTTCTATATTCATCAATTTTAAGATTGCCAACTGGGAAGCACATAACATAACAAATCGGATAGCGGTGGATTTATTTTTTATATAACATATAAAAATAGACGGAAAGTCTGTTAAAAAAGAAATGGAAAAAAGTATTAAATATCTATCAAAATTTTTGAAATGAAATTAAATCTGAAGATCTCTTCGACAGATTATTATATTATAGTTGAACTATAGATTATAGTTGAAAAGTTTTTATCATTGGTTTTTGCTAGCTGCTTAAGTTTACATTAACCGTATCTATGTTCTTTTATCCTCAGCAAGTTTCTTTGTTTTCTTTTCTACACTAGAAATTCAGGACCGCTCGTTCTGTATAAATATATTATTCAGGGATGTAGTTTCAATGTACTTGGAGGGTACTGATTTTCAATTCTCATTCAGAGTAGGTTTGGCGCGGGGATCTACATAGCCTCACTATTCTCATGAATAATGTATAACAGTAAAAGAGGATTTCTGTATTTGCAATAAAACTATTTACGACGTATATTTATTCTCTGAATGCCATATAAAGCTTAGTGGCTAGCTTATCTCTTTTCTAAATTAGAAGGATTGGGGGGAGGGGAGGTAATACAAACTGATTTGAATACAAGCATAGTGATAAATGTACACACTATTAGTCTGCGATAGTTTATCTTTTTCTACTATTTCTAAACGGTATTTGTTGACATCGATTAGTTTCTTGTGAGGATACCTTAAAAAGCTTTTATTCAGATAATACAAGGCAAGGTAATCCTGTTGGAAAGGATTTTATATATCCCTGTGCACACCATTCATAAACGTAACTGTTCGTATATGATGCATCTTTAATTTTTATAATTTTTGTTTTAATATTTTCATATACCAGATCTAAAAGATAAGAAACTGCTCGTAATTTCTAACTACTCCAACATTTATTAGATAAGCGTTCGAAGCTCCCATTAAATTACAAAAGACTTATTTAAATGACAATAATTAGACCCATTTGGATATACGGACTTGAGCTTTGGGCCTCCACTAAACCTTCCAATTCTTCTCGTCTACAATCCTTACTATATAAAATCCTTCGTAAAATCCTCAATGCTCCTTACTATGTCACAAACAAACTTATCTATAAAGATCTTGATGTTCCATATGTTGCTGATTTGGCCCAAACCAGATACTTAAAATTTCTAAGCAAACTCCATACCCATTCGAATGCACCAGTCCCCAATTTGCCTCTCGTTCAATTCCCGTTTATCCTCCGAGTTGCCTGAAAAGTAGATGTCCAAGAGACCTTCTAATGTAGGTACTTCTTTACATGTTATTGACATGCCATTGTAATCATTTTCCTCGAATTTACTTGTTGTATATAATGCATACAGTTGTGAATATCATTAAAACAAAAGCGAGGATCTCTTTATCATGATTGTGGTACGAATTAAAAAAAAAAAAAAAAAAAAAAAAAAAGAAATTTACTTATCTACTAATTGAATGTAAAAAAGAAATGTACTAATATAAAACAATAATAACTAACTAACAAAATGGAGGGTGGTCTATAATTATGTCGAGGGGTGTAAATTAAGAAAAAAAAAAATTATTCTAATCTCATTTTTGCACTTATTAGGTTTTCTTTGTATTATTCAGTTTAGGAGCTGATGAATAAAGAGAGAGAGCAGTCTGTTTGGCCGTGATCTAATACAATTCAAACCGTTCCTTAACTCGGTGGACTAATTGCCTGGTATTACTTCCTTTGTTTCCACAACTACTATAGAGATAGAAATGATCCTTCGTTATGCTCACATAATACTTTCCTCGTTGCCGGTTTCTTAATTTATTATAATTACTTCATAAAAAATGATTAATTTCTAATATTTATTATCCTCATGATCCCTCAGCCAATTTTAGAATCACCTTTCCTACACCTTCCTTTGGTTATAGCCAAAATATTAAAATTATATTATTAGGTGATAATAGCATCTTAATGTTGTTGTTTAGAAATGATAATTTGTCAACCTTTTATTCTCTAAGATGATTCCAATGCTTTGATCCTTCAGCTTCCTCACATTTTATACATTATCTATCCATTTATCTTTAAGATGTCTTAAATTTTGCTGTTGAAACTTTTTAGGAAATCTTTTTGAGGGAAATATTTAATGATGGTTATCTATAAAGATAACCAACTTGAAAATAACGATGGCTAGTTCCAGGCTGGAGTGCTAAATATCTTGCTTCATCATTTCATTCTCTGGAATCCACAAGTGAGACAATATGTCTCCATTTAAACATTTTCTTTACTTGTGATCTAAATGTCTATAATATTTCTTATTAGAGTATTTTTAGGGTTGGAGCATTTCCATTTGTTTATATTTTAAACCAATTTATAATAAATACAATTACAACAGCAACAAACATGGCACTAGGAAATTTGACTTCTTCACAAGGGTCTTTAGGTCTACATCAACGTCATCCTTCCAGCTCAATCTGGAGCTTTCTCTCCACTATGAATGTTAAATCATAATAAAATCCCAAGAATACTGGTTTCAGATCTGCAAGGATCTGACGATTTTTATCAGTCGCAGGATAGTCCGCCATTGTTATCCTTTTCAAAATCCGCAATTGTTGTCGGGAACACCTACAGTATATTGGGAACACCTACTTTACAAAAAAGCCACGTAACAAATGGACATGGATGTCACCAAAAGGGCAGAAATATGAGATAGACTATTTTCTTATAAACCAAATTGCGTTAGTGAACAATATTGAAGTTATTAAGAATTTAAATTTCATCTCAGATCACAGAATGATCAGAGGAAAAATATATTTAAAGAAATTTAAAGAAAGGCGACCATTTAAATATGTTAAAAGAGAAATGAAAATACAAAACAAAGAGACAGTGGAAATATTTCGGGAAGAACTGACCTAAATTTGTTCCTTTAACAAAGAGTTAAAGGAAGAAGAAACATATCAAACTCTCGGGATACAATGAAAATACAACCGACTGACAGCAATTATGAAGGAATGTGCCTCCAATCACTTTCAACAAAAACAAGATTGAATAAGGTCTCTTCAGACTAAGGCGGGCTATAAAAAATGATGTATTACAAGGAAAAAAGGATACAACTGCAATAACCGAAATCAATAGACAACTAAAGAAGACCTAGACAATTACAGGAAAAACATAGTGATCAATATAATGTCGAAAAAGAGATCTTTCACCTGGTAAGCTTTGGATAGCCAACCTTGATAATAACAAAAAAACCAACACAGCAAGAGTTGATATACTGAAGGAAGCAACAGAATTCTTTACGGCTCTATATAAAAAAGATGGAAATGACGCTGAAGACATTCCCCTATATTTAGGTGAGGATGATAAAGCATTGCCACTAATAATAATGGAGGAGGTAGTAAAAGCAATAAATAATTTAAAGAATGATAAAAGCCCAGGACCTGATGGTGTGAAGAATGAGTTCCTTCGAGCAGGTATTCAATTTAATTATAGAGAGAAAAAAGTACCAGAACAGTAGAAATTGGCAAAAATTACTATCTTGTTTAAAAAAGGCAATAGAAAACGACTGGATAACTATTGACCGATCTCACTTTGTTCCACAACATCAAAATTATATTCGACTGTACTAAAAGAACGCCTAACAAAACAGATTATGGAGAATATAGCTATCGAACTGGCTGGATTTCGGAAGGGGTTTTCAGTAATGGACAATATTCAGACAGTTAATCAAATTATACAAAAATCTAAAGAGTATAATTTCCCTCTGTACCTCTGTTTTCTTGATTTCAGAAAAGCGTTCGATTCTATTTATCACGCAATCATATCCAAAGCCCTCAAACTATAGGAAAACAGAACAGATATATACAGATTATATACCAGCTATATAAAGGTATGTCAGCATACATTAAAATGGAAAGAAAAGGAAATGTTTTCCCTGTGGAAAAAGGTGTGAGACAAGGCCATCCACTCTCTCCAATTCTCTTCATTTTAGTCCTGGAGTTGGTTTTCTGGAACCTGGACTGGGAAAGAAAAGGAGTAAGAGTTGATGGAAGGTGGCTGAACAACCTACGCTTTGCAGATGACTGTGCTCTTCGCAACAAGTAGAGAGGAAATGATTTCTATGTTGAATGAACTAGTACCAGAATGTAAAAAAGTAGGTCTAGTTCCAAACTATGATAAGACTAAATTAATGGCAAATAGTGAAGAAATAAAAATAAGAAAGGGTAATGATAACATAGAATACACTAACGAGCACATCTATTTGGGCAACTTGTATCCTTCACCGATAGAACAAATAAAGAGATCCAAAGAAAACTTTCACAGAGTAGGAAAAAATACTGGTCCATAAGGAGTATTATGAAAACCAATGTTGATATGGTATTTAAAAAACAAACTTTTGAAATGAGTATCTTTCCAGTTCTGTCCTATGGAAGTCAAACATGGTCTCTCACAAAGTTTCAAGAAAATAAAGTAAGCGTCTGGCAAAATGCAATAGAAAGAAGTATGATAAATATCAAAAGAAAGGATAGGATCAAGTGCATTGATATTCAGAAGAAAACAGGGCTCAAAGACTTTTCCATGCTTATCAAAAAATTAAAATGGAAACGGGCTGGACATGTGTTGAGATCTACTGACGACAGGTGGTCATATACTGTAACTGAGTGGACACCATTTGACAATAGTAGGAACTGAGGAAGGCAATTGAAGAGATGGAGCGACTCCTTCAAAAAAGAGGCTGTCCCAACAAAGTGGAGAACAGCAAAGAATAAAAATTCATGGTGGGAGAAGTGGAATCAGATTTTGAACCCCACCTTCCCAGTAGGACTGGTCGTCTTGGGAAGTGTAAGACTGTTACTCCTCTTAAAAAGAGGAAGGCTAGTGCAAGGAAGACAAATGTGTATTTATTTATTGTTTAATTACATATATTATTTAGTTGCACAATAAAAGCTATTTTCATTTTATTTCAATACCTACATAAACTTGTAATATTTCGATTAAATTTCTTAAAACAAGAATATGAAACGATTTCTTGCTACGATTCCTCAGAGTATGAAATGATTTTTTTCAATTAATATGCCAGCTGAAAAAGTCTTCCAATATCGTTTCAGTTCCTCAATAGTTTTCGTTTCACTTTATGATATGCCTACTGAATATACCTTTCTCAAATTTATGGAAAATTTTGCATCCGTGGACCAGATTGCATTGAACCCTGTGCAATCAAAATTCTAATCGACGAGAGCTTACAAGAATGGCAAAAAGGACCACCAGTTCTTTGAAATTAAATTTCATGTTCTCTTGTTATTTATCTTTACGAAAAAAAAATCGTTTAAATCAGTAAACTTTTATTGATCCTTTTTTGATTAGCGAAACCGAGAAACACAATTCACTAAAAACATGAATCAGTTCTAACGAAAAAGTGGATCGATTGAACAAGGAGGGATGTGATCTTGTAAGGAAAAATTAAATTAAGATACCCTGCTCTAATATTTAATAAAAACCTTTCTTCCAATTAGAAAGTTGACTGGAAATAAGTCTCATATCTCCATGAAACTAATTAAGTAAGCAGTGGTGGGTCCATTCTCAACTTTCATGTAAAGATGATCGTAAAATTTCTCCTACAAAATATTGAGGCTCCTTAGCATACGAGCTCACACACTTTCTCTAATTTATCATGTTTTTTTTTTGTTTTTTTTGCTAAACTAATCCGCTCAAACAGATGACTGATAATCAGTAAATGAGAATAAGTAATCAATCTACGTAAATGACATGCTAGGTATGGTTCTGAATAGTACCCAGTCATCCAATCTTTAGTTTTAATTTATTTACTTAAAAAAGAAAAAAAAAATATACCGCTACAATCCATGAAGATTCTGTCAGTTTTTTTTGGTAATAAACTATAATTTGCTAAATAGTGAATACATTCTCAACTTTGATGGCGTCCGTTATCAAATGAATTTTGTGCAAAAGCTTTTACGTCTTTTTACAGATTCTTTTCTATGCTCCGATAAAGTTCTTGGACAATGCTACCTGTATTCATTTGTTAATACCAGTTAAGAAAAATGTTCATTCAGGACAATTGCTCTGCCACGATTCTCTCCGTTTTCAATGATTAGTATTTATTTTATTTAAACAAACTGATTTAAAAAATATGTTATTCCTGAATTTTAGAGTCTTTCTCATATAGAGCTTCAAATTAATCTCATTTTGAGGAAATGTCCTATAAATTCCCTTTTCGACTTCTAGGTTTTCTCTATTAAAGCCCATACCTATCACAACTGATAATTAAATCAATCGCAACTGTCATTCGCATAATTTTAATTTTAATTGATTAATTAATTTGTAATTAACAGAACCTGAAATATTACAAATCCCTTATAGTGGCAGGCCTGGTTAGAGAGACGTTTCGTTCTAATCGTCGAATTCCAAGCAGACTATAAGAGAACTGTCCTTGGATTCTATTTCTACCTTTAGCCTATTAATAGAACTTCAGCTGATAATTATTGAACGACTCTGTTATCGAAACCTGAGCATAATAAGCCTCCTTCCAAGAAGTGACGACAACAGATGGAAGATAGAGACCATGACGTAGGAGATGGGGCAAGGTTCAGAGATCGATTGTGGCCTGCAGTTGCTCAACCTGGAAAAGTCTTACTTAATTTTTCCTCCATTTTTTCCTTATCATCTTAGTCCGTAGGTTTTCGTGATGTTTTCATTGTTGCCGACAATCCACAAATGTCCTGAATTTTAAATTATTTCGAAGAAGCTAATAATAGATTAATAGTTTTGTTTCGTGTTTTACATTCTTGGGTAGGTTTTATAAATAGAAAGAGTGTTGTAAACGCTATTAAATCAGATATTTGAGGCTCTAACTGATCAATGCGTCTAAGAACTCTTTTTGGTTGTCTTTCTCTTTAGGAGCACTATAACAGGGTTTCATATTGAATGATGATATTTTGAAATATGTTTATAAAGGGAAAAAAAAAATTTACCTAAAGTATGGATACTTCTTGCAAAATATAAATAAATAAATTTAAATAAACTAAATTTGAAAAAAGTTCTTTGTTTCTTACATACAAAAGTAAAGACTGTTGCATAACATTCGCATAATTTGTCAGGGAAAAAAGTATTATCTACTGTTTTATCCAGTTTTAAATTTAAAAACAAATAATTTAAAATTATTGTATTGATCCCTTATACTTAAATAAAATTATTTATCCTTTCCAATCGAAACCGGTACCTTCACATACTCTGTATTTTTAATCTTAATTCAAATTAATAAACGAAATTCTTAAGCTATTTTAAATTATGATAAACCATTTGAAATTAAATTTCGGCTGCACGAGAATTGGTATTTTACATGAACAACCATCAACTCAATTCCTATAGAAATAAAATAAAGGTTTACATTTAGATGTACGAAAAAGTCTAGGTTAAAATATTTAATTGATTGAGCCACTGTTACAGAACTGTTTCTCTTATTTGAAGTTAGAATTGAAAGCCATGATTATTGCAAAGATGTACAGTGTTCTTCATGGTATCTGGTTCGTATACAGTTGGTCAAGGCTGGGTGAACCTCAAGGATGTTGTAGTAGTCCTGAGAATCCTTCAACGCTTCAATCCCAGGAAATTTCTTAGTGCTTCATCTCAACTCAACCATCCAATAACGAGATACTATACAAGTCTATGGCTACTTTTCAATTAAACGAAAGAAACTATGTCTGAACTGTTTTTATGTTAGGCTCTGCTTTGTTAATGTTACTTTATTTTCCGGTAATATTCGAGGCTGTTGTGGCTGGCAGAAAAAAATTGCAAATTTTTACATTTTTTTTCCACACCTCATCAACACATTAGTATTAACGTATGCTAGTGCTGCCTATATTTATATTTTTTTCATAATATGTACAAATCTATAGGATTTGTATTTATAGGGACAACAATACTGTAGCATATAGCGTATAGAATGCACAGGGCTGTACAAACGGCCTGCGGCTTATCCTAATTTACTATCTACTTTCTCTGACTGAAATATGTTGGTAACTTGTAGAATAATCCGTTTTAACCCTGCTAGAGTAGATTAGGAAGTTAAACCAAATTTTAAAAAATGAATGTATTAATTAAGAAAACGGAATCGTTATGCCCTTTTATTCAACCTAACAGATTCCCTCAATGATCAAGTGGGCCTAGTTTCAAACATATCTGGAATAAAGTTATTAGTGATATTTTTTAGACAACTAACATTATTGGTTAATTTGAAATCATTTCAATTTTAACATAATTATTATTTACATTTTCTAGGTCTTAACGATGTATGTAAAGAGGGGCCCAGTGTTTGGAGATGTAAGAGCCTGGGTGACTGCCCTTCAATAAAAGAGCTCAGAGAAAAGGGTCAGAGGCCTGATGTCTGCAGTTTTCAAGGCCCTGAACCAATTGTTTGTTGCCCTCCATCGACACAACCTGTCATAGAGACTACTACCACTCCACCACCAATTACTAGCTCAACCACTTCCAAACGGCCATACTGGTGGACGACTAACAGAATTAATGAGGAAGAAGGACCAGTTTGGGGAAGTTGGACAACAAAACCAAGTGGAAATACCAAACCCCCGACAAAAAAACCAACACACCTGACAAAGTCTAAAGCAGAACAAAGTAAGTACCCTTACTTTATATGCTTTTATTCAATCTATATTTTTCTCCTCTTTTCTTTTATTGACAATACATTACTATCTGCCTCACTCTACGATAATAAATAATGAATCTATTCTTACTGTATAAAGAACAAAAGCAAATAAATAATCTCTAAATATACAAAATATTAAAATAATAAATGAATAAATAATAGATAAAAATAAAGACTAAGAATTAAAATATAGTCACTCAACCTGGGGAATCAAGCCTGCCACTCTTTTTCCAGAGGGCAAAGCCATTCCAAAAGATCCTAGTGCTGTTCTATCAGGTCTATGGTGTTAGAATTCAGTTTAAATTAAATTAAATTTTAAAAAAATTTATTTTAAAAATATTAAAAAAATACAAATTTGATTGTCAGAAATAATCTGAAACCAACATATCCTTTTTAGAATCTTTTTTTTTTATTGTAATTATATTATATATATATTATATATATATATATATATATATATATATATATATATATATATATATATATATATATTTTATTTTAATTTATTTATTTCTTATATAATTTGTTTTTAAAATTCACAAAATTACATGCTCTACCAAGAAAATAAACCAGACTCAACTTAAAATATAATACTAATAATCAACTTAAATATATGTGATGTAATCATAATTTATAATGAAAGATAAAAAAATTATTTTCAACGAATAAACAGAAAAATGTAACATCCTAGTAATAAAATAAACAAAAATTGTGACTATACGTTCTTAAATATGTATGTATGTATAAATATATACATACATACATACATACATACATACATACATACATGTACGCACGCACACACACATGCACACTAACACACACACACACACACACACACACACACACACATATATTCACTCATACATACTCTTACATATCTATATACACACATATTTACATTACATATAAATTATTGTGATTATTACAAAATGCAGCATTTATTGAAGTTTTGATTGATTTTTAAAAATTAGATGGTGTATTGAACATATTTTTTCATGCTAAATTCAAATTTGGAGATTTTTTTTTTCTATCATGTCCAGATTTCCTACAAAATTCATTTAAACAAATGAACCGTTTGTAGAAAATCAAGACTAAAACTTGTTTGTCAAACAAAACTTTAATTGTAATAGTTGTTATTTAGTTGGTTGTTATTGATAGTTGAGTAATGTTTTAAGAGTTTTGGTTCAATTAAAAATCAAATTTGTTACAATGGAAGTTTATCTTTCTCGGCGTTCTTTCACATTTAAAGTAACTGTTCAGGTTCCAACAGTAGTCAACAATATCCTGTTTAGTGTTGATACGTTACCAATACAACCTTTGAAGCCAATAGTTTTTTAATTGTAACCTGGACTCGAGAATTTTAAGAAACTGCTGAATTTTTTTTTTTTTTTTTTTTTTATGTGATTCAAGTCATTCAGTTATCCATTTGTGAAAAGTCTTGGGAACCTATCATTTTCTGTTTCAAATCTTTGATCATCATGCTGATTGGACTGAGGTCCACAGCTTTGAGAAATAAATTCAGATGACGCATCTTGGGAATAGGTATTGTGTCATCATGCGGATTGGTATTTTATGGATTCTTGTTCTTATCTTAGCTGAATAAAATGATTCTGTCATGCATAAATAATAATCATCAAAATGATTGAATGGTTAATCCCATACCTCAGATATGCCATGAGAAAATGATATTTTTATACCTGATTTCCAAAGCTGTAATGCCTACATATACATTATTCATGAGGTTCCTCTCCAAAATAAGCAAAGTACAGATTTTCCACTAACTTTATAATATTATGTTTCTGTTTTGCTGCCATTTAAGTGTTACATAAGTAACAGAACAAGGTACTGTTGACACATACATTTTACGATGATCTCACCTCAAATTTGACAAAATTATGAGTGTAGTCAGAAAAATATCAAAGGAGAACCTTATACATTATCAAATACTAACGCTACTAAAAACGAAATAATTACTAAAAATCAAAGAATTTCATGCAGTATAGAGTTATTTATGCAGATACTATTATGAATTTTAAAAAAAAATTGTGGCCCCTTAAAGGTTTTTATTTTAAGTTCTATCTATACCTTTTGTAATATTGATATTATAATTTTTCAGAGTGTATAGAATATTCCCAGTTTGTTTATCGGGTTGAGGAGTCACCTGTATTATTACTTCAAAAACCAGACAAAATTAAAATTAAAGAGTGCAATGTCCAAACTCTAATAGTTGGAGGCGTAAAAGCCATGGCGAAAGAGTTTCCTCATATGGTAAATCAATTTAATCCTATTTTCTACATTTTCTCATATAAAATATCATCTGTAACCTCTATTATAGAATATCAGCTATTTATACCTTTCATATTCCAATCTCATGCGGATTGGATCAAGGCTGAATACTTAATTTCAATCACTTTTTTACTGTTTATTTTCATATTAAACATTTAAAAATTATCTAAACTTAGTTTATTGACATTTTTGAAACTGCTGTTCAATGTGTTCAACTAAGTATGACACCAGTGATTTCAGTGAAACTTCATTTATAATTTATTATAAAAGTTTCATATTTTCATTCATCTTGACTCTAAGAGCTCTAATTTTATGTTATCATTGTTCTATTTCTCTAGTTATCAAGCTCCTTTCAAATATTCTAAAAATGTTCTTCAAACTTTAAAGGATATGTAATGGTTGTTTTTTAGTTTTCTAGTTTGATCATGAATTATGCTAACTTCATTCATACTTTTAATTTATAAATATAACTGAAGATCCTGTAGAAAAATGTTTTTAAAGGACCATCTATTTTTATTTAATGTTTTCAGCCATTTTCTTTTGCTTATCACAATAGAATATTCATTCCTACACTTAACATAAAATATTTAAAATATCCAAGTTCACATCTAAGCATTGTTTATACTATTATTATTTATTATTTATGTTTTTTCTACCATTAGGCTCTTATTGGCTATGGAAATAAACCAAACATTGAATGGTTATGCGGAGGAAGTTTAATCAGCCTTAACTTTGTTCTTAGTGCTGCCCATTGCACTAAACCAGACAACAGGTAGTGTCATATATTTTTAAATTATATTATCTTTATAAGGATATATTTTCTCCAGTACTTATTTTTACAGTTTATGGCATACTTATATTCATAAATGTAAACATTTAATTTTGGATAAAGCACAGTTGATTTTTTTTCTATTGTAAAATTTAACATTATACTATTATTGGTATCATTGTATAGAAGCTAATTTCTTTTATTAATTGCTTTTATTTATTTTTTTGTTTGAAAGCTAGTTTACTAAAATCAAACATATCAATAAATTAGAAAATTAAATACTATCTCAAAGATTTGCTGGATATATTATGAGTTTAATCTTAAGTTATAAAATTAATAGTCATTTTACTTTTATAAATTATTTTCACTGATGATCCTTTAAATATTTCCAGTTTCTATTAAACAATAATTTTCTATAATAAGTTCAAATAATTTGATTGATTCATTAGGTTAATAAATGTTCAATATATATATTTACATTAAAAATTGGACAAACTGTCATTTTTAAAATCTTTTTCTAGGGTTGCTTCTTGGGTCCGACTTGGAGACCTTGATACATCAATTGACTATGATGATGCTCAACCGATAGAACTAAGGATAAAAAGACGTATAAATCACCCACAATATAACAGACAACGTTTGTACCATGATATAGCTCTGTATGAACTAGAGAGAGAAGTGAAAGTTAATTCTTATGTTCGCCCTCTCTGCCTTCACACCAGCAAGGATGTGGACACAGACACTGCTTTAGCTTCTGGTTGGGGCCATACATCTTGGGGTAAAATAAAATAAATTAAATAAATGAAAAATAATTTTTATGTCAGCCTTACATATGCATAATGATGGCATAATATAAACAATAAGATGAAATTATAGTAATTAATAAATATAGAAATACAAAGAGTAAGAAGGAGTGATTATGGTTCAGATAATGAGAAAACTGAAGTTAGGATAACTATACAAAATAAGTTTAGTTAATGGAAAACAGCTAATACATAGAAAAAATAGAATAGGATAGTAGGGATTAAAAAATAAAAAGAACAGAAAATAAATATAATAACCGACAAATAAGTTAATTCTTTTTGATCAGGATTAACACTATATGAATGAATGAATATATGATGAAGGTATATTGTTTATCAATTTTATAATTAACAGCATGTAGTTTCGAGATGGATAAAAATAGATTCAGAAAGGTTTTTTTTAAGTTAGAGACAGCTGCTAGAAACGAGATTTTTTAAAATCAAATTCTTGATTCAGAGATAAAGCATGTTTTAAAAGTTATGAGGAAGAAGGGATGAGGAAAGGGATAGAGAGTTGATGTAAAATGATGCAGATTTTAAGATGATTTTCAATTTCATCAAAATATGAGAAATCACAGTAGGGATTGGATCAAGGAATGAGGTATACTATCTTGGTGTGGAGTAATTGTAGCATTTATGTTTGGAGAAGATACTTAGAAGTTTATTATGGTGCTAAGTGTAGGTATAAGTGGGAAGGTGGTGAATAGAAATTTTTGAATTTTGCCTGGAAAGATAGGGATGTTGGGCTATCTGTACAGATATAGAGGGAGTGGTAAGGGGGAGTTAGGTGATTCTTTTTATTTATCTATACAATTCCATTTTATTGTTTATTTTATAATCAGAAAAATTATTTCTTATTATTATTTTGTAATTAACACAATATTAAAACTTTGACATTCTATTTCTTTAAAGACTACAACTTTTTTGTGTTATTTACAGCTTTATTTATTTTGTTATGATCTAACTATTTATTTGTTTCTTATTACCGATGCTATCCACTTTTTTTTTCTTTTCTTTTTTTTGTAAACCTTCTAATTTACTAATTTTTTCTACTTCATATGTATCATATTACTCCAAATATATCATAGCAATGATCTTTATTTTCAAACTTGCAGAATTTAGGGGGAGTTAGGTGATTCTTTTTATTTATCTATACAATTCCATTTTATTGTTTATTTTATAATCAGAAAAATTATTTCTTATTATTATTTTGTAATTAACACAATATTAAAACTTTGACATTCTATTTCTTTAAAGACTACAACTTTTTTGTGTTATTTACAGCTTTATTTATTTTGTTATGATCTAACTATTTATTTGTTTCTTATTACCGATGCTATCCACTTTTTTTTTTTCTTTTCTTTTTTTTGTAAACCTTCTAATTTACTAATTTTTTCTACTTCATATGTATCATATTACTCCAAATATATCATAGCAATGATCTTTATTTTCAAACTTGCAGAATTTTTTTTTATATAATAAAGAAAAAAATATTATGATCTGAACAGTTAGCCGCTAAGTAAATTTCAGATTATTGGTTAGAAGATATGAAAAAAAAAAAAAAAAAAAAAAAAAAATGAAAAAAAAATTGTTGATATTGTTATGGAAATAATTAACATTAATCTGTTTAAGGTGCATAACCTTAAAACTATTTTAATCATAAGAGCTATTTTAAAATGTTTTAAATCTTTATCAATCAAACCCATAACTTGTATCAAACTTGCATTTGTTTAAATATTGACATTTTGAAATTACAGTAGAAAGGAATGTTGATTTTTGTATTGTTAAACCCTTTAGTATTGTTGTAGTAAGTTTAGTTTGGCTTCCAGGTGGCCGAGGAAGTTCAATGCTACAGAAAGTAAATTTGACGGTTGTAAGCAATGAAAAATGTAATGATAATTATGGAAGAGGAGAGTATAAACAGCAGCTCCCTAATGGTATTGTTGATGATTTGATGTTGTGCGCCGGAGGACAACCAGGAAAAGATACATGCCAGGTATTGAACTATTGAACTATATGTATCTACAATAATACAACAAGAATATTACCTAATAAAAGTAACTTAAAAAGTTTGATCATTTGCATTTTTCAGAATATCTGATTTTCCTGTTTTAGGGCGATTCTGGTGGACCATTGCAAATAACACTCAAGAATGACTCTTGCATGTATTCACAGATCGGGGTGGTTTCATTTGGAAAAGGCTGTGCACTAACATTCCCAGGTGTATATACACGAGTATCAAATTATGTAGAATGGATCGAGAATATTGTTTGGCCGTAGTAATTTTACAATGGTTACTTATTTTTCAAATTGCCCAAACAGTTGATTACGTGGCTTTATAAGTATAAATATTTTTGTAAAGTCATAAATATTGTTTGAATTATATAAGTTAGATCTTACTAAATGTGAATGCAAAGATCAATTGATATTTTTTCTGAAAGTGAAATAAATGAGTATTTTTTCTTATTATATAACTTGTATATAGTTAGTTTAAAAAACAAAACAAAAAAAACGAAAGTTGAATTATAAATTGTTTTTGTACACTTTCATATTTTGGATAAAATTTAAAATGTACTAATATCATCAAGGATTGTCAATATAGCTGCAATAAGTATTATAGACAAAAACTGGATGATCTCATTAGATGTACCTCATTAGACAAGCTCTCGCTATTAAGTATGCATTTTTTCTATTTATTTATTATGAAATTATTGGAGTTGTAAGCAAAAGTATGAATTTAGTCATTTATAGAAATGACGAAGGAAAATCCATTATGGTAATTGACCATCAATAGTTCAGTGATATACAAAAAATTGTTTCTAATCTGTGAATATTAGTTGTCAGCTGAAATTTTAGCTTATGTATAAACTGGCAAATGACAAGTGTTAATAAAGAAATGTATTAATTCCAAAGTAGTATTGAAAATGGCATCACTAAGACCTTAATTAACTTACAAGATGATAAGCAGGTGCAGATTAATACTCATTTAATTTTGTTTTTTGAAACAGAATAAATTTTATGCATAAAAATAATCCTAAAATGTGCCATAAAATAAAATTTACAGAAACATGTGCTAAAATATTTAATCAAATTACGTAAATATTTTGATTTAATGTTACAAATGGTTAACATTTACACATGTAGTCATATTGTATGTGGATAAATAAATAAATTTATCCACAGATGTGTAAAATAAAAATGGGGAGGTATGAAGTTGATCTATTTGTGCAATTGTTCAAAACTGTATCTCTGATTATACCTCTATAAAGATCTGCCAATAAAAGTGATAATAAACAATTCAAGAGTATCCAAGAAAATTTGTACATAAAAGAAAAGATTTACAAGCCCAAAAGGATCTGACGATTTTTTGCAGCTGAAGGACATCCTTGGCCACTCTCTTTCCCAATAAATTTGTTTTCTTTCTTAAGGACACTATTTTCAAATGTTCCAGTATTTAACAATTTTTAAGATGGAAGTAGGACATCCTTGGCCACTCTCCTTTCTGAAAAATTAGTTTTTGTCCTTAAGGATACTATTTTGAAATCTGCCAGGATCTAGTGATTTTAAAATGGTGGAAGGATATTCCACCATTGTTTTCTTTTTTGGAAATTATTACATATTTTGAAAAGGATGAACATTTGTGTTTAAAATTTTTACTGAAGGAAAGGAAGTGAAATATAATAATGTTATTATATTAATAACATCTTGCTAACAGAAAACTAGATGGTATTGATTCAATGGAAATTTAGAAAGATTAAATTTAGATTTTCACTCCATATTTTTTTCTATCTGCCATCTCTCTTATCTTTGTATAATGGTTTTAAAATAATTTCCACAACTTCTTACCAAGTGCCAATTTTGAATTATTTATCTCATCTTAATCTTATCAATTTTTTGTTGTAAGATTTTATTTTGTTGAATATTATTTAATTAATTTTTTTCTCAACAATGTAATAATTTATTTATATAATTAGTTTAAGTTAGTGATGAGCAGCTATGTATTTAATATGCCCTAATGCTTTATTAACTAATAACTTATAATTCATTATTCCATTTTAAATGTATCATTGCCAGGATCAAATTTCTTTTTTATTACTGCCATCACTTTATTGTATATTATGTACATATGTTTTATTAATAAATAAGTATATATACTAGTCGATTTATCGATATTATTAATTATTGCTCATATTGTGTTAGGTTTTATCATTTTTTTTATTTGTATTGTTATATTAATAAATGTATTTTAGAATTAATCAACTGTTTTTATGTTATTTTGTTTTAGGTATAATGCCCAATAAAAAGATATTTTTAATTTTTGTTTTATATCTAATATAAACGATTGAACGATTGATTAAACAATCTAACTTTCTCTTTATTTAATGTAATACAATTTTTTTTTATGTTTTGCAAGATTGAAATTTTGTAAAATGACCTTACATACTCACTTACTCGCTGGCTCTACAGGTTTGTGTGACCTTGGCCTTCTGAATTATCTTCTTCCACTTCTTCCGTTCATCTGAAGCAAGTCTCCAGTTCCAAACTCCCAACCTCGCTGCATCTCTCGCCACTTCATTCTTCGAACAGCTTCTCAATCTACCTCTTCTTCTCTTCCTCTCCAATATTACCATATCTAGCATTTTCCTCCAACTTCATCATCCTTCATTCTCTCAACATGGCTGGCCCATCGCAGTCTATTCAGTTTTATCTATTTACTTGACTATAACCTTATTTTTTAGTATATCTACGATTTCAGCATTACTTTTTACTCTTCAGCTTCCATCAACCCTTATAGCACCATATATTCTTATTATTATTTTTCTTGCAAAAACCTTTAATCACTGGCAATCTGCCACAGGTAGACACCAGGTTTCTGGTCCATAGGTGACCACAGTTCTGATAAGTGAGTGATAAGAGATTAATTTTTGTTCTCCTGAGAATTTTGGATTTGAACAGTATGCTGTTCACATAGTATGCCCTGTTTCCAGCTATTATTTTATTTTGTATTTCTAGGCTAATTTTATTTTCACTATTTAGAGAGAAACCCAAATACACGAAATTCCTTACACTTTCAATAAGTGGCTTATTTGTTTTTGTTTTATTTGCATCCAACAACAGCAACATATATTTAGTTTTATCCTGGTTCAGGATAAGACCTACCCCCTTTCCATTTTTTATAATTAATTCAAGTGCTTTTTTCAGAGCTGCTTCACTTCTGGCCATTATTACCAAATCATCTGCGTAACCAGCCAGGTTGAAAAGTCTGGCAGAAAATGCATCTCCCTAACTTATTCCCCTTACCATATCAAATGGTTCACCAATAAAAATAAAAATATAAAAAGAATGAAGTGGAATACAGAGTACCTGTAAGATGAAGAGCAGTGCGAAACCTATCAGGAAGCTATGGACAATAGGATGAGGGACAATGAAATATTTAATCAGGAGATGAATGTGACGAGATGTGGAAGGTGGTGAAGGGAGTGCTGACTGGGGCTGCCAGAGAGAAGTTGAGTGAGGTGAGGAATGAGAGAAATGCAGAATGGTATAGCAATGGATGTAAAAGAGTGATAGAAGAGCGAAATCAAGCACGGCAAAAACTGCTGCAGCGACATACCAGACAGAATTATGACAACTATTGCACATTGAGGAGAAAAGCCAAAACTACATATAGACAAGAAAAAAAGAAAATGGTGAGAAGTAAAGTGGAGAATATTGAGGAGCTAAACCTGAAACATAAAAGCAGAACGTTTTATGAGGAGGTAAAGTGGTTCAAGAAGGGTTATCAACTGAAGTTCAATGGCTGCAGAGATAAGGAGGGGAAACTGGTGGAGGGAGAGCAGAATGAGATAAAGAGATGGACGGAACATTTTTCAGAATTGCTGAATATAAAATAACCTTAATCACCTAACGTTCATATTGTAGAGAGTTCAGGCTTCAAAAAGAAAAGAAACACCAATCCCAGAGACCTCTGACAACATTCTATCCAAGAAAATATAGTATTTTTTTTATTATAAATTTTATACAATTGTTTTAACATGATTAAGGTCAACCGGGGAATGTAAAATTTCACTAGTTTGGCTTTGAGTGGTCACCAACTGGGCAGTTCTAAATAAATTCTTTTCAAATTTGTACCACAAATACATCTATTAATGATAGATTGACCCAAATGATTGTCAAATTCCCAGATCGCTGGCTCATACTTTTCCGCTGCAAAAATAAAAATACATAAATCCGGTCGAGATTTCCACTTGCCCCACAATTGGGGGGGAAGTGTAAAACACTGGTTAAAATTACCTTTAAACCCACACAAAAAGGGCGGGGTAGGTAGAAATGAAACAAACGCAAGTAAAATCATTTGTGAATTTTTAAATTTATTTTTACAATTTTAGAAAAATGAAATATCAAAGTTTTCTTAACCTGAATCACAACATTTTTACTTAGGAACATTAAACAAAGAGTAAAAAACAATAGTAGATAAGTATTAAATAATAAAAAATAAATAAAAGCAAAATAATAAGTATGACCAGACAAACAATTAAGGCACTTCACTTGGACTAGAGTCAGTTTGTCTACCCAACATTAGAATAATCAAAATTTATACTTTCAAAGTAAAATTTTCCGCGCTTGTCGAATCTAGGAACTGGCAGAAAATTCACAATCTCGTCGCTTCGAATTAAACTTTTATCTTTGTTGTCAGGCCATCGAAACTTGTGTTGTTTAATTGATGGTATTTTTCTGGAAAATTTAGCCTCCAAACACGTCTCCACTTCCGTTAGTTGGCCGATGAACAGCTTTGAAGATCTGTTACATGCAAACTTTACCAAAACCCAATCTCCCACTTCTGCATCAGATGTAGTTTTAGATATGATGTTTGTAAATTCTATTTCTTCCTCATGATCTATAAATTCTTCTTCCAAGTTGAAGGATTCTTCTGATTCAGAACACAATTAGTCTTCATGATCTTCATTGGAACTAGAATCATCCATTGTTGTTTATGTTTTCTTTTTCTTCTTTTCTTTTGATAGATTTTTCATTTTCGCCAAGGCTTCATCTGATGTGATTACCTCTGCACCTTGACAAATCCTTTTCCGCTTTGTTGCCAAAATTGGGGACTGTTTTACCTGCTGTAGCAGCAATTCTTCAAATGAAACCTTTCGTGTTTCTGATGAGGTTGAAGGAACTTGACTTAGTTGAGTGTCAGTAGAAGGATTCAACCCTGGGGAAGATGAAGCTGAGTAGTCCTGCTTTGTTGCCATTACCAAAGAATCGCTTGGAAGAGCTGCCTCCCGATTTTTGACTGCAGAATCTTGATGAGATGTTGCTAACTCAGAAGGTGCACTAGATCCCTGGAATTCACACCACCTACGATACTGAGCTGGGTCAAATGTCGCTGTGGGAATAACACCATTGTTAAGTGGAAAAATTCCTCCTTTTCGAAAACCACTTTTGATCACATCAGGATCAAGCTCAGTCCTAACTTTGGACAGAATAGAGACAAAAATTGACTTGCGAAGTTTGCAACTATAGTGTTGCCTTTGCCATTTGATGATCAGTTCGTCCCATTCGTCTTTCATTGGTTTAAAAACACTTAAGTCCATAGGTTGTAACAGATGAGTAGAGTGTGGGGGTAGCTTTAAAATTGTTACATTTTCCTTCCTGGCTTTCTCAACGAGTGAAATGCTAACGTGAGAACTGTATCCATCGAGGATCAACACTACCGGCCTTTGAGAGGGAATGTTCTTGAGAAAGCTGTTAGCAAAATAGTTTTCAAATGTAGTGGTGTCCATCCACCCATTTTTAGTTGCCGCATACGTTATTTGTGGAAACTCTCCATTTTTTGGGATCCATGAATCCCAAACATACCTCCCCTTAAACACAACGAACGGTGGCAACTTAACTCCAGCGGCTTTTGCTCCTATCAACACAGTTATGTTCTCCCTTTCTGAGCCACTGGTAGTTCTATGGGCTGCAGCACCCTTTTCCCCAACTACCTTGTTTTTTTTTGGTTCTGTGCAAAAAGCAAGTTTCATCAAAGTTATAAATCTGGGTTGGTGGTACAACCCTTATCACTTCCCCTAAAATTTGAAAGTAATTTGATGTAACAAAAGGGCCAATGCCTCGTTTCCGTGCAACTTCTACATGTTGAGGTTTATTTAAACTCAGATTGAATGTAGTTTTGAATCTATTAAAATAGTCATCACCAGGAACACCATCTTTAAACGGGGTTGAAATATGATTCTCTCGAACGTAACGGCCTATCAGCTGCATTACCTCCTTCTTTGACAAACCAAATCCGGATTTTTCCATTGTTTTTATACACTCAGCAATTGTCTGTTCTTCTTCAAATCTAAGAGCTGGTGGTCTGCCTGAAGTTTGACTCTTTACTCCCCGTTGTCTTTTCACACGCTTGAATAAGGTTGGATAAGGTATATTGAACATTGCACTAGCCCCATACTTCGTTATCTGACCATTATGTACCATATCAACAGCCTGTTGGACCTGCTCTTTTGTGTAGGGAGGAGGAGGCTTTTTCTTTTGATAGTTGCGAACCATCTCTGAAAGATTAAAAAAAATTAATAAAAGGGGGAAGTGGATCATATTTATATTCCACTTGCCTCATACATACACTTCCCCAGGTTTAATATAAAATGGGGGAAGTGTACCTTGGAAATTTTTCACAATCCATTTGAAAATATTACAACAATTTTTCATTACATCAAGTAGATAAAGGAGAAAAACGTACCAAAAAATAAAGACGAAAACTCTGTTTGGTGTAGTTAGTCGCCAGAGATCATCAAGTTAGTATGCAAGATGAAAACAAACTGATGCAATCCTCATCCCGCACTACTACGAGTACCTTTGTGCATCTTCCCGCCATTTTCATCCAATGACGTTTACAGGAGAGTGGTTTAGGAGGGAACTACCTAGAAATACTGGGCCTAAAACTTTCCTGTGATGATGTATTTTGTATTATTCCACTTCCCCCTGATTTCCACTTACCCCGGGAGACCTTACTGATTTTTGTTTTAATCGTGTATATATTTTTAATTTATTTCCTCCCCCATTTTTCATCATTAAAATTGTGAAGATAAGAGCAATCTCCTCTGGGGAATAGCCCTCTGTCATTTGTTTTAGAAACATTTTATGTACAATTTTGAATACTACATTTTGTGCTCATTGCCACTAGTGTAGATTGAATGATAAAGAGAAAAAAACTAACGCAATAAATTTTATATATACACAATAGGGCAGTGTTTTGTTAATTTCTTTGAATCCCACTTCCACTTTCATAAAAAAATTGACAATCCTCTATTTTTTTTTACCACGAACAGAATTTCTCATTGAAAAATTTTGAAATTTATCGAAAAGATAGTCCGAACAGTGAGCATGGATCTGGAGGGGTGCTCATAGCCGTTGATAAAAAAAAAAAAATTTGCCCCCATACTCGGGGCAGGGTCATTGAAGATTTTATAAATCACTTTTCTAATAATGTAATTTTTAATATTATTTTTAGCTTCCAATGTGGATTCCCGTACGGAGAGCGGCAACACGTAATTTCCTTTGATTAGGCGTTTGATTTTTCTAAAAGCACTTTTCACAGGAAGGATAATCGTGTAGCGCACCTTCGAGGTTTAGGTAGTATGATGTTTAATTTACAATGCAATTTTATATGGGCCCCCGGACACAATAGGGCACCTGGTGTCCTTCAGACCTTTTTGATAGAAGAGAAATGGCAGTCAATGTTCAGAGCCCGCCGAGCAAATTGAAAATTAAAAAAAGTATTTCTCCAGCCGAAGCAACCGCCACGAGGAGGACGCGCCTGCGGATCCCACTTCCACTTTCATCTTTGAAGACTGCCCTGTTTACAAAAAAATTGACAATCCCTAACATTAAAATTTTTCTTTAATGTAATTTTATAATATTTTACAATGCAATTTTACCTATTTTTTTTTATTTTTTGTAATTTTATAATATTTTACAATGCAATTTTACCTAATTTTGTAATTTTGTTTATAAGGTACAAAACAATAAACTGTAATATGTATAAATGTGCACTCAAAAAAATATTACATCATGTCATATAATATTATTACATTGGACATCAAAGGATGTTGGAGCTAAGTCTTTTTAGGGAGAAAAACATCGTTCCTCGCAATAAAGTAAATCCAGATTTAGTTTCTAAAGTGAAAAATAAATATACTAAAAAAACAACAAATAAGAATAAAATAAATCTTAGATAAAATCTTAGGAACTTTGGGTATTCTAGAAATCTGTGATCTCTACAGTTTTCCGGGTTCAGATAAGATAATGCAGGTTACATTGATGGAAATACCCAGGACATATTACGCATTTCGTTTTAGTTTCTAATTTCTTGGCTCTAAATTCGAATGAACTTGGGTCTTGGTCACTTCACTTATTCAATCAGTCTACTTCAGCTTCTTCTCAAATTCTGAACTGCGAGTAGGGAGGGTCCTCTAATCTTCTACTTCGTCCACCCATCAAAGAGTTAACTGGTTTCTCGATGGGTGCCATTTATATAAGTATTTATTGGGAATTGTTTTATATCAACATGGCTTTTAGCGGTGGTCTATATTTTTTTTATTTTTTTTCTCTGTTGGTGTTTCTCGAACTGAATATTTGCCAACAGTTTCCTGCTTAGAAATTTAATAGAGAAACTGTTTGTTATATAATATTGGTTTGTTATTTAGGAGCTATATTAATTTAAATACAAAAAGTCATGTTTATAACCAATAATTTATCTCAACTTTGTTTATTTCGAATAATTATTAATTGTTAATTTAATTTAATTATAAATTTAAGTAATATCCATGATCTATTTTGTTTTCCTAGTCAGGGAGAAATCGATTTTTTATTTTTTTATTTCATAGAACCATTTCATGACGATATGTCTTGCTCAGCGTAGTATACTAAAGGTCAAAATCAGGCTCCTTGAGCAAAGAGTTAACTTTTCTATTTGTGTGCCTTGTCCATGTTAAATTACTTTGTACTGTGTCGTAAATATGTCTAAAAATCTCTAAAATGTTCGGAGGTTCCGTAAATAGGCCTTTTTTCTGATCCTTAAATAAGCATTGATGAGATCGGTGTCTTACTTTTAAAACCTTGTTTTTATAGTTTTTGATATTGAGCTAATTAGCAGTTACAGAAGTAATCAAGAATAGCATATGTGGGCAGATATTCGCTTTCTTATCTCGCCCGAAACGTAAGTCCATGTTGTGGTAATACTTCCTCAATTAACCATTATCTTTGATGATTCTATTTATTATTTATTACACTGTTTGAGCAATGTTTAAGTAACCTGGGAATTAATATTTCTTCCCAAAAATATATATATAAATATTTTTTTTTTTTGCATTTGAAATTTTTCAGTTAAATTGTTTTTACATAAAAACATTCTCCCCAAATTTCATTGAGTTGAATTAAAATTAAAATTTGAAAAAGATTATGCTTTTGGACGGTTTTTGCAATGAAACCTGAAAGTTTTCCAAGAAAAGTTATATTTATTTTTCATTAATGCTATATTTCAAATAGATTTGAAATCGTACGGTAACTTGATAGCTCTTCAGATAAAAAATATTCAATTGTTTTTCTTGTTAATTTTTATTTTTTTGAGAGGTGCTAATTATGAATCTGATATTAACAACTGTATACATTATATTCAACAAGCAAATATGAGGAAAATGATTATTTCAATGAAATGTCAATAATATGTAAATAACTACTCACTAGCACTTCAATAAAAGTTCTACATTCAAACAGCCATCTAATTTTCAGGCGCCTCGGAGGGTTATCAGGAATTGAGTGTGAGGAAAGTTGGGAGAATTCGAGTGGGTATGGAGTTTTTTATGATCTGTATGATGTGTATCTGGTTTGCACCAAACCAGCAACATATGTAACATTAAGATCTTTAAGGGTAAGTTTGTTTGTGACACAATAAGAAGCATTGAGGATTTTACGAAGGATTTTGGATTGTAAGGATTAGATACTAGAAGAATTGGAAGGTTTGATGAAGCCCTAAAGCTCAACTTCTTAAGTCCAAATGGGTTTCATTATTGTCATGTAAAAAAGTTTTTTGTTATTTATTGGGAGATTTGAACGCTTGTCTAGTAAATGTTGGAGTAGTCGGAAATAAAGAGCAGTTTCTTGTATTTTAAGTCTGGTATGTGGAAAGTTGATTCAAGTTTGAAAAAAATGTTTATTGAATTTTTGATTATTGGAATATACGATATAGCTTATCGGAAATTTTTTTGTCAGTTTTTTATTTTAAAAATTCATTTTTTTCGTGGACTGAAAAGACTTGTAGCTGCATGTCGATTCGACTGCTCCGACACTCATTTAACAAACGTTCTAATCTCCTGATTCATGACAAAAAAAACACATCAATATGACTATCACATCATCAGGCCTATTTGGACTTTTGGTACAAAGTCATGGAGTTCCATTAAACCATCGAATTCTTCCCGCATCCAATCACTCCAATCCAAAATCCTTCGAAAAAATGTCAATGCTGCTTACTTTGTCACAAATATACCTTTCCTTTTACATAAAATGTACTGAATACTCACCAAAATCCACTTGTTTCTCAACTTGCTTCCCATTTCTTTCCTAGCAATTCTCTGAGAGGTCTGAAAAGAAGATAGCCTCGGGATCTTCTCCTATTGTAGAACTTTCATTAAAGTGCTACCAACGGGTAGTTCCTTTACTTTGTCATGTCATTACTTTCCGTTGTAATTAAAACATATTTTTAAAAAAATGTGTTGCCATTTCGGTCACGTTCAATGTTCACCTGGACTACAGAAAATAAATTTTAAAAGCCACTAAAAAATATGGAAACAACAAAATTTCACATCTTATTTTCTGCAAAACACTAAATGAATAAAAAAACTTAGCCTTGTTAGGTTGATTGATGTTAAAACAATAAATGACTACTCGTATAAGATACACCTAAGTGTATTGAACGTTTCATTGAAAATTATTCTGGGTGTACGCCTTTATGTATGTACGTTGAAGAAATAAACTGAGAGAAATGCATACGGCTAATGCTTTCAATTGTGATAGAAAGATCAGAGAACATCACAGGTCGAATGATCCACAAACCCAATTTTATCCATTTGTTCACCATAGTCTTCTGGCTATGGATGGGCATCGAAATAAAGAAATTTTCTCCCGATAATCCGATATTATTATCTCGATATTTCTTACGATATCAAACCACTGATTCTTACATTTAACAAACCACTGATCCACCCTCTGTTTCCAACCAAAATAGTTTTATATACCTAAGATAGAAAACGCTATGGTGAAAGTAGTGTTGTTAACTTCTGGTAAACTTTCTCATGTTAGGAAATAGAAATAACAAAATATGAATATTTAAAAGACTAAATAGGTTTATGCTGATAGTAATGTTAACTTCAGGTAAACATTCTCACATGAGAGAAGTGGAAATAAGAAAATGTCGAACTTTTGATCAACATTCTCTTATTTTTTTGAAATTAGAAATGTTTTATTGAAATAATATTACTATGTGCCTTACCGGAAATTAGTAATATAGATGACTAAAAATCTATATATCTAGTCGAATTTTGTGGAGCAGTGGTTTGATGTCGTTACCTAAATTAGCTGATAATTTAAACAAGAACATCATTGGAATATTTAAGATGGCATTTCATTGAAAAAAAAAAAATAATAAAACACAATATAAATATAGTATATATTTATATACTATATTATATACTAGAGAAATATATTTTTCTTACGACACCCATCCCTACTACTGGCTAATGTGGTGAGGCGTTGTTACGTTGTAAATAAATTAATTATTTGTATGGGTAACAAAAATTAAACCCTCATAACAAATTATTTTAAATTTTTGCTTATTTGCATGTTTATCTTACTATCAATATTTTGCATATCAACATCTAAAGGAGATTCCTTATGACGTCTGAGTTATAAACCTTGTCAGGAACCAGTAGCATTGAAGCCTCAGTCGAATAAGAGTATTTGTACAGTGCAATGCGTTCCTTCTTTATTGTCTACTTAACCATAATATGTGTTGTCTCTGCCCAGAAATTTCTATATTTGAGTGAGTAAATGAGAAAATATTTTGTACTTTTTTATCTTTTCTACTATCATGTTCAATCTTTATCACAAGGTTTTTCATTTTCATAAAAATAATTATATAATCCATGATAGCTTTATTTTTTTTTTCTAATGTTTCTCAATAGGATTTATAATTTTAAAAAATGATTCAATTCTGTATGATAATATTATTACTAGAAAAATAATAGGTACTATAAAAAGAGAAAAATTCATATGATTTTCGTAATTTATGGGAACATCAATATTGGTACCTCTTTTGCATTTTGCCAACACTTTGGAAATATATGTTAGAAAATGGCATAAGTAATGAGTGTTATATTTGTTTTTAAAAAAGCTAATATTAATTATTTTCTTGTATTAGTATATTTGTATTTTTATTTTTTTTAAATTTATTATCTATGTACTTTGGTTAAATTAATCGCAACTGAACAAATATTTTAAAGTACGAATGTAATTAAAAAATATACTCTCATGAAAGCCTGAAGGTAGAGGAAATCCAGTGATATATCTCCTCAGATAATTATAATTCGGGATCATTCCATTTAAAGTGACCCAAAAAAAAAATAAAAAATAAAGAAAAGTAAATTGGTTGCTTGACCATTTTTAAAAAATTATGAAACCTAACAAGACGTTTTCCCTATATCTTAAAACTTGAAAACCGTTTTTTTTTTTTTTCTTTTTTTTTTAACTCAAACAGTTTATTTATGGTGGCCATCTTTGTTTCGCTCCACACACCTAACTTGGCGATAGCAATGGTTTACACTAACATTCATAATTTTCAAATTATTTGTCATGGAAGGATGAAACAAAAAACATCTTGTTTATGATTTTGCAAGGGAAAATAAAAGATCAGCAGTTTATTTAGCTATCTTTCTTTATTCTCTATGAAAATCACAGGACCAATTAAATGTAAAATCCAACGGAATTTCACTTTAAAAAAAATTATTTTGAACAAAAAAAGATTCAAAAGCAATCTGAAATTTATTTTTTATTTTTTAATATATATTGATAGTATAACCACAAATAATATTAATTACAATATAAAAACCATGAAATTTTTATGATTTTTCAAAGAATATTTGAATATATTCAAAGAATAATATATACTTTTTGAATAATCGTACATTTTGTCTTTTAATACCTCCAATGGGACTGGTGATAAAGATCTGAAATTTACTTAAATTATAGTTTTTATGTAAATGTTTCAAGAGAATAAAAAAAAAAAAATTCAAGTGTATATTCATTAAGAAAAAAGTCATAATAATTGAAGGACAAAGAAATATTAGTTCAGAGCGAATTATTTTTAAAATAAGAGAATGATATGTGTTTTATTTATTTATTTTCTTGAAACAGATACCTAAGACCGCAATTTGTGTAGATTTAAGATGTTTTATCTCCGACTCCATTACATTTAAAACATATCGCTCTGAACTGTTATTTTGTTGTTTTTAGGTATTATAACGTTTTTCTTGGTGATATACACAAGAATTGTTCTTCTCTTGAAACATATAAAAAATAACTACGGTTTTAATTTCATATTTTTATCTATAGTCTCATCAGATCTATTGAAAGACCAAATGTACGATTTTTCTTAAAACTTCATAAAAAAATTGAGGTTTTTTTTTGTATTATAATTAATAATTCGATGTTATACTCGTACTATCAACGTATGTTAACAAATAAAAAATATATACACATTTGAGTCTTTTTCTTTTTAAAAACAAAAAATTACAAAAAGTAAAATTTCGATAGATTTTAAATTCAATTTGTCCTGTGATTTTCATATAGAATAAAGAAAGATGAATTAAACTACTATTTTTTCTTGCAAAATCATTAAAAAGATAGTTTTTGTTTTATCCTTCTTAGACGAAAACTGCCAAAGTTATGAATGTTCTTGTAAACTCTTACTATTGCAAAATTAGGTTTTTGCAGCGAAACAAAAATGGCCGCCATAAATAAACTGCTTGAATGAAACAGTGATTTTTATGATTCTAAACTTTTTTTTTTTAATTAATAGAAACGTTTGAAATGACTTTAGATGAAGACGCGTGAACAAAGCATGGGAATGTTCTTAACCTGTTGAATATAGTTTTTCAAATCTTCATAGGCCATTCCATATATAAAATTTAAATTTAAATCAATATAAGTTTAAAGAAAATCGCGATAGAATGCGCTTAGTGCACCAAAGACCTTTAATGGGTTAAAATCCTTGTTCTGAAGTACAGATTAGCTAATTGCTGCAACAGAGCAAACCAGATGCAAATTATTTATCTCCTCGGTAGATATGCCAATCCCATAACAGGATAGTTTTTATTTTATCTAAACATAGGAAGTAAATACCACCAAATATTGCATATACGTATTTAACACAATAAAATTCATGGTAATATACGAGTATATAAAGTACTACTGATTAGTTGATTATCATCTCGTTTTCGTCTATTATATTAGCACCTTTGGCAATCCATATCCACAGAACTCGATTTAAAACAGTTTTAGTTGAACAGATCCGCTACCTAGGACTCCACTTGGACAAACGTCTTACTCGGAATCCACATACAAGACTGAAACGACAAGAAACTGCCCGTCGTTTTCGACTACTTCAACATTTACTTGACAAACGTTCAAACCTTCCAATCAATTACAAAAGACTCATATACATAACAGTAATTAGACCAATTTGGACATACGGAGTTGAGCTTTGGGGCTCCACTAAACCATCCAATTCATCTCGTATCCAATCCTTACAATCCAAAATCCTTAGAAAAATCCTAAATGCTCCTTACTTCGTCACAAACAAACTTATCCACAAAGATCTTAATATACCTTTCGTTTTTCAAACCAGATATCTATCCTTTCATAGCGAACTCCACAACCATTCAAATCCATTAGTGTCACAACTTGCTTCTCAATCCATTCCAGATAAACCTCAGAGGCGCCTGAAAAGAAGATGGCCTCGAGACCTTCTAATATAGTATCTCATTACATAGAGCCTGTAGAAGTGCTACCATTGGGTAGTTGCTTTAAAAACATGTGACGAGTCATTTTTAACATTACCATCAAATTTACTTGATGTATTGTATGTTCATATTGTAAATACAGTTGTAAATTTCAAATAAATAAAAAAACAAAAACAATTTTAGATGATATTATTTAAAAAAATTGTCGATAACGTTATAGCCTTACGTTAAATTTTTAATAACGTATTCATGGATTTATAGTACTATGGAGAGGCCCTTCCCCTATATTGTTCCGTGAGGGGCGAGACCAAAACATTAACCGGCTACGCCCACAATGCCCAGCTTCAATAAGTGGAAGCAGCTAGTATTATCAGGAAATATTATGGGAAAGTACGGTGGCTTAGGTAAAGAAGAAAATGGAGAATTCGCGTCGATAAGCGTCTGCATACCTGTAGAATAATTCAATAAATGCCTGACTCAGGTATTTAAAAGTGATATATAAGTGATGAATAAAAATATCACCAGCAGCCAAATACCAAATAAATAACATGCTAACAGTAGGTTGGACGGCTTCCCGGATGTTCGAACCATATATAACCATAAGGTGGCATAGTTAAAATATTTCAATGTTCTTGAAAAAACTGGTTTAATAACATATACACGCCCCTTATATGATTATGAAAATCTTTCCATATATAATATAATAATTTAAATTTGTAGTAAAATCAAAATATGTAATGTAAAGAATTAAAATATATTTTAAAAGATTATAAGGTTGACTAAAAACAAGCAGTGATTAAACAAAAGAGATGGAGCTGATGAAGGCAGTGAAGGGAATGAGAAGTTTTTTAGGGGAAGAGACTTGGAGTTTAGAATCCAGTCGAAAAGCATCTCTTGGGCCCAAGGCAATATTAAGAAAGAACCATTTGACCATTAATAATGTTGATTATATTGTGTTGAGGTTGTTTATATTATTTAGTTGCATAATAAAAGCTATTTCCATTTCATTTCATTTCAATGAAGTTGATTACAGCTGTGAATGAAAGGTAGAGCGGCAAATAGCTGACTATCCGAGATAAGAAAAATAGGTTGTACAATACAATTTTTTTTTTTTTTTTTTTTTTTTTCAATTCATTAACTAATACATTTAAAGAAAATAGTAAATTGGGTTGTAAAAACTTTTAATTATTAAATGGGTATGTAATTTTAAAATATAATTTTATGATATCTTTAAATATTTAGGTAGTGTGATGATAAAATTATTTAATTTTCATAATATATTGAATTCCTGCTCATATATATTAGATTTTTTATGTTTACTTTAATTTATATAATAAATAGCATCAAAATATATACATATATATATTTTTATACACTGTAAATACAATTTTTTAAAAATTATTATCTATATATGCAATTGGTTAGAAAAACATTCCTCGGATATTTCGTATACCAACATAACAATAATAACATATTTATTTAGATACTCTATCTATTTACTATTTATCATTTAATTAGTTTAAACTATTACAGAATGTTAGTGGTAAGCCTGATGAACAATTACGTTCAAAGTTGGATTCAGAGCTTCTCCGACCGTGTTGTGCTTCAGTCCGATTTTTCGTTCGGACAAGACGCTGAAATGATCATAGATAAAGAACTGTTGATTGATTTTATGAGAAATGAACCCCGTTGTTGGTAAAAAAATATCGTCCCGGACATTAAAATCAGTTTATGGGAGTTCATTGGTAAGGAGTTGTTAGTAAAAGGTAAATCATATTGTTGCCATCAGACCCAAACCTCTTAAGCCCATTTTTCGTCGTTATTTCATCTCTTAAAATAATCACATTTATAACCATTTATATTTACATTTATCAACCATTTATTGTAGATTTATTGAAACTCTATTATTTATCCTCAAACTGGAAAATTCCACATACTTCTGATATTATATTTGGGAAAAGAGAAAAAAAGTTCTTTTGTTCCCTGAAATTCACCAAACCAGGATTTTTATGGATATACGAGGTTCGAGACTGATGGTGACGATATGGTAATATTTATTTTATATTATAGTATATCTGTGTCACATGTGAATGGTGTTTTAAGTGCAATTTTGTGAATTTATGGGTATTATCAGATACCCTATTTATTTATTTCTATTTGTGTTTAAGGGCTAAGTTAAACTGTTATTAAAGAGCTTAATACTTCATTGTGAATCATTGAGTAAAATATTCTAAACTTTCTACAGCGTTTTTCCTAAAAGATGATTTTTGCACTTAACGCACTGTTCACTGTTGCCACAAATATAATAATATAAATTTGTTTATTTTTTTTAGGATCTCAAGTCCCTTAAGAATTAAAAAGAATAATTTATAGTCAAGGGCCTTCATAGCCTTAAAATGAAAGAATATTTTTTAGAATAAAATAAAAAATAATTATATATATATATATATATATATATATATATATATATATATATATATATATATATATATATATAGTATATATATATATATATATATGTAGGTATTTGGTAGTGATAGGCGGGAAAAGTGGTAAAGTGGTATTGGGAAGTGGAAGGTACTTCTCGGTATATTTAGTCTTTTGTGCATGGCATCTTACCTTAAATTATAAAGAATGCTGAATTACTTGACAATCAAAATATGCTTCTCACAAAGGACGTGGCTTCTTCTTTGTTGAGATGCTTCTAACCAAATAAGCAGCTGCTGTCAGGCAATTTAGGCTGCCTTAGGCCCTAGGCGCACTCTTTGGTGCGGGCCCCTGAAATGAGGTATTCTGAGTGTCCGAGGTTAACATTGGCTGAAGGAAAGGCTATAAGCCGGGGAAAAAATGTGGGAAATAACCGGAGGGGAGGTCAGGAATTTCAAAATTTAAGAATCAAATGACGCATTTTTAGGCTAACCTTGTCAAAAAAAAAAAGAAAAAAAAAGCTTGCTGAATTTTTAACTCCTTTATAATTGTTTTGCTTTTCAGAATATAATGGGTATTGAATGAAGACAAGCTTTACATTTTTCACAATTTCATTCCTACAGATTCAGAACCAAGATTCTTAACTTCAAAGAATTTGGTTTGGTATTAGGGTAACCACACAGTAAATAAATATTTAACGGTTGGAAGTTCAACAAATGCGTATAGAATTAATTTTATAGGAAATTTAATTAGCGTTAATTTTTATTTGTAATATATTTCCTAGAGTCCACCGTTTTCGAGATATAATCGACAAATCCAAAAATGGGACCTTTTCCCCTCCCACTTAGTTCACCCCCCAGCGGCAGGGACTTTTCGTTTGTTCATCTTCTAACTACTCCTAACGAAGCCCTGAGGTAAAAATTAATCTTATATTTCATGCATTCTACATTATGTTTATTCACTGGACTAAAAAACCTACTGTAGAAATATTATTCACTTTTAAAAAACATTTATCTCTCCCCCTAGTTCGTATATATAGGCTGCTGCGGACAAGACATATTCGAAATACATCCAATAAACTTTACCCAATGTAACCAATTAGCATTGGATATGGCAGCCGTCGCCAGAATCCACAGGGTTCGGGATGAGTCTAGATGGTATCCAAAAATTGGATTCAAAAACTTTAAGTGTAGTCGAACGATTTATAAAAGCGGCTATGGAGTTAAATGCCCGATGACGTTTATTTATTTAGCTTATAAAGCTATTACATTATTATACATAACATATGGTATAATAAATATTTTTATAAATATATATATATTTTTACGATAAACTGTCTTCCTTCATATAATTAACAATGTTTGTTTTGAAACTTGTAACACTTTTAAATTTTTTGTTGTTTGTTTATTTGGGCTTAACGTCCTTATGTACTCCAACTAGGCCAGAAAGGACGGGTTATCCTACAGATTACCAAACTATTCTAGCCAGGTTGGGAAGGTCAAGATTTATTTGTGGATTCACCACGAAATAAATTTTAACCCGGGGATTCGAACCCGCTCAGTACCGACCGCTCTGACCCTCACCCCAACTCACTCGGCCATCGAGCCTCCTTAGATTTTTTTAATAAAGTTTGGTAATTTATTATAAAGTCTTATTTGAAGCACCACTAGTTTGTATACGGTTAACCTACAACATATGTATCTTTCTGTCAAGTTCAGGGCCCTTGAGAGAGGGGGACATGGGGAGCAAAATCTCCGGGACCCGGGCTTTTGGGGGGGGGGGCGTCCTAAGATGACCTCTTACAAATGTTACCTTATAGGTTGTAAATCTGTCAAGTTCAGGGCCGTTGAGAGAGGGGGACATGGGGAGCAAAATCTCCGGGGCCCGGACTTGTGGGGGGCCCGTCCTAAGATGACCTCTTACAAATGTTACCTTATAGGTTGTAAATTGTGGTTTATCTACGGGCGATCAACTTCTAGTTTATTACGCCGTTTGCATCTAACTGTTGGAAATTTAATTTTCTTCGTCTTGTATACACCTCGTTATACTATATGTTGTTCGTGTTGTTATCTTATATAAAAACGATTCTATGACGATTTATCGTATTAGGAAATTCATCAAACATTGTAGTTTATTTAAAAAAAAAGATATTGTTTTTGTTGGATGATGTTGTGAGGGAGGGGGGGGGAAGAGTTAGGGGGCCCTGGATGACTCCCGCCGGCCTGGTCTTGTATTATACAGGGTGAGTATCTCTTAGCGTAAAAAAAAAAATTGGGTGAAACTAGATCAAAAGTGTAGCCAAATGCCGCAGACCTCACCTTTCTATTCCAATCCGTTGCAGATATATGGTAAATAAACGATTTTTTGGAGGAAAGCATGTTTTTTACGATAAAAGCTGTAATATCTCCATTTTGTTTAAATATTTTTCAAATATTGATCACATTTTCGGATTTAGCAATAAATTTCCTATAAGATCGGAGTAATTTAACCTTGAATTTTACAAACTTGGGACCTAAAAAATATCTTTATCTTCACCTAATTTAGGGAAGTTACAATTTCTTATAATACTTCAGCGCTCACTGCTTTTTTCATAAAAACAATCCACAAAACTGCAAAGCTCTCAAAAACTTACAAATTTAATAAGCTTTCAAATGATATGTTAAAAGTAATGATTTTGTTTTAATTTCATGGAGAAATTTACTTTTGAAACCGAAAAAACATGGTGTTCTCATTTAGCATACAAATCAGGTACTTTGGTAAATAAGACATTATGATAATCGCTTGATGAAAATCTGTATTTTAAATAAAAGAAACACTTCATTAGAATAAAAAGCAAAGAAAAAATTTGTTAATTTGAAAATAAAAGAATCACTGTCAATAAAGCGCCGCCAGAGTCCGTTATTTTATTAAATTTTCAAAATGTCCTCCATTATTTCGAATGCAGCTTCTTGCTCTCTTTCTCACAGCCCCTACGGTCACTGCTAAAGTCAGACGCTGTTGCAATTTGGCTCCGGCCTCCAGAATTCTCGTCTTTAGGACCTCAATGCTGGTCACTTCTCTGGCATATACCTCGCTTTTTATGTAGCCCCACACATAAAAGTCCATTGGAGCTAAGTCAGGTGACCTAGCTGGCCAATGTATCACACCATTTCTACCTATCCAGGTCGAATATCGTTGGTTCAGCCATTCCCGTACTGCTGCCGAATGATGTGGAGGAGCACCATCGTGTTGGAATATTATGTTTTGCTGAACATCAAGTGGAATGTCGTGAATAAGTTGTGGTAGAATATTTTGTAAAAAATCCAAATAACTTTCTCCATTCAATCTGCTGGGCAAAAAATGTGGCCCAATGAGTCGGTCCCCTATTATCCCAGCCCACACATTCACTGTAAAAACGATGCTGGAAAGATGCTTCTTGAACCATATGTGGGTTTTCAGCTGCCCAGTAGTGCCGGTTGTGGACGTTAAAAATTCCTTCCCTTGTAAAAAGAGACTCATCTGTCCATAAAATTTTCCTCAGAAACTGGTGTTCTTGAATGTCTCTATTTAAAAGCCAGCGGCAAAATTGTATTCTATGTACATGATCATTAGGTTCTAGCCCTTGTACTTGTGTGAAATGATATGGGTGAAAATGTTCTCGGTGCAAAATGTTGATAACTGACCTTTGGGAGATACCAATTTCACGGGCCAAGTCTCTTGATGAAACACTGGGATTTTCATTTACTATATCAATAATTTCCTCTTCGAGTTCAACATCATGAGGAACTTGTCCCAATTCTTGACGTAACTTATGAACGGAACCTGTTTCAGATAAACGTTGATGAGTTCGTGAAAACACTATCGTAGAGGGGAGGCGCCTATCTGGAAACCTAAGTTGGTACTCCCGCCGCGCTGCACTCGCGTTTCCATTACAAAAACCATACAAAAAATGTATGTCAGCGTACTCACCATTTGTGAACGTTGCCATCTTCGCAGGTGTATTGCCAAACAGAAAAAAATAATCCCAATAAATAAAATGGGCCCTCAAGCTAAGGATAAGCAATATTAGCAAGGGTCTTTCTAATGATAGTGACACTTTTATCTCTGTAGCTTCTTAATTTCCAAATCAAACTTTCAATCATTATATCAAAATAAAAATAAAATAATAAACAATAATCCCCTCCCATTTCAAAATAAACAGGAAAATAACTATGAAATAGCGATAATGTGCTTAGTACTGAGAGAGGTCAAAGTCGCTGTTGTTATTATGAATACCTGAACTGGCCTAAAATTTATGTCAATAAATATTATATTTTTTCTTTGCTTTTTATTCTAATGAAGTGTTTCTTTTATTTAAAATACAGATTTTCATCAAGCGATTATCATAATGTCTTATTTACCAAAGTACCTGATTTGTATGCTAAATGAGAACACCATGTTTTTTCGGTTTCAAAAGTAAATTTCTCCATGAAATTAAAACAAAATCATTACGTTTAACATATCATTTGAAAGCTTATTAAATTTGTAAGTTTTTGAGAGCTTTGCAGTTTTGTGGATTGTTTTTATGAAAAGCAGTGAGCGCTGAAGTATTATAAGAAATTGTAACTTCCCTAAATTAGGTGAAGATAAAGATATTTTTTAGGTCCCAAGTTTGTAAAATTCAAGGTTAAATTACTCCGATCTTATAGGAAATTTTGCTAAATCCGAAAATGTGATCAATATTTGAAAAATATTTAAACAAAATGGAGATATTACAGCTTTTATCGTAAAAAACATGCTTTCCTCCAAAAAATCGTTTATTTACCATATATCTGCAACGGATTGGAATAGAAAGGTGAGGTCTGCGGCATTTGGCTACACTTTTGATCTAGTTTCACCCAATTTTTTTTTTTTACGCTAAGAGATACTCACCCTGTATAAATGAATTTCTTTGGTACAGACTATATGGTCAGATTAGTAACTAGGTAATATCTTGTAGACAACCTAGAAAATTAAAATCATAAAATTAATTTTATGTAATTTTTAACACAAAGCAAACATAGCTGATCTAACTTTTATTTTGAGTGAGTAAATCTATCATATCTTAACATTACATTCATTGCTTGGCATTATTTTGTAGAACTCGAAGTTTATTTAAATACATGTTATTTGCAAAATATAAGCGTACTGCAGTAATTTAAATGAGACAGCACAAAATTGTTGTATAACACATTTGTGTCCTTTGGTTAAGATCTTAATATACATAACAATCCCACTTTTTCGCTTATTTTTTAAAGCATGTATTAGCATGATTCTACCCATTCTGAAATAAATTGAGCTAACCTATTCATTTTAGTGTGTGCTTAATTTTTTTTTTAAGGGGGACCCCCCAGCGTGCACTCCATAGTAAAAAGGGCTAAGCCCGCCTATGACATATATATATATATATATATATATATATATATATATATATATATATATATATATACAGTACATTTCGACGAACCATCCTTCTTGGCAGCTTGGGAATTTCACAAACCCAATATCTATTCTATGATAAAAATCAATTTTTTTTTTATATTTATTATTCTTTTAACTAGACCGAATGATAGTGAATAGTTGATATAGATTATGATTTAATGCTTTCTTTCAATATAATTTTTTTTATACTGCTTTATCTAAATTGTTGTTGAATATTCCTCATTACTAAATCACTCCACATCAGAAACCATGCTTAATTTATTATTTATTATGTATATATTTATAATGTTTCTTATTTAACAAATTATGATAGCATTATAATAGTATGTGATGCAGACCAGTCAAAGGGGCTGTGCTAACGTCCAGCGGCATATCCTCCTTCACCTGTTTTATTATCGTCTAAGACGTTCTAGACCACTTTTCAGCTCTGGATAGAATAGAACAGCGTTAAACCAAAAAGAAAATACTAAATAATGACTGATCAAACGAAAAAAATGGAAGACGGAACCAGCGTTCATACACTCAACAGAATAAATTTCCGCCATTTTCTTATATTATAGATTTCTTCTGCTCTATTGTGCAATGTGCTTCTCATTCAGCCGAACTTCACTAAAAGGACCCATTTTCAAAATTATCCAGAAAGGGTTATAAATATTTTATAGAAAACTAATATCATTGGTTCATTTGAAATCATTCCAATTTGAATATCATGTACATTTTCTAGGTCTTGACGATGTTTGTAAAGGTGGGCCCAGTGTTTGGAGATGTAAGAGAATAACTGACTGCCCTTCATTAAAGGAACTTAGGGAAAAGGGTGGGAGGCCTGATGTCTGCAGTTTTCAAGGTCCTGAAGTAATTATCTGTTGCCCTTCATCAACTCAACCTGTCATAGAGACTACTACCACTCCACGGCCAACAACTACAAACCTGATTATTGAGGAAGAAAGATCAGTTTGGGGAAGTTGGACAAGAAAACCAAGTGGAAATATCAAAACTACGACAAACAAACCAATACAAATAACAAAATCTAAAGCGGAGCAAAGTAAGTACTCATGTTCTTGTTCAATTTATATTTTTTCCTATTACAATCTGCCTCATCTAAATATAATAAGTAATGATTCTATTATTACTTTATAACCAACAAAAACAAATAAATAATCTCTATATATACAAAATATTTAAATTATAAGTAAATAAATAATAGACAAAAAATAATGAATAAAATATAAAATACAGTCTTATTACATACAATTTATATAATCACTCATCGTACTGAGAAACCAAGCCTACTCAAAAACAACTATTGCTACTGATCTACCTTTACCAATAATTAGTGTTAAAAATGAGTTTATGGAAGAAATGGAAGGACTAGTTTGGGAAAGTATAACGACCAATATAAGTATAAAGTATAAAGTATAAAACCAAGTCAAAATATCAAACTCACAAGGGTCAATCCATTTCAAATCACCCAATATAAATATAATTTGTTGCTCAACATTTTTTATTTTCCTGATTTTTTTTCATGGATTCCCTATGGGCATTAACAAAACTCCAATTAAAAAAAATATACAAGCCATATTTTGTATTTGACAGCCATTTTCAAATGATGATTTAGTGAATTTTATAAAAAAACGGGGTATGCGGAAAATTTAATTGCGAAGTCATTTTTTAATATTTCAGGATAATTAAAAAACTAGTGTGTTCAGCATGAAATTACCTTCAAGAAGACATTATTTTAATTTTCATATCATGCAAGAAAGTTATTCAAACTCATTCTCAAAAACTCGGAAAAAAAATTTAAAAATCGTTAATTTTTAAGGCCATAAATTTTTAGGAAGGACAAGAGACTTACAAATAATATTTTATTTCTGTGTTGAGTACTCGTACTACTACCAGAAGTATAAGTTTTAGTCTTGAGAATGTACTCCTTTTTTCTCAAATTTCAAAGCTTTTCAAAAATGGCTGAAATCAGGTTTTTGCCAATTTTCATAGGTCAATTTCTGCAAAGGGACTCTATGAAAACAAGTGAAAATTTTATAAAATGTTCTTTATAATAATAAGAATACACCACAAAAAAATTATGACTGAGACTCAACTATGTTTTGAGTAATAGAGCTTTGAGTTTCAATAAAAACGCTACCCTTTAATCAAGCAGAGTATCTGGTCCACGACATTCTGAACAGGTGTCAAGCATACATTTTTCATTTTCAATATCACATACACTGAAAGCTATGAGGTCTTTATAATTTGCACTAAACTTTGCCTCTTCTATGTTTTGGTGATGCAAACAAATGCTATGAGTTCCTGATGAACCCTGAAGAAAACACCACTTTGGTCTTAGAGCGCAAAACATAGAACTACCAATTTTGTAATCTGGATATTTCTGTTTATATTTCCCCTAGAGTTCATTTACATAGACTGGGTGATTTGAAATGGATTGACCTACAACTAAAAATTTTACAAAATTCAGATCAGAGCAAAGTAAGAGCCCCTGTTCTTTTTCAGTTAATGTTTGTACTACTATAAGTCGTAAAAATGGAATCTTTTTTAGAATCTTCCTATTCTTGCTACATCTCATGTGTTCTGTGAAACATGAAATTGTAATCCAAGTCCTCCTTGCTCTTTGTTAGTCACTCATTTATAATGCCTAGTTTCTAAAAACCTGGAGTTGGTAGTATTAATCTATGTACTCTTTACTGCAAGTCTTTCTGCCCTTACACTAAAGATAACTGTAGAGCATTCCTGAGTTCTGCTTTCAGAACAGTATCATCTGCATAGTTGGGGCTCTCCCTTATCTCATCAGACCATCTCCCTGCTTCAATCATCAATAAAAGTTATATCAGACATTAAAAACATCCCTTTAAATAATTTTATCAGTGTAAATGAATTGTGATTTACCCATACGTTTTAAACAATTAAATTATAATTTTTTAGAGTGTGAAGAATATTCCAAGCTTGTTGTTGTTGTTCTGGCATCACCTGTATTATCATCTAATAGAAATCCTAGCAAAATTGAACAAAAAGTGTGCGCAATGGAACCTCTAATAGTTGGTGGTGAAAATGCCAGGCCAAAAGAATTTCCACATATGGTAAATCTATTTTTCTACTTATCTTATTTCTTCCATATACATTATAAAATAAAATGATTTTGTGTATGCCTTTAATGTTTAATTTGCATTGAGAAGGCTAAATGTGTACTTTTAGTAGTTTCTTAATTCAATTTTACAAAAAAAAAAAGAAGTTGTCTAAAGTTTTTAACTCCAATATTTCCATTGTAAATATTTAATTAGATAAATAGGGACCGATCAATTTTTTACAATCGCTACCTAGCGGCCAATTCTGGAACTAGGGTGGCATTCCGTCGTTGTTTAAGTTGGCCATCGTTTAATTTGGTTTAGTTTAAATAGTTCCTGAGTACTGGGCACTCAATCTCAGAAAAAAAAATTATCTGCCCATGGTGGTGGAGACCATAAATCCGGGCCTGCATAGCTATGACTGATATTGACTAGAGCAAACAAAATGTACTAGATTAAATAAACATATATACGTTCAATATTGGCTTGTGTAAACACTCAATAATATATTTTTTAAAACTGGTATAAAACTAATTTTTATTCATCTTCATCAGAGTTTCCTATTTATTCAATTTATTATAATTCAATATAATATCATTATCAAGCTTTAAAGTTATGTAATTATTATGAATATTTCCTATATGCTATTGTTACCATGTCCACTTGATTATGACCGTCGGTTCCTGGCGAAATGTTTATATGCATAGTAATTTTCTTCTTTCCAGAATGCTCGTTTCTTGAATCGTGGATCAACTATATTTTGCAAATGGTGCGGAATGCATAAGAAAACATGCGTTTCAGTATTCCTGGATTTAATGCTTTTAGGAGGTTCAATATAGGATCTTTCTTTATCTTCCACTCTGCAGACTTCAAATTTGAAGAGATTCCTTTTGCTCTGACTTCCCAAATTTCCTTACTTCCTTCATCAAATTTTTCGAAAATATATGAGCTTAAAACTATATACTGGTGACTAATGTAATACATTGTTAGGGAATTAGCAAAATTATGGATGAGATGAAGTCAAACCAATTAAAAAAACCATCGATAGTATCGAAAGTTTATTCACGATACCATCGAAACTATTGGTAGTCTGTACTATAGATAGTTTTCTATCACTATAGTATATATGCATGTAATAAACTATTGTATTGCTGTTTTATTCGTTGTTTTATGTATCACAAAACAATCAGGTAAATGTAACTACTCGTAAATATTCAAATAATATAACATGAGCTAATAATCAAAATTAAAATGAGATTGATTGAGGTTTTTATTTGGGCGATCAACTTCTAGGTTACTACGCCCTTTGCATCTAAATGTTGGAAATTTATTTTTCTTCGTCCTGTATAAACATTATTGACGTATTATATTTTATGATATAGTAAAAGTTCTTTAAAAAGATTTATAATTTTGTCTATAGAATTTCTTGGGCCCCCTAGAGCAATTTCTGTGGATCGGGGTATTTTATTTTTTTCTAGCTTTTGTTGCAGTAATGTACAATCTTCTATTATATGTGTAATAGTAATTGGAGGTTGACATCTTTCGCATTGTGGTTGGGCCTCTATAGTGATTAAATATGCGTGAGTCAGGTTGGAATGTCCTATCCTCAGCCTTGTCGTTACCACTTCTTCTCTTTTGTTACCTCTTATAGCGCTTGTCCACTGCTTCGTACTTTTCTTTTATATTTCTTAGTTTGTTCGTCAGTGGAGTTTCGAACCACATGATTTCCCAATTTTTCTTTACTCTGTTCTTCAAAAAACCCTTAATATCATTTGGTTGATATATTTGAAGTGGTGCGGTATTCATCACAGTAGCTTCTTTGGCAGCTTTATCCGCTGCTTCATTTCCAGAAATTCCGGAGACAGAAAAGTTACGGTATTTTTTGGTGTTTTAATAGCAAATGACTTGATTCTTTCAATTGCTTGCTAGTTTTGCTAAAATTAGCTTACCAGTGGTGACATTGGATCAGTACAAATTAATATTTTTGAATGTGCACTGTTGACGGATGAGTTAAGAGCTGTGGAAATCGCCTGCAGTTCTGCAGTGTGTATTGTTGAATAAGAGGGTAATTTATATTTGTGTGGTGTCCCATTCATAATTATTGCAAAACCAACAAATTCATTTTTTTTTTTTTTTTTTTTTGGATCCATCAGTATATATTATGTCGTGGTCTGAATATTCTTGTAACATCTTGTGAAATTGAAGGCTATTTGATCCTGAGCTCTTACGTTTTAAGCTTTGATCTATTTTGTATTTATTATATTTCCACGGGGGTAATTGAAAACCACAGCCAACTGCATATCATAAATTTATTTTATAACTTCCTTTTGTCTAATTCCTAAAAGGGCGTTTCTTGTATTCATTTCGAAATTTCTGATACAGCAGGGGTGAAATATATGATGGTAAGCTGGATTGGCTGGTTGAAGTCTAAGTTGAGTAATATAACTGTTTACTAGATCTTGTCTTCGAAATTGCAGAGGAGCTATGAAGGCCTCAGCACAGATGCTTTCTATTGGGCTTGCACTAAAGGCACCTAAGGCTAATCTAGGCTGTGGTGTAATGAATCTAGGAGTAAGAGACGACTTGTTTTAGCTGAAGAATAAATTACACAACCGCAGTCTATTTTGGACCTTACAATGCTTGTGTACAGGCCCGGAACTAGGGAGGGGCAGAGGGGGCACGTGCCCCGGGCGGCAGATTTTAGGGGGCGGCAAAATTTATAATAAAAGTAAGTTATTAATAATCTTTCCAAAACAATAATAATACAATCGATATTGTTTAATTTTATTTCATTTCTTCTTCATAATTTATAAACTTTATTATACTGTACTACGGAGGTAATGTATTTTAATGGTGTGGAAGAGTGAGGGAAGGGGGTGGCAAACTGATCTTTGCCCTCCCTGACAAAGCTCCTAGTTCCAGCCCTGCTTGTGTATACCATCAGCATCGACTTTCGGTCTGCTCCCCAATAGGTTCTTGCTAATACCTTCATCAGTCTAAGCCTCTTGAAACATTCTTCTCGCAGGTATTTTATGTGATCTAACCATGTTAGTTTGCTGTCTATGACCACACCGAGGAATTTGATGTTGTCACAGAATGTTAAATTATTTCCGTACATAAAAAGCTGTGGCACTGGGCTTGGATTCCTCTTCCTTGAAAATATCACGCCTCTAGCATTTTCTATGGAGAAGCGAAGATTTTTGCTTTCAGACCAACTCTGTAATTTAATTCAAACATTCTGTAGGGCTCTTCTCATCCACTCCTGATTCCTAAATCTTAAAAAGATGGCTAAATCATCAACGTAAAGGGATCCACAACTGTGTTTATTGCAATCGCAAATAGTGTACAACTTTAAACACTACCCTGAGGAATTTCGTTAGCTATTTTTTTACATCTAGAGATCGATTCTCCTACTCTGACGCTAAAATATCTTTTAGTTTACAGTTTGAAACTATTGATTTACATGGTGAACCGCCATGTTCTGATTTTAAACAATATGCAGAAATAGGTATTTTTAAACATTTCTCAGCGAAATGACCGAATTTTCTGCACCTAATTGGATTCGTTACCTACATCTTAACACTAATTTTTTGAAACCCTACGTGAATAAAATCTGGAAGTGTAGGTAATGGAAAGGTGAGCACATATAAATGTGTTTTCCTTTCTGTACCTGTCTTTTTGGTTACTATTCTTTTTGTTTCTTTTACACTAGATTTTCCTAGTTCTTCTAATATTTCTATTTATACAACTCCGTCTAAGTCTGGACAAAATTTACTCCCTTGCTTATATTCAATTTTTCTTGGGGGGTCACTTTTATTTTTACTATTGAACCAAAATTTTGTAGCTTTAGTAATTTTTCGGATTGTTCTATATTAATTGTTTACACTAAAATTGTTCGGTTTCTTAGTTTTTTTTTACATTTTTAGGCCCGCCACATTGGTTATTTATTGATTTAAATATTACAAATGGTGAAACGTTTTTAAGGTCTCCTTCTTCATCTCTTTCTATTACTAGAAATTGGTTTTTATTTTTATTTTTTTATATTTCATTGGAATCGTTTATACTTTTCCAACTTCTTTTAACTCTTTTTAAGTTTGGAGATCGATATCGGATGGTTTATTCATTTATTTCCAAGAAGTTCATTTATTTTTCCAATTTCTTTATTTCATTTTATTTTTAGTAAATTTAATGTAAGTTTGATTTAGTTAGGTTAATAAAATTGGAGGAACACAATCAATTGAAAGTAAAAAGTATTTGTCTTTTATATCTAATAGGTTGGCATAAATTAATAGAGATTAAACAAGTTAACTAAATACAAAAACAATCAAATGAAAATATAAAGAAAATCAAATTATTTTCAGTCTTATCTGTAGGAGCAAGTTGGGCTTTGCTCTGGTAATCTGTTGTACTAAACACTCCTGTATCCTCCACTTCACTATATGTTTGGTATTAATCAACTTAATAAAGAACTTCTAACCTCACTATAAAATGTAAAATGAGTAATATTATTTTAATGAAGAAAATTTTATTTTAAATTCTACGTATGCACAAAATATTAATTTTATTTTTATAAATTTTAAACATATCTACATGGTAAGAATTTTTCCAGTTTAAAAGAGTCGGTCAAGAAAAAACACTATTACAGAGAAGTTATTTTATTATTTATTTATTGTTTATTAATCTTATTCGTCACATTTTTAGTTATTCATAGCTCTAAGAAGATTGCAAAATAGGACAAAACGTCGAAACTCCATTAGCTTTATTTTAATTTGGTGTACTTTTTTTTTTTTTTTTTTTTTTTTCACAACCATACTGTATATATATATATATATATATATATATATATATATATATATATATATATATATATACATATATATGGTGCATAAAAATGCTGGTTGAGCATTTTTATTACTTTTAAGTGCTATTAATGATTCTTTTACATCTTTAGGCCCTGATTGGTTCTGGAGAAAGACCTAAAATTGAGTGGTTCTGTGGAGGAAGTTTGATCAGCCCTAACTTTATTCTTACTGCTGCTCATTGCACTCAGCCAGGTAACAGGTAATATTGTTTATTTTGAAATCGTGTAGGCTTCTAGCACACACACACACACACACACACACACACACACACACACACACACACACACACACACACACACACACACACACACACACACACACACACACACACACACACACACACACACACACACACACACACACACACACACACACACAGACACACACACTTGCATGCAGGGTGTATTGCAAGTAGATAATACTTAAGGTTGGTCCAAACCATGGTTTCCTTGGTGAAGTGGTTGACCAAGGTCAACAAACCAACTGTGAGAAATGTTAACAAACGGTATCCTATTAAGATGCACTGGTTAGGACCATTATCGTTTTTATATAACTAGACATGCATAATTTTATATAATATATAAAAGATTATGTATATAATATTCATATACATATATATTATAAATCTACAGCAAGTAGATAACATTAGTGAAAACGGGCAAACTGGACCAAAAATGCCGCAAATTGTGATTATGTGATTGGAATCTAGAATGGGATACAAGCATTTCAGGATGAATGTTTGTAAGATTTTTACCATGATTAGCAAGATGGGAATAGGACGGTATGAAGAAGGGTGTTCCGTTGGCTTTTTGGGCTTGGGTATCATCTTGATTATGGATAATTTCCAAGGATCAGGAAAATATGTGGTTCGGAGTACAGCATTATACATAAATACAAGGAAGAGGATGATTTTAAGGGGAAGGAGGTTTAGAATATGGGATGTAATTAGGTCCAGGAGCTTTTTTGGAGGGCAATCTAGGGGTATATTTGATATTTCAGAAGGATGAAATGCTTTAGGAGGAAGGGACATTTGGAATGGAATATTCAATTCTGTTTTAAAACATTCAAGGTGATTTTGATTAAGGATATCAGGATGGGGTTTAAAAGTATTGAAAACGTGCTGACTGAAAAGTGTTTTGGTAGCCACCCATAAGGACTTGTCAGTTGTGTTAGGTTTTCAGTAGAGTTATTTAAATTTTGAATTTTTATTTCTATTTTTAGTCTGTTAGTAAATTTGGTGTAGTTTATTTTGTCAGACGGGTATATGGTCCTCTCCCACCAAGTTCTTGCTCTTCACTTTTCTCTCAATAGATGCTAAGATATTTGTTACAAAATATCCTACAACTTCACGATATTCCACCTGAAGTTCGGCAAAATATGATTTTCCAACACCGTGGGGATCCTCCACATTATTCGAAAGCAATACAAATATAAACCAACGATATGCATGGATAGGTAGTAAAAACAGACTCATCATAAAATTCACTTCAAAAAGTAGTAATCTTCAACACAATATGCATTAAAAATCTAATAAAATAAATCTTAAATGATAATAATAAATAAATAAATGTAATAACATAAGATCCTCTGATCTGGTGTCGCTTTATTGACAGTTTTCCTTTATATTCTATTAAACAATATATTTTTTCTTTGCTTTTTATTCCAATGAAGAGTTTATTATGTTTAAAATGCACATTTTCATTAAGCGATTCTCATAATGTTTTATTTACACGAGTAGGAAAGTGGGGATTGGAATAGAAAGGTGAGGTCTGCGGCATTTTGCTACATTTTTGATCTAGTTTCACCCAATTTTTTTTTTACCCTAAGAGATACTCACTCTGTATATAAAAATAAATAAAAATATAAATGAAAAAATAAAAATATAAATATAAATAAAAAATAAAATAAAATAAAAAATAAATTAAAGGAAATTAAATGAAAATACAAATAAAAAAATAAAATGAAATATGAAATAAATAAATTGAAACGAAAAAACAGAATTAATGACTACCGACCCAGACTTAAAAAAAAAATCAGTGGAAACCAAATATGGAACAATAAAAGTAACAAACAAATTTAAGTACTTAGGTGTAGCAACGGTTCGGAAAAAGAAAGTATAAAGGAAAGAATAACTAAACTACAGAAACTATCTTTTGCAACCACTAACGTTTACAACAAAAAAACCCTGTCCACAAAAGCAAAAATAAGACACTACAACACTGTCGTTAAACCTGTGATTTTATACGGGACAGAAACTACTTGCATTCCTAGTCTGGAAGAATTACTAAGGATTGAACGGAGAATTCTGAGAAGGATCTATGGCCCCAAAAAGACTCAAGAAGGATACAGGCTTATACCCAACCGGGAAATCTATAAAGATACAAAGGACATAGAAACGGAAATCCAGGTTAGAAGACTGAAATTCTATGGACATATGATCAGAATGGTCCCGGAATCCATAGATATAAAAGCTCAGGAGGATATATGAAACAGATGAAAAAAGAAACGGAAAGATTAGGTATAACGGACCAGGACTGTCAGGACAGGTTGATGTGAAATTGAAGGTTGTTGTGGGCAGAAGAAGTTCAAAAAAGGGAGTGGCGAGGACAGAAGAAAGAAAAAAGAGACACGGAGAAATAATGAAAGAAAAATGGAAGGAAAGAAAAAACAAGAGAGGAGCCAAAAATTGATATTCGCGTGGTCTCCAAGGCCGTTTCGTGGAAAAAAAAATAAAATAAAATAAATAAATAAATTAAATGAAAATAAAAAAATAAAAATATGTATATATAGGCATAAATAAAATAAAATTTAAAAAAATAAAAATAAATATTAATAAAAAAAATTAAAATAAATATATATATCAATATAAATTAAAATAAAAATAAAAATAAAAATAAAATAAAATACAAAATACCCTATGCATCTTAATAGAATATTGAGATACATTTTTGTTAAACAGGCCATGAACCACTTTTGGGAAAGTTAATTTACTAACCCTGGTTGAACATCCCTGGGTCTAGGCTACCTCAAAGAAATGGCTACCTGGACTAAAATAATTGAAATTCAAAATAAGATCCTTGATTCCAAATGCCAAAAAATAATTTGAAAATTGTATAAACTATTGTTAAAATATTTGTTTAGGGTTGCTGGTTGGGTTCGACTTGGAGATCTTGATACTTCAATGGACTATGACGATGCTCAACCAATAGAACTGAGGATAAAAAGAAGTATAAATCATCCACTGTACAATGAAAAAGTTTTGTACCATGACATAGCACTATGTGAACTAGAGAGAGAAGTGAAATTTAATTCTTATATCCGCCCTCTGTGCCTCCACACCAGCAAGGATGTGGATTCAAATGTTGCTATAGCATCTGGTTGGGGCCATACATCATGGCGTAAGTTATGAAATAATCAATTTTCTAATATCAATAAAAGAAAAATATTATTTCTAAATATATTCTTGTTATTTAAATATACACCTAAAACAAAAACAAAAATCTGATATAACAATTATTTACTTGCTAAATTTTATTATATATATATATATATATATATATATATATATATATATATATATATATATATATATATATATATATATACATATATACATAGATATATACATATGTACACAGCTTTAAGTAGTATCCCCAAATATTCTATTAATCAATGTAGTTTTTCTTCCAGAGGGAAGAGCAAGTTCAATGCTTCAGAAAGTTAATTTGACAATGTTAAGCCTTAAAAAATGTAATGATCAGTATGGAAGAGGAGAGTATAATCAGAAGCTCCCTAATGGTATTGTTGATGATTTAATGGTGTGCGCTGGAGGAGAACTAGGAAAAGACACATGTCAGGTACAATTGAACTGCTTTTAACTGCTTCGTCATGAGATACAACAAGAATCAATATTCTTGTTATTATTAACTAATAAGCGAGGAAATTGAAACTTAAAAAAATATCTGTTTAAAAATAATTTATTTTTTTTTTAGGGTGATTCTGGTGGACCATTGCAGATTATACACAAGAATGCCGACTGCATGTATTCCCAGATTGGGGTGGTTTCTTTTGGAAGAGCCTGTGCACTATCGTTTCCAGGAGTATATACACGAGTGTCAAATTACATAAAATGGATTGAGAATATAGTCTGGCCGTAGGATGTAATTTTTTACTATTGATATATGTATTTTCAAAGCTGGCCAAACAGCTAACGTTGTGGTTCCAAAAAATTAATATATTTCCTTAGTAATAAATATTGTTTGAATTGAATTAGACCTTAGTAAATGTAAATGCAAAGATCAACTGATATTTCAGTGGTTGCATGAAGTGCATCAGTCTAATCACTATGAAAATGTGGCAACTATAAACCTTCAAAGGAGGATTTTTAATGTTTGCATTGTATAAATTTAGTTGAGTAGTATTTTCAATAAAAACATAAATTATCTATTTTGGCACAAATTGTATTTTTAGAATAATTTTGGAAAATAGTTTAAAAAGCCCTTCTGACTTCATGACAGCCAGATATTCTACCCAAGGATGAAGTTAGTAAGTATTTTTTTTCTAATTAGTTTAATGTATAAGAATTAATACTTATACTTAATTTACAAAAACAAGATTAATTTATAAATTCCATTTGTTATTTTTATATTTTTGATAAAATTCTAAATGTGCTTATATAATCAAGGATTGCCAATATGATTCTATTGTTATTAGATGTGGCTCATTTGAAAAGCTTTAACAATTCTGTATGCATTTTGTCAATTTATTTATTTTGAAATTATTTGAGTTATAACCAAATTAATAGAAATATGAATACAGTCAATTATACAAATTACTAACAAAAATATTATTTGTTATTGTGGTATATAAAATATCTGATGGATATTTTTCAAATTCATACAAATATAGATTATAAATTTAAAAAACTTCTATATGTAGTGTATACAAAACCTCACTAAAAATATTTTATTTTTACAAATGAAATTACATCATTAAAGAGATAATGTCCATAAGAACAATTCAACATATTATAACATTAAATAATTTTACTATTACACCAAACCTTTATAGCTAACTTAATATTATATTTAAAATTCATGCTCAATTAATAATTTAAATTTTTTTAACCCAATTTTTTTTGTCATTAAATTTATTAGTCATGAACTAAAAAAGTATTTGAATGGTACAGCCTTCCATTTTTTCTTTCCTTAAACAATCTGCTATTCACTGCTCTACCATAATTTCGCAGGTGTAATTAATTTTCAATTTATTTTTCTTCTTATCGCCTTAGGCCCAAGAGATATTTCTTGATTTTATTTTAAACTGCAGAAAGATAGATAACTATGCATGTTACCTAACTGGAGTGTCATCTTAGAGTGACCAATTAAGCATGTCACCTCACTGGAGTTGCTTATTATGTTCGACGATTCTGCCCCATAAGGATAAGCCGCCTTGCCACAAATTGCTAGCCAAGCTGATCTATCGGCAGCAACATTCCTCCATCTTCTGACCTCCGATTGTTTCAAGTCCTAGGATCACCTTCCTTAGGTACCGAGAGTATTGGCGGCGCTGGATCGAGGCCCCTCTACGCCAGTAATGGCTCAAAGAGGAAGAGGAAGAGAAAGAAGAAGAAGAATAATAACATTTATCTACATAATTTTCACAGAAAAAAAACAAAAAAAAACATGGTTTCCAATTATTTCTTCGATCTCGTTAAAGAATTAGTATAATGTTGAACAACGTTTTCTTTATATTAATATTGGTAGAATTTCTAATTCAATTAAAATCTTTCAACTGGCTCTTTTATTTTCATTTCATTCTACACTAGAGTTTAATTCGGTAAACATGTACAAGCATTAGTAAAAATATCTAAAGTGACAGCCAGCCATTTGTCAAAAATTAAAATTTGGATAAAATCATATCCAGAATTGAAATCAGACGTGAAAACAATATTTTGCTCTTCTTGCAATAAATTAATTGGTTCGATCGTAAATCTCATGTGGGTGCTTATTGGAATTTAAGTTCCATCTTTTTATAAGTACCACACGATAATATTTGCCCATTATCAATATCTTTTTTTTTTAATAAGTGGTCACACATAGTCCACAGCAGCACAAAAATCCAAGGGAGCTCCAGTAACAGTTATTCATACAAAGCTGCTCTTCACTGGACAACAAATAAACATTTTTTACCGATTTACTATGTTATGCCATGGTCGCTTTCAATATTTCATTCAATAAACTGCAGTCCTAGCCCTTTAAGCCTTTTATGGAAAAATACATTTTAACACATTTAAACATTCCTGTTGAGAGCACCCTTAGAAAAAATTATATTAAACACTGCTGTGATAGTTCCCTTGAGGAAATAAGTAAACAAATAAAAAACAATTATATTTACATCATGGCAGATGAAACTACTGATTCTCAGGATCTTTACATCAGTAAAAGGTTAAATTGCACACTTGTCAGTGTTTTTTTTTTATTGGACGTTTGGCTTTTTTTTATTTTAAAATTTTTACTGCACAGAATCATATTATAGTTGTAATAATAATAGTACATGTCAGTAAACAAATCTTTATATATCATATCTCTCATCTCACTTGGCGATAGGAACCACCCCAGACCACTTGAACATTCTCAAGTTTTACCTTATTATTTTTCTTTTCCATCATTAATAATTTTCTTGTTATTAATTCTTATCTTCAAGGAGGGTAATATGGTTGAGCTGAGCGGGGAAGTGAGTGAGCTAGGTGATTAGAATGATTGAAAACATAAGACCATTACCAAAAAAGACCATCTGGATGAGAATTATTTGATTAAACATATAATTATAAATAACATTACACTATTGTTATAGGTTCGTATTATAGTATGGAAACATCAATACAATTAAATATTGATGAAATATTTGTCACTTCTATGATATTTGATATGATGTTATAAGACGGCTTAAATGTTAGATGCTTGTCTTTAGTTCAAGGTTTGTGAAAGAAGAGAAAAGTTACATAAGATTGCAGTTCTGGATATGTAGTGAACAAAAAATAAATAAATAAAACACTCCTTATCAAGAACTGCAATAAGTTATTCTAATAGTCACTTCCTTCCAAAACCTTCAACTCAAGATAAATATCTAAAATTTGAAACTAGTTTTCTAATAAACTATACATCATAGAATTGGCAAATAATTTATCAATGCCTAATTATAATAAATTATCTGAACCTAAATCATCACAAGCCTTGATCCAATCTAATTCAATGATCAGCCCTTACTTCTTCCTTAAGGGTCGATTACATAAAGTGAGCTCACTCCCTACTAGAATTCACTATCTGATAGTAAACTAGCCCAGTGTAATCCTTTTCAATAGACAAGTAGCAGATTGTTAAAGCAGGTTATAGGAACGAGCTATAGTTAAATGTGAAACTCGAAGTGAAGAGTCGAAATCGATCTAGGTGTATTTGCAGGTCGGGCCTATTTGGTGGAGCGCCACGAGTCGACCAAGACTTCAAGGCAACTCTTGGATAGTCAAGGCCTCCCGCATCTTAGTCCGCCATTCATCTCCGTTGGTGTCCATTGTTATGAACACCCAGTCTTTCCAATCTTTGGTTGCTTACTTTTTTATCAAGGATTCTTCAAGATTTTGGTCAGGAGTCATCCTCACAAAATGACCTGCCCAACAGATCCACCTTGATTATTCTTACGTCAGGGCTCCTGTACAGTTCCCCTAACTCTTTGTATGTGTGGAGCATCATATTTTTCATAACTTGGATAAGTTGTTTTTTCACAATTTGAAATACGATATTCTGATTCAGTTATATCATATTCCAAACCATTAATTAAAACTTAAATTAAATATTCTACAGAAACATTGCAATTTTTCCAAATCCAAGCTAAACGTTTCATTGAAAATAGCAGCAGTGATAGTGAAAGTAATTCCAATGTATCAACTTACATCATTATAATAACGTATATCAAGGCATATTTAATCTTATTAAGTTATTTATTAGGTAACTTATTTTTTAGATATATTTTCTATGCTTTTCTGAGATTTATTTATTTCATAAAATCAACAATTTTAGTAAATTGTTGATTTTAAATTTGAATCAGTTTTACATTTACCTGAAAATGTTTTAGTTTTTGGAGTAAAAGAGAAAAGTTTTAGTGGCTTAAAAATATTTTCGAAGAAAAGCTACTATTTTATCAACATTTTCTTTGTTTGCTAGATTATGTAGACTGGCAATGAGCATCGCTGTTTCCTGAGTAGCTCCAACGCGGTTGGTTTCCATTTATTATTATATATAAAAGTCATTTTAAAATTTATTCTGAAACTCATTGTACTGTGACATATGAGCACATGAAGTTACAAGAAAAAATTTTGATAGGAAGAATCATCCTTTTGCATGGATAATGTTGGTCTTATTCAACATTCCGCTCAGAAATTTCCAGGAGTTATAATCCAGATAACCGGATTTCAAACTAAAGGTGGGGAAGGTGTAGTAAGAACGCGATTTCAAGGTTTGTAAACAGTCTTGGTAAACAGTATGGTGGTGAATACTTAGTCTTGTTTTCCTCTTCTAGGTTTACCAGGAAAATATACTTATTTCCATGCAATATATTATGGTACCAGAAGTAAATCACATAATATGAAACTAAACTTCTATGAAATAATACTTCTGGAATAGTTTTTTAACAAAGTTTTGCGTTTTTCCTTCATAGTTATTAAATCTGCATTAAAAAAAAAAAAAATTGTGGTTCATGTTAAACCTTTTCTCTGAAATTTCTCGACAATTTCATGAGTTCAGTTAATGAATTTGAATGAATTGAAGGTGGTTTGCATAAGTATCACAAAAAACAATTTACATTTTATTCACCTTACGCAGTTTAAATTTTATAATCTTTAGTTAAAAAATTTTCTTTTTTATTTATTTACATCGTACATCTACACTATTTTATAAAAGAACAAGCCATTTTTCGTTTGTGATCACTAACAACGAAAACTACTGAGCCAATATGTACCAAATTATAACCACTTCATCTTTACACTTCCAGAAAGGTTTAGCAATAATAAAATTTACTAATTTTCAATTAATTTGTTATTAAACAAAAAGATAATATGTGGATAGCAGTGAAGTTTGAAAATTGACCAATAGGTGACGAGCGCGATTCTACCTGAGAGGTTACAAAACTTATATAGAGCTTGAAATCGATAATAAAATTTAGGTACCTATATTCAATTAAATTATTAAAAATGATTTCAATATGTGTTGCGACATGTAGATCCAAGTGAAGTTTGAAAATCGACCGATATGTGGATCGCACTATTCCGCAATAGTTTTCAATGGTAAAACTACTGAATCCATCTGTACCAAATTTTAACTATATCATTTTTAATATTATATGTTATGAGGCTTTAGTAATAGTTAAATTCACAAAAATAAAATTTTAAAAGTATAATGTTGAGTAGCAGAAACGAGGTATGCCATACTATCATATACTTTCATGGTTAGAAATTATTGATAGAAAATCAATCCAGATGAAATTATTTCTGCCAAATAAAAACTATTACCAAATTAAAATGTTGATCATTTGCTTTTTTATACTATTCGGTACTAGAGTTTACAATGGTATAAATACTGAACACACCTATACCAAATTTTGACATCATCTTCATAGTTCTAAAATTTTTTAGCAATATGATTAGAAATTACTGCTATGCATGAAAATATCGTTGAAGAAGTAATGCTCAATTGCGTACTTCAATACGAGATTTTTATCTGTAAACAAATAAAACTTCAGTTATTAGCTAAAATTATCAATGTTCTTTATTTATGAGAGCGGACGAAGTCGCGACAGGGCATGTTAGTATTGTACGCATGGGTTAATGATAATTCATATAGTTTATTGTCCTTGCTTGGGGCAGAATGCAACATTTATTCAATATAAAAGTTTTTTAAACATTGACTTAATAAAAAAGAAAATTTAGATTATATAATTTCATTTGGAAAATTAATCTATGTAGATGATTACAGTTCCGTAAAAAACCCATGGATGTTGAATTTTTATAATTAAAATTTAATTTATTACTTTATGTTATATTTATCTATTTAAAAAAAATAAAATAAACATAAAACTGTTTTGATCGGTTACATATCCATCCACTCCAGTTTATGAACATCTATTTGGATTCAAATCGCAAAACAAAATAAATGTAACCAATTATTTTTATTGGTAACATGTTAATATTTTCATCTGTATAAGAAAATCTAATTGAATAATAAAAAAATGAAATAAAAATAAACATTGCCAACGTGATGTAGACTCATTGTCCGGAAATTCTTATAGATTACTCATTTTTTCCTCGTACAGAATAAGTGAGATAATAATTTTCACGAAGGTGGCACTGTCGGTAGTAAATGTATAAACAAATTAAAAAAAAAAAAAAAAAAAAATGAGACAGTGACGTAGAAACAAGTTTTGCTGTAGGCTGGAAGGTCGTGCAGGTCAGTAAGCTCCAGATCAGGGATGCTGGTGGTTCTCTTCACTTTAGTGAGCCTGTCTGCGGTTTCCGCGCATAACCTATTGTTTTTAGGTAAGATGCTATAAATTTAATTAGTTAAATTATAATTATATTATGATAGCAGATGTTTATATTTAATTAAACTTCAGCATTAAATCGAAGATATTATATTGGATAATTTTATGAAGAAGCTGAAAAAATGGCTTCAAGGCTTATATTTTTGTTACTAGCAACTTTGTTATATTATATGTTCGATGACTGTTGTTGAGCATAGAAAAGATATAAAGAGACGTAAATAAATTGTTTGAAAAAAATTAATTATGTCTAAATACGTTTGTACATTAAGTTCGTTTCAATCGTAACTTTGTTTCATCCTTATTGATACAAATGAAAAATAAAGAAATCTGATTTAAGATCAGACACCTAGGTTCATCCTATTAAATGATTTTTTAACCGTTTTTGTTTGTTTTTTTTTTTTTTTTTTTTATATACATTTTTTTTTTTTTTAATACATTCGTTTGAGTACTTTCGAACTATTTATTCTAGTTGCTTGGTTTTTGGCCTTAATAGGGTATAAAAATACTGTTTTTGTGTAATAACTCATAATACTTTACATCGAAAACGAAAAATGTAGACGTAATGAAACTGTTCCAGCAAAAAACTAAGGGTTATATTTTAACTACAAATTTAGTTATATTTATACTAGTTCATGGAAAATTTTGGAAAAGCTAAAATTGTGGAGATTTGAAATTCACACAGTTACTAGCAATAGTACCTGTTCGGAAGGTTAGTGAACTGGAAGGAAACAAGTTTTTTACCCATGTCCAAAGAAGTTGATATAAGCATTTGTTGCGTCCAGAACATCCTAGATCACCATATTGGAGAGGGGTATCGATTCTTCGGTTCAGGGAATGTAGTTTACAGAAAATGGTGGCATATATTTTAATGATTTAGTCTATTTTGTTTGTTTTTGAATAAACAAAAATAGAAAACACAATCAGAGTGTTTAAAATTTCAATTAAAAAGTAAAGTTTTATGTATATACGTTTGTAGTTGAAGGAATAATTTTAAAATATATAAAAAAATATCTGATAAAAAAATATAATTTAAATATTATTCATATAATATTAGTATACATCAATAATTACATATCAATCTATTTATACATAAATAGAAAAATAAATTATGGAATCGCTAATGAATGTGTAGGTTTGTTTATTGATTCTTGAAAAGTTCTGTTTCCTCATTTGAAACATTCTAAACAGTATAATTCACGACTCCTTCAAGGAAAGGATAAATCACAGTTCTATTCCGGAAAAAAACCAGCTCCAACCAACGAATTCAACTTGCAATAATGCACTATAAAAATAGCCAATCCCTGCCTCTTTCTATGGTTCCGGAAGCTTTTACTATGCAAAATAATCATTATATTATGATCGATTTATGAAAAATTCACCTATTTATTCTTTTATTCTTTCTGTTTTGGCTCTTTAGTGTTTCTAGAAAATGGCGTCAAGCGTCTCGGTCCCTATGAGATGTTTACCTCGCCTGTTGTCTCCCTCACTTTGTCCCAATGTAACCTTTATAGAAATTCCAGGAAAAAAACCTTTGACTGCTGCACAATAGTTTCACCTATATAGTTTTTATAGAGTTTCTAAGGACCAACATGTCCAAATCCCCTCAGCTGTCAGTTCTCAAGTCTTCTAATTAGGGTCCTAATAAACTTTTAAGGTAGAAGTGTCTCGATGAACGCTAACAATACATAGCTCTAAAAGACCAATTTCTATATCCCTGTTTCTTCCTTCACTCCTAGAACCATAACATACCGCAATATAGATTCCTTAACTTTCGAAATGATCCAATCCGATCTCGAATCTATAGACTGGAACGCCTTCTACTCCATACCGTCCTTAGATCCCATGGTCGAATCCTTAACTTCCAATTTTCTGTCCATCCTAAATAAACATGCTCCACAAAAAAAAGTAACAATGCGCCGTCCTCCAGCACCATAGATAACTCGAGAAATCAGAGAGTTGATGAGAACCAGAGACGCTGCCAGAAAAAAATATATCCGAACTAAACATCCCGAAGACCTAATAACCTTTAAATCCCTCCGTAACCGAACCCAATCAACCATCCGTCGATCCAAATTCCTATATTACCAGAAAACCTTTTCTGAGCACTCAGACCCTCGCCAAAAATGGAAACTCCGCTAAATCCTCTCCTTACAATCTAAATCATATCCCTCCTATAATATTACTCCAGACGAACTTAACAAGTATTTCACTTCATCCGATTCACACTCCTCACAACCCGAATAATAATGACTTTGATCCTGAAAAATTCTTCCTTTCCTATATCGAGCCCTCCCAGCTAATAGAAGCTGTGATGAAATCACGTTCTAAATCTTTGGGACCTGATGGAATCCCAGCATGTTTTATTAAGTTGTGCCTTCCAATAATCCTAGCACCTCTACTCCACATCTCTAACTTCTCCCTGCAGAACTCAATATTTCCATCTGCCTGGAAAAAAGCTCGTGTCCTTCTCTTAAATAAAGTCCCTAACCCATCCTCCGAAAAAGACTTCCGACCCATCTCCCAATTATCTAACCTTTCCAAACTCTAAGAACACCTATCTCAAGTCCAGATATCCTCTTTCCTTGAGCAACACCTCAATCCTTTTCAGCCCTGGTTTAGAACTGGCTATTCCACACAATCAGCCCTTGCAAAAATTACTTCAGATATGGATCTTGCCATGGACCAGCACAAAATTACCATTCTCATTCACCTTGATTTCAGTAAAGCCTTCAACACCATCGATCACAATTTACTCCTATCTAAACTATCTAAACTATCCAACTTTTCCTTTTCCAATAGTGCGATTAGATGGATCCAAGCATTTATTTCCGACCACACTCAGGTAGTCCAAATCCCTAATCTTCCGCCTTCCTCTCCTCTTCCAATCAACTCTGGTGTAGTTCAGGGCTCCTCAATATCACCCTCACTATTTAGCGCATACAGTAATGACCTTTATCCCCTCATCAAACATTGTTCCTCTCACTTCTACGCCGATGATTCCCAAATTTACCTTTCTTTTTTCTCCAATGAACGACAAACCGCCATCACAAATATCCAAGCAGATCTCGACACGATAGCCTCTTGGGCCTCTGATAATAAATTGAAATTAAACGCAGACAAATCAAAGGCTATTGTGTTGGGTTCTAAAGTCCTTCTTAACTCCCTGCCCACAATTCCTAACTTTTCCATAGATTCCTATCCCATAAACTTCTATCCGTCCTTTACGAACCTTGGCATTGTCCTAGACCAAACCCTTTCTTGGAAAGACCATATTTCCCTTATTACCCGACGATCAATCTCCTCCCTTCGACTCCTAAACCGATCCCGTAACTTCCTTCCACAGTCAATCCGCCAACTGTTAATTACATCCCTCATATTCCCCCATTTTGATTATGGTAGTGTGGTGTATGGAGATCTCTCGAAATCTCAAGATGCAAGATTAAAGAAGATAATGAACTGCTGTCTGAGATTCGTTCTGAGAATACCACCCCACAAACATATTTCCCACCACTACACCAAATTAAAATGGTTATTTCCTTCCTTCCGACGACAGTACTTTCTTGGTTCGTTCCTTTACAAATCCCTTTCCTCTCAGTCCCCTTCCTATATCCTGAAAGCTTTAACATTAAAATCGTCAGTGAGTTCCCGCAAAACTAAAGCCCGTTCCTCAAACCTCTACCTAACTCCTTTCAACACAACATCATTCAAACGTTCCTTTATATCCAAAGCTTCCAACTTCTGGAATTCCCTCCCTTCCATCATTCGCGATTCCTCCTCTCATAACAGATTCAAATACCAACTTTTCATTTACCTGTTAGATATTCAATCTAATAGTCATATAGATGTAGAAAATATCTTTTAAAATGATTTATGAACATTCAGAATATAATATTGATATTGTACAGTATTAGTCTAGTACTATTGCACTGAATTGGTTTTGGCATAATTTATATTATTTATCAGATAAGACACATTATCTTTCCAGATAATTTATATTTCTCAGCTTTGATTATTGTATTTGATTTCATTGAGTTTTCGTTTAACTTTCTCTATTTTTGTTTTCGTAACTTATCTTAGATTCTAACCTCAAGATATAATTTGTTTTTTGTGTGATGTTTTAAATTATGTAACAATACTTTAAAAAAAAAATAATAATCAATAAAATATTAATGTTATTATTGTTGTGAAAAAATCCTAATAGTGTCCATAGACCTCTATTTTTTCTCTTTAGGAGAAGCCATTCTATTCTATTCTAATTGCAACATTGGTCTGACAAAATATGATCGAAATAACTAGAGTGTTCTTATATGGCCAACCCAGCAAATAATAGATCAAACTAGAGAATATGCTGTTTTTCATAAACGCACACAAAACAATATCATAGAACAAAATTGGAATAAAATCTCAGCAAAATCTAAAAGCTTCTAAACTTACCCCAGAAATAAGATCAGCCAGGTGTTATCCTCTTCATGTGGCAAACACGGACAAACCAGAGCTTTACGACTGTAACATTTTTCTTGCTCATATCTAGCTAGTGAATCACGTGCTAACTTATTTTATTTTATTTTATTTTTCTTCACGGAACGGCCCCTGGGATCACGCGAATATCATGAAAGCAGCACTTGTGCTTTGCTCTTCGCCTGCTTCATCTCCTTCTTCCACATATTTTTCATGAACTCTGAATGTTTCTCTCCTCAGTCCATGCGTGACCCCTCCCGGGATGTTTCCTCTCCACAAGAACCCTCGCCCCTGCTAATATATTCCGGTACTCGTCCCTATTGAGGCAGTCCTGGTCTCCCAGACCTATCTGGTTCAGATCACGTCTCAGTTGCTTAAGATACCCAGTCGAGACTTTATAACCACAGATCTTCTCGAAGATCTGGTTGTTTAACCTTTCGGGGCTCATTCTCACCATGTGCCCATAAATCCTCAACCTCCTTATTCTGATGTCCGACTAACTTATTTTTATTATTAAATGGCGCCTTTTTTTTTATTTTTAGGCAATAGGCCATATTAGGACGCAGGCCATAATTGGGCACCTTATCATATTTATATTAAAATTGGTGAAAAACTAAATACAGTTTTAATCCATTTCAAATGATTTAAAGTATATATTAAAACCTATTTTCTGTAAATGAAAGTAAAATTGTGTGTATACTTATGTTTTTTTCCATTGTGTAATCTTGAAAACAGCGTGTTGTCAGTCCTACAGTTGTTTATCGAAGGAGTGCCGTAATTATGGGGATACGTTAGATAGTACTTATGTAGATTGATATTCAATACTTCTTTAATATATTATAGACAGTGTTGCATTCATTTGACCTTCAGATGAGTTAGTTGCTAAACGGGCAAATTATACATAATATTAAATATTAGTCCAGTCAATAAACACATTATAGAGTGCATGAAATATGCGATAATTTTGACTTCACAGCTTCGTTAGGAATAGTTAGAAGATAAACATACTAAAAGTCCCCAACCCTGGGGGGGTGAGCTAACGGTGGGAGGGAGGGGAGAAGTTCCATTTTTTTGGTTTTTCGATTATATCTCCACAAGGGTTAACTCCAGAAAAATATGTTTTAAATAAACATAAAAGCTAATTAAATTTCCTATAAAATTGGTAATAAATAAATTTGTCGTAGTTCTAACTGTTTACGAGATATTCGTTATTGAAAATCGGTGATTTTCGGGAAAAATCAAATGTTACCTCACTTTTTGACAAACATCTGTTTCTTGTGCCTCTCACGATCGTTTTTCAGAAAAATTGTCAGAATCAAAATTGTAAAGCATTAAATTTACTTTAATTTCATATATACGTTTATGATATTTGAACTAAATGTCTAACAAAAAGGGAGGTACACTTTTTCTTTATTTCTTAAAGTATCGATTTTTAATAACTATATCTCGAAAACCGTTGGAATTTCGACAAATATGTATAGAATCAATTTTATAGGAAATTTAATTAGCTATAATTTTGAACTGTAGCATATTTTTCTAAAGTCCACCGTTTTCGAGATATTATAGAAAAACACTAAATTGGGACCTTTTCCCCTCCCCCCGCCCTTAGCTTACCCCCCAGAGTCGGGGACTTTTAGTATGTTTATCTTCTAACTACTCCTAACGAAGCTGTGAGGTAAAAAATTATCGCTTATTTCATGCACTCTACCCCTCTCAATTAAGAACTCTTAGATTGAGGTCGCACTTCTCCGCGAATACATGGTTGTCGTTACTCTTTTGGCTATAGCTCCGAAACTAATTTTTCGATCCAAAATTTCTTTTTTCCATTTGAATGCTCGTTAAATTTACTATAAGATCCTATATTTTAAAATTTGATCAAAATTCGTAAAATACCCATACCAGCACGCTGAAAACCGCTTACTGTTTTGAAATCCAAGCTTTTTTGGTATATTTTCCACTATAACTACAAAACTATTTGTTTGATCTGAAATTTGTTGTTTTTTCAATTAAAATTTGATTAAATTTACTATCAATTCCATTATATTAAATTTTGATTAAGTCCCATAATAAACCCTATTCTGAACGCTAAATATGTATGTTTTGGCAAAGTATGATGATATTGACATTTTCAGTGATCTGGTTTGGACGTATAACGTAACTTAATCAAAATTTCACATATAGGGCCTGATAAAAAATTTAATCAGATTGTAGTTGAAACAGCGAAATTTCAGATCGGACAAACAGTTTTGGAGTTATAGTGAAAAATGTGCTAAAAATACTTAGATTTCAAAACAGTAAGCGAAACTTAGCGTGCTGGCATGGGTATTTCAAGGCACATGATTAAAACTTTATATGTAGAATCTATAGTAAATTTTCCCAGCTTTAAGGTGAAAAAAAATAGTTATGGATTGGATTAATAGTTTTTGGAGTAATAGTCAAAAGAGTATGCCATACGTGTTTTCGTGGAGAAGTGCGACCCAAGTCAATGAGTGTGTGATCAACACTTAATATTTAGGTTCTTGTAGTAAAATTTATTGAGAATTCGGATGGAAAAAATAAATTTTGGATCGAACGATTAGTTTCGGAGCTATAGCCAAATTAGTACAGAAAAACGTGTTTTCTCGAAGAAGTGCGACGCCAATGAGTGTTGAAATGAGGGATGTAGAGTGCATGAAATATGCGATAATTTTTGACTTCACAAATTCGTTAGGAATAGTTAGAAGATAAACATACTAAAAGTCCCCGCCTCTGGGGGGTGAGCTAAGGCGGAGGGGGAGGGGAGAAGTTCCATTTTTTTGGTTTTTCGATTATATCTCAAAAAATGGTTAACTCTAGAAAAATATGTTTTAAATAAACATTAAAGCTAATTAAATTTCTTATAAAATTGCTTCTATATAAATTTGTAATGATTTTAACCATTCGAGATATTCGTTATCAAACAGCGGTGATTATCGGGAAAAAAACAAATGTTACCTCACTTTTGACAAACATCTGTTTCTTGTGCCTTTCACGATGGTTTCTCACAAAAATTGTCAGAATCAAAATTGTAAAGCCTTAAATTACTTTAATTTCATATATACGTTTATGGTATTTGAACTAAATGTCTAACGAAAAGGGAGGTAAACTTTTTTTATAATTTTTAAAAGTACGACTTTTTAATAACTATATCTCGAAAACCGTTTGGAATTTCGACAAATATGTATAAAATCAATTATATAGGAAATTTAATTAGCTATAATTTTGAACTGTAGCATATTTTTCTAAAGTCCTCCGTTTTCGAGATATTATAGAAAAACACTTAGCTCACCCTCCAGAGTCAGGGACTTTTAGTATGTTTGTCTTCTAAGTACTCCTAACGAAGCTGGTTAAGTGAAAAATTATCGCTTATTTCATGCACTCTACACCTCTCAATTAAGCACTCTTTGATTGGGTTCGCTTCTCCTACTCTTTTGGCTGTAGCTCCGAAACTAATTGTTCGATCCAAAATTTCTTTTTTCCGTCTAAATGCTCGTTAAATTTACTATAAGATCCTATATATCATAATTTGATCAAATCCCGTAAAATACCCATACCGTTTAAAAAAAAAAGAAAAAAAAGCGCTTACTGATTTGAAATCCAAGCTTTTTGCCATATTTTTCACTATAACTCCAAAACTATTTGTCTGATTTGGAATTTCGACAAATATGTATAGAATAAATTTTATAGGAAATTAATTAAGCTTTAATTTCTGAATCAAATTTGTAGAGCATTAAATTTACTTTAATTTAATGTATAGGTTTGCTACTAGCAAATTGCTTGTTTATTTTCAATTGGAACGAAAGTTCAACATTACTCTTATTTTGAAGTTATAACTTTTATTTGAATTATTACAAATTATGCAATAAAAATTAATGTATTTACATGCAATCATAATATTAAAAAAAAAATAATGCTATTATAAATAAATAAGCGTTCAAGTTTTCGTCATCGAAGCAATCATCTTCGTCATTAATGTCTTCGTTGCCATCTATATAAAATAGAAACATTGTATATATATTTTGATATAATATCTTTATATAAGAGATATTATAATAGTAGAGTATATTTTATATTTATTTTACCTTCTTCATGAATTATTATTTCGACTCCGTTGTTGCAACTTCCCTTGCAATTAATGCATGCGACAGAGCAGCTTAAAGATGCTTTTCTACAACCACACTTGCCACTGTCACATCCTTTCGTGCATCGGCAAAAAATCATCTTCAGGAGCAGCACTCCATCCTAGGAACTAATAGGTCATTCCTCCTCTCCCAACCCCAATTCTCCGCCCCGCCATTAGGTTCCTGCCCTAACCACTGGTGTACTTGGAGGTAAGTCCGAAATGCATGCTGCTTAACAGCTGCTTCAGTTGGAGGGAGAGTCGAAAGACTAGGCCTCATGTTTGCTGCTGCCTTTATTAACGATTTATATCGGAACTCGTTGAGGGATTTTTCTGTGGCTGAAGCGTCATACCATGAGAGAATACTCATTACCCCAGCTGTCTCAATAGAGTTAGGGGAAGAAGAACCACTGAGAAATACCTCAGCTGCATATTTTATGATTCTGTTCTTCTTGTACATTTTGACAAAACCGACTTTTACTTTTTCGATACGCTGCGGATGTTGAGTCGCAGCCTGTAAATGCATGTAAGAATAACAAATGAGTGTTGTCCTTCATTTTTAAATCCTGCTGCAGCTGTTTGTGATGAATATACTATACTTTTGACTTTTCCTCTTCCAGGTTTCAGGAACAGGATGTCACTATCAGTTGGAGTTTTGGCTACCAAGAGAACAACCAAATCGACGTCCTCTCCAATAACAGCTACCGAGGAATTTTGTGATCTATTGATAGCTGTTTCACAATATCAACATCTGCATCACCTAAAGCTTGGAGCGCATTATCCCATTTTTCTGCAGCTGCGTCATGAGCAGTTTAATCAGCTGACTCTTATTATGGAAGTTGGAAAGGAAATCCTCTTGCTTGACTTTGATTTCACTTTCCAAACTGATATTTATGTCCACACATCTCCTAAGTCGATAACGACGACTCTGTTCATTAGTTTTTGTGCTCTCGGTTGTGTTAGTGTACCCATCAATAACCACTGTACAACCTCTTCCACTGTAATGGGTGATTAAAAATTGAATGTAAAACAAATGGTTGAACGTTGTCTCTTTTTGTATAGTGCTGACAGTGTTTTGCACTTTTTCATTCCATTCCACTTTCGTCGAAGAAAGCCAAGGGAAAGGGAGCTAATTCGTATTGCATATAATTCTGCAAATCCTCGTCTGATTTCTTGGTAAATGGAGATTCGCTGAAAAAGCAAAAGTGGATCGACGACAACTTTTCATTGCCAAGCTTGATTGTCGAATTCATTGAGGAAAGAGGAAGTGCGCGATCATTACGTTTCAACTTTATATTTGTGAATGGCTGGTTTTTCAATTTTTTTCATGGCTCGTTTGCCAATTGCAACAGCATCATAACATAAGATTGTTTTGTCTCCTAAGACTCCCGTCGCTATTGACATGATTTTATCTGTTCTCGGAAAAGGAGGGTGTTTATTAAACCATTGTGTAAGCTTGTCAATGTCACTTGCGTCTCGTCTTTGGCCAGCTTCTCGAAAATCCTTGTGCTGCTCACTTGAGGTAAACAGAACACCACAATATTCTTCGAGTGATGCACATATGTCTTGAGTTGCAGTCATTCCAATTACCCATTTACTGAGAGCACTATCTGTTAGTCCTCTACCACGGGTCATTCCATCTCGACTTTTGAATGACCGCATTAAGGTTGTCTCGATGGTCATGTCTGACCATATTCCTGACCAGAATTGGTCATTCCTTCTCAAAGTAAAGTAGCCTTCATTGACAAACTTCTCATACTCCACTGGTGTCAGGATAGTGGAGAGGTTTTCCATATCCTGTATATATAAATGGCAAGACTTTGCATAAAAGTGTCCAGCAGCGTGAAAAATAAGGTATAATTCGCTTACAGCAATTCAGATGAGCAAGGAAATCGCCAGATCTCTCTGCATGGATATATTCCTTTATCAAATTAACCATTTGAGATATTGGATCCATAATGTTGCAGTGGGTCCATTGTTACTGATTTTTTCCAATGCTACTCCAAATTTGACAGCTACAGATTGCAGTAATTTGTTTTGGTTCAAAGATTTCAATGATGGAGGCTCGGAGAGGAAATCTGTTGTAAGGCTGTTGATGCATGCCTGCTCTTCCTCCGAGATTTAAAACTTTTTCTAATATTAAATTTTGACAAAGTATTTTCAATAAGAAAATGACCCCGTATTGCTCTGGCAAAGGCGTGTTCATTTAGCATTTTGTCCACTGCTAAAGGAGCATAAATAGTGGATAAAACTTCTTTCAGACCAGATCCCATCATGAGATATCCTATACACCCCAAAAATGACATCAGCAGATGAAAAACCGCCGAGACGTACCACACAATTGGACAGATCAGAGTGTGACATACTGGTGGCAGCTGCAACAATATCCCTTGCTTTCCAGTATAGAGGTTGGTCAAAAGTAACGAATATATGTTTTTGATGTATATTTGCACATGTCTTACATGCATAGAGCAGCGCAGTATAAATTGTGTCATATTCTGATGAGGGTGCATTAATGAAAGGAAGAGTAATCACTCGCGTCTTTTCACTTGGCTCTCCTCTTGTTATACACTGCATGTACCCCTTCCATTGAGGGATTGCAATACCTTGCTTTTTGGCAATGAACCAGAGAATATTATGTGGTGCGTGATGTGAGGGTTCTTCTGGTATATCAATAGGTGCCACAGTCACATTTTGTAAACCTCCTTTTAAGTTTGTGTGTGTTTCTAGCGGAATAATTCCTATTTTTTCAGTTTCAGCAGATGTGGGGATCCTGTTCAATCTTGGTATTTCTGAACCTTTTTCAACATAGTTGGATGGAGTTACACATTTAATCCCACCCATAGCATGGAAGGTATTAAGCCCATCTATGGTGCAAACATTGAAATCCACGTTATCAAAAACTAATTGCGTGAGTGCATCTGACCTGTAGGTTAACTGAGCGTGAGCAACCGCTGATAATTCTAATTTTTGTGCTTCGTGGTACGATGAACTAAAGCCTAGACTTGCTAGAAGATCAATCAAGCTCTTTGAGGCGTATTTCCTATGGAGCAGAAGGGAGATACCAGTCAGTATTGGTGACAGGAAGGTACGAGGTCTGACGACTGCTAAGATAGCGTGTCCAATAGCAACACACTTCTTCTGTGATTCCTTATTTTTTTTGGTTTTTTTTGCAAACATAACGTCTTCAAGAAAAGTATGGAGAGATTTGGGAAGAGAGTCAGCATCCTTCAAAAAGTCATCTCTTGGCGGATAAGTGTTACAATTGTAAACTACACTTTGAATATCTTGCCTTATTACCTCAGCTGCTTTTTGGACGATCCTGAGTCGCTCTTCTTCTTCATTAGATTTCTTCTTCTCATACCACGAGTTGCTTAGCAATTTATGCCCAGTATCTGTAAGACAAAATAATTGGTACCTTGAATCTGTTGGATCCAGGGACCACGATTATGCGATCCTCATACTTTTTCATCAGTTCTGTTTTAATAGTTCTCCAATCTGGTTTTCTTATCAGTAACAGAGTCCTTAATTTCATTAACAGTAAACTGGCAGTTACTGTTCTCCTCCAATAGACCACTAACCTGTTCCATAGCATTTGAAACATAGTCTTCATAATTGTATGTGGAGGGTTTCTTGTATAACGGTCTCAAAAAGTCCAACCGACATTCATCGTAATACACAGCCTCCTCCGCAACCAAATCATTTATGGAAGAGAGGCGACTCACCACTTCATCTCCCATTCGTCATTTCTAGCTCGAGCTGCTGTCATACATTTAACTTCTATGTCAGCTTTGTTGCACCCTTTTGTGATGTTACCAACTGAAAATATCTTTCTACGTCTCTCCTTCGGCTTCTTTTCTTCACCCTCTACACTTTTGGCACAAAAGAAACATACGGTTTTTGAAATCGAATTCATTGTTTAGACCTCAACGTTGAGGGTTTGGGTGATTCAGAGGACGTTGAAGGTTCCTGTCTCTTTAAATAAGCATTGATTGATTGCGTTCTGGTGTATTTTTTTCGGCATTCAGTATGAATGAGAATTGTGTCCAAACCCTCTAAAGAAGATCTATTGCCATCACCCCGTTTTATACTAACTTTAATAAGTGATAATATTCCCTTTTTTTTCACTGTGGAAACTCCAACACCAGGTCCATCGATTGTTTTACCGCACACAAAACACCGGGAATCCATTATGCGCACTAATACTGTAAACGTTCACGTAAATTAAAAATAAAAAAAAAAAAAAAAAAAAAGACACTTGTAACACTGTCACAAAAACAAAGAATCCGGCACAAAAGATACCAGTGGTATGGAAGAAATCATCCTCTCTATCCCTGGGAAGTCAGGTGATCGGAATTTGTCATTTGTGATCTGAATTTGTCGGCACGTCACAGGCGATACTGTTTTACTTTTCTAACTTGACTTAATTCCATTTGTGAAACGTTTTCTTCAAATTCAATATAATATACATTTCTCAAATATTAGTAGATGTAAATACTAATCATAATTATTGTATGGTTTGTAATAATTTAACTAAAATTTCCAACAAATGTATAGTTCTTATAAATGCATAGCAAACCTGAATACATGAATAAAAGAAAATTTAATTGCTCTACAACATTGACACTGACAATTTTTCTGAGAAACGATCGTGAAAGGCACAAGAAACAGATGTTTGTCAAAAAAGTAACAGGCTGTTACAAAAGTCGTTGTGCATAAGTATATTACAGACTATTTTAAACATTAAATACTACTCTTCAGAGCAAGGTCCATTATTTTCAACTACTCTCTACCAGTGATTTTATTTGATGTATTTTCCACTTCATTGGTTCCAAAGCAATGGACTCATCAATTCCAATTTTTAAGTCCTCGCAATGATCGAAGAAATGGCATTTTTAAAATCTGTGATATATTAGAGCTAAACGCAGCTAAACCCTTTCAATTGCAAGCAATTTTACTTGGCCAAATAAACAATGTGCCGTCGTTTTGTAGGTCGTTAGCGTTGAAAAACTATCTCCAGCCTCCCGTAGAATGAGTTAGCAACAAATGAATATCCTACCGCTATCTTAAAACAGTTAAATTGCTAAATATTTTTAATAAAGTGTCCTCTTAAGGTCCGCCATCTTAAAACCGTTAAATATTTTAAAACAGTATCCTGGAGGACAACAATGGCGGAAGTTATCCTTCGGATAACTTAAAAACCGTTAAAAACATATTATCCTGAAGGACGAAAAAGCTAATTCTAATTGTGGATGGAAAGAGTGGCCAAGGATGTCCTTCGGCCTCAAAAAATCGTCAGATCCTGGCAGATTTGTAAAACAGTACACAGAAGAGAGGCGGTGGGGGTTCGGGGCGGGATTAAGAGATGGCTCCTGTTATAATATGTTTTTAACGGTTTTTTAAGCTCTCCGAAGGATAACTTCCGCCATTGCTGTCCTCCAGGATACTGTTTTAAAATATTTAACGGTTTTAAGATGGCGGGAGCATACTAATTCGTTGTTAACGCATTCTACGGGAGGCTGGAGATAGTTTTTCAACGCTAACGACCCATTCCCCTTTACTCATTTTTGCTGAAAAGGTACGATACAGAAGAGTGGCAGTGGAGGTTCGCCTGTCTCAACCAGTCCCCACCACCTGCGGTGTAGCACAGGGATCAGTACTTGGACCAATCCTATTCAACATCTTCACGGCTCCAGTGGTCTCCCTCAAATATCCGGAGGCGGTAGTGGCGGCATACGCAGACGACGTCGCCGTCTACGTCTCCAGCCCGTAGCTGAGCTCTCGACATAGCTCAGAGGGCAACCTCCACCATAGTTGAGGCTCTACAAAACTGCGGTATCAAGGTTAACCCCAAGAAGACCGATGCCATCGTGATGTCATTTGCCAAAAACAGGAAATCCCAAAGATTGCCAAAGCTCTTCAAGGTGGACAACGTGGAACAGCCCATCTCCAACTCCGTCCTATATCTTGGGGTTAACTTTGACCGGCACCTCACGTTTACCACACATGTGAAAAGTAGAATTAAGCAGGCCAGGGCGAAAACCTATCGCCTGTATCATCTTCTGACCTCTCCCCAACTGTCACTCCGCCTCAAGCTACAAATTTACAAATCTATATATAATTAGACCCACTCTCCTACATGGCACTCCACTGCTACACCATATGTTTAAAAGTACTCTCCAAACACTCCAGACGTTCCAGAACTCCGTCCTTCGGCGAATCGTCCGGGGTACCAGCCTAGAGAGGGCCAAAAACAATCACATCCTCAAACAGCTGAGGATGCCATCCATCCCGAAGTTCATTGGCCGCATGCACGTCAAATTGTTTGACGGACTGAAATATTGTGCCAACCCTCTCTTTAGGGACGTGGCAAGGTTTGACCCCCTTAGCGGACGTACTTGCCGAGGGAAGGGGTTCAGGCTCTACAGACTGACCCACTAGTGCCACCACCGCCAGCAGAGTGACTCCTCCTCACTCATTGCAGAAAAAAGAAGACCATCGGTATACAGAGTACCTACTAGAAGCCGAAGACACCGATCTTCAAATGCCAACAGGGAATCTAAGATCTTAAAATATAGTTATAGTTCTTTATGTTAATAAATAGAATTAAATGGAGGATAAGAAAAAAAAGAAAAAAAAAGGGAGGGGGGGGTTCGGGGCGGGATTAAGAGATGAGGGCACTGTTTTACAGATCTGCCAGGATTTTTTGAGGCCGAAGGACATCCTTGGCCACTCTCTCTATCCACAATTAGAATTAGCATTTTCGTCGTTAAGGATAATATGTTTTTAACGGTTTTTTAAGTTATCCGAAGGGTATTTTAGTGTTGCAAGATGGCTTGGTTCCTGCTGATCAAAATGGGATACTTTTCACTCAACACTAGATATACTTGCCTAGTTGTTCACAGTAAATGTTTGTTTCCACTGCTGACCATCAGAAACAAGCCAAAAATGCAAAGCGCATTCGAACTTCTACCAAATATTTTGAAGATTGCAGGGTTCATGTTCTAGGACTTGTGTAACCTAGTGCAGGACCTAGTACAATACATTGTTATCAATATACACTATTGCAGATGATACTGTTATCTTATCTTTACACATCTCACGATTTCTTCCATTGCTATCCAAGACCACCCATACATCTTTGAGAGATGGTTTGAAAGGTGGAAAATTAGGCCGATCCCTGATAAATAAAATTACAAGAAGTTCATGCTGGGAAAAAATAACTGTCCAATAGTTCTATTATTGTACAATAATAAAGGAAAAACTAGTGCCAACAAAAGCTTTGGTAAATATCTCGCATTACGTCTATACAGTCTAACTTTTGAGGTAGGTAAGACTTTTAAACGACTAGAACTTAAACAACGTTACGCGATACGAAGACATTTACTTGGTGATCACCACTAAGCGTACCAAATACTTCGACACCATACAAACCAACGCAGGGGTCTGCGCTTTGTAAGGGCGTTGCAGTTCCGGGAGAGGATAGTCCAACCCCCTGGGAAAACACATATTGAGTGGACAACATTGAGCTTTTCTGTTCTTTCCTCGTTAAGTAGGCCAGAGGTTTACTATTTAGTCTAAATCTTTATTTAGGTTCTCTATTGATTCTTCACTGAACCTCCTAGCTACTCCCGAGAAGTGCACCTCCAAGTATAATTATTATCCGTATTCCTTAGCGTTCTGTGGATGACTTCTAATTCAAGAGAGAGCGTCGTTGATTGCATCTAACACCCCATACAACACCAATGCCATGCTTTTCTGTGGAATGTCACAGACAGAACAAAGATCCGCCAGTATCCATTTGGGTGACTATCGACTAATTCTCTCAGCCGCAGACTTAGTTACGGTGCAGAGACGCATGACTCATCTGCAAATGACTACGTCCAAGGGACACACAGCTCTTGGTCATCTTCAGCTTGTACCCGTATCGTATCGAAAAAATCATGATCACAAAGGTCTTGGTACAGATGAGCAAAAGACTAAGTTAGAAAGCGAGGGAGAGAGTGGGACGCCTTGGGGAACTCCATCGCCAGCAATTGATCTGGTAGTAGTAGAATGAGCTCCAACAGTCTACTTTTAATTGTTGTGGAATAGGAGTGCCATGCGATAACGTTTCTTCAGGTCCAGTGAAACCTCTTGCTTCTAACGATCTACAATGTGATCGTGCCCAATGTTGTCAAAGCGCCAACAAACGTCAAGAAAGACACCGCACAATGTCAGTTTCTTTATTTTTGCGGCTTTTATGACTGCGTCAATGATTCTCAGGCGCTTACGTGTTGGGCTCCCGCGGAGGGAAGGTCCGAGGAATAAAAAACCTCTCTGATTCCTATGGAAGGTGAACCTGCTTTCTCGGAGTTTCCTGGTCAAGAACCTTTTCTATGATTCGGCGCACACAATAGATATATCGTAATGGGCCTCCATGATGAAATATTTTTAAACCTCGCCCATTACCCTTGTAATATTAAGATGGTGTGCCGCCTTGAGCGGTAAAGGTCCTGGTCATATTAGGCCACCTTCAGCAATGATCTCCGCTATTGTCTATATAATGTGGGATACATCATAGGACAGTTTTTATCGTGCGGATTAAGACTGCGTCAGGCCCCGGTGAGGTGTCCATGTGACGTAGATTTAATGGCTTTTCGTAGTTTGCTCTGGACATCAAGATTTCATGACATTTGGCATCGGGGCACGTTTCTCATAATCCGCAAGTTTGCAGGAGTCACATGCTCAAAGAGGTTTCTGACAATGGGCATCGATTGTCGGTGACCTTTAAGGGACATGTTAGGGGCATCGGCATTCATTATTGTCGGACGACCTTCTTTCTTCTGTTATAATAATTGTACTGGGCCATCTCATATGGATATTGTTTCTTGCCGACGCCCTCGGTATGCTTTATTCGCTCTCTGCGGATTCGAAGTGTTTACCAGCACCCTTGTCTTCTATATTGTTTTTTCTTTTTTTCCTTAATTTGTAAAATTTAACTGCCTGAGGGTGCTGTGGGCTGGGAAGTGTCTTCATTAATATTATTTACAAAAAACTTGAGGAAACTCAACGACCGCTGCATCGAATTCCCGCAAGTTGCCCATATTATTTGACTACAAAGATTTTTGAACGTGGCAGGACCCATTTTAGCAATGCCTCCCTCCTTAATTTCAGGTAATTCTTCCTCTCCATTTTTAGGGCCACACACCTTTTTAATATTCCCCTAACGTATTATTATGTTGGCCTCCCTTGGATGTGCTCTTGGCAATATGGGTCCTCCAAGGCCTCTCTCACCCTTGAATGTCAAGCCACAAATAGGGCAAAACGTATCATAGATTGATGATGCAACTAGGGAGAGATGAGAGGACTATTTCTTTGCCGTGGTTGACGACACCCGCCTCCGTGGGTTTTAGTGGGTAGGTTGGGCAATACAAGCAGCTCTTCCAGCTGTGAATACGTTTATAACTCATTACTAAAACATCTTTGTACCTACGGGGTAGAACTTTTGGGTTCTACGATGAACTCCCCATGCACATCATAAAATAAGAACCATACAGTCAAAAAGATTTAAAACAATATCACCCGCAACATGGTACATTCCAAATGCATATAACTTAATTATTTACACATTCCATTTGTAAAATATAAACATTTTCATGCTTCTATAAAACATCCTAATCTCCTTATTTAGTCATTCTTTCCATTCCCGTTACCCGGCAACCCTATATTTCGGTTTAAATTTACCTGACCCAGAGATCTCTAGTCAGATTAACTATTTTATATTTGTCTATTCTTCTATAACTTTAAACAAATCCATCGATATTATGTTAATTACGAGAGATCAATAACTGATAATTGATTATATACAAAGTTGTGATATAAATATATTGAAAACTGTTTGTCACCCAATTTTTAGTGATAGCTCAGCTAAACTATATCACATTGCTTAGTCTTCCGTGAGCTCAAAAACGTAGGAATTGAGAACTTGAGAGTTATGTCGAATGAATAAAGGTATAAACTAATTTTATCTCATAGTGTTTTGTCAAAGATTGTCTTGATGCCTAATATCTTAGCCTTACAGGATAAAAACTTTAATAATTAATTATTAAAGGTAAGAAGTCATTTTATGGCAAGCAAAGCAGGGTTTTATGGAAGGAAGCAAAGGAGACCCCGCATCAAAGTAGATAACCAGTGGAGGCTGAGTGAGAGGGTTTTGTCCCTGACGTTCAAATTAACTATAGTTTCGAGGTCTTCGGGACGAAAGAATTCCATTTTTAAATATTTTAAAATATCTGTATAAATAATCACCTTAGTTATTCTTATAATTACATATGTATTTTTCTTTTTCTTTCTTTATTTATTTTTCGCTCTCTGTAAAGCTGTTCTCATTTCCTAACACAAAATTAGCAGTTGAATATCCATATTTCATTTATATATTAATTCTTCCAATTTCATTATTTTTTTTATATTATTATTAAAGCATTCTTTAACAATCATAATTGTTAGTAATATTTTTTTCAATACGCGTTGCGTTTGTTGAAATGCATAGCAGTACATGCTGCAGCAATGCATGATTAATGCAATGTTAAAAAAAACAAAACAGGAATAATAACTTGTTTTAAATAGAATTCCACGAAACTGAGAAGAAAAGATCTGTACTGGAATTAACTGGTATAAACTGGATTGGACGGGTGTGTATTTTTTTGTTTTTTTAATGCGTTCATTAAAGTTGATAAACATGTTGTTTAGTTTATTCTCGTCATTTGAGTCAAAATCAATAAAAATATATCTTTAAAAAATAAAAAAATTTTTGTGAATAATGATACTATTGGTCAGTTACGATTGGTGAGACCATCAGGTAACCATGGACAGTAGCAAACCTGAAATTACAAACCCGAATGGAGCCAAGGTCATCTTGTCAGCGAGGTTCCCCCGCGGATTTCGTAGCTGTTCCTGAACGGCACCTGTATAAAGGGTTTCAACAATTTCTTTGTGTCCGGTGCAGGCTATCTTTTGGTTGAGTAAATTTTTTAAAATTTAGACGTTACAAGTGTTACTCAAATTAATTCCTGTAATGCTTGCTAATGTAGCATGATGTTAACCAACTATAAAATATTATTAATTAAAAAAGAAAACTCAGACTTACCAACCAAAATTGAAAGACATTGCAGTAATGAAACTGTTGTTGTGAAACAACAATGAAAAACAAATAATGAAAATGACCAAAAACTTTACCACAATTAGGATGTCCAAGAGGGAATTTAATATTTACCAGGCCGTTTCAAAAGTCCTGTCGTTTTTTCATTAATTAAGATTTATTTGGTCTTTACAGTCTTTGTTATAATTCTATTTTCAATTTGACTTTTTACACTGTAAACAATATTGTTTACTGTTTTTAAAATATATGGATTACCTTATAACCCAGTCACTGCTAGACATTCAAAGGAAAATATTAAAATGGTGCGTGTTGAAATTCAAATTCGGTCAATTTTATTGAGGAGGTACTCTCTGAGCTTAAAGCTCAATTTCGACAAGGCGATGGAACGCTTAAATATGATGCTGATTCTAGAAGACCTAGAGTTGCCAACAAACTGGAAATTCGAGAATTAAATTATTCAGATACACGTTAAACATGAGCGGAAATAGGTAAGCAGTTAAATATTTCACAAGCAAGAACCTGGAGATACCTATATCAAATGGGAAAAATAAAAACTAAAAATATAATAATGTCAATTGGATGGGAAACATAGCCACACCCACCATAATCTCCAGACAATGCATCCAATGATTATAACTAGGGCCCGGATTTATATGTATTTACATATTTTCTCCTAGGACTTGTTTCAGCCTAAAATCATCTTTAAAAGACGTTTCATATCATTTATAAGCAATTAAACCTATTTTTATTTTACATATTTTTCCATATTTTGAGTAAATTACATATTTTTTTTTTCCATATTTTGCTTGTTTTTATATATAAAAGTCCATATTTCAAGAAATATTTTGCTAAAATAGGAAAATAGGAACAAAAAGTTTCTAACAATCCTATTTACAGATTGACAAATTCTGTGAATCCCTGGGCAAGAGTCGGATTCTATGAAACAAACGTAAAAGTGTTGCGTTCCTTCTCTCCACATATTCCTAGAATATGCTGGCCCTCTGTCTACTCCAAACTTCTCAAAATCTCCTTCCAATGCTTCCTACTACCGTTCTTGATTTTCTTTTCTGTTTTCTCAGTTTGCCTCGAAATATGAAAGCACAAACATGCCTAAAGTTAAATCAACATCAAAAGATCTCGTGTCTAGGTATTTACGCGAGTTTCCCAATGAACATTTTCGGGGTGATTCCAGTGTTCTGTACTGCACTTGTTGTGATCGGCCTGTATCGACGTCTCAACGATTTCAAATTGTACAACATATTGCAACAGCAAAGCACCCAAGAGAATAAACAAAAAAAGAAGACTTTAAAACAAGTTTTGTTGACTGGATCTCCATCAACTGCATCATCTTCAACTGGTAACGAATTATTTAAAGATTTATGCCAAGCCTTTATTCAGGCCGATATTCCATTCCATAAATTAAATAATGTCGGTTTAAGAAATTTTTTAGAAAAATATATTGGTAAAAAAATCCCAGATGAAAGCACTATAAGAAAAAACTATCTTTCCACCATTTATAATGAAACCATATCTAAAATACGTGAAATCATTAATGAAGGGCCAATATGGGTTTCAATAGATGAAACAACAGATGTTGATGGACGGTACATAGCAAATATCATTGTGGGGAAACTATCGCAGTACGAGAGTAAACCATATCTTTTAAACATAGCCGTGTTAGAACATTGTAACCACAAAGAAATTGCCAGATTTTTTAACAACTCGATGGAAATACTTTGGCCCGGTGGTATTTTGCACAACAATGTCTATTTGTTTTTGGCAGATGCTACACCCTACATGGTTAAGGCGGGAAAATCAATTAAGGTTTTTTACCCAAAAATAATTCATGTAACCTGTATAGCCTATGGATTTCACTGAGTTGCGGAATTTATAAGATCGGAATTCCCTTCTGTTGATCTCCTCATTTCCACCGTAAAAAAGATCTTTTTAAAAGCACCAAGTCGTGTCAAGATTTTGAAAGAAAGCTACCCCGATTTGTGTTTGCCACCACAATCATCACAAGATGGGGGACATGGCTGGATGCAGCCGAGTATTACAGCCAGAATTTTGAAAAAAATCAGGGGCGTGTTATCAAAATTAGACAGTGACACGGCAGTGTCCATAAATAAGGCTAAAACTTTAATGGAGGATACAAGACTTGAAAATAATTTGGCATTTATATCTGCAAATTTCATTTTTATTGTCCACTTAATTAAAAAACTAGAGACGCAAAACATGAGTTTGTCCGAAAGCTTCGCAATAGTACATGAGGGAACCGAAAATTAAAAAAAAATTGCAGGTGCCACCGGAAAAAAAATCATAGGTAAATTCGAAAATGTTCTCAGCAAAAACAAAGGGCTTGATCAACTACGAGATATTTCGGCTATCTTAGAAGGGAAAACATCCGGCAGCATCACATCTTTTTTGCCGCAAGAATTAGCAGCCTTCAAGTACGCTCCAATAACATCAGTGGACGTCGAAAGGTCGTTCAGTCGATACAAAAATATTTTGCGACCAGATCGCAGAAGTTTTAAAATGTATGCGGTGTCAAATAATTTCAATGATTAGATGCTTTGCAAATCTAAATTTTGGCATTTTTATCCTCAATTTTTTCCTAAAATATTTTTGTATTTATTTCCTAAATTTCTTTATTTTTGTATTTTTTCGTCTAATTATATTATATTACACAATGTATAATCTATATTTCTTAATGAATAATAAAAAAATAAATAATAAACATTACTTTTTACTACATATTTTCAAATTTTTATTACATATTTCCCCCAAAATAATTACATATATATGTACATATTTAGAGTTTTATATTACATACTAATCCGGGCCCTAATTATAACCTTTAGTTCTCTGGCCAATTATCTACTTCAGCAATATTTTGATAACCAGCAAAGCCTAGAATTGGAATTAAATCAGTCTTTACCAAAAAAGATCAATAATTTATTAAAAACTGTATTTCAGATTTTGCATCATGGTGGGATAAAGTAATTAGTTGTAATGTAGGTAATTTTAATGAATAATGTTATTCCATAGTGATTGGTTCATTGAATTGTTTAACTACCCAAAAAAACAATAGGACTTTTGAAACGATCTGGAACAGCATTTAATCGGAAGATTTACAAAATAGGACACGGTAATGAAAAAAACTATACGGAGCAATTGAAGGGGGGCAGGAGACGTGCAGTACTTTAAATTACAGAAGGGTACTTAATTACAATCAGATATTTATAAAACGGCTAACTAAAATATGGTTGAAACTAACACACCTAACAGAGCACATCAGAAGAAGGCAAGGCTGAAGTGGAGTTAGATGAGAGATCTAGTCAATCAACTCCTCTCTTATAAGAAGTCTTAAAATGCAGAAATTATTCTTATAAAAACTTTTCAAATCATTTGAGATGGGTAAAAACAATATGCTTTCCAACACTAAATGTCAAGCCCTCTTCTCCTAGATTTAACAGTTTCTGAAACTTTGGAAATTAATTTGTTAATTGTAAATTTTAAACTAAAATTTTCAAAATATATGCCTTCTAATTGTTCTACACGATCTAGTTCATTACAGTTCATTTAAAATATTGTGCAAACCTTGAGGTAATTCTTAAAAAAAAAAGAAGTGTAATATTCAGATCTCAAATGGCAACTTGCCATAAACAAATCATCTTTTATTTTCTATTATATTTTTTTGTATGTTCTCAGCCTTGAGAATTTTTATAATATTTAAAGATTATATACATATAACAGTATACAATTATTTTGTCTCCTTAAAAAATTCGAATAAATTTCCAATTATTTAAAAAAGGTTGTGGTTTTTTTCATTAAAAAAAAAAAATGTATTAACCCGCTTAATCCTACTGCCCCCCAAATGGGCCGGTCTAATATAATTTTTTTTAAAAATAGAAAACTGTATTAATACTTATGAATAGTTTTAAAGCGAATTAATATTGTCAGTTGGTACCGCTGACTATAACTTAACATCAATCTGCCGTCATAGTAGCATTGGATAAGCTTTGAGTGACTTTCTGATTTAGCGCATTTTCACCATGTCACAACCAAAAAGGTATGTATATAATACAATCGGTGTACTATGAATGAAAAATAATCTTTATTCTGGTACTTACTGTCACCTAGAATTGAGCAAATATATAAATCTAATACATAGTTTTCTTTCATTTTTCACGGAAATTTACTGGTGATGATGCTCTTTCATAAATTAAGATGTCAAATGAAGTATTTCAAGCAGTATATTTTAAAGGCCCTTCAAATCCCGTCACAAATCATCTTTCAGGTAACCAGCTAAGATCAGAAAAGATCTTTCGAAACTGGAAAATTTTCATTTTCGGGCGATTTTTTGTTTTTCCTGATACAGCCTTGCAAGCTGCAAACACACCGATATTTTTCTTTTGTTGGTAGACATCTATCAAGGATTTAAATAATATAATTGTTTGGGATTTAAGAGCAGGAGGACTGGTATAGGTTTTTTGCTCTTTTTTTTTTACAACTTTTCAAGTGGACATATTCAGTTTTGGAAGATTATTCCTTAAATGTTCATGCAAAAACAATTATTTAGGAAATCTATCGATCTATTGTTTTTCCCTGTCAGAAATAAATTGAGTTTTTGTTTAAGAAAAGAGTATTTTAAAGCATTCGACCAAACTAAATCCACCACCTTATCTTTATGGCATCCTCTAACATTCATCTCATTATATGTTTTATCTTATAAACATTGTCTGTCTCCGTTTTTAATATTTTTAAAAAAGAATATTAAAAAGTATGACAAAAATCCAAAACTAAAACAGTTGGGATCAAATGGGTTAAATTTCTTATGGGTCATAACTTCAGTGTGATTTTTATCATCATTTAACTGTTAAGGGTTCGGCTAGAATGCATTTTTTTTATTTGTATTGGATTTTGAAACATTTACAAATGATAACATAATAATTATAGTCGTTACTGGACAGGTTTGAACGAGAAATGTCAGAACGGGACAGAACCTTGGACATGCAAAATAGCAAGCACATGCATGGGGTTGAAGAACGGTATGCTGAAGGGAGGTGATGTGAAGTTGTGCAGCTTCGCCGGCCGCGAACCAATCATCTGCTGCCCTCCTGAACCAGAAGGACAGGATGCCGCGGACAAGCTGAGTATATTGACCGTCCAGCCAGAAATAGGAAAGAAGGCCAATCAAAGTAAGTTACTAACATTATTAATTACTCCCTCCCCATATTTTAGAAAAGGATTCATAGGTTACAAAAAATATAATTTTTTTACATTCAATCCCCTCTCTTCTAGCGTTCCTTATTTTTTTTATGTTCTAACTAAAATCTTATTTAAACTTATTTTACAGTATATTAAATTTTTTGGATTTCCAAGTGTTATATTATTTATTATTGCTAGCTTGATGTTTAGGAAAACAGATAGAAAAAAGATATCTAACGTTCTATTGGCCATGAATTCAAAGAGAAATAGTTAGTTCATTCATTTTATATATAATAAACTTCAGGAATAATTAGAGAAATCCTTTATCTAAAAAAATGATGGCTAATTCTTTTATTATTCTTAATAATGGCAAATTCTTTTATTATTGATAAATTCGTGTCCAATATCGGCACATTAATTGCACATTCTTTTTTTCTTTTGTTGTTTGAATCTTCCTTTCAAACCATTATCTTTACGACGAAGATTTGTTTTTCTTGTCAAACCAAACGATCAATTTTAATGAATTTCAGAGTGCAAGGAGTATGCCGAGTATGTGTTCAGGGTGATCGAATCTCCAATCCTTTTCTCAGGCGCTGAGAAGAAGAAGCATGATGAATGTGCAACAACTTCGGAAACCCTCATAGTCGGAGGTACTCCTGCCAAACTCAACGAATTTCCTCACATGGTAAGGGTTTCTCCTTAGTTGTCTTCCAAAATTTTATATTTAACAATCGAGACAAGAAATCAATGCTATTTCATCAAATTAAATTTATGATATGGTATTAAGACAGCATATATTTATTCACAGGCACTGATCGGAATCGATACCCAAAAAGGGGGACGATGGTGGTTCTGTGGTGGAAGTTTGATCAGCCCCAACTTCATCCTCACTGCAGCCCATTGTAATATCACAAGAGTCAAGTAATTATATTAAATTATGATATCCGTATAAATATATATATTCTTCTACGTGGCGCTGCAACCTTTGGTAACTTCTGGCCTGCTCAATCAGCAGCCGCCATTCAGCTCGATCCTGTTCAGCCGATCTCCACCTCCTGGTTCCTAATAGGGTTCGGGCATCCGCAGCCACGTCATCGTTCCATCACAAACTTAGCCTACCAGCACGTTTCGTCCTGTGTAAGACGGCGTCAACAGCTCTCTTGGAGTTCTCATTCTCCCTTATTCTTACTAAATGGCCAGTCCCACTGAGTCTCCCTAGCTTTATAAACCCGACCACATCTATATCTTTATACAGGTCATAGAGCTCCCTCTTCCTCTAATCCCTCCACCTACCTCTATCTCTCACTGTACCTACTTTTCGATGGAGAATCTTTCTTTCAAAATCTAGGGGATCATTTTCATTTTTTCTGGATATTTTCCGTGAAAAGTGGATATTTTACTATGTGTAAAATAAAAATGACGCACCCAGAAAATATGGATTTGTAAGTATTTAACTAATACAATAAGAACAAATATTACATTATAAAGTTAGGATAAGGCTTTTTATTTATTCAGTGAACAAAAGTCTGTTTTAATCCTTTAGCTAACCCTCAAAAAGGAATTAGTTTGGCATTCGTAATTGTTAAGTTCGAAATTTTTACCAATGCTTATTCCATTACTATACTTTTAGATTTGAAAAAACGTAAATTCCACTGGAAGAAAATACCAAGCCGATAGTAATTGTTGAAGATGGCCACGATGTCCGCTATGCAGCTCATTCTATCGGTAAATCAGAAACTACGGTCCACTGAGCAATAAAAAGGTACAGGAAGACTAATTAATGATCCAGATGTCATGGCTAGGGACGGCCGAGAGCGATATTGCCTTCAGAAGACCGGTATCTGATTTTACAAAGTTTCAGAGATCTTTACTCCACTGCATTTCACGTTTCTCTGCGGCTCAGACGAGTTCGTGCTAAAGAGGTAAATCCAGAAACTGTAAGGCGAAGTCTTGTAGATTATGGCTTAAGAGGCAGACGATTAGGTCGCTAGCCCCATCGAAAACGTCTGATAGGATTTGCCAGAAATCAAGCATTGGGCTGAGGTCGACTAGAGGAGGTTCCTGTTTATAGTTCTTAGTCACTGTCTTAGCTAACTGATAGGACGCCTTAGAATTTGAATCCTGAAAACTGAGCTGTAAATTTTAGAGGAATGGAATTTGAACGCTAATTCATGCATAATAGATATATCCCAGGACTACGATGTCCTATTTGCACCATTTATTGGAGTTAATTTCATTTTAATGTTCAATATTGCATCACGGATAGGTGCGTTAGAGAATACCTACAGGACGTCCGAATCGAAGCTATGGACTGGCCTGCTTAGAGTCCTGACAAATCCATTCGAACAGGCCTGGGACGAACCAGGGGGACACGTTACTTCAGGAGTTGCTGTTAGTGAGACACTCATTTACCTCATTACCTCTTTAAGAGAGGAATTAAAGAACACTGGCGAAGTCTTCAGATATTTAATCTTGATCATACATATATAGAATACAAGCTTTATTGGAAGCAAGTGGAGGAAATACACGCTACTGATAACATGGTCAGTAAAACAAAAACATGAAATTTTAGTTTTTAACAATTTTTTTAATGTTGTTAATTTTCTCAAATAAATCATTAATTCATTTATTTATTGTTAATTAGTTTTAACAATTTAATAAGTTTAAATAATTGTCATAAAAAATACAAAATTAATTACCATCAAACCAGATTTCTAGATGCGCCACTTTTTTTGTAACTCAATGTGTATATAAACTGTTCGTTAAATATTTAAGTATAATTAATAATGCTTTAAGAAAGTTGGTTTTTAATTTAAGGGTAAGGCTAGAGAGAGGAATATTCGGTAACCTTAATTTTTAAAAAATCTCACAGGTAAATTACAAAGTCTATATTTTTCAACATAGGAACGGTTTCTTAAAATAAAAAAAAAGTGACGATCCTCTTTCTAGCCTCCATGAGACCGCCTTAAGTGATCGTACATGAAACAAGCTAACAGGTGGCGATTTTTATGGACATTACCCCTTCTAGCCTATTTCCATATATTTGTTTATAGAGTGGAGCCTCAATATATCTAGCTTAACACAGCAATGTTTTTTTCTGTCATGTCCTGTTGAAAACGTTACATATGGAATGCTATTTCATCGAATTAAATTTATGATACATATATAAAGACGTATATATTCACTCACAGACATTGATCGACGTTGAAAGCAAAGGGTTTCTATTGTAATAAGTCCTGTTAATAACAAATTTAGTAATTTTTGAAGATTACAGAAGTTACTTGAGGAAGTCGTGGCCTGCTTTAAGGATTGTCGCACAGTCTGTGCAAATAAATAACAAACAACTAACACTAAACAAACGAGAGCTATTGAAAACAATAGTACAAGTTATGAGATCATTTATAAACATACTTTCGTAATGAAGAAATATATTAAAAATAATCAAACATAAAAATGATTTATTATAAGTATTAGGAAAATTAGTTCCTGTCTTTATGAGCATGTTTCATCTCAACAAAGCCGTTTTATTTAGATGTTCACTTCTATTCACAAGTTGTTTTAAGTTTAATTTATCTTCTATTTTGTCTTCTTTCTCGTCATCATTTCATTCTTCTTGATTGAAATAGTCCTCCTGTAATTCTCTGAGAAATAGTGTAGCACATTTTATCTTGTTGAATAATCACCCATCCTTTTAGTTATCGAAATAAATGTTATTGTATAAAATTTGTCGCTAGAACCTACCATTTAGGATTTATATTCGTTTTGAATAAAAAAAGTAACGTTTGAAACCTCTATTTCAAATGTAGGGTTATTTTTACACACTGTAGATCAGTTGGTGTTGCTCGGATCGAAAATTTGCCTAGAGCTTCTTGATCAGAAATTTAATGGAAAAGACTTTTTACCATATAACAATTGTCGCTAGAACCTACCGTTTAGGAGCTACATTGGTTGGAATGAAAAAGTCACGCTTTAAACTCCTGTGTTTTTTTTTCAACTTTGTTTATTTTGAATAATCATTAATTGTTAATATAATTTAAAATCACATAGGTAAGCAGAAAAAAATAAAGAACAAAAGGGCATAGACGGCCAGCAGGATTAAAACAAACGTGATCTTACTGATTTCTTCTTTTTCTCTTAAGAAGCAAAAATTATCTATAAAGAAAGATTAAAATCTGAATGTATGATATAGTTGTCAGTATAAAATGCAGTTGTAATGACAAAGCATATTGAGTTACAAAAAAACGAAACCTTTTTTTTTTTTTTTTAGCGTTGGCTTCTCGGAAAAATAGATGCTGACCTTGAAAAATGTTTATGTGAATAACATGATCTATAAATATCTCAAATAATTCGATATTGTATTATATTAAAAAGGCATAACTCCTCATTTGCAAATGAGGAGTTATGCCTTTTTAATATAATAACTTGATATTAATCTCCTTAAATGAAACATTTATAGTTCGATATTGTAATTAAAATTCGATTTTAAATATTGACATAAACCCAATTTATATTTGTAAATTCTATAAAGTTTTTATTTTAATAATTATCATTATTTTAGTTAGTATAAGATGTCAGAATAAACAATAAAACAAATAAGAGAAAATCTCAAATGAAACTTCTATAATTTAACTGAAAGAAAACGAAGGAATTGAATTAATCTTCGAATATAATACAATGACATTTACATACAACAGAAATTTTATTTCGTTTTATCGACTTTTGCTTGGACAAAATTTCTCCCCTTTGGAAATAAATAATACCATCATAAAGCTAACCGGAAAAACAAAAATAACATAAGAGCATAGGTCAGCGGAATTAAACTATTTAATTTGAAATTGTATCTTCTACAGAAAACTGAATCACAGGTAAGAGAAACCAAACAAAAAACGTATGAGCATTGATGATCAGGAGGCTACCCCTAAATCATATTCCATGTCATTCCTTCTTTAGCCAACAGGCTCAAGGGGGCCAGTTTATTTTTTTATTTATTGAAAATTTAACGTAGTAAAAATAGTAGTTGGAAATTAGGATATAACTTAGTTCAACCGTAATCATAGATGCATTAACTTTATTTGCTAAATAATATTAATGTTATCCCTTTTATAGCTTTAAATTAAGAAGAAGTAGATACATAGGATAAGTTAGAAAGTAATTTAATCATTAAAAAAACTGAAATTTTTCTCGAGAATGTAATTAATAAGATTAGTTCTATAATTTCCCGGATTAATTACAAAAACGGTTGGGGTATGTAACAGAGTAGTAATTCTATGGTGCTATAGCATGTTAGCTGGAATAATAAAATACTTCATTATTATAATTATTTATAACGTTTATTATTATTTAGGATTTATATATTAAAATTAAAACATTAGTAATAAGAGGTTTTTTCTTCTAGTGCTACAATAGTCAGGCTTGGGGAACTGGATCTTGCCGATGTCCAAGACAGGGCTTCCCCGATCGATGTTAAAATCACCGAAGTCATCAACCATCCCTTATATAATCCAAATAAAGGCTACCACGATATATCCTTACTAAGGTTGGAAAAGGAGGTGGAGTTGAGTCCTGAAATCCGACCGCTGTGCCTTCAAACAAGCAGGAGTATTAAACACAAAGAGGCAGTAGCTTCCGGTTGGGGTTATACATCTTTTGGTAATTTATTATTACATAAACAAAATTGGTTGGAAATTAGATAAGTTTATGATTTTTTTTATTTTTTTATTTTTTAGGAAACCATAGCGTTACCAGTACCATTCTTCAAAAAGTAAATCTAAGTATCGTTGATGATGATAAATGCATGAAGATTTGGGGCCCCCAGTGGGCCAAAGTTCCAGAAGGGTTCAAACCTGACATTATGATGTGTTCTGGAGGAGCTCTTGGAAAGGACACGTGCACGGTAACATCCAGCTTTTCCTACAGTATTTATAGCTTTAATAAATCTAAGACAGTGGAATTCGAAGATATATTACACCCTCTCTAGGTATCAATATTCTAAAACTGAAGAGCAATTAATTCTTGTTTTGTTTTTTAAAAACCTATTGCACTGTTGTTACACTTAACAAGTCAAGTATTTGGGTAAGGCCGTACCTTAATTCACTATCGGTTGTTTCACATCACGTTGGAGTCAATTTGACGTCTCTCAAATGTAATTAAATATCCTGCCATATTAAACGGTTTATCCAGGATATTACATCTTTTGGAATGTATTTTTATGTTAAATAATAACTTGTAAATGGCAACGATAAGTTAATGAATTATTTTTGTTTAATAAAGCATTGATCTATCCAGTTTTTGAGCTGTGCATCAATGAAATTAATAAATGAATCCAGCAAATAAAACTAATTTATTTTTAAGAATTAAGCATAAAATAAATCACTATAAAAATAAATAGAAAAATAAAAAAAACTTTTACCATAAACAGTGTAAATTAAACATAATAAAATTTATTGTTATATTTTGCCAGGGAGATTCTGGAGGTCCATTGCAGGTCGCACTTAAAGAACCTTACTGCATGTATTCTCAAATTGGAATCACCGCATTCGGAATTGGATGTGGTAATCAACATCCAGGAATCTATACCAGAGTTTCCGCCTATGTATCATGGATTGAAAAAATTGTATGGCCAGAATAAAGAATTACAGTGTTATCAATTAATTATTTTTATGTTGAGAACAAAAACTATATTAAATAAATTCCATTTGTATTAAATTCTGAATTTGTGTTTTGTTTTTGTTTTTTAATAAATGAACCCAAAACACCGAGACAATAATTTGTTTTATATTTTTACATACATATATTACTCTTAAATCGGCGCTAAAACTCGTAGTGAGTCAAGGCTTCCTGCAGCATCGTATATGTATTCATTATATCTGTTCTATATTTTCGTTCATAAGACGAATAAAATTCACTGTAGCACGTAGAAATTACCTTACCGGATAGGTTGCAATATAAGTAAACATGAAATTACCCTTGCAAGCCTCAAAGTGTTTTGTCCCTTAGTGGTGGACATAGAAATTCAAGAGGCACGTCTCGGGTCACACACACAAAAAAAATAATAAAATAAACAAATAAATTTTTTAAAAATAAATAAATTAATTAAAGCTTGGTTAGGAGTAAAATCCTACATCAACATAGTTAACAACAGGATATTATTATTATACCAATTGAAATTGTTTCTTTTAGTAGCCAGAAGGAAGTCCAAGAAAAACATTCTTATTAGCAAATATAGAACAACAATGCCTGAAAAACTGTTTCTTCTTCTATGTTATCGGGTTTAACATCTCCATAGACATATCAAGCTTTGCTAACATGAAACAACCCTAATAAATAACATAAACATATTTTGTCTACATTTAGAAACACCAACTTTTGTCATAATACAAAAGAAACCTTTTTCACTCCGATTTGTTTAAATCGATTATGGCTTCACGCTGCCTGGACCCTCAAAGCTTCACATTTCTGTTTAAGTAATATTTCAATTTGGCTCTAGAGATTTCAGGTAATTAGTTATTCTTTAACAATAATGTAGTCATTTTTTAACTCTTATTTTGCAATCTACAAGATTAAAACGACAAGAAGCTGCTCGTCATTACAGACTACTTCAACATTTACTAGACAAACGATCAAAGCTTCCAATTCATTACAAAAGACTGTGATTAAACCTATTTGGACGTACGGAGTTGAGCTTTGGGGCTTTACTAAACCATCCAATTCATCTCGTATCCAATCCTTACAATCCAAAATCCTTCGTAAAATCTTAACTGCCCCTTACTTTGTCACCAATGAACATCCATAAAAACCTTAATGTTACATATGTTGCTGCGTTAGCCCAAACCAGATATCTATCCTTTAATAGTAAGCTCCATAACCACTATCCATGCACATAAGTCCATTAGTTTCTCAATTTGCTTCCCACTCCATTCCCGAAATTCCTCCGAGGCGTCTAAAAAGAAGATGGCCTGTGGATCTAGTGTACAATTTTTATTGAAGTGCTACTGATGAGTAGTTCTTTTAAGTTTTGTTTGACATGTTATTATAATCGTTATCAGCTCATTTACTTGGTGTATATATTTGTACAGTTGTAAATTTCAATAAATTGATATAAAAAAAATACTTCTGCAATCTGTCGGAGGCGAGTTTTGTGTTGTTCATTTGAATAGGAATGGCAAACAGAAATACTAAAAAAAACATTAGCATCTCGTTATTAAGTCTAAATTAATCTGGAACGTGCTCCCAATGTTCAAACATCCTGTTAATGTGGATGAGATTAAAAAAACTGATTCAATTTCAATAATTATAACTAAACAAGGGTCCTCCCGAACTGTCCGATAGCTGATGTTTTTTTAAAAATCTGTAAATATGTATACATTTCGTCGAATGGGCCCTAGAAGCAGATAAAAAAAACTAAACGTGGAAAAATTCTTATTTTATATTTCGAGTTTAAATAATGGTACCTATACGATTCTTTCAACAAAAAACTTCTATTATTGATTAGATTAAATTAGAGGAATGGATCTCACAGATCCTTAAGATATACTCTCTACAGCATACGAGACTGTAGAGCATTGGTTCCCAAACTGGGGGGAGTGAGGACATGTCAGGGGGGGGCGCGAAATAAGTTGAACATTAAATTAAAATTTGGTTGTCTTTCTAAAATTCTAACTTTTATGTCTAAAAGACATAGCACAATGTTCTCAGTTAATTGTTTATGTTCGGTATATTGAAAACGAAAGAATGAAAGACGAGCTAGTCTTTTCTACAGAGTTGGAGCCCACGACAAATGCTATTCATGTTATGAAAGCAGTGTCAGACTTTTTTGACAAACATGAACTCTCTTGGCAAAAACTGATCGGTGTATGTACGGATGGCGCGCCTTCAAGGCTTGGTTCTCGCTCAGGCTTTGTGTAATTAGTAAGAGAGAAAAATGCTGATGTGACTGGGGTACATTTTTTTATACATCGACAAGTCTTGGCAGCAAAACCCCTTCCAAATGAACTCAATACTGTCTTAAAGTTGTATATTAAAGTAGTGAATTACATAAAAACAGTGCGTTGAATACTCCACTTTTTAAAACTCTTTGTAAAGATTTAGGAAGTGATAAAAAAACACTGCTATTTCATACAGAAATATGATGGTTCTTAAAAGTAAAAATGTTGGCAAGATTATTTGAGCTTCGAGATGGAATAATCACCTTCTTGGAACATCAAAAGCAAAATGAACTAATCGTTGCCTTCAAAAAACCTTGTACCCAAGTAATATTGGCTTATTTGTCAGACATCTTTGACTCGTTGAACAGCCATAACCTAAAACTGCAGGGTGGAGACTCAAATTTAGTAACTCATCGTGATGCGATCAAGATGTATATTAAGAAATTGGAACTTTGGAGGCGTAAAATATCAGCGAACCCCTGCAATTATTCAAATTTCCCTAAAGTAAAGTCAATCTCAGAAGATACACGCTTCAAGTACATTTATGAAGGATCAAGTTTGAAAATCCAAATATCAAACCATTTGGAGAGCCTAATTGAAGAGTTCCAGAAATACTTCCCAAACACTTGTGAAGATAGTATTTACAGATTGTCAACTGACCCATTCCATGTCAACATAGACTCCCTGCCTGAATCACTTCAAGAAGATGCTTTGGAAACAAAACATGATTCCTTTGCCAAATACAACTTTGATATAATGGACAAACCTTCATTTTGGTTAAAATATTTCAAAGTGTATCCAAGTGTATCACGGGAAACTCTTCGTTTATATTTGCCTTTTTCAAGCAACTATTTGTGCGGAAAAGCATTTTCAACACTTGTGGCAATTAAAACAAAGTATCGGAATAAACTTGATGTTGCTAGTGACTTGCGTTGTGCACTTACTAAAACTCAGCCACGAATAGGCATACTAGTAAAGAAAATGCAAGCCCGTCTATCTCACTAACCAACCTAATCTATTTTTCTTTTATTAATAATTTTTGTATTTTATGAAAACTGATATTGTTGTATCTTATAGTAGTATAAATAAATGTTTTTTTTTCCAATGTAACACTTATTTTTGTTTTGTTCCTAGGCCCATACAATTTATTGTTATGTGGGGGGGGGGCGCGAGAAGCTTATATTTCAACAAAAGGGGGCGTGGTACAAAAAAGTATGGGAACCCCTTCTGTAGAGAGTGTCAGTAGTGGAGTGTTAAGATCAATGAATAGTATGATTTTAAGTGATCCAGTACTTAATTCAACTATCAAATTTTTCATGTTAGGATAAATGTACTTTTTACTAAGTAAAGTCTGCTAATAAAGTTTGTTATCCAAAACTGGTCTCAGATTTTTTTAGTACCTCAGGATACCCATAAATTCCAATTTTTTGTTGTAAACCAGGGCGAGAAATCCCTTCATACTATTTTTTAACTTCAAATAATAACCTATAATTCTATAAACCCTGATCCGATCCAAACCGAATTTAGATCGTCGATAATCAGTTATGGGGTGCGCGATTTCCTTCAGCTCAAATGGTTCTGTCTTTTTTAAAAGTTAAAAAAAAAACCTCAATCAGGTTTTATTTTCTTAATCTCATTTTTAAACGCAATAGGCTATTTGCTAGAAGCATCTTCTATTTTTAACCCGTTAGGAAAAGTAGAAAATGCATAAACTGACAAGATGCTCAATTTTAAAATGAACATAAAACTCATGCCATAATTTTGGCCCTCCTCCAAAAATTAAAAAGTTTTTTGTTTCCGATCATGATTTAAACATAACATGTTTTGGGTGAATTAAAAGAAAATTTGCCATAATCACTTGTGTGAAAAAACCTACATATTTACTTAATGATTGAAAAATAGTTTTACGAAAAAACATGACTTTGTAATGTTTACATATTCCCTTGAGCTATCCTAAATTTGAAATACTTTGGTGAAAGAATGATAAATGAGAAAATAAGTTGTAAAATATAATTTTTTTTTATATCATAGGGCTAATTGGAAAACGTAGTTTAGATTTAGAATCACAGATAAATTCGGACCAAAAAATGCGTCAGACAGTCCGAGAGGTCATTGATATATCTAATTTTTTAATTTCGAGATCTTACGACTAAAAAAATCGTTCTTATTTTCAGCAAAAAAACATTTTCACAATCGGCTTTCAATTATTTTTATAATGTAGTTCTTTTTTTCTTTATCTACTACATATTGACCCTCCCCCCTAATTAAGATCATAAGATTTCTTTTTTTCATTAGAGAAAATTTTCATTTTTTTTTTTTAATGATTAATTTTTACTATAAATTATTAGTGGATTTCCTATTTCTTCCTTAGTAGTAAATAACATACTATTAATAAATTCTGAATATTCATCAGAATGTTTAAAGTTTTTAATCCTGTCTCAGTTGGTTTATCAACGACTTATATCTGCGTATCAGTAATATTGTGATATAAATAAAATTAAGATGATGGATTAAGTGTATAGAAAAAAAAATTGCTAAAATATTGATTAGTAATTTTTACAGCAATGTCTAGTAAACAGATACTACTACTGTAACTCAAGATTAACAATGAACCTTGAGGACCCTAGCGAGTTCTTGTTATTTTGCACTATCCTTCGGCAAAACGTTGCGTTGTCTACTTAGAAGGTCAATGAATTACAAGCAGTTCTACCAATTTCCCTGTTCAGCTTTGATGAACAGAAAAATAATGCTTCTTTACATCAATTTATATAGCATAGATATACTGGTCGCAGTTTGACCGCGGCCATTAAACATATTAAATAAAAAGTAAAAACAGATGTTTACTTATTAAAAATAATCACCATAATATAATATTGGTTGTCCATACTACTATATAAAAGAACAAGCCATTTTTCGTTTTTGATCACTTAACATGAAAATAACGTAACCGGTCCGTACCAAATTTTCACTACCATCTTCATAGCTAATGGAAGCAAATAATAAAATTTGCCGATTTTTAATTAAATTGTTTTTAGAAAGGTGATAAATATTCGGATTCCAATGAAGTTTATAAATCGACCGATAAGTGGCGAGCGCCATCCGCAAGATAGGTTACAATGGTGCTTTACTATCTAGAGCTTGAAATTGATAAAAAAAAAAAAAATTACTTATTCTCAATTACATTGTCATTAAAAAAGAGACAAATATGTGAAGCGACAAGTAGATCTCAGCGAAGTTTGAAAATCGATCGATATGTCGCTAATAAGGTAGTTAAGATTCTAGATTACCAACTTATACATTCAAATAAAAATTGGATATCCAGGTTAAAAATTATTCCTATGTGTGGAAATATTTTGAGGCTCGAATTCTCGCTCTAACAGCGACTGTGGAAATCACATTGTTTTCCAGAAATCCAATGATTCCGACGAATCTACCATTTCAATTCAAACGATTAAATCCATAAATTCAAACCTTGCCCGGACTTGAAAAAAAGTTGTAGTGGATCTTCGGACTGACTCTTTCTCTCACGATCCGTGATATGTAGGTCTTTCCAGAACTGGAAACTAACAATCAAATCATTTTCATTATACCGGAAGACAAAACTTAATATGTAGTTATTCGGATATCTCACGAAATTATTTTGTCCTTCTTGTATGATTTCTACAATACAAGATTTTCATAGATAAAATTTCAATTATTAGTTAAAATTATCGAAGTTCTTTACTTTTGAGAGTGGGCGAAGACGCTACAGGGAATGTTAGTAAGATAATATTTGAGTTCGTGTGGTTGGCAAGCGTTAAGTCCTTTCCATTCTCAATTCAAATTAGAGGCTGTTTTGAATCCGGTTTGTGGAATGACTCTCTTCTACTATGGAACAACGAAGTAAATTTTTACCTTCTTATTCTGACTTATGAAAGGTTGATTATATGCAGGATACTCGTCCTTCTTGACTTCATTTGAGAACATTGAGATTTTGATCCGAATGATGATGATACCCAAAAACTAAATATAGGTAATTTTTTTTTTGTATTACTTCTCTCTTCCCTCCCTTCCTGGTGGATATGATGATATTTAATGCCTTCTACAAGATTCTCCTGTTTATAATGGTAACTCACATCCATCACTTAATGTATGGTTTTTTTTTAATGCCCTTGACAAAAGCTCTGATGAAGTCTAACCGTAAGTGCACTAATTAAAGTGATATGGGGGCAAGTTCTTATTCTCCCGTTTTCATCTAGGAGTTTCTTCAATTATCCCTAGTCTTAGACCAAAAGTGTTCTGCGCAAAGAAACTAAAACAAAAAAGTTATATGAGAATAGATTTACAATTTAAAATTCAATAAAACCCGGACAAACGTCTTACTTGGAATCCACATATACGACTGAAAAGACAAGAAACTCTCCGTCGATTTCGACTCCTTCAACATTTTCTTGACAAACGTTCAATTAATCACAAAAGACTCATTAACATAACAGTAATTAGGCCTATTTGGGCATATGGAGTTGAGCTTTGAGGCTCCAAAGCTCCAATCTCCAATCTCCAAAGCTCCAATCCAACCAATTGATCTCGTATCCAATCCTTACAATACGAAATCCTCAATGCTCCTTGCTTTGTCACTAACAAACCTATCCACAGAGATCATAATGTAAATTACGTTTTGTCTTAGCTAAAACCAGATATCTATTGTTTCATAGTGAACTCCATAACCATACAAATCCTCTAGTAGCACAACTTGCTTCCCACTCTATTCCAGATTATCCTCCATGGCTTCTAAAAAGAAGATCGCCTCGGGACCTCCTAATATAAAACTTATTGTTCTATCAATGGTTAGTTACTTTACAAGCAATTGACATGTTATCGTATTATTTACAACTTGTATTTGTATACAGTTTTAAATTTCAAAATTAAATAAAAATATAAAAAAATAAAAAAACTCACATAATAATAGATCTCTATATTTAAACTTCTCTGGTTAACCATTTGTTAGCCCTACATAAAACAGGCATCCTTGTTCGGGACGTATAGAGCGAAAACTGGGGGAAAAAAAATATTAATCCGCTTTAATTTTTAAGAAAAGTGGAAGCCTGTATCTCTGTCCCCGTTTGTGCTACCCGCATCTCATTTTCTCTTTAAATTGTTGCAAATTTAATCTAGTTTATGTTTTAAAATAACAAGATTTTTTTTTTTTAAACTAACCGTCCATCGGATATTTTTATGAAACAGAAAATCATAGATAGATATGACTCTTCGTCGCTATTTATTTTGTGAAATTCGGCAATGACCAGCTTCACCTTTCATGGTAAGACTGAGGCCTCAGCAATTACCTTCTGCCTCCACTGGTTATGAGCCACTAAAATGTGAGAAAACAGCTAAAATCTTCTGCAACCTGCTCTACTCCTTTTAAGGCGGAGGGTAAATATATTAAATGACTTTGAATGTGTTTCAATTTGTTTTCAAAAGCACAAAAAAGCAACAAAAATAAAAAACAGAATAAATTAATAACCAAAAACATACCAGATGGAAAATTGAAAAAAAAAATCTAAAAATGATAAATTATCATGACTTTTTTTTTTGTAGTTTATCTTTTTTAGTAGTTTATTCTCAATTGTCCACATGGTATGTTTTTTGTCCTTACCTTATTCTGTTTTTTATTTACACTTTGGATCATCTTTCACTCTATTGATAATCTCATATCTAATTTATTTATATAGTATTTTATTTTTAACATATAACGTTATATGTACAAAAATAACAGTATACATATGTGAGTGTGTATATTTATAAGTATATATTAGCAGAATTTGGTATATTATTATTGTTTATCATTATATATATGTGTATGTACCTATGCATTTAGATTTTATATACAGATATATATGTATGTAGATTTGTTTTTCTTTATTTCTTTGTCATTTAACTTGTATTTACTTTTAATTATCTTATTTTATTTTAAAATCTCTAGGCCAGATATGATTTATTTTCCTTCGTGTAAATTTTATTCTTAAGGGACTTCTGACAATCATTTCAATTCTTTAAATACAACAATTCATATTTTTTGTCAACCCTATTATATTTAATTTTATTTTTATTTTCATTATCATTTTATAATTTATCTAAATTTTTTCAGATCATATCTAATTGTTTATTAACCTTATAATTTTTCATTTTTTTTTCCCCTTCCTCTTTTTTATTTCTGTATTCGATACTTTGTTTTATCTCTGATGATGGACATCAATGATATGGCTGAAACGTTAGCAGAAAAATAAAATATATTTTTTAATTATCAAACATTGCTTTGACTAATCACACTCATCGTCATTCATAGCTCTTCAATTGATTATATATATATATATATATATATATATATATATATATATATATATATAATATATATATATATATATAAATAGCCCCGGAATGGATTGTTTTTTATAATAGCGATTTATCGATAAGCCAAAGTATCGGTTTCGAGAATCGATTTTTTTTATAATGACACATTTTAAGTAATAATAATAACAATTGTTAAGTTTGAAACAAGGTTCAGGAACGAGATAGTAATAAATGAACAATTTCCAACAAGGAAATTCAATCCCGATGACTGCACAAACAAAGGCGGAAACTTCATTAATATTGCCACCAATTAAAACAAGGAGCTGGAGTATAAAAACCAGTTTTCCGATGACCTCGTGTTCCGTGAGAATATAGAGAGTGAGTTTTAGCGCAGTGATTCCTAGAGCAGGCATGAAGGAGGTTCTCGTTTGTTTGGCTTTCCTATGCAGTGCGTCGACGAAAACACTGGTTTTGAGTAAGTTTTTAATCACAAATCTTGATGATTATAGAATAACTAAACAGATTTCGTACAAATTCATTATATAAAAATTAATTTAAAGGTTTTTTTTCTTTATTTCTTTATCTCCTGTATGTAAACCTAAAGAAGAGATTTGTATTTGTCAATATGTGCATACACCATTGAGAATGCTACATATAATTTGTACATATAATTTATACAGTTAATAAATACTGTTGAGGGTTTGGTGGATGAAGGGGTTATTTTACATTTTTTTTTTTTTAAACACAATCCAGTTCAGTGGATGAAGGATTTATGTTAGGTAGAATTCTGAATGTTTCAAAACAACTAGAAAAAATATATATGAAGAAGATGAAGGGGCTAAGTAACATTTTCTTTGTGAGGGAAAACATGTATTTTTGGTACAAATTCTGACGTTCTAAAGTTTTCTTTCTCATCTTTCGTTCTCCTGAAGACGTCTCTTGGAAATCTGACGACATTTTAGAAAGAAAAAATAAGCCTGAAAGAATAGCAACAATTACAGACAGCCTACGAAAGAAGTTTAAGAACTACGGTTCAAAAGTATTTATGTACTGTTATGAGATTAATAATTAAAACGATTCAAAAGTTAAACAATATAAATGATAGAATTAAAAAAATAAAATAATATGAAATGGAAAAAAAAAACTTTAAATTTAAATAAGAGGCGCAAAAAACAGTCTTCACATCTCGTTTGAAATGTTGAATTATTCCATTAGTTCTTCATGGTGTAGAGGTGTGCCCACTTGATTTCACTAAACCATTGTTTTTTCATCATACAAGCGACAATCATTTAAAATGTTAAAAGTTTCCTGAAGTTATACCGCCGCACCTCCATGAGTATTGTTGGTGAAATTGCTTTAGGTGATAGTTAGATGGGTCCATGTTCTGTAACCAATTGGGTTGGTTTGTAATGATTGCTTTGGGGTATTTTGTGGTTTTGTTGAGTGATATTCGTGTAATGGTCTTCCTTTATTTGATTCCTACCAATATCTATTACAGTCATCGATAAAGTCGGATCGTATATAGCTTTGGAAGTAAGAGATATCCCTTTGTATGAGTGTGTGTGTAGCAGAATTCACATGTTCTGCTTCAACTAATTCATGAACAAATTTTAACAAATTTGTACTTCTGCCTTATAAACCAATAACGGCAAAGTAGAATAGTATGCCATAACAGCAACGTATTTTAATACGTTTAATTTTAAGTATTATTTTAATACTTATTATTGAATGTTTTTTTAAATCTGTCCTTACGTATGCGTATTAAAGTTAATTGTATCATCTCGTAAATGGAAACTCTCTTTAATAATTTGTTTTGCTGCAAGGTTAATGTAATATCATAGAATCTTCATTATGTGAACCAATACAATATTTCAGGGCTATCATCAACCGCTGCGGCTTCGGCCACTCTCATATGTAAAGAACTTACATCATTTAACTAATTATTGAGTTTTATTTGATCATCGATAAAAATCTTGTGTTGAACTATGCAATTGAGTATTATTTCTTCAAGGATATTTTCACAATAGCAGTCATTTTTAACCTGGTTCGAATTCCACTGAATAGGTGATTAGGTGTTTGGATATTACGTAAAAGTCTAATTAGGCGTCTTATTTTTAATATTACTTTATAAATTAAAATCCATATGTACAGAGACTATTAAAAACTCTTGCGGATAATGGACTGCATTGTCAGTGCCTAACACTAAAGGCCCAGGGATCATATTTAAATTAGATTTATACACTATATAAAAAGCATAGGGTCGACATTTTGGTGTGGTAATAATTTTTATTCAGTAGAAATAATTTTATTAATTTCATCTGGTCGGATTTTAATTTATAACTATGAATGAATATGATAGTGTGGTAAACCTCGTTTATGCCAGTCAACATTGAATTTTATTATGGCTAAACTTTCCCATAACTATAAAAATTATGTAGTTAAAATTTGGTGCAGATGGGCTCAGTAGTTTTGCCATTATTAACTCAATACTGCTATAGAGTACCAGCATTCTGCAATGGTGCTAACCACATATCGGTAAATTTTCAAACTTCATAGGGATCCGCATGTCGCTCCACATAATAAAATCTTTTTAAATAATTTAATTGAATATAAGTAAATTTTATTAACAATATCAACCTCTATATAACACGTAGCATTCTAACCTCTCATGTAAAATAGTGTTCTCTACCTATCGGTCAATTTCTAAAGTATAGTGTTATCCACATATCCACTTTTTTAATAACAAATTAATTGAAAAAAAAAAAGTAGATTTTATTATTGCTAAACGTTTCTGGAACTATAAATTGGTTCTGTAGTTTTCGCGGTTAGTGATCACAAACGAAGAATGGTTTTTCCTTATATATAATTGTATGGACGTTTGTATAGGTGAAATTAGAAAAGTGATTTAGATATAGATCTGTTAAAGCAGACATTATCGCTTCTATTGTTGATATTGGGATTTTTTTTTATTATTAAAGTTGAAGCATCTCAGTACAAACAAGAGACTTAAACTCTTGTATCCAATCCTATATAAACGGTCGACATTAAAATTCCCACAGCAGCTAAATACCTACACTTGCTTAAATACATATGGACATACGCCACACAAATACAAGAAACTGCAAAAAAATACGCACCTTAGAAAAATAGAAAATACTTTGACTTATCACGAAATTGGTACATTTCAAATCACACACTTCACTCATCCGTGTACCCACAGTAAACGAACAGGACAGATTCATGGACATAACAATATACTCATTAATTACATGGCCATAACTAACAAACCTGGAAATACTCGTTTTTAGTTGTGATTCTTAATAAGGCATTAGAGTACCTATTCCGGCGCAAATGGTAGTTTAGAGTACATCAAAAATGCCCTGCTGAACTATTTTGACTTATCGACTCCTTCACGACAACCAGGGATATATATTCTATTAATAAAAATTTAAGAAAAGAAATGTATAACGAAACTCACTAAAGTGACTAGTAAGTAAGTAATATAACTTGCAGGTCTGGATGAGAAATTAAATATGATGTGATAGAAAGTTAGGAATAGGTGACCACAGGAAATTTAGAAACCTTTCTTTCACTCATAAATGACCGGTTTTTCTATTCCTTCCGGGAAAAAAATTAAAAAAGGACTATTGGAAATGTTTATTTGGGCCATCTAAACGGTTTTATTTTTTTTAATGATTATTAAATATTTAATTTTCAAATATTTCTGCGTGATTTATTAGTTCTACTGAATTTATTATCAATTTCATTTAACTTTTTTGGGAAAATGTAATGTCTAATCGCATTATTACATCCTCTTATAAGTTTATTTGATCTTAAATTTTTCCCATTTAGACATTTCAATTTTCTAAACGTTTTGACAAAAATGAGTTTGCCTACTGAAATAGCCTCATGACGCTTGTAATCTTCACTTTTTAACAGTCTTTCTTTACATAATAATTAATAGAAAATATAATAATAAAAATTAATGATTTGAAATAATATAGATATACAGATAATGTTATTTAATACAATAAAATGATTCAGTTCTTAAATTTCAGCATTAATCATAATTTTTATAGTCAGATTGTTTCTCCCGGATATTCAATTCTGGAAATGTATTCCACCTTGAAATTTTGATAAATACAGGCTTCTTAGAACTCTGATCAACAGAAACGATATATTCAACGCTTGGATTCTGAAGATTTCCATTGAAAGAATAAATTTAACGGAAAGAAGTCAGCAAACGTTAATTAATTCTTTTCAATTTTAAATAAAAATAAAAAAACATTCCTCAACATTGTTGGATTTGCGATTCGAGAGTTTATGTTGTTGAAATATAACGTAAAGAAAAACAATCTTTATTCTATGGCACTTAGTATCCTAAGAATAACACAAAAATGAAATAAAATAGTGTTATCTTCTGCCTTTGTAAATTTCAGATTATAAAATAGTAGTGTCAGTAGATTATAAAACAAGAAGCTTGTAAATTAAAACCTGATCTTCGCGTTTATAAAGAAAACATCCTTATGCTCAAATATTATTTCATATTTTTGGGAGGTCAATTTATTGATTGATAAATTTTATTGCTATATAAATTATATTTCAAAAGAGGCAGTTCAATCAGAATGGATATACAAATCAATAAGTTGAGATCTGGTTACAGAGAGGCGGATAGAATAGCACATAGAAAATAACAAGTTTTTTTTCAATGTTTGGAATAGAAAAGTACCAAAGGAGTATTGTCGAAATCTTGGATAATGCTACCCCAACTCAGAATACCAGCATTTAATGTGAGAGTGCCAGGGGGTCCCAAAAATGAATCAAAGGAAACCATTTGTCTCCTCAGCCTCATTTCTGGAGTGACACCAGAACTACTTAAACAAAATACAATTACCAGACAGTCCTCGGAATACTAAGCATTCGCTATCGATGAGTGGAGGAATGAGGAAGGAAACTAAAAGTTGATGGGCATAACGTGGGAATAAATCACGCCATCTTGAGACCTGTTTGAGGATTGAGGTAGTTTTTCTGGTGATCTGGGAAATATGTTTATTTTAGGATAGTTTTTTATCAAATATAAGTCATAGTATAGGTACGTAAGAATAGGTATTTGGTTTGGACCTCTCCAACAACATATAAGACCTTTAGATCGTTATGGATAAGGAGCATTGAGGATTTTAGTATGTAAAGATTGGATTCGCGAAGAATTGGAAGGTTTAGAGGAGCACTTAAGCTTAATTCCATATTAATCCCAATAGGTATTATTATTATCATGTAATTGAGTTTTTCATAATTAATTAGAAGCTTAGAACATTTGTCTAGAAAATGTTGAAGCAGTCTATAACGACGAGCAGTTTCTTCTCATTTTAGTGTAGTGAGTTGATTCCAAGTAAGATGATTGTCCAGATGGAATCCTAAGTCCCTACTTGCAGACCCCCTGGTCTGTTCGACAGGGATTAGTAAAGTATTTTTAAAGGATATAGTAGGACAGGAAGTCGTAGGTTTATGACGAACGAAGAAAAAAAGGTTGTTTGGTAAGATTTATTTGGATTTAATTTGATCATCTGATTTCTACGCCATTTGAAGGTTTGTGATATGAAGTTGGAGTGCTTGAGATGCAATGAAGGGATCATCGTTTGCTGAAAACACAAATGTGTCATTCATGGTAAAAATACTCTAGGATGAATACCTTGTACACACTGTGTAGAGGTTAGAACCAAAGATACATACATTGATGAACCCCGGTAGACTGAGTAAAGAGGGAAGAAATGGCAATATAATGACGCGTTGAATGTTCTATCATTGAGATACGAGTAGGAACATAAAATAAGGAGGTATGTAGGAAGAAGGAATTCAAGGAGTTTGTAAAGCAGTCCCTGATACTAGAATCGGTCAAAAGCTTCTTTTACGTCAAAAAAGGCTCCCGTGCAGGACATTCCGCGTTCCAATTCTGAGGAGATTGCATTGCACCACCTGATGACATTGCTGGATAGTACAATGTGATGTTTGAAAACCAAACTGTTGATATAATTCGATTATGGGATAGGGTACAGGTGTTTTAGAATGCGTATTTCTAGGATTTTGCTTACAATGGTACAATGGGTGCGTGGGAGCGTACATGCGTGCGTGTGCGTGTGTGTAAATATAATTGGATTGCTTACCAAGAAAGGAGTTTAAGAATATGGGCCGTAATTTGGTCATGTCCAGGGGACTTATTAGAATATAAGTACAAATTATGTTTGATACTTCTGAAGGAAGAAATGTTTTAGGAGGAGAGGACATTTGGAGTGAAATAGTTCTGCTCCAATATATTGAAGGTGAGTAGAACTGAAGAGGTCAAGATCTGGATTAAGTATTTTAAAGAGGTTTAGACCAAAAATATGGAATTTTTCTACATCAGATATCAGATCTATTGCTTCTAAAATAGTACCGCCTACATATTTAGCAAATAGTGACATTATTAGCAATATAATATTTTTAAATCACTTTATATTGAGGTGAGTGGAAACATTTACAATTAACTGAGAAATAATATACATAGATGAAGCAGTTCAACTGAGTATTTTATAGACATACTTCAGTAACAAACAAGGTCATGGCTGGTGTTCATAGTTTTTAATAGCCTCTCGTTCAAACCTAGAGGAGTTTTTTCTTAATTTATTACGTAAAGTCTTTTTTAAATTGTTTATACAACTGTGTAAATAACACATTTTATTATTTCTAATATTAAATCATAATGGAAGTTGTCACATCTGCATAGCGAGATTGATTCCCAGTCTGGAAAAAACCCTTCAAAATTGCCAAAGAAATGCCGCCCCAGGATCAGCGGGATACTCACTAAACAAAATAAAACGGCTAAATCAAAAATGGCACTTACCAATGCAAGTCATTAAACTTGCAGTAAAACTACTGTAGCGAAGAAAACTCAATCTTGCAGCTACCTCAGCAATCAATGCCTATACACCATCAACCAATAATAACAATAACTGAAATACTCGACAGACTTCAGACTCTGACCCTCTAACAATCATTTTAGCTAAAATCCACAACTTCATGTCATTCTGACTAGAAATACCAGACCTAGATATAAAGATATAAAGATTTAAACATCATAAAAAAACAGTTATAAAAACTGATCAAACATTTGACTTTTAAAAATTAAGATTTTTACTGCTACAAATTGAAAGAGGTTAGAGTGTACACAGCAGTGCTGCCGATGCGGGTATTTTTTCCCGAAATCGGGAAATGTTTGGCATCGGCGGGAATTTAACTGGTATCTCTGAAAAAACGGGTAATTTCGGGTATTTTTGCATTCCATAACTGATTATGTTAATACCTATTACATCGTTATCTATTTCTAAATTGATAAAAACAATTATCGTCAAAAAGTTCAATAGCGATTGTAATATTTTTCGGTCAAGGAAGAATCGAAAAGGTCAGTCAGTCTTCGACAAAAATCAGGGGGATGAAAGCCGTTTAATTCCTCAGATGTCCACGTGAATGTTAGGTACCGCCACTAGCGCACCTGACATTTCTTCGATGCTCACTTAAATGTTTGAGTGTGTTTTGTAACTGCCTTTTTCAAATACTGCCGAGGAAAGGGTTTTTAGCGACTTAAAAAATATAAAAAATCTCCACCGCAATAGCTAAGGTTGTGAGACACTGACAGCAATTTTGCAAGTAAAGGACAACATAGGCAGTTCGTTAAAAACTTTTAAACCCAACAATACCATGTCGATGACTAATGTTTGGGCAACCGTTGAAAGTCAAGGCGATAGTGATTTAGAAGAGTAAATAAATTTTAATGTTTTATAAATAATAAGCTAAATAATTTAAAATTTTGGTTATTACCTGTAAGTTATATTATATATTATGTTATTACCTAACTTGTAGGCGCCATTTATACTTATATCTATCTATAAATGTATATATATATATATATATATATATATATATATATATATATATATATATTATATAATGATAAATGTTTTTATGTTTTGAATAGACATAATTATTTCTTTTTAAAAAAGTTATGTACAAATTTGTACCTAGTAGTCTTTTTGTTTTCTACGTTTTGAGTTTATTAAATTATCATATTTTAAGTTTATAACATTGTGACAGTTTGTGATAAATGACAATTAAGTCTGAATTAAACGATTAAGACGTTATTTTAAGTGTTATATTACACAATTTCATACCTGTAATGAATTTAAGTACCTAGGAGGCATAGTAACAGAGAATAATGATGTAGGAGCTAACATTAAAGCCAGAATAGTATGAATGAATGAATGAATGAAAATAAATTTTATTCTGGGGCCTTTGCCCCTTAAGAACAATTACAATGAACAATTAATGGCTACCTAGCATACCTTATATATAATTAAGAAATATGATAAAAGCCAAAAAAATATAATAAAATTAAATTAGGAATTTAAACGAAATTCAAATTACAATATAAAAGTATTGTTACATATTTTAAAATATCACACAAAAAAACAAATTATATCTTGAGGTTAGAATCTAAGATAAGTTACCAAAACAAAAATAGAGAAAATTAAACAAAACTTAATGAAATCAAATACAATAATCAAAGCAAATATAAATTATCTGGAAAGATAATGTGTCTCATCTGATAATAATATAAATTATGCCAAAACCAATTCAGTGCAATAGCACTAGACTAATACTGTAAAAATCAATATTACATTCTGAATGTTCATATCTCATTTTAAGAGATATTTTCTACATCTATATGACTATTAGACTGAATATCTAACAGGTAACTGAAAAGTCGGGATTTGAAGCTGTTATGAAAGGAGGAATGGCGAATGATGGAAGGGAGGGAATTCCATAAGTTGGAAGCTCTGAATATAAAGGAACGTTTGAAGGATGTTGTGTTGAAAGGAGTTAGGTAGAGGTCTGAGGAACGGGCTCTGGTTTTGCGGGAACTCACTGAAGATTTTAATGTTAAAGCTTTCAGGATATAGGAAGGAGACTGTGAGGAATGAGACTTGTAAAGGAACGAACCAAGAAAGTACTGTCGACGGAAGGAAGGGAATAACCATTTTAATTTGGTGTATTGGTGGGAAATATGTTCGTGGGGTGGTATTCTCAGAACGAATCTCAGACAGCAGTTCATTATTTTCTTTAGTCTTGCCTCTTGAGATTTCGAGATACCTCCATACACCACACTACCATAATCAAAATGGGGGAATATGAGGGATGTAATTAACAGTTGGCGGATTGACTGTGGAAGGAAATTACGGGATCGGTTTAGGAGTCGAAGGGAGGAGATTGATCGTCGGGTAATAAGGGAAATATGGTCTTTCCAGGAAAGGGTTTGGTCTAGGACAATGCCAAGGTTCGTAACGGATGGATAGAAGTTTATGAGATAGGAATCTATGGAAAAGTTAGGAATTGAGGGCAGGGAGTTAAGAAGGACTTTAGAACCCAACACAATAGCCTTTGATTTTTCTGCGTTTAATTTCAATTTATTATTAGAGGCCCAAGAGGCTATCGTGTCGAAATCTGCTTGGATATTTGTGATGGCGGTTTGTAGTTCATTGGGGAAAAAAGAAAAGTAACTTTGGGAATCATCGGCGTAGAAGTGAGAGGAACAATGTTTAATGAGGGGATAAAGGTCATTAATGTATGCGCTAAATAGTGAGGGTGATATAGAGGAGCCCTGAACTACACCAGAGTTGATTGGAAGAGGAGAGGAAGGCGGAAGGTTAGGGATTTGGACTACTTGAGTGCGGTCAGAAATAAATGATTGGATCCATCTAATCGCACTATTGGAAAAGGAAAAGTTGGATAGTTTAGATAGGAGTAGATTGTGATCGATGGTGTTGAAGGCTTTACTGAAATCAAGGAGAATGAGAATGGTAATTTTGTGATGGTCCATGGCAAGGTGGATATCTGAAGTATTTTTTGCAAGGGCTGATTGAGTGGAATAGCCAGTCCTAAACCCGGACTGAAAAGGATTAAGGCGTTGGTCAAGGAAAGAGGATATCTGGACTTGAGTTAGGTGTTCTAAGGGTTTGGAAAGGTTAGATAATTGGGAGATGGGTCGGAAGTCTTTTTCGGAGGATGGGTTAGGGACTTTATTTAAAGGAAGGACGCGAGCTTTTTTCCAGGCAGATGGGAATATTGAGTTCTGCAGGGAGAAGTTATAGATGTGGAGTAGAGGTGCTAGGATTATTGGAAGACACAACTTAATAAAACTTGCTGGGATTCCATTAGGTCCCAAAGATTTAGAACGTGATTTCATCACAGCTTCTATTAGCTGGGAGGGCTGGATATAGGAAAGGAAGAATTTATCAGGATAAAAGTCATTATTATTCGGGTTGTAAGCTGGGAATGAGGAGTGTGAATCGGATGAAGTAAAATACTTGTTAAGTTCGTCTGGAGTAATATGATAGGAGGGAGATGATTTAGATTGTAAGGAGGGGATTTGGCGGAGGAGTTTCCATTTTTGGCGAGAGTCTGAGTGCTCGGAAAAGGTTTTCTGGTAATATAGGAATTTGGATCGACGGATGGTTGATTGGGTTCGGTTCCGGAGGGATTTAAAGGTTATTAGGTCTTCGGGATGTTTAGTTCGGATATATTTTCTTCTGGCAGCGTCTCTGTTTCTCATCAACTCTCTGATTTCTCGCGTTATCCATGGTGCTGGAGGACGGCGCATTGTTACATTTTTTTGTGGAGCATGTTTATTTAGGATGGATAGAAGATTGGAAGTTAAGGATTCGACCATGGGATCTAAGGACGGTATGGAGTAGAAGGCGTTCCAGTCTATAGATTCGAGATCGGATTGGATCATTTCGAAAGTTAAGGAATCTATATTGCGGTATGTTATGGTTCTAGGAGTGAAGGAAGAAACAGGGATATCATAGGAAATTGCTATTAAATCATGGGCGGAATGAGAGGGTATTGGGTGTTGGGAGTGAGTCAGCATTTTTGCGGGACCGTCAATAATATGTAAATCGAGCCAAGTATCCGAGTGGGAAAGGTGATGGGTGGCAGAATAGGGAACTATGAAGAGACCTAGGGATTAAAAGAGGTTATTAAAGTAATGTTTGTCGGGATTATCGGTTAAAAAATTTGCATTGAAATCTCCGGCGATGATAATGTGGTTATAAGATGGAACTATGGAGAATAGGAAGGATTCAAGACTTGGATCGAAGGGTACTTGTGGTGGGCGGTATATGACTGCGTACAGGATAGTTTGGGTGTTGACTGTAATTTCCGTAAATAGGTATTCTATGTGAGGAGAACCTGGATTGGTCGAGGAGTGGAGGACACGGGATCTGAGTGATTCATGAATGTAGAGTGCAACTCCACCGCCAACTCGGTTAGCCCGATCATGGCGGAGGAGGTTATAGTGAGGTAATTGGACTGAGGACGAGGGAATAAAAGGTTTGAGCCATGTTTCGGAAACCGCAATTACATGGTAAAAGTTCTGCTGGAAATGGAGTAGGAATTCATCATAATGGGCAGGGATAGATTGTGCATTAACATGGCCTGCCGTGAGTATATTATTCATAGTAAGGTTTAAGGAAGGATAGGGTCAATACAGGTTTAGTGGTAATGGTGATTATAGGATTCGGTTTGGATAGGGCTATTAGTGGTAAGTTCACAATTATGTGGTAATAAAGGATGTTACAATAAGGGAAACACTGTATCCAATATAACAAATATAGATGGATAATCCAAAAAAAAATAATAAAAATAGAATAATAAAAAATTTAATTTAAAATAAGCGATGTCCTGGAAAAGTAGAGGGAACAAGGTATTTTTATGCGTTGGAGAACGGTTTAAAAACCTTTCCAGACGGGCAAAAGTAACCATATACAAAACTGCAATAAGACCAGTAAAGACATATGGTAGTGAAACATGGACTCTAAAAAAAGAATATCAGAAGTCTCTACTAGCATGGGAAAGAAGAGTTTTGCGAAAGATATATGGCCCAGTCAAAGAGCAACAAAGGTGGCGCATCAGCGGCAATGCTGAGCTCAGAGAGCTCTATGATGAGACGGATGTTGCCACTGTTGTGAAAAAAGCGAGGTTGCGATGGCTGGGTCATTTAGAGAGGATGGAACCTCAAAGGCTGCCAAGACAAATGTGGACGGGAACGCCAGGAGGAGCAAGGAGAAGAGGCAGGCCCAGGCAAAGATGGATGGATGATTAGGAGGGGGACATCCGGCGGCTGAATATCCGGAATTGGAAGAACGTGGCCGCGGACAGAGAGGAGTGGAGAAAGCTGTGTGCAGAGGCCCAGGTCCTTCATGGACTGTAGCGCCCGATATAGATAGATAGATATGTTACACAATAAGATAATAATTTATAACATTGTGACAGTTTGTGATAAATGACAATCAAGTCTGAATTAAACGATTAAGACGTTATTTTAAGAACGATATTAGATAATATGATAATTGGCGATCCTTGAAAATAAAGGCAATAGTGATTAAGTATTATATTAGATAATAACATAATAATTTTATTTAGAGTTTTTTTTAATACAAATAATTTATTTAAAATATATATATGTTTACTAGTCTGCCTCTTATTAGTCTTTATGTGTGCCAGTTTGTGATAAATCATAAATAAAAGTCTGAATTAAACAAATTCGATGCTATTAAAATATAAAATTTTTACCTACTAATTGTTTTATTAATAATTCCTAATATTATATTTTGTACCTGTTCACTTTCCTTTTCTTTTAGTCACCCAGCAAAACGTCAGTAAGAAAATAATAATGTAGGTGAATATTGAAAGGTTGATTAATTAAAAAAGGTTAAGAAATTGAGAAGGTTAATACAGTAATGCAAATTAACAATCATTATACTACACTGACACTAAATTTAAAATATATTTTCCAGAAATCAATTATAATAAATATAAAATTATCTAGTAATTTTTTGTTTTGCGGACCATTTGGCGCCCCTTTATGAGTATTTGATACCCCCTCCCTCTCCCACCCCCTTCGCTGGGTTAATAAAGATAATTCCCGAAAACGGATATTACTTCAAGCATTGGCGGGTATTTCTTGGTAAAAACGGGAATTTTTATGCTGGGTGGCGCACAGTGGGACGAAACGGTGTTTTTTCTAGACATCGCAATTTGAGCCTCTAAAAATGTGTTTGCATCGACTTCAAATTTCATAAGGGTATGTTTTCAAGGGTGTAGAATTCGAATCTGAAGCCTGTTTTTGCTTATCATTTCAAGATTTTGCTCTGTTAACCAATAGTGTGTTCAAAAAATCCAATTTTCGTTTGTTCGTGTTTTAATTCAAGGGATATTATTTTCTATGATTTTTGATTTGCCCTATCGAATTTAAAAATCTGCAAATCAATCAGTTTACCCTTATGTGAGTTATACGTGTTGTATGCCTTTTCCGTCGATCGGACTTATTAAATATTTAAGAAATCAGGGTTTGTCGACATTTAGCTGAAAATAAAAAAAAAAAAAAAAAAAAAAAAAAAAAAACTAACCTGTTATAATTAATTAACCCCGACTTCCCGCAATAATTAAGTAAGTGATGAATTAAAAAAAATAAAGTTGACTATGGTTTCAAGCTATCAAAACATGTATCTGGATACAGACTGATAAGTCAGTTGCTGCCTATATGTTTTTATGGCTATTGTTGTCATTTGTTAACAACAAACGACTATACAATAACTAATTGTAATACTATTTGTTAAGGCTAAATATACCCCTTTCAGTCAAGCGTTGGAAACAGAAGAATTTATTTCCGCAATTTCTCCGGAACGGAATGTCCGATTTTCAATCTGTAAAATTCTTTGGGTATTTGGTAAACACAGAATTCACGCTACGAAGCGTTTTTTTTTCTATAAATTCAATAATTAAGAAAATAGAACGTAAAAATAGGTGTTAAATATATATTTTTAAAAATATGAGGTTATAGTCAGTTGTAGAAACGTTTTTTGAAACGAATGACATATTTCAACTAATCATAGCATGCATATTGCGATCGTAATGTGAAAAATACGAATTTTGTTTACAACCGGATGGAATTGGGTCAACGGCTGAGACGGTCTCTTCCTTACCGAAATCACTCTCACATAGGTATTCCTCGATTTGTGAAGAGCTAAGGAAATATTGTATGATTTTGTTTTCTTGTTATTATTATTTTTTATGTGTTGTTAGATTCAGTCTATTAACAATTTATCATTTTTTGAAGTAAGAATAAGGCAATTAAAATAAATTTTTCGAATTGACAAAAGCTGAATTAAAGTTTTAATATATATTTTGATGAATTTATCAAATGTGTTATTTGTCTATTTATAACCAAATTATAAAAATTAAATTTTGTTTATGCAATCCTTATTTTATTGCGGTATCTATACCAAACACTGGCCCTTTTCAATGACTAATTATTAGGGACAAACAGGCCTAGTTACAGTAATTTGTAAACTTTTATTTTCACTTGAAGCGTTTGACGGTCCAACAGATTGAATGCCAACCATGATAATTACAATTTCAACAAAAAAAAAAAAACTATTACTGTAATGTGTTGTACTCTAATTTGAAGATCAATCAAAAATTCGAAAAATCATGAACTGATAATAGCTGCGTAGCTGTTATAGTTGTGATAAATATGTCTTTTTATAAAGTCAACAAAGGAGTCATTGTCTATTTATTTTCAAATAGAGAAAAAGATTCGTTTACTTACTGCAGGAAATTACACTGACCCTTCTCACCTGCAAAGTATTAGGGACAAATAACATAAAATAGTCTAAATTAATTTCATATAGTTATCTAAGCGATAGGTATTTAGGTAACTATAATATGTTACCTATGTATCAATATGTATAACCTATAAGTAACTATAATATGCTACCTATGTATCAATATGTATAACCTATATAGACTAAAGTAACTATAGATATAAATATAATAATTTAGTTGGCATGTCGGTATATGAAATCAAGCCCATAGTATAGAAACCAGGTAAAAGATATTCGGGAAAACCCAGTAACAATTGAAAATATTACCTGTTCAGACCAAATTGTATTTTTGTTCAATTTCTATCGTTGTAAAGATGGAGCATAACGAAGAAGAACAATTTATTGGACGTAGAAATTTACATAGAAATAGATCTAAATCCAAAAAGAATTTCCACCTATCTGCTAGACGAAGAAGAACTGCACTAAAAAGAAGAGATAATGATAATGATATAAAGTAAGTACCCACATAATATTTATTATAATGTAATCTGAATGTATAGTGTTGTCGGTTCGCTGAGTTGTGAAAATTCGACTTTGTATGAATACTTTTGTACTAATTGTCCGTAAACATCGTAAATATAATCAAAAAAAACGAAAAATAAATAAAATGAACATCATTAAAATGGCTAACCTCTTGGAAATGTTTTAGAATTATCGTACTATAAAGAGTTGGGCAAAATTAATCTAAAAAATCGACTGAAATATTTAAATTCCAAGAAGTTAGTTGTCAAATATTTAGTTGTTTATTTATTTTATTCCCCCAATTCTGCTATATAGTAATTTCATTGTTCCCAAGGCTCGTGTATATGAACGGTTTCTTTTCATTCGGTACATCAACAATCCTGATTCTTTGTTGTTTGTTTTTTCAATTGAAAACGGAGAAAATGATTATATTCAAATGAAAAGAGGATGATATTCCTTGGAAATAGACTGGTCAGGCTTCAAGTACTTTTGCAATAATGTGTTCTACACTACTTTAATAAATCAAAAATATGAAAAAGCGTTTGATAAATGCAAGAAATGAGAGGACAGTCCATTTATTTCCAAATAAATAAAAATAATTTCTTTAGCTACTGCTGGAAATCACATACTATCTAGCCTTTTTCACCGGCTAAGTATTTGATACAAACAGTCCAAATAAAATTCATTTAGTTTCTGCGCGAAAAAAAAAAAAAAAAAAAAAAAAAAAAAAAAAAAAAAAAAAAAAAAAAAAAGCAAGCAGACGCGATTAGTAAGCCAACTAACAAAGAAAAGGAAACAATCGCTCTAAATATGATCCTAAAACGATGTTCTACAATTCATGGTAATTGACAATTCCATGGAACTTCCAACTGATCTAATGCTGCAGATAACTCAATCAATTTGCCTTTTATTTAGATTTGGTTCTTCCTTTTTTGTATGTAGACACACCTTGAATGGCATTTGTTTTTATTATTATTATTATTATATATACCATGATTCATTTTTTCTTCAACTTTAGTTCCTTAGTTTTGTATATAGATAGACACCTAAATCACATATATTTTCTGTTTGAATGGCATAAAAACCACGGTTCTTATGGCTTATAAAAAGAAAAAAAAAAATGATGAGAAACCAGCACAGACACCTCTTTGTGGTATTTCTCGGGTTGTGATAAAAGCTGTACAACAAATTTACTGTTTTATATTTTAAAATCATAGTCAAAGCACAAGTGATTTCATAAGTTTTCATCTGTGGTTAGCCTGAAATGTGGCGCAATACAATAATGAATTAATTACCGACGGTCATTAATTCTTAATTTTTTTTTTTAAATTTTCTCCAACAGTTTATTTAGGGAGGCAGTTTTCGTTTTGCTGCACGCGCCTTTTTTTTTCGATCATAAGGGTTTACAAGAACATTCATAACTAGCAGTTTAATTACCTATCATTCCTATTATTACCTATCATTTTCGTTCACCAGCTATGGAGTACGGAGCCGAAAATGAGGAAGTAGCTATTCGACAATTTAAAGAAAAGACCGGACTGAAAGTGGAACCTTGTGGACTTTTCGTTCACTGCACATATGGCTTCCTTGGTGCATCCCCAGATGGTTTGATTGGAACAGACTCTATAATCGAAGTGAAGTATCCTAAATCCGCTCATAATATGACAATTAGTGGAGCCTGCCTGAAACTTAAATATTTTAATATAGAAAATAATGTACTGCAACTAAAAAAAAAACAGCGATTATTACTTACAAGTTCAGGGCCAACTCCAAATTTCAGGTAGGAACAAGTGCTATTTTGTAGTGTGGACTTCTAAAGATATGCTGTATGAAATTATACACCGAGACGATGATTTTTGGAAAACGAAAATGCTTAGAAAATTAATATTTTGCTATAAGGAGGTGATTCTCCCTGAATTATTAGATCCCAGGTTGGTGAGGTCATTGCCTATTAGGGAACCCGACATTTCTAAGCTGTGATGTGCAATATAGCTGTTTATAGATGTGTATATATATGTATGTGTGTGTGTGTGTGTGTGTGTGTGTGTGTGTGTGTGTGTGTGTGTGTGTGTGTGTGTGTGTGTGTGTGTGTGTGTGTGTGTGTGTGTGTGTGTGTGTGTGTGTGTTTGTGTGTGTGTGTGTGTGTGTGTGTGTTGTGTGTGATGTGTGATGTGTGATGTGTGTGTGTGTGTGTGTGTGTGTGTGTGTGTGTGTGTGTGTGTGTGTGTGTGTGTGTGTGTGTGTGTGTGTGTGTGTGTGTGTGTGTGTGTGTGTGTGTGTGTGTGTGTGTGTGTGTGTGTGTGTACTAACAATAATTTAATTTTATATATGTTTTTATAAAATATTCTCATTTTTGATTGATTTGTTGTATTCTCTGTTTTGTCCATTTGTTTTTTTAAGAACTATACCCAAACACACCTGGAATCCTGACACTCTAATTCTTCTCCTACTCTAATTTATAGATATATCTATAAAAAAAAAAAAAAAAAAAATAATAATATATATATATATATATATATATATATATATTTTTTTTAATTATTTACAGAAAAGAATATTCTTGCCAGATCTCGATCTCGAATTATTTATTGATTTTTTTTTTTTTTTTTTTTTTCAAAAGAGTTCAAATATACGTATTGAATGAAGATTAAATTCAAAAGAGGTTTTGCATAAAAGTTTTAGTTCCTGCTACAACTAACATTTGGGCTTAAAATTATTTACTGTTTTAATATTAACTCAAAAAGCTTTAGTCCTTTTGTTGATTCCATACAAAATTGATTAGTTCAAAAATGATAAAATTTGCTACAAGATCATAATATTGTACAGATTAGAAATCTGATGAATTCTATTATATAGAAAATTTTTACAATGTAATGTAATGTAGGTACATGTTTTGTCGTCAACTTAAATTATTATTATATTTGTTATTTTAATTGTATTATATTTTTTTTATAAATAATTGTCATGGATCGAATAAAACAGATCTTATCGGTAAAAGTAAAATTATACTTAATTATAGACTTACGTAGACCAATAAAAACGTTTTCTATTTTAATTCTATGGTGAAGTAGTTAGTCCAGGACTCTTATTTTCCAAATAATTTCTATTTACATTATGAAGTTTTAATGAATAATTAGGTTAATTTTAGGTTTTTAGCAATGTAAAATATAAATATTATGTTCTCCTAATATGTATGTTGTTTTTACTTTGAAATTCTTAGTAGATACGAAAGAAACTTGATAATCAAATTTTATAAATATCAGCTGTTACATTCTATATTTTAAATGTGTTTTGAAGTTGAAGGGTTCAATGAAACAGTACTTAGGAATTCATAAATTATTAATAGTTATATATTTCTTAGTTAACTGTTATCAATAAAATTAAAAATTTCACTTGTATAAATAAACAGTAATAGTTTACTTATATTGAATTATTTGTAATCTCTATTTATTTATCTTTTTATAATTATATGTTTTTTTTTTTTTTAATCGATCCACTTATTTGACGTAAAACTGTTGTGATAAAAGTATAGTTGACTGGTATGATGAATGGAGAAGAAGATGATCAGGGATGCAGTCAAAGAGGAACACCACGTCTAAGAAGAAATTCTAAGAATTTCCTCAAAGTTCCTCTTTGACTGTATTCCTGATCATCTTCTTCTCCATAACTGTTGTATTCAGTGAAAAGAAATAAGTTTGATTTTGCTTTTAAAAAAATATAAGTTTACAGATTGTTGTAAACATAATTAACATGAGGATTTGAAATTTTTATTTTTTTAATAGGAAACTAGTTGGTTCCTTTTGTGATTTTTAAATTTCAGTGGTCCTTCTGGTCACTGCACTCATTTTATATACAGCAAGTGGGAAATTACACCATTCGGTTTCTGTTGTGCTTCATTCTATAGGGGTCTTATGTCTAAACAGGCCAACTTTTCCCTCAATTAGTGACAGGTATATAGAGTATAACAAAATATAAAAAAATGAAACTTCAAAAGGAGTGCTGTGGTGGGACTTCCCACCGGAAATATACGGAATGAATGTAGTGATAGACCAAAAAAGACCACCCTGTTCTATGATATATAAATAATATATGAAATTTTGATTGAATTTTGAAGTAGGCTATGTAAATATCTATTGGATAAATTGCAGTTGTTACTAGACAACGATTTGATGAACGTAGTAGTAGAAAAAACACTAGATTTTTAGTTAGTATGAATCTCAGACTTAGGAATTTTATAATACTTTTTTCTTGGTGACGTATTAGATAATTTTATTTTTTATATTCAAATACAATCTTTTATTCATTTAAATATTCTTATAAAATTAAAATCAAAATTTATAACTTAAGAAATATAAAAACAATACAAAATGATATTCTGTTCGATAAATCACGAAGGAAGAAAAATGTTTTGATCCTTTGAATGTTTCATTTTTGAATTTTTCGCTTATAACTCGAAAACGGTGCGTTCTATTGAAAAAGTTTTTAGCATAAAATTTTAAATTACAATAGTACAAACTTGTAGCAAATTTAATAAGCTTTAATTTTGTACTAAAAAACTTTTTTAATAAAACGCACCATTTTCGAGTTATAAGCGGAAAACTTAAAAAAAGGATGTTGGTTTATCCACTATTGGGGAGACTTTAGATCGGTAGCTGACTGGGAGCTGGGTCCTCACAGCCCTTCCCCCACTACTACAACAGCAGGTAGCTTACTAATCTAATCACCCGCTATTGTTATATCGTATTTTTCAAATTACGATCAACCTATGCAACCAAAAATGAATCTGTTTGCATAATTGTGTTCAATTGACTTATGTCCAAGTGATTATAACCAGCTTTTTTTAAAAAAATCAATAGTTCGCCAGATAATTTTTTTAAATTCTAAAATAATTGACAAAAAAAAATTCGGAAAACGTAGCGTGAATTTAATGGGATTTTTATTACTAAATCCGTTTACAGATCTAATATTGATGATTCTGTTCACAAATGAGAGCGAAAATAAATTCGCCCCAAAAGTGCTGCCATCTCTTGAAAAAAAATCTTACTAAAAATCGGGATGTTTAGCCTTAATTAGGACGAATTACAACATTAGAAATATATGAACTATGCTTAACCGCGGGTTAATTCGGCCATATTCGGAAAATAATGGAACGTATTTATCTAATTAAATACCTAAGGTAAAAGTCTACAAAGTCCATTTTTTGGACAAATTTGGACGATTTCTTTAACACGCAATAATGTACTCGAAACACCCTGAAAGTTACTCCACATGTCATTGTTTTATAAAATCCTAATTCTTTCTAATGATAAAACCATCATTACTATTTTTTTTAGTTTGAATAGACTAGTACGAAATAGAAAGCAATTTTTTATTTGAGATTATGAGGTATAATTATCAGTAAAATTTAAAAAGTAACTGGAACAATTATAATCACTAAATACGATTTCGAGTATTTTTAAGTCAATTTTCATTACCTTTTTATTTTAAAAACAGCATTTTCACTAAGTATTTCTGAAAAATTTCCACATTTTCTTATTCCTAAGATGTTAGAAGATGTTGCAAAGTGGTCGGAGATTGCAATAAAATAGTTTCAATTTTTAGTGCATGTCTGGAACTTTGGGCCATTCGTCCCATGTGTGGCGGGTATTTTGGGTTGGGGGTATCGGCAGCACTGGTACACAGTGGTATTATACTTTCCACCACCCAAACGAGAGGCATACAAACGGCTACTATACGGTGACTACCATACAAAAATAGCTAATAAACAGAACAGAAAATTACAAAAACAGAGTGTCTCAAGTCTCAAGTGTGGATGCGGCCATCTTGCTTATTACTTCCATACGTAAATGAAAATGAAGTTTTGAATAACAAACTTTTAAAAAGAGTCGTTAAATCATCCCCCTTTTATTTCCACAAAAAGATAGACACAACAACCTCGTGATATTCTAGGAACCTCACCTTGGAGAAAAGAAAAGGATTGCTGTTTATTCATCTAAAAACCTAATCATTTCTGTTATGCATGGTTATCCTCAAAAGCTTTAGAAATAGCAATTTACACATTATTTTTATTAAAAGTTAAGAACATCTTTAACCACACTAACCATTTTGAATCCCTGACCATCCTATTGAATACTCATGATCATTTCGTAAATTACATCAACATAATAACCCTCTAATCCTTGATTCAATACAATTTAAATTTTCAAAATTTCATCAAAACGTTTTCTAACCATTCAAATCCTTTGAGCCAATCCAACCCACATCCATATAATTCTCCTGACTGGTTGAAAAGGCAGTGTCGCCAAGATCTATTTTAAAAGCAGTGAATGGACCTGGGAATGTTTGCGGCTAAAGAGCTCTCATTTACCTCCATTGGATTGGACACCAATGAGACCATGAGAGACAAGCTCCTAAGGATATCCTATGGACCCGATTAACACCTCTTGTAAGGGGGGGGGGGGGCTGGGGCTTGGGGTTCTTCTTTGTAACTATATGTGAACATACATTGAATATATATATTATTTGCTTATCCCTTTTGTACAATTATTATATGATATTCCTCTTTTATTTAGTAAATTTAGTGTTACTGTCATTTCTTTGATTTCCTTGTGTATAAAGGACCAATTTATACCTATATTTCTATTACTTATTGTCCTTAAGACAGATTGTTGTATTTGTCTAAAGAAAATGAAAAATTGAAGTGCTGGTAGAAGCTTTACAAGTCATTAAATTCACAACTCTATTAATTTACGTATTGCATTATTATTATTATTGTATTGCATTATATATATATATATATATATATATATATAAGGATTAGTCAAAGTAAACATTGAAATAAATAGTAGGAACGAAAACATCATTATAGGATTAATTATGAGAGTTGGAATTAAGATTAGTTCCATTGATAAGCTCACAGCTTTGAATCTTTATAACCCAAAGGGTTTTCCAAGGAGAAACCTGCTGCAATTTGTGCTCAGATATGTATAAAAGAGCTCTTTAAAAATTTAGAAATAGGCCAATTGATGTAAATAAACAGGTGATACAGAGTTTTTACTTTTTTCTAGGATTATGCTTGATTAAAAATTTGATTTGTTGTGTTCTTATTATGTATAATTCCTTATTGATGTAAAACAACCATTCAGGGGGGGAGAAGGATTCATCCCCTTTTCTCCACTTATCCTGCTGAATATTACAATTTTTTTATAAAATATTAAATATACCATAGTTACAAAACTAAAACAATATTTTTCATATTGAATATTAGTGTCAACAAATCTGATAACTTATAGTTAGTAAATATTTTTGATTAGTCTACAGCAAATAAATGAAAGACTCTTTTTACTCTAAGAAAGATATCTCCTTTCTATTATATATTAATTTTTCAGTATTTCAGGGAGCGGAAGGAGAATTTAACCCCCTAACCACCCTCTGAATGTAGGGATATTTCATTTTCTTTACAAATACATTATTGAAAAGCAATTATTATCATAGGAACATTTTGAGGACACTAATATGAAAAACTTAACCTTCTTGCAGACAGCAGGAATTTATTAAATGATAACAGTCACCACATGTGTTGATTAATTTTCCTTATTTTTTTTCTTCTGTGACAGGTTTAGGTGAAAAGTGCAAGAATGAAACAGAGCCATGGCTCTGCCAGTATTCCACATCATGCAAAGCACTGCAGCGTGAAGAAAATAGAAGCTCTCTGGAAGTTTGTAGTTTTGAAGGCCTCAAAACAATAGTCTGTTGTCCACCTGATACACCCAATCAAAATGGCACTTCCAGTGATTCACAGTCTGGTGATTATAAGCCAAAAGAATTAAATAATGGTACTGAATTGTCATCCTACGGAAAGAAAGCAAAGGAGAGTAAGTGTAAATTGCCTAAACCTCTCATATATTACTAGGTTGTTACATAAGTCGTTGTAGATAAGTGTGACCTTATTTCAGATTACATAATTTAAACATTATTGAATAATACTCATCAAAGCAAAGTCCATTGTTTTCAATTTCCTTCTCCTGTCTCACTTGGATAGTTCCACTAAACACAAAGCATCACTTTTTTCCTAAACAAACCAAAGTGTGACCAAATTTCTTTGGAGGCTGCCTTTGTGTTTAGAACTTTTCTCTTCTGATATTGCACTTGTGTTTTAAACATTTAAATGACCCCATGTAGCAACTCAGCTCACAAGGAATTAAAGGATTAGTCAAAGTAAACATTGACGTAAATAGTAGAAAAAAAAAAAACATCATTATAGGATTAATAATGCAAGCTTGAAATAAGGGTAGTTGCATTGATAAGCTTACAGCTTTGAATGTTTATAACACAAAGGATTTTCTATGGAGAAACCTGCTGCGATTTGTTTTCAGCAATACTTTGAAAATAAGTTTATTGTAACCAACAAAGATAGCAGGAATTTGAAAAGCTTGGTGAAGGTTGTCTTAAAAAGCAAATGACTTGTCCAATAAACACATCATTACACCTTTTGGTAGCTGATTCAATAGCATAAAATAGCACCTGTTTAAATATTGAATAAATTTCTTAATAGTACATAATTTATGAAACTTTTGTATAAATTCACTTATCCTTCTAGTTTTAATCCTTCAAATATCATAAGAAAAGAATTATCTTAAAATAAATTATTAAAATTGATCAGGCTTCCATTAGAAATAATATTAGTCTAAAAATGTTTTTAAAATGCCAATACCTATCTGAAGCCACTAATATTTCAGTTAGTTGCAGATAATAAATAAGATTGAATTAATTAACAAATGAAGATCTAATGGAATCAGAAGAAGACACACGAGAGCAAAAACTTTCCAATCATTAATTTATTCCTAGATTACTTGCTTGGAAATAAGTGTTATCCTACTAGAGTTCTATTAACTGCTGAAGTAATTTATGTCTACCAATTAAAATTGCCTTAAGAATTCTTATTGGATATTTTTTATTCAAGATATTTTTTAATTTATAAATTAAAAGAGTTTAAATAGGCTTTCCTTTTCACAAAGAATTTGACACTATTGTGGATAATCACACAGAGATTGTTGGTAAAGAGAAAAACATCATCGATTTTAGCAAGGTTCTAACTTTTATCTGGACTAGAAACTTTACTAGATATCTCAAAAAGAGGAATAGTTAAAGATGTTTTTATATTGAATTGAGAGAAAGAGCTAAGGCATTTTGTAAACAGAAAATGCATGTCTTGGACCAGCTAAGCTATTAATCAATGAAATATTCTCTACTGGAACCAAGTGGCTTCTGGAACTGAAGTGATCTAGATTAATCAATTCAGATTCAAGTGATAATGTAATGAAACAAGGCTGGCTCAAAAGACACTTTTTAGAGAGTTTTGGAGGTTGGTAAACAATATGTCTCACTTATGCTAGCATATTTTGGATATAGTCACATCTTTATTTCAGAATCCAGGTGCATTGTTTAGGTTCAATATAGATTAATAGATTAATAGGATAACTTTTTTTCTGATCATGCAAATATTTATAGTGTAGTAATGGTTTCCACAAATTTCAAAAGTTTTAAATAAATTATTTTACTATCACTAAAAAACATAATAAAAGCTTTCAAAAAAATATGAAGATTTTTTTTTGTGTCTTTTCTGAATACTTTTTTAAAATATAATGTTTTTTTTTAAATACATTAAAAGTTTCCTAACTTTAGATAGCTTTTATATACATACTTTTGAGTAATTGTTGACAGAATGTGAAGAATATGCAGAGTACGCTTATAATTACATCGAGCCACCCATCCTAGTAAGTGTCACTAAAAAGAAAATTGATGCATGTACTATCTCCGCAGAAACACTTATAGTTGGTGGTAAACCAGCTAAACTTAATGAATTCCCTCACATGGTAAGAAATTAAAAATAACTATTCAGTTGTTTTCTTTTTTCTTTTTTTTCTTTTTTTTTTATTGCTATACTTTGACTTCATATTTATTTTGAATTATTAATCATTTCATAACTTACGTTAAAATTGAGTAAATGTGCTGGATATAAGAAGAAGCTTGGTACCAAATAGTTTGTCACCTGCCGGTATTTGACAATGATGAATTCTCCCCTGATATTCCATTTTGCCTACTGATGTGTTTATCAGGCATTTGAGCTCTGTTAATTATATAATACATCAGGGCACAATATCTTGTGGTGAGTTTGATTACTGGTTTACTAAAATAATTTTTGTGATGATTCTGGAGGTTTCAGGCAAGCAAGTCTGTACTTATTTTTTTTTTAATTTTAAGTTGACCCATACAATGATGAGGCAATGAAATGTATACATTACTATATAATTTAGTGTATTTTAATGTTAAAAGCAGGTGTGAATAAATGTAAGCAGTTAGTTAGTTGTTTTGTTCTTATCAATAACATTTACGGAAAGTTATAAATGTATTTTTTTCACAGCTGATGTTAATTTTTATTTTAGGCACTCATTGGTATTGAGAAAAATAATGAGATTGATTGGTTTTGTGGTGGTAGTTTGATCAGCCCAAGATTTGTATTGACTGCTGCTCACTGTAATGTTTCAAAATTTATGTAAGGAATACTGATCAATTATTTGGATTTTTAAGCTATTTATATAATTTGTAACTAGTATTGGTTGAAAAAATGATGCAGAGACTGAAAGAGGGACAGGAAGATAGAATTATGATTGATTTTAAAGTTGCTAAAGCAGTTCTGGCCACTAAACTTAATCAAAAGCCTATTCAAGGTCTAGAAAGACACTTCCATTCCAATGTAGATGAACCAACTACCAGCAAATTATTGAACTGTAATAAGTTATTTTTTTATGTCCCTTGTAAATCTATAATGTACCAGATAAACCCAAATTTTACTTTTATCTGTGTTAATAGAAATGAGGTTAAAAGTGTTCATAATGTTAATATCCTTTGTTCTTATTTCTTTTTTTGCTCTGCAGGGAATCAACGGTGGTCAGGCTAGGAGAGCTTGACATAAAAAATGACCATGACGATGCAACACCGATTAATCTTAAAGTAGTAGAAGTATTCGACTTTCCCGAATATAATCACTCCATAGCCTATCATGACATATCTTTATTGAAACTTGAAAGGGATTTGGAGTTGGGACCCAGCATCCGACCTTTGTGCTTGCATACAAGCAGATCTATCAATTTAGACAAAGCAACTGCCTCAGGATGGGGACGAACATCCTTGGGTAATTTATTTATGGGTTATAATAATATTACATATTACCACTAAACTTTCAATCTTAGATAAAGTTTTCAATTGTAATTTTCATAGATTATTTTTTTTAATAGCACAATATCAAATTATAGATATAAAAAAGCTAATAACAAATCTGCTAGAGTGAATAAAATTTATGTTAATTTTGAAAATTATTTTTACAGTCCAACCATAATCATCATGAAAAAGAAAACACATTATATCTGTCATCCCAGTGAATTAGTGGTTAAGTCGAATTTAGACTAAAATGCGTTAAGTGCCAAAAAGAATCATGGAGGTTTTTCTTCGTTGTGAATAAGTGTTTTAGTAATGTGTTCATTTTAAATAACTATGTTCTATAATGAATATTATACTTAACCACTTACTCACCTTGAAGAAAAAAACCTCCATGATTTTGTTTAGTCAGTTAGGGCTAAATATTCCGAATTTTAGTGATATTTTTATTCAAGAGATGGCAGCACTTTTGGGCAAAATTTATTTTTGCTCTCATCTGTGAACAGGAACATCAATATCAATCTGTAAACGGATTTGTAATTAAAAAACCCCATTAAATACACTCTATGTCTTCCGAATTTTTTTTTTTCAATTATTTTAGAATTAAAAAAAAAAAAATTAGTGAATTTTTGAATTGAAAAAAAAAAAAAAAAAAAAACGCTTATAGGCACTTTGTAGTAAGTAAATTGAACACAGTTATGCAAAAAGATTGATTTTCGGTTGCATAGGTTGATCGTAATTTGAAAAATGCAATTCAATAATAGCAGCGTTGATTAGTAAGCTACCTGCTGTTGGAGTAGTGGGCGGAGGGCTGTGTGGGTCCAACTCCCAGTCAGCTACCGATCTAACATCTCCCCAATAGTGGAAAAACCAACAGAATAAAGGCCATCAAAATTTGCCATACATTTTATAAAAAAAAAAAAAAAAAAAAAAAAAAAAAAAAAAAAAAAAAAAAAAAAAAAAAAAAAAAAAAAAAAAAAAAAAAAAAAAAAAAAAAAAAAAAAAAAAAAAAAAAAAAAAAAAAAAAAAAAAAAAAAAAAAAAAACGAGTTTACATATGAATACTTCATGTAATTAAAAATAAAATAACCTAAATAACTATTTTGGCATTGATCATGAGGAATTTTTTTCACAAATTTTTATATTGGAACAACGAAATTCGAAGTGTAAAGTAATCAAAAAAGGTGTTTAGTTTTCCCCATTTAGATGAATTTTCAGCTACTGCACAAACTGCATATGATTCGGTAATATACTTTCTAAGTTATTTCCAATCTTAAAGATGCCCTGGATTCTTATATTCTCTTGAATGAATTGGGGTTCATTTGGAATTGAGAAAAGCTTAGTTTACTGTAAGGTTCAAAGTTTTTTCTTCCTTCATGATTTATCGAACAGAATATCATTTTGTATTGTTTTTATATTTTTTAAGTTATAAATTTTAAATTAAATTTTATAAGAATATTTTAATGATAAAAAATTGTAGTTTTGTAAAAAATATTTGTTTTGTTTGGTAAAATTATCTACTTCATCACCATGACAAAGTAGTAAAAAATTAAGTATGAGATTCAAACTTACTTAAAACCTAGTTTTTTTTTGTTTTTTTTTTTTACAATTACGTTCTTCAAACCGTTGTCTAGTAACAACACCAATTTATCCAAAAAATTCCAAATATTATTTATATATCATAGAAGAGGGTGGGGGCCCAAGGGGAAGTGATGCGATGTTATGACCCCTGGTCACATAGCCTCTCCTTCTCAACTCCACTCTCACCTTCTCAAAGGATTCTACGATCCGGGTGGGCCCTGTTAAGCCTAACTCAGACTCAAGGCTGGGTAGGTGACTGACGAGAGATGGGGGTTCTGGCTTCGGTCAGGATGGTGGATCGAGGGTGTCACGAGCCTTCATCCACCTACCAAAATACGTGGTGAAGCCTTCAGCTTTACGCTATTATGAATTTTATCACACATGGCAACACAATGGTGACGACTAATAGACTCCCCGTAGGGGCCCATTCGGATTCGGGGGAGCCCCGGTTAGCACCTAGTGGAATCATTACTCTGGTAAAAAAACAGGCTATCGCAAATGCCTGGACTTCAATTTAGGGCTCTGGAATGTCCTTAGTTTATATAGACCAGGAGCTTTACAAGGGCTCCTCTCACAACTTGACTGCTACAGGATTGACATAGCTGCCATCCAGGAGGTACGATGGACAGGATCCAGGATTCTCCAGAAGCGGAATCATACCATCTATTACAGTGGGCACGAAAGACACCATGTATGTGACACTGGTTTTTGTGGTGAACAGGCGTTTCCAACAGCTTATCTTGGATTTTAAACCAATTAACCCCAGAATTTGCATAATTAGATTGCGCGGCACATTCCAAAATTACTCAATAGTAAGCGCCTATGCTCCAACTGAAGATGCATCCGAAAATGATAAGGACGAATTATACGAATTACTCGAGAGATCTCTCCACTAATGTCCTAATCATGACATAAAAATTGTTGCTGGCGATATGAATGCTAAAGTAGGACGCGAGCAGTATTATTATCCTACAGTTGGTGAACACAGCCTTCATGAAGTCTCTAATGATAATGGACATCGACTAGTCAATGTTGCGGAAGCATGTGATCTGACTGTTGGAGGAACGCTGTTCCCCCACCAAAACATATATAAGGGAACTTGGAGATCACCGAATGGAGAGACCCCTAATCAAATCGACCACATCCTCATATCATCACGAAACAAAACAAACCTCATGGATGTCCGAGTATACAGATGAGCAAATGTGGACTCGGACCACTATCTCGTGAGAGTTCATCTGAGGGATAGGATATCACTTGTAAAAAGACAGCCAGCATACCGAGCCAAGAAATTTAACGTTTCGAGATTAAAGGACGAGGACACATGAAGGAGATACGAGGATCGCTTGGATGAATTTATTAGGCAACTGGATGTCCCTCTGGACTACGACATTGATAGTCATTGGAAATCAATAGAAGATGCTATCTCGGGTGCTGCGGAGGAAGTCCTTGGCTTTCGGGAAAGTGAGCCGCATAACCCATGGTATGATATGGAATGTCTTAATGCAAATGCAGCCAAAAACAAGAGCTACAGGCTAATGATTCATCGACGTACAAGAGCAAGCACTGAGGAATACAGACGTCGAAGACGCTCCGTAAAGAGGCTACTTCAGAGGAAGAAAAGGCAATGGAGGAATAAACAGCTGCAAGAAGCCTAGACCCTGAAGACCAATAACAAGATCAGAAAATTCTACCAGAAGATAAACACTGGAAGAAAGCCCTTTCAGCCTAGATTAAATGCATGCAGAGCTGAGGATGGATCGTTTTTGTCTGATGAAGGTGGAATCCTTAGAAGATGGCACCAATACTTCCGAGATCTCCTCAACGATGGGGACCCTCCTCCCCAACTCTCAACTCGCCCAGTTCTAATTGAGGATCTACATCCGCCTGATAAAGAGGAAATTATGTCAGCCATATCCAGGCTTAAAAATAATAAGGCGCCAGGCTATGACGGCCTTGGAGCGGAGCTCTTCAGGCAGGGCAGGATGGAACTGACCAAGACACTCCAGGATCTCCTCACCTCTATCTGGGTGAAGGAAACTATGCCACGGAGCTGGAACAAAACGATAATTTGCCCTATTCACAAGAAGGGAGACTAGCTAGACTGTCGTAATTATCGTGGCATATCACTGTTACCAGTAGCATATAAGATCCTCTCTCTTGTCCTCTTTTAGCGTCTCCTTCCATGGGCTGAAAGAATTGTGGGTCCCTACCAGTGCGGTTTTCGGAAGGGCAAATCAACCGTAGACCAGGTCTTCACCCTCCAAAAAGTGCTGGAGAGGGGTAGGGAATTCAACATCCGAGCCCACCACTTATTCATAGACTTTGAAAGTGCCTATGACAGTATTGATCGTAAAGAACTTTATATCGCACTAGAAGAACTTGGAATACCCCAAAAGCTCTTAAGAATGTGTCAGGTTACGATGGAGGGTGTAGAATGCTACGTAAGGGTCCAAGGCGGGATGACAGAGCCAATCTTCTCAAGTAGGGGTGTCCGTCAGGGTGATGCATTGGCCTGCCTTCTTTTTAACATCGGCCTTGAAAAAGCCATCAGAAGTTCCCAAATCCAACTGGGTAGCACCATATTTAATAAAACGGTTCAGCTGCTTGGGTATGCCGATGATATTGATATCATGGGACGATCGTTTCAGGCTGTCTCAAATGCGTTCCTTCTCCTTGCTGAGAACGCCAGGAGAATGGGTTTGGTAATAAACGACGTGAAAACGAAGTACATGGTATCAGGAGAACGGGCAGTACAGGGTGAAGAAGTCAGAATTGGGGATTACAAATTTGAGAAAGTTAACGAATTTGTATACCTCGGCTGTCAAGTGGATGTGGATAACAACATATCTGGGGAAATTAGGTCATGGATCAGCAAATCAAGCAGATGTTTCTATGGCCTACGTAACCATTTCCGAAGCTCCCTGCTTCCGAGAGCAACCAAGGTACAGCTGTATAAAACCTTGGTCCGCCCAGTCCTGAGCTACGGTTCTGAGACCTGGACACTCACGAAGAAAGATGAGTCCACATTACTTATCCACGAGAGGAAGATCCTGTGATCTATCTATGGTGGAATTATGCAGGGACAAGAGTGGCGTCGACGAAGAAAAAAATTATTGTGTAATAGAAAATAAAGGAAAATTGTCAATAAAGTGATACCAGATCAGAGGATCTTATGTTATTACATTTATTATTTATTTCTATAATTGGGGATTTATTTTATTAGATTTTCAATTTAAGGTTTTAAAACTCAATGATAATGAAAACAGACCTCAATTTTGCTATTAGCTTCTGAATGCAGATGACCACCAGACTACCACTTTTTGCGGTTTATTTATTTGTAGATAGGTGTTGTTACAGGTGAAGGCATTTCTCCTGTTCCATCTGGAGTGTCTTTGGTTTACTCATCTTTGTATTGCTGTCAAATAGTGTTAAAAATCATACCTTGCCCAACAGGTTGAATGATGAGATTACTAAGGTTTGTTACAAAATACCATGCCACAACTTCATCACGATATTCTACCTAAAGTTCGGCAAAATATGATTTTCCAACACCATGGTGCTCCTCCACATTATTCGAAAGCAATAAAAATATAAACCAGCGATATACATGGATAGGAAGAAATGCCTTCCCCTGTAAGAACAGACTCATCTGCCATAAAATTCATACCTCAAAAAGTAGTATTCTTCAACACAATCTGCATTCAGAAGCTAACAGCAAAATTGAGGTCTATGCTCATGATCATTGGATTTTAAACCTTACATTGAAAATCTAATAAAATGAATCCTAAATAATAATAATAATAATAAATTGATAAATGTAATAACATAAGGCCCTCTGGTCCGGTGTCGCTTTATTAATAGTTTTCCTTTATTTTCTATTAAACAATAATTTTTTCTTTGTTTTTTATTCCAATGAACAGTTTATTATGTTTAAAATGTACTTGTTCATTAAGGGATTGTCATAATGTTTTATTTACACAAGTATCTGCTTTGTATGCCAAATGAGAACACCATGTTTTTTTTTTTCGGTTTCAAAAGTGAATTTCTCCATGAAATTGAAACAAAATCATTACGTTTAATATGTCATTCGAAAGCTGATTAAATTTGCAAGTTTTTGTGAGATTTGACGTTTTGTGGATAGTTTTTTCCAAAAACGGTGAGCATTGAAGAAATATAAGACATTGTATATTCCCCAAATAAGGTGAAGGACAAGCTGTTTTTTTGTTTTTTAGATACCAAGTTTGTAAAATTCAAGGTTACAGATACTCAGCTACTATAGAAAATTTAATGCTTAATCCGAAAATGTGGTCAAAATTTTAAAAATATTTAAACAAAATGGAGATATTACAGCTTTTATGGAACAAAACGTGGTTTCTTCAAAAAAGTCTTTGATTTATCGTATATCTTCGATGGATTGGAATAGAAAGGTTTTATGATTTATGATGAGCATTAATGATCTAGTTTCATCCAATTTTTTTTTTTTACTCTAAGATATACTCACCCTGTATATAAATACATATTAAAATTTATTACCTAGTAACTGCATATAAATTTAGGTAGCATGTCGGTATATGAAGACAAGGCCATATTATTTCATATACTGCAGGTGGTAAATTCCACGACTCTGTTCCTGTTGATTTTTATAGTACAGGGGTCTTAGGCCTAAACAGGCCTACTTTTCCCTCAATTTGTGACAGGTATATTGAGTACAACACAACATATAATAAAATGAAAATGAAATTACAGTTTTCCACCAGACTTATGCAGAATGAATGTAGTGGTAAACCAAAAATAACCACCCTCTTCTATGATATATAAATAATATTGGGAATTTTTTGGATAAATTGGTGTTGCTACTAGACTACGGTGGGAAGAACGTAGTTGTAAGTTGTAAAAAAAAACAAAACTAGGTTTCAAGTAAGTTTGAATCTCATACTTAATTTTTTACTACTTTATCATGGTGATATAGTAGATACTTTTACCAAACAAAACAAATAATTTTTACAAAAATTCAATTTTTTTTTTCATTAAAATATTCTTATAAAATTTAATTCAAAATTTATAACTTTAAAAAATATAAAAACAATACAAAATGATATTCTGTTCAATAAATCATGAAGGAAGAAAAAGCATTGAAGAAATATAAGACATTGTATATTCCCCAAATAAGGTAAAGAACAAGCTGTTTTTTAGATACCAAGTTTGTAAAATTCAAGGTTACAGACACTCAGCTATTATAGAAAATTTAATGCTTAATTCGAAAATGTGGTCAAAATTTGAAAAATATTTAAACAAAATGGAGATATTACATTTGTTTGTTTTTTTAATTATCATGGTTGACATTCAATCTGTTGGACTGTCAAACGCTTCAAGTGAAAATAAAAGTTTACATATTATTGTTGTTAGGACTGTTTGTCCATAATAATTAGTCAGTGAAAAGGGCCAGATAGTGTTTGGTGCAGGTACCACAATAAAATCGCATTGTTGTTTTTCCAGCAGTAATTAAACAATTTTTTTTTTTTTTATTTGGTAATAAATTGACAAATAACACATTTGATTAATTTATCTAAAGATATATTAGAAAAATATATTAAAAGATATATTACAATATATTTCTTTTTAATTCAACTTTTATCAATTCAAGAAATTAATTTTTATTTCCTTATTCCTACTTCTAAAAATAAAAAATTTCCAATAGGCTTAATCTTTAAATACTTAAAAAAATAATAAAAACAAGAAAAGATCATACAATTTTCTTTGGCTCTTCACAAACCGAGGAATACCTATGTGAGAGTTAATCTGGATAAGGAAGAGATTGTTTCAGCCAGTGACCCTATCCCATCTGCTTATTAACAAATTTCATATTTTTCACTTTACAATCACAATATGGATGCTATAATTAGTGGGAATGTGTCATTCATTTCAGTAAACGTTTCTACAACTATCTATAATCTCACATTTTAAAAAAATATTATCAACACCTATTTTCACATTCTATTTTCCTTAGTATTGAATTTATACAAAAAAAAAAAAACAACGCATCTTAGTGTAAATTCTGAGTTTATCAAATACACTAAGAATTTTACAGATTGAAATTCGGATGTTCCATTCTGGAAAAAATCCAGAAATAAATTACTGTTTCAAACGATTCACAGAAGGGAGTACATTTAGCCTGAACTCATTTTGTTCAACTCAGTTATATATAACAGTTGAATATATATAAATATATATATATATATATATATATATATATATATATATATATATATATATATATATATATATATAATATTATAGAAACTTGAAATTATTTAAGAAGTCTGAACATAACTCATAGCTAGAAATTGAACAAATACTAGTTAAAAATACAATTCTACTTAGCTTAGCTGCCCTAACATGAGCTGGTTATTAGTGTAATTATGATTGTGAAGTTTTCCAAATTATGACTCTTGTAATAGCTTTTTCTTCGTTAAAGTATGTATTTTTCAATAAAATCTTAATTCCTAATGGAAATTCTCTTTGTTCTTTAGCTATTTATAACTCTGTAATTCAACAATATCTAGAACTTTTGTCCAATAATAACTGCTTACAAAATGAATATTATTATTTTAAATTACTAATTAGGATTAAAAGTGTATACTATTTTCAGTCAATTCAGCATTAGTTTTTAATGTTTAAAAGAAACTGGATAGGCTGATTTTTGAATATTGAGAATTTCTGAATACTTTATTTAATATGCATACGTAAGCGATATCCAATTAAATATCAAATTTAACTATATTCACTCAGGATGAAAAAAGTCTTAAAAGTAAACTTGGATATCTATTCTGTGACTATTCAAAATGATTCATTCTAAGTATTATCTTCTCCCCACTATTTTATTTATTTTCATTTACATTATTTACATTTGCAGGAGATTATGAAAGTAGCAGTCTTCAAAAAGTTCATCTTGACCTGATCAGCGATGCGAAGTGCAAGAAAGAATATGAATTTGAACGTGCTGCTCTTCCAGAAGGCATAACACCAGACAAAATGTTCTGTGCGGGTGGAAAGGAAGATAAAGATACATGCCTGGTAATTATTTAAAGGGCTCTTTAAATGTAACATTTAAGATATTTGCTTTGATGAATTTCATTTGAGTCAAAATATTTTCATTTTGGTACTCTCAGCTTGCTCTGTCCTTGACTGGTTAGACTGACATTGATGTATATTTTTATGATCCTTTATGTAATAATGTGAAAATTTGAAGCATTATGCTTCTACATGTTCAGAGTTGTTCAATGTATAGTTGGGGAAGATGAGAAAAGTAACATTTCTTTAATTTTATATAGTAGCCTTCGGGTTATGAAAGGGAGAAGATGGAAAATTTAATTTAGATTATTCTGTGCGGTAATAGAGCGAAAGGAAATCTTGGATACATGGTTTATCTAGGAAAGAGTTTCTTAAAAAATAACTCCAAGATTTTTGACTGAGGAATAGAATTTAATTGTATTATTATTTACAAAAAAAGAGGGAATCGGTGGCATGGTTTTAAGGTGACTCACTTTGGTCTAATCTGCATTAACTTTAGCTCGCTCCCCACAGCTTTGCTCTCTTGAAAAGCTATCAAAGTAGAAGTTATTACATCAATGTGATAGCTTTAGTGGTGGTGAAAAACGAATCAAATGGAAATTGTAGAATTGTGAGGTAAATATCAGTTTTTAGAAATGAAACTTGTGAGAGGAGAATACGGATACATCCAGTAACACTGATATTATGAAATTCATACATTTTCCCAAAATCAAACTAGCCTTCAATATTGATATTACTTCTGAGAATTACATATGTTAATTTTACTCAGTCTGCGGATACTGGCAAATTACATAGAGACCCTCTCCCTACTTATATATATATATATATATATATTATACTTTTTTTTTTTTTCCTTTCAAAGTAATGAAATATGTATATATATATATATAGTTTTGTAATACATAAATTCTCAAAAGTATATTCTATTGAATGTATTGATAAATTATAGCTTTTTTTAATTTTTTTTTTTTTCCTTTCAAAGTAAAACCCTTTGAAAGGACCGTTTATTTAGGTGTGTACTTATTAGTTTTCCATACAATGATAGATATGAATTTACTATTTATCAGAGTATATATATATATTTTTCTATATATATATATATGGTATATATATATATATATATATATATATATATATATATATATATAACTAATATACTTGTATACGTAAGGTCAAACATGTATATATATATTATACTTGTCATAAACAATATTATATCTTGAACTATATTATATTATATCTTGAACAATAAACTGATTGATTAATTTTAAACTAACCTTTTAACACATTGACTGTGAAGCATTTTGACCATGATCCTTTGTGCTAAAGATTTTTTTAAAAAGATAAGGGACATGATGAATATGTGTTGTCACTTGGGCCTGGAAAGGGACTAGCCATGACGACAAGTTGTCATCATCCGCAGTCAAGGATCTGACTAATTTCTTTTTTCTTTTTTTCATTTGTAACTAATTCGGACATTTTGTGGGCATTGGAAGCCTTTTTGGAAAATACTTATCATTTAATCAAATTTTTCATCAAGAAATAAATTAGACTTGTTAGTGGCATAAATAGCAAATGACTCCTGATAAAATTTATGCAATACCTGTATCTTTAATTTACAATTATTCCCATATCACTTTTCTTTCATATACTATGTTCATTAAATAATTATAATACCTATTTTATTCTAATTGAATTCTTTATATTTGTTTATGAATGAAACAGGGAGATTCTGGTGGACCATTGCAGTTTGTCCTTAAAAAACCCTACTGCATGTACTCTCAAATTGGAATTACAGCATTTGGAGTTGGATGTGGCTTAGGTTATTCTGGAGGATATACAAGAGTTTCTCATTATGTGCCTTGGATAGAAAGCATAGTTTGGCCATAATTGTTTTACAATAGTCATTTACACACACACACACATATTTTTGTCAATATGTGTTTATAATTTAAATGCGCTGTTAACTTCTTTTTTAGTAAAAATTAAAATATTTTTATTAGAATGTAATGTTTTTTTTCTTAACACCCCCATCTTGAATAGAAAAAAAAAAAATAGTACATTAATACATTATATCATTACAATATAATAACCTAAATAAAATGTTTTCATATCATCCTGTTGTATGTTTTGAAGTCGTTAAGGGTAAAACATTAAAGATAAATTTTACAGAGACATTCAGTGGAAAATATAAAAAAAAAAGATAGATCATTATATCTATTCTATAAACCTACAAAATTAAGAGAACAAAGAAAATGCATGTAGGCACTCACAAGGATCCAAAATGGAATAGACAAGTAGCTTCTTCTTGTTGCAGCACCAGGTAATTGTTGATAAAATGACATGATAGCAAAAAGGAGCTAAATTACGATCTAGGAAAGCAACAATAAAAAATAAATAAAAAAAGTACACCATAGAATATAAATATACCAGTAGTTTCAATTTTTATCACTAGAGGCCATCATCATCAGATCAGAGAATTGCTGCTTGATCTTATCTTTCTTATTAGAAATTTGAATTTCTAGAATAGAAATTAGAATCTCTAAAAAAGAATTTTATTTCTAATTTTTTTTTTTTTTTTCCTTTCTGAAATAGATTATCAGATTTTAGTAGTTGTAGTAGTTCCTACAGAACAGCTCTACTTAAGAACTGAACCCAAGACCCTTCCTTCATCGTTTGTAAGTGGTACAGTAGTTCCTACTGGACAGAAACCTTGAAAGTACTTCATTGTGCTGCCAACTAGAGCTACAGTAGTTTAAGAAATTTCTGTTGAGAGCAGCATATGGATCATTTTGAAGTACATTTACAAAGTTGTATTGAGACCCTCTCTCCTTCATGGCGCAACCCACTCTTCCAACACCTGTATCCCACCACACTCAAATCATTCCAAACATTTCAATTTTCGATATATCTTCTTACAGAAGATATATCGAAACACAACCCTTGAACGTCGTAACATGAATCACATTCACAATTTTCTCCAGATTGAAACCATTCAAGAAAAGATCACATGACAACATATACAATTTTATGACAACCTTCCCCCTCCTATAATCCACTTTTCCACTTCATTACTCCAACACCCCTTCCTACTAGATGGCAAGGCAGAAAGGGTCACATCTAACCAATTGACATTATACTGTGAACTCATCACATTACGAATAAATTGTAAATAGTGTAGTTATAAGTTAGTTACAAGGCTTGTTAATCTCAATTCAAGCCTTTTTAAGGGAACTTCATCTCTAATTATCATCAGATCTTAGCAAACCTAATACCAGGTAGGAAAGGTAGTAAAAGGCAAAAATGTTGTTTCTTCTTATAGTGTTTATATACTTTTATTTATGCATGTGTTGGTATTATTTTGTTTCTTTCCAGAGGAAGAAACAAAAATTTATTAAAAAATTGATAAATAAAAAACACTTTGAAGTGATTCTAATTGTTGAGCTCCCACAACTTTACAATCTCCTAATATAAAATAAAAAATTCAAGGCTTATTTAACTTCAGATGAACACATCACACACACATACAGCTACTTCTTCTTACAGCAAACCCCTTTTCCATTCCATCACTTCAATACCTCTTCCTGCTAGATGGCAAGATAAAAAGGGCAACATCATTTTGTAAATTTATCTTTTTAAAATTAAGGAAGAGTAACATCAAACCAATTTACACCATATTGTAAATTTGTCAATGTCTTTGGTAAATTTGTAAAAGGAATAGTTTAGATTTAGTTAAAAGCGATCATTTATTTTATATTTAGAGCATACCTTTAACTCATATTAATCTCAATTAAAACCTTTTTGAAGATTTTTTCTCAGCCAACAAGTTGATGTCAATAAAACTTTAAATATCAGTTAGGAATGGTAGGAAAAGGTAAATCATCTCATTCTAATTATGTATTTATTTATTACTATGTATGCATATCAGTTAGTTTTTTTTTTTTCAGAGGGATTAGATAACAAAACAATAGTAGCAGCTAATTGGAACTAATTTCTCCAACCAATTCAGTTGATAAACTGCTCTTTTAAGTTTACTTCTGTTTTCTTTCAGTAACTAACTATTTAAACGTTTGTCTTAACTATTAATTTATCAGTATTCTTTTTTGTTTTATTGATCAAAGTTAAAATGAAGCTGAGCTTTTCATGATAAAAATTCAGTCTCAATTTGCATAACAATGCCATCCCAGATGTTTTGGATACTAAAAACTAAGGTACATTTTATTAGAATACATCTTCATTTATCATAATAGTTGTCTGATAGGATTTAGAGTCCTTATGTACTCCAATTAAGGCAGAAAGGAAAGATTATTTTATAGGTTACCAATCTATTATATCAAGATTGGGAAGGCAGGGATTTAATCCTGTGGGTCTACTGGGAGAAAAAGTCAACCAATTCAGGTTATATTCAAACCAGTGGTTGAATATGTTTTCTGTTTATATTTTGTCCATTTGTGTATCTGTTTACAGCACACTAAGGTTCTATTTAAAAATGCTTGGCCAACAATTACATTCACACTATTCATTAGATATTTTTCAGATATCAAAAACATGGGCTGACAATGGCCCTACCCTTAATTGTAATTTAAGCTTTCATCAAAATTAACATTTGGCTAAAGGAAACACATCTTTTGATGAAAAAAGCTTAAACTTTAAAATAACAATTTAATTTTTAAATCAAAACAATGTTCTGGGGAAACATTCACAAGTTAATAACCAACACACACAATTAATCAATACAGGTTTTTTTTTTTAGGAAGATAACAGATCTAATCATGTATAGTTTATTGGCTATAACATTTTTTCATTATAAATAAATAACAATATATATAAACATTCAATATAATAAAATGTATAATGACTACAAAGTGCATTATAAGTAAAAAATTTAAAATACATCTATAGCATGGCAACATTACAGTAACTAATATTAAATCAAATTCATAGAAGTACGTTTGTTCATACCATGTATTTTTTTTTTATTCAATTCAATATACATTGCACATAATTTCAAGAGAAGGGGAGTAACAAAAAAATGCATACAAGATAAAATGGACATATATTCATCTGAAACAAGGAAAAAAATTCAAAGAACCAAAATTGAACCATAACAATGCTATTCCTTTTTAAATAAAATAAATATCTAATATTAAATTTTTTATCCAATCAAAACCATTTATTTAAAAAAGATGAGAAACTTTAAACAAATTTAAATAGAATATAAAATTTATTAATTCAAATATATATAAAAAAATATATATATATATATATATAATTTACTGTGAAGCTGTTAAAGATGAAAAAAAAAATTCAAAATTAGTTAATATTTTAATTTGAATTCTAATCAAAATGCAGTTAAACCTTAAGATACACACACGAATGCACGCACGCACGTGCTTGCACTTGTGTGTATGTGTGTGCGTGTGTGAATATTCGTCATGAAACTTAATATAAGAATAAACTTCCTCAATAAAAAATGAAATATATGAAAGAAAAATTCATATCAATAAACAATTGTATAGATTGATGCCTATGAATTAAATCAAATGATGGTTGGGTGTGGTTTAAATAAATAATACAATATTCAACCAGTATCTAATTTTAAAATTAAATATTTAAATGTACACTCTTAATCAGAAAAAAAACAATTGCAATTCTTTTTTTATTTTGTTTATACTGCAAATATAAATAATTTGAGCTTGTTATTAAATATTTATACACGTTTTGCTTGTAAAAAACATAAAATTTGTACAATTTTTAAATAAAATTGTAAATACTTATGTATTAGGGTTTTTTTAACCTGAAAAAGTTTTTTAATTGTTTTTAGTACTTTACTCATTAGTAACTTACATTTATGTTGTTAATAACGAATTGAATCAATATATTAAACCTTTCCAAAATAAATTAATTAACAATAACGATCATTTAAGGTTATGAAGTCTTAATATACTCATTCACATTAATTAATAGTTTATTTGATCAGATACTCACTGAAAAAGTAGACAGAGACTAAAAGAGAAAATATCAAAATCTCAAGCAATATATTCAGGCAGTAGAAAGGGTCATACAACTCAGTTCCTATTAAATTTTGCTATAAGAAATAAAAATCCAAGATCCAGGTTAAGTTGAATATACTGAATTGAATACATTGATTCAATTTGTTATTAAAATAATACATACGTAAGTAATGCATATTAAAAACTATTTATTCTGGTTAAAAACCCAAGATTAGTCATAAAGTTTATTATTCAAGAAATAATTGTAATCCTTCAAGTTTTTACTGCAATCAAACATTGATCAAAAAGACCTCTGAAAAAAGAGATAAAAAAGCAAAACGATTCTGTATTAAAAAAAAGAAAGAAGAGATCACGTTTATAAGAAACATTTAATTAACTAATGCAGTTAAACATTGTTGCAGGTAAAAAGTCAATTGTTTTCCTTAGAGAAAAAATTAAGCGTAATGGAATCTAATAATGTAATATTACAAAAAAAATATGTTTTAAATATAATATAACCCAGTCAATATAATCAATCTCTTTACAAAGATCACTTATAAATATATCAATAAATTTAAATCAGGAATAATATAGGTCACAGTATAATTCCTATTTTTCTAATGAATAGTTTTCTCGTAACTTATTAACCAATTAGATTTTAAGAATTTACATTTATATAATAAATTAATTAAAAAGGAATAACAACTCAACTACAGATAAAGAAAACGCAGCCAAGCTTCCTGCACATATCTCCAAAAAAATCAATTTAGATATAGTGGGGATTATTAATCTGGTTGATATCAGTTTAAAAGTGTCTAAAAGATATTTCAGTTCAGAATAACTTATGATTACAATAAAATGAAAATGTGATTTTATTATTTAATGAATAGCTTGGTATTATATTGAAGAAATTGTAAAAATATACTCGATATTCAAGTTAAGGTAGGACAGCACCAACAATAAACGCTCTTTCAACCATATAAATATTTCTATATACTATTTATACATATTTACAAAGAGTGTATGAATTAAAAGTAGCAAATTATTTTCATTATATAAATATGTTTGATAAATGGTGATTAAATTTAAATGAACTACAATGTATATCTTTTAAATGAAGATAAAATATTTTAAGTTCATATAATTTATTCAGAACAAAATGGAATTGACAATGAATATACATATATATAATATAATAATATTTCCTAACTTTATCTCAGAAAAAATATAGATATATTCTAATTACGTGTTTGTACTGGTTTTAAAAACTAAAGAGTCAAAATACAATTTCAACTAAATAGAAGCAGTAAGCCATAAATAAATTGATTTAATGAAACTAGATCACACATATTAGCTAATTACTGTCTTGTATGTTTTTAGTTTAATTTCCAGTTGAGCTTAAAAATACTAATAAAGATAACTCTTAAAAGAAAAAACAAAACAAAATTACATAATTATCACAGATTTGAGCATAAACTCAGAAATAAAAAACAAAGCAGTTTTAACCAATAACAATGGAACTATTATGATTTCGTTATCCCACAAGAATGCAGGATATTTAAATTTCTAAACAAACCCATGGTTAACTTTTTTTTTTTTTACATAAGTGTAATAATTTAGTCCCTCAAGAACTAAATTGACTGAGGTCTTCAATATATACACATTTATAATACAAATAATAAAATTTTAAAGTTTCCAAAATTGATTTCGGTCTCTAAAAATTATATGAAAAAATTTATATAACTTCACATCATGATGCAGAAGGACTAGCTTCTTTTTTGCTCAGTAATTCATCAATCTGAAATGCAAAATCAAATCAAATTAAAATATGCATGATTATTTAATTCATATAAAGTGGATGTTATACTTCTAAAATCTGATAGCTGGTCATCAATTGTTTAATCTTCAATCAGTAATTTTTTCATCTATAGTTTATGAAATGCTATGAAAAATAATCTTTATTCTGGGACAGATTGTCCTCTAAGAATAGAACAATGTATGATTTGATGGTACTATAGTCTGGCTACATTAATTATAGACTAAAAGCTCAATATATAAAAAAACAAGAGACATAATATAAAAAGTAGAAAACAGCTCTTTCAAAAATATACACAAGAAAATATGAAGTAAAACTAAATAAAAGTTAATGAAAAAAAAACTGGTCCCCTTGAGCCAGTCGGCTGAAGAGAGAATAACATGGAACAAGTTTTAGGGGTTGCCTCCTCGACCGTCAATGCTCATATGTTTTTTATTTTTGTTTCACTTACCTGTGATTCAGTTTTCTGTAGAAGATAAATTTTCAAATTAAATAGCTTAATTCTGCTGACTGTCAATGCCCATATGTTCTTTATTTTTTTTTAAGCTTTTCTGTATGATTGTATTGTTTATTTCTAAAGGAGAGTAATTTTGTATAAAAAAATGGTGATAAAACAAAATAAAATTTATTATAATTTATTTGTAACTTGATATGCCTTGTCATTTCATACTGACAATTACATCATACATTCAGATTTTAATCTTTGTTTTTACATAATTTTTGACTTTTTTTCATTCAACCAATATAGCTTCTAAACAGTAGGCCCTAGCGACAAAAGTTACATCACAAAAAATACTTTCTATTCAATTACTGATAGGTTGACTTCAAGCAAATTTTCAATCCGAGCAACACCAACTGAGCTAGAGTGTGCCAAAAATAAAAAAAGATGTTCAAAAAGTGACTTTTTTTATTCAAAACAAAATTTTGATAAGCCGAGAGGGATCGAGCAAGTTCGGTCAAATTCAGGTTAAAATTTTTTATTTTGTATTAGGAGAAACAGACTCAAAAGGAGCTCACTCATCAGAACCTGCCTTCTAGTCAAGATTTATGTTACTTAGTATAAGAAGAGTTGAGCTCCTAACTGCTCCTACTCTCCTAATATCAAACACCATCGCATTCCCCAAAAACGTATCACTTTTGACCAACTAGGTTACTGGTAAAACATATTCAATATTAAAAAATAGAAACAAAGAAACTACATATTTTTTTTATAAAAGATACAAATAATGAAGAAAAAAAAATGTATTGAAGAAAAAAAAGTAAGTAAAAGAAATTACCTTTTTTCAGAATAATGTAAAATAAGATATGCAAGCTTACTTAATTATAGGGTCATTCCATGTCAAATCAACCAATGGTTTGGACCTTGACCTCTCCGATTTCTATGATTTTTTAGATAGAAGTTGTACATACCAAGATTAGTCAAAATGTAAAATATTACATTTTTCTGACTTTTTGTTTTTGAGTTATAAGCTTTTAAAAATTCAAAAAATACTGTTTTCTGTCCACACTCAGTATATTCAAAATTATGCCATTAAAAATCTATTGCTCCAAGAGAGCTCAAATTTGCGGCATTCTTTTCCATTTGGAATGCCCCTTAAATTTGATATATCACTTGATATATTTTTCGTCCATTTAGAATTTTTCCGAAATGTCCAAAAACGGTTTTCGTGATTCCCAAAATACGTACCCTTCGATTTTTTCGAAAAAAAATATAAGTGATTTATACTATAACTGACCACAGAGGGGCAAAATTTTAGAATGGGACGGAAATGGGTTCTTGATAAAAAAAAAAATTGCATTTTTTTTTAATGGTGAGTAAGACCAGTCAATAAAGTATTATAGAGTTTGTTTTCTGTAATACCAGGTCTTTCTTCGGAAACTAGTTCAGGGTAGGTAGAAAATAAATATACTAAAATTCCTGGAGTTTTCGGGCCTGGAACAGGAAGGGGGGGGAGTGCGAAAGGTCTCTTTTTTTGGTTTAGCACTTATATCTTGAAAACGGTACATCATATACAAAACATGACTATTTACTAAATTAAAGATATTTAAATTCTCTACAACTTTTATTGTATACACATTTTTCAAATGTGTATACAATAAAAGTTGTATACTAAAAAGTTGTATAGTTGCTTTGCAAAAGTGAAGGACTTGGTATGTTTGTTTTACCAAGAAAAGTTAAAATGTATGTAACTTTTGACAGGTAGAAGATAAATTGGCATATATATATGTGTATTTTGAAAGAGATTTAATGTTCTACAATATTATTTATAAAGACTTTTGTCGTAGGATGAACGTTATAGAAGATATATAGGGAAGTTTAACAGAAAACGAGGTGGAATATTTTTTTTTTTTTAAATGTTCACATTTGCCAAGTGTATATCTGGGAAACGGTGCAGAATATGAAAAATGTATATACAATAAAAGTTGTCGAAAATTTAATAAGCTTTAATTTAGTAAATAGTCATATTTTGTGTTTTCGCACTGTTTTCGAGTCATATCGAGATATGAACACAAAACCAAAAAAATGGACCTTCTGCGTCCCCACCCCTTCCTGTTCCCAATCCCGAATACTCCATGACTTTTAGTATGTTTACTTTCTAACCACCCTGAACATTTTTCTGAAGAACAATCTTGGATTACAGAAAATGCATTCTATAATATTTTATTAACTGCACTAACTCTCCATTAAAAAAAATTGCAAATTATTTTTTTTTATCAAGAACCCATTTCCGTCCCATTCTAAAATTTTATCCATTTGTAGTCAGTTATAGTATAAATCATATATATATTTTGTTTAAAAAATCAAAGGGTACGTATTTTGGGAATTATGAAAACCGCTTTTGGACATTTCGGAAAAATTCAAAATGGATGAAAAATATATCAAGTGAATTTCAAGGGAATTTCAAATGGAAAAGAATGTTGCAAATTTGAGCTCACTAGGAGCAATAGTTTTTTAATGGAATAATTTTGAATATACTGAGTGAGGAACGTAAACTGTATTTTTTGAATTTTTAAAAGCTTATAACTCAAAAACAAAAAGTCAGAAAAATGTAATATTTTACATTTTTACTAATCTTGGTATGTACAACTTCTAAACCATAAATCATAGAAATTGGAGAGGTGAAGGTCCAAATCTAATGTAAAATTGGTTAATATGACATGGAATGATCCTATATACCATAAATATGTATAAATCATTATTGAATTCATTGGTATCAATTTAATAGGACTTGATAAAATAACAGTCAAATAAATCTCCTCTTAGCAGACCTGTGATTGGATTGTGGTCTTCGGAATTTTGTATGAATCTTAATAATCTTATGAGGGAGAGATTCCAAAGGGCTGCGGAAAAATAAGGAAGGAATATTGAAATATAGCTGTTTTATCAAAAGTCTATAAAAGTCAGAAGCATGCGATCCTGCGGGAGAAGCAGGTGATCTTGTATTTGAATTCGAAAAAAAAAAAAATTCACTAATGTTTTTGTAAATCGAAGTTTAACTATTATAATATAACTATTAGGTGGATCCTAATATGTGTTCCAGTCATTGATCAAGTCTGTATTTTTTGACATAGGTATAAAAAACTTGATTGTATTCAGAGGAAAATTGGCTATCGATAGCAGTAATTTGATCCACTGTATCAGCTCTATCATATTCTATTGTGCCCTTTTATTCAATTTTTTAAATTTTTTTATTTAATTATTTTTTTGACAGTGGGACTGATGATGATGATGTTGGTAGTTGGGGTGTGGAAAACACAATAAAAAATATTAATTTACTGGGCTGAAGTTTTGGCATACAATGTAAGCCTTCATCGGGGCTAGATGGAACAAAAAGATTTGACAAAAAAATTGAATTTAAAAAAAAAATAAAAACAAGTTTAAAATGAAAAATAAAATTCAAATACATAAATTAAATATTTTGTTTTTGTTAAAACCAAAAAAATAAAATAAAAAAAATAAATAAATTTTTGTTAAAACCAAAAAGAAAAAAAGAAAAAAAAAATAAATTTTTGTTTCCTTGTTTTTATATTTATTTTTTTTAATTTTTATACTGTTTTTCTTTTCTCATATTTTTTAAAATTCACTTTTTTTGTCATATCTTTTTGTTTTTTTCCTTCTAGCTCGGATGGAGGCTTGCATTGTAGGAAAGTTCGCACTATAAAAAATAAATATGACAACTCAACATATATATGCTTTATATATGCTATCTTAGTTATGCTTTTAATAAATATGCATAAATATAAGTCACTAAAACTACAATAATAAGTGTTATTAAATAATAAAACTATAATATTATCTGTATAATAAAAACTACAATAAGGCAACCACAGTTTTAAAATAATTTAGGAAGACAATCTCACCTGAGCTTTATACATTTCTTTAACATCTTGTAGATCCATTCTCAATTCTTGGCTTTCTTCGAGTTTTTCACCATACATCTGCAGGAGCGCATCATATTGTGTCCTATGAAAAAAAAAAAAAAAATTAACTTTGTAGCAATAAGTAAACATTAATCAAAATATTATTTATTAATCATACATTAATTAATCATTTGAAATTTTTTGAAAAAAAAAAGAAAGAAATTCAATTGAGAAAAACTATTTTCAATAAAGTAAATAAAGTTTTATTAAAGTATAAATAACAAAGAAAAATAAGTACTTTTTACAAGCTGTGATATAGCTGAGGCATATATGCCACATGTTCGTCAATACAAACATAAGAACAAAAACAAAAACTGTAAAAAAAATTTAAAAAATAAAGTTCAATATCAGGGCGGAAGTAGGAAACTGATACTTGGTACGAAAAATAGATAAGTAAACTATAATAGGAAGATATGATTCTAACTTGAGTAATGAAAAGGATGAAAGGTCTCCTGATAGCTTTTCTAATTTTGCTGTTAGTGATGACACTTCATCTCTCAAACTGGTCTTTTCTGAGTCTAGCCTCGCTATTTCCCATTGGAGTTGTTGAATATCACCTAAAACACGTACATAATAAAACCATTGTAACTATACCAAAACAGTTTAGTGTACTAATGATGTAATAGTAATAAATAAATTATTAATAATAATTTTTTAAAGTGAAATAAAAATAACCAACAGCCAAAATTTAGACCAGAGGTCGAAAATATAGGGTTAATGCATTAATGTATGGATCAGGAAAAGGACTTTAATTTAAATTAACCATTAAGCAATTATTGAAAAAAAAAAATATTTCCTTATTTAAAAAACTTACCATCCCTGAGTTTAAGTTGAGCTTGTAAATTTTCAATGTAGGAAGTGTTATTGGCAGGCCTCAGTACATCATATCGACCAGAATTGGAAGATGTTTCGAGTAAATCATCAGCAAACTGGAAGAAAAAATAAAATTAATACTACTGACGATCATTATAGATGGTTTTATAAAAACAATAAATTTCTGAGACGTCTTAAAGTCTATGACCAGACCAGAGGCACACATTTGGAACTTTCACAAACAAAATTTTTTTTTTTTTGGGTTATTTCAGAATTCAGAACCAAAAAACAAAATGAGATCATCACAAATGCTCTCTGAGTTGGGTCATCACGCCTGATCAGAAATTTCCTTTTCTTGTTAAATTATTTTTACTTCCAATGGAAAAATACCCATTGCACTGTTAAATAACATCAAATAGTGTAATATAGATTTAAAGAACTTAGCATAGGAGCAAGTTTGTCAAAGCAGAATGGGAAATGTATAATGTCAAAGCAAATTTAAGTTAAAAAGTTGTAACTAATAGTTTATGTATTTACTATAATATTTTCGATATTTTTATATGATAGGTCACTAATTTTTAATTTTGAGTAATGTTTCATCAATTTAACATTTTATTTTAAGTAACATTTCAAATATTTATTTCTTTTTCTCCGCAAGTATCAAAGATTAGGAAAGTCTACTGCCATGTTGTAATATAAATTTTTCTCTTCTTTTTTTCTTTCAAAATTTACACATTTTTTCAACTTTGGAAATGTCCTTATCAAATCTTTACTTCAAAAACAGTTTGTCCAAATGGGTATGAATTAAAAGAGCACTAAATAATAATTAAAATAAAAAATAAAAAAAAGTAAATATATGGATGTGTTTTTCTTTTTACTTTATTTGACTAACACCATCACGAAGCTCATCAAAATACTTAGTTGCAATTCTGTAAAATTTAAAGAAAGAATCTGGGTGTTCATCTTATTCTGCTCTCTTCACATAGTTTGCAGCTCTCATTTATTTCCTGTATACTTAACAAATGTAACAAATTACGATATTTTCTTTCCTTCTTGTTCAGTGGTAGAAAAAATGAAATAGCAATTAATTAATCATGATCCATACTGACGTGTGTTCACACAGGCATCGATGAATATACTGGCAGGAATAATTTCTTGATAAAAATAAAAACAAACTTCTGTGTTAGACTCATGGAATTCCTGATAAAGCAGCAAGTCGATTATTAACATGATTCTCAGAAACCCTAGTTCCAGTATTAACTCATTCAGAAAAATATCCTTAGTCTCCAAAAATGAAGTCTGTGCCTTTCTGGTCAGCCAGAGATGGAATCTCTATAAAACTCTTGCTTTCATGATGGCCCCCCCCCCCCACACTGATAAATCAAATATACCATATGCCATCAGATTTAAAATCTATCAAAACTTACCAGTTACACAATAGCATTTAACAACTAAAAAAATTTAAAAAAAAAAAAAAAAAAAAAAAAAAAAAAAAAAAAAAAAACCAATATATTTTTCTATAAAATATTAAAACAATATTTTAACTCCATGGGAGTAAAATCAAATCCCAAAGCAGTTAATACACATGGCATAAGCAAGAAAAAAAAATTATAGTTTAACAAAACTAGAAAAACACACTTTTATAGCAAACCTAACTAAAAAGCAAAGGTGAACAATTTGCAGCAGTCAGACCTTTTAATTTATTGAGCTCAAGGTTCTAACCTAATTTCCCTGTGCTATTTGTTTGCATTTTTAAACACAATTTATCCAAAATCAGCCAAACATTTTGGTTTTTTTTTACATATCTCAGAGTAAGAATGGACAAATTTTTACTTTAAAAATCCTATTTTGCACAAAATGTAATGATCTACAACTTTCAGTATATCCCTGAGACCAGAGCAGCCGGAGCTGGATGGTACTGCCGGCTATTCGAAAACTCAGCAGCGGTTGGAATAAACGCAAGCAACTACGATGGGGAGGTTAGGGCCGTCCACGAAGCCTCCAACGAACTCCTAGCCAACAGCGTGAACCCTGGAAGAGTAGTCTTCCTCGTCGATTCCCAGGCAGCAATAATAGCTCTAAGCAGCAATACCACAACGGACTGCATTGAGACAATTAAGTGTCGCAGAAAAATTGCAGAGCTCATTTTGACTGGGTGGGTCGTCTTCCTATAATGGGTACCCAGCCATGTAGGGCTACATGGTAACGAGTATGCTGATGCCAAGGCTAAGCAAGGAGCAGAGTCAGACCAGCCTATCGTGCCACTCACTTTAAAAAGGGCCAGAAACCTGATAGACGCCACGGTTAGTAGCGTAACAAAAATAACCCTGATGACATCAAGCATTGGCAAAAAATGGGAGGAACTTGCCACAGTGGGGCCGGTCCCAGGAAACATCGAGAGAGCTGAAACCGTCGCACGATTTCGACTAATCACTGGACACGATTACTTGCAAGCCCACCTGCACCGCATTGGTCTTGCTGACAGTGTTGTTTGCCCGTTATGTAACCTCGGATGCATGGACGGAGATCACCTGAGGGTTTGCAATGCTCTCACCTACCCAGAAGAAGATATTATAAATCGATATTGGGAGGCTCGTCGTCAGATGGCTAAACTGCCACAGACGGGCGTTGGATAAATAAAATAAAATGATCTACAACTTTCAGTATATAACATTTTTTTTTTTTTAATGAATTAGCCATTTCTGCATAATAGACTCATAAACATGACCAAAACCAACTTTTTAAGATAACAAAATTCTTCGATGTTTGACAATCGATTGTGGCTAAACGCCTAAATAAAATTCAGTTTAAGGGATGTCTTTAGACACACAAGTTAATAAACTTTAATTTTGTAAATAAAACATTTTTCTGTATGTTTTTCAGAATCTGAAAAAAATTCAAAAAGTTAGAAGTTTTTGCCCCCCCCCCCCTTCTCCAAACATTTTCCCCTTATCAAATTTAGTTTCATTTATGATATTTTATTCTCAGGACCCATCTGGATTATATAAAAACATAAAACCTACTACTTTACCTTTCGCAAGACTAACCCCTATTTTGGGGATAGTTTAATTAGACTAATTGTAAGTGACAACCTGGCACACCAGGTGGGAAGAGAAGTAGGGGGAGATGAGACCCAAGGGCCGCTGGAGAGGCAGTATACTCCAAGACTTAATGGGTTGTACGCAATGGACAGAGAGAAATGGAAGGCAGAAGTTGAAAAAGGCAGGGGCCACTATATGTGCCTGTTAGCTAGAAGAAGAAGAATTTTAAGTGAGAACATTCAAACAAAGTTGAGCGATTATTGTATTGTCATTGGTCCTTGAAACATGTGCTAATTTTCAAGTTAATCAGATTGCTGGAAAATTACAATGAAAGATTCCATTACATACAGGTGAAGTTAATAAAAGTGTATTAAAAATACGACAAATTTAATACACTTTTTAATATTGCAGAATGACTTACATTTGGCCAGATGTTGCTACCAAACGATTCACTAATAGAAGATCTTCCTAAGCTCAGAGTTGGTGAAGATCTGGGACTGGCACCTATTTGAGGAGAGGATTGCATTCTACTGTTCCGTAACTGCTCCTAAGAAATATATACAAACATTAAGTCAGAAACAAATTGATCAGTCCTTATTATAACAATAGAGTACAGAGGAAAAATGGGCTCAACTAATTTTTTTTTTGGTGAATTGAGTTTAAGATTATGTCTTATAGATTTTTGGACTACCAATCCAATGGTAGTCAGTTTTGGAGAAATACTGGTCTAAACAAGCAATACATCATCATCATAATCTAAATCCGCTTATACCACTACACAGTGTGGGGTATCATCTTGCAGAGTGTGGACCAGATTTCTCGTTCTTGTGCCAGCTCTCTTCTCCTACTCCATTCCATATTCCATTTCTGGAACGCCTCTCGAACACTGTCCTCCCATGTAATGCATGGTGCTCCTCTTTGCCTCCTTCCCTCCACACGGGTCTCATAGGTCTTTCTTGCTCTTATTTCTGGATCCATCCTGAGGTGTCCAAACCACGTTAGCCTATTCTTCTCCAGGATGGTCTCTGCCATTTTAACTTCGAGATTAGCCCATATAGTGGCGTTCTGGATCATATTTCTTCCTACTCTTCCCTCTACTTTATGAAGGTAACGGATCTCCATGCCTTGGATTCAACTCTTGAAGTAAGTGACCACGATTCTGAAGAGTATGAGAGGAGGGGGAGAAAGGTTGTTTTGAAAATCTTTATTTTTGCTATCTTTTTTCTTTTTTTGTTTTGGAGAAAAAAAAAGAAAAAAAAAAGACTCTCCCGGCCACTTCAATACTCCAAGTCACCTCCTCATCAATGCAACCACCTATGTTGAGATGATTGCCAAGATATTTCCTAACCACATGCATTTGGTTTTCCCTGTGTTGATTTTTATAATAATTGTGGTTAGTTCAACAAGTAATAAAATCACTTGAAAAATAGTGTAATGGGAAAGAATGGGCTATCAAGAGCACTCCTAGGGAAAATCAAGACATTTTGTTAAGGTTGAGGACTCCCCATATATACAATGGGTTATGGATCAGTTAATTTGTTGTTCCAAGACTGTAGACCTTTATCAGGGAAGTATTGTTACCCCTTGCCCTGAAAACCTTTTCTGCTTTCCGAAATGTCCAACACTTAATGACATTTTGAGGTGCTAAAGCTGAGAATTATTAAGTGAAACTAACCCACATCACAGCCTCAATAAGTATTCAAGTGACTGGCACATTGTTTTTGTAATCTTGGCATCTATTATAAATTTTATAATTTTTAAATATTGTGATATGTAATTTATTTTTGAAGTACTAAGAAAATTATATCAATTTCTGAAAGGAAAACAAAAACATTTATGATAGTTGTATCGATTTTTGTGAAAAGATTGCTCTGGTAGAAAATATTTAAAAAAAAATAAATAAATAAAATTAAAAAAATAAATAAATAAAAAGATTGGCCCGTTCTTCCCATGTACTCTTCAGTTTATATAAATTATAAGTTATCTATAATATATCACTTAAAAAAGAAATTTGTTGTTCCCCTGACTCCAACAATGCTACTTTGCTAAGATTCTACTACAATTTCATTAATGTACAAAAATAAAATTTTGGAATAAATTATACCTGTAAAGCCAGACATTTTCTTTTTTCTGCATCTAAAGCTGTCCTCTCTATACTCAGCAACTCTTTTAGAGAGGTCGTTTCACGTTTTTTTGCATCAAGATCATTCATCAGTCTTTCTTTCTCTTGCTGGAACTTTTTCATTTCGCTGAAAGAAAATTTTAATCAAAAATAATATTAAAAAAAAGAAAAAAAAATATGATTTTTTATAGTTATACCTATTTTTCAAAACTCGTAATTTTTCCATAGATCCCTTCATCGATTCCAGTTCTTTTAGGAGGGTTTCATTCTGCTGACTCAAGGAGGATGATTTGTCCTGCAGTGAAGCAATAAGAGATGCTGAGGCTTCATATTCTTCTCTGACGCTGCGCTCACGTGATGAAAGTGAGCTAGCTCGAGTCTCCAGTTCGGCTGGAACACCAAGTATGGATCTCAGCAACATTATGATTGGTATTATGAAGGTGACTTCAAACATTTAAAGGTTAAAAGCAAGTAAAGGTTAAAATCATGGCCATCTTAAAGGTCATTCTGAACATCAACTCGAACAATAGATTCTCCAATCAATAACACTATACTTGAAGAGTAAAGATAAAAACATTATACTTAGAAAAGAGAATAGTTATTTCATTTTAGTACAGTTGTTTCACCTAGAAAGATGGGAAAAATATCTCAGTGTTACATTACATGCCAACTTAAAGTGTTAATTTTTTTTTTTTTAATCTAGTTTCTTGATTTCTCAGAAACATCAATGAATACTGTTTGAACAGTACGCCAACATGCATTTTTTAAAGTTTGATATTTCTGGTTTAATTAAATAGGCAGAATAATTTTCATTAATTTTCATAGATATTTAAAAAAAAATTCTTATGAGAACATTTTTCTAACTAAACCGTAAACATTGAAGAAAAATATAAAAAGTGTCCATATATATGCAAATAAATAGTTCCAAATTTTATATGTTTTTAAGTTTGATTTCATTGAATCCAATGCTTAGATAACTAAAAATAATTTGTTTTGAAATAAGATGTTCAAATCATATATATCTTAAATGGGGAAATTAAGCTTACTATTAAAAAAATAATGACTGATAACAAAATTTATTTTAGGTTATTGAGGAAGTGAATATATAACAACTATGTCCAAGAAGTCAATACCAAGGCAGAAATTATTCCAGTAATACAATTGTGTCTCAGGGATGGCAAATGGTATACAGAAATATTTACAATACTCTTTCTAATTTTTTAAAAAGCTAACAAAGCATATAAGAATGATTTGTGAACTGCATTTTAAACTTATATTGGGAACTAAATTGAATAATTTTTTTATAGTTACATAAATTATTGGTACCATTATTAATTATTATTAAACATTACCATTATTATGTATATTGTTATTATTGGTATCAGTATTTTATAAGCCAAGGCTATGTAGAACTTATTATTTTTTTCTAACTAGATTTATTTATACCTGTCAAAACATATATTGACAATCAGCGGAATGTTTGGCTTGATTAAAATATGTAAAAGGTGACATCAGGCATGAGGAAGAATGATATCCAGTGGTAATTCTTCCTATCATATACTTTAAGACAGTTACAAAAGTAGATCTCTCAATCCACCTTTTCAGTCTCCTTTTTGTATTTTCAGGTATATAGGTGATGACAATTTCTTCTATTAGTTTGTTTCTGAGTCTTTTTAAAATTTGGTGAAACCGTTTGTAGTAAATCCATATGAAATTACTAAATGGTGGTATACATGAGTATGTAAAGGTATGTTGGAAATGTACCAAGGAGGTTGAGTGATAAGTCTAAGAGTTTTTGATACCAGGTCCTCCGAATAGTCCTGTAGTTTTTAATACAATATTTTATATTTTTGTTTAAACACCACGTAAATTCCTTTCTGCCTAATCCCATTTGTTCTTATGTAAACAATAATGTTTACTCTTCACAGTAACAGTGGCAACCTTTAATTCAGTCTCTCTGTGTATTTTAAAAAGTGTGGTCAAAATGGTGAGTACTGAAATTAAAATTAGATCTGCTTTGCTGTATGAATTCAAATGCGGTTCAAAAGCGACAGAGGGCGCTCGTAATATTTGTCACGTCTTTGGCAAAGATAGTCTTAGTGAGCGGGAGGCACAATGTTGGTTTTCAAAATTTCAGGAGGGCAATGAATCGCTTGAAGACAGATATTGGTCTGGAAGACCAAAAGTGGTTGAACAAGCACAAGTGCGGGATATAATCGCAGCAGATCCACGCCAAACACGTTCAGAAATTGCTGAACAGCTCAACATTTCCGAATCTACAGCTTGGAACTACCTACAAGAAATGGAAAAAGTAAAAAAGTTGGATAAATGGGTACCTAACCAACTGGTAATAAACTGGTTTGGGTAACGACTTCTTCTTTATGGTCTTGATTAAAAATTGATTCATTTTTCGAACGAATTATTACTTGTGACGAAAAGTGGGTATTGTACAACAATAGGAGACGATCATATCAATGGCTGAGTGCAGACGAGAAGCCAAAAACATTTCCAAAACAAGACCACCCAAAAAAGATCCTGTTGGTGGTTTTTTGGACTGGAAAGGGGTTAGTTCACTATGAGCTCTTGAATCAAGGACAAATGATAACTGCCAATGTGTACTGTGAAATATTGGATCGGTCATGTCAAACTTAAAACTTTTGATCCCGAACTGGTGAACAGGAAAGGGCCACTGCTGCTTCAAGACAATGCTCGACTTCATACAGCAAAAGTGACCAGAGACAAATTGATGGAGTTAGGGTGGGAAACTTTGCCTCATCCACCTTTTTCTCCTGATCTTTCACCAACAGATTACCATCTTTTACAGGCTTTAGATAATAGTCTAAGAAAAAAATGTTTTAACAATCGTCAGAGCTTAGAAATGGAGTTGGACAACTTTTTCCGTAATAAAACAAAAGATTTAAAAAAAAAAGGAATTTGGGACCTGGCAACGCGTTGGGAGAAAACAACTGAATGTAATGGTGCATATTTCGATGAATAAAATGTTTGCATACTTCACAGCTGACTTTTTATAGCCCACTTGAAAAAAATGACAGGACTTTTTGGAGGACCTGGTAGAATAGTCTGCAGTCTTTATATCAAAAATTTCACATGCTCGTGAGTCCAAATCGGTTTTACTAAATATGTGTAAATAGTGAGTTTCTGTTTAATTAGGATCGATGAATTGATTCTATATCTCCGTGCATACCTCAGGTGAGTTACAGTTTAATTTTTAAATTGTATTATCATTTGAACAGTGGGTACAGTAATTTAAGGCTTGGCGTTTTGCTTTGTATGCGGGCCCTAAATCATTCTCTGATCAAACGTCAATTTTAAGTAATTTATATAGTCAGTATGTTAATGGAGTATTATCAATGTACACATGAGGGCCAGCAGAACTTACTTTAAATAAAACTTTTACTACTCATTTAATTTTATACAGCAACGAAAATGTTTAGATACGTATTAATAAATAGTATTAGTAAATAGCATGTGTGATAATTTAGATGTTATATTTAAGAAAATAATGATTTGAAATGGTGAGCTATACTTTAGTCAGCTACTATAATGAAAAATAGTTCTGTGAATAAAAAAGATTTTCTACCAATTTAATATTTTTTTATTTATAGATTTTAGATACCTTTGGTAAAAAATTAAATGATACTAACCTATCAATGAATTCAACTGGGCCTCCCTTGCTTCCCATGAGGCCCTGGCTGAAACCTGGAGTTCAGTAAGAACTTGAACTTGCCTGGCAAGTGGTGCAGTTGCTAACGTTGCTGTTTCAGCTTCTGCCTCAGCTCTTCTTTCTGCTGCTTCAGCTCGGGACAGCAATTCACTTCTCTCCCTACGATAGGAGGCTTCTGCTCTGTTAAAAAATGTTCACATTAGTATTTGGCATTGAAACTGATAGTCATTTAAGGGTATAAGAAATTTAAAAAATTGCCAATGATATATTCATTTTATTGTCATATTATTATTTTAATTATTTCATTATCATTATTTATTTATTTTTTTCATGTAATTAAGATAAGATTTAATGGTGGTTAAATATTAAGGTGGAAAATTACTAAAACTAATTTATTTTATACCTCGAGTTTAAAATGTGATATCAACATGATTCTTGCACTAAAATGTTTATTTTCGAGGACAAATTTTACAAAAATTCATAGATTTTGGTTTAGGTTAATTAAATTTAAAAAATAATTATTAGATCTACAAGCAAACTACCTTTACACATTTTTTTTTTACACAGAAAATGACTCCAGATTCTAAATCTAAAAAGCATTGAAAAGAACTGTTAAAATACAAAATTTCATCCAAATAGAAAAAGAAAAAATTGTAACTTTCAAAATTTACCTGACGAAACAGTAAGCATTTTTTTTTTTTAATTGACAAAAACTGGAATTACAGCATTTTTTTTTTAATTGACAAAAACTCACACAGTTAGACGGTTAAGCGTATCAATTTCATATTTTTACCCAAAATATAGGGTGGCAATACGCTTGAGATATCTTTGGTTTCATCTTCCTATCTGGTTACAAACTCAAGTTAAAAATCAAAATGTATTTAGGATTTTCCAACTTTTCAAATAGGTTTTTGTTCATCATGCATTTATATACATCAAAAGAAGGCTGAGGCTCTCCTCTTTCCAGCGATACCAATCAAGTTGAATTGCGTACCCAAGTAATGACAATTTAAAGAAAAGTTACTAATAATTGGTCTAAAATTTTTATCCCCCTGGAAGAGGGCGATTATATATATACAGGGTGTCCCAGACATAGTGTAAAAAAAAAAAAAGGGTAATACTGCAAACTAAACGGGGTAGAATGCGTGTAAAAAAAAAAAAAACGAGTGTCCTATCTCAATTTTTTGAGGAGAGAGAATTTTTTTTGTTTTTATTTTTAAAATCTTACTTTTTTCTGAAAAATTACAGTTTTCTCTACTTTGTTTTAGCGTAGAAACTAAAACGATGATATTTTCTTAATCAGCATTAAATTTTCTAAAAGATGAAATAGGTCTAGTTAATTTAAATTCACTTTTAAGGGGCCTTTAACGCGCAAAACACAAAACATTTATTAAAACTTAAATTTTTAATATTTTTTGAAAATTCCTCACTCCTCACTGGAGAACCCTAGAAGCCGTCAAATTTCTCAAAAACTGCAGAATTTAGTTAGCTTTTTATTGGTGTAACTCATGATACAATTGCACTTCACCTTTTGAGTCTAACAGACGTTTTTCTGATGAAAAACACGCTAGAGAATAAATACTTGATTGCTCCACATACCTACTAGATTGAATAAATGTATTAGTTTTTTATCACTTGTCCATATGCATGATGGATAAAGAGTTGTGAAGGTGGCAAGCCCTCCCTCCCCCCCCCCCAAAAAAAAAAAAAAAACTTATTTATAGGGAGTTAAGGGGGGGTTAACCAAATTCTTGCTGATTACCTAATGTTACATAAACGTACTTTTTTTAAAAATATAAAAAATAATAATTTAGGATTATTTGAAGAAATTAAATACAAAAACAGAAAAATAACATTACAAAATGTGCCCTGCTATTACTCATTAGCCTAGACTGTGTTATCAAGCCCCGGATTTATTTAGTAAAGCTTTGTAAACAATTATAGTCCCACTCTGTGCAAAGGTCATAAGAAGTTATCCTCTTATTTTATGACTGCATCGATTGTCATTTACTCTTCAGCCATGGACTTCACCACAAGTGAGTACGCAGATATGGTTTTCGTCTACGGGTTCTGCAATGGCAATGCGCTAGCAGCTCAGAGGGAGTATGAGAACCGATACCCAAATCGTCGGGTTCCAAGCCCTGCCGTTTTCAGCAGGACATTCCGGGGGCTTTCAGAAACCGGATCAGTCATAAAACCACGACGTGAGGTTGGGCCTCAATTAAGGGATGTAGACATAGAAGAACATATCATCAGTGAAATAGAGGAATCCCCCACTACCAGTGTCCGCCAAGTTGCCTCTCATACGGGAGTTAGTAAAAGTTTAGTTTGGCGCGTTTTAAAAAAAGAGAAGTTACACCCCTTTCATTTTTCCAAAGTACAGGACCTACTGGAGACCGATTACCCACAGAGAGTTCAATTTTGTCGATGGCTCCTTAACTCCGATATAGAGCAATATCATTTTTAAAAAAAAATTCTTTGGACTGATGAGTCTACTTTTGTGAGGCAACGAATTTATAACACACACAATTCCCATTACTGGGCTACTCAGAACCCTCATGTCTGCCAATCGAGCTCATTCCAGCATCGGTTTTCCTGCAACGTATGGGTCGGTGTTGTTGGTGACATAATGCTGGGGCCTTATTTTTTTTTGAAGGGAATTTAAATGGTGAAGCCTACCTAAATTTCCTGCAAACTGATCTGCAGGTCCTTCTGGAAGAAGTGGATCCAGAAGTCAGAAGAGAAATTGTCTTCCAGCATGACGGAGCTCCACCGCACTACACCACCGCAGTGAAGAATTGGCTTAATGACACATATCGCACTTGGATAGGTCGCGGAGGCGTGGTATCCTGGCCGCCTAGGTCCCCGGATCTCACCCCCCTTGATTTTTTCGTTTGGGGTGCCTTGAAGGAAGAGGTGTACAAAACGCCAATTACATGTGTGGCGGAACTACGAGCAAAGATACTTGAGGCTGCTGAAGTAGTAAAAGCCAAGTTGTCATTAAATGTCAGTGTTGGGGCAATGAGGAAGCGCGCTAGAGCCTGCATCCGAAGTAATGGAGGACATTTTGAACACGCGCTGCAATAATCCATTTTAATATGTTTCACCAATAATAATAATCCTCGCTATTTTTTTTTTTTATCTTCAACATTTATTATGTAAAATTTTTCAAATTTTAGTTGATGAGAAGAAAAAAATTTAATTTATTTTAAAGAAAGTATTTTTTAAATTTAAACTAAGGAGTTTTTTTATTTTTTATTTTAGATTATTATCACCCTTTTTACATTATTTAGAATTCATACATTGTTCTTTCTAGTCTTAAAAAAAATGAAGAAAAAAACATTCTAACTCATGGGAAGTTTCAGAAAGAGAAAAGTTCTATTAATTTAGACTAGTGAGTTTACATCTGACCACGCAAGAAGGACAATTTTCTTTATCCTCATTTTTACATCTAATAATATTTAATTACATCTAAGGCCCAATAGGTATTTAATTAGTATTTAATATCTTCAAATAATCCTAAATTATTATTTTTTATATTTTTAAAAAAAGTACGTTTATGTAACATTAGGTAATCAGCAAGAATTTGGTTAACCCCCCCTTAACTCCCTATAAATAAGTTTTTTTTTTTTTTTTTTGGGGGGGGGGAGGGAGGGCTTGCCACCTTCACAACTCTTTATCCATCATGCATATGGACAAGTGATAAAAAACTAATACATTTATTCAATCTAGTAGGTATGTGGAGCAATCAAGTATTTATTCTCTAGCGTGTTTTTCATCAGAAAAACGTCTGTTAGACTCAAAAGGTGAAGTGCAATTGTATCATGAGTTACACCAATAAAAAGCTAACTAAATTCTGCAGTTTTTGAGAAATTTGACGGCTTCTAGGGTTCTCCAGTGAGGAGTGAGGAATTTTCAAAAAATATTAAAAATTTAAGTTTTAATAAATGTTTTGTGTTTTGCGCGTTAAAAGGCCCCTTAAAAGTGAATTTAAATTAACTAGACCTATTTCATCTTTTAGAAAATTTAATGCTGATTAAGAAAATATCATCGTTTTAGTTTCTACGCTAAAACAAAGTAGAGAAAACTGTAATTTTTCAGAAAAAAGTAAGATTTTAAAAATAAAAAAAAAAAAAATTTCTATCTCCTCAAAAAATTGAGATAGGACACTCGTTTTTGCGCCATTCTACCCCGTTTAGTTTGCAGTATTACCCATTTTTTTTTTTTTTTACACTATGTCTGGGACACCCTGTATATATAACAAAAAAATATATATATATATATATATATATATATATATATATATATATCTCTATTCCCTCTTCAGTGATCCATAACCAAAAATGTTCCAAGTGTGAACATTCATCCCCGGAATCACATCGCGATTTGCGAGTGCCCGGGGGTTATGGATCACTGAAGAGGGAAGATTTGCCTGGTTCAGATACAACCCCGGTGGCCTAGTTGGATAAGGCGCCACGCTAGAGAGGTGGAAACTCGGGTTCGAATCCCGACTGGGTCAAATCTTTTCTCTTATAATAAATATATATATTTATATATATATAGATATGTATATATAATATTATTATATTTGTAGTAATTGTATATACGGGATTCGAACCCGAGTTTCCACCTCTCTAGCGTGGCGCCTTATCCAACTAGGCCACCGGGGTCGTATCTGAACCAGGCAAATCTTCCCTCTTCAGTGATCCATAACCCCCGGGCACTCGCAAATCGCGATGTGATTCCGGGGATGAATGTTCACACTTGGAACATTTTTGGTTATGGATCACTGAAGAGGGAAGATTTGCCTGGTTCGGATACGACCCCGGTGGCCTAGTTGGATAAGGCGCCACGCTAGAGAGGTGGAAACTCGGGTTCGAATCCCGACTGGGTCAAATCTTTTCTCTTCAAAAATAAAATAATATATTTAATAATATTGAATTATATCAAGAAAAATTACATATATATATATATCAAAACAAAAAAAAATATATATACAAACAAATAATTATATATACAAAATAATCAACAACCGACTTACCCACTTTTTACTTACGAACGACTTGCTCAACAAAAACCAATTTGGATTCATTCCCTAAAAAAGTACTGTCGATGCTCTCTATTATACTAATTCATTTATAGAATCAGCAATAAATAATAAAAATAATTGTTTAATGCTGAAACTCGACATATCGGGAGCGTTTGATAATGCCTGGGTACCTGCCATAATGTTTAATCTGAGGAAGTACCAATGCCCAAGAAATTTATTTCAGTTAATATTAAGCTTCTTTCAGGATTGATCAGTTGAAATCAGATCCAATAACTTCATAATTTCAAAGAAACTAGCTATTGGCACGCCCCAAGGTTCTTCTCTCTCACCGACGCTCTGGAATATTTTGGTCAACTCTTTATTCGATTTAGTACTTCCAGAGAACGTAGATAACCACGTACGCAGACGACATTTTACTTCTCGTCACTGGTAAACGTTTCCCCCAATTACAATTAATCACCAATCAAGTTCTAATTATTTTGGAAAAATGGGCAACAGACAATAAACTCGAATTTAATACTGACAAGACAAAATACATAGTTTTTGCCAAGAAACGAATTATTCCAAATTTAAACATTAGACTCTATTCCAAAACACTTGTACAAACGGAAACCATGACATATTTAGGGATAACATTCGACAGGAAACTAAGTTGGAAAGCACACACAGACTACGTTGCTAATAAAACAATAAAAACAGTAAACGGACTAACTATCGCTGCAAGAAACACATGGGGCCTAAAGACAGAGGCACTAAAAATTATCTATGAAGGGGCTATCATCCCAAAACTCCTTTACGCCATACCCGTTTGGAAATCAGGAGCAGTCAAACCAATCAATCTGAAAAAGCTTCAGCGGGTCCAGAGACTGATGGGAATAAGGATAAGCAAAGCTTATCGCACTATCTCTTACGACGCTGCCTGTGTCCTAGCAGGGATAAAACCAATTCACTTAAAAATTACAGAACTAACGACATTATATAAAATAAGAAAACAAGGACTAAAGTACAAGGACATGGAGCCAAGGGACATTGAAGACGAACTAACTACCAAATACTGGATACATCCTGCTATACACGCTAAACTAACACAGTACATAACAGACACAGGAGCTACAGACACAGACACAGGAAGTATTGACATTTACACGGATGGAAGCAAAGACAAACAGCACACAGGATGCGCACTAACTCTATATCACAATAACTGCTACTACGATGAACAATACAGACTAGGCTATAACTGCTCTAATAATCAGGCAGAGAAATTAGCTGTAGTTAAGGCCACAGAATATATTCTAAGACAAACTTACGTTGCTCAACACAAATACACCATTTACAAGGACAACAAGACATTAATAGACTCAACTAATAACCCCAAATCCAACGACCCACTGACACATCAACTCAAGACAAATTTGATTGAACTAATGAACCGTGGAACACCAACTAAATTGATCTGGGTCAAAGGCCATAGTGGAATCGAAGGGAACGAGCGAGCAGATTTACTGGCAAAGACAGCTGCTCACGATTCAGAACTTGCTATAGATTACAATCGCATTCCTATCTCATTTATTAAGCAACATATTAAAACAGACTCACTTACTGAATGGGGACAAACTTTGGAACAACTCAACAAAAGGACGACCCTTGCACAAATACATCCCAAACATCACACTACAAAATCACGATACACCAAAAAGTACACATCACAAATTTACACAACTGCTAACGGAACATGGACAAACTAATCATTACTTGAAACGATTTCACATCAAAAACACAGACACATGTGAATGCGATGGACAGACTCCACAAACATTTCATCATTTACTATACAACTGCACCCTTTACGAACACAACAGATATTTACTGATAAAGACAGTACTGATGAATGGGGACACATGGCCTTCTCCGGAAGCAAAGCTATATAAAAAATATAAGAAACATTTAGTGAAATTCGCTACATCAATTGGACCTCATTCATGAAGAAAGAAGACCACCCCTCATCAAAATCTAAGAAAAATACCTGAAGACACATCAGAAAATCAACTTGTCTACTCGTTTTTTTTTGTTTTTTTTTCTGTTTTTTCTTTTCTCTTTTTTCTATTGTCTTAGACGTATTTATTTATTTATTTTTAATTATGCCTATTAATAGTTCTTTTTGTTCATGATTTTTTTTTTCTTTTTTTTTTTTATTTCCTTTCTTATTTTCCCCCGTTTGTTCTAATTTCTATATAGAACTTTTACAATTGTAATTCATCATAATTAAAAATAATATCACACCTGTTAATTACAGGTAGTATGCAAATATGCATGGAACCTGTAAAAATATCAAAATAAACGACCTTTCCATAGGGTTACTATGGAAGGGAAACAATAAAAAATATATATATATATATATATATATATATATATATATATATATATTTTTTTTTTTTTTTTTTTTTTTTTTTTTTTAGCGTGCCTGAGTACATAAAATATGGAGAGCAAACCCTGATTGGAACACTTCAGGGACTGTTCCAAAAAATGGTAATCTGAGAAAATAATACCCAAAGAATGGGAATATTACATTACTATAAGAAGGAAGTCAGAGCGAGTGCCAAAACTACAGGGCCATCTGCCTATCTCAAGTTGTATACAAATTATACACAATCCTTGAGAGAAGATTAAGAAGTCTCATGGAGGACCAACTGGAGGAGGAACAAGCGGCTTTCAGGCCATTGAGACAAACGCAAGACCATATTTTCGCTTTGAGGACCATAATGTAGAAGGCATGGGAAGGAGACAAAAACATGTATTTGGGATTCCTGAATATAAGGTGATTCAGTTCCCAGAAATGAGATCTGGAATGCACTAAGAAAGAAGAAGGGGCAATAGCCCCAGAATAAAATTTATTTTCATTTCATTTCATTTCATTTCAAGAACATCCCCGGAGACCTTATCAGAGCAATCAAGCCTACCTATAAAGACTCAAAAGTTATAGTAAGGATTAATGGGAAAGAATCCAAGAGCTTCAGGATGGATAGAGGAGTCAAACAGGGAGATAGTCCCAGCCCCTACTCTTTATTATATTCATGGATGAGATCCTAAAAATCTTTCAGCCCCTACTCTTTATTATATTCATGGATGAGATCCTAAAAATCTTTAAGTGTAGAACAGCAAGAGCAACAAAAGGCAAATGGAAGTTAAGAACAATACTCATATCAGAATTAGCAGAAACACTGCAGCAAGCCATCGTTAAATGGGAAGCTCAACTAGAAAGAAAGGGGATGCTGATAAATGAGGAAAAGTGAGATGCAGATAGGATGAGTTGCTGAAGACATGCAGATAAACTGTAAAGGTAGGATTCTAGAAATGGTCAACTAATATGTGTACCTAGGAACGGCTGTACAGTGTTGGAAACTTTAGAAAGGAAAGCGCTCAAATGGTTTGGTCAGGTGTTAAGGATATACGAGGAAAGGGAGCCCTGGAAATCTTTCGAGGCCAGACCGACGCATAAGAGACCAATAGATCGCCCTCGGAAAACGTGGTTGGACAAGATCACCAAGCTGTGAGAAAAAAGAGGCAAGCACCTGGGTGCTATGAGGATGGCAAAGGAGCACGATGGCTGGCGAAAATGGATTAACGAGGCCCCTCCACGCTGAAAGGCACTAAGGAGGAAGAAGATATATTTTTTATTATTGAAAAAACATTTTTCTATGTTTTTGATGGTGTTAAATTAGAATCTGATGTCATTTTTTGAGTAAAAAAAAAATTCATAACGGTAGTTTACTTGAAGTTCTAATCATTTTCTTAGAATGTAATTAACCTAAACCTAAATTTATGAAGTAGCTGTAATTTTCGTTAAATCTGCACTCAAAAATAAAAATTTTGGTGCAAGAATCATGGCGATAAAATTTCCTAAACTCAAGATATAAAATAAATTAGTTTAATGCTATTTCATTTTTTTTTCTTGGCTTTTAGGACCCATTAATCAGAATGGCATAATACATGTCTAATATTTTTTGACCAGGAACCTCCAAAATAATTGCCAACAAGATCACTGAAAGACTGTGCATGTCCTCCCCTCATTTAACTGGATTTTATCCAAGCAGTAACATGCTACTGAGGCAAACATACATTTTTGTTTTGAAGAGGATTAATAAATGAAAATATCCATACAAAGAAACAATCCTTCATATATAAACAGTTCATTATACAGAGAGGGGATTTAGTGAAAATATGAAATCCTGCATTCAGAACCCAATATGGAGGATTTTGCATGCATCCCCAATAATAAAAAATTAAAGTTTTTCTAAATTATCATTTATAAACAAATAAAATAATAAAAATAATCAAATATATAATAGCCACAATATACATTATTGAAACTAATTAATAAATGGATAAATTACCTAGAATGTTGTTCTTGCATCTCAATCATCTGCCTCCTCATATCCTCCAATGCAGACTGAAGAGTTATAACCTGCTGTTGAGTCGCTTCGAGCTCTGTCGATAATTCCCTCCTTAATGTTTGTTCAACTTCATCTTGCTCCATTTTAACCTTTTCTTGTAATGCTTTGTACGCTTCTTCTTTCTCTTTTATTTCTCTAAAACATGAAAAAATTAAATTGGTTCCCAGAGTATGACCAATTAATTTTAAAAACTAGTTTAAAATAGACAATTTGTGCTAAAATAGATACTTTAAGGCCTTATTAAGAAGCACAACTGAAAGAATTTTTCACAACGCTAATATCTGCTAAAATAAAACATCGAAGGTGCAGTTAACTTGTTTTCAAGGTGATTGGAATAATCGACTTCTTCATGATATCCATGGAATTATAACAGGATTTTTAGTTCTTTTTTAGTTTATTTATTTGCTTTTAAAATTCTTTTTTAAAAATTTAATGAATATAAAATGGGAGCTCACTTTTGTGCAGAGACGAGGGTTGATGTGAGGGTAGATAAATTACTTTTTGCAAGAGATAGCTCTTTCTCTAATTGCTGATTCTGCTTGGTAAGATTGTGAACAGCCTCAATGTGCATTCTTTCCATTTCTTCTTTGGCACTGATCGCTTTCTTATTTCTTTCCAATTCCTGATTTGTCCCATTTAACTGCTCTCTAATAACAAAAAACAAAGCAAATAATAAATAACATTAAAAATAACATAATATGTTACAATAATATAAATTAAAAAGTAACATAATATGAATCATTTTCATTGTTTTTAAGCGCTAAAAACAGATGTAAAATATTTTCATATTATTGACAAAAAGAGTCATTGGGTATACTGTAAACAGTTAAAATATTATTGATAATCTGGACTTGAAAATGAGAGATTAACACATTGACTTCAGATGACGACAATATGTTGTCATGGCTAGTCCCTTTCAAGGTGTGGGTGACAACACATCAACACATTGTCATGTCCATCATTTCAACGGTGCCAACCAGCTCTAGTATAGAAGACCAGTCTGCCTATGTCTGAAGCATCAAGCAAAGCTTTGTATTTGTCCTACATTCTACAAATAATTCAATTCTACTGTTTTTGGGTGATTTTTTTAAAATATTCTTTTAAAACTAAGTTTTACATTAATTATTATTGCTTATAAATAGATAACCGTGTTGTGGAATACTGTAACATCTCGAAATTCTCAACTTTTGTGTAATGGTGTTTAAAGTTTTTACTTTTTTCATTTAGCCATTTTTAATTCTTGTTTTTATCTGATCCAGATGCAGCCTAAGCAATATGTACAATGTACTGATAGACAGCGTGTGATTTGTCACAGTCCTCCCTGAATGGCTTCTGTTAATTCCCATACTTTCAAAATGTAACTGCTGCCTCTCCTTGGCCAACTAAATAACTAAATTTACATATTATACGAAATAAAGACAACATAATTTTGAATGATTTGGGGTAAAAAAACTCAAAATTGAATTTTCCGGAGATATTACAGTATTCCATGACATGTGTGATATTGTTTACTATTTTATTAAAAACTACTCATGTTTATTATAAAATGTTTTTAGAGGTTAAAATCAATATTAGTTATTGTCGTGTTACATTCCTTTTTTTAGACATATGTGTAAATTCCTGCACATTCTTACACATATGTGTACATTCCCTTTTTTATTTTACTGGATGTATACAGTTGTAAATATCAAGAAAAAAAAATCAATATTTTAAATATATAGTTTTATTTTGTAATTTTAGAGAGGAAAATTATAAAAATTTATTAAAAACGAAATAGAGAAGAAAGTATTGATTTTTAAAACCAAAATGTTTGTATACTGTGAATAGATTATTGAAAGCAATTATTTACTACGTTTTTCTATTGAAAATATGACGGTGTTTCATCACTGAGATGGTTTGCCTTACCAGAGGCTGGTGACAACTCTGCATCATCATTGGTTTTTTTTTAAAGAAAAACACTAAAATATTTTGAATTTATTTATGATAAGAGTAAAACAGTACCAGAGTGAAGTATTTATGAAATAAAAACTGTTAGCATAAAGGAACATGGTTGAAAGACTTCGCAGTCAATGAATGAAGAATCAATCACCTGAAAGATAATAAGTACTAATCTAATGAGATAAGAAATGCCTGGAAGGTAGACAGGCCTTGATACTGATGATCTATATGCATTTAATACATCTGCAGATTTGCTTGTTAAAGGTTTCATGGCAGAGGTAAATAAACAATCTTCTTTGGTAATTAATGGCATAATGTTCAGCATTATAACTGACATGATTCCTAAGGATTTTTTTTGGAAAAGAGTAGATAACTTTTACTTTAGCATCCCATCCACCTTAAATATAATTTCCAAAACGTTAAATATTCTATTCCTAATATTTAAATTTAATATCATAAACAAACCAATGAATATTGAATAACTAATTGCAACTTGTAAGATGAATGAGCAGCACATTTGATTTGGCCAAGTTTCACTTGAAAATTTTACTACTTTCAATAGCAGTTATGTTAATATTTATAGCTTGTAATGTTAATGGTAATGTTTTTAATAATTGTAGCTTTTTAATAAAGGCTAAAAATTTTTTCGAGAAACAACTGTAATACATAACTACAGTTAACTACAGAGTAAGGTTAATGATTGGCTTAAAGGTAGAATTTACTTTTATGTTTTTTATTCAGCAATAGCAAATAAGTCAATCAGTAAATAAGAAGTAAGTCAATTCTAAAAAACAATAAAAATGATATATCTGAGTGATTATAAAATATTAGCAATACCTAAGATTGGAAATAGTTTTGATGTTTTCTTTTTCTGTTGCACGCAGCTTTTTTATTGCATTATTCAATGTCAGCTGTTGTTTACTCAATTTTTCACCTTCACTCCTCAATTCTTCAATAAGTTGGTCTTTATTTAATTCTTCTTCCTTCTCTGCTGCGACTGATTTAGCTTGCTAAAAAGTTTTTTTTTTTTAAATTAGTATAGTTATACTAAATTCCTATTTGAGACTCTTCATGTACAAATTTAACTATGGTAAACAGATTAATTTGTCTTTCTGATAGTTAGTTTTTTAATAACAGTAGAACCTCAGTAATCAAATCCCTAAGGTACCAAAAGGGAGGGTGAAATGGCCAAAAGGTTAGATTAATCAGAGATTTCAATGAAACATGCTTTTCATAGTTAAAAGTGTATTATATTAAAAGTTCTATATTAACATTATAAAAAATAAATAAATAAATAAAGGTAATAAAAACATACATTATATACACCAATAGACTAATATGTTATATGTTAGCATAGATTAGCGAGGTTCTGCTGTATTAACTTTTTAAAATATAAAGTGAATGAAAATAAAAATTTTGTAAAACATGACTAAGAATTCAAGTATTAACAAAAGTTCTTAGGTAACAACCAACAGAAAATGAGATACTCCAATAATTTCCATCTTTAATGATAAAGAAAAATTATTGATATCATTCTCATACATAAGATGTTGGTCAAAATTTAATTTCTTACTTCCACTTGTTTTTTAAGAGCTTCTTTCTCCCGGATCGCTTGCTGAAATTTCTTTTCTAAAGCAGCTAACCTTTGTGTGAACTCATCGCTCATATTTTTCATTTCCTGAGATTCTTTTTCCTTTTCTAACTGACTGAAAAAGCAATTCATTATTATTTTTAATTATGTAATTGGTTTACATTTGAACCTCTGAATATACAAAAATTCAAAATTCTGTAACCTTTTAAGATCTGAATTGGTCTCTTGTAATTCGGCATTAATTCTACTTAAATCTATTAATTTTGATTCTCTAGCTTCTAATAGTTCAGTCATTTCAGCGATCCTCTACAAAAATAGAAAAAATAAAATTTTAATAGTATTAAATTAAAACATTGATAGAAATAAGAATTTTTTTTTTCTTCTTCATCCATTAAATAAAAAATACAAATAGTTTAAAACAGTGGTTCTCAAACTAGGGGTCACAACACCCATGGGGGTTGTGGTGATGGAGGGGAGTTCTGAAACAATAATGGAATCATTTAATATTTTATGAACAATATAAAATAATAATATTTTCTTTAATGACATAAGGTTCCTTACCAATATTTCAATATTTCACTGACTTTTTTTTTTAATCTTAAAATGCACATAAATCTTGGTTTAGTATCTTAGGAGATACCAATTTTTAATTTTAAAAAATAAATAAATTTTGGTCAAATGTTTTTATATCAATTTCATATTTTATCTCTTTTAAAGGTATTTTACTCAGAAATTTTTTTTTTCTTTAAAAATTATCTTGCCAAGAAAAGGGTTAAGGATGTCACTAGCTATCTGGTTTACCCAAAATGATATTTTAAAACATTTTACATTAATAATTAAAGTCAAAGTTCAATTATTATTAGTTGGGCTTACTATTATTATGGGGGGGAAGGGTCATGGAATATTAACTTAATTTATTTTTATTATTTGTGGGTCACAGAGCAAAAAAGTTTGAGAATCACTGATTTAAACAATAGGATTTAGTTTTAAAAAACTTTTTTTCAACTAAATACTATTTTTAATGTTTTAAGCAGTTTTGTATTTAGCATACAAATTCACAAATATGAACTATTGAGATTTTGTTTAGTAAAAAATACCTTCACCAATTTATCAACTTCTGAATATTCGTCTGATCCACCACTTGAGGTTTCAGACAGTTCTCGATGATGACCTGAAAGATACCAAAACAATTTTGTAATATCCCAGCCTAGTGTAGTACAAAGTTTTTAAATTTAAGATTTATTTAACTTCAATTATAATATTAATCATTACCTTTCACTTTTCCTGAGAGTATTTTGACAATATTTACAGATTTGTAAGCTGATTTGGAAGGGCTCTGCCGTGAAGCTGTACTGCTTCCATTTGGTGTAGGACTGGAACATGACAAGATAAATTATTAATAAATTAGGAAGGATTAAAATGATCCTTAAATATAATTACACCATTGATTTCTAATTCTAAGGTGGTAACAAACCACTTTAGTCAGTTTAATAAAAATTATTTGGTAAGAAAGTAGTATCACTTTGTGGTAAAAATTTCTAAAATTTCAGTTGTATGAATTGTTACTACAGATAAAACTACCATTTTTGTAATATAATAAATTACTCCAATATTTGTTCATATGATATAAAAAAATCTATTCTAAAAAAAAAAAAAAAGAAAAAAAAATGCAAATATAATTAATTTTCTAATCAGCTAGATAATGGAAAGTAAAAGGTTTAAAAATAAAGTTAAAAAATTAAAAATAATCAAATTCCTTGTGATGCAAGTATGAAAATACACAAATATTAAATAACTTAATTTTGAACATACTTAAAACTTTTCTGACATTGCCGAGGGCTATTTTTAATTGACGCTTTGAGCCTGCTGTTTACCAACTTTAAGGTAAGCACTAAGATATTATAATAAATAAGAGAATAAACAAAATACATAATTTCTTCATTTAATGGGAAAAGTCCTAATGAGATATTACAGCTTTAAATGACATTTGAAAGTGTGAATAAAGGTAAAATGTGAAACACGCCAATTATATTGGTAGTACCCTACTATAGAGGATTTTAGTGTGACATGAAGGATGAGCACATAGGGGTGAGAGTACCTGATCTGTGTAGGTTTGATTCTCATCTGAGTTATTTCATGGCGGTCGTGCTATATGATTTTAAAACCACATTCTGGTTAGGACTGAGTAGTTAGTAATCTTATAGCCGTAATTTCCCCCACCAATACCTGTACCAGTAGAGAGTCCTACGATATTTTTATCCTAGTGTCAGACATAATCTTGCTTGGATTTCAATAAGAAAACTACTACACGACAAAGGAAAAAATGGGACTTCACTTGGTTAATTTTGGGTAAAGTTAAATTAAAAATTTTACATAACTCACTCAAAATTACAATAGACTCAAATAAATAGCATAACATAACTAAAATTTTGAAGTACCACCAATTAATATTTTAAATACTTATTTTAGTTTATTTTAATCAAGTAGTAAGTTTGGATTTTTTAAAATAAGTGAAATGAAATCTATACATCATAATAGACAAACCCATTTAAAAAAATAGATTTTAATTATGAATTTATTGATTCTATAATGAGAACAAGAAGATTTAAAACAAAAAAACAAATAAACTAGCATGCTAAAAGAAGTAATTAACAGGCTTTGTGCTTTGAATAATTCTAAAAGTTATCTGTATTAATGCTCAACACCATACCTAGATAATACTTCTATATCTGAAGAAGCGGTTAATGAAGAGAGTTTATGCTCAACATCATACCTAGATATTACTTCAATATCTGAAGAAGTGGTGGTTTCTAGTTCATCACCAGAGGTGTGTTCACTTGAACCAATCTTGACTAGATCTGACCTGTAAATTTAATAAATTATTTATAACAGATGATTATGCTATAATCAGATATCAATAGCAATGGTAATTCTAAAACTATTTAAATCAATCTTGTTTGTTTGTTTGTTTCAATTTAGTGCTGATTGAGACAATAATAATTTAGAGTAGATTGTGACAATAAACCTTCAATTTTTTTAAAAATTACTTCAACATAGGAAATATTATTAGACTTTCCCATATTTTTAATAATAAGAATCAAGAAGTTAGTATGAAATGGAGAACTTTTATATCTTTTGAGGGGAAAGTTTTTTCTAAACAGTGATTTTATACACCAGTAAGTGTCTTCTTAAAGTTGAAAATTATACAATAATCAAAATCTGAAAGCAACTATTGCCAGAAATTTTAAAAGTTTTGAAGACAACTACAAGGGCTATAGATAGAATAACAAGCACTCTACACTGATAATCAAAAACCACAAATAATCGAATTACAAAATTTTATTGACTCTGCTCTCTAAACACACCAAATAAAATCTGTACATATCATTAATTAGGTCTATAGTTAGTTAAAACTACTCAAAAAAGTAGACCAACAAGCTCTTCAAGTTTTCCAGAGGAAAATAATGAGTCGAATATAATGAGGTGAGGGGATGACCAGTGATAGAATGTGAAGAGGATTATGAGAGAGAGCTTCCCAAGAAAACAAAAGTGAGAACACCCTAGGAAATCCTGACAAGAGGATGTTCAGAAGGACATGAGGATACTTGTAGTTACAGACTGGAGGAGTAAGGCTCTGGATAGGAGTGAATGGAGCAGATTGTGCGAGAGGCCAAGGTCCACTCTGGACTGTAGCACTAAAAACAAACAAAACTCTTAATTAATTGCCTAATTTGAAGCGGACATGAACTTATATTGCTTATCTATCTAAATAATTTTTTTTTTTAATGTATTATGGAAATAATGATTGATTGGTACAAAATGGTTTGACCCTCATGAAATCTGTATGTTATCTCAAAGATATTACAATTTGAAATAAACGTGATAAAATTACCTTTCGGAACTGATAGGTGACTGCTCTCTGACGGAGGTCTCAGTCATAGCCTCAGCGAGCATACTACTTACACCAGCGCCTTCCAGCCTCAGCGTATTCTCTTCACCACTACTACCCATTAGGGTACCTTCTTCACAAGAGCTCGTCTCCAGCACCACACCATCTGTTTCACTACTAGTCGATTCTGAAATTCTTCCTACACTCAACCTATCAAAAAAAACAAAAAAATAAATCACAATAATATCAACAGTAGTTCTTAATCAATAGCTAATAATAATTCCATCACTAATAAATTATTTATATTAAAAAATTATCTAGATATTTGGTTATAAGAACAAAATCAGCTTAATATATTCACACAATTGCGAATAATGAACACCGACATAAAGAGCTTTTTCTATTTGCTAACACAATGACAACTCTGATGCTTTTCAATATTTTTTTGTTTGCGGCGGAAAATGAAAAAATATTAAATGCCAATGGAGTAGACAGTAACTATCCAAAATAGGTTATATTTCTTAGGTTTGTGAATTAAGTGACCCTTGCCATGATAGCCTCACATCTTTTTTCATTTTATATTATTTATTCATGCCAATTATTTCTTTGTTTGAACACATTTTGCTGGAAACAATACAACAAGCATTCATTATTTATTAGTTGAATACATGCAGCTTTAACGGCACCTATTTCTACTCATTCCTTTAGAAATATAGTCTATATTTCTAAAGAAACAAATAACAATAAAAAAGTATTGTGAGAAAACCCACAGAGGATCTTAGATACACTATTTAGCAAGAAAGTATTGTTTCATGACCAATAGTTATAGGAAGAGGTGATGAGGTCAACAATTATGCTGAGACACCAGATTTTTTGACCTAACTCATTGAAGGACCAGGAAACAGATTTTTAAAGGAAAATTTCCAGAAGAGCAATTTTTGTCCTCAGGTTCAATCAATGGCCAATTAAAAACTAATAAAAACAATCATTTCATCATTAAAAAAAGACAATAAAAGTTTTTGTTGAACGTTTAAAAAAAATATAAAATAGCAAAAAAATGTTCACTTAAAGAACTTCTTCTATATTCTCCACCTCCTCTCATTAAATTCCTCTGACATTTCAACACACTCTATGCATTACTTAACCATATAAGCAGAAGTATTTTTTCATTTTTTTTTTTTTAAATTAGAAAAAGAAGCTCAAAAATATCAGTAATATAGGTGTTAATGCCATTACAATAAACTGCATTTATTTTTGTAAATGATTTATGGTGGTTGCATTAATTTGAATTTTGTGTTGAATTAATGGACAACATATTAGTGGTAATGTGAGCAATAAAAGAGGTCATTGCTATGGCCATAAGACTTTCGCTGTCATCACCTAGCAACGGCCATATGATAGTTAGCCAAACTTGCTAATTAATTAGAGTACAATATAAGATGGTGAATAGTTAGTGTCACTGTTAAGATGCTGCTTTTCTTTAGTTAATCGTAATTAAAATTGGGTATAATTGAAATGAAATGAAAAATAAATTTTATTCTTGGACAGACTGTCCCCTAAGAATAATTAAAGTGCACAATAATAGGTACAATTGTCTGGCTGAGATTAGTTAAAACTCAGCACATCGGTGTTAAAAATTAAATTATGAGAAAACAAACAAAAAGAAAAGAGGAGAGAATAAAATAAAATAACATAATAAAATAAAAATTAAAGTTGAGTAAAAAAACAATAAATAAATAAATAAAATAAAAAATAAGTAGAAAAATAAATAAATAAAATAAAAAAATTTTAGCGCACTTATGTACATTTACATTTTTGTGGAAGATTGAAGATCGAGGAGATGGATAAATAAAAGATGTTTAAAAGAAGTTAAGGAACAGGCTTTGCGAATATGGATAGGTAAGGAATTCCAAAAAAAGGTAGCACGGATGACGAAGGATTTTTCATAGGAGGCAGTTCTATGTGAGGGGGTATATAGGTTGGAAGGTTGGGATCTTGTATTCAGGTGGTGAATGGAGGAACACAGAGTAAGTAGGTCTAGGATATAGGAAGGTTTATTGGTTTTTAATGACTGGAATAGGAAAGTGGCGAAGAAGTACTGCCGTCGAAAATCAGGGAAAAGCCACCCTAGCTCATTGTACCGGCAAGATACGTGAGACCGTCTGCCGACACCAAAGATAAATCTTATGAAGCAATTCATAAGTCTCCTTAGTCTCATCTCTAGCTCAACAGACAGCCCCCCATACACCAAGCACCCGTAATCAAAGTGGGGAAAAATGAGAGAGGATACCAGAAGTTGGCGGGTACGTCGGGGAAAGGAGTCACGATGTCTTTGGAGCTGTATGAGGATCATGATGGATTTTCTGGTAATTTGGAAAATAGGGTTATTCCAGGATAGGTGCTGATCAAAGGAGATTCCGAGGTTTTTGATGGAAATTTGGAATTGAATTGTACAGTTATTGAGGTAAAGTAATGGATAGTAGGGGAGGGAATTAAGGGTAGGTTTTGAACCGATAAGGATAGCCTTGCTTTTCTCTGGATTCAGGCATAACTTATTTTTCATTGCCCATCCGCTGATGTTCTCAATATCGTCCTGAATCTTACGAGATGCTTCGTACATGTCTGAAGGATGGAAGGATAGGTAAATTTGGAGGTCGTCGGCATACAAATGATACTGGGAGTGGCGTATACCATGGGGTAGGTCATTAATATAAGCAGAGAAGAGGATTGGTGACAGGGAGGATCCTTGAGGAACACCTCGTGCTAAAGGTAGTGAGGATGAGGGAGGTTTGTTGGGAATGATAACTCTTTGGGAACAGTGAGACAAGAAGGAGCGGAACCAGCTTAAAGCACTGTTGAATAGGGAAAGGTTGTGTTATTTGGAGAGGAGAATTGTATGATCGACATAATCAAATGCTTTTGAAAAATCGAATAGGACAAGGATTGTAATTTGCAGTTGGTCCATGGAGGAATAGAGGTCTTGTGTTATCTTTAATGGGGCCGATTGAGTGGAGTATCCTGAACGGAAGCCAGATTGGAGAGGAGTGAGGAGATCTTTGTGCTCGAGGTAGGTGGAGAGTTGTGAATGGACTAATCTTTCCAGTGGTTTTGACAGGTTTGACAGAAGGGAAATAGGCCTAAAATTAGAAGCTAAGGAAGGGGAGGGGGTTTTATTCAGCGGGCGTACAAGGACATTTTTTCCAGGCGGAGGGAAAGGTGGAGTTTTGTAGGGAAAAGTTGTAAATGTGTAAAAGGGCGGGAAGAATGGCAGGAAGACTGAGTTTAATAATTTTTACTGGAATTTGATCAGAACCATAATCATTGGTTCGAGATTTGAGTACGGATGTGATTAGGTCATTGGGAAGAATGTGAAGAAAATAGAAGTTATCGGGATTGAATGGGGTTTGAGGAATAGGATATGTTAGGGGTAAGGGATTAATTTGTGGCTCATTAGGAAGGGGGTTAGCGAAAAAAAAGTTAAGTTTATCAGGGGAAATAGGGAAGTTAGAACAGAGGGTGGAGCCGGCAATAGAGAATTTTCTTAGGATTTTCCACTTAGACTTGGGATCAGGAGCTTGGGATAGGATATTATTGAAATACTGTGCCTTGGCACGTCGCAATGAAGACTGAGCAAGGTTTCGGAGATGTTTGAAAGTGGAGTAGTCCTCTGGAATTCGAGTTCCCTTGAAGCGCCTCCTAGCAGCATCTCTTCTCTTTATCAATTCTTTAATTTCTGGGCTAATCCAGGGAGCGGGGGACCGTCGGAAAGTGGATGTCTTAAGTGGTGCTAGGTGATTGAGAAATGAAAGGAGATTTGATGAGAGGCATTCAACCATTTCATCGATGGAGTAGGAAGAAAATATGGGCACTAAGGAATGGGCTCTTGGGAATGTCATAATTTTCAATTAATAGGTTACTTTAAGTTTCAATAATTATGTAGTTATTCAATTCATTGTCTTGTAAGTAGTATTAATGTTTGTTTTGTTTATAGAAATATATTATGTATGTTTTGAGTGTAGTTTCAATTTTCTCATACAGATACTGGTATTCGGAACCTAAGTTTATTTTATTATTAGCTTTTGGAGCCTCATTCAAAAGACCCTGTCAATTTTGCGGAGACTTCAACAATACAACACTGGCAAGATTATTCTATAGACGGCTTTAGTAAATAGCTTAAAGGTAATATGCTGTATGTATGTCAATTGGGTTGATAGGTATAAGATTGCGAATCTACCTTGACATTTCACAACCTCACTAGAACAATCCACCTTTTCAAAGCATTAAAACCAAACAGTAATCAATAAATAAAAGTAAAATATGAAGTACCTAGGGGCTTGCGTAACCACTTCTTGGTAATCCATTCTTCCTTGGTGCGATGTGCCATAATCGACAGATTTTGAATGACCTTCTTTCTTGTCAACCAATCGTGAGGGTTGTGTTATAATTGGTTCTTTCTTCTCAGAAGATTCAACATCCACTGATGCTGATGCCATGTGTGCAATAACACCTAAAGTACGATTTTGATTCTATAACACAAAATAACAGTTGTTATTGCACACTTCAATAAACAGTAGAGTAGTAGTAGCAATAAACATTCAGAATAGAAACAAAACTAAAAAGGGACAAATGTTTTGATCCAAGTAATACAAATTTTTATTGATGATAAACATAAATGACTTACATCTCTTGGGGACATGGCCTCTGTGAAAGAAGTATCGAGAGAAGAAGTTGACTTGAGCATGGTTGGATCAAGAAGTGTAACAGTCAGAGTGGCCTCAGATGCAGATGTATATGAGTCCTCAACACTAACTGAATCTTCATCTTCTGGTATGACTTCCACACCATCACCTTCAATTGGTGACACAGAATCGGAACTCCTTCACCAGAATTTAAAAATGTATGAATACATTACTTTAGGAACCATTGTGATAGCAAAATTGTTGTAATACAAGAAAATTTAATACACCATAATATTCAATATGCCAAAATTTAATCTGTATATTCAACTTTATTGCATATAGAAACAAGTACAAAGTATTATACTGTCCTCAACTAAATTATTGGTAGTTAAAAAATTTTAATTTGCCATTAAAGTCTATCATCATTTCTATAAATATTTATAGTAGTATATTAGAAGAAAAATCAACCCATGAAACTAAACTACTGACTCAGAACTGAATAAAATCTGTTACACTACTTTAAAAAAAACAAAACAAATTATAGTTGGAGATTACTTTTGTTCTGATGAGTGAGATCCAAGGACATCAACGGAACTAGGAGATGTAAGTACTTCCACAGACTCAAAGGAACCACTTTGCCTTAGTTTGGCAACAGAGCTAGATGTCGACATAGTATTCGGATCCGAATCAGGTGTAGAACCCAGAATATCACAACTATCTGTCGACCTAAAACAAATTCATATTAATAGGTACATTTTTCTATATTTCATAATTTTTTATTATTTTAACATTTAATGTGTATTAAATATGCCAAAAACAACTTCAAAGCTTTCTGTAATTACCTTCTGTCACTTTCTGAAGATATAACTGAAAGACGGTTTGCGGTATTTCTTGGTTCCCTCTTTCTCATGACTACCTCTATTGGAGGAAAGTTCTTAATTTCTTGTCTTATCTGTTCTCCATCAGGTTCACTAGATTCTTCAGGGGTGGATTGAAGATTAGAAGGGGTTTTCACATGTTCAGATGAATCTGCCAAGTTAGGTTTCGCAAGCACTCCAAGATCTAGGGAAAGTGATTTCTTCGGTTGATTTGAAACCAATTCTTTGGACTGACTGTCTTTAGAATCATCACTACTACCTAAAAAAAAATTATTATTTAAAATAATAATAAACTGAAAAAAGATAAAAAGTTAACAACAGGTGTCCTAAATTAATTTAAGTTCATTACTGACTAGCTAGGATAATAATATTTAATGATAGAATTTTTACAGTAGTAATTGTATGATCAGTAGATAAAGAAGACAGTAAAAGGGGGGTGAGGTGGAAGTTACCAAGAAGGTTAAACAGGATGAAATAGATGAATTAACTAAGCAGGCTAGAAGGTGAATAATTAATTATAATGAGAAAGGGAGGTAAAAGGTAGGCTCTGGAATAAATGGTAGGATGGGATTTACAGCAGATTAGTCAGCCTGGGTTATCGAGAAAGATCTGTAGAGAGAGAGGAGAGTAATCCTAAACGTTAACAAAACCGTTGGTATACAGAAAAGGAAGGTTTTTTTAAATGAACAATATACTAGGATGTCAGATATAGTTGAAAATCAAGATTTATTTTTCTACTACAAACTTGATTTTTAATAATCAAAACATAAATCATTGTTGTTGAAAATAGGTCTGTAATAAAACGAAGATGGGGGACTCGATGGCCGAATGAGTTGAGGCATGAGTCTCAGTGCGCTCGTAACCAGAAGTTCGTGGGTTCGAATCCCACCTGGGCGGGTCAAAATTTATAACATGGCGAACCCACGAATAAATCTTGACCTTCCCACCCTGGCTAGAATAGGTTGGTAAACTGTAGGATAACTCGTCCTTCCTGACCTAGTTGGAGTACATAACGACATTAAGCCGCAAAAAACAACAAAACGAAGATGAAGTTAATAAGTTACTTTAATAAGACATAAAGCTAGTGAGCAAACCGAGTCGGTCAGGCATCCATACAACACAAAGACTCAAAGTACAATGGCGCCCAGGGATAGGAATCAAACAAAGAAGGCACTAAACATGTTTTGAATATCACAATTTATTGCTCCCTAATGTAAATAAGAGAAAAATTATGAAAGTTTAAAGTTTTATCCATCTCATTAATATCAAATTCCACAAATATACTAGCATGTTGAGAATCCTTTTTACACTCAATCAAATACCTAAATTAATTATTAACTATTCAACAAGAAAGAAAATATGTATTAAAAAGCCATTACTTCTAAGCAGAAGATAAATAAAATATAACATTGAATAGAAAGTATTGGTTAAGGTACATGAGTTATATCCCTCTTGAAATGAAATTCAGAAATCTAACTTTTTTTTTTTTTTTGTTTGTTTGGATTATTATAAATGAGTAAGCTATTTTATTCAAAATAGTAATATATTGATGACCCTGAATAAATAATTATGGTATAAAAAGTTGATACATACATACATGGGTGATTTCAAAATTTCGGTACAATTTAAGTCACAAAGGTATTTTCAACATTGTACTGAACATAAAATTTAGATTTTAGTTTACATGGCCAAGTACCCACTGTACCATTATGGACTCCCAACCATAATGATATATCTACATATATAACCGGAGTAATTGACGTTTATGTATAGCATTTACTCACTCCCTAGGTTGTCACAACTTGAAAATGCTTGCATTTCAAAAATATTCAAGGCCTTCTCTTACGCTTATTTTCTAGTTTGAAAATATAAAGGTGCATTGTTTTCTATTTTTTATCCAAAAATAATTTTGTGATTGATATTTAGCCTTCTTAGCACCATATACACCGTCATAAAGAAGTGTCACAACCCTCTAGTTCACTCCCTAAATTATTTTTGAAAATCCCTCCATCGCTCTCTAAAAGGAAACTTTGTGGGATGTTTTGTATAGGGCAACGCTATTTCTGGTAGACCTGTCTACTGCCATCTGTTACAAGACGCTGAGTTCATTGGTAGAAAAGTGGAGGTGCATTGACTCCGCTCGGTAAGTACCGTATTTTAATTCATCCTCACTCCCTAAGGTGTATCAAACCATTGAAAACATGATATTATTTTTGAGATTCAAAATAAATTGAAAGCTCTACTGAAAAACCAATAGATGCCATGTTTTACTTTTCAAATAGGCTACTTGTATAATTTGATACCGACGTTTTTTTGGTTAGAACTCACTCCCTACAACTGAGTGAGGATATTGTGTTATATTTGAACTTAAATTGCTTTAGAGTTTATCTGCTTTCATAAAAGTAAATTTCTTGATTTCTCCCCCTCATACCATGAATTGTGGGAAATTTTTAGGCATTCAGCACAGCCGGACCATCAACATCTGCCCAAGAGGAACCAATGAATTCGATTATTGCTGCTCGTTATTTTTTTATTTTTAAACGTACAGCTTACATTTTTTTATTTAATGTTTAAACGTTATATCCATCTACTTAGTTATAATGAAAGTTTAAGGAACATTATTTTTATCAAAACAATGTTTTTAATATACTCGTATTTTATTCAATACCTATTGTGATAGTCTTTATTTTGTAGCTTATTTATCATTTACAATCTATTTAGGTTTTATTGTTTAAAAGTTAATAGAACTGTTGTTATTAAGTGCAATTTTATATTATTTTAGTATTTTTAAAGTTTAGTTTGAAGTTTTTATAGTAGATGAGACAGTATGTACCTAAAAGGCTGAAAAAGTAATTCATGTATACACCCTAAGTTTTTAATATACATACCTCGTTAATTTCGCTTTTCTTTTCTTAAATGTAATAAATACGATATTTTCCCCACTTCCAAGATAATAAACTCACTTCCTAGTCGTGGTTTTTCACTCCCCAGATTTTAATAGTTATTATTTATTTAATATATCTAAAAATATTGCCAATTATGTATGTCCACTTCACAGACTTACTTCACACACCTTAGAGAAACAAGTTGTGAAAAAAAAAATCAATTTACATGTTTTATGTAGTGAACATTTTTTTTTATTGGAATTGTCCCAAGATATTGAAATCACCCACATACATTATTTATGGTAATTTGTTTTAATAAATACCAAGAAATTAATGATAAGGGAACATTTGGCAATTATATTAATTACACCATTATGAAACATTTTGATATTAAAACGCGATATTTCAATTTAAACATTAGTTCTCAACAGAATTTTGGAACCCATCAAAGTTACAGAAATTATATTAAGGTGTTTGGTTTCTAAGCCCCTTACATCCGTTTTTTCAAGAATGTCTTATTTTATTTTTCTTAAAAATAATGTTCAGACCATACATACTGTTGTAAACAGATTTCAATACAAAGACATAAATGTTTGCTGTTTTTTTAAATAAATAAATACTAATAGATTTTATCTTTTTCCAAGAATGGTTAAAGAAAAAAAAACATAGCTTAGGTTTAAGTTCATGGATAATCAAGTCAACCTTCAATTTCTTTTTATTTTGAATCACATTAGTGTTTTCTTTGTTCAACTAGAAAGAAACTTGTTATTTATTTAAATATCCATCAGTGAATGAACTTCTTAATGTAAATTGAAAAAACAAAAATATACACACAAATGATTTTTAAACATTCATTCTTACTCACAACACTGAGAAAACTACTGAAATAAAAAGTAAGAAATATACTGGTATTAGAAGTTATAAAAGTTAGCAAAAGGGGTAAAAATTTTGTCAGATTCTCATCTGTAATTTTAAACCATTGGTTGTTCTCCAACATGAGCTAAATGAGGGTATGCCCAAGATATTATGAGCAAGACAATGGAATCTTAATAGCTCTAGAAAAGAACATAAACCATGAAATATCTACATAAAAACAATATAACATTAACATCAACCAAAAGTAACAAGATGGGAATAATATAGTTAATTGTCAATATCAAAATATTATTTAAAATAGTATAAATAAATAAAATATTAAGAAAAACGTTTTGTTTTCCAACTTTAACTTTAAACTATACAAACCAATTGAATAGATTTTTTTTTTTCTAGTTTAACAGAATTCTAAATACCTATTTATAAAAAATTAAAAAAAATTGCAAATAATGTTTTTGTCATTGAAAAATCTCAAATGTGGCTTTCTCAGAAAATGTTAGAATCAGCATACATGCAATTTTCTACCTAATCATGATATATTTTTCAATCTGAGAATCACTTTACTCAAAGTCAATTTTGCAATCTTTCCGACATGCATGTTTCTGAAATGTTCAAGTAACAGTTTAATTAATTGAAAAATGTTAAAATCTCTGTATCTTTTATCATCCATGCTGTAATGTTAGAATTTAGTTTGATGGAATTCAGAGCGATACAAGACGCTAACAGAGTGAGAATTGCCTGAAAAACTGTTCGTGTTTTTTTCTATCACCAATCCAAAACTGTAGGAATTAATTTATTAATTTTTGTTGTTTCAGATTTCTTTGAAATATTTTGTGTAAGAGTTCATGAAGATACTTCCTGGTTTCTTGGAGGTTACTATATTGGAAATTGAAGCTCCTAACATATAGTTCTACCAGTTCCTGTGATATCAGTCCCCTCTATGAAGTATTTTCTAACATGTTGCTGTGGTGATCAGTTGATGATCAAGGTTGGGACAAATGTATTGCAGTACCATTTTATTTTTATTAATAATTTGGTTCAAAATCGTTAATGCATAGAATGTTTAAGTATGGTACCATTTTTCTGGTGATTATTATGATTTTTTTCTCTTTCTATGAACTCTGGTACTTACTCATCTAAGATTCATTACCTTTCTTTATGGACGGTGTTATGGAAGAAAACCAAAGTCCGGAAGAAGGTAGAGGCTAATAAAAGGAAGGAGATCGGGAGTAGAGAATAAAAGCAATAAATTAATAAAATCAGTGGCACTAACTTCTTGCCAGACTCAAAATGAAAAGAAGATTAGGAAGTATAGGAGTTAACAAAAAGTAATCAAGCCCTTGATAGTAATGCCAAACAAAAAAGAAAGTGGATTCAAACAAATAAAAAATTTCATTGAAGTCTTTCAAATAAAATTTTTGATAAAAGTAATAAAGCTTTAGGTATGTTTTAATAGCCACCCTCCATTCAAATTATTAAAGCCCGATAATTAAATTTTTTATACTTATTTTTCCTTTTGTCAGATTCTATAGTGAGAGAAAGAAAAGTTACACTTTATAATAAATAAAATTGTTAAATAATTTAAATAGTTCTGATTCAGTTTTTACACATAAGTAATGATTCAAGTTATTTATAATCTATACACGGATTCAAGTTACCTATTAAATTATGACAGCTGTTTTAAAAAACAAAAGAAAACATATGAGCGTCATTAGACAGTAGCAAAGGCAGTCTGAGCTAGACCTCCCTGGAAGAAAGTTAGAAACGCTATTTACGCACAGCAATCTTCTTTACTCACCTCTGTGCGATCCTCTCTCACCTTTGTGCGATCTTCTCTCACCCCAGCCTTTTTCAAGAACCCACCGAATGTTGAGGAGACTTCCACCAGCCAAGACATCTACCAAGTATTTAAACCCTATTTTTTGAACATAACTTGAACCAGACTCCGTCATAGCTAAATTCATATTATTATTTTCTGAATTCATTTCATTATCTAAATAGTTATAAAATTAGTTTACATAATTTTTTTGTTTAATTTCCATTTCTGCTAATAATTATTGAAAATGTTTTTTTGTTTCTAGTGTATATTACTTTACTCACCACAATTTATTTTATTTTTATGTATATATTTAAATTGCACTCACTATAGGAGATTTTTTTTTCTTTCTAGTTTTATATTTATTCTTTTTTCACCATCTTTCTTTTAGTTCTTTTTTGTAAGTACATATTTATACACTCAGTTATTAAAAAGTATAATTATTTTAAAGTGGTGTTCCTCTATAACGGTTTTATTTTTTATTGATTTTATTTCAGGTTTCCCAATTTTCAATTACAGTAAATCGATAAAAAAAATTTTTTTTTTTCTCTATTTTATAATTGGGCATTGTTCGACTGATAGTAATTTTTTACCAGCACTTACTTGGGGTGGTGATTGTTTTTCAAAAGAGAAAAGCCCCCTCCCCAACACAAATAATAATGATTAAATATGAAAATCATTTCCTAGATAAGTATCTAATTATTAATTCAGTTTCTTCCCTTAAAGTCAGAGCCTGCCTTGGACGTCAGTCCCAGCATTGGTATTTTTTGTTTATTTAAATAATACAGCCATTAAAAATTACATAAAATGAAAATTAAGAAAAAAAAATACATTAGTTTGAGATAGGACAAAAATAATTAAAACTTTAATTACAATCCTTAAAATGGCTAAGCTGTAGTTAAAATGGTAAAAACATTAAAAATAATAAAATCAAATCAAACAAACATTTAATAATTAAGAGAAAGACCCACGTGTGAGGGTTAAGGAGCTTTGGCAACGTTGCTTCCCCTCCTCTTGCCAGCCAGGTGCCATCAGCCACTGCTCAAGGTATAGATATGGGCGGATTGGTCGGTAAAGCGAACTAGTTGGCTAATTTTGCATTTGGCGACTAGTTGGATATTTTTATTCATTTATATTTCTGTGCTTAATAGGCCTTTATTGATTATAATTTTTTGTCAAAAAATTATTAGATTTTCAAGAAAACTACCTCTATAGATTTTTTCAAACAAAAATTGATGTCAGACTCTAATTAAGCACCCTCAAAATCATTGAAAAACGTTTATTCAATAAAAACAAAAAGTATCATTTTTTTCACCCTCTTCGAGGAAAATGAAATTTTTAAACAGATTATTGGTTACTTTTCTTTAAATCGCCATTAATTTGTCACCCAATTCACTGGTTGGTATCGCTGGAAAGAAGAGAGCATCAGCTTTCTTTCGATGTATATAAATGCCAAATTCGATAAACAAAAACCTATTAAAAAAATTGGAAAATACGAAAAATATTTTGATTTTTAACTTGAGTTTGAAACCAGATAGGATGATGAAACCAAAGACATTTCAAGCGTATTACCACCCTATATTTTGGGTAAAAGTATGAAATTGATATGTTTAACCATCTAAGCGTAATTCACGTTTTTGTCAATTTAAGCAAAAGTTGGGTGGTAATGTGCTTAAAATGTCTTTGGTTTCATCATCCTATCTGGTTTCAAACTCAAGTTAAAAATCAAAATATTTTTCGTATTTACCAATTTTTTTTTAATAGGTTTTTGTTTATCGAATTTGGCATATATATGCATCAAAAGAAAGCTGATGCTCTCTTCTTTCCAGCGATACCAACCAGTGAATTGCGTGACAAAGCAATGGCGATTTAAAGGAAAGTAACCAATAATCGGTTTAAAAATTTCAGTTTCCTAGAAGAGGGTGAAAAAAATGATATTTTTGGTTGTTATTGAATAAACGTTTTTCAATGTTTTTGAGGGTGCTAAATTAGAGTCTGACGTCAATTTTTGTTTAAAAAAAAAAATAGAGATAGTTTTCTTGAAAATTTAATCATTTTTTTAGAATTTAATTAACCTAAACCGAAATCTATGGAGCGGGTGTATTTTTCCTTAAATCCGCAATCAAAACTAAAAATCTTGGTGCAAGAATCATGTCGATATCATTTTTTAAACTCGACATAAAAAATAAATTAGTTCAATGTCATTTTATTTTTTTACTCGGCTTCTAGGGCCCATTGGTCAGAACGGCAAAATACATGTCTAATATTTTTTGACCAGAAACCTCCAAAAAAATTGCCAACAAGACCCGTGAGAGACAGTATGTCCTCCCCTTGTTAGTCCTTATTTACTTGAATTATCAAGTGAACAATATTGAAATGTAATAATAAGAATTACTATCATGATATAGGGGAAAGGTATAGTCTCATATCAATATCTTTTATGTAATCAACACACACTATTGCTTCAGCTTCGTTATTTTAAAATTGTAATACTAATTCATTTTTCAATAGCAAATGCTACAACAATCTGACATTTGCTAATAGTATAAATTTTTGATTTTGAAGAGAAAGGTTTTGAATTCTGTACTAGCAGTGTTGATCTAACACACTAACACAACTTTGCTCTCTTGCTTAATTTCATTTTTTTTTTTTTTTTTTTTTAAATAGGTTGAAGATTCAATGTTACATGTTCAATTACATAACAAAAATATCAAACGTTTGCTTCACCAACTTATCCTTAGGAATCGACTTAGGATCATAGATTCTTGATGCCAATTCTTTTCACAAGATTATATCTTAAGTACGAAGCAACTGTTTATAGATGTTTAATAGAACTAAGATTAATCACAATAATGTTGAAGTAAAAGTAAAAATAATACAAGTTAAAGTAAGTAAAAAGTAAAATAGGTAATAATAATCCAGCAATTATATGTGAACATAATTGGATTAGATATCTTCCTTAACTTGAACCCTCTTAGTTAACTAATAACATTAAGATTTTTTAAATAAAAATATACTGAAGTTTAAATTTTTTAGTCCATAAAAATTTAAAAGGTTCAGTTAATTGAATTTAATAAAAGAATTTCATTTTACATATTGAGTTTAAATTTCAGAATATGCCAATGATTAAGAGCAAGCTAACATATCACAATTCATTTTTGATCTACATTTATGACTACATTTATTTAATCTCTTACAATTACTGGTTACTTTGGCCTTGGTGACCGAATGTAAATTAAAATGTCAAGCACTTAAGCATTCTCAAATCTGACTAGGGCAGGTTGAAATTGATTTCATGACAAAACTTCAGAATAAATCAAACCTTTCCACCTTGACTAGAATTAGTTAGTAACCAGCAGGATAACCTGTCCTTCCTGCCCTCAATGCAGTGCTTAGGGGCATTAAGTTCCGACTAACTAACAAATTATTAATGTTTTAATGTAAAACATTTTTTTTTTTTTAAATTAAGTATCGATTGAGAATTAAATTTTGAACCAAAATTGAAACCTAATACTAAAATTTAAATTACAGTGAAAGTGACAATCTAATAAACACTTAAAATAAACTAAATTGATGGCCATCTCTTAATTTATGTTTTTTGATGATTAATCTTTTATTTAATTTATGATTAAAAACTAGCATAATTCAATTTGAATCTTGATTGTAATGAATATTAATTTGGCTTAACACTAATATACACTTAAACATAATTTCATCTTTGGCTTGGTAGAGAAGAGTGTACATGAAATAATAAAGAAGGGGGTCATCCAATAATGATAACCAAAACAATTGTTTTTAAAAAGGGGCGATGGTGATAAAGTTTCTTTACTGTTTTCAAAAAATGGCAAAACTAAGGTACCTCTTTTTTTTCCCTACAAATTGTTTAAAATCATAATGTTTTTTGATGATTTAAATCAAACATTGACTATACCAACACATAATGATAATTACCTTCAGTTTTCCCTTGATTTTCAAAAAATGATCCAGTGAATGAACCCCAGGCACTAGCGCTGTTGGTCATTTTTGATGCTTTTTTGACTAAAGAAGCAGGTGAGTTTTGCAAGTCCCAAGCTGAGAAAAAACTGTCGGTATTGATGTCTGAGCTTCTTGTTGAAGGTACTATGACAGATTTAAAAATAAATAAATCACCAAATAAAAGCTTAAGACGGATAAAATAAATAAGCTGATGTAAGTTACTATGAAAAACAATGTCACATATAATTTTTTCTTTCTTTAGTCCCTATTTAAACACTAATTTAAAAATAAATTTATAATAAAAGTAGCCCTCTGCCATTATATGACAGTAAAAACCAACTACAACCTATGGAGGGAAGTTATATATTAGAGTATATGATAAAGAAGTTCAGTTTTATGATGAGTTGTAATAAGGCAAGTGATGAAGTCAACTTCATACTAATATATCACCTTTCTTCATTACTGCTCCTACAACCAATTAAGGATCAGGTATCTATTTTATAGAGGTAGTATATACCTTCGGAGGAGGATCTCCTGAACCATGGCTGATATATGTACCTCTACAACCGATGAAGTATTGGGTTCTAGTATTTGGTTAGAAAGTATTGTCTCAAGAACAACGGTTATAATGGAAGTGCTGAGGTCAATAGCAATACCATTCAGAATATCCACATTAAAGATGCTGGGTGTGCCCCAGGAGGGCCTAACGAACCTAAAGTTGATTCAAGGCAGAAATAACAGGAAATAAACTTATGTAAACTACTGGATTCAGCTCAGTACCTTGCTGAGCAGCCCCATTACTATAGATGATTTAATAAAAATAAATTTTCAATCCATAGTCTGACTCAGGTCTGGAACTAGGGCGGGACAGGGGGAGGCACGTGGCAAAATTTGAAAAGTACTGTATTTTAATGGTGGGGAAGGAAGGGATGGGGGTATAATCTCCTAGTACCAGCTCTGGTCTAATTGAAACCTGTGCTCAGGAGTTAAGAGGACAGTGCCTTATCTACTGAGATTTACCATTCCTTAGAATTATGTAATGGTAAATTTAAAAGTAAAAACTAAATAAACATATATACCTGAAGTTTGAAAGAAAGTGTTGAAATAATGGTAATTATTGATTTTTAAACTCATAAACCAAGTTGATTTTAAATAATGAACAACATTTCTCCAAATTCACTGATAAAATAAAATATTTAAAAAATATTAAAAAAGTTTTTTTTTGTTGTTTTTTTTACAAATCTTCAAAAAATTATTCATTAACAAAGATAACCCACTAGTATATAATGGCTGATATTAGAGACTAAAGGTCTTGTGGGCTGCTTAATTTTTACACACATTTATAAATTGTGGGATAAACCAAGGATCAAACAAAAATAAAAAGCCTTTCCACTATCAATCGATCTCCTTTTTAGAATAGTATTAATCAAAGAGTTTTTCTGAATTTTTTGTATTCAAAGATATTCATATAATACCTTCGATTTTGATTAGGTACAAGATTCTAATGCCATTTCTATACAAGTGAACCAATAAATAATGACGATCCTTCAAATTACTGATGCTGATATGGCTAATAAATGAAAACAATGGACAAATAATTTATTGAAAATAAGTAATAACTGATGAAACATATAAAAATAATGAATGAAAATGAGTGATAAGTTCTGAAAAAAAAAATTAGGATACTAATTAGCAAAGATTCATAATGCTAATCAGACAAGGTCAGATAGCATGTAAACAATGACATGTAATAGCCATCACGTTATACTGCAATTTAATCATTTATTTAGTTTTCTATTGAATCAAAAGTAGAACAATTACAATAAATAAACAATATACTGTCCATTAACCCCAAGTACCATGTACAATCAGTATTATATGAAAGCCTTCATAAACAATTAAAACACTAAATTAAAAACAAAAGGAAATAAAAAGAAAAACTCACCATTATGTGCTTTACTAGCATCTTCTTCAGTGATGTCCAAAGCTTTATCAATGGTTTTTTGTGCTTCTTTCAATGCGGACTTAGCTAAATTAGCAAAGCCCGATGGGTCAAACCAACTCATTGTCATTAAATATGAAATTATTTAAGAAAATAAAAAACATTTTCTTTCAAGATTGACAAGAAGAAACATTTCTTATGAAATGGAGGACATAGTGATTCTAAACCCATTTACATTTTTGTCTTAAACTCAAGAAATAAATAAATTTAAAAAGTATAACAGAATCATAATTGCTATTTAACCTTCCCACGGTCATATAATATCATGACCAGAACTCAGCAACAAAACAGAAAAGTGTGAAGAACATTAACAAAAAAGGGTGAGAATTATAAATCAAGAAAAATACAAATAATTACTTGAATCATTTGAAATGATGGTTTACCGCAGCCAGACTATGACATGTCCATGGCCATAGTAAACAGTAACCAGCTGATGCCAAAGAGGTTTAACTAAAATTCATTGAAGTTAAAAAATATGTTAGAAATAATCTCAAATTATTCAAATCTCCTCAGTGTGTTAGGCAATATTTTGCCGATTAAAAAAAACTATTTTAACTCAATTCACTCAACTATTTTTTTTTCTGCCTTATGTTATTAAGATTCACGATTTTGGACGGTTGCCCCAGTGGCGCAATTGGTTAGCGCACGGTACTTATAGACAGTACATTTGAGCTATGCCGGGGTTGTGAGTTCGAGCCTCACCTGGGGCACAATTTTTTTATATCAAATTCCTGTGCATTAGACTTGTATCACGCTGAAAAATTTTAATCTACTGTATAATACTTTTTGTAATTTGTCCAATTTCTGATTTGATCATCTTTCCAGATAACAAATTATTTTTTTTTATAAAAAAATAAAAATCATACATCTCATCTTCTTTCTATTCTAGTAATAAAAATATCGTTGAATCTTTTAGTCCATTTCAAAATTATTTTATTGCTGCTTTAAAATAGTTAAAAAAAAAATTATATAGACTAGGGTAAAAAATAAAACTAAAATAAATACTTACATTAAATTGACTAATAAGTTTATACCCATAAACTTACAAATAAATTTATGAAGTATTTCTTTAACTTATTTATTTTAGAATCATTATAAAAGGAACTTTCCTTAAAATAAAAAAACTGTTGAAGGAAATCATTATGGTATATAATCTTCATTCAACTACTCTTAACCTGCAGAAAATAATAATAATGAATAAACTAAATATGTGTTCAAGATATGATCAACCAATAAAATATTTCAAAATAACAAATTAAACCCATGGTTCCCCTAAAAGGATAAGCAAAGAAACATTTAAATAAACCGAGTAGAAAAATTGCTTCTAGAAAATCTAATTAATTATCAAACAAACAGGAGAAATTTATTATTTATTATTTATCATATTTTACTGTTAAGTCCCATATCATTACAATAATACTTATATTATATGTTTAATTATATGTATTTAAAATAAAATAAAATTCCCCAAAATTAAAAAATAATCCTTTTTTTTCTTAACTTCTGGACTTCATAAATAAATAAATGAAACAAAAACAAAATAATAATCGTAAAGGAAGATATTTGGTTTTGTTTTCTCGATATTTAAAGATTGGTGTCTCTCCAGCTCTTGGTGCAAAACAAAAAAAAAAATATATATACATATATATGTCCTAAATTATATTAAAATTGAATAACAGAATTATTTTTTGACAAAATGAAAACAAATAATAAATTATGATGTAAATTTTAGATTTAACAAAATTTTTTTTTTTTTTTTTGCTATCAGAATAAAATACTTTAGGAAAAATGGGTACAGTAATAAATTGTATACTGTATTTTTCAGTATTACAATTTGAATGGATGTTGACAATAAATCAAACTCACAAGGGGACAGTTGTAACTCACAGATTTGTATGCCGATTTTTGTGTGGGTAGTAGGGACCTATAATAGTGTAAAACTATAGTTATAGCCGCCAATTGGCATTAGGGACCAAAAAAAAAAAAAAAAAATATGAAAATCACGTTTTATTTTTTTTCTCAGCTCTCAGTCAAGATAGAGAAATGATTCTTTCACGTTTAATTGCAGTTATGTATGCTACTAGATATAAAAATACTTTTGTTATGCTCAAGACACTATCCGGCTTTAGGGTGCTCAAAAATGACAAAATTCCAAGGAAATCCGCAGTAAATCAGTGGAAACTTTTTTTCATGAACAACTGACCTCAAATCTCGATTTAATGCACCATAAAATCCTTAAATGTGAAATTTTATCAAAATAAAAAAATATTGATTTTTTACCCCTTTCGAGGAGGTTAAAATTTTGAAGTTTAGATTTCATCAACATTTTCTACTGCCCATAACAACTGCTGCCATAATTTTTGATTTCCACAACATTAAGTTTCTACAAGTTTTTCGAGATAAGGAATCTGGAAATAATATTAGTTTTTAGTTTAAATTAATTAAAATGACATATTTTTATTTCAAATTGCATAGAAATCCTAAGATTGATGAATAATCTAAAATTAATATCAGGTTTTGGTTAAAAAATATGTATATATTTTTAAATGGTCTTATTTGAAATTTATTGTGTAAAAACTAAAATAATAATAGAAATAAATCATTTTAAAATGTCTTATTTACATAATATAAGTGAGCAAAATTTTTAAACAAAAAACTGATATTGTTTCCAGATTCCTCATCTCCAAAAACATGCAGAAACTTAATTTTGTGGAAATCAAAAATAATTTTTTTTTTTTACCTTTAAAATTTTGTAGGATTTTAGAACGCAAGGGGCTTTCATTTTCTGAAAAATTAAAATAATTAGCGCTATCTCACATATTTTGCAACCGATTAAGACAAAATTTTAAGGTCATCTAGAAGCATTAAAACTTCATAGTTTAGCCCAAATCCGGAGGTCGCAGGATTTCCCCTTATTGAAATATCTCAAGTTATAGCTGACCTTGGATTTTTTCATTCACATCAGTTTTTGTCCACTAAAATCGGGAGTAAATACAATGTTATACACATGGATAAAAAGCAGAATGTATGCTGATTCTAGTGATACTATTATTGTTGTAATCGGTTGAACACAGCAGTTGTTATGGGTGGTAGAACATGTTGATGAAATCTCAATTTCAAAATTTTAACCTCCTTGAAAGGGGTAAAAACTCAATATTTTTTTATTTTGATAAAATTTCACATATAAGGGTTTTATGGTGAGTTAAATCGAGATTTGAGGTCAGTTGTTCATGAAAAAAAGTTTCCACTGATTTACTGCGGATTTCCTTGGAATTTTGACATTTTTGAGCCCCCTAAAGCCGGATTGTGTCTTGAGCATAACAAAAATATTTTTATATCTAGTAGCATACATAACTGCAATTAAACATGAAAGAATCATTTCTCTATCTTGACTGAAAGCTGAGAAAAAAAAATAAAACGTGATTTTCATATTTTATTTTTTTTCTTGGTCCCTAATGCCCATTGGCGGCTATAACTATAGTTTTACACTATCATAGGTCCTTACTACCCACACAAAAATCGGCATTCAAATCTGTGAGTTACAACTGCAAACGTCCCCATGTCAGTAACAAGGGACAGCACATAATAAATCAGTTAATCAAGAATGATATTAAAAATCAGATGGTATAGATTATGGATTGAGTGAAAATAAATTTTTTACATTTTATACTAACAATACCATAATGGGTCAAATGAACCTTTTTGAAATTTTTGGCTAAAGTTCTTGGAAACAACATTCATTACTTTGCTTTTTAACTATACTACTTTTATTTTAAAATATATCAAAAGGATTTTTTTCTATATCTGCTTATTGTTGTTTTTTTAGAAATTGTAGTAGAAAAATGTATACATGAAATGTTGGCAGTATTAATGTTAAAAAAAAGTAATACATTTTTTTTAATTAATTGATTTGCTCTCCCCATTTGCCTATAAATTAAATATTTTAACTCCACAGCTGTAACATTGTTTAGGATAATATTAAATAGTCTATACTTATGATGACATACTGCTTTAATGCATGTTATTATTTACTTTGGCTAAGATTGATGATGTATTGTACTAAAAGGAGCAACAGTAAAGCCTTATGGAATAGCTCTTCTTTATACGCAATCGATGTTCCTATAAATTTCTGCTATTGTTAAATTGAAAATATTTTATCTCAACCATAAAAATGAAAAAATGTAAATGGCTATGTTGCATAAGTGTTTTCTATTCTAACAACTTACTCTAATGATAACTTTAGCCTGTTTTATATATATAAATTTATTCTTCTTTATGGGTATATAAATTCAACATATTCTATCTTCGATTCATTTTTATTTTAGTTTCTTCTTCATTAGATCACTAACAGGTTCTATATCACCGGCCATTATCACAATTCAGATTTTTTTTTTTTTTTTCTATCCTTTTCTATATTTACTACCCTCTACTTAACCATTAAACTCTGCTCCCTCAGTTCCTCAGATACTTTTTAGAAAAATCAAACAGAAAATATATAAGTTTTTACAATGTCTTACCAATAAAAAAAATATATTTTGAGACATTGAGGGGGAAAAAACAGATACAGGGGGAAAGTGACTTATCAATAATGTTAGAGGAAACAAAATTTGGAAAAGAAAAAAAAAAGTCAAAAGAAAATAATAATTATGGACAAGGGAATAGAAGATTGTCTTTAATTAAAACCAGTAGTTCTATAAAATTAATACAGAATAATGGTTAGATTACATATATACGTACATACACACATAGAATTATACAATAAATATTCTGAAATTGCCACTTTTCAACAGCTAGATTCTCTGGAAATTTACTTGCAGGTGAAATTTTTCTCCTATCTCTTGACCAGAGACCTTTTATAGATGATCTTTCTCTGAATTAGGATTTACCCTACGACTTTATCATCCACAAACAATCATTTCTCTGAATTCCTTCATAAATTTTTATTTCCAAAATGGATATTATGATAACATAATAATAGCAGGTGACTCAATTGCTTATCTCCTCTCAGACTCTCCAAATAAAGACTACCTATTGCACTTGTCATATTCCCTGCACTTATAAACAGTACCATTTCAATCGCTTCACAACACCCGTTTTATGGAAACACTACTAGAACTTATTATTATAGACTCCCCTAAAAATCTAGTCTCATTGTCCCAAAATTCTATACTATTCAATACTATTTCTTTCTTATTATTACCTTATTGAGATATCTTACAATATTTCCACTCATCCCCATCCCAAAACATAAATGTCTGAAAACATAAATCTTATACTTGACATGTTATCAAAGTCCATGAAACATCTTTTTTCACACTCCATTGATGAGATAGTGGAATATCTCTCACTCATCAAATCATTCTTTTCTCAATCCTAATCTCACCATTCTCAAACAATTATTATTCCTAACAAACCTCCCTTATCTTCACTGCATTTGACCAGAGATGCTCCTCGAGAATCCTCACTATTCTAATTATACAAAGAATCCTATTTTCCATTTTTATTAATGACTTAACTAACTTGATCCACCACTCCCAATATCATTTATAAGCAAATAGCCTTTATATGTACATTTCTTTTTCTACCCTGCATACTCATACTCCCTTAATCTCAGAGTAACATCGCCACTGAATGTCATTCTTTAGTATTTAGCACTAATGTTTTACTAAACTTTATTCACATTAAAACAGCCAAAAGGATGATACTTTGTGAATCTATATTTTAATGTTCTAATGTGTCAATGTACTATAATTATTAAATAAAAATGTATTGAAGTAAAGATATAATCGAGGCATCGATAGCTTCAGGGTGATATTGATAGATAGAATCAAGGCTATATTCATTAGTTCAAAACCCACTCTTAATGCCCTCATTGCTATCTATTCCTTTACCTCAATAAGCTTCCAATTCAGTTCCAAAGCTCCATTAAAAACCTCGGAATCGTCTTTGATCAACAGTTATCTTAAAACAACCTTATTCCCCAAATAACCAGAAAACCCATACTAATTCTAATATAAGGCATCTCATAATATTTTGTGATTAATTTCCTCAAATTATCTATCAACTCTTAATATCCTTTCTTGTCTTTCCCTACCTTGATGCAGGGTGATTTGCATATGATAGGCTGTCTGGTGAACTTGAGATGAGACTGAAAATAGTAATGAACTGTACCATTAAATTCATCTTAAGTATTTCCAGGTCTCATATGTCTATCAGGTATTCTGAGTCAGAGTGGGTTTTCCTGGTTTCTCATGGCAATATTTTCTTGTTTTTTTTTCTATTCCAATCATTTAAAATTTTAAAAGGTTCCTCTATCCTTGACCAAATTACTCTGTGTTCCTCAACCATCTTTTGAAAACAATTCCCCAACTTTGTAACCTTTATATTAGCATATAGAATTGATTACTTTGAAAATTTATTAACATTCAAGCTCCCTTTTTAGTAATTCCTTACCCATCCTTACTCATAAAGCTTCTATAGCGATAAAATAATAAAATTTTATCATACATCTTTGATATTCCTAGGGGACGAAATGTCCCATAATAGATTATTTTTTCATTCCATTTTGTGTATTCTTTTAAACACCTTGTTCAAGATCTTTGGTCTCAAACCTTGATATAGTGGAACTTCTCTTAAATGGATGTCACTAGGTAATGTTTACTTATGAGAAAAAAACTAAATACTAACTAAGACCAGCATAGAAGAGCATAAACATAAAATAGATAAATATAAAGGAAAATGCAATAAAACAAAAAATTTATAAAAGTAGTAGTAGTTGTATAGATTTTATTTTTAATCCCTTTAGTTACATATTTTCAATTTATGTCTACTTACATTTGTGCATTAAATATTATGTGGTTACACAATTTAACAAAAAAATACAAGTTGAATCATCTTTAATTTGGTAACTCACTGAGCACTCTTCAGACTTAAGCCTAGGTGAGTACCAACATGTCCTTGGTTTAGGTCTTACATCTGTACAAAATAATTTCAAATTTCTGAAGTTTTGAATGTTTGAGAGTTTTTATAATTGAAGATCAATGTAGTAAATTTGAAATTAGTTTTTCAATAAACTTAATACCTAAGAAGTGGTAATTTGTTTATATTAATTTCATTTACTATTTTTGTTCATTTTCCATTCTAACAAGCATATATTGTTATGTTTTTTTAAAGTAGTGATAATAGCAAATAAGGACAGAGTTCTACAGTTGAATCTAAATATTCTAGAGAAGAAACTTCCCACTGTAAATATGAAAATTATTTTCAACAGTACAAAAGTAAAGTAAATCAGTAAAAAAAAATGGAGAGAATTGAGATGACTCAAGATTAATGGGATACTGATTTTACAGGTTGAGATAATCCAGTATTTTGGAAGTTATTTGTATTAAACAGGCTAAGACTTAGAAATCAAGGAATGTGTCAAAGTAACGGTATGATTTTTGGGCTTTAAAAAAAGTCTTTCTCAACTGAAAAAATGGAGGAGACCAAAGTCAAGGCTTTTACAGTCAATCTTAAAAACAATTATTGAAAAATTCTGTCTATAACAATAGCAACAAAACATAAAGGATACATCCAGGTAATGAAATCACAGTACGGTGGAATGTGGAATCTTTCTGAACCAGAAAAGATGGATTAGAAACAATACAATAAGGAATAGTTTGGGCATGAATTTAAAAATTAAAAAACTGACATTTATGCATCCCAAAAATGTAGGTTGTTCCACCTCCTTAAATGCCAAACATCAAGTCAGAGAAGGCAGAACCTGAGGAAGTCCCAAAAATTCATGCAAAAAAAGCATTAAGGGAATGTGTCATTAAATAAACCAAGGTTGGAAAATGAGAAGATTAGGAGATAAGAATTCTTGGAGGCTATTGTACAAACAATTACCTAATATCACCAGGTAGTAAAGAGAAACAGATTAAAATAACAATAACTGACCATCAATCAGGTCTACAAAGGAGGCCGAAACATTAGGAAGCAATATATTATTGATATATTTGTTTATACTCTGATTGTACCTAAAGTATTTGTCCTGGATAGAATTTATTGTAATGGAGCCAGCTAAGTACGGTTATTATGTGCTTTTAAACTGTATTCTATTCTAGGTCCCATCTTGTTATTACAATGAATAACCAGATGATGTATTTTCGCTAGAACATTATCATTTATTTTGAATTTTATTGACCCTGTTTTTCATTTATGATATTAACTTGGTTTTTCAGTTCTTGAGGCCAAACCCAGGGAACAAATTATACAAATTTTAAAAAAAAACTTCAAATAATGTAAAAAAATAAATCTTTTATAAGGGAAATATTATAGGTTTTGTGTTTTTTTACCACCTTATGTTATTAAGAATTCAAAGATACTGAGGACAGTTAAAAGACTGGGCAAATATCAGTTTAAGAAAGAAGAAAGAATTCCCGATCTTATACTTATCTCCTAATAAATGGTAGTAATAGTTCTATTTAATAAATTTGATGGTCTTCTTTTCAGCAGTGGAAGTTATTTTTTACTGTTCACATTTTATCTTTGTGGCTCTATTTATCTATTTTATTGGTTTCAAAAATCTATAGTTTTCTTATTCTATCTTTTTAAGATTCCAATTGTAAGTTATTTGTTTGAGCAAAATTCTTCCTCAACACTATTATACAGAGGCAGTTGGGGATTTGGAGATGGCAGGAAAAAAGCTCTAATAGAGATGAGTGGATAGTGGTAGTAAATAAAGCAATGGATTTATTTAACACTTTTGAGGACCAAGCCATTTCTGTTAATATTTCCCTGTGGATCAAACATTTTTTTTTGCTCAAAAGTTGCTTTCAGCAGTTATATAACTATGTCATGCATTTTTATAATCATTAGCAACCATTTAATTATAGTGATTAGGGCAAAAATTTAGCGGGCCTATGTGCCCGCCAATGTCCGTGGGGCACTGCCCGTTTTTTTCTAAATCATAAAATAACTATTTTTTCCTTTAATAGATATTTTTTTACTTCTCTATTGACATATTTTGATTTGTTTTTCATTTTCACACAAAATATTACTGCACTGTTGAAAAACAATGTATAAACCCCTTCAAGATTAGTTCTTTTTTCATAAAATGAATATGAGGATAACAAAAAATAGTACCTGGCTGTAAAAAAAAAAAAAATTAATTTCCAAAAATATTGATGGAATAACATATTTATTAGGTTTATTATTCAGCAAAAATGTGTTGTTCACCCGATCAGGTATAAAACTGTTCTTTAGGTGATTGACCTGTCGAAACCCTTCCAACACCTTTTATTACCCTTCCACTATTTTCAACCCTCCTACCTCACACCCTCCACTTTATTTAGTATGCTTATAGCTCTTGTTGCAAATAGACATTACTTACTTAGTAGTACCTTTAGTGCGTTATCGAAATTCAGTTTTTTGTAAGTTTGTTCATTTTTTGTTTAAAAATGTTTCGTGGAATATCTTTCCGTACCAAGGGTATCGTTGAGTTGGCAATGCAAAATAAATTGCCTTCCGATTCGATACCACAATAGTATTGGTAGATAATTTATCAGTTTTCCAAGTCCTTAATAATTTGAATTAGATTAAAATAACTTAAAAATACACTAAACAATAACAAATTAACTATACAAATTACCATAACAAATCCAGGAATTGTTATGGTAATAGAATAAAGGTAAGCTAAACCCAAGGTGATAATTATGTTCACAAGAACCTTAGTTATCATAATAATAAGGTAATTTGATTTTACAATGACATAAGTATTCCTGGAACAAAATTGTTTGTGGGTTTCACTAGCGGTCCTATGTGCCCGCTGTGGTCCCCTTGGTAAATGCTGAGCGGGCCTATGTGCCAGCTGTGGTCGTTTAAGTGTTAAATGTCATTTCTTAGATTTTTGCATTAATATCATTCTACATCATATATGATACGGAATTGAATATTTTAGACAGACTGACAGTTTTGTTAAGGTTTATTTATCAAATAATTAATATATTTGAAAAAATATATTAAAATTTTTACTCAAATTAAAGAACTAGAATTAAAAAATATGTTGTCATACTAATCCATTCACTATATTACAATAAAAATAAAATTTTCAATAATCACTATTCAATACTTCTTTCTAGTGAGTTTACTATTTCCTAAGGAGTCATTGCTTAATTAGTGCTTTAGGCTATCATGAAACTCTCTAATCTGTCTTTAAAAATATGCTTAATGAAACATATTCCTCTGTCATTTGAAATATTCTACATTATTATTTAATTTATAAACATAAGATCATGTGTAGTACTGCTAGCTGAGTCATTCAATCTAATCTTTTGACTGTTAGTTTGTAAATCAATAAATTTTATATCATTAACCTTCTTTAAAATATAACTAGCCAGAACACCACCTCATTTAATTACAATTTGGTAATTAGTATAGAATTCTCTAAAGTACCAATTTGGATTTGAATGATTGATAACTTAATCCATTAGCTATTCTTTGATTTGATTTTTAATTAAGTACTAAATATATAATTAAAGTCAGTTGCGTAACAACTGAAGGATATAAGCAAACCAATCAAAATGCACTAACTTAACTTTTACCCTCTGCCACACATCCTGCCTTATTGTTTGTATCAATCATATTCCACTACCCATAGTTGACACATTATGGTATCGAGGCTTCTACCTAGACAAAAGATTTACATGGAACCCTCACACAAGATTTAGCAGATGCTTCAGCCAATTATATTGACTACTAAATAGGACATCTCATCTTTCCAACGAAGACTTCTCATATACAAAACCATCAATAAACCAATTTGGACCAGTAGACTTCAACTGTGGGGAGACAGCAAAACAATTGAAAATCAAATGCATTCAGTCCTTTCAATCTGAAGTCCTTCCTACTATTGTAAATGCTCCATATTACGTTTTCTAAATTCCATCAGAACCTTTCCAAATACTCCAACCCTCTGGCTCATTTATTATCCAGTTCCACACATCCTTATAACCCTCCTTCCAGATTCTCCAACAAAACCTCTTGATGTTTGTGCACATTGCATATATAGTGTCATTGTGCTTTTTCAATTTATTATTTATTTTTTCCTCTTAATTATTAATATTGTTTATACTTTAATTTCCTAATTTATTTTACATTAATATACATTTTGTATCTTGTATTGTTGGAGGATTTTTTTTCTGTTTATTTAATTTAAATATACATATTGTATGAATGGATTCTTCATTATCCATATTATTCATTGCCATTGAGAGAGGCAGCTTGTAATAATTATTTAATAAAACAATTTTTACAAAAAAGAAGAAAAAAAGTCAGTTGCCCAAAAAATTAAAGTATTTCTTGAATTTGTTGGCAACTTTCTTGTCAAAGCAAGTTTATTTTCCACCTATTGATATTTGATATATCACAGAAAAACACATGATCAGTAATTGATACATTAATACATTATATATTTCTTTGAATGTATATTGGGTAAACAGATGGCGTATTGTCTTTATGACAGTATTAATTAAAATTATCATAAGAGCTACTCTACCAATGATTTCCATACCGGAATCGAGCTAAAGAGGATCTGAATTGTCAATTTAATGCTGACTGATAATGGAACATTCTGGAAACTTAAGATGAAAATACTGAATTGACATTAGTCTTCTTTGCAGCACTTGACTACATTAATTCTCTATCAGTACAGCATGAACCAATGTTTGATTTCTCTAAATGAACTATTTGCAGAATCTGAGCCTTACTTATTCATATGAAGGTTGTTAGACAAGGGAGAATGCCAAGTAACCTTAGTTCTGAAAAAATCTGAAATACAAATTACAGTCTATATTATTGGGATTAGTAGCCTCCAATTATTTATTTAATTGAAAGAAGACAGTTGGCCACACAGATGATAGGGCTATCTGGTAACCAGATTAAATTTAGTTTATCAATAGTTAAATTGTTTATAATAATAATGTTATGCAGCAACATCTTCCAGTTTGTAGACTTATACTAATATAACCTTAATTTATTAGATACTTAATAAATCTGCATTTAGTAGAGCCATATCAAATATAGGAAATGTTTTATAGGAAACATTACCACCTCTTAACTATAACTTGTCTGTCATGTTACATGCTTCTATTTAACTTAAGCTTTGTTGGTCAATTGGGAAACAATCAAATAATAAATCTGCAAGTTATAATTTTTATTTAATTAGGAAGCATCAGAAACAGGAAATTACCTTTTAACATAACACATACAAATAATTGTTATAACTATTATTCATTTTCTTGATAGCTAAAAATAATCTTAATTAAATTTATAAGAAATAATTCGTATTAAATTTCTATAAACAGATACTAATAAATTCAAAAGACTAGATTATAATATTCTAACCACACTTTTTATTTTTAAAGAGTCACACATAAACCTTAAAATTTTAAGGTTAAATAAATTTATAGCACTTATTTTGGTCTAAAACATTTTAATATATAAATCGTTTTCATCAATAATAAGCATGTTTTTAAGTTAGGGGTAATTAATTCAAGATGAACAGCAGGCTGACATGCAAATAAAATTAATTTATGAATAGTTGAAGTACATTTGATGGTACAGAAGGATCAATGACATTAGGAATTGATGAATTAGTGGCTACTTCCATTGGTATTTTTCCTTGGAAGACTAGTAATGAATGTTACACCATCAGGCTTGAATAACCACAATAAAATCAGTTTAGGATTTTTAATGATTTAGAATTACAAATAATATGAGACTTAAAAACTTTATACCTCAGAATTTGATCCATGAGGAAAAATAAATGTAAATAATATTATACACTATACTTAACACAAAAGATTATCATTCATCAATAAAAAATAAATGATAAAAATTTATATTTTGGATAGTTATATGGACAATATGATTCAATACATTCTTAACCCTTTAACGGGCCAGCCAGGAATTTTTGAATTAGTTTCTTTTTTTTTCCATTGAATGGCTATAGCCACGCTAACCCCCACACATGTATCATGAAATTTAAGGTTGAATTAAGGATATTAGACTATAATGAGCAGGATAATGCGTCAGATATTACGTCATTTATTGACCAAAAGGCATTGAATATGTGTATCCTCCAGGATACATTGCCTGTTAAAGGGTTAAATCAACAAAAGTTTAAAAATTCAATGACTATTAGTATATTGCAGAAAATGGGTTTAATAAAATGATAATTTAATTAATATTTTATTTCACATGCAAAATTGTGACAGAAATAAGCTTGAGATTGGATAGTGAAATGAACACATTGCATGAATATTGTAGATGGTTCCTGGATTTCAAGTATGACAAAATCTGATGGTCAAAAACATAAAAAAAAGATAAATTTTTAACATAAAATCAACTGTAATTAATGCTTACTACATTAGTAAGCAGATATTACAGTGCATATTAGCCTGATTAATTAGTTTAAAATTCATCATACTCACTTGTAAAATCTTTAAAACTTCTTTAATACTTCAAATAGATGAAAATAACAATACAAGTATAAAATATCAAAGAAACACTACAACAAATTTGAATAATAAGTAGGCTACAAAATGAAATGAGTTATGATAAATAATAAATTAAATAGTAATAACGAAAGTTTCATACAATATAGATTATAACAGATAAAACAAAAATAAAATAAAAAAAAAATAAAAATAATATAAAACAACACAGATTATCATATGGAGAAATACAATTAATTGTTCTTAAATAAAAACAAAAAAAGAATTCCTAATTATTATGCACACAAGGATTATTCTTGTTAAAAACAAAAAAAAAATTTTTGGGCAAAAGAATAATTATGTTTATTATTAAATAAAAGATCAGGCACTAAAGATATTCTCTGCTAAATGTCACTGCAATGAATAAAACGTTATTTATTGTTAGAACAACTAATAGAAAGACCTAAAAAAAAATAAATATATATATATATATATATAAATAAATATAATAGTAAACAGAGGTTACAGTTATAAATGACAATACTTATTACTTTTTAACATCAAATGACAGTCTATAAAAATGAACAATCTTAACAGATAAATAGCTAATTATAGAAAATTTATATGAACTAAAGATTAAAAAAGGAATTTCTTAAAAATCAATTAATCTCATAGATATGTTTTGAATAGTGGATAATAAATAAGGGACAATAACCTTAAGACCTTTCCCTAAGGGTTGGTGGTGAGTCCTAATGACAAACCTTGTTTAAAACCTTAGAACAGACTTGAGTACCCAGACTTAATTGTATGTATTAAATATAAAATATCTTACTGTCAAACTTAAACTTATCACATAAGTCTATTTACAAAATCTTTGAAACATGATATTGGCAACAATTTTCATATTATTAAATGTAATTAACTAAGATTTTAATTACTAAGACAACTCCAGAACAAGTAGTGCTTTCACCTTACTAAAGTCACAAATTAAAAACAGAAGTATATATGATAAAAACATAAAAACAGCATTTACACAAATCTTATAAAATGTTCACATAAATTTTAATTAACTGATTATAGTTTGTAAAAAACATTTAGATACATTACAATTTAATTCTAAAGAAAGTTGGGACAATAATCAATCCATGCTAATTATGCCTTCATGACAATTTTTTAATTTGTGGTGAGCAATTATGGTTCATTATATTATTAGAAAAATCAAGATACTTTTTTCACACTACAATACTAAAAAAAAAAAAATCTTTTGAATAAGTTAATAACATGTCAGGTTAATGGTATGAAATAAGTTATTAAATAAGATTTTCAATTCCCAACGGTAAGTTATATAGAAAATATTTCAAGTAAAGGAAATTAAATATAATTAGTGTTCCAGGTAATTCAATAAAACAAAAATCAAACATAAGAAACTTTGAAATCCATTCATACTAATAAAATATTGAGAAAAAAAAGTTATGCCTCCAGTAATTACTTTTAATTTACAAGTATCATTAAATCAATAAAAATAAGTTGCCATTCCAATATAACCCTTAAGTAAATTAATAAGTTTAAAATGAATATATCAATGTTATAAAACGTAAAATTTTATTACAAAAGTTCATTTTGAATACTGAATAATCAAATTATAAACTAAATTTATAACATAATTACTTAAACTGGAATGTAAAAAAGAAAAAAACATTAGACAATTTAAATTAAAAATGTAATTAACGGTAAGTACAAATAAAAAACAATGGAAATTCGCAAAAACTTCGACAAAGAATGGACTAGAGCACGAGGTGCTGATCAGAGGCGCAGCCTACAAGCATCTATGCCAAACAACCCTGGGAATTTCTCTTATCTCCTCTTTCGAGATATTACTCCCTCTCTCTCCAGTTTATAACAGCATGATAAAAACCTTTTACCAATATAAATACTAGATCGATTCAATCGATCAACATAAAACTTTTAACAGGGACCTTTTAACATTTTAAAGATTAATAATTTAATTTAAAATTATAATGTGTAACAATTACATTAATATTAAAACTATCTTTAACACACTAAAAAGATTCAGAAAATCCTTCATCACAAAATTTAACAAATTTAATACTTACGAATTAACGGAAACAATCCACATCTTTAGTGTGCTAACTCCGTAAGAAATATGATGAACTAAATAATGTTGAGTAGAAAACAAAATCAGCTTTCACAATGATCTCAGAGACTTATACACTCTGCTAGACCACTGTGAAAACCAATTTCGTACAAGTCGATGTAACCACAAAAAAGGGTGATTTATGCAGTCCTGAGCGGCCAGTGAAGTGTCGCTGCCTGGAGGGAAGAACGTGCAACAACGCCCATCCGAAGTCATTCATGCGTTTCGAAAAAAAAAAGAAAAAAGATATATAGTCACTGGTGGAAATCAAACTAAACTAAATAACACTTATGGATCACTATTAACAAATTTAAAAACTGTATTGTTTACAGGCACTGGAAACATGCACTTAGGATTTGTTCACAATGCTGCTGGGAGTGAAGGGTGGGGAGAAATGAGGACGGCTATCCAGACGAAGGTTGTTCTGAGGCGATATCTGAACGAGGACTGAACACGGAATGGTTACTAAAGAGCACGTGATGGGCTGCCCCCTCCTCTTGAGCATATAGTGGAGGGAGGTGCGGCCTTGAGCGGTTCATTCACAAAGCGGGCGAGGGGTAGGGGAACAGACCCCCCACTACGGAGGGGAGGCAGGATATTACGAGAGGCGTCGTTGTGGAGGGGGCACTGGTGGAATACTTGGGCTCCATTAAATGGCCGTGTGAATAAGGTGGGGGGGACCATGACCTATTTCGTGCAATGTCTCGGGGCTCATCTCCTCAGTCTCATGTCTCCAATATTATTAGCGACTGTCTGTCAATGGCAAGTCGCTATCGTTAGGGTAGAAGAAAAATCTACGGCAGCAGTAAGTAGTTAAGACAGAAAAGCAAGTTTTTTAAAAAAAAAAACTTATAACGGTATTTCCAACATTTACATAGTTATAACGAGTGGATTAAATTGAATGGAAACTAATATCGAGAATGACTCAGAAAATTTTGTTCATTTTAACAATGCACGGATGTAACAATCTAAAACTGTACTTTTTAAACTTACACTTTTCGAGTTCCTAAAATTCAAAGTCTCTATGGAGTTTTTTTTTTCAGGAGAAAGGGCTTTTAAAACTCATTTGTCTATTTAAATATATCCTTCAATTAACTTCATAGAGACCGTCGTTATGACAAAGACTGTCCCATAACGAAAATTATAATAAAATGTCCAAACGAATAACCTTCAAAGAAAGATGTCAATTAATTATTTTATCACGTGCTTCATGAAAAAAAATAAAAGAAAAACCGATAGGAAATTGAACTTGATGAATGATTAAGTGGAACCAAATGATAGTGAGTAAGAAACTTCCTCGAAAAGTCGATTTATTTCCATAATAAAAATAAGGCTGCTGATATCCTTTATTTCTAAATTTTTTTTTTTTTTTTTTTTTTTAATGCCATAAGCAGATAGTTTTTGAAATTATCTACATTTCTGAAAATAATAAATTAGTTTTAAAGAGGATTTAATGACGTCACGAAGTTATTTTCAACGATACGACTGTTAGCTGGCGCATATATTGAAAGAAGATAACAGATGGCGCTTGGGTAAGTTGCTGATGACATCAACTACCTGACTTTATGGATCTATTTAAAAGAATCAATAAGCAAAATTAAAACCATAACCATCTGATACTTACTGCAAGAATAGATACATGGAAAGAATAAAAATTAGAAACAAATAAAATTTTTAAATGAAAATTTGCATAATATAATGAAGACCAATAAAAACAGATAAAAAGTGTGACGTTAGTAAAGATGGTCGATTTTTTATTGTAGTCAATAGGAGTCACGTCAAATCTGAAACAAAAAGAATATCCTTAACTACTTTTTGAAAGTGTTTAAAAATTAAATAATAAGCTAATTAAAATAAATCATTAAAAAAAAGTATGCTAATCTCTCCCTCCGTTATAACTGAATATAACTAAAATAATTTTATTACTCACGAAAGATAAATTCTATTCAATATGGAAGAATAAAATTTATAGCGAGTTACGAAGATGAGTGCCAATTTATATCAGTAGATGGTTCTGGGAAATGTGAGCTCTTAGCTGTTCCAGAAAATGTAATGAAATCACTTTGTCGAAGGGAGAGGTCATGCGCAATCAAAGGCTTTAGTCATGGCAGAAATATTTTGCCCAACCTGCTTAGTATGGCGGTAGTCGTTCGGGGAGAATGTATGTACAGCGTTAGGCATGATGAGATCATATGTTTCGTAATCTGGTCAGGACACACAGGCGGACCTTTGAGGTGGTCTACTTCCTCAATGGGAGAAATACTTCTAGAATCTTTTAAACTCAAAACGTCATAAATTAATATTATCATTGACGAAGATCCAATGAATTCCGAAACGACCAGAAGTAAAAAGACTTTACAACTCAACAACTGATAATTGTAATGTATTTCCATGAAACAACAATTGATTTAGGCTCCAAGTATTAGATTTTAGTACAAAAGATTGAATTTTTCTGAACAGTTTTTATTCTTGATGCATTCCATTGAATCTAATTGATCTTGCGACTTTTGGAATCTATTTTGTTTCCTTTCACATATACCTAATTCTTAAAATTGAGTATTGGGTTTATTAACTCATTCCATGACTGTAAAACGACGGTTTAGGAAGTGCTTAACTAAATATTACAGCCTCAGAACTATACATCCAGCATGACATTACATTTTTTTCTCATGACGCTAGAAAAATGTATGCATAGACAAGAGGGCCCCGCCAAGCATAATGACAGCAATTTGGTGCTGTAACCGGACAGTTAAAGTTGGAATCAACGCTCATAACAGCCACGGCTCACGGCTAAAATATGCTAATTGTATCTTCTATTATCATACCACATAGCCAGGACAATATTCACTACAACTTATCAATAGGATGACAATAGTTCAAAACTAACGAGGAGAAACAACTGGATCAATAATAATTGTAATAGAACAGATCTTTATTTTTGCAAATTCCTGAACTCTTAAGTATTACCTCTCGATTCGAGATTTTCGTTCAAATGAGTATTGATATAAAAAAAGAATAGAAAAAAAATGTTTTTTTAATGATTTCGATAGATATTAACGCCAATATCTTTCAGAAGAAATATATCATAGAGAGGCTTTCCATTACATGACTAGGATTCCTCCGATTTGAGCAGATACTCGGCTATTACATTTAAACTGTAGCCTCTCTCTCTCTCACTCACTCTCTCTCTCTCTCTCTCTCTCTCTCTCTCTCTCTCTCTCTCTCTCTCTCTCTCTCTCTCTCTCTCTCTCTCTCTCTCTCTCTCTCTCTCTCTCTCTCTCTCTCTCTCTCTCTCTCTCTCTCTCTCTCTCTCTCTCTCTCTCTCTCTCTCTCTCTCTCTCTCTCTCTCTCTCTCTCTCTCTCTCTCTCTCTCTCTCTCTCTCTCTCTCTCTCTCTCTCTCTCTCCTCTCTCTCTCCCTCTCTCTCTCTCTCTCTCTCTCTCTCTCTCTCTCTCTCTCTCTCTCTCTCTCGTATATATATATATATATATATATATATATATATATATATATATATATATATATAATAACTTACCAAGGTCCTTTGTTTGGTATTACAAGATGAGGTAAAACTTATCAACTAAAATCAGTTGATGGACCATAAAAATCCAGTTATCACAACTCAATAATCTCTCCCTCCCCTGCACCCTAAAAATCTGAAAACAAAATGATATGACCATCGCCACAGATTTATCCGACCATCCATAAGTAAGGGTGATCCTAATAAGTAATGCCAAGAGATTATATATTACTAATTAAGAATTTGAAATATCAATTTATTTATATATATATATATATATATATATATATATATATATATATATATATATATATACATATAAAATGAGACTTAAATTGTATAAGAGTAAACAATTAGTTATATGATTTAAAAAGAACCTTCTTCACTTTTTAAACGATGTGATCATGACCAAATTAGGTGTAGAGCGAATTACTTTTTCAGATCTAAGTCTTAAAATTAAAAGGACTCAAGTATAGTTGGGAGCCTAAACTCTAATGTTACAAGTTCAATAGTTTAATTAGATTCAGATCTAGGCGACGAGATGGCTAATTGTGATTTCTCATAGGTACATAGATCTCATTGTTTTCTAGGTAGTGTACAGGAAGGGGAGGGGGGAGGGGTTAAGAAATTAGCGTGAAAATTTCTGATTTTTCAAAACAGTACATTTTTTTTTTGCATTACAGATTTCTAAAACATGTTATTTCAAATGATAAATAATTGATGAAAATAAAATGCGGATGAAAAATACCAATTGTTTGATTTAAAATGTTACTTTGACTATTGTTGAGGCAGTTATTAACATCTAGGCCTATGCTAAAACGGAAATTAGGAGCAGGGCCATCGCTATGGGGGGGGGGAGGGTTTAGGGGGTTTGTGACCCCCTCCCATAATTGTGAATGACTAAAAGTTGGGAATTTGTGGGTAAAAAAAGGCGCCAGTTAGGAAAATTATTGCTGTTTATAAAATGTCAAGAAAAATAAAAAATGATGGACAATTAATAAGATTTGAATTTCCCAACTTTTCATATGAAAGACAAAGAAAAAGATATTAGTGAAATTTTTAACTAAAAAAATAAAAAAATAAAATCAACAATGAGAAAAGCTTGAAGAAAAGGCCTATTAGTACTAAATAGATAGAACCAAAACATTGGAGAGTATATGATATGTCTAATGATTATTGTTCTCGTTCAATAAATGATTCAACAGATTCAACCACACTTTTGTACTTATTGTTTTCATGATATTTTTTACTATAATAACGTAACAAGTATTTTAAATGTGTGTTGATTTGATAATGTGAAGTTGGGAAATTTATAGCGTTAGCTCCCCTTCCCCTCAAAAAAAAGAAAAAAATTCTAGTGACGGTCTTGATTAGAAGGATGAAAACTAGAGGCAAAGCACAATCCTATTCTGCTACAGCGCATTAATACATCGATAATTTCTTTATTCACATAGCTGAGCAGAGCTACATGAACAAGGGATCCAGTGAATGAACATCCCACAGCTCAACAAAAGTGGCACAGATGAATGTTTCTTACTAAACATGGACGATAGAGGAGTAGGTCATTGTGGGCATTAATCAAAGATCCGCCATTGTGAAACATTATCAAAAGGACTATTTCACAAGAGGCTCTCTTAACCTTAACAAATTCAGCCTTGTTTAATGGCAATGCTTTACAGTCTTGATAAAAAAAGACCCTTGTTTAGAGTTAAATGGATAGTATTTATCAGTTGCATGTGAACAAGAGATTTGTCAGCAATAAATATTTATAGTAATATCGTCTGTAAAATAAAACATGGACCCTCAAAACAGAAACAACCTTGTTAACTGTTTTGAAAATAACGTGTTACCACAAGTTGCATTAAATCTTTACTTTAGTTTACTTTGAAGACTTTTAGCCGTCGTGTAAACAAGGTTTTTTATTGATAGCAACGTAGTATTAATATCAAGTAAGTACTAAAAGAATCGATTCTAAGAACCTTATTACCACCACTTTAAAATGATGCAGTGAACAGGTCACCAAAAATTATGTTAGTCGGACTCTCCCCGGAAGTTACCTTTAACACTCCTATTTCATTTCATTATATTTTATCAATTTTAAAACATACAAAAACCTGATGTAATGGTATTGCTTAAGGTTTCAAAACTGCAATTGCTTGCATTGCCAATTTGCTTGAATATACAAAAGATATCCTTTAATTCAATATCAGTCCATCTATTAACAAAGCGACTTAGCAGCCTACGCATAATAATAAGACATATATACGGATTGATCCAAGACGTTCACATTATTATTATTTATTTGTTGTTTTTTTTTCATTAATTTGATGTTCACATGTCTAAGAAGTTTAAAGAATCATAATGGACCAATAGCAGCTATTCAGTAATTCGGATTTGGTAAAAGATTGTGAAACTGGGAGATCAAAATTCGCAATTGAAAATTTAAAGACCCCAAATTCCAATATTGTACGATAATATTTACAGCAGTACGAAAAAAAAAGATTCTTCCTTCTTTTGGCGAATTTACGATTCCATATTAAAAACACGAGAGCAATCCGACTTCCAAGAATGCAAAAGATCCTCTGTGTCCTGCTTAAAAATGTTACATCCCACTGTACATTGTATTTTATTTTATTTTTAAACATTTTATCATTTCGTTATGAACACCCTTGAATATATTTAATTAATATATCCTTTCCAAAGGATTAGAAATAGCTCAAAATGAGAATCATCTTCGGGTCTTAGGTCTTAGCAGCTATTAAACGAAATTCCAGTACATTAAACTTTACTTGTATTTATTAAATAATTTTTGTCATTATGAAAACAATGTCTTCATAGACAAGATTTTACCATTTATCTTTTAAAAAAAATAAAAATGTATATTATTATTACAAACCTCTTAAAATGTAGGCCCTCTCTATCTAACCTGAAGATCAAAGAGGTCTAGGGAAGATAACAAGATATTATAAAACATGAATACTATCAATATTGATTTTTTAAAAATACTTTCAGTCAACTGGTATGGTTACTGATATCATGGTGAAAAATTAATTTCTTAAGATTTAATCTGATAAAGGAGTTTCTCGAAACATTAGCTTTGCTTGTTGATCGGCCCAGCAACAAGATCACCGATTCATCAATCAACCTGATTAAAGGATCTCATTTCGAGAAGTACTAACAATTATTACTAAACAACGGACAAATATTATTCCTGAGGGCAATATAAGAAATATCGAAAATATAGAAAGATTTTCCGAGTAGGAGAGAAGGGCAAGAGAGACGGAGGGATAGAAGGGGGGGGGGAGATTGAAATTCCAGCACGCCCGGGTTCACAGACCCCAGTCCATTGATAAAACAAACAGCTCCGCTTTCGCTACCATTTCACCCCCACTCACCTTTTGTTTTTTCCTTTTTTAATCTCTCATCAGTCTTATTCATTTTTTCAAAATTTCATATTTATTGCCAGGAATTTCTGAATTTTCATTAAAGAAAACAAAACCAACAATAGTTGAAGATTAGTCTCATTAGTTCAAAATCCTCTTCAATGGAATTTTTCATTAAGAAAAGAATTAATAGGAGGTAGTGCCAAATACATGACAACGAAATGCTTTATCCGTTAAAAAAGGAACGCAGTAAACACATACATTTATTACTATTATTATTACTATTATTAGAAAAAAAGATACAATTTAATTATTATAGTATCTTTCCTAAACAAGTAAGTGCAGCCACCATTATCAAAAACTATGATAGAAATTGTTACATTATTCTTCAACTTAATACAAAAAACAAAACAAAAAAAACTTAAAAATTATACTAGGCTATGTCATTAAATTCTATAAATAAGGTTTAATACACAGAATATGAATTAATTGATTGGACATGTTAAATTAAAAAAAATTCGACAAATGTAAATATCGTGGTTTTGAAGAAACGCGTTTTCCTTCTTCATTGAAAAATGGAAATTCTTTCAAAAAAGCATATGATCGTCAACAGTTGCCTGGAAGCAATTCTGCAGATTTTTCCTTATTTTTTTCATGCACAGAAATGGAGCGATTCCTCCTTATTTTAATTAATGTAAATTAGAACAATCCTCAATCAAATCATTGATAAAACTGGAAGCGTCCTGTTCCATTTTTATTATTATTATTTTTTTGTAAACGTTACCTAGCCCCGCCATCTTTTTTAAGTATCTTTATCTAGTTGTTTTGAAATATTCAGATTTTGCTAGATAACACTTCTGGACATAAATTCTTCATCCAATGAAATAGATTATATTTTTAAAAAAACAACCCTTTTATTATAAATTTTATCAACAGGCCAAACTGAACGAATCACATGCTCGATGCAACAAAGGCGGGTTTTAACAACTCACGATGAGAACTTCAGTCTAGCATACAACATAATAGCGAAAGCATTAGCTGGAGATGCTATCAGTGGGGATATGATACTTTAGGAGCGTAAAGGTACATGGTGCATGCTATTAACTACATCTAAGTGAAGGTACAAGAAGTACATGGTGCTTGAGCTTCACCACATCTAAGTGTACCCTTAATTGGGATCAAGAGGAAATGGCTAGTACTTTTAATAGCCACAATTTAACGGGGTTTCCTACCGGCGCCATAAGCGCTAAAACCAAGAGAATTCGCAATAATGTGTGAAGATGAAGAAAATCTTCAAGGAATAGTTTTCCGAATGAAGGCATATAGCTCAAGTCCAGTTGGATGCTTTACTGAATTATTAAATTTAAAATTAAGCGTTGAACAACAGTTTTGCTAGTAGAAATATAAGATAAATTTAGTTTTGATCACAAAGTAAGTTGAAATGATTCTTTCCAAAATTTCATTAGATTTTTTGCTTAAATACGTAAAATATAATATTGTTATTCTTTATATATTGAGTGACACTTCTTATCTTACACCACACTGTTCCGGACGGGCCATGCCGCTTCCTTAATACACTCAAGCTCTCTCAGCACCGACACTAATTCCTCCTGAGCTTGAAAGCCGGATTCCCACCGGAAATTGTTACAACGAGATCCATCTCATCCGTTCCTTTACCTTTTTGAAGCGGATTTCCTAATAGGCCCAGAGAGTTCCTTCTTCAGCTCAATAGGATTTCATTGTGTAGTTCTCTAGCCACAATCCTTCTAAAGGAATGAGTTTGGCTTTAATAATATGTATGTAGTCTAGCATATTCTCAGCAACCATTCGGCGGGCGCCCTTCAAAACCTTCCATCGGGCGTAATGTGCCTGAGAGGCTCACTTTAGAAAACTGCCCAAAAAATCTTTCGAAAGCTGTTTTATCTCAAAAACTAAAATTTCTCACCTTTTTTAGATGTTTTTATCAGAAGATGCTTAAAAAACTCTTTTATCGCCAATAACAAATCTAAAACCAAAAGTACTATAATTTAAAAAAAAAAAACGCAGAATATGCATACATTTTTAGTACATAAGTATTATGAAAAAAATAATTGATATAAAAAATTGCATAAGGTATTTAGATACTATAAGAAGCAAAGTCATTTAGAATCGCCAGTCCCATATTTATTTGGAAGTAGGCATTGGCACACCGAGAAGCAGGTTATATTTGCGAGGGAAATACATTTTTTTGCATAGGTAATTAGACTACCTTCAACCCTTTTCAGACTGCAGGTATTACTTTATGGTTTATAAAAACCTTTTAAAAACAATAATCCAATGAACCATTCAATTCGATTATATCTTGTATCCTTCTCTCTATCATTTTTGTGATTGAAGGTATCCATAAATTGGTTTGTGTAGGTAAATACATTTCACTAACATTCAATTGTATTTCTAGCATAGCAAACGTTCTCTTTGACTCCAGGAAGCTAATATAAAATACACAGATGTCATACTGACCAAGCAGGGTGCGATCCACCCCTCAAGTTAGGAAGGTACTGAGGAGGAGTTCTGAAGCGGCGAAGAAGAGGCCAGAATTGAACTGTGATAGCTGAGCCTGACAGATCAGATCGGCTGCGCCCGACCGAGGTTTAAGAAAATTAAATCATTTATCAAGAATATTACAGAATAAAATAATCCCAGAATCGTGACATTAAAGAATGGCTAGGAAAAGATTGGTGACATAAAATTAAATGAGTAAAAAACTCGAAATGGACAAACCACATCACCAATATTATAAGAAAATCACAATATTATCTAACGCAAAAGAAAAGTAGTTTACCTCAGAAATGCCAGTAGAGTTTAAACCAATGACTAGAATGTGGAAGTAAAGAATGATGCTAAAATAATCTAGTTATCACAACGTCTCCACACATCTTCATCCTGAAACAAACTATAGCAGTGCTAACCCTTGAGTGGTCGCACGGATGACAATTATCTTAAAATCGCTGTTGTTTATTTGTTCTGTCAGGGGTGAATATGACACGCCTAGAGTCTGCAAGGGTGGGCCAGGGGTCAGTCTCAGCAACTCTGCCAGTTGCTGTTTGTTATTCCCACTTGTTTTGGTTGGATGTCGGAAGTCCTCCACATCACCTTTCAATCAAGTAGTCTTAGTTTTGCCTACATTTGCAAAATATATAAAATTAGAGTCTGTTACAATTACTTTAAATGTCTCTTATAGATATTTTAGAAGTACTGTGCTATTTGAGCAAATTGTTTACTTCTTTGTCATCTCCGTGACCTTCGCTGCAATCATTATTCCCTGCTTGTTACGTATTTATAAATATTTTTGTACTTTCTTTATATACCATTATTTTGAGTGAATAATTTATTCCTCTTATTCTTTGTAAAGTATTTTTTAAAAGATTAAAAAAGATACCTATTGCTAAAACACTATAAAATTTATGGATGACTAATGTCATACATGCGACCTTTTTTTTGTATCTGGGCTATACGGGACCACGTAAGGGTAGATTTTTTTTCCACCGATCATATAATAATTTTAAACCTTCTCTATAACCGTGGGTCGTATCCGACCGATATACAAATTTTAGTTCACGCCACGGGCGACGTAGAGCGCCCTTCATGCTGTTGTCCAAGGGCACCTCTTCTGCAGTAGTGGGAAAGATATTTTTCCCCCGAAAAAACGGCTATATTTGAGCCGGAGAGAGTCGGGCCGGAACCAACAGTAGTTATGTGTGATCTTAAACCACCGTAGAAGAGAAAGGTTAATTTGTTTTCGTTTTTTTGTCTAGAGGAAACCTACAGTTCATAAGGTTGCCTGACAATTTTCAAAAGTTAGATAGTAAAGTAGCTAAATCGTAATTCGTAATATAGAGGTAACCAAACTCTCACTTCTCCAATATATTCTACATTGCAGTTAAATACTTTAGCTGTGGGTAAAAGTATAAAAATAAATTATTACTTGGAAATATTAAAGTTGCGGATGTGCTAAATAGAGGGCAGTATTCTCTCTGGCAGGCAGGCATTCCACCGGTGGACTATTTAGGCTGGAGAAAGTGCGGCAATGCCGAAGAATGTACCCTTCGAATTCCTCAGCCTGCCAGTCCGAGTTTCAGCCGGATACCGTTATATTCCGAAGATTTATCTATTTAATTTGTTTGATTTTGTGTTAATAAAAATAATGAACAAATATTACTAATAATTTCTAGCTGAAAAACATAAGTTTTATTCACTTAAAAACATAGAGAAGTAAGATACTTTTTAAATATTTATATTCGATAAAAAACAGTGAGGAAATAAAAAACACGAAATAGAAATCGTCAGAAAAATAAATAGAAGAGATATTTAAGTTTTTATGACATACCAGACTTAAAAGACAAGAAACCACTGCTGCTTGTTTCAGACAACTCCAACACCTACTAGACAAGCGTTTAAAGTTCCCAATAAATAAAAAAAGATTTATTTAACTGACGCTAATTAGACCCATTTTGACATACGGAGCTGAACTTTGGGGCTCAACTAACCCTTCAAATTCTTTTCGAATCAGAATCTGACAATCCAAAATTCTTCGTAAAATCCTCAATGCTCCTTATTAACCCTCGAGTGGTCGCGCGGATGACAACAGTCCTCCACTGCTGTTTACATCACTATTGTGTATTTGTTTTGGCATGGATGAATATGATAAACCAAGAGTCTGCAAAGGGAGGCTAGGGGTATAGTCTCATTATCTCTGTTAGTTGCTATTTGATATCCCGGACCTGTAATTCCCATTTGTTTTGGTTGGCTAACAATTGTCCTCCACCTGACCTTTCAATTACTTATTTTTATTTTTGTATTTTGTTGCCTACATTAGCTAAATTAATAAAATGAGAGTTTGTTATAATTACATTGAATGCCCCCTACTGATATTTTTGAAGTACTGTGCTATTCGAGTGAATTATCTCGTTTGTCATCCAGGCGTCCTTCCCCGTAATTATTATTTTCAACTTGGTATGAGTTCCTAATGATCTACGTACTTTCTTTATATTTCATTATTTGGACTAAATAATTTATTTAACTGATCCTTAGTAAAGTATTTTTGAAAATTAAAGGGATTAAAAAAGATGCCTATTGCTAAAATACCAGAAAACTTAATGGATGACTATTCACCTTTCTTGTAACTGAGCCATATGTAACCACTCAAAAGTTTTCACAAAAAACTTATCTATAAATAAGTTAATCATAGATTAATAGTATTAGTATACATAACTATGGTTGGCTTATTATATTAAATTAAAGTGCCTTACGCTGGACTCCTCACCTAAAGCATAGCCTCTGGTCACCTGGATCAACTTATTCTTGATCTCTGATGTGACCAAGTGATAATAATAGCTTGGGTACCTACCATTTCATAGATCTCAATCAACCATTTCCTGTTCTGACATTTGGAATAATTATTAATATAGCGCAGTTTTCGTTATTATACTTATATATTCAAACCTAAACCATTCAAATGTCATATGTTCTTAAATGGTAAGGTTAAGATAAGTGGTTCTAAAGAATGATCAAAAGTTATCTAGTTAACAAACTGTAGGTTATAGTTGTCCCTTCAGTTGCTTTTTTTTCATTTTGAAAGTGTAACTGTATACGTTGTTATTCTCTCGGAAATAAATAAAGGAATAATGGAGAAGATTGGTCAAAGGATATGAAACCCTTATCAAACGAATTGTTTAAAAAAAATTTTTATTTTTTTATTATATACATTTATTGAAATTTACAACTGTATATACATAGAATATATACATCAAGTAAATGTTTTGACAACGAATATAATAACATGTCAAAACTTGAAAAGAACTACTCATCAGTAGCACTTTATTAAAAATTCTACACCAGAAGGTCTCTGGGCCATCTTCGTTTCAGACGCCTCGGAGGATTATCAGGAATGGAGTGGGAAGCAAGTTGAGAAACTAACGGATATGAGTGATTATGGAGCTTACTATGAAAGGAAAGGTATCTGGTGTGGGCTAAATCAGCAACATATGCAACATTAAGATCTTTATGGATAAGTTTATTGGTAACAAAGTAAGGAGCATTGAGGATTTTACGAAGGATTTTGGATTGTAAGGATTGAATACGAGATGAATTGGATGGTTTAGTGGAACCCCAAAGCTCAACTCCGTACGTCCAAATAAGTCTAATCACAGTCATGTATAGTCTTTTGTAATTAATTGGGAGCTTTGAACGTTTGTCTAGTAAATGTTGAAGTAGTCTGAAACGACGGGCAGTTTCTTGTAGTTTTAGTCTTGTATGTGGATTCCAAGTTAGTCGTTTGTTCAAGTGGAATCCTAGGTAGCGCATCTGTTCAACAGGGATTAGTGGAATATCATTAAAGGATACTGTAGGACAGGAACTCGTAGGTTTACGCGTTATTTGGTGGGATTTGTTAGGATTTATTTTGATTCTCCATTTTTGACACCATTCTTGAAGGCTTAGGATATGGGATTGGAGTGTTTGGGAGGCAATGAAGGGATTATTGTTTACTGATAACACACGTGTGTCATCAGCGTATGTGAGGGGACAGTGGTAGGATGAGTTGGGATGTCAGCTGTATACACTGTGTAGAGCATAGGACCTAGGATACTACCTTGAGGAACACCGGCAGATTTGGTAAAGAGAGAAGAATAGGAAAAGTTATGAATAACTTTGAAGGTTCTGAAGGTTCTATCGCTAAGACAGGAACGGATAATTAGGAAGCATGTTGAAGGAAGGAATCTACGGAGTTTGTAAAGTAGTCCTGGGTGCCAGATTCGGTCAAAAGCTTGTTCCACGTCGAGAAAGGCTTCCATATAGTACATTCCGCACTCTAATGCAGAAGAGACGTTTTTAAATTTAAATTCAATAGTTTCATTATAAAAAAAAATATATTGTTTTCTGTGACGTAATTTTTTTGGCTTAAACGTAATTATGTTTATCGTCATTTTGAATGTTGACACTAAACTTGACATTTTGGGGATTATGTATCAAATCAGAAAGTGTGAGGTTTTAGACATTTTTTAGTCATGGACCCCGACTTAAGAAAGTAAAACGATGCTCCAGGTATGTGAAAGAAATGTAATGCGTAAAATTTACGGTCCGATCAGAGTAGAGGATTAGGACAAACCTTAAATTAATAAACTTATTCGGTGAAAAGGACATTTTAAAAGTAATTCAGCTCAAGAGACTGCGATGGTTGGGTCATATAGAAAGGATGGACAAACCTAGAATATGAAGGAGGTTGCTTTATGGCAGACCAGGAGGTGAGAAAGAAAGAGGAAAATGGAAAACGACGTGGAATGTGACCTAAAGGAGATGGGAAACACTGGAGGCACCTAGCAACAGAGAAGAGTGGAAAAAAGCACTAGCAGAGGCCATGATTATTAAAGGACTGCAGATCCCACTGAAGAATGATATGAAGTTGTAAGAGCATGTAATATTAATTAAAATAACTTCCATACCATTTAAATTAAAATATTATATAAGAAATACACTTTGGCACCAATATTTAGTGTTGATATAAATTCATGTACTGACGTAAAACTTTAATTTTATCAAGAACCTAATTGGTTAGTATAATGTTACTTAAACTTCCTAAAAAAAAAAGTATTTATAGAAAAGTAATGATAACAAATTATAACTTATCTCCAAAATAGAGCTGGGAAGAAATCCGATTTCAGCGGTATTGGGGGGAGGGGGTGAAAACGGTAGATAATGAAAACCAAGTTAATCCACAAATTTTTCGAAGACAAATTGTGAGTTAACAGGCATAGTAATTATATTAGTAGTAGTACATCATTTTACGAAACAATTGTTTCACATAGGCTAAAAATTTTCTGATAAGAAATAATAAAAACAAAATTTTAAAATAATTTTTGAAAAAAAATATGAATCAACTGTTGCAGATTTGTTTTCAAAAACCTGTGGATAATCCATCCCCAGGTAATGGAGGGTTTACTGGATAATTTAACTGCTATGATAAAAGAAATACAAAATTAAAAATAAAATAAATAATAAATACATGAGGAAAACGCGACAGAAGTTACGCAATATAAATGAACTTTAAACTAGAAATTATTAAAAGTCGATTCTTGGAGATCAATCTCCTCGGCAGAGGGGAGGGGGGAGACCTATCTCGAAAAGATAAGGTGAGATAAGGCTATCGATATCAGCCCATTCATAAACACCCATTGATTAGATCCTCTCTTGAAAAAATATTTTACGCCTCTGCTATTTAACTCTTGCTCTTGTTTTTCCTTCATTTTTTTAAATTTAAATAACAAATATTACAAAAATTATATTAAGGAAAGAAATAAATCGATACACTCACACTATTTACAATTTCCATGCTCTTCATTAATCTAACAGGCAGCCGTGGGTTTCACAACACCTAAAAAATAAATTGAAGTTATTGTTTCATTTATATACATATAAACACATATATAAAGTCAAACACAATATGTAATTTTAAAAATAAAAAACATAAAACCAAAAATATCTCAATCAAAGAATTTCATCCCTGATTTGTGAAAAAATCATATCATCAGATTGATTTAATGTTTCTACAAAATGAACAAAATATAGTAAAATTGAAGAAATGTATATATAGATGGATACAGCAAAATATAATGAATAGATGAAAGGCTCAGCGAACGCGAAGGCTCGATGCCGACATAAAATTTACTGAACACAAACTTCAACCTACACCATAAAAAAAAAAACAACTCAAGATCGGCCCTGATAAAATTCTTCCATTTACGTCACGGTCTACTCAAGATATTCACCTGTTCAGCGCTGATTATTTTTTTAAGGGTTTCCGTTATTATATCCTACGATTTTACATGCCCACTTAAACTTCCAAAAAACTATTAACTGAAATATATTAACCTGATAAATGTATTCAAATTCTGCTGTATGTGTCCAACTAAATTCTCCAAAGTGATCATCCTTTTCCAGTTCAAATATTATATATTTACTTAATTATAGAATATTTTAAGGCATATTCTTCCCTGTGAGCTGTCATGTTTGGAATCCACAGGGAGCTGTAGGTAGATTATTTGTCTTTCGGTTAATTAGAAAAATATATTTTTTATTGTTATAAGACATAACAAACATGTGATTTATTGGTACGCTTCTCTGTTTCCATTTCACTGATTAGTTGGCTAGTGACTATCATTGAACATGAAAATAAGCAACCATTAAAAAAAAAAAATGCAATCCTGCTTTTTTAGCAGATTTACAAACAGAGACAAATAGTAAGGCTAGAAACAAATTGTTTTGATAGTAATAAAAATTATGAAACGGTAGTGCGTTCTTGGTTTAAATCAGGCAGATCTGGAAAAATACCTTAAGTAGAAATTACAATCTTGGTTTCCCAATAACCGGAAGAAGTATGGGCATTAAAATCTTAAACTCATGAAGAACACGGTATATTTATACCTACTTGCACATAACCATACGCCGATTAAGAGATATGCTGCATCACTAAACAACACGGAAATTCACGAACGAAATTAAAAACTTTTTTTTAAGTTTGGACCACAAATTTAAATACGGGATGTAGCTATTTTGATGTCTATAAAAGCTTAGGAAATTTAAAATCTTCTTTCTAATGAGTATATTTAAATTGCTCCAGCCTTAGTATTACTTGTCAAAAATGGCTTAAGAAAATCATAAAATTAAAAATATGCTTACAACGGATTTCGTTGCAGATGATGCCTAGATTTGACTCCTGAAGATACTGAAGTCTTATGCTGACCACCTTATGTAAACACAAACAAGAAAGTACTGTTATAATGATAATAGGATATCTATTATATAATAGATCATATCCATCCTTGTTATTATAAATTATGACAACACACCCTAGAAGAGGTAAGTATTCTCAAGTTCAATGTGTTTAAAGAGATGTTTAGCCACAAAAACTTTTAAAGGTTTTTAAAAACAGAAACCATTATATTTAACACACATCACTGCAGTATGACAATTGTAAATCTGAGTTCATCTAGGGGACAAATGATTTACATTAAATAGTTGTTCCAGCGAGTTCTTGCGGACGATCATAGGAAGACAGATGACACCCTGAGGAATCCTTGAGCCAGAGGGCGCCATATAAGGAGCCAACACCGCCACAAACTGACTCAGATGGATGGATTACATTTGCTTCACAAAACGGCGCCTTTGTTCCGTTCGACGATGGGATCATATCCTTACCTCCTCTCATCTACATGTAATCTTCCTGGGTCCTCTGTGGCGGGTCTGAGGGCACCCTCGGTCAATTGATAGCGTTTAGGACAACTTATCTCAACCACTATAATTTACAGCAGTTCCAACTATAAGTAATAAAAACTAGGATGACAAATAATAGAAAAGCCTAACATAAATAAACCCTTCTGACATATAAATCACAATGCAGTAATTATATAGTTAGAAGGGAAATGGAGATATATTCAGGAGTGTGAAGAATAAAATATAATGGTCAACATCACAAACGTTGCCTGGTTATCCATGGACAAAGTTAACATAGCAACAGAAATCATAATAAATGGGAGAGAAAACCTAACGAAAATAAAAGTAAGACGCTTAAGCCGTATTAGCCTTAAACATAGATATCCAACATAGATATCCAAGATGAAGGAGGTGAAACAAGACCGGAAAAAGGTAACACATAACACATAAGTGATGAGACTTGAAAGAAGAGGAAGAAATGGAGTGGAAAGAGAAGTTAAGGATTACCACTTACTCCAATAAAAAATAAATGATTCAAATGAAATTTTGATGGCTGTGGATGTGATTCAAATCAAATCTAGACGGATGTGGATTGTCAGAGATAAACTAATTATTACTTAAAATTGTAAAAGGATTACAAAACAAAGAATTTTACAGATAAATTTTTTTATTATTTCAATTTTAACTTTCTACTAACAATACTAAAACGACAAGAAACTGTTCTTTGTTTTGGACTTCAACATTTATTAGACAAGTTCAAAGCTTCCGAATAATCGCAAAAGAATCAATTACATATCAGTGATAAGACCTATTTGGATATAAGGAATTGAACATTGGGGCTCCACTAAACCAACCAATTAAACTCCTATCAAATCCTAAAAATCCAAAATCCTTCGAAAAATCCTCAATGCTCCTTACTTCGCCACAAATAAACTTATCCATTATATTCTCAATGTTCCATATGTTGCTGATTAAGCCCAAACCAGATAGCTATCCTTTCAAAGTAACCATTCAAATCCACTAGTATCTTAACTTGTTTTCCTTTCCAATCCTGATAGTCTGGAAAGATAGCGAAGAAACTTCCCAATGTAAAACTTTTATTGATGTGCTTCTAATGATTGGTTTTATACAAGTTTTTGACATGCGATTTCCCACATATTTACTAGATGTATATACCTATTGTATACAGTTGTAAATATGAATATGAAATTTAAAAAAAAATTCTACTTCAGTTTAAAATTATATGAAAGATATTTATTGAAAAAATCAGAGATATGTGAAGACCGATACATTATTTGATTTTTTTTTTTTTTTTTTTTTTTTTTTTTTTTTTTTTTAACAATACATACTTGAGTTTAGAAACACAAGGTATAAAAAAACCGAAACAATAATTAACATAAAAAAATTAGAATTTATCATCAACAATATAAACAGCAATACATGTAAGGATGCAGATGATTGGGGTGTGTAGAGTTTTTTTTTTATTTAGTTAATGATTTAGGCAAAGATAAGTGTTTGAAAAAGGAATTAAAATATGTTACAACAAATATGTTCTGTGTTAACAATAATAAAACTTAGTGTATACTAAGCAGGATGCAACGACACAGAACACCTGAGTGGAAAGTCTGCGAACTTGAGCAAGTGTTAGACAAATTATCTTACAGTTATCAGTTCTGCTGCTAGTTAAACAACAGAGTCAGTGAACTGTGTACTGTACTCTGTTCAAGGATCTTAGGCCACGTAATTGTTATGTAACTTCAGTTCTACCGCCCCCACTTTATAAGGACCAAATTACAATAAATCTCCGTCTCTATGTAAATTGAAATATTCCAAAGGAAAAATCAAATAAAAAATCGTAAAAAGGCATTGGAAAGTTAATTTATTTTCAAAACGGAATACACTGAGGCAGAGATATTAAAATTAAAAAAAATATGAAAATAGTTGTAACATCTATGATGTGAAGAAGGAAAATTCGCAAACGTCTGAATGTTAACTATCATTCAAAACGACAAATTCAAATAGGAAAAATTAAATTGTTAAAGTAAAACAGATGAATGCAAGTTAATTAAATTGAAATGAAATATTACGTGCGTATTACTGTAAAGTAGGTACACATACACATATCTATCAGTGGAGCGAGTTCTCGGGTGGGTGACCATTCTCAGCTAACCCCTTCGGGTATGTGAGACCTGTCAGGCTAGTGGAGGCAACTTACACTGACCGGGCATTGGATTGATGACCCTAACCCGATTATCCTAATCTAGTAGCGTAATATGGTGTTCTGGAATATTAACAAACTGGTCTGTTTCGAGGAAATATATATAGAGATCCAAGACGGCTTGCTGACTTTCAACAACCATAACATGTGGATCTAGACCGATTTGTCATTGTATTTGAAACCGTGTCTTTGAACGCATGTCAGTGGAAAGGGCACAGGCGAATTGAGCTCAAAGGGTCTGCCAATTGAGCTACGGGTAACCTGCTAATGAACCATGGAAATCATGGTGTAATAGGTTCTCGAGGTTCAGTATATATATATATACACACACATCTATTTGTTTGTAATAAATAAAATTAAAATCTTTGAAACATGGAATCTTTGTTTCTAGTCTTCAAAGAAGTTACGTATAGCCCGATGTATACGACCTAAACGCAGGTAATAATAATATTAGATAAAAATAAAAATAAATTAATTAAACAAAGCCAAACATAACAATGCTTAATACGTATTTATTTTGCATCGCAAGTAGTTCAAATGACACATAAAAAAAAGCCAGATAATAGGTAGTTGACTCAATCCTGACAGAAATTAAGTCAAATATTGGGTCATAATTTTCACAAGAAATCGAAACTTAATATCACTTCGACAACTTGAACTTCGGTAATATTTCTGCAGATGTCTTTGGTATCTTATTGATAAGCAAATCCGATGGAAACAACTTATAAATTTAGCAACCAAATTACTGTTTTTTGTGTAATATCATTCAATCCTCTTTTGGCTGAGCCCAAGTTACATGATTTATTTTATTGAAATGATCTACCATCTTTTAACCTTTTAATATATACCGAAATAAATTAATTTAGTAATTGTTTGATCATGACAGCACTTAACTTAACTCAAGTAAGGAATATTATACCCCATTACAACAAACTAATACAAAGTATACAAATAAAGTTATAAAATAATGTGATACTCGAAAATTGTATGTGGAACACGGTTCAGATGTGAATAAAGTTCCAATGGTGCCTTCATTAGGAAAACGTAAACGGCTTGTAAAATTAATCGATATTTGAGCAACTACAGGTTTTGTTATATTGTATTGTATTTCATTAATATATAAAATAAAGTATTTATTGGTCAGGGGACTCAAAAGAAAAAAAAAATATCTTTTTTAGTTTAGTGAAGTTGGTAACCCTAATCCTTCTTAGAAACTACTATATATACACAATACTTATTCAAAAAGACTTTTCTTTCTCATGAATAATTCCATAATAAGTTAAATGAAAAAGAAATTATAATACATACATTAATCACCAAATATGCTTTATTCTTGTTATTGAGATCAAGGGAGGAAAGAGAAATAGCTATCAACGTTATGTGAAATGATGATAGCGAGACAATAAAAATACCTAAAACATCTAACAATAAGACTAAAATAATAGAGTATGTGGTGATGATATAAGATGTTGACACATCTGTTCCAATAATTCAAAAATTATTTCCTCGGCGCTGAATCGATGAAGACTGAATCGATTCGGTTAAGTGTTTCAAAAAGGGGACGAATCTGTTATGCTTTCAAGATGGGGCTTTCCGCTTTGAAAGTCAAAAGATGTCCGGAATAAACTGAATTCACTCTCACTGATGAAAACGAAAGGACAATTTGAAATACGGGCCTTGAACCATCTTCAGGGGACAATGAGATTCGATTATTTTCATCGATAGAAGACTTTCAAACTCATTCCTAAGATATTCTCTAGGAGTTAGATCATGTCTAATGCAGCATTGGCTTCATTCCTCTCTGTGAGAACTTGTCGATCCGACAAATATGAGTTTACCAGATAATTATTTTCACCACTTTTCGAATTAGATACATAATCTTTTTCCAGTAAATATTTTGATCGCAGGCATTAATTTTGTCAAATATAAAAATCTACCACAATTAAGGAATATAAGTAATAGTCATATACAGTGCACGTTCACCAATTTTTACAAGCAAATCTATGACCCAATATTTTTTAGAATAATGTATACAAAATATAATACAAATAAATTTCCCCCTGTGATCTGTGTTTATCATGGTATGTACATATATTGCTTATGACTTCTGGGGGACACCCCCAGACACCCGTATTATCTCAGTTTAGCCTAAGGATCAAAGCAAGGATACATCGTGTATGTTTTTCGAATAGGTATATATTTACATTATTATACAGTATACAATCGTTTTACGGTTAGAGCTAATACAAGTTTAGGATAACTAAAGTAGGTAACATAGTTCTTACAGGTTGATATTACGTGCAAACACCAAATGAATACTAGAACCACTATGTGTACTACATGCAGTACTGGAAGAATTTTTGTTTTAAATGAATCACATTAGAATAATACTAATAATAATATATAATAATTAGAAATATCATTATCAGTCCTAAATCTAAACAGTCCTTGCGATAAATTTTATACAACGAAAAATATTCTTCATTTAATTTCTGATAGAAACTGTAGTCAAATGTTCCATCCTAGCAACAGCAGAGCTTGATTGCTTTAAAAGGTTACATTTTTGAGTGTGAAAAAAACTTTATAAAAGATAACTGTAAATGCCCAGCCAAATGACTCATCAATGTCAAAAAATTCTTAAATATTTACATTCATGTTTAGAACACCCAAAAAAAACTTAACAAGACGGGTAGCTTAACCTGCAGAATTTCGTGATAATACGCTTCTAACTCACAGCACCTATGATGACTGAGGCACAGATATCAATAACTAAATAACATTAAATAATAAAAAAGCTCATAATAAGAATTTTCTGTATATAATTTTTAAAAAAATGTTTATTTTTGTGAATATTGAAAAATTTACAAATTAATAGTTTCATATTTTTATTTATTTACAGAAATTTAACTACAGAACAAAACACGTTTAATAAATAAGCAAAATTAGGAATAAGATTGCATTACAAAAACTTGTAGAGAAACGATATTTAAGCAGCAGTCCAATGAAACTTATATTAAAAAGTCCGAACATCTTCTATACATCATACGCCTCGTGAAGATTATAGTCGAATGGGGTTAATTTTAAAAAAAATAAATCTTTAGACTGTGACATATGATTCTAAGAATAATGGAATGGTATTATTGCCTGGCAGCATTAATTATTTTACAAAAACCTCAAATAATTTATAGATAAATTAACAAAGCAACTTGATTTATAACTTATCTATAAAGTAGGAATTAAAATTACACCAAATGTGGAGCATAGAACCTTCGAGAAGAAATGAAAGACAAAAAATAAGAGTATGAAAGAAAATAGAGACACATCAACTCTGTTAAAATAAATAAATATATATATATAGTTCCGTTAGTTAAGGCAAAAACATTAGAGTTCTTGTTAAAAACTAGAAAATACTGACAATGCTATTAACTGGTCTTGAAACCACCACAATTAGTTGTATCTGACTTGAATATCAATGGGGTCTCAAGTTAAAAATAGATAGGATGCACTAATGTATTACCGAATTTTGTTTTTAATAATGTATTTAGGCTCGAAAACCTGTATGTACATCCAATGAACTGGAACATTTTTATTGTATGATAGACAATCCTCTGAAAACGGTAAAATGTTAAATAAGATGGTGCTATTATCTGAATTAATTAATTTCACAAAGGCTCTAACTTCAGCAGTTGGCAATTGTAGTAGAATTTCATCCCTTTTCAATAACAAGTACATATCTTCAACTTTGAATGTTGAAGGGAACCGTATTAAATTCTGAAACAAGAAGTATCGATCTGAAATATAAAAATTGCTTAATAAAGGTGAAAAATATAGTTATTATATATACTTAGGGTGAAGAATCGATGATTAATAATGAAACGAGTCGATCGGATCGAACTACCGATTTTATTCTCAAAAATCAGTAGGATCGGGAATCGATATTTGGAAATGATACATTACTAATATTTACTAAAATATATATGCTTTTAAATACAATCGTTTATTACTTGGATATAAACTCAGAAATGGAATATTTAAGTGGTAGAAACAATCATGTGAGAGTGCGGCTTTTCCAAAACTGCCTAATGTATACTCAAATAATCGATCCTATTTAGCCCTATCTTTAGGCCGATCATGGTAATCAGGGCATTATGAATGTTTTACATCGTTACATAATTGTATGTAATACCAGTCCTCCTATGATGTCAGAGGATAAAAGTCGCCGGAATGAGTAAGGACTTTAATGGACCCATAGAGGAAGCTATAAAGAAGAAGAACAATAGAATAGAAGGCGATATCAGGATCGATTGAGAAGAATCGTCATTCATTAACGAGTCGCCCGGATCGGGATGACAAATATTTAACATTTAGCTCCGGGGGTGGGGGGAAGCGACGTCATCGTCTCGTCTAATCTTCTTCTGGCGCCTGCTACCGCGGAGCAACACCCACCAACCGCTTAATTTATACTAGAAACAGTCTTCGCCTTCGGTTATCCTTTATTAGTTCGAGAGGTATCGGGCATCTTAGGAGTACGTAGTAGTTATTCTTGCGATCTGGAAATAAGGGCAAATAAAGTAGCATTTTTTGAATTACGAAGAATGAAAAATTATCATATACAATTCGTACACCTACATAAAAAATAATATTTTTTTTTACATGTATGTCTTTTGGGTGGGGGCCTAGTTTTTTTTTTTAAGTTCTTTCCACCCACAAAATTTTAACTGTTGGTGTTGCTCGGATCGAAAATTTGATGAAAGTTTCCGTATAGGTAATTTAATGGAGAATACTTTTTGATATAAAACATTTGTCGCTAGGACCTACAGTTTACAGGCTTTATATTGCTTTGAATGAAAAAAGTCACGTTTCGCCTTAATTTTTTAAGTGCTGGGATTTTTTTTAAACGCTCTAGCACCGTTGGTGTTGCTCGAATAAAAAATCTGCCAACAGCTACTGCATCAGAAATATGGAGAATATTTGTTTTACATGATACTTGTCGCTAGGACCTACGGTTTAGGAGCTATATTGGTTTGAAAGAAAAACGCCGTCCACAAATTTGATTTTGCCTTGAATGGGAAAATCAGTATGTTATAGATAGACATATGCATTATTTTCCCAGCCAGGAAAAAAATAATTTTTTTTAGTTACAGAACATGCGCAAATATTTCAATAAATTCCTTTCTGGATTTCTCATGTCGTCTCATGATGGCATATTAGGTGATTATTTTATAATCTCTTAGATAGACAGACCTCCTTTAATACATACTTAATTTACTCACCCCAATGCATTCAGTAATATTTGAACAACGAATCCTAATTCAAATAAAAAACATCCGAAGAGGACATGGAAAAGTGAAGAAGATAATCAGGGATGCAGTCAAAAGAAACACTTTGATTTGAAACATTTTGAAGCAGAAATACTTTGATGCGTGCCAACGTTTCGACCTGCTTTCAGGGCCACCGAACCTCACTGGAGAGGAGACGAACGATGACGCTTACTTTGATCATCGAGGATATTGGAACTATTTAAAAAAATATTGAATCTATGGGAATAGAACTATTCGTTTGGCAAATTGTTCATTATTCGCCATATTTCATTTTCAAATTTCTCACCTATCCATTATTAAATAGCAATGTGACAGAAAAGCATTGAAACACGAAAAGTCATGATTCTGGTATTACAATTCAAAGTATCATGCACGATATTGTTTTAATAAGTTTGTAATGATTTGCTAAGTAAAGAAAATTTTATAACGTATCACAACTCAATTATAAATGTGAAAAGCAATTATTTTCAACAACAAACAATCCGTGGCAAGTCACGATAATGTTTATGCTCTATCACGATGTTTCACGCGGAGTTGAACACCTTCCCTCATCTCAAGCAGGACATATAAAGACGAAACCTTTATTGAAACTATTTCCCTCTGAAATAAAAATTGTTTATTAATTCCACAAATCCACCTATTGTTGTAATGGTTATAAGGCGTCGTGATTTTTTAAAAATATTTACATATATTTACAACTGCAGCCATTGTACACTACAAGTCAATTTGAGGAAAATTATTACAATGACATATAAATAAAATGTAAAGAACTACTCACTAGTAGCACTTCAATAAAAGTTCTACATTAGAATCTTCTTTTCAGACGCCTCGGAGGATTATTCGGGATCGAGTGTGAGGCAAGTAGGGAGATTAGTGGATCATAGTGGGTATGGAATTTACTATGAAAAAATAGGCATCTGGTTTGGGGAAAAAGAAGCAACATACGAAACATTAAGAACTTTATGGATAAGCTTGTTTGTGACATAATAAGGAGCATTGAGGATTTTACGAATAGGTTGAATTGGAAGGATTGGATACGAGAAGCATTAGAAGGTTTGGTGGAGCCCCAAAGCTCAACTCCGTATGTCTAAATGGGTCTAATTACTGTCATGTAAATAAGTCTTTTGTATTTTATTCGGAGCTTTAAACGCTTGTCTAGTAAACGTTGGAGTAGTCAGAAACGACGAACAGTTTCTTATCTTTTAAGTGGTATGTGCGACGTGCATTAATTCCCAAATAAATAAAAAAAGTATTCACCCGACTTTAAAATATATACTTCTTCACAGAAATATAATCATCCATTTCAACGTCGGAGGATACTAGCATTATTCATAAGTTTAAACAAAGGGCTAAATGTTGATTCTCTTTGTTTCTAATCAAAACTATTTGAAGAACTATACTAAAAGACAAATTACAATCAGATACACGTAACAATCAGCTGATTTATTTCATAAGCGAATGATATCTTTAATGAGAGGAATCGTCTTTTAAATTCCTATGGCTACACTATACACCTGTTATCTTATCCCACCCTGCGTCCGAGATAAAAAGACACTTAAAGTATGACGTAACGTTATTTAAAATATTTTTTTCTTGTTTCAAGAGTTATATCATTATAATGGCATTAAAATTACGTAAGATATTCATTTAAATACGAATATGATGATTAAATATGCATATAATAAAGATTAGTGTATATAAATTAAAATTCACTAAGAATTAAGTTTCTACTAGGCAAGTCCTTACTGACAAATCCGCCAGTTCCAATTGAAATTTTAAAATTCTTCATTCGATATATTACAAAACATTTTAAGCTGGTTCATAGCTGAAAAAATCTGAATGCTAAAACACAAGTAGAAAAAAGAGCGAAAAGGAGTGAACTTTATGAAAAAAAGTACAATAATTGTTTAATATAATTTTTTTTTGTATGTATATGTGAGTGAATTGAGTTTATGATGGCTTCTATAATTTTACATGTAGTGATATTTTGTAATTTGTTGTTGTTTCCAGAATAACTTCTAAAAACATTTAGATGAATCGTTTTGGGTGAAAAACTTGCTCTGCGGGAAAACAGTAAATATAGGATTTCGCCCGTTCTTCCCTTGCACTCTTCAAACGGTATTTCACTATATATATATTTACTTTATTTATTAATTTTTCTTTATTAAAAATTACTCTAGAATATTTGGTTAGTTACCAAAAATTAAGGTTGGGAATATTAGATATATATTACACAGTTAATAATAATAAGAGATAAAAATAAAACAAATAATCAGAATAAAAATAAAAATAATAGTTACTTACAATCTTCAAGAAAAAAATTAAGATACCTTCATACTATATGTACAATACAGACACACTCAGCCTGGGGATCACCGAATCGAACCTATTCCTACGCTTATTGGGAGTCGAGGCTGGACCCGAAGGGATCCATCGCTGCTCTCTCAGCTTTATCACTGGTAATATCCAGTAATATTCTGAGAGGAGAGAAGCTGGTCGTTACCAGGACTCCAACATAACACTATATTACAAAAGGTCTCGGGGCCATTGCTGTTTCAACCTTCTGGGAGGTTTATAGGGATGATTAAAGCTGGATAGGGATTGAGCCAGAGGATTAGGATGATTAGATAGATTTTGATGAAATTTCAAGAATTTTTAAGGAATGAGATCAAATATATAGGGTATTTTTAGGACATTATGTAGAGTTTTATTAGGAACATAATATGGTGCATTAACAATTGTTCGAAGGACTTTGGATTCGAAGGATTGAATGCGTTTGATATTGGATTGTTTCTTCCTGTCACCCCACAGTTCAGTACGTAGGTCCATATTGGTTTTTATCCCAATTAAAATTGTGTTTTAAGGTTTCAATTTTCATCAAAGAAATGCGAATTACTGTAAGAAAAAAAAAAAGGTTTAAGTAGCACAAATTTTTCTTTTTAATTTAGATAATAAATATTGAAAAATCATTGCTGGATGTTTTGATAATTTTTTTTAACATATCCAGGAACCTATAGACAAGGATGATAAGTTAAAAAATAAAAAATAGAAATAATAGTTTATAATTAATATCATCAAAAAGAAAATACTTAAACGTAAGTGGTTAAATTAAAATATTTAACATGTTAAATTGTTTAAGTTCTAGGCCTAAAGCGAGATCGCAGGGTGTCGACCTGTTTGGAAAAGGAAGAACTTCCAGTAGACCTGTTATCTTCACAAGACGTTATCACATTACAGGCGACAACAGAGGAGCTGAGGTGCTTATCGCTCCGATCCTTGTCTACCGTAATGGAAGCAGAATGGAGTTTTAAAACTAAATTAATGTCAAGAAGGGAATGCGATATTGTCAGGGATGAATAAATAAGTTAATATAAATGAAATTAAAAAAAAATTACTACGTTAAAATGAATGATTCAACAATGACATTCATTGAAATTAGAAAATTAATTAATAAAGGATTCCTACTCTAAGGAATCCTTTTATAATCTTACACTAATTCCTGTAGAACAAATCCACTAACTAGGACTGCAACTGGACTTAATTCTTAAATACAAGACTAAAACAAGGATCTGTTCGTCGTTTTAGACTTCTTTAATATTTACAAGACAAACGTTCAAAACTTCCAGTAAATTACAAAAGTCTCAGTAATTAGATATATTGGACCATCCAATCCAACTCGCATCCAATCCTAACAATCCCAAATCCTCAATCCTCATTACTTTGTCACAAATAAATTTATTAATTTCAATAAATAGCTAACAGTTGTAAATCAAAATTCCGTCCAGAAAAGCAATATGTAGCATCTTCCGAGAAAACATGGATCATCAGTAAATTAATATGCTGAAGTCATAACAAGGAATTCATAGCCAATTCAGGCGGTGATTGCCTAATGGTTTTTTCCTTATTTTTCTCGCTACAAACTGTACTGTTGTAATTAAAACGAAAAGTCTGAAAAAAAAAATTCACAAATTGCCACTTGAAAAATAGGACTTGCATGCTAGTTAATCAACTTTATAAATAAATCGAATAAAAAATAAATAAATAATAGTTTTAACAATAATAATGCAAGTTTAAAAGCAGTATTAATAAATTCTCAAGCATACAATTTAATTCATAATCAGCCATTAAACTTTAATAAGGATATTAACTTTTGGTTTCATAAGGAGGAAGATTGTTTTATGAAATCCTTTAGCAACTTTGAATGATGAAAAAAAAAAAAAAAAAAAAAAAAAAAAAAAGTATTATTCATTGGTTACAGTAAACAATTTAGTGTACATTAAACAGCAATAAAAATGACTCAGTGTTTGTAATCTTGCGTTTATTTTCTCAATTGTACAGAACAAACATTGGAAATCTATTAAGCAGCGCCATGGCGATAAACAAATACAAACTGCTGACTTATGAGATAACGTATATCATTAAATAAATAGTAAATGTTTATTATTTAGACAAGAATGAAAAATTGTGAATAATTAATTATATCCAAGAAGAAATCTTACACTCTCTAGTCACTTCAGATAAAGGAGATAAGATAGTTTACTTTTAACTTGAAAATTAAATAAAATATTATTCTAAATTTAATAAAAATATATAATAAAGTTATAATACAATTAATAATGAATTATAAATAAACTTATAATAAAATAAAATAAATAATTAACATTTTTAATTTTAATGTTTAATTGTTTGTTTTTAATTACTTTGCATCTTGAAACTAAATTGGTTAGAGCGAGTAGGTTTTCTGCAGGAGAGCAGAGGGGTTATCTAGCCTCATCTAATCTCTTAAACGCCCACTATAATTTCAAATATTATTTGAAATTTCATCAGGATTTTAAGTAAATTTATCTAAACTGAGAAATAATTAAAATTCCATCATTTCGTCATTTTATTTGGACCACATTCGGCAATTTGACTGATCTATAAATCTCTTTAACACGAATACATAACTGGCGATACAAAAAAAATCATTGAAAAACGACTTTTTGAAAAATGACTCATTTTAATGAATTACACTTTGAACCATTTAAGTTTTATCATGTTATACAAGATTAAAACAACAAGAAACTTACCTAGCTAAAAACCTATACCTATCAGGGGCTGCACAAAAACCTATCAATTGTTTTCGTATACAATCCTTATAATTCAAAAATCCATCGTAAAATCCTCATGATTCTTATGATGTCACTAATATACTTAATGATCTATATGAATCATATGCTGTTGGATTGGCAAAACCAAATCCCTATCCTTCCATAATATGCTCCATACTGACTCGAATCCACTAGTATCTCAACTTGCCCCCCATTCCATTAGATATTTATAGATCCGAGGCGTCTGAAAAGAAGATGCCTCGGGGCCTTCTAATATATTTTATTGAAGTGGTTTTATTAAAAACAGCTGGAAACAATAAACAAAAATTAACACATGGGTAGGAACATCTTACAAGTCAGGTATGTTTTTCGATGATTTTGGCAAGTTAATTTCATCCGGGAAAAAAATGATGTAGCCCCTTTTTGCAAACATTGAGCCTGTCGGCTAATGAATGAATATCATGGAACATGTTTTAGGAGTTGCTCCCTTGACCGTCAATGCTCATACGTTTTTTATTTTTTTATTTTTTTTTTTAAACCAATATAGCTCCTAACCGGTAGGTCCTAGCGACGAATGTGATAAAACAAAAATATTAACCATTTTATTTCTGATAAGGGAACTGTCGGCAAATTTTCGATCCAAGCAACACCAGGAGAGCTAGAAGCGTGTCAAACTACGACTAACGCCATAGCGTCCCCCACATAACGTATCACATTTGACCAACTAAGCCATAAAACATGTTTCATGCTAAAAAAAAAAACAAAGTTTTATAAATTACTTAATTATATTATTTGGAAAATATCAAAATATCCTTAGGGATTTATAGTTGGAGTATAAGTATTGACAGAGACAACAAAAGCTAAGGAGCGGAGACTGTTGGTGGCGCCATGATAAGGCCTTATCGCCCCTGGACTGGATCAATGGAGGAGGTGGCTGCTTCCGCCCGCTCGCACCAATTGGCCAAATTCCGCTCGAAAAACTAACAAAGACGGGCCGAGGGGCACACAACTATCACGTGATATTCACGCCCAAGGTCCGTCGATACGACACGACAAAAAATAAAATAAAGAGGAAAACGAAGGATACTGTGAATTCACAATTACAAACATAAAATACATTAATGTATCCCGGCCTATGGTGGACATATTAGCGTTAATTAACAGAATTTGCGTTAATTGTTCAAATTAGAATGGCAAGTAAAACATATTAGTGAACCAACCTTAAATTACTTCGCAAAACAAAATTTCCTCCAAGTATAAGAAGACAAAAAACTTTCTTCTTTTTTTTCCACCTGCTTGATGATAAATATAACTGTACCCTATATATACATCTAGTAAATGTGCGGGAAAATGAATACAGCAACATGACAACAACTCGTTAAGCAACCACCCATTGGCGGCAATTTAATAAAAGTTCTATAGTAGAAGGTCTCCAGGTCATGTTCGTTTCGTTTCTTTGCCTTGGAGGGTTAGCGGAAATAAAATGCGAAGAAAGTTGAGAGACTAGTAGATTTGTGTGGTCATAGAGTTTACTATGGTTTGGGCAAAATCAGCAACATATGGAACATTAAAATCTGTTTGGATAAGTTTATTTGTGCCAAAGTAAGGAGCACTGAGAATTTTTCGAAGGATTACGGATTGTAAAGCTAAACTACATTAAAATAAATACAATAAATTAAATTATTTATATAATCGATAAGACATTAGTTATTCTCCATACCACAAGAAATATACAAGAACTACAAGAAAGCCAGTTAATATAGGAGAATGTAGTGTGAGGTACCAATTCGAATAACAAGGGACTCAAACATAAATATTTAACATATACCTACATGTGACATATGATCAATTTGAAGTTTCAATAATATTATTAGGGTAAAGTTTCAACTTTCTCAATAAAACGAAGCCAGAGAATAATTAAATATTTCCAAGTTTCTCTAATGCTAGAAAAATAAAATAAATTAATTCGTTTACGGCATTCTCGAGTTCATAATATTATCGGCAAGAACAATCCGTCGGGTTCAAATACGATAGGAAGCAGAAAAAAATAAAAAAAACATCTAGTCTGATGAAATATAAGCATTATCCATGATACCAATCGTTTTTTCTAAAAGTGATTTAATAATTCAATTTAGAAAATTAGATAGGATATTTAATTTTCGGGGAATATGTAGTTTCTTGGATGTCTTAACTTCGTTCATCTAATCCCTTTTGAGCTGAATCTCCAACTTTTTAAGGTTGGAAATATCTGATGGTGTCTAAAATATTGAGCCAAATAAAAATTAGTGTTGTTATTATTAAAACAGATTATTTAAAAATATATTTATGAAAAAATAAAAAAAAATAAATTTCACAATAAACTACCTCGGTAATTATATGCATAATTGTCGCCTTTCGGGTTTACGTTCGAGAATTGGTCGATGGACGCAAGTTAAGGAATATTTTAAACATTCATTGCCCTTCATTACGTAATTTTTCTCTTAGAATCAAGTCGGCACAGCCTCGTAGAGAATAAACAATTATCTATTTCAAGACGTCAACGATTTTATTTGTAAATATTATCCCCTCTCGGAAGGTTTACGTAGATTATTTTAACAAGTAGAAATGACGACATTTGAGGTTCTAATTAGTTAATATGATTCCGTAGTATGAACCCTACAAGAATATAAAATCAGTTTGTAATCAGTCGATAAAATTATTGATGGAGTAACAGCTCCCAAATAAGCGATAACTGTGACAGATCGCTAATAAAAAAAAAGAAGTCATTAAATGTCTATAAGAGAGATTTTCATAAACTATAATTGCTACGTCTCCAACTATAGCTAACACACATTTAGAAAGGCAGTTATAATAAAATGCGCATTAAGATACAAGCAACCTGTTGAAAAACCTACTAAAAAAAAAATATTTCACTACTTAAACACACATAATGAAAAGAAACTGGATGAGGGACCTCTGGGTCAGAATTTCAAGCAAGGACCAGTTGCCACTGGGAACAGCTCTCCCTCATGTCTCTCATGTCAGAGTTTTTTGTTTTCTTGTTTTTACACACATCAAGTTGGCAGAGCTTCAATATATCTCCGATGGAGGTGAAATAATAAACAAATACTCCTAACTTTTGCAAAAGATTTCATATTTTTCAACTGATTTTATGAAGTGGATGATGTTAATTGCTGGTGAATATTATCATAGAAAAAAGTTAACGTAAGATCAGATTCCAAGGAATTTTTTTTTTAATAGATTTGTTTTGATATATTTTTAACCGAGATATCGGTATCAAGAATCTAAAAATTTCGGTATTGACACATCACATAAATATCCTAATCGATCAATATAAATATGTAAAAATAAAATCTAACATCGAATCCCTGGGTATCGAGAAGTAGATAAGTGAAATTGGTGCAATTTTCAGTAGGGCAATTTTGATTGTTTTCCTAACTCCGTAATTAATCAATAATACCATTTTGCGCCAAAATTGATGGGCCTTACAGAGAAGCACAACTTTGCTAATTTTACACAAAGCAGATGTTGAAGGTTTATAGTTTACTCGTTCGCAAAGTGCTTTGACCTATCCACTTTTTTACGAAAACCACAGAAATATTTAAGGAAAAGTTATACATTAATCTGCAAACAGCGCGCTGCAGCGGTTTGAATTTGTATGTTTAGGGTAAATATGACAATTATGACATGTTATTTGGAGCCTTATTTTACTGGACTATGGTACAATAGATATACCCCTGGCTGTCGTCGAATTGTACAGTTTTCAGCTAGGTATTTTTGATCGCTTTTCAAAATTTTCAAAAATCGCTTTCCGCTAGTTACACGAAAAAATACCATTTCCGCCGAAAGAGATACTTTAATGCCTTTTCAAGGATCACAACTAAAACAGCTTTTCACAACAAAGATATTAAAAATCCTGTTCAGAAGGTTAACAGTTAACACGTTTGATAATTTGACATCCATTTCTTCACGATAACTACAGAAAAATGTAAGGAAAAGTTATACATACCCCAGTAATCTGCAAACAGCGGTTGACTAGAAGAGGAAACCGATAAATCGTGTAGGCTATAAAGTAAACATTTTCCAGGTAAGATTTCATATAATTTGTTATCATTTATATTTGATTAGTTGTCAATGGATATGGACTTTTTAAATGTGGAAGCGGTTGCTGAGATCCGTACTCAGCCTCCGCACCGAGACCTAGGTATCCTTTTGAGACAGTTCCTTCGGGAGATAGCAAGCAGTAAGAAGACACGATATAAAGATACTAAAGATTGCAAATAGGAAGAAGTAGAGGCACAATGGAGGGGTACCTGCGGAGGGCAGGTGGGCCACGTGAGAGCTGTGGAGAGGTGCGGGTCCCAGGACCAGTTCACACGATACTAGTACTAGCCTCCTCTTTCCCATACCAGTTCGCTAGGAGCTTCTCTTTGACTCTATAACTGCCAGATTCACAAAATTTCGGCTTTAAAGCTAAAATTGCTATAAAAAAAAAATTATCATATTAGAAAGGACGACTGACTTGAAGTACGCATGATGGCATAGAAGGATTAATACAATTAGGATTGATGAATTAATTGCCACTTCTATTGGAATTATTTTATTTTAATACTAGTTCCGAATTCTAAACATTCATTTTCAGTTTCAAAACATAAAACATTTTCAACACATCAGCACTGTGTTACATAGATTATATATATTAAAGTTTTCAAAAATGTACCTAAAGACAAAATATATCCTTTCTAAAAAAAGCGGTGTATACGTACTAAAATGTAATGACTGTGAAGCTAAATGCACGGGAAAACTGGACGATCGGTAAACCAAAGAGTAAAAGAACATATAAGAGCATACAATATCCAATATACAACATACAAGACTCAAAATTCCAATTTAGCTATTCATCTAAATGAAAATAATCATAAATTAAATATTTATGAATCATTAGAAATAATAAATCGTTTAAAACCGATCCAGATTTTTGTTTAAATGACAAAAATTTAGATAAACATTTGCAATAGCCTTATTGTAAATTTGTATCCAATATGAATGGAAAAATCCAGTAAGTCATAAGGAACTCCCGATAGCAACCCCAAAAATTTAACCTACCAGCTCCCTTTCCCTTTCCAGGATGGATATATATTTCATATATCTGTTAGATCTACTCAAGTGAGCACCAATGTTTGATTTCTTGTCTTACATTTTTAAAAACTTTAAACATATAATCTATGTTACATAGTGCTGATATGTTGAAAGTTTTTATGTTTTATAACTGAAGATGAATGTTAAGCATTCGAAACTAGTATTCTAAAAAAATAATCCCAATAGAAGTGGCAATTTAATTTATCGATCCTATTTGACGGACGAGTGGTTGTATTTTACGAAATGGCCACTTTACATTGTAATTACAAATAAATTAATTGTAAGTGGTTATCCCATACTGTCGATAGATCTAGCTCAATAGACTTCCAAAATAAAAGTCCCTTAATCTCAATGAAACGAAAGGAAAATGCCAGTCGTTTTCGACTTCAACACTTACTAGTCAAACGTCCAAGCCTTCAAATTCATCAAAAGGGACTTATTTACATTACAGTAATTTTACCTATTTGGACATAAGGAGAGGAGCTCTGGGACTCCACTAAACCATCCAATTCGTTTCGTATCCAATCCTCACGATCCGAAATACTCAATGCTATTTACTGTGTCACAAACATATCCATAAAGAATTTATCTGAAAAGAAGATGACCTCGGGGTTTTCTAATATAAAAACTTTTATTTAAGTGTTACCGATATCTTTAAGCGATTGACATATCATGAGCATACTATGAGCAATAATGCAAAAGCGTAGGAAGAAGAAATACAAAGAAGATGCACTAGAATAGAAGGCACTGTTGAAATAGATAGATATTAAGAAAAAATTATGGGAGAGTTCTTCCAATAATAAAATATAGATGTAAGACATGGGCAAACCATAGAATCCGCCACAAGCTTCGAGTCGGAGTCAGTAGCAAGAAAAGACCTCATCGGTGTTTCAAGGAGGGACAGACAGAGATAATAATCGAAAAAGGGTGAAATCTGGAACTTCAGATATTATAGATACCTTTGGAAGGAAAAGTTTCAGGCCGAATACACCAATACTAAACAAGTCCTAAGCATAAAACAGAGAAACCTAACATTTTTGGAAGGTTATGTTTGTTTCATACAAATAAAAACGATCTTGATAAAAATGTCAAAACATGTTGCTATCACTACAAGTTATTAAAGTACTTTCGAGAAACTAAGGATTATTAATTAATAGTTCAACGAAAATTTACAAACCGATACAGTTTAGTCCGAGGTTAATCTAAGCTATGTATATTTAAGATATATCATAAAATATTTCTAAAATAGAAGTTAATAACCGACCAAAGTTTCATTATTTTAGACATCAGTAATGAAAAAGAGAAAGCATAGACCATTTAAGAAGACAACAGTACACCCTAATTAAGAAACATAAAACAGTTTAATTTAATAAACAATTTAAAAATATTTTTTGGGTAATATTAATCTATCAAAATCTATATATTGTTTTGTTTCTATATATTATATATAAAGAAAGTAAATCTACAATACAATCAAAAAACTAACAAAAATTATGCATTACACAACAGTCGAAAATAAAATAATGGCACAAGCTCCGATGTTAAAACTTATACATGTTTGTAACCGTTTTGAATGTAGGTCATATCACCGCTTTTGTGTTTATATCATAAGTATACATTTATCTTTCTATTATATGATTCGGTTATATATAAATCGGCTGTGAATACATGGGATAACAATGGTCTTGTTAGCAATGAGGCAGGGGTGCGTAGCAGTGAGCAAGCAGTAACTAGGGTACGCCCTGGGGGGTGGTGCTTACCTGTCAGGTAGCTATGTCAACCTCTTCACCACCTGGGGCTATCCTTATACAGTAGTCACTCAGCTAATTAGACTATGATAAATTTAAAATTTAATAATAAATATAAAATGCTAATACATTTTTTCACAAAGGCACTGTAAAATGTGCTATCTATATACAAGGTGAGTCCCTCTTAGTGTAAAAAAAAAAAAAATTGGGTGAAACTGGATCAAAAATGAAGAAAAATGCCGCAGACCTTACCTTTTTATTCTAATCCGTAGCAGATATACGATAATTCAAACAATGTTTTGAGGAAACCACGTTTTTTTTACCATTAAATCTGTAGTATCTTCACTTAGTTAAAACATTTTTTTAAATTTTGGCCACATTATCGGATTTAGTCTTAAATTTCCTTTAAGAGGAGAGCATATATAACCTTGGCTACATAATTTCATTAAGTAATTTTACAAACTTGGTATCTAAAGAACAGCTTGATGTTCACCTTATTTAGCGAAGTTACAATGTCATATAATACATCAACGCTCACCGTTTTTCGGAATAACTATCCATAAAACTACAAATCTCATAAACACTTGCAAATTTAACCACTTTCACATCGAAAGCACGGTTTCATGAAGAAATTTACGTTTAAAACAAAAAAACATGATGTTTTCATTCACAAAAATCCTACAAAGAAGAGTCTCATAATAAAGGCCCCCCGTGGTTCCAAAAAAACCTCCAAAATAGCAAGTGTTAGAAAGAAGTATCTTGCTTTTGACTTCAGCAGTACTATGTATTCAATGTCAATTCAGTAGTGTACAATGGCGCTAAATTTTGAAAATCTTCAAAAGTCATCCGATGGTAATAATCTCCATTGTAATGATTTCTTCTGATGTTCTTATCTTCAGTTTCGTCATTTAGGTATCGTCCGAAGTTGAAAGTTAGCAACGTAAGGAAAAAAATGAATTTCCTAGCTGAAAATATGTACTTCCTATAGGATGCTGATCTTTCAAAGCGATGGGAATCCAAACCAGATTGGTCAAACATGGACTTGTTTTTTCACCGTTTGGTTTTGGAACTACAAATTAATGTGGCAAGAAGTTTTCGGTTCAAGCTTGCACAAATCATACTAATGTAATAAAAATAAAAACTAGGAAGCGGATAGGTATCTTTCAAGAGCCCTTCCTTCATTTTGGGATCAGCTTGGATTAACTCAACTGGAGTAAAATTAGATAAGGGAATACATTTCATCACGACGAGAAATTTGCCAGAAAAAGCAGACCGATATCGGAAATCATTTTTATATTTCATTTTTATAATCATTTTATATTTATATTTTATAGAATAATTTTACTTTAATAACTCAGGAAGTTCAGGATTCAGGACAGGAATATTAACAGTACGGATGCACGACATGGATAACCATCGTACGCATCCGCTTCTCTCTCATTAACAGCTTTTAAGTTTTTTTTCGGAGTGTCGGAAACAAACAAAGGGTCCAGAGGTTCTAATTCACATTATTAGCAAGCCAAGGGTACATTAGTACCGAAACCATAATTATTCATTAAAAATGAGGTTTAGTCTTATTATTATTTTTTAAAACTATTTATTGATATTTACAACTGTATACATTATATACAACAAGTAAATTTGAGGATAATTATTATTATTATTGTGAACAAGGTGTAAAGAACAACTAGACTCACTTTAATAAAAGTTCTACATTAGAAGGTGTCTTAACCATCTTCTTATCAGACATCTCGGAGGATTATCGGAAGCAGAGTGTGAAGCAAGTATCCGGTTAGGGACAAATCAGCATCATATGAAACATCAACATCTTGAACCATAAGTTTGTTTGTAATATAATAAGCAGCATTAAGGTTTTTAAGAAGGATTTTGGATCGTAAGAATTAAAAGGTTTAGTAAAACTTCAAAGATCAACTCCGGATGACCAAATGGGTCTAATTATTGTCAAGTAAATAAGTCATTTGTAATTTATTGGGAGCTTTGAACGCTTGTCGAGTAGGTTAAGTTTTTTTAGAATAATATTTATTTGATTTAAGTTCTGTTACCTATGAATTCATATACTTCAATATATAATAAAGTCGAATATATTAACTCATTTATTAGGAATGAATGCGTTCATGATTAACAGTCAATAGTTTTCTTCAAGTCTCTAGTCATTTTATCCATTGTAACAATTTTTTATAAAACTTTTAACTAAATAAAAATCGAGTTGGAATTCTTTATAATAGGTGTAATCTATTGTATATTACCTTTATATATGATTAATTTTTTTTTTTTTAATTTTAATAAAAGTAGTTGTATCCTGTTCATTTTCCTTATATTTTTATTTTTTTTAATTTTTTTTTTAATGTATTATTAGTACAAAAAACGTTTAAGACCGAGTTAGACATGGAAATAATTGTTAAATAAAATTGAAAAAAATCATTTTCTTTAAAATGGTACATTATAACATAAAAATTATCGGAAATTTTACAGCAAAACAAGTGATGACTAGGAGAAGATTTTATTCAATGTTAAGAAATATCTCAAGGTTACAATTAAAAGGTCTGATAAGAACGATTATTAAATATAATTCAGATAAGCTCAAAAGGTATCCATGATACAAGACGTAAGGGGATTATTCCGTAATAATTAAACAAATAATTAAAATAAAAATCACGATTGCGATTATATATATATAAAGTTATTGAGATGAGCTGTAAACCAAAAATATTTTCCTAATAATACATTATTCATCAAATCAAGATTTACAATATAAAAACTATTATTCGTTTGTGTCTACTCTAATCTAAGGGTAGTTTAAAAACTTGGGTAATTTCGTGTCTGATGAAAATACATCTCACAGTTTCCCCTCCCCCCTAAATTTACCCTTTACTTCTGTTTCCTATTTCCTATCCTATAACATGCTATTCAATAATAATATGGAAATTAAAATTCACTTCGAGTTGGCAAATTTCATCAAAACGATAGAGGCTGCTGAGACGGGACAAAACAATTTTCGGCAGCTAAATTGGTTCGCAGCTTAGGCATTCTTCACGGCTGACCTCACATCCTCATTGGCGAAACTATTTTCGTCCAATTACGCGAGGCTAGCGATAAGTTATCAACAATTCTAATTATTGAGCTCAAAATTCAAAAATACCAGTTTCAGTTGAGCATAAGGAAAAAAATAAAATTGCGTAAAATACCAATAAAATTTGTTTTCGAGTAACATAGGTAATGATAATGGTGTTTTTCAAATCTCTATCTATATCTGAATCATGTAGGTTTCGTAAAAAATAAAAATATTTAAACTGTGACAATATTCCTGTTGAACAGTTCCCCTGGATTGCATCTTGCGGTTTAGATAGAATTCTCTTGCAATATGACTACAATAACCTGCTTCGTTTCCAGTTAGTGAACAAATACTAAGTACAGCAGACTCCCCCTTGACCGGTGTTACCACTCTGGAAAACGGAAAAATCAATTATAAAAATATTAAAGTAATCTAAAATAATAAGCAGGGTGAAGTTCGAGAAAAAAAAAATGTTTTTAGGTTAGGTTATCAATGAAAAATATTACTGGATTCGTTTTTTTTCTAGATGACATTTTTACTAAATGTTTCTTCTTCTTTTTTTTTTTTTTTAAATAAACGATAGTTAATTAATTAATGTTTTCCATCTCTGGATATAAGGTGTATTTAAATAAATATTTAAGCAAACATGGATAATTTTATATAATGTACAATATTTTTAGAATAATATACGAATGAATATTGAATTATGAAGAAATGAAAAGTAAACCTATATTTAATGGATTTATAAGTTCATTTAAGAAAAGATTGAAAAGAAAAAGCAGATACAAAAATATTCTTATAAGGAATACAATATTTTAATAAGTACGAAATGTAAAGATTATTTAAAAATATGTAATCGATAATAGGAGGTAGAATTATAGGTAGGCTGTTCAGTAGTTAAGCTCATCAAACTCCTCGAAGTACTAGTCAGTAAGCTCTTTTTTTGAATGTAACAACTCATAAATATATAAACGATGCAACTGATAAACTATGAATTGAATATTATTTTGATGATGAAAATTTCATTTTATTTGTCACGGGCACGTAAAGTACTAATTTTTATTCTAAATACGAAGGATGTTAGGCTGGAAGAGGAAATGTCCGAAAAACTGTGATTTCATCACCAATGTCCCATGCGAACCAACTGTTTCCTTGTCCTATGTACAATCACTTGAGGCGGTCTCATGGAGGCTAGAAAGAGGATGTTTACATGTTATAGAGATCTCGGAGAGAGAGAACTCGTTCCAAATGAGAAAAAATATAGCCATTGTAACTTACATTTGCGATTTACTCAGAACTATGGTATTCCGGACATTCTATCTTCGAGCCTAACATAACACCCTTCATATAATTTAGACATGTACCGTAAGTATATTTAACGTTTGCGAGGAACACCGGATAAGGGATAGTTTATCATATATAAATACTCAAATTCTGCAAACTGCTAAACTAACTCATTATCTTCGAATCCCTTGGTATCATGAAACATCTTTTATGCTACTTTATCAGGTTCATAATATTAATTAATAGACATTAAGCAAACTAAATTTGTTAAGTCCCAATCAATATTTCATTGAGATAACATATGTGAATAACAGCAACACTTGAATGTGAATAACAGAAGTGCCTTGTCATTCGCAAAATTCTGAATGTATACTGGTGTATAACGAGTGTATACACTGGGTCGGCTCGCCTCGTCGCTCGTTTCCTCTCAGGTCTATTGACTCGTGCCCAGAGGCCGACTTTTTTCGAAGCGCTGGCGAACCGAGCCGAGCAAAGGCGAGCCAATACACACCCGAGCTCGCCTGAGTCTTGGCTCGGTGAGTGTGTACTGCCGGCATAATTGTATAACCTAAAGAAAAACTAATAACTAAATCCTTTCGATCCAAAAACATTTGAAAAATCATTAAGATTTTCTAGTATGCCCGAAATAAAAAAATCAATAAATATAAAGATTCAGCACCAAATAGATCTATTTCCTATCATTACTAAGTCCTTATCCAGAATTATTACTTTTGTCTGCCTGTGTAACTCAACAATAACGTTACTATACCAAAGAGATTAGGGTAGCAAAACTAATAAATTAAATAAAGTTTATTATTATTACCAGAATAATGTTCATCGCAGAGGACTAAATCTCATCTAATACATGAGAGCTGTTACAATATTAAGCTTGTTAAGGGTTGAAGACTCAGTTAACTTCGTATCTTGAGAGATATTAATTACCTACCTAAATACAAGAAGAGAGTGACTGCTATACAGTTAATCATAAACAGGCTGCAGAGGTAACGACCGCACTCTTCGTTAAAGCAGCTTCAGTTGATGGCGTTCTTCTAGGACCTTCGGCTGGGCAGATAGATCTAAAAGTCCTCTTCGACGATATCTAAAACAAAGGAGAGAAGGAGATAAGACTAAATGTTATAAAAATATAAAACATAAAATACCTGTCATATTTTGAACAGTTAGATTCCACATCAAATTAATTTGTGTAAAATTTTTAATATGTATAATTTAATGAAAGGACGTTCGGCAGTCTATAGGTCTATGAGAAAGTATATAATGAAAGAATTAACTCGAAATTCGTCCCCTTAAGACACTATCGGACGACGACTTTTGACTGATAGTAACCTGTTATATTTCATTCGAACATAGTATAGGATAGCACTGTTACTTTTTCAAATATTTTAAACCGAAATGAGGCCTGGTTCATCCAGTTTAAAACGGTATCCCAAAGGAAATTGTAAGTCAGTCCTAAATGGAGCTTTGAGGTGAAGAAGAGCGACAGAGAGGGATACTCTGGTGGAAAGAGAAAGAGAGTTATAGCTCGACTTCGTTGGCTCGAAGATGTTGAGGACAAACTTCGGATTCTGGATGTTAGAGGATGGAGAAGGTCAGGTCTGATTGGAGTAGGAGGCCAGGATTTTACAAGGACAATAATGTTATCAGATAAGCATGATTTTAATATAATATATATATATATCATATATATATATATTTATATATATATATATATATATATATATATATATAAATTATACCATACTATGTGTATATATTTGATTCTTGACTAAGGTTAAAAGAAATACTTATGGATGAATGTGAAACTCGAAGCAAAGGAGTGAAATAGTTGTCTTAAAGCTGTGCGGGTTTGACTGTGGAGGATTTCGGAGTAGTCGTGCTTCCTATCGTTACTAAATACTTATATATTGTAAACGATAAATATATCGAATGGAATAAGATCTTGGGTGGGATCAGTCAGAAAAAAATTGTTAAGCAATATTTGAAAATTAACAAACATATTTTATTTATTTACCAACGTCTCGGCCGAATATTTGATGGCCATCCTTAGGGCTAATGGAAAATTGAAAAAATTAAACAAAAACTAAAGACGCCAAATTAAAATAACACTCTGTTACGAAGAGAACTGAATACTTTACAATAATAGGTACAAATATATATTTTAGAATAAATATAACAGTGTTTGTTTTTTTTCCATTCAAAACCATTTTTTTTTTTTTTTTTTTTTTTTTTTTTTTTGCTGAAGTCAGATTTTAACAAATAGAAGTTATAATGTTTGCTCCTCGTGGCTTAGGATTGGCAAGTTAATTTATATGTGTTTATGGTGAGCTGTATATAACTATTTTAAACTTCCATTTACAAACTGTAGGTATTAATTAATGTGTACAAACATAGAAATTTAGAATTAATTAATTAAAAAAACTGGCAAGAAGTTTTCAGCAGTCTGGGTTATTTGCTGATGCAGTAACTTGTTAGTTACATGGAAGACTTTCCTAGAAAGATCTTGCTTCGCTGGTCATTCGACGAGAAAAACAAATTTGCCAAACTCTTAAATTCATTTTAGCTTGGACTAATCATTAAAAAATTAATAATACTATGTCTCACGTAACTAAATTCTTTATTTAAGTTAATTTTAAATTACAAAAAAAAAAATCTCGAGTCAAGTAATTGACAGAGGTACTAACCTTCCAAATATAATATAAACACGGTTATAAATGAACTATTAATTGAAATTTACAACAGTAACATTACACACAAAAAGTAAATTTTAGGAAATTATTGAAACGATTCGTCATTAATTTCTCATAAGTAGAACTTTAATAAATGTTCTACAATAGAAAGTCCTCAGACCATCTTCTTTTCAGACGCCTCGGAGGGTTATGAGGAAACGAGTGAGAAGCAAGTTGGGAGACTCGGGGATTCGAGTGGGTATGGAGCTTATCATGGAAGGATAGTTATCTTGTTTGGGCCAAATCTGCAGCAAATGGGACATTTTGATCGCTGCGGATAAAATTATTTGTGACATAATAAGGAGCAATGAGGATTTTACTAAGGATTTTGGATTGTAAGGATTGGATACATGACGGGCTTAGAAGATTTAGTGGAGTCCGTATCAACCCCGTAAGCCCAAATGTGATTAATTATTATCATCTAAATAGACGTTTTGTAATTGTAAGCTTTGAACGCTTGTTTAGTAATAGATGGAGTCGTCGAAAACTACGAGAAGTTTCTTCTCGCTTGAGTTCCATGTGAATACCAGGTAAGACGTTTGACCAGATAAATATTAATTTGAAAAAAAAAAAAAAACGGATCAGTTCTGCACAAACAGATAATATAAATTTTTTATGATATTATTTTACACTTAAAGGTTATTTAATTAACTCGTCATTTAAAAGGATTGTTCTTTTACACAAAAACAAAAAAACCTAGGGTTTACTATGTTTCACATCTGTAAAGTTTTCACTGAGGTGCAGAATCTAAATCTCACCTACACTGCAGATACATGATAATTGGTAGCGTGGTAATGATAGCGTTAGCTCTAATTGCTGCCTGTAAAGTAGATCCTACGTGAAGATGTAGGGGCAGGCAATATGGAGGATGATCTGGCTACAAAGGCAGGGGCCACTAATTCATTAATGAATTTTCATGTTTGCTAAGGCACTATAAATCCCATTGTTCCGTTGTCCTTCAACCGGATTAGTTTTAGAAGGTTTCTCAACCCTCCTCATTCCAGTCATTGCTTATTACTTTGTTCATTCTGGATTGAGGAACTCTTCCCTTGCTAGTACTCAAGCAAAACAAATCAGAATATTCCATCAAGCTATAGGATTCCCTATCCGCAATACGAGTTCAGTAAGAGAGGATCGATACTCAACATGACACACTTGTACGTTTAAGCGCTGGTGATATCTTAGTTATGACGAGAAGAAACTACTTCGCCATAACGAATACCCATAAGCCAATGCATATTTTAGTCATCCCGAGAAAAATGTTAGGTTTGAACGCCTAGAAGGGTGGTTGGAGGAATCTTAACAGATTTTCAATACCAAGAGAAATTCATTTAATCGAGGTTCTGACCATATAGTTATGGGGCCTCAGTTTTACATTTGATTTACGCAAGGTAAAGCTGGAGTCACTATGTTAAATCTGTGATGGTAATCCAGATTCGTTTCATCCAGTGCTTAGGTCAGGATTTGCATTTTAAAATAAATGCCTTTACTGCGTGTATAGAGGAACAGATTAGAAGTCCTGCTATGATTTTGAAGCGTTTGGGAGAAAACTAGGGTCCAAAATCACAAGTTTTCAGTGTAATCGAAATTTTTGGAAAACAATTTTTCTCAAACGGCATTATTTTACAAAAAACAATATATTTAATATTACGTATACATAATAGAATGCATTTATATCTAAAAATGCCCAATGCATTTTAAAGGATACATTACGACTTGAATACTTCGAGAGTATTCATCTCATCTTGGACAAAAATCGGGTAATCTAGATTTTCCAACGTACAGAATTAAACTCTGATAAATAGTTTTTATTAATTCTAAATCACATTCAATACTAATGACTACTAAGTTTGTGAATGAAAGTACTGCGTGAATATATTTTAAATATATATATTTCCTTTTTTATTAGACCACGTTATACTAGTATTACTTTTGTTTTTGTTCTAGTTGTTCATTAATAGTAATTTTAAAAATAAAAAAATAGAGGTTTTTTTCTGGCATGAACATAACTAGAGGAAACGTCAGGAAACGTTTTCCTTAACTAATTATAACTGGTGATTTACCCTGTAAGCAATAGTATAAGGAGGCGATGACAGCGCTAAATCCAGTTTTTATTTATTTCTCTTCTAGTCAAACATCAAAGTGCATAATAACGATGCAGTGAATAAGCCTAGAGAGAAGTTGTAGCTGAGAGAGAAGCCTAGAGCGGCTAGTGCAATTAGGCTGGCCCTAATAATAGACGTTGCCATGCACTCGTCGCTGTCCTATTTCTAATTTTAGCCATAGTTAGGTCTAGTTAAGTCTTCCGACCGGGGGCTGGCTACCGTCAGATCTTTCAGATAATAAAGTATTATTAAATATTTCTGATTTTGTATGAATAAATTATTAAATTTTGTTGAGGGTTGCAAAATCATGCCTTACCGAGAAAGAGATCATTCTTTAATTTTTATATAAGTACATTCAAGTTATAAGTATAACCTCTATGCTGTGGAACACGCCTGTTTCTAGTGTTTAAAATTAAATAAAAAAAGTAAAAAGTATTGTCATTTTTGTATTGAACAAGGAGCTTCATGAAAGACCTGGGTATCGATAACAAGAAAGACTGTGATAGCAGAGAATATCAAACTGGATTCCCTAAGAATAATCCACCCCATGTACACTAACTAATGACACGAAAAATGTAATAGAAAATTTATATTTATAGCATTAATATTAATGTATTTTAAATTAAAGACTAATACGTTGTTTTTTTTTGTTCTTTATTTACTTATATATTGAAATATTACGTCTATCTAGACTTAAGCAGTATGGCAGGTGAAATGTAGCAACCCATTTGAAATGGGCAGAATCACTTAATAAAGCGTTCATCTCTATATATTAACATAATCTGTAGTTTCATTATTGTCAAAAAATGTAAGAGATTTTTAATGAAATAATAGGAGACATGAAATGATTTTTCACCTCCTTTGCAACAATAACATTTCAGGCTTCTGGTTTTGAAGACCCATGATTCTTGTTGAAACACCTCATGGTCTTACACATATTTCTCAATTATTGATAGAAATAAGTTACTTATGAGTTAGAAAATAGGTGATATATTTAAAAATTTGAAGTAATATACTAAAATTAACCCTAAAAACCTAACTAGAAAACCTTTGACATTCTGTCACATAGTATTCTTAAATTATATCTAATCCTTTTCCTATCATGATATCTAATCCTGTAATCCTTGTTAAACAGATAATAGCTACACAGGCCTCAATCTGGAAAAACTACTTCCACCTAGACTAAAACGACAAGAAACTACAGACACTACACACGATTACTCGTTTACAAGTCAGTAATTACACTTATTTGGTGGAGCTGAGTTTTGGGTCTCCACTAAACCATCCAATTCATCTCTTGTCCGATCCTTACAACCCCAAAATCCTCAATGCTCCTTACACTTTGTCAAAAATTAACTTATCCATAAATATCCTAATGCCCCTTTAATTATTAAATATTTTAAGTTGGTATTTAACCCAAACCAGATACCAATCCTTTCATAGTAAACCTCATAACCTCTCAAATCCTTTTAACTTCACATTCCAGCTAAGGCTCGGAAACATCTGAAAAGAAGCTGGCCTCGGAACCTTTAAGTATTTTCTAATATAGAACGTTTAGAGAAATGATAGCAATAGGCAGTTGCTTTACAAGCAATTAAATGTAATTATGAATAGTACCTTCACATTTACTTGATTTATTATTGGAGTACGGTTGTAAATTTTAATAAATAGATGTATGTTTTTCTTTATTCACACTTGTTATTTTGAATTTGAATTATGAGTGAATTTGCTTATATTTTAACAATACAGGCCTTATAGACGTGTGGGAGACTACCACTCAACAGTACCTACTCCTGGCATGAATTAAAAAAAAGATTTATTTGAGCGAAAAACTCTCATCCAGCTTTCTGAGAGTATATCAGTCGTGGCCATGTCATTAATGAGTATGTTACTTTACTGTGGGTCTTTATAAATCAGAGTGAAGTGTGCGGTTTGAAATGTACCAAGGTGACTTCATGATTAGTCTAGTATTTTAGATTGGAATATTTGCATATTTTTTAAGGTGCGTATTAATAAATAGATAAATAAAAAAATATAAAACCTTCATCTCACTTATGCCTTTAATTATAATTCCATAAAGAACCTACGTCTGTGTAACATGTAGCTAAAACCCTGTGAAGATTTATTTATTTCATTAGTAAAAAAAAAATGAACTGTTAAACCAGCGACTTAACTGCAATTAATAGTTGAGATTAATTTTACAAATTTTGCTAAAATTTAATACCGTAATTATTTTAATCTTCCGAAATTACTTGCTTTCGATAATGTAAAGAAACTGAAAATTATATCGTATTCTAAAGAAGGACGTCACGAAAAGACGTACACAGAACAACTCTGAAAGAAGAGGATACGGTACGGTGAGCTCTGAGGCCTGTTAGTTCAGCTGCTATTTAACTCTGTCGTCAGTTAAATGTTCTCGGGTTTTTAACACATGCTCAAGGCTAGGGTATTTAAATATGGCCCAAGTTCGCGCCGCGGACATGATTCTTATCCTCTATAACAACAGACGAATTAAACAACATTTAATGATTACAGAATGGTTTTTGGAGTAAAAAAAAAAAAAAAAAAAAAAAAAAAAAAAATGGGTCTGTGCAATCAGAAAGTTATACGTTTCTTTTGGCTGACCGTATTACTCCAACTGGTCCACTCTTCATCATAAGTCATTAAGAATTTATTTTTTAAGCTAAAAACGATTTATAAAAAAGGATTATTTGAAAATCATATCTGTAGCGTATGAGAAAAACTGGATAAGCCAATTTTTTTTTTCTAAAACGAGACAAATACTCAGGACAACCCATATTGGTGTCCTACACATTGTGGAGCAGGCGTCGTAATGTCAATGGTATCCTTTAAAACGTATTGAGAATTTTTAAGAATATGTATGATTTCCAATGTATATACATATTTTAAGCATTCCATAACAATATATAGAATTATTAGAATAATGAGGGCTGAAAAATAATTTATCAAAAAAAAAAAATTTCGATTAACACTGATTACGTACCAAACTGAATATGTAAAACCTGTGATTTTCGAAAAGCCAAGTATTTCCTAAATAGTACAGATATAAACCCAACATTAAATGAAAGAAATGTCTATGTTAACGATACGATTGCACCATACAAATGAAAAATAACAGAATTAATATTTCATAGCAACATTAAAGCGGACCAAAGATGAAAACATTAAAAATAAAATAGAATCTCTTTATGTTGAGTTAAATAAAAACAATATAGAATTTAGAAGAGCTTTTGTATTTTATTTTATATAAGATATCGGAGAGAGCGAAGGACAAAATGAATTTAGAGTCGTTTTTAAAGGAGGCGGGAGGGAAGAGGGTGAGAGAAGATAGTGAATTATGCATCGACTGTCAAGATGCAAAAAAATAAATCGAGAAAATATCTTCTTCCTTAAATTATCTCAATGGTGGAAGATTTACTTTAGAGCTGGTGTGATCAGTATTTAAAAAAAATAAAAAAACGGATAAAAAGGAATAAGAATAAGAGATTAAAACTTTAGAAAAGCTTGTAAGGAAAGTTGTAATGTTACTTATACCAGTGAATTTTGGAGTCTAATTACGATTTAATTTATCTAATTTATCTTATATAACTAAAACTACTTTTGTGCGATTTATAAGTCCTCTTTATTTTGGAGTCTGATGTGACTAATTTCAAATTTTTGGAACCAACAACTCAGGGAAAAAGCATTCACTTTTTCTTAGAACTGCCGCTAAAAATTAGTAATTTCTCCGGACAAAAATATACGTTTAAAAAATTTGCGTAATATCAGGAACATTTAATTAATATCAGTCATATTTAACCAAAAAAAAAAAAAAAAGTGGAGGTTGTTTCGTTTATAAATCAATTGGTATAGCATGTACCGTCTGACCCTTTCGCGAGAATCTTCTACCCCCTAGGGCCGCCGCAACTGCCGCTAGTGCTTCATGAAATGGTTCATTCAAGAATGGTAGCGGAAAAAAAAATCCCGAAGAATTTTTAAATAAAAAAGTTAAAGTGTTCTACAATAGAATCAATGTAAAAGGCGATTTTAAGGACAGCAATGGATGGCTAGATTTAAAAGTCGTATTGGGATAAGGTTTCTGGATATTACGGAAGAATGGAATCCGATCATTCACAGCTGTCAAACCTGTGTGTGCAAATTTGCGACTGAAATTCAAGAGTCGGGTCCAATATACGTCTACAACACCGACGAGAATAACTACTAATGGTCTACTACCGTACAAAAATATGTATCATAGGAATGAAGATTAGGCTACAGCTAGAAAATAATTAAAATGTCGTCTGAAGAAATTAACTTCCAATGAAGAAATTTCTTGAGGAACATGAGCAGTAACTGTAGAAAGACAAATATAGACACCTGCAGACAAAAGATGTCCAAGAAAAATTGATCCACCAGAGCAATACTGAACAGAAAGCGGTGACACGGCCTGGGTAGCGGCATTTTCGACACGTGTCCTTCGCGGCTTATACACGTGGAGGAGACAGCAACCCATTTTCCCGCCCCGTCACTATTTTTACACCGACCAGACGGTGGCGGTCTTTTTAAATAATTACCGCCGCTACGTCATCAGGCGGCGTCTAAAATTAGTGGCGCTGTCTGCGGCTGCCGAGGAAGTGACATCGCGGGGACGGGAAATAGACCAAGGCTTCCCCCCTCGTCTTCGAAATGGAATCCAGGGTGGGCAACTAAACCATGGGTTCTTATAGATAAAGGAAGAATAAAATAACCCGAGATATGAAGTAAATAAATAAAAAACATTCTTGAATGGAGCAACGCCACCGAATCAGTTCCGGAAACATAAATGTTTTCATACTACATAGGTTCCAGTATTTAGTTTAAAAACCAATGCCCATATGATACTGATTAGTGATGTGTCGATTCCATCGATTCTTGAGGTAAGAATCGGAATCGAGTATCGATGATCCAAAGTCGATTCCTATGAACTGCTCGATACTGCTTACATTGGCAATAGTACTGTAATACCTAACATTTTTATTGTACATCGATTCTGTCTAATTAAAAAAAACAACATTAAATAAGAGTGTAATGCGTGCAAAACCAACCCACTTTGAACAGATTTTTAAAAAATTCCCTAGGTACTGAAAACAAACAGTTAGTTTGTTGAGGCAAGGTATTCGATATTGAAAGATGAAGAAACAGATTTCGATATTAAACCATAGAACTAAACGCAGCATGATAATAGTACCATTTTATTACATTGGTTATTTTTAGGTGATTTTGTTTAATGAAGATAATGAAGATGTGAATATTAATGCAGATTATATTATATTTTTTTAGAAAATAAATACTTCTATACTAATTTCTAATAAACCATTTCTAATCAGATAAACATTAACTTTTTCAGTCCTGCATATTCAGTATTTGTTAATCTGATCACGAGTGACGGAAACGTCTGGATTACACGGATTTTCTGGATTACCGTTAAAGTCTGAATAAGTGAAATAATAATTACTTAATACATACACATAGTTCAAGGATTCAAAATATTAGTCACGCTTATCCTATATCATTGTACGTTTTAAATGTCTACCAAGAAATCTTTTACAACAGGAACATTTTTTCTCAGGAACATTTTCTCCTGTACCAGTCTAATTGTGTGAGAAAGGAAAAAATTATACATTATACTTATAAGTAATTATAAATAATTGTGTAATTTATCGAGCATGCAGTTTTTCTACATGCCCTCTTTTTACAAAGCATAAGTTAACAATATTTTAACATTCCTAAATAACTTGAGGTACGCATGATCATATAGAAGGATCAATACAATTAGGATTGATGAATTAAGTGCCACTTCTATTGAGATTATTTTATTTGAAAACTAGTTTCGAATGCTAAACATTCATCTTCAGTTCTAAAACATACATATATGACTCATAAGGGAAACCCCATTGTAAATCTAAAACTTAACCTACGTGCCCCCCCCTTTTACTTCTCACAAATTCAGTGTTTTAGTTACCTCGAAGGTGAGTGAGTGCCTATGCTTGATTTCTTGTCTTATCTTTTTAAAAAACTTTAGTATATATAATCTATGTAACATAGTACTGATGTGTTGAAAAAGTTTTGTAGGTTTTAGAACTGAAGATGAATGTTAAGCATTCGAAACTAGTTTTCAAATAAAATAATCTTATAGAAGTGGCACTTAATTCATCAATCCTAATTCCTAAATAAGTTGTTAATTTTGAAACAAATTTAAACTATTGTTTTCGATATGATAAAGCTGGAATTAATAAATAAAAAAAACCTATTAAATAATTTAATCACATTTCAATTGTTAGTTCTTTAGAATTAGGGTTTTAAATAATGTGAATTTGGGACGTGGCACAAAGGAGCCTGCTATAGGACCGTAATGCAGGAGGCAGATGCGAAAACGGACATCTAAAAGTTGGCTTCCCGTTAATATTATTTATAACTAGTAGGTCAACATCTTGGCAACCGGAAGTATCGTGGAATAATCTAGGCGCCGACACCCAGCTTCGATCGGCACCACAACCACATGGATATGTAAATACCAATTTTGTGACCCAGAGATTGCTAACGGAAACGGAACTATTGTTTATCTTTCATTCCTTATCTTCCGAGCTGAAATTAAACCTAGATGTAATGCCAGCAATTTTTTTGGGGTGAGAAAAATAAATTTTATTTTTAAGTAGCTAATACTACTTAATTAAGTACATGCTTTATTCACAATACGGTTAATAAATAAATTAATATAAAAAATAAACACATTCTAACATCTTTATATTCAAGTCAAGGAGTGAATACTTGGGGATTAAGCAATGATGATGATTCTAGTTTTTCTCTCACAGCATCACTTGCTCTTAAACCAATGGAGGCAGAGTGAGAGCGCTTAGACCACAAGCATCCTGAACATGAGGAAATAATCAAACACCTCACCTCATTATCCCTAATGTAGAAGCTATTAGGAATTAACTTTTATTCGATAGCAATGCCACAGGATAAAGAACCAAAACCATTTTTTTTAAATCCCATTAATCATGCTGATTTGCATTGTATATGTATTAAAATTTTAGAACTAGAAAGTGAGGTATGGCCTCATCTAATTTTATTTTAGCTAAGGAATTAATTGAAAGGAAGATAGCATCGTTCGTCTAAGATGTTTTTAGCTTAGTAAGTATTCTTCTGATAAACATTTTGCCTTGAATTAGTAAGCTCAAAAATGATTAAACGGGTGGATCAAAGAACGATAGTCTGAATGTGGCATTTGGAATGGAACAATAGGTATCTACGGGTATTTCGGCACAAATCTTCAGTAAATGAAATCTACAAAAATTATTATATCTAAATGGACGAATACTGGATAAACGGATATGTTCACGGCTAAATTAATAAAATTTGACTTAAAAAAATATTTTTACTTTTAAAAAAAGATATGATCATCGAAGATGTGTAATAAAATTCTAATTATTTACTATGTTACCCTGCTCCACAAGGCTATACATACATACAACACATTCGATGACTTCCTGCGAAGACAGGAAGTACAAAGTAAGCCTATGAGGGGTCCAACGTCCCCGAAACTATTTGAGGCGCTCATCCTGAAATAGTCCTAAATATGATATATAAATACGCGCTCCGAAAAGAACCCTATTCCTGTAGAAGACCGTAAACACCTTTGGGACTATATATACGCGTGCTAGCTGCTACACGTGATGGCTATAGCACGTGTTCCAAAGAACCCTAATAGCTAACACCGGGACCGGACGCAGCTGTCCAAGGAGCGGTGGTTCCTGTGCCGCTGGATTATTTCTGTTCCAATCTTTACTACTTTCAGCTATTTATGTTTTAAAATACAACTGAAACCATAGTAAAAAACATCTTATGTACGGAAAAATGGACAGAGTTGACGATTTGATAGGGAAAAGTAACGGGTCGTAAGATTATGGCTCAGAATATTGATATTTATGATTATTGCAATTAAAATAAAAATATTAAAAGAGGATGGAAATGTTAACACCAGTTAATGGCTTCAGATCAATAAAGTTTTCTATTTATATTTCAATGTAATAGATCCCAAACCATCCTTGCTCTATCCTTATTATGTACGCTGATGACACGTGTGTTATCAATAAATCACACCAAATATCCTATCCTTCCTATTCCTCGTAGATCTACTTCTTGTCCTACAGTATCCTAGAATGATATTCTACTAATTTCTATTGAACAGATCCGCTACAAAGGATTCAATCTAACTTGAAATCTATATTATAACGACGAGAAACTGCCCGCAGTTTTCAACTTCTTCAACACTTCCTACACAGACGTCCAAACCTTCCGATTAATTACAAAAGACACATTTACATGACGATAATTAGACCTATTTGGACATGTGGAATTGAGGTCTGGGGCTCCATAATTCATCCAATTCGTCTCTTATCCAATCCTCTTTAACGTCTCAGATTTCCAGGTAGAGAAACCAAGAAGAAATGGTTGCGTAAAGGAATTAGAATGATGAATTATACATTTTTCTAGGTACATTAGTTATTTAGCATTACTGGAGCACAGTTACTCTTTCGCATCATTAAACTGAAATGTTTGGGGATTTCGGTCTAATATTCTACCTTTCCAACGATTTATCTGAGATGTACAGATATTATTGGAGAATTAAATAAATTATGAACCTTAGTGAGAAGAAGAAAAAATAATAATTAGTGATCAGTGATCATTCTATTAGTGAACCCATTCTAGGAGTTTCCATGAACTTGTTGAGTTCCATCGCAGGGTAAAGTGAGGAAGTATTTACTGTATGCGACCTTGCGTAATACCGCAGTTTTCTCCAGTTATTACAGTCTGTCTTGTGAAAATGAATGAGAAATGAATCGAGATATTGCAAATACATCAAATTTTGTATAATACAACGATGCTTCATTTTCAAAAGAACCTGACAAAACTTATTTTTTTAAAATATAAATTAATTTGCTTTCGGGAGTTAAAAAATTAAAAGTTTCTACTTCTATAGCAGTGAATTATTTTTATTTCAAAAGATATTGAAATTTTCCGACGTTGCGCAATAAGATTCCAATAGCTCATTGACAAAGGAATGGGAGCCATTGGCTCAAAAGATTCGACCAATCAACACTCATTTAGCCCTGATTTATTTAGAACGCCAGAGACCACGATAGTGAACCCGCGTCACGTAGGCGAGTGACTCAGCGGGGCATTCCATAAAAGAAGATGCTACGCCTACTCCTCAGATTGTAGCCTACGGTACAACGCTATTTCTTTTAATTACTATCTTTAGCCTTCTCTAGGGTGGGTCTCATTATAAGATCTCTCTAAGAGGCCGCCTTGATATTTAAACGGAGGAAGTGAGTCAAGAAACTAATGTAAACATATATGTACAAGAAAAAAGAGAAAGGCTAGAAATTCAAAGTTCTGAGATCTAAACAGCCCGTGAGATTTAAATATTTGTGAATATATTAAATAGGAGAATTTTTTCTATTATAATATAACTATAGCCATTTTTTTATAATCATGCAATGTGTATTTTATTCCTAATAGAAAATGAATTATGGCAACCAATAGGTGCAATCATGGACTTCAGAAGCTTACAAAATCGAATCTCTTTCTGATTAGGCCCATTCTCGCTTAACTCGGCGCAGTGTAGGGCGATGACGAAAGCCGAAGAATCGTCCTAGGTGAATTTTGAAAAGAAATGTCTGAAGATGATTTTTGTGTGTGACAACGGTGTGTTGAAATAAAAGAAAACACTGAGCTCATGTATCTCTATGATGACCAGGTTATTTTGCAGTTTATAAAATCTGCTCGTCTCAGATGTACAGGGCATATTACAAAGAATGACTGATAATGAAATCCCCAGAAGGCTCCTCGATGAAAAGAATCTCGGAAAAGTGAGTAGACCTCACCGGCAGTGGTTGGATTGTGCAACAGCAGATTATGTGGATCATAGATTGGAGAGAGCAGAGAAAACAGAAAAGTTCGGCGGCCCAGACTAGATGTACTACGTAGCGCAATCAAAGAAGAAAATAAATGATATGAGGTAGGATGTTAGGACTAAAATATTAATGTTTAAAAACCTTTTAAAACAAGTTTTATAGGGAATTTTACAATAGTATTCCAATAATTAGAAGCAATGTACTGTGACATCATCAATCCCCTGTCATGGATAATCGCCAAATAAAATATTACTATGCACTCTCTTCGAGATCACAAATCCCGACTTAGTGACTCGACTAATAACGCTTCAGATATTCTTTTTTGATTTCTTGCATGTCCACCAAAGTCGGAAAGGAATTATAAGTAATAATGCGCCGAATTAGAACTTCACAATCCATGAAAATAACAATAAATTCAAAAAAGACTCAGGAGTGAAACTAATACATAGAAAGTAGTTTAAAAGTAAATATTTAAAATCATCAGAAATAATAAAATCGTTTAAAACGAATCCGACGAAACAACGAGTATTGTTTAAATGACCAGATAAATACTTCCAATAGTCCCTTTTAACTTTTTTTTTCTAGTAGAAATAGACAAAACCAATCAGTCATAGGGATAATCTATGGACAACCCATTTACCCGATCCTTCCGTCTCTTTACACCTAGTCTGTTCTAGGTCCAGATATTTTTCAGAAGATAGTTTAATTTTGTCTCCTTAGATGAGTATCAACTTGTTTAGTCTCCACTCTTACAATTTCTAAAATAATTATTGTATATGATCGATGTAGCAAAGCGATTATGTTTTAAAATTGTTTGCATGTTTCAAGAACTGATAGTGAATGTGTAACGTTCGAAAGAAGTCCTCAAATAAAAAATCACCTCAAAAGTAGCAAATAATATATCAATCCCAATTTCATAGTTATCTAGGAGAATGGGAATGAATAGAGAAATAAGAGCATTACTTTTAAAAAAACTTATATAGTATGGCTGATATGGCAAATTCTAATAAGTTTGCCTATTGTAAGTAATAAGTAAAATAATAAAAGCCAGAGTACCTTACTTCTTTAAACTTAATTGCCTTAAGTGCAAAACTTTATTCTCTAAGATCACAAGGTGGGTCACCAAGATGAAACAGAAACGTTTGGTGTTAGGGCAAGGCGGAGGTAGCTCTCTTTTGCTCAACAGGCGGAATAACCACATCAAATCCGATGGTGTAGAGAACTGCTTCCTTGAGGTTTCCCACCTCATCTCCACAGATCTTGTCAACAACACTTAAAAATTTCATAATACCACCTTTATTCAATGAATTGACGTTTCATATAAAATTTACTTATAAATACTACACTCACTTGAATGCGAAGAGTATATTGGATAAATCTTATTGAATTTTGGTTTTTTCGTTTAATAGGATTATATTGATGACCATAGAAATACCATTACGGGTCCTTTTTTTTTTTTTTTTTTTTTTTTTTTTTTTTTTTTTTTTTTTTTTTTTTTTTTTTTTTTTTTTTTTTTTTTTTTTTTTTGAGTTTTTTTTTTTGAGTTTTTTCTTCTTAGTTCTGCAAATTGCTAAGATCCTTTCACCAAGCAATGTTCCTCCGTTCATCTTTCCAACGCTGGGTCTGTCTCTTTTCTTTTTTGAGAACTCAAGAACTTCAATTTGACTAAATGCCTTGGGTTTTCTGTTACTATACTAATAAATCATATTTTTATACGCCTAGAAGGGTTATCGGGAATGGAGTGAGAAGCATGTAGAGAGACTAGTGTTAGTTAAAAGAAGTACTTCAAAAGTTCTATAATAGAAGATCCGAGGCTTCTTTTTAGACGCCGCGTGGAGGTTTACTGAGAATCGGTTGGGAAACAAGTGGATTGGAGTGTGAATATGGAATATGAAAAGAATGGATAGGTATCTGGTTTGGGCTAAATGAGTAACAAATGTAACATTAAGTTCTTAATGGATAAGTTTATTTTTGACAAATTAATGAGGATTGAGGATTGAGGATTTTGGATTGCAAGGATTGGATACGAGTTGGATTAGATGGTCTAATATATTTAATTACTGTCATGTAAATGAGTCTTTTGTAATTTAATAGAAGTTTGTCTTGTAAATATTAAAGAAGTCTAAAACGATGAAGGGGTATTTGTTTTAGTCTTGTATTTGGAATTAAGTTCAGTTGCAGTCCTAGTTAGCGGATCTATTCTACAGGACTTAGGGTAAGATTATAAAATGATACTTCAGGATATAAATCCTTAATTAATTAATTTTATAATTTCAATGAATGTCATTGTTGAATTATTTATTTATCTGAGTAATATTTTTATACCCCTATCTTCTTTTCAGACAATTCGAAGGGTTATCTGGAATAGGAAAGAAATTTGAAATACTAGTGGATTTGAATGGTCATAGAGTTTACTAAGAAAGGATATGTATCAGGTTAGGGCTAAATTAACAACATATGGTACATTACTTTGTGGATAAATTTACGACAAAGTAAGGAGTATTGAGGAGTATTTGAAGTAGTTCGGAATGTTAGGATTGGATACAAGATGAATTAGATGGTTTAGTGGAGCCACACTTTTTTTGGTGGTATCGGAGACCTGGTACAATGAATTTGAACATAATTTCAACTAATTTTAAGCAGAGAGAGCCTGGGCCAACGGAGTTGAGGTATAATCGCTTATGATTTAGAACGGGAAGGGGAGGGGGCTAACAAATAGGAGCCATCTATCGGGGAGAAGATAATAGGCGCTGTAGGAGCCGGCGCTAGGGCTAATTACAGCCCCTATTTTGTCTTAGCCCGGGGCCACCTCCTTCGTCTGTGTGTCCTTGGAGAGCCTTGCTCCCTCCAGTAGGGGGTGCTTCTTCGGGGAGCTACCTCTTAGCATCTAGAAAGTGGTACAAGAAGATAGATCAAAGCTTCTTCGGATTGATTCAGTAAACATTGTCTCAGGGCTCTGTTATTTAATCTATACTATATATAAAAGGACAAGCTCTTTTTCGTTGGTGATCACTAACTACGAAAACTACAGAACCAGTCTGTACCAACTTTTAACCACATCATCTTTATAGTTCAAGGAAGGTTAGCAATACTGAATCTCAATTAATTTGTTTTTAAAAAGGCGATAATATGTAAATAACAGTGAAGTTTAAAAATTTACCGATAGGTGGCGAACGCATTCTACATGAGAGGTTACAAAGATATGGTGTTATATAGAGCTTGAAATTAATAATAAAATAATATATAGTAATAAAATAGTTAACTTATATAAATCCAATTATATTGATACTAAAAAAGCAATAAATTTATGGAGTGACATGTGGATCCAAGGGAAGCTTGAAGCTCAATGGTTTGCAATGCAACTACCGAACCCATCTGTACCAAATTTTAAATATGTCAATCATTTTCATAGTTCTAGGAAGATATAGCAATAATAAAAATTTAAGTGTACAATTTGGAGTGACAGAAACGAGGTTTTCCACACTGTCACGTTCTCTTATCAATTAAAATCCAACCAGATGAAATCAATAAACTTATTTCTGCTGAATAAAAGTTATTGACAAATCAATAATTATTGTGTCTAAAAATATGACACATGGGCCTTAAGTTGTAAGCACTGATAATGCAGTACATTATCCCCAAGATTTTCATAATATTACGAAACTCTGTAGTCTCTACTAGATTACCAAATCATACATTAAAAATAAAAACAAGAAATCTAATTATGCTTTTTCTTAATCTCTAATGACCTAATCAGTGCAATTTTAATAAAATTTCGATCATGTTAAAGTTATCTAAATTCATTCCTTATGAGGGCTGGCGAGCCGCGATAGGGGATACAATTGGTATTATAATCTCGGTCTAGGGTAGTGTCCGTCATTGACACATAGTAATCCTAAATATAAAAGAATGGATCTGTTTTAGAAAAAATAAGCAAAGATTGCGATGAATATTAAATTAATGCCATCAAAATAACTGAATTGGTGGCGGGAATAACATTTATGTTGGGTTTCATAATTTTTTTTTTCGCGGAAAAACCACGGAGTCTCGGAATATCATAAACACGATTATTTAGCCGATTCAGAGAAAGCGCTTGCTTACGATATACATCCTGAATCTGATATCTTTACTATGGAATACTATGTCTGCTTTATTCCTAATCTGATCCGTTTCCATATCGTTATGTTATGATTGAAGTGATGGAAAAACATTGCAAAATATACACATAGGAAATTTAGAGAATAGAATAACATATTATTAGAGATATAAGTATAAAAATCTGTTATGGCCAAAACTGCCATAACATTTTTGAACTGGCTCCAACAGACAAAAAACATAATATGGATAAAGGAATAGACGGGACGAACACCAAAAAGAAAAAGAAAAAACTACTGGAAGAACGATGAGGCTAACAAGATGGTAATAACAGGTAGGGGCCAAAGGTGCCGCCTTCCACCACCGATCTGCTACACTATTTATCTGTCCCTCCTCCACAGGCTGTTTCATATATAAAGTTTAATAAAATAAGTATTTCAATATTTAACTTCACAAGTTAACGGCACTTAATGGACTTAATTTGGACAAAATATTAACACGTAATAATCATAAAAGAAGAACAAGTCTCTGCTGCAAGGATTGTATATAAGAATTGAAAGATATAGTGGATACTCAAAGATCAACACCGTAAATCCAAGTAGGTCTAATACTGAATTGTAAAAAAGTCTTTTTTTATCAATTGGAAGCTTAAAAGGTTTGTTTACTTAACCCTTAACTGGCGTGGCCAAAAACTTTAACACTGGGTGCGTCGCGGAGTCCCGGGGACTCCAAAATTAATGTAGGTGGTTTTTCTTAAATTTTCCTGAAAAACAATGTTTTTTCGATGTTGAAATAATCAAAGGCATTTAGAGACACAAAATACTTTATTTGTAACCAACAGAATAACAAAGTAAAGCAGTCAAAATATAAAACTCCAAATAATAATGTTTTTGACATTGTTACACTTAAAATATTATTTTTTAAAAACAAACCAAAAATATAAAAAGCGAAAAATTAATTGCCTATGGTCTGAATTATAATAAATTAGCATATGTTAACTTCTAAACTTCATTTGAAAAAAATTAACATTGGTAAAAAAATCCTTAAAAAAACATTATTTTAGAGTTCATCTAAATGTTCAATGCATTGAACATACAGTTTATTACAACATTGCAAGCATATTGGTTTTTTAGTTCACAAATAAAACAATAGTTTCTATGATTTCTAGGGAAAACTTTTGGAGTTACAGAGAACGTCAAGATTACATGTGGCAGCATTCTCGGCAGGAACTTTGCTTTCAGGATCACCCTCTTGATCTGAAAACTCTTGTGTCAGATTCCTCAAGCCATTTTAGTGGGGTCTCCTCATAGTTAGCATCTATAGTTCTAATGTATTCTGGATTCCTGGACATCCCGAGTCCCACGGACTCCAAAGCAATTGTATCGCCGATTTGAATTCGCAGAATACCTTTACCCTAAGAAGGTACCGGGAATCACATCTTGTTTGAACGAAAATGACATTAGTTATGAAACTGTTTATAAGTGCTAGAGTCCCAGGGACTCCGCAACGCCGGTTAAGGGTTAATGTTGAAGTAGTCGAAAATGACGAGCCGTTTTTCTTTTCGTTTTGTTCTTCAACACGCATTTAAAGTGAAGACGTTTTCCAAATGTATACTTAGGTAAAGAATCTTACCAATAGACACCATTTGAAGAAAATTAGGAAAGGATACAGTAGGACAGCAAGATGTAAGTTTAAAGCGAATTAATGCGGCTTAAATTTTAGCAACTATTTATAAATAACAGAAAGCTGTTTTCGCAGTTGATTTAAATTAATGAAATTAATCGAACACACCTTGGGTTGGAATATCAAACATAATTTAAATAAATGAAGTATTTTGAGTTTTATCGATATCAAGAAAATCATTTATCCAAAAAAAAAGTCATTTTTAAAGCGATGTTACAAATAAACTATAATACGTAATGGAAAAGCAATATTGCATGAAATGGCCCAATGTTGCGAAACCCGCCGAATTAAGAAGTCAACAACCTGTTTTTCGCGGGCTGCAGTTAACACTTACGATACGTTAGTACAGCACTACCTTACTCCTATTTCGTCAACTAATTATTATTTTTGTAATTTATTGATAAAACAAGTTTACGTCTCGTATTTTCTTGTCATTTATAGATTTCTTTTTTTTAATATTTATTATGACAATATTGGAAATGGTTTCATGGCCTTGACTCAATATTTAAAGATATGATGATGATCCATGATATAAACTTATATGATACTGAACTATCCTGATTTTCTTATAAACCTTTTCATTATTTTTTTTAGCCAAAATATTAAATATATCAGAAATATGGAACGAATTTGTTATTAGGTTTCAGAGGAGTTGTTTGGTTTCTTTCGTAACGAAATTCAACATTCCATCCATTCAGCAGTTTAGAACAATGCTCTGCTAAAACAGAAATCAATATTCTATAGGCGTTTGCCATTATTAAAACCAGATAAAGTTTAATTTGATTAAAATATATAAATGCAATTCTTTTATACAATTTCTTTTTATTAATACATATTTATTAAATAATTAAAATAAAAATCATTCTTAATCATATCCTCTTGGCAACTAATTTCCTGAAACCAATTAATTATTTTAATAATGATCAAGCTTTCAGTCAAATAATCAATAGTTCAATAAAAAATCCACAGAAAGATTTCATAATCATCCAACTTTGACAACAAGTGATTCTATTTTTTTCAACATTTATTTAAAAATAATCTGATACATTACACCGCGTACTACACCTCAGGTTAGAGGCACCTACCATTGTGGATTAACAATCCAATACGATCTACAACAATAAACAAAGATATTAATTAAACTAACATAATGTGTATCTATAATATATAAAAGGACAAGCCGGTTTTCGGTAGTGATCACTAACCGCGAAAACTACTGATCCAAATTTTATCCACATCATCTCCATTGTACAAAGAACATAATTTGAAGATTTTCAATTATAGTTCCATAAAAAGCGATAAATATGTGGGGCGCAGTGCTGTTTTGTAATCGACCAATAGGTGGCGAAAAACATTCGAGAGAGGTTACAATGGTATAGAGCTAGAAATTTAGGATAAAATGAACTTTTACTTTTTCAACTTTTTTATGAAATTTTTTAAAATGAACTTGCAGAATATGTGGCCATTCTGCAACAGTGATTGCAATGGTTAAACTATTAAACCCAAATGTATCAAATTTCAACTACAGTCATAGTTCTAGGAAGGTTTATTATAATAAATTTTATTTAATAATAATTAAAATATGTAGTCTTTAGTACCAGAAATGAGGTTTGCCAAACTGTCATATACTTCTATGGTTAGAAATTAAAATCCAACCAGATGGATTGATAAAATTATTTCTTACAAAGTGGAGGTCTAATTATTGTTTACGTTTACAAAGATCTAATCAATGCGATTTTAAACAGGTTAAAAATTAGTGCCATGCGTGAAATATCATTGAAGAAATAATACTAAATTTCTTACTTCAATAAGAGATTTTTATCGATAAACAAATGAAATTCAATTATTTGTTAAAATAATCTAATAAAGTTTTTATTTATGTAAGTTCTTTATATATGAGAGCGGGCTAAGCCGAGACGGGATTTGCTAGTAGTATATAATTATCAATAACTACTAACTACAAAATGTAAAGTTAATTAAGAAAGTAATATGAGATATTTTCATATTGCTTATGTTAAAGGAAGAAACAATTATTCCTTGCTTAGGTATAATAACAAATATATAGGTATAATAAACCTTCCTAGAACTATGACTATGCAGTTGAAATTTGATACAGTTGGATTTAATAGTTTTACCATTGGAAAGATTATTATTCATTTCGTTAAATTTAGAACAGTGAATCATTCAGCCAGCAAGATTTACACACATATATCTTCCCAACTAAATAATAGCTATGTAATAATAGCAACATATAATACTTATATTATATTTATTATTGGGTTGGATAGTTAGCACCAAGCCAGTCACCGCTGAATTTACAGACCAAAGGAATAGAGACACAGGCATAGGTGGATTTGAACTTCAAAGGGAGAGGTGGAATGCAGGCAATCATTGGTTGTTTTAATCGACATCAAAGCTATCTTACAAAAAATATGGAAAGAAGTAGGCATGGATTCCAGCGATAAATATTCTCGTTTATGTTAGGAATCTTAAATTAGATATTAACAAGACATTTGGATCCCGAATTCCATATCCAGCAAGTTACAAAGAAAGTATCATTTATCTTAATCAGCATAAGTAAAATAATATCGCCTGCTAACTCAATGAAGACAGCAGAAGTGCACTCAACATTCGACAAGGCATTGGATCTTACACTGAATTGTTTCCCATGCGAACCAGTTTGGGCTGCCGGCGGTATTTTTAAGACGAGTGTAGGAGTAGGCTTGTTTCTCGCCAACGTTATAGTTAAACACTCTCCTAATGTGCGAGTGTTTTTGAATTTCTGATCTTCACAGCACTAGAATCATGCTTAAATTAATAGACTCTAGAACTATCGGAAGAATCCTCGAGCGATCACATATCGAAACTAGGATATTTAATATCTGATTTGTCGAGAATGAATCGTGGTTACCTCTCTTGGGATCGTCCGGTCTCATTAGTTCTTATATTTTAGTACATCATAATTTTCTGTTGGATAATGTAATTTATTTGACAAACATCAATATTAGTTATAGAAAAAAAATGTTCTGGGAGAAAGAAAAAAAAAATCTAGTAAAAAACATTATATGTAGTGGCGACGTTTTTACCTCCCTTCTTCTTATAATTATTAACAATAAAATACATTATTATTATTACCAATATTAATTAACTTCTAGTGATATTATTTTCAAACTGCATATTCATAAAATTCAGTTTAATGGAGGGTTGATTTCTTTAATGGTTAGTTTTCATCAACCGTTATTAATTAGTCCAGTCAATAAACATACCGTAGAGTGCATGAAATATACTATTATCTTTTACCTCAGGGGTTCGTTAGGAGTATTTAGAAGATAAACATACTTAAAGTCCCCGGCACTGGGGGGGGGGGGGGGGGGGGGGGGGGATGAGCTAACGGTGGGAGAGTGGGGAGGAGCTCCCATTTTTGGATTTTTCAATCTTATCTCAAAAACGGTGGACTCAAGAAAAATATGCTTCCAATAAAAATTAAAGCTAATTAAATTTTCTATACCATTGTTTATATACATATTTGTCGAACTTCCAACGGTTTACGAGGTATGCGTTATTGAAAATCGATAATTTTCGCAAACAAATAATTTTTATCTCACTTTTTGTCAAACATTTGATTCAAGTGCCTTCCACAATCGTTTCACAGAACAAATATAAGAATGAAAGTTGTAGAGCATTCAATTTACTTTATTTTTATATACGTTTCTGGCAATTGATGCAAATGTTTAAGTATTAATTAATTTAAGTAGCTTTAATTTTTATTTTAATCCTATTTTTCTGGACCCGCCATTTTCGAGATATACTCCAAAAATGGGACCTTCTCCCCCCCCCCCCCCCCCCCCAGGTGCGGGGACTTTTAGTTAGACTAGATAATGTTTATCTTCTAACTACTTGACTGGACTATATACAATCCTCCTACAGACGCATTCACTGCCCCTGATTGTGGAGGACAATAATAATAAACTAGTAAACATTTAAAGTACTAATAATAAAATACAGACAAAACACTACATCTGATAAAGGGACTTAAAAAAAAAGTATAACAGACAGTCATGATACAAGACTGTCTGTTATAAAGGAGTTAATGTTAGCTTCCACTGAGGGCCTATTCCCAACTTTGTAGAAAAGCATTTGTCATTGAGGGTCACCATACACCGGAGTCGATCCAGAAATTATCACACGGAATGTTAAACTATTAGATCCCAGCATAATATTTGATTACATCTTAACTGTCATAGAAGCTTAGCTTATATGACTTAGGAACTCACCAGAAAAGTAATGACCATGGTGCAGAGGTAGATAGAAGTTGTTAAGGATAGTCGCTTATATAGTCAATTTGGTTTTGATAACCCCAGTAATTTGTTTCCGAAGGATTATCTTCCTCTAAATAACGAAAAGGCGGACCGTGGAGAAGGTGAGGAAACGACTGATCTATTTTGGCACTAGGAGGACTAGGAGCACTCTGACCTCAGGCAGCCCCTAACCCAAATACAAAGGCAACCAGCCGTCTGGACTCAAAATAGAATACCGCCTGCTCAATATAGCACGCCTAGCTCTTACCTCCACTTCTCCTGTTTGTCAACATCTTGTGACTTTTTCCGTTTCTTAGTCCTCTATCTTACCTAGTCATAGGAGGATCTGTCAAGGCTGGAGATAACCGTCTACAAGTTCTTCTGGACGTGTATGATTCACTTCAGCTAAACTTTATACGTTGCTGAAGGCTTTTTAGACGTGTCCAAAGGAAAAAACCATTTAAAGGTTAGTATCTCTTGAGGATTATAATATTTGAACATCTTGATCTGTAAGCTTTAAGCTGACATTAATACGAAGTTGAAATATGTGGTGAGATTTATAATACTATTTATGGACTATTTAATCAGCTAATACACTTGCAACTACAGAGAGATGATTTTCCGATGACTTGCAAGAAAGAGCATTTTGCTGAGGCTGTTGCTATGTTCAATGAATCATTTGTACTTAAATGACAACATTTTAATTATTATTATTATTTTATTTAATTTTTTTTGGAAGTGAGATATAGAGGTGAAACATGAAAATATAAAATAATATAGCCGTACAAATCGAAATTGTAGAAGAAATGGACAATTTTCGAAATTCAATTTTTTTGACCTAAATGATCTTGTTTCGCATATATTACACTTCTTCAAATAAATACAAAATAGAACTTTAAGGAACTAAACCACTTAATTAAAATTTAAAAGTTTCACTTTAATCCTGGTAACTGTTATCATTACAGAATTTTGTTTCACTTTGTCATAAACTTCCTAACCAGTATATTTAGTGTTATTACATTACTTCTAGTGAAACATACCTGCTACCTACGGCTCCATTTGGAAAAACATCTTTTTTGGAGTCCATATACAATACGAAAATATCAACTATGTAAATTTTTTAAAAATAAAATAAAATAATTAAATCCACAATACTCCTTGTTTCTATGTTACAAACTTATCCACATGGCCCTCATGTCACAAATATGGCTAATATGAACCAAAAATTACACTTATTCTATCATAATAAAATTTATAAGTCTCTATACTTGATTCCCATTAGTAACCCTCCAAGCAGTCTAAAAAGAAGATGGTTTCAGTACCTTCTAATACTTTTAATTTGTGTTGCCATTGGGTAAATGCTTTGCGAATCATTTGCACGTCATTATCTGCTCATACCCTCCCCTCCCATACACAGGTATATTTATACTGAGCATTAGCAACAGACTCCTGGAAAGCAAGGAATGACCAAACTCCCAACAATTCCCAGTAGCAAGGAATTGGAAACCCACAGAATATTGTGTGTAATATCGGATATTCTCATATCCTGGATGCAGTGGACTCAATAAGATTATGGTGACCATCCTCCCTTTTGTGAGAGAGTCATTGCCCATTGAGAGCAGGATGCGTCAATTTGTGCCCGACCACAGTCACCATTATTTGGGTCTATTCACCGGCATTCCGGAACGGAAGGACTAACAGCGAATTCGGCACTAAACTTTTTTTGTCTTATTTCGTTCTCGCCAACGGGGGCGAAAGGAGAACGATAACGGAGAGTTTGGGTTTGTCAGTTTATGCGATTAGCAAGAATAATTTTTCTATTCGTAATATCTAAATGGATTAAAACATTTAAATAACAAGAAACTTAATAAAAATGGGCTACTTACCATGAATTCACAGTGTTCTCGATCCATTATTGTCCATCTCTATAACAAAAAAATAACATTTGAAAAAAAAAATATAGATAAAGATTAATTATAATAATGAAAATTTGACAAATTAAATCATCTATTTATAAATATATTATGAATCTTAACCATACAAAAAAAAAGATAACAGTATAATTTGTATGCAAAACATTACTATTATAGATACGCTTCTCTTTCGTATAACTAATTGTAATACTCAAAGAAGATATTATAAGAAAAAACATGTTATTTGAGACCTCAAGTTGTGAATACTATAAATTATTTTTAAAAAATGTTAATTTCAGCTTTCAATCCAATTATTTTATCAGATTACAGTTACGAACTGTTTAGCTTCATACATTGCATTTGACTTTATTTATATGTATATTATATATTTATATTGTATGATGCTTTTCTTGAAAAAGAGATCTATACATCTACATTTTATCATTGATTAGGATTTTTTTTTTTTTTTTTGACGTACTAAATACTTAGAAATAAATTATAATATATGAATAAACCTAGTTGTTGGGCGATCAATAAAATTGTAATCAACGTTAAAATATGTGGCTAACGTGCCATTTTGCATTCGAACTTATATAGCTCCTAAACGGTAGGTTCTAGTGACAGAAATTGTATAACAAAAATTATTCTCCATTAAATTTATAATAAAAAAAAAACTGCCTTCAAATTTTCGATCAGAGAAACTGCAACTGAGCTAGAGCGTGTCAAAATGTTACAATTGTGACATGAAAAAAAGTGACACCAAAAACTATATATACCCAGCCAAAAGACATTTACATGTCAATCAATTATTTCAAACAAAAGAAGGCCAACTGTCAATTCAGCCAACTTAAACGATATAAAACTCACGACTTTTAAGTGAAAAAATAACAAGAAATAGATTGAAATGCATTAAGAGAAAAGTCCTCCAAGATTGACACTGCCTGGTTGAAGGAATCCATGGAAGTGCAGACTGGAACCGTTGTCTAGGAGGGATCGAGTTACCTTCCAGGCGGTAGGACATCCTTCACCTGGTCAATGTAACTGCTGCCAGCAATATCGCGTGAGGAGAACACGATATCGCCATGTTTTGAATATTAACAAGAACAGTTTTTTTAAGTAATAAATTAATTTGAAAACAAATTTCGAATCCTAAACCTTTTTCATCAGTCTGCTTCAGCTTCTGGTATCTTTCAGAAGTCCTTTTAATTTTGCCTCCTTAGAACTGATGATGAATGTTTAACATTCGAAACTAGTTTTCAAAAAAAAGAATTTTAATAGAAGTGGCCATTAATTCATAATCCTATCAATACTCGGAAGATGTTATACTGATCCCAGGTGCCATTTCATGGTCCTCTTCTTCCTTCTCATCCTTCTCTTTACGCCCTGCATTATTTTATCACCACCGAATGTCCACTTTTGAGCATCTTCTTCATTTAAGGTTTGATTTTCTAAACCATTTCAGGAACATGCTTAATGAGCAGGATTATTGAGGTTTACATAAATTTAACAACGAGTGTTTTTATGAATGCATTTTACAATCAGATAAATTTAGGTGCACATATATCAAAAACTACATAATTTTCGTATTTTTACAAAGACTTACTATTACAGTTAGACTTGGGATTTTCCACAATAACAGTAGATAAAATTAAAAAGTTGATGAGAAAGAACAACCCCAAAAGGGATAAGGGACCAAAACAGTAAAAACGAATGATAAGTAAAAAAGATCAGCGAACCAAGTAGAGAAGGTAACCAACCAGAAAATTATATGAAAGTAAGTCATAGATAGTCGCTGCCTCTGCAAGGATGAGGGTTTGTTTTCCAGTTGGTGTTGTTGGACCTATTATAATTGGAACCAGGTCAATGATAGCTGTTTTCGAATAAACCAATTGTATTTTTCAGTGAGTAAGTATTTGATTTAAGAAGTGGAAGGATAGCAACAGTAGTCTTGAAAATCAATGATTGACTGACCATCATACTTAATTCATGTTTTAGATCCTGAGGAGAGAAGACACATTAGGGGAGAGTGTAATGGCGGAAGGATTGTTAGTAACTCGGAGCCTTCGAGAGGATCCGGGGATCACCAATTAGCGATGGTTCACTAATAGCCCGGTAATTAGAGCGGATAATTATACGCTTCTTGGCTACTCACAGCAAACAGCGCTCCCTCCTCCCGCTTCTTCTCGTTAAAACTGTTCATAGCTATACCAGTCTTAAGGCCTTGGTCCCATCCGGAGTGTTTCGGTGTTGAAGATACCGCGTCCTGTAGAGCTGCCAACAACATTACTCTCGACAGAAACTGTACAAATTCATCCTACAAGCACAGAGAGGATAGACACTGCAATTTGAAGCCCAAGTTATGGACATGCCTATAGCGGTATGGCAGATGCCTACGGTAAGAGGATTACTTATATGTTTTTGACTAAAGAAAGAAATATATAGAAATACAACAAACCTATTTCCAGTTAATACAAAAAATACTATTCCTCAATGTTCCATTAGATCTTTAACCTTACTAATTGGAAGATATCAAAAATTTGGAGGATGTGATGTTATCAAATGTGATATCTTACTACCAAAACACCTCTATGGGATGTCATTTCTAAGAAGACAACGATAAGTCGTCTCTCAGAACAATCAATTATGAAGCCACTGAATCAGATCTGACAGGATCTACCAATTTTTAACGGTCGCAGGTTAGTCTGCCATTGCTATCTTTTTTGAAAATTAAATTAGCCACTGCATTACGTATAAAGCTGAAGAATACCGGTTTCAGATCTGTAAGGATAAGTGACGGATTTCATTTATCACCTGCAAGTCTTACGTCTAAGTTTTTTCGCGTTGCAGTGTTTGTTATGTGGTTTCTATCATAGCTTATATGTTCATTGGTGAAGGTTCATGACTTACTGGAGTAGTAGTTCATTGTAAAATGGTATATCATTTTGTAGACAGTTATTTCAACTCGAAATACTAGATAGAGCGTTGGCTAGATGAAACCTTGTTTTGGCACAGTAAGTTATAGTTAAGTAGAAGTTTAATATAAAGCGATTTTACAACTCATAAGACTACACAATACGTAAACTATTGCCTTATTATATGAGAGGTTAAACAAGGATGAAACATAGGTGGTTGTACCGTATAGAAATTTTTCAGGCACTATTACAAAAAAAAAAAAAAAAAAAATCCTTATTTTTATTTATCTAAGCGTTATAAAACTTCAATTTAACTGTACTTAAGAATATTTTAAGTCATAAGATAGTATATCACGAAAATCATTGTTTTTCATTTGTCTATTTAAAAAAACAAGATATCATATAATAACAATATAAGACCCCAATAAAATACAGATTACAAAATAAAATTTAATGTTGTTTTATATGAAACGGAACCTATTCTTACACTACTCGAAGTGCGCATTATGGTATAGGAGTATAAATACACTTAGGTTTGATGAAATATTTGCAACTTCTGTTGGAATTCTTTTGTTTCAAAAGTCTGCACTAGATCCTGTTAACTTTCAGAAGCCCTTTTTATATTTCTTCCCTAGAACTGATGGTTGATGATTAACACTCGAAATTAGTTTTCAACATACTAGACTTAAGAGTCAAGGAACTGCTCCTCGTTTCCGACTACTCCAACGTTTACTATAGAAGCGTACTAAGTTCCCAATAAATTACAAAAGACGACAATAATTAGACCCATTTGGATAAACGGAGTTGAGCTTTATGGTTCCACTAAACTTTACAATTCTTCTCGCATCCAATCCTCACAATCCAAAATCCTTCCTAGGAAATCTTAATGTTCCCTATTTTACTAATTCGACCCAAACCAAATTCCTTTCTTATTATAGTGAACTGCATACCAAATCGAATCCTAGTCTCCTAACTTGCCTCACACTAAATTCTTCATAATACTCCGAGCCAACTTCAGCCAAAATGGCCAAGAGCCCTTATAATGTATTAATATTGTTGTGAACCTAGTGATTCGTTTTTTACATGTTATTGTATTTATTTTCCTCAAAGTTAGTTGTATATAATACATAAAGAAGTAAATATCAATAAATAGTTAATTAGGAGAACCCAGCCACAATAATATACGTGCAGCTATTTATCTGAACATTAGTACGAGTTTCACATGTGATAAAGATTGTTTATAAAAAAGATGACTCAGATTTAAAAAAAAGTTATAATACATACTATATAGTTAAGAATTCTAACTTTCAGAAAAATAATTTAAAATATAAAATATGAATACAGAGTGTTAATATAAATAGTAGTGCAGCTAAATAAATATTTTTATATTAATTTCAGGCATGAATATGCTGGAATTTAGGAAAGGTATGGGCTTTAATAAGAGGGAGGGATCTTGGAAGAGGGGAAATCGAGAAGGGTCCCAGCCCTCCGCCAACTTAACCCTCATCAGCAGTTCGGAAACTTACATTTACTCAATTCAGGTTTAACATTATTTTATATGTCTAAATTTATATTTATCTATATCTATATGTATGTATATCTATAATTATTACACACAATCACTTACGCACGCACGCCTGCGACAGTATATATTTAAATTAATCTAACAGTTATGTAATGTATTGATTAAAAAGTTAACGGATAAAATGATTACATTATTTTATTATAAATGAAAAGCATTATAAACCAAGATAACGTTTTGATAATTACATTAAAATAATTGTGTCGTCTAGTTGCAAAACCAGCCAACTCCTCAATTTTGAGAAATACGTTTTTTCTGTTTTCTGAGTCCTAAGATACATTTTCCATCTATTGAAAACAAGAAACCTCGCAAAAACCCGTGAAATCCTTGTTAAACCTGCGTTTGAAAAACACAGTGTGCTGCAAAACCGGCCAAATCCTTTCGTGAGTGAGTTTCAAAACCGGCCATCTCCACATCCGCGCTGTTGTTTCAGTTCAAGAAGGCCTCTTATCAGGTAACTATCAGTCTGCTTCTGCTTTTCCTGTAGTTAACGTTTCGTACACTTTTCATTCGATCTTTATGAAGAAGTTTGTAGAAGAAGTTCCAGCTAATTTAGCAAGAAAAAGACAAAGAGACCATGCAACATGGAGAAGAAACAAACCCCTCCAGATCGGGTTTTTACCCAAATTGAGAAGAAGTTAAAGAAAATCGAGTCTCGTTCAGCCTTCAGAATTTTTCGGCATTCTCTCGGAAAGTGGAACTGTGTTCAAGCCAGGAAGAGACTACACAAATCTTGATTGGAAGAGTCCCAGTAATGCCCTGCTCAAACCCCCTCCACTATGGCACTTCAAAGTCACCCCAACGAAGTGATTTTTCAGAACCAAACCAAATAATAAGGTGCTAGTTCAAAGGGAGGTTTTCTACAGATCGTTTGATTTTCTACTGCAACGTCGTAGCATCAGCTGCTCAAGAAGGAGGAAGCAGACAAGTAGATGAGAGGGATGAAGAAGAATATGAGAAAGAAATGTGTAAGCTTGTTGAAGACGATAATACAGCAAGAGTATATGTTTCTGAATGTTTATATTATTCTAAATTACTTTTTTCGGAAATTCTTCTTCTTCTTTTAGCACAACAGACAACATATAGTGGCCCCTGGCTTTCTCAACTTTTGCCTTCCATTTCTCTCCGTCTATTTTCGGAACTTATTACTTTAAAAATAATTCTCGCCAGTTTTCCGTCTAGATGTTTGAGTTACACCACAACATTTCAGAGTTTAATTTTTTCAAATAATATTCACTTATTGAAGAAAGTTTTGTTCATTTGCATCCCAAAAAACCCAATATTTTCATTAAATTTAGTTATTTTTAAGTTCTAATTCATTGCAAAACCGGCCAACTCCAAACTGAGTTGCAAAAGCGGCCAAATCCAAAATAAAAAATTGAGTAACTCACCCCCTCCACTTCAAAAAGTGCCTACCCTTGTGCCACTAAAAACCGAAGAGATTTTCTTCTTACTTCGTTTTGGCGTGATGTAACAGAAAATCAGCTCTCCTGAAAAATTTTGGTTTTTGGAGATGGCCGGTTTTGCAACTAGACGACACAATTCATGAATTATTTTATTCTATAAAACTAATTTTTTTCCTGCTTTGGATAATCATCCTATCGCTACAAGTGATTGAAAACATTGATTTTTATAACGTATATTATATATTTATGGCTTCAGGAAGATTGTAGTTACATCATATTTTCGATGTCCTCCAGTATTTGTTTTATTTTCTATTGTTTATTTTCATTTTTCCAAGTTGTAAAAAAAACGTGAAAAGTTGTGTACTTTAAATAAATGCTTCAATTAAACTATTAATAACCGCATTCGTGTACGAAAAATAAAATTATCTTTCAAGTTTCGTCTTTTTAATATAAAAATAAATAAATAATTTTATGTAATACATAATAAGGATATAATTGACAGTTAAGAAATACAGTAATACGATGATCAGGATGCAGTCAGGAGAAAGGAAAAACAAGTCCAAGAAAAAAATTTGTATGGTGTACCGACGTTTCGAAATACCTTCCTGGTCTTCTTCAGGGACAAAATTAATTTATAAAAATAGATTTGACCAAATTGGTAACAGACAGATAAATGACGAATAGATATCAAAAGAGTTGATATATAATATAGGCATCATGGTATAGCAAGAAATGGTAATGTATAATGCCTTTAAAAATAAGCAGATACGTTAAAAAACGATGTTAATTAATTCGCTTCTGTGTATCATCATATTTTTAACGTATGTTTATTTTAATATACATTATTGTTCCAATATATTATTTTTGTTATTAGCTCTTTTGAGACCTATTTGTCATTTAGTTCATCTGACAGTTGTCATTTAATTTTTTAATTTAATGTCATCTATTTTTTTGTTGATTTTAGCCTTGAAGAAGTCAGCAAGACAGGTCGAAACGTCTTCATTCCATAAAAAGCTTTTTACGTGGACGTGTTTTTTTCTTTCTCCGGACTGCATACCAGATCGTCTTTTAATATTTCTTAATAGTCGACAATATCTTTAATATGGATTGACAATCATTTATGTATTATTTCTTTCTTTTTTAAATAAAAATAACAAAAGGTAATAAATAATTTAATTAAAGCATATATTTAAAGATCACATTTTTTCACATTTTGTAATAACTCGGAAAAATATAAATGAAATAAAACAAATACACGAGGAAACAAAATCATGATGTAACGGCAACCTTCCTGAAGCCATAACTACATAATATAGTTAAAGCGAATTAAATTTTTTTTTATCACTAATAACGATAGGATGATTTTCGAAAGCATCACAAAAAAACAAAACTATTTACATTAAACACTTCCTTAATTATTTTAAAAATAAAATAGAAAGCAATAATGTAAAAAAATGTTATATCGAATCATAATAGATCAAGAAACCATACCTATGTATTTTAAATGACGAATCTAAGCAAACAAAATAGACACAACTATTTCTGTTTTTAAACCATATCTGTCGATGAAAAGACGCAGCTTATTTTCCATTCAAGAAAGTAATATTCAAATGTTATGATGAGAATGTAAACAAGGTAATTCTATTATGCTAAAGACGAAGACAGGTAATCTAGTTTGGGAAAAGAGTACAGCCGGTAGGTTCAAAACAAGACAGAAATAGACAGCCAGTAGAAGCCAACAAAGCGATTGTTAAGAGGGTAAGTCTGGGCCAGGGGGGAACAGCTTAAGTTTAGGGGAACTCTTCACCTCTAGCACCAATCCAATAATTGTTGTCAATATTATCTGTGTCAATTTTTAAGGTTAGAATTATCTATTTATTCGATAAACTGATCATATTTGAAGGGTTTGGTGGATGAAGGTGAAATGTCACATTTTTTCGGTGTTTTGTCAATGTTCTTTGGATGAGGAATTTATGTGCACAAGTATTAGTTAGCAAAATATGCATATTTCAGAACAACAAGAAACAGAGTTCTGATGTGTATTTTTGTTACATAACCCCTTCATCCACCAAACCCTTCATTTATGAAATCAAGTACTTACTAATTTTCTTATAATAATTTCTTCTATAATATATTTATAGAAATTATAATTATAAAAGATACAATAAAGATTTTTTGTAGATATTTGACATTGTCTTGTTTTTTAGCCCTGATGATGTTGATGTCCACAAAAAAGAGATAAAATATTTGCAACAAAAGTTAAAGGTATTTGTAAATACGAAGTTATGAATAAGCAAAAATTAATTTGTACAAAAAAAAAACAACAACAGAATAAAATAAAGTATAAGAGTGTCCTTTTAAAAATTAAAACAATTTAATAAATTTTTAAAAGGACGAAAACTAACTTGTTGGGAAGGAGTGGCCAAGGAAGTCATTCTCGGCCGTAAAAAATCGTCAGATCCTGGCAGATCTGAAACCAGTATCCTTCAGGGGCTTTTAAATGGCCGAAACATTGGAATAATAAAATAATATATTGTAAATTTTAACAATTCAAATTTTTTATCCCTTTGAAAGGGCCCTCTTGTCGTACTAATGGAGAAATCAAGATAATGATATATTTAAAAACAATGAAGAAGAAGCGAGCGGACCGCAGAACGAATAAGTTAAGAAAATTACAAAACAAAAATAGAGAAGTGTTTTATCATTGCTCAATAACTCAAAATTAATCCCATTAAGATAAAAAAAAAACGACTAATCCAGAGGAAATATGTTCATTCAATACATGAATGTTGGACAGAGTTAATATATCTTGAAAAAATATGTTAACCATAGTACACAAGATGGAAACAGAAAAAAAAATATTGAAGTACTTCGAGTGTGATACTAAAACGATATAACTGGAAGGGTAATGTTTATCTATTATTTATATTTCGCAATCTCCCTCAGTGCCTTTTCAGCGTGGGGGTGTATCCTGTCAAGGCTTCCAGGCAACTCCATTTTTGGCAAGATTTTGCCGGTCTCTGGCTAATTTTCTATATGATCATAGCAGGATATCATAAGGCCTCTGTTCATCACCATATTTTCCAAGCAATTTCCTTCATATTTTTTCCGATTCTTCAGGGAATTTCATTTCTTCTGCTGTTGAACCATCAGAACCATAACCAAATTACATACTTAGTAGTAGACAACTACTTAGTCTATTCTGCGAAAAATTTTACTGTCTAATTTTCCTGTTCTGGAAATGGCGGTTCCTAGATTAGTGTAATATGATGCTAGTTCTAGTCTCTTACTATTGCATGTCAGAATAGACTGTTCTTAGTATCACGTTAATTGCAGTATATTTTCTTTCTTTTTTCTACACCAATACCAAAATCATTCTAAATTCATTCTATCCGGAATCAGCCTGTTGTAACTGGATTTACGTTTCGGAAATATGATTGATGATTAACGTCATTGCCATATAATTCCATAAGACAACTAGAAAATTCTTTTCTAGCATATTAATTCTACTCCCAACTAGTTACTACATTTCTCTTTTTCAAGTCTTAAATTCATATTTCAATCATATATTATTTTGTCTAAGCGTAAATATAGTTGTAAAACATGCGGTCTTAATATGGCTACCATTGAATGGTAAGCATTTAAATCACTACAATAGTGAAGCAGTATCGAATCAAAATTTAAAATTAAAAAAAAATTATGGCAATAAATGTCATTTTAAATATTTAAAGAAAACATAAACAGGACTCTATTAGAAAGAGGTAAGAACAAAATGATAAGAAAATATCGAAATAGGTCAGGGCAAATATATCAGCTGACTTTACACAACTCAACATTTATTACAACTTGAAACTTCCAAGAATTCTATACATAAATAATAAAATAATATATACCCTTATAATTGTTGAAATTATACAAAATTATGTATTGGATTATTCCACAAAAAATAAAATCAAAGAATAGAAAAAATGAAATCAATATTTATATTAGAAACAAAACATCATATAATTATATCAGTTCCACAATGTTTAAAATAAACCACGAAGTTTTATAAAATTATTCAATGCGCCCCAGCATCACGACTATACATAATTTACGATTGATTTTCAACGTAAAATTATCATGTATTTAGTTATTAGTTTAACTTCATATAATTATAATGATAAACTGCTAATAAAAAATTATTAATACAAATTTATGAATAATATAAACTAATCAACGTATTATAATTTTGTATTGTATATGTTTATTAATCCTGAATTAAAATTCTAAATATATTTATAATAAAATTTAAATTTTTTTTAAGCTGAGACAATTGATATTATTGATAGTTAAAAACTTATTGACTGTGGTGTTTTTTCTTTGGAATCAAAAATGAATTATAATATAAAAAATCGAGTTAAAATAATTGAAATCTAAAAAATAGTAATTCTAAAGGAAGGTATAGTAATCTTATAAATTTAATGTTAGTACAATTTAGTATACTTTTGTTATATTGGTAATAGAAATTCAAGACAGAAATAAATGATTTTTACGTAACATTTATGTATAATTAAAATTTTTTTTTTGTTATTCATTTTAATTTATTTGATATATCTAAAAAAAAAAAAAATATATAGTTTGAAATTTGCAACTGTACAAATATATACTCAAGTAAATGGGCTGATACCGATTACAATAGCATGTCAAAACTTAAAAAAATCTACTCATCAGTAGCACTTCAATAAAAATTCTATACTAGAAGATCTCTAGGCCATCTTCTTTTTAGACGCCTCAGAGGATTATCGAGAATGGAATAGGAAGTATGTTCAGAAACTAACTAACTGAGCGGCTATGGAGCTTATTATGAAAGGATAGGTATCTGGTTTGGGCTAACTCAGAAACATATGGAACATTGAGGTCTTAATGGTTAAGTTTATTGGTAACAAAGTAAGGGGAATTTAGGATTTTTCGAAGGATTTTGGATTGTAAGGATTGGATACGGGATGAATTGGATGGCTTAGTAGAGCCCCAAAGCTCAATTCCGTAAGTCCAAATATGTCTAATCACAGTCATGTAAATAAGTCTTTTGTAATGAATTGGGAGCTTTGATCGTTTGTCTAGTAAATGTTGAAGTATTCTGTAACGACGAGCAGTTTCTTGTCGCTTTAGTTTTAGTATAAGTAAAATTAGATTTGTGGTAATTTATAATTTAGGATTTGGACTTCTGGGAATGATTCATTTTTCAACAAAGGCTACAATATAATTAAAATATCTTAATGTCATCTCCATACCATGAAATAAACTAACTTATGCAAACTTTTGTTCTAGAATTTGAATAATTGTTAATATTAACTAAACGACTTAGTTTTACGTAACTTCATATTTGAGAGGCTGAATTTTAATTTGGCACAAACAGTAATAATAAAATTAATCAGTTTAATCATTTAGTTAATGAAAAGAATTATAACAAAAACATACGATGCAATGTTATGATAGTTAATCTTCAAATACATAGAATGTTCAACAACGTCTGAAAGATCCAAATATTTGGAACGAAATTAGTTCTATAGAAAGAGCCCAACACAATAAGATAAAAAATCGTTTTATAGTTGTGAACAAACGGCTAAAACGCAGTTTGAAAAGGGTCTTTTGTTGAGGACTGGATCAAGTCCGACCCCAACCTGTTTTGACTAGCAACAGCAACAGATCCCTTTAACACAACACTCGCCCCATTGGTCACCACAATACTGGCCACAATCAAATAGAAGAGTGGAAATACAATAGCATAAAATCTACAACCGATCAGGACTTTTATTAGGAATCAATGTAAAACCCCCCCAAAAAATAAAATATAGGACTTACAGAAACGCAACCGTCAATTTGCAATATTTAAAAAAAAAAAATTAAATCGTAATTAAATACCAAAGAATTTTCTAAGAAAGCGATGGGAAAGATTTGAAGTAAATTTCTAATATTTTTAAAACTATGTTTATAAAGTTACATTAGAGAAAGACTCGTTCTCTAACAAGGTTTGAATATAAAAAAACTAAATGGAGGGAGTAACTTTAACCTAGAATTGAAGTTAGGGTGTCATTAATTGTCATTTGGAGGTTCATCTCTAGTTGGATTAGTGAGTACTCTAACAATAGAAAACATGGGCCTTAGTGATATAATTTTAAACTTAAAAACGCAATGACGCAAATAAAATTTTAAAAACAAGATAATGTATATGTTGTTTTTGGCACTACAATTCAGGGTGGACATGGGCCTCTCGCACATTTCTGCTGCATTTATTCCAATCCAGTCTTACTCCTCCAGTTCATAACTTCCAAGTTCCTCAACATACTTTGGCCAGGATTTACTAGGGAGTCCTTTCTTTTATTTTTATGAAAATATCTCTCTCACAATCTTCATGAAGATAATCAGACGAATATATGTTCCAATCTGTGAATAAGGCGCTTGGCATATAATAAGTAACCAAGAACTGGACGAATTAATCAACGCGAAGAATTAGCTGGACACTTCGAGAGGATGCCCAGTGAATGGTGAAGAAGATTACGAGTCAATGTATATAGTTAGCTCATAATTAATACGAGGACTTGATATATTTAATCAAGACTTGCTTGATTAAATTGAATTTTCGGTGACACGCATTATTATTCTTTGGTTTCACCAATACCTGCTCAAAATACCATCTCGTTTTGTTCCTTCCTTCGATTTAGTTCTTTTTCGTCGTGAGGAGTAAATAAGAAGAGAAACTACGTTTTATCGAATTTATGTCACCACTTATTTTCAATAACTACACTCACGGTTTTTAATAAAATCATAATATTAATTTCTTACGCCTTATCATAACTAAACATAAATACAACAATAAACCATCACCACAAATTCCAAATATTCCATATTATACTTCAATAGTGATTTCGTTTCTATTAAGTATTATTAAGCAAACGCGTGAGGTTTTTACCTATGGAGAATAATCGCCAAGTTTATTTCTAAAATGATAAACTGATTTGATATCCCAATTATTATGCACAACATATTAGGTTGGATTATGGTTTAGAGGATTGTGTTAAATAGGAGAATAAAATTTAAAAAATGTAATAACAGAATAAAAAATTATTTGTAATGTGAAGAAATGGAAAACACATAGTAATGAATCTAAAAATCAAAGTGAAGGCGACAAGTCGATATCATAGTGCTGTGCGGGCTATTTATTTGTTAAGTAAAGTACCGCAACTCTATTCATCAGTGAACATTTTTAAAATCCTTAAAACTCGCCATAAACCAGTCTATTGACAAAACATAAATACCGAAAGGTGCATATATATATATATCATTAAAGCAAGTACGGAAATAATACATTACTAGATTATGATGAAAATAAAATAATCTATCACTAACAATATTAAGTTAAATCAATAATAGAATGAACCTTAATGAATTTCGAGAGATAGCTCTTAAAAACCTCACTTTGTTTTTGCTGATAATAAACCCTAGCTAAATCTGCAGGAAAATACTTCTGTGAAATGACACCATTCTTCTTCTATCTGATGCTCTTATTTTCATCTCGAAAAATTACATCTTCCATACTTCTGGGCCGTACTTCCAGTCATCTTGTGAAATAAGAACACATTTTTCAAATGATAACCCTTTTTGTTTGGTGTGGCCAATTTTATATGTTTCTTCTAATCTTAATGTTCTGTTTAGTCGTCTGCACCAGTTCTGTATTAGAAATGCAATATGAGAAACATATTCAACATTCTTCTCAATTGTTTATGAACTGATTCTTGAACCTGCACCATTTAGTGACTTTTTTCATTATACAAACTTGGCCTTTATTTTAAAAATATATAATTTCACATCCCAAAAGACATCTGTTTTTCCACACAGAGTATAGCTGAACTCCTGAAGCTTTCCTCAAACTCCTAGGAGTTGAAGCTCCATTGGATTTGGTTAATTTAATCCTTTTATGTTAGAAAGATCTTTAATGCAGTAGAAGTTAGCATTAATTGAGTTGCTCGAATTATCAACCGATCTTGATCTACCGTGGACTTCTCTCATAAACGTCTAAGCCATATTACAAAACATTTCACACTATATCCTACATCCACAGAGAATATCCTCGAAACTATAGCACCATATCATAGGTCCATTAATAAAATTAAAAAATAACTAGCAATATTAAAAGTGTTCACGACACATTTTGTAGAGCACTAAAAAAAAAACAGAAAAAAAATGGGGGCTAGCCTTTATGATCCAGCCAGTAACGGAAGTTATATTTATTTTTTGGAGCACTATCAGATCTGAAGGAGGGCCCCTGGGATGACAAAGAACTCCTTCACCTTTATCTTGTGTTTACCCGCCGACGGGAGAAGCCGTCCAATAACTCCCGACTCCTAAACTCCACCAGGCTCACCGCCCACTAATACTATACCACTTTTACACACTTCGCTCACAACTACACTCTTCAACAAAGGTTTACGACCATCTTTACGATCTCTTGATTGATCAAGTCCCTTTACGGTCGGCCGAACGTACTGCGTCAACCTTCAACTAAGAACACCAACAACCCAGGTTATGGCGCATAAACAAAAGAAACTAGGGGCAGAAAACCCATCAATTAAAACGGTCAAGTCGTAAATATGGGCCGCATTATACGCATTTTACCGATTAATACAAATAATAAGTACGTAAAATTAAAGAATATATATTTTTTTTCTTCAAAATACAAGGATAAAACACTGATAATCCATACAGGAGGAAATTTAACCTATTTAATATCTTGTTACTTATTTTTATTTTTTTTTTCAAAACACTGAACGTTCCTTGTTTTCTCTATTCTTCGCAATTATTTTGTACTGTTTATCGAGGAGTAACCTCGTTACATTAGAAGTTTAAACAGTGGAACCTTGATATATCGACCTCGATATAGCGAATTCCTTGATAAAACGAAGGTTTTTTATTCCCTTTAAATATGCCAATAATTCTTATGGTATTTTTGGTAATTGTTCGGATCGGCGACACCAACCCCTACACGCGCCCAGAATACCTTTTCTCAATTCTAACCTTGTTCCAATTTATTTCGATGTTCTAGTCGCTGCTTTCAGAGGGGAAAGGTTATTCTCCTACATTTACTGAGAAACTCTAATTCCCTGTTCAAAGTAATATTAACTTCTGTTTACCTTCTAATATTAAAATGATAAGGAAATAATGAAGCGGAAATAAGAAAATATCAAATATAAGACACTAAATCAATTTTGAATTTATATTAATTTAATCAACAATTAATATAATACTGAACCACCAGTAAAGTTAATTCCTGATGAACTTTCTGTCAGCGAAGTGAAAATAAATTATAAATATAAAAAAGACAGAATCCTTAAGTATTTATTAGGCATAACTCCTATTTATTTAAGATTTGTAGCTACATGTTTCGGAGACAATATTCCATCATCAGGCTTCTAATTTTTTTTTAAAAACACATTAATCTATAACATTATACCAATAGTTCTACAATTATATAGTAATGTGTCATTTACCTCTTAATCTGTGATTATTTTCACATTCTCAATTCTCCATGTTATAAGCTATTACATAATATAAGACAGAATCCTAGTTGAAAGTGATGATGTTAATTTCTGCTATATTTTCTCAAGGGAAGTGGAAATAAGAAAACATGAAACCTGTGATATACTTTCTCACATTTATTTATAAAGTTATATGTTTTATTGAATTAATAATACAATCTGTCTCACTTTAAGACAAAAAGTAATATGGATGACAAAAAATTCATTCACAAAATATGTATACTGAAATTTTATCACTGAAATTGAAACAACAAATAAAAATATATAAAACACCAAATCCATGTACAAATAAATCTTGTTAAGTTTTGTAACACTTTTACAAGTTTTAAATTTTATCACTTAAATTGACAGAACAAATATAAATATGTAAAACACCAAATCCATGTACAAATTAGTCTTCTTAAGTTTTGTAACACTTTTACACATAAGATAAGATGAAATAAGAAAACATGAATTGATAAAACACTTAATCTTCGTGTTGTTAACTTCTGTTTCACCTATTTACATTTAAGAAGTCTAAATATCAATATAACAAACTAAACAACACAATCCAAGTTGAAACTGTAGATGTGATTGTTTACATGTAAGGTTATAGGAATGAACTATCGAAAAATGTAAATATGAAGTGAAGCGTAAGGATCGAACTGGTGGGTGTAGCGCGGGTCAAGCCAGTTTGGTGGTGTCGCCGATCCGAACAAATACCGTATTTTTACCTCTACATATCGAAGGATTAGTTAAGAAAACCTTGATATATCGAATTTCCGAAGATTCCTCATCTTACTCCGCACCTCTACAAAACGAAGATTTTATCGGAAAAACCTTTTATAAATCGAAGTCGATTTGATAAATAAGTACAGTTTAGACTGATTAAAGATTCTAAGAAGGATTCACTGTAACTCCCACCCCGACATTTGTTTCCGGTTTGTTTCAGTTTCTGATAAAACAATTACACGATCGTTTCGTTTTCTGTTGTTCGACATTTTTTTTATTCTCAAAAATGGTAAAGCGTAAAACCCTTTCGTATGAAGAAAAATTGGAAATTATTCAAGCCGTAAACGCCGATATTGCAAAAAAAAAATTGGATTATCAGCGAACACCTTATCCACAATTTTGAAAAATAGGCTAAAGTATGAAAATCAAGCTTCTATTTTCTACAGTTACATTGAATATTTTATTATAAACTTAATATATCGAAGTCAGTCAGAAATCAACTTGATAAATCGAACCTCGACATATGGAAATGCTCGATAATTTGAAGTTTCCTCGTTCCCCTTGAGGTTCGATATATGGAGGTTCCACTGAATAATTGTTTATTATGGGCTTAACGGCCTTATGTACTCCAACTAGGGCAGTAAGGACGGGTTATCCTACAGGTTACCAACCTATTCTAGTCAGGGTGGGAAAAGGTCGAGATGGATTTAAGGGTTCACCACAATATACATATTCACCCGCCCGGGTGGGATTCGAACCCAAGATCTTCAGTACCGAGCGCGCTGAAAACCTCACCCCAACTCGCCCGGTGAAACAACGGCGTAGCTGAGAAACTGGGTAAAAAATATTACTAAGATTAATACGTCAGAAGTGCACCAAAAATTTTAATATGTCTGTGGAAGCATTAACTGAATTGTAGTCTATCCCACAAGTTCATATTAATATTACTTAAACCTACAATGTTGGTAAAATTTATTTAATTTCGGTTTCTAGCTTCTCCTGTAAAATTAATTTTTTGACAGTTGCGTCTTGGTTCCACCGGATGAGCGATATGTTTACCAAGGATGTGGGCCAAATTTACTAGGTATAATGAAAACCTGACTTCCTTGTGGGAAAAATTAAATCAATCAGATGAAAAAGCAAGTTTTTAATAAATTACAATATTCACCGTAATATTCAAAGACTGTAGAATGAAATGTAACGGTTTAAGTTTGCTCCAAACATGCCAACCGTGGAATAATCAACATTTCACAGAGAATGTAATTTAATTTATTCTTGAATTTGTAATGGCCGTTGGAAGCATCTATTGTTCCACGGCCAGATGGATCAACACCAATCAGAATACATTCACCATACTCTTACTGAACCTCTGTGAAGAAACTGAATGACCTAGAAAAAAAAAAATCCCAATATTTCTAAAAGAATACAGCCATCTTTTATTTGGCTCTTTAATAACTTCATGTTTAGATATTGGTCGAGGTCTCAAATCTTCATGCTTAAATTAGATTACTAATTATCCAAAAGCATTATATAAAACTGTTTTGTTTTTTTGGGAATAGTTTACAAAAATAAGACTGCTAAAGCTACTTCTTCGTACTTATTTGATGTGGGATAGATGATGGTTTCTACTCTGATGTGCAAAAAAACCTGTTGAAAAGGATAAATAAATTGTAACAAAAAAGCCAACTTATTTTTTTCCCCCAACTTTTCGTTGATTCTTTCATCTTTCAGATAGTCAATTCATCAATTCTTGTAGTCAAAAGAGAAAGTGTTTGGAAGGCAAGCGAATAGAAAAACGACATGGATAATTTCTAAAAAAGGAATAAAAAGTAAGGAAATGATCGGCAAACAATCATTTTAAGCTCTTGAAAAAGATCAAAGAAGCTGGGAGTAAGTCTCATGATTCTAAAGTCAATACAGAATAGACTTATGATCAATTCCAACAGTCCAATATCCCATGATCTTCTAATATGAAACATATAAATAAGATAAGAGCATACATATTCCAGAATCTTGATTTCCTTGAATTTATAATAGTGCCATTAAATCAGTGAGTTCAAGGATTCTTAGGATTCCAAACGATACAGACAGTTGGAGTTACAGAAGAAGTGAATCCAGAAAGAGCAAGGTGCACCACAATTTAGGACCAGTTGCACTGTAATCCTTTTTATATCTACCTAAAGCCAGGTTCAATTCTAAGTAACAAATTCCTAAATATAGTGCTAGACAGAATAATTTTCTTGTCTTAACAACCAATAAACCAGTTGCCCATCCTGCAGATCATGTGTAATGAACTTGAATGGAGGAGGGTTCTAATACCGGATAAGTTCAAATGTGGTATGAACTCGCCCGTTCGAAGGGTTTTTGAAGATTTGGAAGACCAACATAATTGCACTTTGTGGGTAGCAAGGCCTTCAATGTACTTCATAACTAGTACCACTCAGATCACCACTAGATAAAAGAAGAAATTTTAAGCGAGTGTGAAACATCTTTTGCTCCATTTATACACAATAATTTTATTTTCTTTAAGATCATTAAAAATCAGAATGCGAATATGTGGATAAAGCTGTGGAAGGTCACCACAAGGATACAAGACCCCAACATCATGGAAAATAATGGGAAAGCGACTAAAAGGGAAATCAAAGCCTACAATACCTGATGAACTTCAGATAATTGATAATGAAAACATTCGAGAACAGATTTTTAATAAAGAAACTTCAAAATTCCAATTTCATACTCCTCTTCTCTTCCCACCCAGGTTTTATCTTTTAAAATGGTTTTAGTCTTCACAGGGGATTATTTAATCATGGACTACAACCGGCGACAAATGGAATTTTTACTAGTTTTGACTATGAATCTGTACTTGTCTATGTTTCTCTGGATGCTTAATCTTTAATTTTAATAAACTTTAATCCATTAAATTATCCAATATGCGATTGAACTAACACTTGAAGGTAGGGACGGGCGTATCAATGAGAGTGGAACCCAATATCTAAATTTTTAATTCTGATTGGATTGGAATTGGTACACAACTTACTAAAACTTTTATGAAAAACTTCTTGTAAATAGCACAAGACCCAGAAATTAAACACTAAGGTCCAAATACTAACCTTGGCGGACATTTTGCCTTAACGATCGGGTTACTGGATACTTGACCTGCAATACCTTCGCGTTTTTCTCTTCGTTTCCGGCGCATTTCCTGCATTGCACCTACTGAGAACGTGTCCGTTTTGGGTGGAAGTCAAAACAATAAAATCAGATAAAATAACTCAGTAATTAAATTTAAATATATAATAAATTATATATTTGTATATATATATCTCATTACGAATACATAACGAAGACTATTTTTGTTTCAAGTGCGACCTCGGTCATGTTTAATGTTCATAAATCATTATTCCACTATAACAGGAAACAGTTTACGGGGAAATGCATTTTCCTGTCTCAACAATGGACCCCCATTGCAACCTCACAAATGGTTCTGTTCTGTTATTAACATATATGAATTGCTCAACGAATCACAAAGTATCACATAATACTATAAACGTTATGATTATAATACAGTAAAATAATTCATTATCTGTATTCATTTTCACCTCATTTGGCTAAAGATCTGAAATAAATACTGAAAACAAAAACATTTTAGACTCTTATTATTAATCACTTATTTTTAAATATTTCTCTGAACTATAAATCTTTTTTATTCATGAAGAATAACGACTAAATACATATATGTCCATTTATGCCCTATTTATATAATAAAATAATTGAAATATGTAAAAGAAATCGAATATAAAAATTAACATTAACGCAACAATCTTTTTTGAAAATTAGATTCATTAATTTCCACTTTGTAATATCCATTTGTTTCATATTATTTTGTATTTATAGAAGTGAAAAAATTAATTGGTATTGAAATTTTTTTATTTGTTTTTTTCTAATAAAAAGGATTTTAATTAATTTAAACTTTGAATTTCTTTTTTCATTTTTTGACATGGATATGTCTATTGGCTGGGGGTTTTTATTTTTCTTGTGTAACGTTTCACAGTAAAAATATGTTAAGTTTTTTTAACACTCAAAACATGCAGCATTTTGAGACGTTCTAACTCAGTTGGTTTTGCTCGGATCGAAAATCTGCAAAAGCTCTAACATTTTATAAGAACTATATCAATTATGGAAATTTACCGATATAATGATTAAAATGATTCAAAATTAAAGAAAAGAGGGGAACCCCTCTGGTAATAGATACGTGGATGTTTCATCAGAGGGGAAAGCGTTAAAGATATTTCAACTTAATTTCTGCACGCCTTTTCGTCACGGTTACTTAGTTCCAGATAAGTTAAAACTTTACAAGAGTAAACAACACAGTTTGGGGTTGCTAAACGCTAATTAATTGTTTGCAATCAGAACTCTTCTAGTATCTGTAAATTCAAACGGTCAACCTGTGATCCAGGAGTAGCAGGCACTAAACTTCCGTATGCATTGACCGGTTTCATGTATTTTAACGAAATAATACATCTTTCAAAGCAACTTGACTTCTGCGCTCCATATTTACCACCGACTCTTCCTCAAAGATTACCTTCGCCACCTTCTTCCAAGTACATAGGTTCCACTGTTAAAAACATTGTTTGACCTTCTTTTTGTTCCCTTGCTGACAGTCTTTCTCCCCTCAAACAATTAATTTAAGTCTCTTCGTACTGCCTAATTGATTTTATTTTTCATCATCTCAAGTACATGTACTCATAACTAATGCGTGAAGAAGAAAAGGGAGAAGTCTCAAGCAGAATGTTTAAATTTGAAAGGATTAAATACTTAATCAACCAAGGAGCCCTTGTAAACAGTCAAAATAATGCTGAGGAAATGCGTAAAAGAATATTTCTAGCAAGCTGCACAAACTTCGTTCTCCAAAAGCAATTACGAAGTAGTTCAAGGAAGGAGGCGAAAACAAGAACTTAAAAGGTATTGATGTACTGATACGACCAGTCCTTACATACTGTTATGAATATAGGACAGTGACTAGATCCCAAGAACAAGGCCTCCTCATTTTCTGCAAGAAGGTGCTAAGTACAATAAACCGTGGCATCTGTGAACGAGGCACCTGGAGATGAAGAAATAATGCTGTACAAAGAGCCATTATGGAGATCAAAATGAAAGGCATCTTGATTAAAATATCAACGCTTCGATAATCCTTTCCAGTCAGAACGTTTGTATGGAAGAAGACTGGACGTCTTAAGATTCGCTGAAAGGTCTGTATGGCTTCCGATACAAGATCTCAACATGTCTCAGGAGTTGGAAGGCATCAGCGAAAAAGGTTGAAGATCAATATTTGGATCAACTTTTTTGTATTGATGAGGTATAGTTGACTGTTAAGTATTTAGAGAAGAAGGTAGATTATCGGGGTATGCAGTCATAAAGATACACAGCAATTAAATTTGCAGTTCTCCATTCTTTTTTCAGATCTTTATCTACCTTAACCAGAAGTTTTCATTTTAATATGAAATACCAGAACTTTATCATATGCACTTATCTTCCAGTTTAAGTCTTTAATTTGATGAAATTGATTTAGTTTGCAAGCCAGCATATTCTTGATAAAACCATTGCAGTCTTCTTGATTTCATCATTTAATTTGATTATTTGTAAGAGAGTATAAATAAAAACAAAAACCTAATTTATTTTCTAAATTCTATAAAAAACCTTGGGAATAAATCCTGATCATAATCTCTTTCGGAATTATGATATCTCCCAAATCAACAGGAAATTCATATACATTCTTAAGCAGCTACTACGTTTCCGCATTTTATTACAACAATGTACTCGAAAAGTTTGTGTATCTTCTATTGTTTTTTAAATTCTTTGACTACGGATTCATAGGATATGAAGTACTATCTTTGGAATCTCGAAAGAAGCTAATGAACTGCTTTAAGAGATAATTTTTAGGATCCCGATCTCACACGTATTCTGAAACCGGTTGGCTTCATCCTAATTTCCGAAGTCAGTATTTCCTAGGTACATACACACTCCAATCATTAAAAACTAAAAAACGTACTAGAATCCATGACCTCCTGCGCTCCTCTATCCACCTCTTATAGTCAAGAACCCAAACCATCAGCCTGTATACTTCTGATCATTGGAATGACTTATCATCCTTTATCAACCGTATTTTCTCTTTATGAAATTCTTTGCCCATTTCAGTTCGAAAATGTTCCTAAGATCCTTTAAACACTATTTCTTTACTTCCTGATTATTAATCATTCGAGCAAATGTAAAATCTGTATATTTAAGTTAGTTCTCTATACACATTTCCTCCTTTACTTTTGTAACATTTAATGTTATTAAAAATCAATTACTATAGGCAGACGATCAATGAATTGTACTCTTAAGTTATTCTTAGAGGACAAGTTGCACTATAATAAAGTTTATTCTCTTCGTCTATGAATAGAGTATATCCAAAAGAACTAACTACATCAGACATTAAAATATTTTCGGAGTTGCTAGCATTTGAAAAATACTAAATTTACCAAGAATCAGATAATAGAATCTTCAGTAGAATCAAAACGCAACTAAAATCTAAGTTATTAAATACGTCTTTGGGACACTATGTTAGTCTAGAAAACAGTATGTAATAGCGGAACAAGTCATAACTACTTTTTCCTTATAAATAAACGAAGGATACTATGTTCTGCGCAGTTATATACGAGTTGTAAGTTTAAAAAAAGACGACGAACATGGAATATATAAATCGTGAATAAGATGTTTGGTGTGTTTTTATAGAGGAAGCAGTCGGCGGACCAGCCCGCACGAGATTAAGGACAAAGAGGGAAAGAAACTACGCAGTTTGTATTTGAAGTAAATGCTAAAATTCTGGGAGGTATCATAACGTATGATTAATCCAGAATTTAATAATTGCAAAATAAAAAAATATATATATAAATAAAAATGATTTGGAAAGCTTATTTAATAACTTAAGTCGTGGTTTATGAGGTTCAAAATAAAAATAATTCGGAAGCTTTTTTTATTGCTTCATTAAAGATTACGTTTTTAGATCATTAAATACAGAACCAAACTAATTAAAAATTCTTTTCATAATTTAACATACATTTTCAGTATAATATCTTATTACATATTGTAATTAAGTAAATCAAAATAAATATTTAGCTCGATAAACGTTTGTTACTGGTGTTAATTATATACTATACCTGATATAATAAATAACCTACAAAATTATACATATACATATAGAATAGAATGAAAGCATTTATAACTGGCCTAGAGATTTTTAAAATAAGACAAGATATATAAAAGTAAAACAAGAATTTACATAATCAGGTAACAGAAAAAAAGCTAAAAATAGAAGAGAAATAATGGAATCAAAAGAACGAATAATGACTGAAATAACATACGTCAATTTAAAAAAATAAAATAAAAAAGATTTCTAGAGAGGGTACAGAAAAAATGATAATGAAAAAACCTATAAAATCAACAATTGTCTATACAAATGAAAAACATAGTTTAATAAAATTGTAAATTCTATTCAAAAATATGGAAAATTATTTATATTGAGTTAAAACTGTAAACACTTAATACTGTAGATGTTATTTTCTTTATTCTTCCTACAGTTTTTCATTTATTCTTTCTTTAACTAAGTTTATTAATTTTTATTTTTTTTTATTATTTTATAATTCTGTAATTCTCTCTGGGTTTTATCTAGTGTATTCCCTCTATTATGCTTTTCTGTAATTAGTTTATGGTTTTTATTTTTTCTTATCAATGATAGTTTTGCATATGTTATTACTAGATTTAAGTATTTCAAAACATATTGACTACAAACTGAATTGTTAGTTCATCTAATCTTATCGCCATGATATGTGAATGAGCTAAATACAGGTATCATCCGAAGAATTATTGTGTATATGGAATCATTACTCAGTTATAAAATGTACCAACAACCAAACGTTTATGTAAATGTTTCTTTGGAAAGTAAACCATTACATAGATATATGTTGAATTAAACAATTACTAACAAAATGTCAATATGTTTTTCCTGGAAAAGAAAGGATTAAATAAAATTACTGTCTAAGGTGCTAATGATATGGGATCACACGATAATTATCAATAGAAATCCTTCGATATTATTTTCTTTTAACTCAAATTACTAAATTTTAAATCAGTTTCACCATCAATTTTTAATTCTTTAGGAAACCAAAATGATTATAGCTGAGATAATGTAGAGTATAGTATAATACTCCAACATCATCCATAGTGTAATAATACAACATTAAATAACCATAAATGCAACAAAGACTTGGAATGAAATAATGTAAAATTAAATATTTACGAATCATAAAAAAAAAAAATAAAATAAAATAGATCAAAACCAATCCAGATCCTTGTTCATATGACGATATAAATCTTTCCAATAGTCACCCATTTTAAATATGTTTCCAATAGGAACAAAATAAAAACCGAACAGTCATAGGGAAAACAGAAAGGACTGCCCATTTACCATAGGACTGGCTCTTACGATTCCAAACGCTCAGCCTACTCAAAATCCTGCTAGTTTTTAGAAGCTCTTACATTTTGCCTGCATCAATATGTTTGATTTTCTTGTCTTATATTTTTAAAATTTAATATACATAATATGAGTAGCGAAGAACTAATACTAAGATTTTTTAAAATGTTTTTAGAACTGATGATAAATTTAACTATTCTTCGAATATAAAAATCCCAATTAATTTATCAATCCTAATTGTATTTAATACCAAATAAACAATCACTTAATACATCATAAATGGTATTTTTTCTTTCTTTATTCTTGGAAGCATTAGTTCAACAATACTATTTGAAGCACAAAATTTAGGAATCTCGTTCATCATTATATGGAAACGCAATAGAAGTAATAAAAATAGACTTAGCTATCAAGTTGGAATAATACAAAAAAGCTGGATTAGTATTATAGAAATCCTGTATCTGTGATCCATAAATCACTGCTAGCATAATTAAATAGTAATAAGTACATAATAGTGCGAGGGAACCAGCTTACCAGGGATTATTCATGTCAAGTTAAAACCTTTTGAAGAACTTCATATTAATGAGTCTACTAAGAACCTACTACAAAAAAAAAGGCTTGGACCTGTTAATATGGCAGAACTTAAAACAATACATGAGGTAACATTAATGATTACAAAATACTTATTTACATGGCAGTAATTAGACCTATTTGGACACACGGAGTTGAGCTTAGGGGCCTCCCCCAAACCTTCCAATTCTTCTGGTATACAATCCAAAATCTTCAATGCTCCTCATTATATCACAAACACATTTATCCATAAAGACCTTAATGTTCTATATGTTGCTGATTTGGCCCAAACCAGATACCTATCCTTTCATAGTAAACTCCATACCCAGTTGAATCCACTAGTCCGCCAACTTGTCTCACGCTCAATTCCCGATAATCCACCGAGGTGTCTAAAAACAAGATGGCCTTTTAATATAGAACTAATGGAGTGCTGCTAGTGCTATAACTAGTAATTCATCACAAGTTATTTGCATGTCATTGTAATAGTTTTGCTCAAATTTACTTGTTTTATTTAAAGTATAAAGGTGTGAATATCGATATTAAAAAAAAAAAAATTAATTGACCTTTTTGTCTCTTTACATTCAGTATAAACTGAATAATATCCTTAGGTGATTATTAACAAGTTTGATTACTTATCTTACATTTTTAATACAATATAATTTTAAGTGCCAAGTGCAATATAATAAAAAGGCAAAGTGCTGTTATTAATTTTTTATATGTTTAGCAGGAAAATGTTACATAGCCCCTTCATCATCTTTTTTTCTAGTTTTAAAATATTCAGATTTTGCTACCTAACACTTCTGCACATAAATTTTCCATCAAACGGACTAGAATGACATAACCCCTTCATCTGACAAACCCTTCAATTGTATTGAGCCTTCTTATATCAGAGCTATTTATTCTATTCCACACTGCCCTGCCCTAAAGGAACGCAGTAACTCAAAAATTGTAAGATAAAGTCTTATGGGACTTTTTTTGCTTTCCGTTGGATACTTTGAGAAATTTTCGATTCGATGCTCTGTAGAAAAACAGTAATTAGACTTTTTACTGCTTTTCGATGGAGCATCAAAAGCAAAATTTCACAACTAATCCTATCTAAAGCTAAGTCTTAGTCTATTAAGTCTATGAGATAATACAATTTTTGAGTTACTGCTTTTCTCCAAGGCAGGGCAGTATACTGATATTGAAATTTATCCAAACATAAACAATTAATATAAATTAAAGCAATTTTACTGAATTTGAGACTAATGTCTCCTTTAAATAGATTTTTATTCTACAGCGAAAGGTCTAATTGATAACGCTTGGACTTATATTTCAACCTTGTCTTATCCTCTTGAAACTTTTAAGACTGAAGAAGACTTGGCGCGGGGATTCGTAGACCTTACAGAAGTCTATCTACCATCATCTTAGACAGAAATTCTTCTGGATACCACCATTTTACATCCTTCGGAGTGAAGAACAGTCGCTGCGTCCAGACTATAGATAAGGGATGACAGTAGACGATGACGCAGTAGTCGCCCCCTGAGCGGGCCCCACGGCAGCCAGCAACCAGCAGCCTCCCCGCCCCAGGACCACTTCACACTTTATCCGTCATTACCGCTCTGCCAAATACTTCTTATAATAAGGCATTTTCTTTATTTATATATGTCTTCATCACGTTGTTCTTTTTTAAGATCTTCCAACGACACGAACATTATTTTGGAGTCCTCAGGTACAGAGACCACTTTGTCCAAGACGTCATCCAACAGATAGATCATCATAGCTTGGTAAGTTCATTTTTGTCCAAAATAAGGATAAATACTTTGGACAACCCATATTGGTGTCCTATACATCTAGTAAAAGTAGGCAAGCTGGTATGAAAGGATAGCATTGCCATTACAACTTGCCTACTTATACATGATGAGTAAGTCTCCAATATGGGTTGCTCAAAATATTTATCTTATTGTTGACAAAAATGAACTTATCTAGTTTTAACAAATGGTACAGAATTCTCCATTATAAACCATCACTGCCTATTTGCACTAAGCACATTTATAACTTTATAAATAAAATTAAGTATAACTTTTCTTTATAATTCTGTATCTTATACAAACATTGTGCCTTTTATGAGAAAATATAGTTAGTTCTTCGAACATTTATAGTAAACAGAAAATATGACAACATGAAATTAGGGGGAAAAAATTCTGTAGCCTGAAGATATTGTATGGAACATTCGTAAAGTAAAAGTAAATTTCAATCAATTAATCAAAATAAAATTTGCAATAAATAATGCTTTATAAATAGCATGTACTTCCATAAAACTATAGAAAAATTAAGACTGTTAGGGACACGATTAAATTCAGAAAAATTCAAAATTAAAATGCAAATAAAAATCAGAAATGTTAAATTCACTAAATTATGGATATATAAATTGTAATGTGCACTATGAGTCAAACAATTATTCATTTTTTGTATCCAAATTAGATTAATACATTACCCTTATTTAAAATGATGGCTAATGTGATATTTAAAGAACAAATTTTCTTTGTTGTTTATTCTGTATTTTATACAGACATGGTGTATATTTTGAGAAAACATAATTAGTTCTTTGAACATTTATAAAAACACAAAAAATATGACAACATAAAATTAGGGGGAAAAAATTCTGTAGCCTGAAGATATTTTAAGGAACATTTTTGATGTAAAATCAAAATCACATTTGGAACAAATAATTTATTATAAACAGCATATACGTTTGAAAAATAAAGAAAAATTCAGACTATTTGGAAAACAATTAAATTCACTAAATTATGGAAAAACTCGAATGTACACAATGAGTTAAACATTTATTCATTTTTTTTGTATCCAAATACACTACTATATTAAAAATGATGGCTTATGTAATATAAAAATAAAAAAAATTCTTTCTTCAGTATTTTATACGGTCATGGTGTATATTTTGAGAAAACATAATTAGTTATTCGTGTATTTACCGTAAACAGAGAAAATAACAACAAAAACGGGGGAAAATATATCAGATATTTCTTGTAGTAAAATTTTACATTGGAAATAATATTTCATAAAATATTCGCAATGCATATTATTTTGTATATCTAGCATCTTTTATTAATCATTTATAAAATTTTAACAAATACAATTAAATCAAAACCAATACGTATGTGTATATGATATAATGCGTAGTTTAACACTGCACTTATAGTTATTGTTATTTATAAAAAAAAAAATTACCTCCAAGACCAGAAAAAAATACTATAATTTATGAGTTAATAAATATATAAGAATACGTTTTTATAGCTATTAAAAAAAAACTTAACTTTCATAAATAGATAGATTTGATAGTCTGTATTATCATTTTTTTTAAAAAAGCAGATTAACAAGTTAGTAAAATTTATTATTATTTTTTTTTAATTTGAATCCTACAGTACATAGTTTTTTTTTTGTTTTTTTATGGCGTTATTTAAAAACAGCACTTAAAAAGATAACATTATATTTGTTGTTACACTCACACACCTGTTCTTCAAATCATTGGAAAAACCTATTGGTCATTACCATCAAAACCTTCTAAAAGCATTTTATAAATAAAACAATTTACCTTAATTCTTTACTAATTACATTATGTAATCATAAAATTGCTAAATCAGTTATAGAAATTTATTCATAATATGTTATGTTATTTATAAAAGTAGCTGAGTTAATTTTTTTTTTTTTAATTTTTATTTATCAACAAATCCAATATTTTTATTTCCTTTATGATAAGTATTCCATTTAAAAGATAAAGATCCTATAAAATTGTTATTATGATTAGATTCTAACGATGAAAATATATGAAGTTCAGAAGTAAATTTAAATTAACATCGTTACAACTAAAATTAAAAATATTGTATTCGAACTTATGTTTTATTAACAAGTATATCCATGAATTGTTATTGTTTCTTTCGAAATCGAAAATATTACTACTAAATTGTACTGATGTATTAAGTGTAACAATATACAATAATCAATCACAAAATTTTGAGATAGCTATATTATAAAGCTTAAGTTGATTTCAATAAATTTAACTAAACACTAACAGTTATTCGGTTAAATCAGTTAAAATATGTAAACTTCATAGTTTTCTTTGTAAGTTTTGAGATGAAAGCAAAATTATGTAAAATAACGTAGTGTCAATATGTCCAACAATTTATTTCAAAAAACAAAATATACAATAAACCTAAGAACATTATAAATGTCTTATATGAAAACTCTTTGTATAAGTAATGTAAATTAATACTTAACAACAACCTAATGATATTGGTAAGTCTGAAAAGGATATTATTTATGAGTTAAAATGTACAAACAGCACTTATTACAAGTTGTAAACTTATTTACTTAAGAAAATCTATACATATATATATTTTTAAAAGCTTATCATGCTTAATTTGTACGCAGGACTTAGAAAATCTCTCAGGTTTAAGTAAAGACCTACTAACATTAAGATAGAAGTAAATGTTCACACATTTTTCTGTCGCAAACATGGGCATTGCCGCTTTGTATTGTGAAAATTATTTACGTGAGAACTTGATTGACAACTGACAGTTTAAAGGTATTCAGTTACCGTAGAGACGATGATAAATAATAAAAAATAATACCACTACGCATATAAGGTCATAAACATCGACGAAACACATTACTGATGGGAAAACAATTTTATCTAAATACTTAGTAATTTAAAATAAAAGGAAAGAAATAATGGAACAATTATCTCAGAATTTATTTATTTTTGTTTTCAATTCAATCAATTCTTTTAGATGATAGAAAAAAAGAAAAGTATTAGATTGAAACATATATCTAAATACTTGCGCCGAGATAATTTAAATGTTTAAATCCCATTTAAAGACATTTAAAGCTCCATTTCAGTTTAAAAACCTTCATACCTCAAATACTCCCATTATTGTAGCCATGAATTATAAAAGAAAACTCATTATGTCTGTATGCGAAAAATAATAATCTCATAATTTTATCATAAGTTTACATATTAAACAATAATTTACATCATATTACTTAGGGATATGTCGATTCTCGATTGGTTGGTATCGAAAATCGATGATGCAGAGTCGCGCTTACAAGGAACTGATTGAGACCAATGAATTTGACTACATTTTTATGATAACTTGACAACTATTTTCTCCCCCCCCCCAAAAAAAAAATAATAATTTAAATAACAGATCAATTTTTAATGAACTAGATCAACAATGTTTGGAACATAATATAAAACATTGTTAGATTGTTGAAGATGTGTGTTTGTTATTGGAAAATGTAGAAAAAAGATAACAATTACATACTCCTGAGGCTAAATAAGTAAAAAAATAAATACAGCTAAAATATAGTAACATTTTATTTAAAAAAAATGAATGTTATTTGCTGTTTACTAATTCATTTCTTGAATAATAGTGTTTCTAAATAGATTTGGTTTGCGTTTTTAGCTGTTATGAGGATTTTATTTTTTTGTAAAAGTAGTTTATATTTACACAGTAGTACAAGAATCGAGTATTGAAAAAAAATTGATATAGTCATTAAAATGAAAGCAAAAGAAATATAATGTAAACAGAATGGGAATAAATTATTTGATATAAAGCTTTAATTTTTGAAAAATTAAATCAAAGTTATAGTTTCTTATTGTTGTTGCTAGCTTTTAGAATGGTTAATCAAGCTCTGCTATTTTTTTAATTTACTATACAACTACTTAAAGAATGAATAGGCCTGTGTCATTACTTTTATTATTTTTTTTTTTTAACCATTATTAAGTTTTGTCAAAATATTTTCTTTTAAATATAAAAACGTGTTCTTTCAATATTAATTTTTATTATGAATCAAATCATTAATATTAATCAATCAAAAGATATAATAATCACAAAAAATTAATATTGTCATTAGGTTTACATAGATCATTAATTATAAGGTGGGAATAAATATTATGCATTAAATTTATAAAAGTTTCTTTTTGTTTGTTTAAAGTACAACTACAGATAACTAATAATAAAAAATTTAATAGTGCGCCACAAAACAGCTGTAGCTATTGTTATAATAAGCAGCTTGACCTAGATAATGGAGTTGCACGAGGCAGAGAACTAGGAAAATGGCAATTTTAAAATGGATTATCTCTTTGGTCGAGTTTATTACTTCGCCGATAACAAAAGTCGAGCGCCTCATTAGCGAACGGCTTTATACTTTTTCCTATATAATAATAAAATCCAAGCGTAACGAAAACACTCCGGGCCTTTATAGAAATGACTTATCGCTTGATACTTGATTTCAAAATATTATAAAAATATCATAGAATGGCTCGATAAGAAATAAAAAAATAACTCAAGCAGATGTATCGGATCTACAATGAATTGAATTTAAAGGACCAAAGATTTATTAAAAGTATGGAGCTTCAAATAACGACAGTTATAACAGTAGCACAGGCGTGTCACTGCAATATTTCTTAAATATATTTCAAGAAATAGCATCAAATGAAAAAAAAAAAAGTATATATCTTATTTACTTTTAACTAATCATATTGTAGGACCAGGCCCAATATTTATCCGTATCTGCTGTAAAACTTGTGGTAACTAAAATCCTATGTAATTCACAGATATGTTTTTAATTTATGAAATAACAAGATGATTATCCTCTTAAATCATTACTGAAAAAAGTAAGCAACATTTTGAGAAGCAATGAATTATGTTAAGTTCTTGAAACATGATACTACAAACGAATTCAATTAAACTGTAAACAATGTAATGACTCAATACTAATTCTGATCTTATAATTTACGTTGTTGAATAAAAAGGATTGAGTAATAACCGGATAACTGAATTCCAAAGAAAATCGTGAATATTATCTCCAAAAATCCAAAAAAGTCTTGTTACAATTTGATTGGCAATTAATACCGAAAAGGCTCATTTGGGCCTAGGTTCCAGGTTTTTGAATTGTTTTGGTTTTTACAGAATTCCATAAAGTAACATATTCATCTAGATTTAACTAGTTCTAGATAGTTTATGATTAAATGTAGTAATAATAAATCATCCTAAATTCTCTCTATCTAAGAGGCATTGCTCATATACTTCAAAAACAAGTATATAAAACAGTCGATTTCAACTATTCCTTCTTCAACGATTTAAAAAGCTGAATAATCCAATTCCAACTACAAGAAATCTTCAGAAAATATTCAATAACTACAACCTTGCCGAGGAGGAAAGTTATAAAGACTAAGATGAAGAAAGCATGAGAATTATTAGTTTACTGGTCATTAAAAATATTTATGGGCGTATCAAATTAATAGCTGAAACATTAGTGACTTATAATGACTTCTAAATCGAAGACTCAGAAGAAATCAATCGCTTTGATTTCATGAAAAAAAAAAAAAAAAAAAAAAAAAAAATCGTATATTTCTACGATTCCTCCATTTACGAGGTGAAGACTAGATATTCGACATGAAGACGGTCTGGATGACTTGTCGGGTCATAAGATACCACGGCACCACAAGGTCTCGCCTGGATCCGCAATCGGCCGTACCCAGACAGTCTCAAGGATCTTGGTACTGTCTAGGCAAGTTATGTCATTCTTCAGGACCATAGATCTAAGAAAGGCATCAGGGTTCTTGGAGGCAAATTTAAGACCCATCAAAAGGAGAAACGGAGGCTTGTATTGCATGTCTTCATACACGCATTGGTTGTATGTTATTGATAACGATCCAAAAACAGATATTTTATTGAAAAGGGGGACCCTTCAAAAATTCCGGAAAGGGTTATTTGACACGTCATGGTAGTTAAATAATGTTTGTAGTTAATTAATATAATTTTAGATACATATAACAAATAAATGGCATAAAGCATTGCTATCCAGTTATTCAATACAATCATTAAACAACAAAACGGAGATTATTTGTGAATCGGATAACATTTCGGTAGAAAACTAAACTATTTAAAATATAGTTGAGTATTTACATATATAACTAAATTAAGTTACAATAGAGAAATAAAAAATCAATTATACATGTATTTCTATATATAATTATATAATTTATGGAGATTATAACCATTAAAAGCTTTAAATATTACAAAAGAGCTCTAACTCGATAAGAAATAAATTACTTATAATATGAGTAATGTAAAAAAATGTCACAGGTTGGTAAGCCTGCAAGAAATATTGATAAATTGAAAACTATTTTATATTTTTAGTATCTTGATATTGTTTCATGCCTTGGTGATAATGCCTCTGACTTATCTATAATTGATAACAGATTATAACAAAATTCTAGGTTAAAAATATGGCATTGAGAAATTAATATATAAATACTCATGTTAAAGTTAATTATCTCATTTAAGACGGGTAGATATGAGAAAAAAAAAAAAGAAGGGAAATAAGTTATCTTTTCTTTAAAATAAAATAATAATCAGGCTAATGTTAGTAAATCAAGCAATGAAAAGTCTAAATATCTAATGCTATAACATAATCGTTATAAATTAAAGGAAAAATGTAACCCACGTGCTCCAGGATGGCCAAAACGAGAAATCTCTATTCCCACCCTTCCCCCACCACCGATTCACGGCCACATGAATTGCAAATTTATCTCCTCACAAGGTTTAAATTGTTTCCATGTTAAAGTATAATACAAACACATAACTGGTACATTCAATGAAATATAAACAGGAACTTCATCATTTGTTAATTTAACTAATGTAACAAGAAAACGTTTTTATCCATAATTTAGTTAAACACGGCCTTTATGATAACACTAAATGCGCAGTATTTCAAATTATTTGTGAGGTTATGAAAATCAAATAACAAGAAACCATAGTTAATTTAGATTAATATAAATAATAAACAAATACTGGTTTGTACTTATAAAAAAAAAAACCTAGTAGTGACTTGATAGATGTACAGTACGAATCCTGGTGGGGTTATGTAATGAGCTCCTACTCAGACGAGCAGTATTGACTCTTAACAGAAGAACACTGACCTTAGATAAGAGAAGAGACAGAAGAAGTAGAGTATCCAGAGGAAAGACGTGGATACGCAGAGGTGGCACGACTCACTGAGCGCTGTGCCTGCGCACTCTGCAGTCCTCCCCTCCGCCGGTCTCACCCCCTCCAAGGGGTGTTCCCATCCCGTCCCGATCAACGGGGTATCGTCCGGGTGCCCGCTGTTTTTTTTTCTGTTTGTATTATGTAGAAAAGGGTCAATCGAGATTTCATTTAATCATCAGCACAAATACAATCGGAGAATAAAAATATTTCTTCAGCAATGTGACATTAACATCAAAAAACATAATTAATTTTTACCCTTACTAGTGAGTAGTCCTTTTTCATTTAACTGACGTGTCATTCTAATAATTTTCCTCAAATTTACTTATATATAATGCTTACAGTTGTAAATATCAGTACAGTAGAGCGTCGATTATCCGAAATAATGTCAGGGGTGGTTCGGATAATTCAAAATTCGGATAATCGAAACTCATATTTTCCACAGTTCACTTTTCGCTCTTTTCAAAGTTTTACGACTCAAACTTCCTGTCTCACTGTTAAGCTTATGGGGTACCTGATTATTGATTTAGAATTATTTTTGATTCCCGTTATTGTTGATTTACCAACCTTGAAATCGATAGCTAATGTCTGACCCGATTCACTTTTTTTTAGCCACGTAATGATTTCCATTTTGTCTTTAAATGAAAAGAGCTCTCGTTTCCTTTTTGTTAGCTTGGATGATGAAATGTAGTTTTTTAAAACAAAAATCGATCACAAAAACGATGTATACCTCACAAAGAACGATTTAACGGTGAGATCTATTACCAACCAAATGATTAGGAAGATATTAAGAAAAACAAATGTAATGGTCTCATCAAGTACACAGTTCTCAGTAAACAAAATTGTAGGTATGTATAGAAGTTTATTTTTTGTAGTTTCTGAGAAATATATTGAGCTTCTCTTATAGAAATTCATAGTAAAAATTATCTTGTTTTCCATTTAATTTAATTTTTAAATAATAATAACAATACAAATAAGTATTGCGATGATCAATTCAATTAAAATTACATTAAAAAAAAAAAAAAAGGTTCTGTTAAAAAATGAAAATAAAGAAATTTAACCAAACAAATATTTAATAAAATTCCTTTCAAATCCTACAAATCAACTGTTTTAAAATACTTTCAATTCTGCCCGTATTTTAAAAGATATCCTTAGGTTGTCAATAACCGATAATACATTAGTTTTTGTCACTATCTTATAAAATACATTCCATTAATAATGTTTTTGTATACAATTTATTATTTAGCTTTAAGTATAGTAATTAAGGAAAAATAACTGTAAAGTTTCATTTTAATTATCGGCATTTGAGTGTGAAGCAAGTTGGGAGATAATTGGATACAAGTGGGTATGTAGTTTACTGTGAATGTATTGAAAGGTAGGTACACGGGTTTTTGGAGTGTTTTAAACGATAGTTTATTCTCAATGCTATGAACAAATGGTTACTGCTTAAGAACTAAAACGAAAGGATTTTTCGGAGAATTTTGGATTGTAAGGGTTGGATACGAGATAAAATGAAAGGTTTAGTGGAGCCCTGAAGCTCAATTCCGTCTAATTACTGTCTTGTATATAAGTCTTTTGTAATTTATTGGAAGCTTTGAACGCTTGTCTAGTTAATGTTAGAGTAATCGGAAACGACGAGCAGTTTCTTGTATTTTAAGTCTTGTATATTAAAATTAAAGACAACACATACTTTAAAATGAAAATTAATTCGATATAGTCGAATTTATGGAAAACTGTTCCTATTTTTTATACTGTAGAAAAAAGGATAAAAATTTAAATGATTCCAGAAATTGAATCGGTTCAAAATTTTTGAATAATTGAAATTTATGTTGAAATAATGGGAAACAAATTTGAAATTCGGGTAGCGACACCGAACCACTCCTCCACCCCAGCTCGCGCCAAATGTATCTTTTTATCGATTGTTACCACAGAATACGTTAAGGAGTCCTTTACGTATTCTGTAATTGTTGCCTTCTTCGGATCTATTTCGATGTTTTCTTTGCTATATTTCTAGAAGGAAGGTTATCCTTTTTCATTTACACACAAACACTAACTCCATGTTCAAACTAATGTCAACTTCTTTTACATCTTCTCATAGTAAAATAATAAATAAGAAAATTAAAAACAATAAATCAACGTAGAAAGTAATGTTGTCAACTCTCACTTTAGGGAAGTGGAAATAAGAAAATATCAAACTTCTGATAAACTTTCTTATTTTTTTTTCTAAGATAGGAGTGTTTTATTTAATATATACTACAATCTGTCTCACCTCAGGGAATAAGTAATATGGATGACAAAAAATCCATTAAGGATATAATAATATGTACAATCAAAATTTCTGACATAAGGAGAGTGGAGAAAAATAATAAAATAACAAAATATAAATAGATAAAACACTAAATCCATGGAGAAGATAATGTTGTTAACTTGTGTTACACTTTTTCATATTAGAGAATAAGAAATATGAGAAGTTCTATAAATAAAAGACTAAATCCATGTTGAAACTGGTTTCTGTTACACCCCACATTTGAAAAGTCGAAATAAATTAATATAAGTATAAAAAAAACTAAACAATTCAATCCACTTTGAAAATAAAGAAATGCAAGTTAACAGTTGAGGTTAAAGGAAAGATCTATCGATAAATGTGAAACTCGAAGTGAAGCATCGGAATCGATCTGCAACATCGATGTTGGTTTGACCAATTTGATGTTATATTATATATAACAGTATTTATATCTTCTTTTTCGTGTTTCTTCAAGATGTGATGAAGGCATCCTTTGTGAATTGCACACTCTAACTTATGGTCACAGTATTAATAAATACCTTATTAATATAATATTTGCATTGAAATGAACGTCTGCAAAGTATATTTTCCTCAATTATTCTCTGGTATTAATCTTGTAATATCTACAATAACCTTATCTTCTGTCCTCTTTCATTTATTTTTATTCTTTATATTATTTTTATTTAATTATTTTAAACTTTTTTTATTATCATGATCATTTTTTCTCTCTCTTATTACGTTTTTACCTCCTTTAATATCCATTTACAGTTTAATTTATTTTTAAATTTGTGTTAACGTTGAGTCACATTCAGACTTAGTTAATTTTAGCCCTGAAGAAGACCGAAGACTGAAGGTTGGTCGAAACGTTGGCAGTTTACTAAACATTTTTTAACTTTAACGTGTTTTTTCTTTCTCCCAGATCATCTTCTTTTTGTATTCATGTTTTTATATTATAAAAATATTTTATAATGATACGATGACTGATCGTCTCCTCTCCTGTGTTGTTCGGTGGCCCTGATGAAGACCTGCAAGGCTGGTCGAAACGTTAGCACACTATTACAGTATTCCTACTTGGACGTGTTGTTTATTTTTGACTGCATTTTTGATCAACGTCGTTATTCATATTTAACAGTGAACTATACTTTTCTTAATATTTATTTTATTTATTTATTTGATTGAGTGCCTCTAGCCTTCAGGGTCATTGGCAGTCCATCTTCGATTATTTATCTCCTATATTCGTCCATAAAACCTGATAGCTTTTAGGAAATCCAACAGAGTCTTCACTGATTTGTTATTATCTTGTAAGATTTCCTGAAGTGTGTTTGAAATTTTAAATCTCTCCCTTATAGATGAAAGCTGTGGACAGTCTACTAAAATGTGTTGTACTGTCCTGGGTTCCTGACAGTTGACGCAGGTAAGGGGCTCCAAACCACGGAGAAGGTAGCCATGTGAGAATTCACAGTGGCCGATTCTCAGGCGGCACAAAATTATTTCTTCCTTTCTAGACGTCCTACAACTTGTTTGCCACTTAGCGGAGCAGTTCGTCTTTACTTGTAACAATTTAGACCTATATGTTTTCCAGTTTTCTTCCCACTTGGCTTGGATCGAGCATCTTACATGCCTCACCCAGTCTTCTTTAGGTGTAAGGTTGATGTTTTTAACAATATCACCATCACTTATTCTTGCTAACTGGGCTGCAGAATCAGCTCTTTCATTTCCAGAAATGCCACAGTGGGAAGGAACCCAAATAAAAATAATCGTATTGTTTTTCTCTTGAATTTTCCAAATAAGCTCGATAATTTCTAAAATTGTTACATGTTGAGACTGATCATTTTTTATTGTTAATAATACACTCATTGAATCCGTGACAATTACTGATTTTTCATGTTCGGCTTCCAGGCAGTGTAGGAGTGCTTCCTTAATAGCAGTTGCTTCTCCAGTGAAACGGAGAAAACTTGAGGTAACTTAAAGAGACTTACTTCGTTTTCTGTAACCACTGCACAACCCACTACTGAATTTTCACATATAATATTGTCTTAAACTATATAAATGTATAAATTAATACAAAGACTACAACAATTAATACAACTATAGATTAATACAAAGTAATTTAATATTATTATTATTACTATTATTATTATATAAGTTTCTATACTTGAATAGTGACACTTGCAGCCTCCGAGATAAGAACTTTATTTGTGATAAATGTACATAATCCCCACCTTTCATACTACTGACAAATATTAAATCAGTAAATACATGCTTCTTGGCGTGAGATGCATGAGGGGAAGCAAAACCCATCGGCAACTCGTCTGGTCTCGATTTTTAATATTTCTAATATTTTTCGAATTTTTAATGTTTAGTCCTTTATAATTTAGATCCTGCATCCAACTCCTTCTCAGCTTCTGGGTGATACGTAATATAAGTGTTGTGGCCATGCATTTTATGAATGCTTTTTGATATTCATCAGTAGTTGTTGTAGACGTGTTTGCAGTAAGTTTTTTAACAGTCAGCATAATAAGCTAAGTATTAAAAGTTATATTGCTAACTTATCAGTGAGCTTTTGAGATTGTTCCGATTATTTTCCCCTGTTAGATAAAGAGTAATGTCTTTTTTAGCTGCTCCATTTATCTGCGTTTTTTCGAATGGGTTTGAGTTGGTTCATTTGTCTAATTGTAAGTTAAAAAGATAAATGTTTTAAATTGAATTGCGTTTTTTCTTTATAAAAAATCTAATCAAAAGTTTGATAGCTTATTAATTTTAATTGTTTCCTGACTTGCTACAAAACTGTTTAAATAAAATAAAATAATACGTTTTTTTTTTTAATATGCCGTTAACTATTCATTTAATGCTTAATATTCATCCTGTAAGGTGTTTTATATTTCAATACTTCAGTTTATTAGTATTTTACTTTAAATTATTTTTAAAATTTTAATATATATATTTCGCTTTACTTATAATTAGGTTGAGTTAAAATAGACAATCTGAAACATTCCACGGTTATTTTCTTTTCCTATTTTAATCAAGACACCCACAAGGTCGATCTTAATAAATGGAAAATTTCTATTGGTGGAAGATGCGCAAAAGCCGTTTATTGCGTTCATATATTTTATTTATGTACTTTACTTTATTTCTGTATTTACTCATCAGCTATATACACTTGTCTTTTATTGTATTATCTTTTTTAATATTCCATCCCATTTTTTTTGTCATATATTTTTGTTTGTTTTTCTCCTAGCCCTGATGAAAGCTTGTATTATAGGCCGAAACGTCCGCAAGATAAATTAAAATTTATATTTTAATTGTGTTTCAACGCCTGCACACCCTAACTATCTACATCTTCAGTATTGCCACAGTCAATAAAATTATGATTGATGAGCACCTCAAGAGACAGTCAATAAATATCTCATTGATATAATATTTGTATTGAAATGAACATCTTATGTTATTTGGTATTTTCTATATGAAACTGTTGTTTAAGTTCTTGTTGAAAGAAAAGGAACGGATACATAACTCAAAAATGATTTAATGTTTAATAAAATTCTAATTCAATTCTCTAATGATCAAGACATAAAGTCGTTGGCCTGGGTGCATTTCCGGTGGTGTGAGGGGGGGGGGGTGAGCCTATTAATTGAATCAAGTCATTACATATCCGCTTTTATTTTCACTCAGTATTAAATTTTTTGATTAAAACATATTTTTTGTATAGTAATTTTTTATTTTTTTATTTACATTATATTTAATACATAAAGTAAATTTGGGAGAAATGATTCTAAACACATTTCAACAACTTATACAGTAACTACCCATTAGTAGCACTTAAATAAAAGTTCTACATTAGAATGCTCATAGACCATCTTCTTTTCAGAGGCAGGATCAAGCATTGAGTGGGGAGCAAGTTGAGAGACTTGGTGGTGTGAAGCTTAGTATGAAAGGGTACCTATCAGATTTGGGCAAAATCACCAACATATAGAATATTAAGATCTTCATAACCAAGTTTATTTCTGACATAATAAGGAGCTTTAAGGATTCTACGAATGGTTTTGGATTATGAGGATTCAATATGAGAATTGGAAGGTATAATTCTAATAGATCCCATTACTGTCATGTTAATGTGTCTTTTGTAGTGAATTTGAAGCTGTGAACGTTTGTTGATGTACGTAGCATATAACGACGAGGAGTTACTCGTATGTGAATTCCAAGTCAGTTTGTCCCAGAAGTCCTAGTTAGTGGAACTGTTCAACACAGATTAGTGGTATATCACATTTTGGATTTCAGAAATTTTATTTTTGCGATCATTCTTTAAAATTATTAATCAATAATATAGGAATGGAAGCCAATATGGCCGAATTATCGTTCCAATCCTCCCCAAAACTCCCTTCATTGAACACATCAAAAACTAAATCAGTATGAGAAAACCTAACATAAAACTTTCATTTACACCGATTCTCTAGTCGGTCGTGCGTGTACGGTTAACAATGAAAATTTGACCGCTTCATTTTTAATCTTTTGCAAAAAAAAAATGCAAAGTTCGAACTAGGTTATATAAAATAATAAGTGGTCGCAAATAGTTAAAAAACACAGAAAGTTAGTAAATTATTATTTGTTTAGGTATGAAAAACACTAGGAATTTTTGTGAAACAAAAAAATATTAGGATTTGTTGGAGTATTTCTGAATATTTTCAAACTCAATTAAGTATTTACCTTAATTAATAAATTATTTAACCATTAGTTATTAGTTTAAAACATTATGTTTTTAGGTGTTCAGAATATGAAGAGATTTAAAAAAAAAAAAAAAGTGCAAATTTTATTTTGGAGCCAAAATCTGTAGAAAAAAAATTACAACAGCTTTTGGAACGATTTAATTTGATTTTTTATTCTAGTTTCTTGCTTATTTGGGATTTCTGATGCCATAACGTTGACATCAAGAATGTCAAGATTAAAAATAATAAATCCTTTGTCAATATGTCTCCTATTTATTTGTTCACCAACCTCACCCCAGTTCACCATCAATGTTTCTACGAAATGAGAAGTTTTCATTGTTTGATCTTACCAAAAAGGATATTTCTAGAATTTCATTTTCTTTTTTCTAGTTAAAGGTAGTCATCATCGAATAAAATCAAAAATCGAATAAAAGTATTTTGAAACGTTTTATGTATTTAGATATTTTTTTGTTATATATCTTCTTAAAGTTTCGACGGCTAATAACTGCAAACAAAAAAATAAATAAATAATAAAAAATAAAATATTGGCAAGGGTTTGCACAAAACATTGATGAAACATTTCAACAATCACAGACTGGATTGAACATGTTTGTCATCTAATAGTTCATTAAAAACCCACTAGGTCATGAATTTTCACCTGTAAAAACGAATATCCTAAAATATGTAGAGTGATTACAAAACTTTGAAAGAAAAAAGAAAAAGATAAGCTATGGCTTAGTATTCACCAGTCAGAAACACTGATTTCTGTTATCAAGAAAACCTAAAATTTCGGAAATCCATTATTTTTTACTTTGTGAGAATCATTTGTAACCCCACGATATAATATATGAACTTAGAAGGGTAGTTATTATAATATTATTATAATATAATTATAACTATTTATTATTATTTAGTAATTACACTTTATGAACATAGTTTTATGTGTATTTTGTATAGTTATATATATAATATTATTATCTATAAGATGGTATGTTGTCTTTTTAATATTTTAAATTTTTTTAGCTGCAATTTTATAATCAGCATGGAATCGATCATTTTATCATGTAGATTTTTATATTTTAAAATAATGACTATTATGAGTAATATATGATTTCACCCGCCCCTTTCCCTTAAAATTTTAATTTGAAATAAGATTAATTATTTTACTTTCTGGGTTAGGAGTTCCTTTCAAAGAGTTTTGTCAAGAATCTTATCTATTTCAATAAAATTTATGAAACAATAAGGTAAGTAGGATTTTTTATTTTTGGCATTTTTATTTATTAGGATTGATTTTGCATTAATAAATAAAATAAAAGCCAGAATAATCCTACAAGTTGTACTTTATTGAAGTATTGAAGTTTCATTCACATATAAACGTGGTTAATAATTGTTACAGTAACATAAATTTGAGGAAATATTACATTAATTGTATCATAACTATTCGACAACTAAGTTCCTGAAATCAACCACATAATTTAATAATTATTAAATCTTTCAGTAATTTTTTAATGAATTAATGATAATTTGACTGAAAGATTTAATTATTTATTAAATTATGTGGTTGATTTCAGGAACTTAGTTGTCGAATAGCTTTGGTTAAATTTTGATTATTTTTTAGCTATGAAATTTTGCCTAGCGCTGTATAAGGCAGGTAAATAATAAAAGATGTTATAAAATAATTTCAAAATAAAATATAATGCAGGGAAGGGTTGAAATAATTTTTGAAGAAATAATATAGAGGGGAATGCCATATTGGCGGCCATAGCGGTGCCCCCTGGCAGGGCCCCACATGCCTAAATCGCAATAGCCAAACTCTTAACAGGCGCCACATCTTGAGCCTCTATGGCCGTCTATCTTCGGATTTGAACCAAAGTAAAACCAGTTTGGTTTATTTAATAATCCAAGGAAAAAATATTGGAATAGATATTTCATACTGTTACCGAATAACAGAACTATTCAAATTAAAAAAACGAAAAAAAAAATTTACTGAAATCTAGTTAATCTTTGTTATGTAAGTAATCTAATTCGTCTTTTAACTCCAAAATAATTTTTTATTTTTTATTGAAACATAAATTACATAAAGCCAAACTAGGCTAATAAAAACATAGGTACATGTTTGGATACACATCCATCTCTACTGAAACAATAGGTAATAAGGAGGAATCTATAAACAAATGAATTGCATTTTACAATTTTACGAGCTAAACAGAAGGAAAAAATAAAACGACAAAATAAACAATACTAGTTAAATTAACAATTATAGTTAATTTATATGAATTATAATAAATAATAGTTGAATTATAATCCAAGCCAGAGTAATAAAGATAATAATTTACAACTTATGAAATTACAAAATACAAACAATATGATAATAAAACTACTTTTGTGATATAATACAAAATCAAACTTTTATTAAATAACTTTATGGTGCAAAAATATATTTAAACTACTCTAATTTATGTACTATTTTGTTATTTATAGAAATTAGTTTCTTTTTTAGTCTTCAAGTTATATGTGTTTAGACCGTTTTTAGAGTTTTCTTATAATTTCCAATTCCTTGGATATTCGGGTTTTCATATATAGCAGTTGATATGAAAAATGAGTTTGTTTGCGACTGAATGTGTTGTTTGATTGTGGGTAGATTGAGATCAGTGAGCACAGTGGATATTCTAGGATATCAGGGGTAATTTTCTATTACTTCCAGTTTCTTGTAATTTGTATTACAAGTATTACTCCAAACAGGTAATGAGTAGGGCAGTATAATTCATTAATATTTTCTTCCCTTTTTAAACAATCAAAAGCATTAACAAATTTTACAAAGGTTACAATGAGTGAAGACTGATAAAATATTTGATACTTAATTTAATTATTATTATTTGTTTTTAGTTTCGAAAATTTAACATTAATAATCAGTTGTAAAAATTACAAACAATTTCAAAACATCTGCACTTATCTAAGTTCTTCCATCGAAAATAGGACTGTTGGAAATATTTATTTTAAATTTGTTTCCAGAAGTTAAAGAAAATAAACAAACCAGTCATAGATAAAACCTAAAGGACTATCTTCTATTTCTTTACACACAGTTTGTTATAGGTCTTCATATCTGTGAGAAGCCCTTTTCATTTTGAGTATCGACATGTTTAATTTATTTTCTCCATTTTTAAAAATCTTAATATATATTTGTTGAATTTTTAACAATGTTTTTAGAGCTAATGGTGAACGTTTAATACTCGAAACTAGTCTTCAAATGAAAAAAAATTCCAGTTGAAGTGGCAATTAATTCATCAATCCTAATTGTATTGATCCTTCTATAACATCATGCGTATCTCAAGTATTACATTAAGTAACAAACTAAGAAATAAGGTTTAGGAGAGGCTCAGGCTTAAGTGGGGTTTTTCCAGGTTTTTAAACCCTATTCCTTCCACACCTTGTTCTCCTCACATTTCCCTTAACATTCCTATCATTGGTGCTTGCACACTATAGGTATAGTTAGTTTAGTCCTTACACACATGCGGCTTATGTAGATTTTTCATCAGAAATATTGTAAGTTAGATCCATACTCCTCCGTATTTTTTAATTATATACAGTTAGGTATTCTAACTTATCTATTTTATATATTTATATATGTAAATTTCTACGAAGCGTACGTCCAAATACGTTTCAGTAAGTATATATGTTCATTTTTTGTTTATTTTGTAGAGTTGAACGTTTGGAGAGGAGTGAATATGAAAGTCTTAATCTTTGATAGGACAGCTAATAAGACAAATATTAACAAACTCTAAATCTTTTAGGGAAAACACTCAGGACAACTACAAAAGCACCCTCGTTCGTTAGCATCATAACTTTACATACTGACCTACCTATGTCCATAGTTAACGAACAAATATCCTTTTACAAGATGTCTCAGTTATTTTGTATCACATAATTTAATTATTTATCAATTTTTATTATTATCTATTGTTATTATTTATTATAATTAATTATCAAAGCCAGATGATTGTCCTATGTACTGTAATCATATGTTATTCATCATATGTTTTATTAGGGGACAAGTAGTCCCAGAATAAAATTCATTTTCTTCTTCTTCTTAAAAAAAACAAATCCGAACCTACCACAAAAGATCACACAAAAAATTACATGGACATCCTAATACACTTATAAACAACATATATATAAAAATCAAGACATGAGATGCCGCTGGGGTCATGCTTTTCACGCTATGTATACTTTCACAGAACAAATTCACTAATTATCTGTATTGTAATAGCAGGCGTGAATAGAAAAATAAAGTCATAAATAAAATATTATTAATTTTATTCTTTAAATTGTAACCTGTTTTGTTCACTGTAGGGCACGATCATGGAAACAATAGAGCCTCGAATAAATGATGTAGTTGTTGCTTTACCGAATGATCCTCTCGAACAATTATCAATTATATATGTGTGTGTGGGTATAGCTGTGTTTTTAATTCATAGTTACTACATTCAAAAGTTTCTTGTTATATAATCCACTGATGTCATTGTCTGAAACTAACGCTGCCAGACAATAAAAGCATTTCATAATACTTCTGTGCATTCTTAAGGAACAATGTGTGAATAAAGTATGTATTGATTTACTTTTATTTCATCTCCTAGCCATAAATACAATTACAAAATACGTACAAACATGGTAAAGTACCTCAATGGTAAAATGACTTGCAGTACTCAAATTTGTAATCATGTGAAAAAAATGGAACAACCTCTGGCATTTAAAATGCAAATATAAAAGCAAGGCGCCATTGTTATCTTTAAACCGTAGAATATTTTAGATTTAAAGCAGGCTATGCTAATTTCACAAGTTCATTAAAACCTATTACTGCTAATGGATATGACTCGATATTTTAATAAGAAAGGCATCTCTAAGTATCCCCCGTGAGTACTATTACTCGATGTGTGGTATAAACTATAGTTGAGATAGAAGACAACGCCTTTCGTATTGGGTTGGGGAAAAAGTAATTTCGTTATTTTTTTCATATTATTCAAAAGGGGTTTATTTAAATAAATTCAAACACTAATCAATGATAAATGCGTCGTTTTGACCAGTGAACTTTTGACACTATTCTGGTAAAACCAAAATTCCGTCACTGGAGAGCTTACTTTTTAAATTGTTACTTCTTACCACAAATGTAATTGGTAATCGCAAGTACAACTATTGGGTTGTTTCACATGAAATGTCCGTTTTCAAGGTATAGGGATTTTAGTAAAAATACAATATGAAAACAATATAATTTTATTCGAAGTATTTACCTTCTTTTTCTACACATTTTTCCCAACGTGACAACAAATTTTTTATCCCGGATTTGAAAAACTCTGAGCTTTGAAGTGAAACAAAATCTGAAAACGCACTTTTGATTTCAGCATCATTTGCAACAATTTTTCCTCTGCAGGAGTTGTCTAAATTCCTGAAAAGGTGATAATCTATTGGAGACAAGTCGGGAGAATATGGTGGGTGCGGAAGAACTTCGTACCCCAGCTCTTTCAATTTATGCATGGTAAGTTTTGAAACGTGGGGTCTAGCGTTGTCGTGTAGGAGTATAGGGCCCTTCCGATTTACCAATCCAGGTTGTTTTTTCAATAATTTTTCGTGCATTTGGCCAATTTCATTGCAGTAGGTTGTAGAGGTAATGGTCTCACCTCTAGGCAAAAAGGAATAATGTATGATTCCAGCCATGGACCACCATACTGTAACCATCAATTTTTTCGGGTGCAAATTTGGTTTTGGCATTTGTCCTGGGCTTTCGTCGATGTCTAACCACTGCCCTGACCGACGCTGATTGTCATAAGCAATCCATTTTTCGTCGCAAGTTATTATTCTTTCAAGGAAAGGGTCGGTTTTTTGCCTAGCAAGCAACGAAACGCAAGTCTCAAGACGTTTCAATTGCTGTCGCTCAGTGAGATCGTGAGGTACCCATGTATCGAGCTTTTTCAACAACAGAGACTCGCAAAATCCTCTATGTATTTCAAATATCATAAAATCGGACATTTCATTTGAAACAACCCAATATACCAAAGCAGTTTTTAATCAATAGTTAGTTATAACTACATTTTACTCAACTTTGGCACTAGTCATATAATAATAATAACGTTTAAGATGATAGTGATAGTGATAATGAGTTCCCGAAACATGTTAATGCACGTTGTGCCTTTAATAGATGGAAAAATATATGCCTAGTCTTTTGCACTTCGTTGCATGGATATGTCTTTTGGATAGGAGTCTATAGTTTTTCTTTTGTAAAGTTTTCCCCCCTCAAAAGGAGTAACGTTTTTTTCAGCTCAAAAAAGTAACAGTTTGATATACTCTAGCTCTGTTGGTGTTCATCCGATCGAAAATTTGAAGCCAGTTTCCTTATCAGAAATTTAATAGAGAATATTTTTTTATTATGTAACATTTGTCGCTATTGGTTTGAATGAAAAAAAGTAACGTTTTGTCTCCATTTGTTGGTGGTGTTGGTGCTTTTTTGACAGGATCGGACGGTGTTGTTCTGATAGACAATTTGCCGAATGTTCCCTCATCAGAAGCAGTATATATAAAAAAGTAGATTATAGATAAACATATTAATAATCTATTGTGTTTCCAAGTCAGGGAGAAACTTTTTAATTTTTTTCATTTATTGAAATTAACAACAATTTATTGCGATGATAATTCTAAAAATGACATATCAATTGGTTGAAAGCAACTACCCATAAATGTTCTATATAATAAAGTAATATATTAGCAGGTCCCGAGACCATATTCTTTTCAGGCGCCTTGGACGGTTATCTGGGATAGAGTAGGATGCGAGTTGTGATACTAATGGATTTGAATGATTATGAAGTTTCATGAGAAAGGATAGGCAACTGATTGGTGTTAAGTTAGAGAAATTGGGAATATTAAGATCTTTGGGGTTAAGTTTGTTTGTGACAAAGTAAGGAGCATTGAGTATTTTTCCTAAGGATATCGGATTGTAAGGATTGGATACGAGATGAATTGGATGGTTTAGTGGAGTCCCAATGCTCAATCCCATAGTCCAAGTAGGTCTTATTATTATTATGTAAATAAGCCTTTTGTAACTAATCGGAAGGTTAGAATGTTTGCCAAATAAATGTTGAAGGATTCAAACAGGCAGAAATTGATTTTTTTTTTTTTTTTTTTTTTTTTTTTTGCTGTATCTCCTGCATTTTTAAAAGTTCCTGGAAGTACAGCAATGATTTTTAAGAATGTCTAGAGCATTGTAATTACTGAATTCAGAGAACAAAACGAACAATTGGTTTCAATCAGTGATGTGTTTGCATCAGTATTTTTCATTAATCGATATTGGTGCAGGTGCCAAAAAATTGATTTTCGTTGGCAGTACCTCTGTTTAAAATAAACAGCTATCATAAAAAATATTCTATATGAATACGGTACCGGGAATTGAAAATGTGTACAGACACATCACTGGTCTATATGGCTGATTCTCAAACTAGGTACAGGCCAATTTGTGTCCCAAGCCCATTAAAATTCAATGAAGTAAAATTCGTTAAAAATATTGTTTCCAAATTGATTTATGTTACATGAATTAATAATATTAATTGAATTTATTTGGAATTTTAGTGTTTTAGGATTACATTTTTAGGTTATTCTATGTCGATTAACATTGTCGCGGCTTGTTCCTATGCTTGGATTTACAATTATGTAAATAATTATTACTTGATAGGGCGAAACTAACTCAGCTAATGAGTAATATTAAATAATAATGGTGGAAGAAAGTGAAAATGTGTTTTTCAGTATTACAATTCTCAAGTACCCAATCACCGAGTTATTTTATTCTTGTCCCCGTGACTCCTTAACATTGACGTGCCATTACTAAAAAAAGTAATGAAAACGTATTCAGTAGGAATTTTTGGATTTTTTGAGATTTTATTTGCAGTGGCAATATCGTGGACTCATCAGTTCGTAACCACGCAACCATTATACGTCGGAATATCTTAGTGTAAATATCACCTCCGACTGTAAGTACATTCATTTTTAACATTGTCATGTCCACTGTAAATCAGTTAAACCAAATATTTATTTGTAACGGGCCTCATGCGTTTTGTTAGTAGTCTACGGCCCTCATAATATACTCCCGAGAAAATGCAAAATAAATGAATAGTGTTTTGGCGGTAATATTTTTAACCTTATTTTCACATTGTCATGGTCGTTATCACTTAACATTGTCATGGTATCTTTATATTCCATGCAACTGTGAAGATACCACAAAGCAGGAATGTTTCATGTTTTATTTATTTTTGACGATGGAACCTTAAACTACTAAGATCCCTTTTCCACATTGTCGTGTATATAGTCACATTGGTGTGGGGGTAAATTTGCATTGGTGTGGGGGTAAATTTACATTAGTGTGGGGCATTCACATTGTTATGGGTTAAAATTATAAACTGAAATTAAAAAAAAAAGTGAATTGATTCATTTGTTGCTGCACCACCTATAATCATCACAGGATTATATTTATATTTACAGCAAGATTTATCTTTGCTTTAATTTAAATTTAAAATTTTGGTAGCTAGAAATTTGCCTGAAGTTTGAGATTCACCCACAAATAACATCTAAAAAATTAGGAATCACAAAGCTATCGCGAACTTTCACAGTATATATTGGTTCCTTAGAGTCGAGTATAGATCAAAGATTCTCGATACCGTCTTTTCTCAAGAATTGGTAGAATCGAGAATCGACATATGCATCGCTTTAATAAAAAATATTTTATAGTATTTATATAGTAGCGGTATGATAGAGATAAGGAGAAATATAGATAAGTGGGGAGGTCTAGATACCTAGATGGTAGTAGAGTGGAGCCAAGATTAGGAGCGAGGGGCCCCTGTGGAATGGGGCTGGCAGACAGTGTAGAAAGTAGTCCCTCGCTCGCTGGGGTGATTCACCCTTGCAAAAAGTTAGGTCACTGCCCTTCACAATTTCACCATCACATTCTCACAATTATCTCGACTCTAAAAGTTTTAGTATTCCCGTTCTTCGCTAACAGCTTGTATTGGGTGTCTTCCAGGGGTGGAAGGTTCTATGAACGGAACACGGTTAAGGTATTTTAAAAAAAACCAAAAGACTGATAATACCTGAAAATATGAAGATATCCATGTTGACTATAATGACAAAATTAAAACTACGTTGTATATTAATTGGTTAGATATTTGATATAATATGCTGATATAGAACAGAGCAAATAACATCTCGTTGCAATTTGGAGAATTTTTTTTCTTGGGCAACGTTTATGGCTGAGGCATATTTTTAAAGTTACGTCATATATTAAAAATTATTTCTTCTTTTTGATTCGCGTACATTAAATTAGAAAAAAAAATATTGGGTTGTCCGGAAATTAATGCAGGATTTCATGTTAAAACCAATATTATAAAAGAGATTATTTATCTCTTTACCACAACCAAAATCTGATACATTGTTTTTAATCTACGGCATAATTTCGGCCCAAAAGTCCTATTAAATAAGATTCCATAACCCTGATGTGATACAGTGTGATATCTTGGTTTCATCTTACAAGGAGACGTTTTGACTTGTAACAATGATTTTAATGATAATTTTTGTGTGGGTAGTAGGGACCTATAATAGTGCAAAACTAGAGTTATAGCCGCCAATGTTCATTGGGAGGAGAGAGAAAAAAAAAACTATCTGAAAATCACGTTTTTTTTTATCAGCTCTCAGTCAAGATAGAGAAATAATTTTTTCACGTAAAATTGTAGTTAAGTGTGATATCACTTTACCGCAACCAAAGCCCGTTGTCCGGACATTAATGCAGGATTTCATGTTTAAACCAAAACCTGATATTATTATTAAAGAGATTATTTATCAGGTTTTGGTTTTTTTCTCGCCTTCCAATGCTCATTTGCGGCTATAACTCTAGTTTTTCACTATTACAGGTCCCTACTACCCACACAAAAATCGGCATTCAAATCTGTGAGTTACAAGTCAAAAAGTCTCCTTGTAAGATGAAACCAAGATACACTGTATCAGATCTGGGTAATGGGATCTTATTTAATAGGACTTTTGGGCCGAAACTACGACGTTGAGTGAAAGTACTGTATCAGGTTTTGGTTGTGGTAAAGAGATAAATAATCTCTTTTATAATATTGGTTTTAACATGAAATCCTGCATTAATTTCCGGACAACCAATAGAAGAAAGTGCTTATCATTATTAAATAGATATCAATAAGAAGAAATAATTTTCTATAAATAAGGAGACGTATAGTAAATACTTTTTTTTTAAGACCCATCGATATCGACAACACGGCTTGAAAATATGACAAAGGCTTAAAAAAAGAAAAATTTTCGGATAATAGTTTTAAGGATATATTATTTTCTCTCTTCTTTTTCATCAAGATTAAAATAAAATAAATAAAAGAGGTTCAGAATATTAAGACCAATCTGAATGTACTTGACTTCGGTTGTAGTCTTTAATCCACAAACTTAAAAAGATATACTGTAAATAAGAAGTAAGAATAACATTATTCGTAAGACAATTACAAAACATTGATATCTATTTTGATTTGGTTTCAGACGGACCTTCTTCAAAAAAATTGAGCTGACAGTTGTAGTAAAAACCTATGGCTAAAATAAATACAAGGAGAAATCTCTGAATCACCTTCGATCAAAACCTATCCTGGAATGCCTACATTTCCAAAACCATCTCCATCCTGAAACAGATCCAAAGATTCCAATACAATACCGGTCAACTTCTGATTTCCTTCCTCATTCTTCCCCACCTTGATTATGGATGCTTAGTATGCGGAGGACTATCTGCTGATCTGAAAATGAGGCTGAAGAAATATAAAGATTCTTTTATAAGATCCATCTTTTGGATCCCCATACGGTCTCGCGTCACTTGCTATTATGCTGAGGTAAAGTTGCTTTATCCAAATTTTTAACTACAATAATCCTCAATACCTTTTTATCCCAACTTTAGAAATCTAAAAAACCTCCCGAAATTTATGGTACTCTTGCCCTTCTTTCTTCCATTCCTCTTTTGAATGACAGATCTAAGCCTATTTATTTGAATATCCCCTCATCGAACTACTTCCTTTGATTTTCATGGAGCCTTGTTCTGGTATTCCTAACCCATCAACCAAATGAAAACCATTCATTTATCCACTTCCTCAGTTATCAACCTTAAGAAAATAGGTAATAATAATGATAATTAAAAAAAAAGTTTTAAAATTCTATATTTATAGGTATAAGTTACTGATTTATTTTTTCTAAAATTTACATAAGCAATGATACCATTTTATTGTACTTCCATGCTATTCAAAGGGGATAATGCCCCAGAATATATATATTTGTTTTCCATTTTCATTTAAAAATAAAGTTATTTGCATTTGACACATTTTTTTTAAATTTTTGAAATTGGTTGACACACAAAAAAGAAGTCCATAACAAAATATATAATTTGTGTGTATGTTAGTATAACTAAAAATCCAAAAGCCGCTCTAATAATATTTGAATGCCCAAATGCTTGAATATTTATTATAATTATTACAATTTACTATAATTTTTAATTTAATATAAAATGAATGCGTTCATAACTTTAAAAAAACAAATAGTTTTTTTTTATGTGAGATACCGAGTGACTTTTATAACAGTAACAAGGTAGTTCAGTTTCAATATGTTGAGAAAAGAGCTGTTACACAAGACATGAATGTTTCATCGTTGAACAAAAAGACGGGCTCGTTGTGGATGACACAGAGAACTCTTGCATTTTCTCAACATTATAACAACTGCATTTTAATAAGTACATTCGATGAATATTCACGTTCAGGTGAAAGAAGGAATATCTGCACAATGTGAGAAGTCGGTCTCCCCTCAGCCGTTGACCTTTCCGTCAAGTGCTTTATTTTATCATGCATCAATTGATTTTGTACAATCAACATATAAACATTTTGTTCAATAAACATTTTTATTTCTTAAAAAAAAAAAAAAGATTTAATGCAATTTATTTCTAATTAACCCCATGAATTGGTCACTGACATTTGCCCTATGATTACCTCCTTGACGGCAAGAAGAGATCCCCCTCTGTCTTAATTCTCAAAGATCGGTGGAATCGAAATTCGAACATCCCTAATAAAATGTCTTAAGGGTATCCCTGGAAAGCCCCATGGGTCATAATATTTTTCTGTTCTGCAGTACAATAAATTTAAAAAAAAATACTACCAGAAATATTTGGTTGATAAATATTTATTGATATTTTTGAATTGTTAAAAAAAAATCATGTTCCTTCAACTAACTAGTAAAGGTTTTAGCTCCATGAAGAACCGCTAGTTAGGGTCAAAATAACTTCATAAAAATAACTTCATAAATCTCTAATAAAGTAAAGAAAAAAAACTTTTAAAAAATACATTAAAGTTATTTTCTTGATTCCGTACTATACAATATATACAGTAAAAATAAAAAATAAAGTAAAAATAATATAGGTAGTAAAAAAAAAGAAAGAAAAGATTACATTGAGTTAAACAAATAATAATCCTCATACAAGACTAAAACAACAAGTAACAGCTGGTCATTACAGACTAATTCAACATTTACTAGATAAGCCTTCAAAGCTCCAAATTAATTACAAAAGACTCATCTACATGACTGTGATTATACCTATTTGGACGAATGGAGTTGAGCTTTGGGACTCAACTAAACCATTCATTTTATCTTGTATCCAACCCTTACAATCCAAAATCCTTCGAAAAATCCTCAATGCTCCTTACTTTGTGACTAATAAACTTATCCATAAAGATCTTAATGTTCCATATGTTGCTGATTTAGCCCAAACCAGATACCTATCCTTCCATAGTAAGTAATAACCACTCTAATCCATTAGTCTCCCAACTTGCTTCCCACTCCATTTCCGATAATCCTCCGAGGAGTCTGAAAAGAAGAAGGCCTAGAGAACTTTTACTGTACATTTTATTGAATTGCTACTAGTGAGTAGATCGTCACGAGTTATTTACATGCCATTCACTATCAACACATTTACTTGACGCATATTATTTTAGACAGTTGTAAAAATACAATCATAATCTATTTACAAAATATGTAGTCCCCAACCAAGTCTTATGGAGGGACAAGCCAGGTCCAAAGAGATACCAGCGTTGTCAACCCAGTGGAAGCTGAGTGAGATAGCACAAGCATTTATTTGTATTATAATGTTTTAGCCTAATAAGTTATCCGGATGTTTCCGATGAACCGTTGTGGATGGAATCAATCGGAATTGCATGTTTATTTTATTCCTCATTTCAAAAGTTTTTTTAGGTCTGATTTGAAACATTCAATTGGCATTTAACAACTATGCTTTCCATCTCTTAATTTGGAATCCTATAATACTTTAGATTTAAAATGTCAAATTGGATAGAATATCTTAATAAATAATCGAATTTGTAATATAACATTTCTTAAATTGAATGCAATGTGCAACACGTGCACCAATCAGCCCACCTACCTATGGTTTATATTTATATTTATTTATGAATCGTAATTTATCGTATATATTTTTAGTATTATTCCAGAGAAGGTAATTTAAAAAATAACAATAATTGAAGTCGATTTTATAATAAAAAAAATTAAAGTTCTGATCCTATTATTTCTTTGGCCATTTGAATGCTTGTGGACCTTCCATGGATTTAAAGAACTTTTCATTTCAATGTCTTTCTATTTTATATATAAATAATTTAATATATTAGTAAATTTTCGGAGAAGAAATTGAGTAAGAATAAGAAAGCTGGAGAATGAAGTAAGCGAACAGGAAACGACCTAGTCCTTTGTTATTCGAGTCCACGTCCTGCTGTAGATGGCTTCTATTTTTAAAAAGGCACTCCCAGCTTTTGACCTATCATTGTATTATTATTAATGAGAGATAATTTAACAAGGTATAATAACAGGAAAACTGAGCAAAATGGTTTCAATTAGAAAAAAAAAATTAAATTACATTAATGCTTTAGTTTTAGTTTAATCAGTTCAGTTAATCAAGGAAATTTTCAATTTAAAAAATATGTATACAAATAAATTTAAAGACAAAAGATAATTGCCTTATACTACGTTGTAACTTTACTATTCACATACCAGTAAAAAAAAACAACAAGAAACCGCTCTACATTTCCAACTACTACTCCAACATTTAGTAGACAAGCATTCAAAGCTCCCAATAAATCACAAAAGACTTATTTACATAACAGTAATTAGACCATTAGACCAAATTAATTATATGGACATGCAGATTTATGTTTTGAGGCTCCACTAAACCTTCCAATTCTTCTCGTATCCAATCCTTACAATCCTAAATCCTTCGTAAAATCCTCAATGTTCCTTCTCATGTCACAAACAAATTTATCCATAAAGTTCATAAAGGTGCATATATTGGACAAAACAGATATTATCCTTTCATAGCAAAGTCCATACCCACTCGAATCCATTAGACTTCAAACTTGCCTCAAACCCAATTTCCGATAATCCTCCGAGGCGCCTGAAAGGAAGATGGTCAAGAGACCTTCTAATATAGAACTTTTATTGAAGTGCTACTAGAGATTAGTTATTTACATGTTACTGATATGTCATTGTAATAATTTTACACCAGCGTTGGTGTAAAGTTCATGTGTACACAGAAAATTTTAGAGAAAATCCTCAATTTTAGACGATATTAGAGAATGTCCTGAGACGACATCAGATTCTCTTCAACTGTTCTCAACAGAGGAACAATAATACTTAGGCTGGGTACTATGGTATACCTGTCTCTGGTTTGCCTTTGCAGGCTGGATCACACACCTGAAGATTTTAACTTAGACCAGAAATGGCGAGCAAACAAGAAGACAAAGCGATTGCTTTAACTATCGTTTTTTTTAGTTGCCAAGAAGTGCAAAAAGATGCAACACAAATTCATCTTCAAATCAGGTGTGAAGAAAGCTTACAAAAAGAAATGAATACGCTCAAATAAGATTAAGTTTCTTCTCTTTATGTACAATGCTCATTAACTTATTGGTTATTTTTACTATAGAAATCATTGCAGCGTTGGGTTCTAAGTGACATACCCTCAGGTCTTCACATTTGCTCAAGTAGAAAGAATTGAATTTTCAATCATCTTCGATTGCTTGCACAGGTCGGGTGAAAAGGGTAACACGGGAGGAAAGAGTGTCCTTTTAAAAAAACGAGACAATTTAATCAGACCAACAATGGCCGAATATCCTTCAAACGTCAAATCGTTAGATCACGGCAGATCTGAAACTAGCATCCTTCAGTGGCTTTTAAAGCTATATGGTAAGTATGTGAAGTCTGAATTGTAGTAGCTGTCACAAACGCTCCGGTTTACCTGTACAGGCTGCTTGTACCGTGAAAACACTGCGGTAAAAAACATGCATGCCGGGCCTAATAAATCATATTTATATAAACCAATAAAAGATATAAGAGAAAAAAAAATATATAAATACCTATCCTTCCATGTTAGGCACCATATCCACTCGAATCCACTAGTCTCCCAACTAACTTTCTATTTTAAGATAACCTTTAAGTTGCCTGAAAAAAACAAAAAAAAGTATGGAATAAGGACCTTCTAATATATGTAATTGAATGAAATAATACCAATAGGTTGTAAATTTGCAGGCCTTTGTAATCCACAAATTTACATTGTATACAGTTGTAAATTTTAACAATTAAATAAAATTGAAAATTATAGAAATTAAACTTATTTCGAAATACAACAATGGCTGGCACTTAATGAACCAGTTTTCGAAACCATACAACAACCTCATAAATAATCTCCTATTCAAACATCAGCTGTTATGCCAAGTTCAACTAGCCGTAACGGGGCGTAGTGTCAGACAGATCATCGAATTTCCGCGGTACAAAATGGCACTTGTAGCAGAGCAGGGTATGTAGATAAAGGGAAGAGATGCGTATCAGCCGCTGACAGCATAAAGACCTCCTCCCGGCTACAAAACACCTCACCCTCTCATCACCATACTATTAACATTTAATTGCCCTCGATACCTCTCCGGCACCGACTCAATCCACACATACTGCCATTATTTAATATCTTAATTACAATATTAATGTCGGGAAAGATGTCGTTTATAACATTATCTAGGAGGGAGGGTTCAGCTTTGGGGCTCCACTAAACCTTTTAATTCTTCTCTTATCCATTACAAAACCTTTCCTAAAATCCTCAAAACTAAAATAATGAAAAAAATTGTTTGCATCCTTAGAATAAGTTTTAAAAAATTTCGTAATAAGAATAGTACATATGTATTCCACCGATTCTTGTTGAACAGATCCGCTACCTTGTTCTCCAATTTAACAAACGTCTTGGAATCCATATACAAGACTTAAACGACAGGAAACTGCTCATCGTTTCCAGCTCCAACATTTATTAGACAAGCGTTCAAAACTCCCAATTAAACACAAAAGACTTACATGGCAGTGATTAAACCCACTTGGACATGAGGAGTTGAGCTTTGGGAATCCACTATACCTTCCAGTTCTTCTCCTATCCAACCCTACGATCCAAAAACCTTCCTAAAATCCTCAATATAAGGAGCATTCGGATCAGCTGTTTGGGCTCCATGTGAAGAAGACACGCTTCAGGTCAGTCCCAAAGATTTATATATTTCGAGTGCTATTTATGCATTTATTGACTTTATTTTGTGCACATTGAACAATATTAGTGCGCGTGTACCATTATTAAAAAAAAAGTGATATATATAGTCAGTCAATTTATTTAACGCCTTTTACAGGCGTACAGAGCTTTGGCTCTGGAACAATATGGCAACAGTTCTTAATACCTCAAAAATGTCTCAGAATGTTTTGAAACCAACAAATCAAAAAACAGAAAGAAATGGAACTAATCCAAAGCAGTAATTACTCGAAAACCCAGTCTAACCTCAACGCAACTGAAACCACATATGCTAAAGCCACCGCTTCAGACCGTTTTTCAAAACGAGAAAATGCTATCATTTTACATACATTACCAGGCATAAAACAAAAAGAATATGTTCTCAAAATCGCAGAATTAATAGACCCAAAATTCATAAGATACACCTCTAGAATATCCAATTCAAGATTTTGTATCCATTTTAGCAATAAGGAAGCAATCGATAACCTCCTAAAAAAAACATCAATCGATAACCATCGACAACAAACAAATAATTATAAAACGTCTAATTAACCCAGCCAAACGTATAATAATTTCTAATGCTTGCCCTTCAATTCCACACGAAGCAATAGAAAATGAACTCAGAAGCCTAGGTATTAAATTAGTCTCTCCCATGCATTTTCTAAGAGCTGGTTACCAAGACCCAAGGCTGGCGCACGTTCTAAGTTTTAGACGGCAAGTGTATATTCCACCCGAAGATTTGAATAAACTTCCAACGTCTTTACTTATAAAACATGACAATGTATCATATCGAATTTTTTTCAGTGAAGACATTGTCACTTGTTTTATTTGTAAACAACCGGGTCATATATCTACAGATTGCCCTGAGTGCGATAATGATAACAATATTCAGGAGGCATCTAACGGGAAAGAAAACCTATTAATACATTTTGATCAAGATGTTAAAAATAATTGTGAAACAATAACAAATTCTTCAATATTAGACACACCAAATCATATGGTTAATAAGGCTCCAACGACCATAGGAGGTTGTCATGGAGACCCTTTGAAAATAGAGTCACTAGAAGACAGTAACGGAATAGAGCCTTTAAACCAAGTATCACGTAGCCATGGTGATGAGTCAAACAATATCACTGTAGATAGTTCCGGTGCCGAATCAGCTGTTAATTCGAGCAATAATTTAGCAGCGTTACCCGTGGCGGTTTCTGGCACTAAACGATGTTACTCAAGTCCTCCTGCTTCTACTTTATCCAATATAGAATTAAGTTTATCTCTAGATTCTCCGGATGAGTTTGAAAATACCATTAATTTACAAGATTTCCCACCAATACCAGCACCTCAACCTTCTCGGAATAAGTCAAAAAAACTGAAAAAGACCAATATTAATACTGAAACCAACTTCGAAAATGCTAGACAGTTAATAGAAGATAATTTACATAAATATCCCATTTCTTTTGATGAAATGGTGAAATTCATTCAAATGTCGTCTGAAACTAAAAACTTCAGCGAACTAGTTCACGAGTTCACGAACAACAAAGAGGGCTTAAAAGACATGCTTGCCGAAGCAAAGAAACACACAACTGACAGACGATCCAAATTAAGGATATCCAAGATATTAAAAAGAAAGTGGGACTCTACAGAAAATACATTAAATACAGACGACAGCACCGACAACTAGGAACTGACTAACAACTTTTCATTACTTTAATAAAATGACTACAACAAAAAACCCAATCATATTACAGTGGAATTGTAACGGATTTTACAAACATTACGAGCACTTCAAATTACTTTTAGCTGAAGAAAATCCCATATGCTGCTGTTTACAAGAGACACATTTTTTAAAATCACAAGCTGTTAATTTAAAAAAATTTAACATCTACCGAAAAGACAGAAATGATTGCAGATCTGCCTGGGGAGGAGTAGCGATTATGGTAAAAAAAGAAGTATATTCTGAACGGATTAATATTGACTCATCCTTAGAAGTTGTTGCTATAAAATTATACAAACCTGAACCTATCACAGTCTGCAATATCTATATACCTCCAAACCGAGACTTCACTGCCAATGATCTCCAAACTTTAGTTGACCAACTCCCAAGACCTCTAATCATGGTCGGAGATATGAATGGTCACAATAAATTGTGGGGTTCAACTTTATCAGACTACAAGAATAGAGGAAGAGAAATAGAGAAATTTTTAGATCTCAATAGTTTTTTAATTCTACTTAATGACGGTTCCCCTACTCATTTTTGTGCCAATGGATCCTTTTCCGCAATCGACTTATCATTCATAGACGTTAAACTTTTACATAAAGTTCAGTGGAGCGTAAAGGACACCTTGTATGGAAGTGATCATTTTCCTGTGACTGTTAAATTTTATGATATTTCAAATGCTACATTACATAGAGTTCCGAGATGGTCAATTAAAAGAGCGAATTGGGAAAAGTTTTCATTGTTGATAGAATCAGAAATGGTAATGAAAAAAGAATCATATGTCAATCTGGAGAACAAAATTACTTTCTTTAACCAAAGTGTCATAGAGTCAGCAAAAATGAATATTCCACACAAAGTAATTTATAATGACAGACGTCTAGTTCCTTGGTGGAATGAAGACTGCCGGATCGCAATTATGAAAAAAAAAAAAACACTGAACCGATACAAAAAAACAAGATCGCTGGAAGATTTAATTGAATTTAAAAAAATGAGATCAATTGCTAACAAGATATTGAGGGCCAGCAAAAAAAATTCATGGATGACTTACGTCAATTCTATCAACAATAATACTACCATAACAGAAGTATGGAAAAAAGTTAATGCCATCCAAGGATCCAAAAAACTTGACTTTGTTTCTTCGGTTTCAGTAGATAATCAAATCATAACTGACCCTGGTAAAATAGTTGAGCATTTTGGAAATCACTTTTCTACTATGTCGAAAACTGATAATTATAACATCGATTTTCTGCAGCATAAATGTGAACAAGAAAAAAGCTCGATTGAATTTCATACACATGGCTCAGAAATTTTTAATCAGCCATTTACTCTAGCTGAAATGAATTTTATCTTAAACACATGCAAAGATAAATCTACTGCAGGCCCCGATCAGATCCCATATATTTTTTTGAAGAAACTACCGTCAATTGCACATTCATTTCTCCTTTCAATTTATAATGAAATCTGGACGACAGGGATGTTTCCCGAAGCCTGGAGGAAGGCCATCGTTATTCCAATCAGGAAAACTACAAAAGATATAAACATCGATAACTATAGGCCTATTTCACTACTTTCTTGTGTTTCTAAACTTCTCGAAAAGATGGTTAATAATAGACTAATTTATTTTCTTAGACTCAAAAAAATTCATTTCAACTTCCCAGTGTGGATTCAGAAAACACCGCTCTGCTATCGACCAAATCACGAAGCTTGAAAACGAAATTCAAAGGGCTTTTTCAAACAAAGAACACCTGGTAGCTGTCTTCATAGATATCACAAAAGCATATGACATGATGTGGCGCTATAATGTTGTCAGTACACTATCCAAACTCGGTCTCTCAGGGCAGCTATTGACATTTATTAACAATTTTCTTAAAGATAGGTCGTTTCAAGTTAAGGTTGGATCTAACCTTTCTCAATCATTCCATCAGGAAAATGGAACGCCCCAAGGATCTCCGCTAAGCGTAACATTATTTTTAATAGCCATAAATAGCATTGTAAATACAACGCCTGCAGAAGTAAATTGTTCTTTGTTTGCTGACGACTTTGCTATTTATATAAGAAGCAAGTCAATAGAATATATCGAGTGGAAATTAAGAACAACTCTAGGGAATCTCGAATCATGGTCTAAAAATACTGGTTTCAACTTTTCAAGTTCCAAAACGGTGGCCATCCATTTTTGTAAAAGGAGAAAATGCCAAACGCACCCGTCATTAAGTTTGTTTCAACAACCTATTATGTTTGAAGAAGTTTTCAAATTCCTAGGAATCTACTTCGATAAAAAGCTAACATGGTCTGAACATATTCGTCAAATAAAAGCAAAATGCCAGAAAGGGCTAAATTTATTAAAAGTTCTGTCCAGCACTCAGTGGGGATCAGATCGACGAACTTTATTAATGATGTACCGTACTCTGATCAGGCCTATCATTGATTATGGAGCTGTTGCCTACAGTTCTGCTAGTGTTTCAACACTGAAATCACTAGATACTATTCATAATCAGGGACTTCGTCTTTGTATTGGTGCATTCAGAACAACACCTGCCCAAAGTTTGTACATAGAGAGTGGTGAGCCATCTTTAGAATTAAGGAGAAAATATTTGAGTTTAGCATACTTCGGCCAAATTATGTCAAAAAAAACACCTCCTCGCTTACGATCCTACAACACATACGATTTTGAATGAAGAGCATAGACGATCCTGCAAATGTTTCCATTGTAGATGCAAAATATGGGCAAATGATTTACAATTATCTTTCCCTAAATATTTTAAATTCCCAGGCAATCCAATACCTAACTGGATACAAACAGAAAGTACGATTGATTACAGTCTATCATTTTTTTCAAAACCCACGACTCCTCATCACATTTACCAAAAAATGTTTAATGAACGAAAAGAAGTGTACTTCAACTACTGTTTTTGGTTTACCGATGCTTCAAAATCCAGCTCTGAAGTTGGATGTGCCATTATTATGGGCTCTGTTTGTTACAAATTTCTTCTACCAGAATCGAATAGTGCATACACCGGAGAGCTCTATTCAATCTGGAAATCGTTGACATTCATAATGAATAGTCAATGCAAATATCATCTGATTGTATCCGATTCATTAAGCTCACTGAAATCACTGGAAAACAGAAACTCAAAAGACGTTTTGGTGATGAAAATCCAACTTCTTGAGAAGGAATGTCTACGTTCAGGCAAAGTGGTAAGATTTCTTTGGGTTCCTTCTCATCTGGGCATCGGAAGAAACGAAGAAGCAGACCAAGCTGCAAATGCTGCAAGATTGAAACCCAATTCAGACGTCATATACATCAATAAAACGACTGCATCGGATTGGCGTATTCATATAAAAAAAAAAGAATATATGAATCATGGATTACAGAGTGGAACAAAACAGCTGAAAAATTAGGCAAAATTAAAAGTAGTCCTGACGTATGGAGAACATCAGAAAGGAGAAATCGCCGCGAAGAATCTGTCTTGGCAAGGATACGAATGGGACACACAGCCATAACGCACACGTATCTTCTAAAGGGACTCTATCCACCGACCTGCAGGATCTGCAATGTACCCATGACCGTGGAGCACATCTTAATGGACTGCGAGGAATACAAGGATGTAAGGAAAGATTGCGGAATGGCCAACCGGATGGACATCGCTCTTGGTGACAGTGAAACGTCTGTGCAAAGTTTATTTAAATTTTTGAAAATATCCAATGTTTATAACTTTGTATAATTATGCTTACTTTTAATACCAATAATGTTTGAATTAACTGAATGTTAAAAAAACACATATATTTGTTGTTGCTAATGACCCTCTAGGGTAGAAGCTTGTAAAATAAATAAATAAATAAATAAAATAAGGAGCATTCCTTCTTATGTCACAAACCAACTTATCCATAAAGTTCTTAATGGTGCATATATTGCTAATTTGGCCCAAACCAGATACTTATCCTTTAATAGTAAACTCCATACCCACTGGAATCCCGATAATCCTCCGAGGCGTCTGAAAGGAAGATGGTCAAGAGACCTTCTAATGTAGAACTTTTATTGAAGTGCTACTAGTGAGTAGTTATTTACATGTTACTGTCATGTTAATCCTATGATCCAAAATACTTCCTAAAATCCTCAATGCTCCTTATTATGACACAAATAAACTTATCCATAGCTATCTAAATGCCCCCATATGTTGCAGATTTGGCCCCAACAAGGTATCTATCCTACTATTTGAAGAAAGAGTTGGATATAATAAAAAATACGGCTTATTAAAATATAACCCAAGTAAACAATGCCAGATGAAAATGTGTCTCAAGGTAAATAATGCATCCTAATCCCGATGATCTAATCAACACTAGAAATGCCTGAAATTTGGGACCTGTAGTTAGGAAGAAACAAAACTTCCTGTCGATTTTAAGTGAGAATATTACCTACCTCTCAACAATATTTTTTAAGACTACCAATATTTTTGCTTTAAAATTAAAATTGAAGCAGTGTGAAAACCAGAGGGATATTTTCTCGTGAATAATCAATGAAGGAACCAATTGATATATTTTTAAAGAATAAATAGAGGGATTAGTCGCGGTTGAGATGGTACATTTTCTGTTTGTTCTAGATGTAGGACGTTGGGCTATTGGAAGTGGTCTCTTGAGTGAGATCGATCAGGACTGGCGGCACAGAGGCCTATATTCTCCCTCCCTCCCCAGTCTTCTGATAGCCAAGCTAATATCTTCTTCATAGTATAGGGTTTCCAACAGTTATTATTTTTAAAAACTCAACTATTATTACTAGAAAAAATATACCACTATCACTTGAAATACCTGAGAACTAGCATCCCCTATCGCGTCTTTAGCTATATTTGCACGCTCAATTAAGTAAAAAACTTAATTTTAACTAATTATTGAAATTTTATTTGTTAATCGATAAAAAAAATTGTATTGAAGTATCCTAATAGCATTATTCCTTCAATAATATTTCATGCACAGCTATAATTTTTAACATGGTTAAAAATACGATAATCAGGTGTTCACTAACATCCAATTTTTAATTTTAATGTATGAGTAGGCAGTTCAGATGGACAGGGACTATTAAGAAACTCTCACCGATAATGGACTGCATTTTTAGTACTTAAAGGCCCATAAACCATATTTTTACACACAATATAAAAAAATCAAAGGATCGTCATAAATTGGTTATCATTTTTATTCGGCAGAAATAATTGTATAGATATCATCTGCTTGGATTTTAGTTTCTAACCATAAAAGTATTTGACAATGTGTATGGAAAACCTCGTCTCTGCCACTGAACATTGTACATTTAAAGTATTACCATTGTAAATTCTATTATTGCTAAACATGTCTAAAATATGAAAATGATGTATTTTAAATTTGGTACAGATAGTGCTAACCACATATCGTTCTATTTACAAACTTCACTGGGATCCACATGTCGCACCACTTATTTTAATCTTTTTTTAAAATTATTTAATTGAATATAAGTAAATTTTATTTACACCGTGTCAATGTAACATTATAAGCAGATTTGCGCTCTCCACCTTATCGGTCAATTTTGTAACTTAATGGAAAGCGTGTAAATTTTATTATTGATCAACCTTTCTTGAGCTATGGATGTGATGATGATGTATGATAGATTAGTTACAGATTGATTTTGTAGTTTTCACAATTGGTGATAATGAAAATGGCTAGTCCTTTTATATAATAGTCTAAATAAATGTTTCATTTCATCATTGTCGTATTCGACTTCTTCAACATTTACTAGACGTTCAAACCTACCGATTAATTACAAAAGGTTCATTTACATGATAGTGTTTAGACCTATTTGGACGTACGGAGTTGAGCTTAGGGGCTCCACTAAACCATCCAATTCATCTCGTATCCAATACTTACAATCTAAAATCCTTCGAAAAATCCTCAATGCTCCATACTTTGTGACCAATAAACTTATCTATAAATATCTTAATGTTCCTTAAGTTGCTGATTCAGCCTAAACCAGATTTCTATCCATCCATTGTAAGCTCCATAACCAATCCAATCCACTAGTCTCCCAACTTAATTCCCACACCATTACCTACAATCCTCCGAGGCGTCTGAAAAGAAAATGGGCCTTCTTATATAGAATTTTTTTCTTTTTATTGAAATGCTACTAGTGAGTGGTTCTTCACAGGTTATTAAGAAATCATTGTTATTCATCAAACTTACTTATTGTACATATATATATATAAATACAATTGTAAATAATAATAAATAGTTAAAAGTAATAAGTAATAATTAGTTAGGGGAGGGTCTTAGCGCGCTCGGTACTAAAGATCGTTGGTTCGAATCCGATCAGAGGGGGTTAAAGTTTCTTTCGAGGTGGACCCCCGAAATGTATCCTTGCCCCTCCCACCATGGCTAGAGTAGGTTGGTAGCCTGTAGTATATTGAAAAGCTGTAGAGAACCCGTCTTACCAACTCTAGTTGGAGTGAGTAAGGACATTAAGGTCCAATAAACAAACAACAATCTACAAACGGTTTAAAAATCGAGCAATCATGTTACAATGACATTCCTGTTTATTTTATCGTTATAGCTAATTTAGGTAACAACATCGAACCACTAGTCTTCTCAAATGCAAGACGTAACAAATATTTAGGTTATATACTCTTCCTTTAATGTGAGAAAGTGTAACATAAGTTAACAACATAACTTCTAACACGGATTAAGTATTTTATAAATTTGTACTTTATTACCACTTTCGTAATATGAGAAATTTCCATTGTACATAATGTGTTAACGCATTTTTTGTCATCTATATTACTTATTGCCTTAATGTGAGGTGGGTTGTTATATTAACCGGATAAAACGTCTATTTAAAAAAAAAAATTGATAAAGTTTATCAGAAATTTGTTAATTTCTAAATCCACTATCCTAATGTGAGGGATTTTACTACAGTATGAATTTCAACATTGATTTATTGTTTTCTATTTTAGTAAATAAAGGTATATTGGGTGGGAGTAGGGGCTGGTTCTCAATGTCATTACCTTAATATATTTCACAATTTAAATAAGAACAAAATTATTTCAAATGTTTAAAATTTGAACGTAGTTTATTATGAACTAAACTGTAGGCAGTAAGTACATATATTTAGTCATATATCAATGCTATGGTGTCAACATTTTAACACCATCATACGGTCCTCATTAGATTGTAAGAAAAGTAACAATTCCAAAACGTTTTCCACTTAATTTATTTCCTTTGGATGAGTTGGTTCGCCCTGCTCTAGGAAATTATCGCTCTGTTGAGAACTGAAGTGGATAGATACAGTAGCAACATATTCCCTAACCAACCAACATAAAAATGAAAATGTTGTATTAAAAACTTTTCCTTATTAAAACCAATTTTATAATGATTTCGTACTTTTTAAAAAAATATATATACAGTTATAAGTAGTATTTTAGGGCCGGAACTAGGAGATTTGTCATGGAAGCAAAGAACAGTTTTCCACTCCCATTCCCCCATGCCTTATAATATTTGTCTTATAAGACTTAAGAATTAACTTAGAATACAGTACAATAGAATTTATAAATTATGCAACAACAAAAAAATAAATAAAATTAAGCAATATTGATTGTGATATTATTTTTAGAACGTTTTTAATAACTTATTATTTTTTTTTATTTAATAAGCTTTTCAAATTTTACATCCTCCTGAAATCTGCCGCCCGGGGCATGTGTCCTTCGCCCTGTCCTACCCTTGTTCCAGGCCTGTGTATTTTTACAAAATAGATAAAACGATATATCGTAAGAAAAAATACCAACATAAAATATTGAAATATAGGAAGAAAAATATCGATATGTCGATATATTTTGTATCGATACCCATCCTTACTGGCAAACAATTCATTAATCCAATTAGGATTGATGAATTAAATGCCACTTCTATTGAGATAGAAGTGGCATTTAATTCATCAATCCTAATTGTATTGATCCTTCTATATCATCATGCGTACCTCAAGTAATTCATTAATCCTAATTGTATAGATCCTTCTATACCAGCATCCGTACCTCAAGTGAAACAAATTTGAGTTTGTATTCAAAATAGTATTAAGGATTAGAAGGGAGGAACGTTACAGGACTCTTATTGGCAAAATATTCTGGTATTTGAGTTCTTTTACAAGAAATCTATAATTTTAAACTGAGTGCTGTGGCTATCGATACGTTGAGATGACGAAGTGGACAGAGAAGGAAGGAGAGGAAGGAGACAGGACGAGAAGGAGAGATTTGCCAGAATCCTTAAGGACTTTTGTTGTTGTTTTGGCGACGAGACGGGCTAACTGTCGTTAGATTTGGCAAGGCTGAGAGGGCACTCACCGTGGGGCCCAGTTCGGGGCTGCCTCTCCGCCCGCCCACCTGGCCCCGCGATCTGGGAGGCTGTGCACGATTCTGCGGGGGGTGCGTCTGTGCAGGGGTGCATGCCATCCAGAAGGCATTGGCTAGGTAAAACTGTACTTAAAAGCTATGAGATAATATATACTCAAATAAATATTTTGTTTTTGAAAAATAAACATGGATTCAGCCATATTGATCAATTAATTACTCGTTTTTTATAGCCTTTTACTTAAAGACATTTATCTAAGATCTTTCACATTCATCATATAAAACAGTATTTTTGTTTCCATTTGAGAGAAAAATAAATAAACTAAATTGGTTACTTGACCATTTTTAAAAAATATGAAACTTTACAAATTGTTCCCCCCTATATCTTAACACTTAAAAACAAATGTTTTATACATTTCTATTTATTTATTTATTTATTTTTATCTCTTAGTTTATTTATGGTAGCCATTTTTGTTTTAGTGAGCACACATAATTTTGCGATTAAGTGTTACTTTGAAAGTATCTATCTAAGAATGACAAAACAAAGACCATCTTGTTTATCATTTTTCTAGAAAAAATAAACGTTTAATAGTTTGTTTATCATTGTTTCTTTATTCTATATGGAAATCCATATAAATTTCACATTTGGTAAATTTTTTCAAGCGTAAAAACATCAATTCCTATCTCATATATATTTATATTTTTTAATATACTTGGTAGTATAATCACAAATAATATTAATTGTATTATTAAAACGCTCAATTCTTTATATATTTTCAAAAAACCATATTTTTTGAAAAATCATACATTTTGTCTTTCAAAAGAAAATCTGGAACATACACAAAATTGTAGTTCTCATACATATATTTCAATAGATTAAAAAAAGAAAAAAAAAAATCTCGTGTATTTCACGTAGAAAAATGTTATAATACTTGAAAAACAACGAAATATTCGTTATAAACGGGATTTTTTCGCAATAAAAATGCTTTTAGAGGTTTCGTATTTATTAAAAGTGAAATTTTACTGGTTTTTACGTTCATAGTGTCATGTAATTTTCATAAAGAAAAAAGAAAGGTAGGTAAATAAAATAGTAAGCCTTAATTTTATTTATTTATTTTTATTTTTATTTTATTTTATTTTTTTTTTATTTTTTGCAAAACAATAAACAAGATGTTTTTTGTTTCATCGATCTAATTCAAATAATTTTAAAGCTATGAATGTAAACCTCTTAAATTAAATGTTCGCAAAATTAGACGTTTGGAAAAAAAACTGTTTGTGGTAAAATTAAAAAAAAAAATTAAGTTAAGATACAGGGAAAACAACTTGTTAAGTTTCATATTTTTTAAAAATGGCCAAGCGACCAATTTATTGTTTTTTGGATCACTTTAAATGGAATGACCCTAAAAATAAACAAGAAAACTAAAATTATATTCAGGGAAAAAATTAATATAGTATTTTATTTATTTTTGTTTTTAGTTAAGAATTTCATTTATTTAAAATATTACATAAAATAAAATAATATTTCTACATATTTCTGGTATCAAACACATTCACATGTTAAATATTTACTATTAGGAATAGTTTGCACATATATTATTTCTGATCAGTAGGAAAAATAGTATAAAAACATGCATCAATTATAAATAAAATAAAATTTCAATATATAATACAGTAAATAATTTAACTTAAATAAATATTTTTATGTTAATAATATGCACTTTTGGTTATTTTTTTTATATATATATATATATATTTTATATATATATTATATTTATATTATATATATATATATATAAATAACTAAGATGTTGAATATTACTTCCTGGAGGTATTTTTAATAAGACTATATTTATATATTGTTTTCCATGATTCTTTTTTTTAAATTTCTGTGGCATCCCTGGCCCACATAGTTCATCTCGTAAACAGTGATCGAAAAGTATCATTTATGTCTAAAAATGATTGTTTAAAATTATTAAAAACTTTTGTTCGGCAAAATATAAGCCATCAGAGAGGTTTCACGCATGGAAATCATTTAAACTCAAAAACTACGGATACAAGTGGTTGAAAGTAATTGATTAAATCTTCTTCGTAATTTTACGAATTTTTCTACCTCTTTTGGATTTAACAATCTTAAAAATAAATAAATAAAAAACTAGAAAATCGCTGGGTACGGTCTTCTACAATAGAAATTGTAAGTAAAGAAAAAAACTGTATGGACGTCTTTCTTCGTTCAAAAATAAAAAAAATAATAAAAAAAAAATAAATAAATAATATTAATAATGAAATTTCTGAGGGTAATTAAAAAGTGCGTTCATACGTATTTCTTGACCTCGCACAGCTATACACCTACCTAAACTATTCAAATTGTATTTTCAAAAAATTGAAAAAGTATATAAATTGGATACATTGAAAGAAAGCCATCGAAAACATTGGTTATACCATGGCATTAAAAAATAAATAAATAAATCAAAATTTAAATTTAAAATAAAATAATAATAATAAATTGAGTAATATTAGCGATAAAGCAGCAAATCTCGCAAGAGCCAACTAAATGGAATTTGCCTTCCTAAAAACTAAGGATATACATAATAAAAAAAATCTTTCTATTGAGGCTAAATTCCTCACAAACAGTTGTTCGTCCTGAAAGCTTATATGCTTCTGAATGCTTGTTTGTCAACAAAAAGGGTGAAATTGAAAATATGGAAAAGAAGGAGAGAAAAATATTAAGGAAAATATTAGGACCAAGAAAGACTGAAGAAGGTTTTAAACTAAAAAATAATATGGAAATATATCGAAACATTGAAGGGTTGAGTGATGCAATGAGGAAACGTAAATTGACGTTTTGTGGGCATTTGATGAGAATGAAAGAAATAAGATTGACGAAAAGAATTTTCCAACACAGCCTCCAAAAAACAGAAAAAGAATACATGGATACAAATGGTAAAGGAGGATATGAGGGTGGCAAATATACAGTGGAATTCAATGTGTGATAGAGACGAATTTCGGACAGCAGTCAACAGGATCAAATTTTCGGAAATGGTTAAAACACAAATTAATGAAGAGGGTAAAGGGGGAGAAGGTAATGAAGAGATATTGGAAGGAACGGAAGAGCAAGAAATGAATTGTTGAGGGTGGTCCACAGATGACCGAACTCGTAAGAAAAAGAAGAAGAAATTGAGTAATTTTTTTTCTTACTTTAATAAATGTTTGATGTCATTCTGATCTAAAATTGTTGTCCACATAATCATATGGATGTATACCTAACATATTTCCTTTTCTCCAAGTTCCAAATAAAAAACATTATTAAAATAAAAACATCACTTAAAAAGTGTTGGTAAACCGCGACTTTCTTCATTTAAACCAATACAGCTCCTAAACGGTAGGTCATAGCGACGTATGTTTATATCAAAAATACACTCCATTAAATTTCTGATTAGGAAACTGAGAAAATTTTCGATCCGAGTAACATCAGCAGAGCTATAGCGTTTCAAAAAAGCCCCAACACTTAAAATACAGGCAAATGTGACTTTTTGTCGTTCATACCAATATAGTTCTTAATCGGTAGGCTCTTGCTACAAACGTTATATAACAGCAAATATTCTCCATTAATATAACGTTTTATGCTGAAGGAGGTGTAATAAGATTAAATATTTCTTTGGCATAATTCCTATTTATTGCAATTCATTGTAACATCAGGCTTCTCCTAATCAGCGATTACCTTAAAACTGTCTATTCTCACATGTTTCTAGCCATATCAGTAATCACTGATTAGAAAAAGCCTGATGATGTAGCATTGTCTCCGAAACATGTTACAAATGAAAATAAATAGGAGTTATGCCTAAGAAATATTTGAGACTTCTACATAACATTTTTGATTGGCAAAACTGTCGTCAAATTTCTGATCTGAGCAACACCAACAGAGTTAGATCGTTACAAAATGCTTATGAAAAAACGTTATAGGCCAAAAAAAAATATAGGCCAGCTAAAAGGCATATCTATGTCAAAACATTTAAAACAATTTAAAGTAGATGAATTATTATTAAAATTCTTACAATTCTTCTTTATCATTATTTTATATATTTTAACAATTAGTCACAATTACCTATTAACTAATTAAATAAATAATATAGTTATAACATAAGTTACAGTATACATCAGATAGTAATAGCACATAATATAATAGCCTCAGAGGGGCTGTTGATTTGTTCTTGGGGTGGAACCACCTGTTGTCCGACATGCGACCAACTTTCTCGACGGATCATCCCTTTAGATATCTAGCCTTCTGGATATCTTCAAGAGATATGTTACCTACAGGTAGCAATCATGGAGATTATAGGTCTCTGAGGGCAAGTTCCGCGCAGGGTATGAAAATTAGCACATTATACGCTTTACCACTCCACAGTAAAATACTATAGCGGTTTCATTGAAGCTCCACTGGGTTTTTGTACTAGTGACGCAGCTTAGAGAGAAACGATGGGATCTCTTTGAACCTGGTTTTGTTGTAGGTTGGGTTAGAGGACTCCCATGCTGAGTGTATATCTTATGATTGTATTTTTAACTTTTAATACTCGTATTATATTTAAAAAAATTTCCCCTTATATATTGTATAGTTTATTTCCATTTATTTCTTATTGTAGATTTTGTGTATATCATAAAGCCATCCATATTACACTTTGCCCTAATTTGAGACAAATTGTTATACCCAATAATGTTTTTAAGCAAAATGTTAGCTGACCAAACCAACTTAAAACCATTGTTTAGTTAAGTTTTAAATTATTTTCTCTCTTGAATAATTATTATTGAATTACAATTTTTTGGAATAATTTCAATAACTATAATTGTATAAATATAATAACAGATATTACTGTCAGGCCAGATTTTTTTATTATTATTATAAAAACTGTTATTGAGTAATTATCACAATTTGCCTAATTTCAGATCAATACATAATACGGATGGCTTTATGGATCACACAATATGTACAACAAGAAATAAATGAAAAAGAAGAGGAAGAAAATCAATAAATAAACAACCCCAAACTATACAATACATGAAGTGAAAAAAACAAAACAACAATAATATTAAAAATTAAATAAAAAAATTTAATTAATTATGCTGTAATATCTCCATTTCGTTTAAATATTTTTCAAATTTTGTCCATATTTTCGGATTTAGCATTAAATTTCCTATAATAGAAGAATACATATAACCTTGGATTTTACAAACTTGGGACCTAAACACATGATCTTCACCTTATTTAGGGAAGTTACAATGTTTTACAATACTTCAACATTTACCGTTATTTGAAAAAAAAAACTATCTACAGAACTGCAAATTAAACCAGCTCTCATATGGTATGATTAAATTAATGACCCGTATCGAGAAATTTACTTTTAAAACCGGAAAAAAAACATGGTGCTTTCATTTGGCATAAAAATCAGTTACTTGTGTAAATAAGACCGTAAGATAACCGCTTAATGGAACTGTGCATTTTAAACATAATTAACTGTTCATTGGAATAGAAAGCAAATAAAGAATTTATTGTTTAATAGAAAATAAAAGAAAACTGTCAATAGAGCGACCTATCCATGTATATCGCTGGTTGGTTTTTGTATTTCATTCGAATAATATGGAGGAGCACTAAGGTGCTAAGGTGTAAGCTATTATGTTATATACCAGATATTACAACTTTTAACGTGGCAAAAAACGTGGTTTTCTCAAAAAAGTCTTGGAATTATCGTAAGTCAGCAATAGAAAGATATCATCATTTTTGATCTAGTTTGACCCATTTTTATTTTTTTACTCTAAGAAGTACTGACCCTGTATAAAACTCTGTTTTACTTATTCAACTAAAAAGTATTCAAAACAAAGGTGAATCGGGGCTCAGTACCCATTCATAAATAAAACACATGCTCTGTTAATGAACAGTATTTAAATATTCTTTCACATCATTTATAATAATAGTCACAACTAATTTTCTTTTTGCCGAAATATTATCTTCTTAGTTCGGCTTTTTAAAGAATTTAAATGGATCCTTCCGTTAGATCTGAGGTTTATAGATCAAAAAGCAAAGCCGAAAAAAAAAAATCCGCCTAAGAGGAAGTTGGAGTATGATCCTAATTGCTGACGAATACAGGATCGCCCCGCCATAATTTCGGCCATTATCTCCGCCAATTCGACAATCCGACCTGATGAGGACAAATTGCCGTGTCGATGGGATTGATAATTTATCGATTCATTATTCTGTCCCTACTTCGCCATCAATTAGCTCAGGATAATGCAGACGCATCGAAATATCATTCAAAGGGCATGGGTGTTTTTATCCAAAATTACATTCAGCAGGACCTGCTGTAACTAGGACATGAGGGGAGGTTATCTTACAGGTTACCAAGAAGCCTCTTTCGCCAGCGAGAGAACCAGCACCGTCCTGAACCACCCATACCATTTAGCCAGATATTGCTTACATTTTTTTTTTCAAATGGATGTCACACGGCTGGGGTCTGTACGTTTTTAATATAACTCTTTTTCACGCACAAAAATCTAACATTTTGACGCGTATGTTCATCTGTTGATGTTGCTCGGATCGAAAATTTTCCGATAGTTTCCTTATCAGAGAATTTAACCTTTGTCGCTAGGACCTCCGTATAGTAGATATATTGATTTGAATGGAAAAAGTAACCTTTGCCAACATTTTTTTTGTTGCGGCTATTACAAGCTCTAGCTCGAATCGAAAAATTGACGGCAGTTCCTTTATCAAAAACTTAATGGAGAATATTTTTTTTTGTATAACCTTTGTCACTGGGACCTACTGTTTAGGAGCTGTATCGATTTTAATGAAAAAAAAAAGAAAGAAATAAAGGCCCACTTGAGCATGTCGGCTAAAGAAAGAATGACATGGAATATGTTTGAGGTGTTTCCCCCTTGACTCTCACTAAAAAATACAATACTACGCATAATAAATTAATATATAAATATACTAAACCTCCAGCGTGACTTTTTTCATTTAAACCAATAAAGCCCCTAAACGGTAGGTTCTAGCGGCAAATGTTATATAACAAAAATTATTTTCCATTTTATGTCTGATACGTTAGCTCTACACAAATTTTCGATCCGAGCAACACCAACAGAGCTAGAACCTGTCAAACTACGCGAAACGGCATTCTCCAATAACGTATCAGTTATGACCAAATAGGCCACGGGTAAAACATGTTCCATGCTAAATGTCAGGTTTGAAACCCCAACTTTCTCTCAGTTTTGGTTATTTCGAAAAATGATAAATTGTTAATTTAATTTAAGTATTAAAGGAAGTAATTTGATCCTTTTACTTATAAAATGTAAATTTGGAAAAGCAATTGACTATAGAAGAACATATCCATCCAATTTATACCGATTTTGTTTCTTTTTGTAGTCATATTTTTTTTTTTTTTTTTTTTTATAATATAAAGGAAACGATATATCGAGACATACGTTCCGATATTTCTACAGGTATCGAGTATCTCTTAGTGTAAAAAAAAATTGTGTGAAACTAGATCAAAAATGTAGCAAAATGCCGCAGACCTTACCTTTCTATTCAGCTTGATCTTCACCTATTTGGGGAAGTCACAATTCTTGTATTACTTCAACGTTCACCGTTTTTCGAAAAAACTATCCACAAAACGTCACATCTCACAAAAGCAGGCAAATTTAATCAGCTTTCGAATGATATGTTAAACGTAATGATTTTGTTTCAATTTCATGGAGAAATCTACTTTTGAAATCGAAAAAACATGGTGTTCTTATTTGGCATACAAATCAGTTACTTGTGTAAATAAAACATTATGACAATCCCTTAATTAAAATGTGCATTTTAAACATAATAAACTCTCTATTGGAATAAAAAGCAAAGAAAAAAAATATTGTTTAATAGAAAATAAAGGAAAACCGTCAATAAAGCGACACCAGATCAGAGGATCTTATTTTATTACATTTATTTATTTATTATTATAATTTAGGATTTATTTTATTATATTTTCAATGTAAGGTTTAAAATCCAATGATAATGAACATAGACCTCAATTTTGCCGTTAGCTTCTCAATGCAGATTGTGTTGAAGAATACTACTATTTGAGGGGAATTTTATGGGCAGATGAGTCTGTTTTTACAGGGGAAGGCATTTCTACTGTTCCATGCGAAGTATCGGTAGTTATTACACAATCTGCATTCAGAAGCCAACGGCAAAATTGAGTTCTATGTTCATTATCATTGGATTTTAAACCTTACATTGAAAATATAATAAAATAAATCCTAAATTATAATAATAAATAAATGTAATAACAAAAAGATCCTCTGATCTGGTGTCGCTTTATTGACCGTTTTCCTTTATTTTCTATTAAACAATCATTTTTTTCTTTGCTCTTTATTCCAATGAAGAGTTTATTATGTTTAAAATGCACATTTTCATTAAGGGATTGTCACAATGTTTTATTTACTCAAGTAACTGATTTGTATGCCAAATGAGAACACCATATTTTTCGATTTCAAAAGTAGATTTCTCCATGAAAGTGAAACAAAATCATTACGTTTAACATATCATTCGAAAGCTGATTAAATCTGCATGTTTCTGTGAGATTTGACGTTTTGTGGATAGTTTTTTCGAAAAACGGTGAGCGCTGAAGTAATATAAGACATTGTGACTTCCCCAAAGAGGTGAAGATCAAGCTGTTCTTTAGATACCAAGTTTCTAAAATTCAAGGTTACATGTACTCACCAATTATTGAAAATTTAATGCTAAATTCGAAAATGTGGTCAAAGTATGAAAAATATTTTTAAAAAATGGAGATATTACAGCTTTTATGGAAAAAAACGTGGTTTCCCAAAAAAGTTTTTGCTTTATCGTATATCTGCAACGGATTGGAATAGAAAGGTAAGGTCTGCGGCATTTTGCTACATTTTTGATCTAGTTTCACCCAATTTTTTTTTTTACACTTAGAGATACTCACCCTGTATATATCATAAGGATAAAATATAGGATGTCGTGAAAAAAATATCGATATTTCTAAATATAATGTATCGATATCCATTTCTACTTCATATCATGGGCATAATAAAATTAAGACAAATATCATCAATGGAAGACAATCACGTAGTGCCGTTGTTTCAGGTTGCTTAATCAAAGAAGCTGCTGCCTCACCACAAACCGCAATCAACCATCAGGGTTGATTTTACTTACCGAAATTCGCCTAAACATAATTAGCAATAGAAAATTATACATAATATTATAATATAAACTGATGATAATATAATTTAAACTGATGATAAAAAGTGATTATTTTTAATTTTAATAGCCATTAAAATGGTGGGAAGAATCGCAAAACATGTAAATCATGTATAAATGTGTATGTCTATATTTAAATAAATAATATATATTTATATTTTGCCTCTCCCAAAACTTTCTCGAATCAACAAGTCTTAACTTCTAATATGAAACTTTATTGGGGTACTGCTTTTCTACCATAGATAATCGTGTTAAACAAATTCTTTAAGTTTATGGCAATTTAAATTTAAATAAATAAACTTTAATTATAAATATATGTTTTTTATAATTGATGGATTCGGTGGATGAAAGGGTTATGTAACAAAACACAATTTAGACTAAATTATGTTTAACATTTTTTCATAAGATTTTCTTTAAGCAGGAAATCCCATAAGTTGCCTCTTCATCTTCATTTTTCTGTTTATAGTTGTTTTGAAAAATTCAGATTTTGCTACCTAACACTTCTGCACATAACTCCTTTCTCCACAGAACTAGATTATATTAAAAAAAAAAATTTAAATAGCTCTTATATCCACTATGATTATGCTTTCCCTTTCTTTAAGCTAGAGTTCTCTCTCAGAATCCGACGAACTCGACAGTAGCATATCTTTGAATCCTTCGTACCCTCTGACGTAAGTGGAGCCTTTCAGTGTGAGTAACTGCTAATATATATGAACGCGTTTTTTGTTTTATTCTATCCGTTTATTTTCTATTATTCTTCCATTTTTAGTTAATCATCCAATTCATCTGTTATCTAACCCCTTTCAAGGTCCTCAATACCCTAATCATGTCATAAATAAACTTATACATCATGATCTTATCGTAATGTCCCATAAGTTGCTGATTTGGCTCAAACAAGGCGTTTCCTATGGACAAGCAATGAAATATATTCACCACTAATTGGACCAAATGTGTGAGCAAGCCGAACAAGAAGAGATTGCATACTTGAGATGGATCGGTATGATCTTAAAGTGATTTATAGGGTCTTTATATCGAAAATATCTGAAACACAACCAATAAGAAACAATTTAAAGGGGTCTTTCCAAAATGTATGAGTGGGCTACAATATCCGACCAATTGATAAAACAATTTGGAACCTTTGAAAACGCAAAAGAAAGGACCGAGATTGCACAAATTATTTGGACACCTTGCTGGAAGTCATCAAGAGAGAAGGAAAAGAAGAAAGGTAATGTTCTCTAAAACCACCTAGACGCTATTCATATTTATTAAATATAATTATTAACTTATATCATATTTATAAAATAAATAAATATCAATTTTATTAATAAGGCAAGAAATTAATTTGATTAGTTGTTGAAAAATATACAGGTATGTAATTTTTTTTTGTTATTAATTTTTATTCACACGTGTTATATGTAATTAAAAAAAAATGTAAATGTTGTTTTTTAAAATGCTACATTTTTTTTTTAGATTTACAGCTGCTGTTGATCAGTAATACATCAGAATACAAAACCTATCATTTCGAAAGAGACCTAATTGCGAAATCTATAATAGTTTTCTCAGTTATTAGTGATAGTGAAAGGATATATGTATTTGTCATAATTAACTCAATTAGCGTTACACTATAATTAACTTGAACGGCCATCAGTCACACCGATTTCTTCAATCCATTTGTCTTTAATTGCCACAAAAAGTAAGTAATAAATAAATTGGGCAGTAAAACTAACAAGCGCAGTTGTTAAAAAAGTAACTTAACTGGTATAGGCAGTGCTATTTACAAAATGCATTTATATACAATAATTCTAATTTATAGATACTATAGTTTAAGTATGATGATTATCCTCCTCTTTTTTTTTCTTTTTTTTTTAGAATTTGTTTTATTCATTTTTTTGTTTAGTTAAAGTTTAAAAGTAAAAGTGCTTAATTTTTATTTTTTTTGAATAATTACAAGCTGCCCTTACTTAACAGCAATGAATAGCGGACAAAAACTTATTCGCACATCATGTACAATGATGTAACATAAAGTGAAATAAAAAAATACGAAATAAAGTAAAATAAAATAAACAGACTTTACCTATATGAGAAATAAAATACAATGTGGTCAGTGATAATACAAAATAGGTAGGTAATAATTGTTGAAACTTATATAAGTTAAGAACCAGTAAACATGATCAGAACAAAAATACAAGAGAAAAAAACAGTAGAAAAAGGAAACTAAATAAACAATATTATAAATAAATAAAAATACAGTATACATAGTACAACGAAACACAATAATTCTGAAGCAATTTATTTATCATTAACCAAAATCTACACTATTTTATAAAAGGACAAGCCATTCTTCGTTTTTGATCACTAACCGAGAAAACTACTGATCCAATATGTACCAAATTTTAACTATACAATCTTTATAGTTTTTATTAAATAATGACGAATCAAATATAAAATCCGTGTTTAATTTCCTTAAAACTCACAAACTGTTAAATAAAATGTAGAGCTGAACAATGCTTATATAGAAGATAAGATAAAATATATAGGGTTTTTTTTTTTTTTAAGTTTAAAAATCGACAGATCATAGCACTATTCTGCAACCGTGTTTGCAATGGTAAAGCTTTTGAATCTATCTGTACTAAATTTTTATTACTCCATCTTCATAGTTCTAGAAGATTCAGCAATAATTACGGTTAAAAATTAAAATTCAACCAGATGATATCAATAAAATTATTTCCCTCAAATAATAGAGAGAGTGTCCAAAACCGGACCCCAGTTTTGTTTTTTGATTTTTAAATAAAGCTCAATTGCGTACTTCAATACAAGTTTTTATCGATAAACAAATAAAACTTCAATTATTTGTTAAAATTATTTATATTCTTTACTTATCAGAGCGGACGAAGCCGCAGTAATTGTTCGTTATTGAATGAGTGGAAAACGAATCAAAATGTTGAAAGAAAACATTTAAGAACAATTTTTTTGTAGCAATTAACACATATAATAAGAAACGAAAACGAAATATAAAATATAAAACAATTGTATGGAACTAATTGTAGGCGGAGCTGCAAAGTCTTAACCGTCTTTAAACAGCTCTGCTGTTTTCTTCGTGAATTTTGAAAATGTACCGTGATTTTGTGCCCACAAGAGTCATAGATAAGTATAGACTGGAATATATCTCGAATCTCAGCGTCAATTACAGTTATCTGTGCTGATTTTTATTTTTCACAGAAAAAGGTCCAGGCTGTATTGACATCGTTTGACCTTCCAAATCCTGTATTAGTTTTGTCAACAATAATTCCAAGTTTCTGATGATGACCTTGAATTTCTTTTTTTCGTTTAGCTATAACAAGCTTGTCCTCCTCTCCTCGAGCTTGACTTTTTTTGATGAGTAATTTATAACTAATATGAAGAGCTCAAAAAATCGTATCCATCAATGAAGTACAGACAATCAAAAATTGAATCCTGAAACATCGACTGGAGTTGCATAGAATTTTTTTAGATCATTAAAATCTAAATAGCACTTTTGAGGTGATTTGTTATCCGCTAGAGTTATAAATTTTCCGATCCATCATTGTACACAACACTTCATGTTGGATTTGGGTAAGGCTTACTACGTCTGAGGTCTCCACATCACAAATCGTGTGTCTTAATGCTTTTTTGCGAGTCTTAAAATATTTATAATAGAATCACAAAAATAACCAAAAATAAATTGTAAAAAAAAAAGGCTGAGAAAATGATCAGTAAAATATCATTATTTCAACTTGGGGCAAATTTTTCCTTCATATTATGTTTACCAGATAGTATCTCTAAAGTACCACACAGAGCCCGCTATTCAACTGCGTTCAATGTAAAAGATATGAATTCATTTATTTACGACATTGCATTATAAAAAAAACTTGAAATTAAGGGTTCCATAAATTATAAAAGAATAATTTAAAATTTCGAAACGTTTACCATAATTATACATACCTGCTTGAAAATAATTCATATTAAAATCAAAGTCTGAACTTTAACTGAACTACACTATGTTTAAGTCAAATAACAGACAAGTTCACAAGGTGGCAGATTAATGTTAATAAATACATGTTTACCATTTATTTCAGCTCTTCTTTTTGTTGTATTATTTTTGTATATGTATCGAACAATATAATTAACTCAATTCCAATTCATTTCAACATAGTTTGATTTTGGAGGTTTTGTCCTCAAATATTGGCCAGTGGCCCCACTGTGCGACGGGGGATGCAACAAGTATTGTATATCTTAAAAAAAAGTTATTTTAATTTTAAACTTATTGGAAAGAAATATAGACAAGGGAAAACCATCTAGAAACCCTCCGTTGTTTTAATTTTTATCTCATCAGGAACAGAAAAGAATTTCCTGTAGAAATAGACAACTACCTGTAGTACCTAGTACCTACTAAAGTCTATAAAACTGGTTATAGGTATATATAACTAAACTACTAAGGTAACTACTTAAGTGAAGCTAGAGCTGCTATAGTAGAACTAGAGAGCTATGTAAATAGGTAAGCAGCTGGGGGCTTTGCCCGCGACGGGTGGTCGGTAGTGCGAGACTAGCCTCTAGCCGTCTACTATTTTCTTAGAGTAGTCTAGCAACGTATGTGCGAAAGTCTATGTACGTAGATACATATATGTATATGCAATACTTGATTATTCTATCGATACGTTATCCGAACAACGTATTATTGGTGATCGCCCTATGACAAGAAAACTTATAAATAGGGGCCGGTTTTATAGACATTAACTAACACTAAAAGATATAAAAAATATTATAATATGGAATATGACACGCCATAAAAATTATTATGCCATAAATAATAAAAATTATGGCTACCGAATCGGGAAAAAAAGAAATAAATGTAATATATCACGACATAAGTAAGTGGAGAAAACAATCAAGTTTAAAGAAAGAAATTAGTTTCCAGCAGGAACAGAAAAACTGACTAGACCCAAGGAAAACCTAAGGAGTTATCTATTTATCTAGTTGTTTAAGCTGGCTACCCCAAGGTTACCCTAGGAACTAATAGCTTCAAGAAGCCCTTTGATTAACAAGCCATTGGTAGAACTTCATTAAAAGTTCTAAATTAGGAGGTTCCTTATACTGTCTTTTCAGATCCCTCAAAGGGTTATCAGTTATCGGGAAAAAAAGTGGGTATAAAGCACATCTTAGAAAGTATCTATTTTGGACCAAATTAGCAAATTATGAGATTTTAAGATAATTATGAGAAGTTTATTTTTGATATAATAACAAGCATTGAGGATTCTTCTTAGGATTTTGGATTGTAAGGATTGGATATGTGATTAATTTTAATTATTAGGTTATTGTTTATTGTATTATGTGTTTGTAATTAAAATTTTGTACTTTAATTCAGAATTAAATAATTTAGGAAATATTATTACTAATCAAAGTATAATCAGAAAAGAAAGGTCTAGCTTGAAGTTAAAAAGAAAAGAGAGAAAGTGACAAACATCTTTAAAAGGAAAAAAATTAAAAGGAATCATACCTCTAACACGATGTTTTGTCCTTACCAGGAAATGAAGCTAAATAATGTGGAGTAAATAGAATCGTAGAATAAAATACATAATCACTAGAGATGGGCCGACTATGACATTGGCCGACAAGACAGCCTAGCCGATCATTGGAATTCGGATGACATCGGTAATCTTCGGCGCTTTGTTTATAACTTTATAGCCGTCAGTAGATGTAGCCGCTTACCTCATACTTTGTCTTCTGTTTTTTTTACAAACGGGCCGTTGTGTGACTGTGTTTTTTATTGAACTCTGTATTTATTGAACTCTTAAAATAAAGTAAAAGTCAGCAATTTACTTTACTTAACTTAGATAACTTATTTTTCTTATGGACTTTCTGATGAATCTGTAATATATACGAACACGCACACACATACAAACATTTATATAAAAAAAAATAGCTTACATGTAAATAAACACTAAATATAAATTGCTAAAATAGCAGTTTCTTTTTCTTGTTAAATTACATTTCAATTAAGAATTAATATTTTTTAATCATGTCACTAAACCAAAACTGTGTGAAAAAAAACCTACTAATCAAAAACAGTAGGTAACCTAAGTTCTTTATTTAGTGTTAAGTTATCGAATTTTGATTACTTAAAGTAATGTCCGATATATTGATTACAAAAAAAAAAGTTTTCCTATTACTGGATAAAATATCAACTGTAAAGATGAATATAAAATAAAAATTATAATCAATAAAGATCATATTTTTATTTCAATCACCCTATTTTTAAATGTACAAATATAAATGAAAAAAATAGCCGAGTCGGCCCATCTCAAATAATTGCCATGGAATAAACTTACATTTAAGTTTTCTTATTGTATAACGCTTTTTAAGAAAATATATATTAAGATTTAGGACTGCATTAAAAAAAATAAAAAAATAAATAAGGAAATATCTTGCCTGATTAATAAATCATGAGTAACTTGTGAAGATAATAGTAACAGATGGAGCCCCAACGGGGTTAGTCTAATAAATTTTGAAGCAGCCAGATTTGTGGAGCATTAAATTTGCAATAATGTTTCAGTCATGATCATGAAATATTAACCAAACGCCTTATATTAGTATACAACTATACTTTGGGAATCGTATTGGAATAAAATTGACTCCATAAAAAGATACAAAAATGAGTTAAATTTAAATAATTTTTGGAACTCACAAAAGATGCCCTGATCTTCTATAGGGCTGTTATTATCACGCAGCTCAATGTGATGGCTTATAAAAGGTTTCAGGAAATGCCGTTTTCGCAATTCACGCAAGGCCAGGGAGGGCACCTGCTGTCGGAGGGGCAGAATACACTGTTCAAAGGCAGCAGGGTTCTTTTCACTAAATACGTTATTTTAAGAAACTTTTATCCCCATTACAGGTAGGTAGTTAGGCGAAAAAATCCTAAATATTTATTTTTTTAATAGGAAATTACAAAATGAAGAGAATCTTATGTTATTTATGCGAGTGTCTAAGCCTTAGGGCTGCAATACTAAATAAGTACTGGTATAATTTGTCCCAATGAATTAGGGAAAAACATATAAGGATATAGGGTAATTAACTCCTAGATCATTAAAGTATATCTCATAGTAACTGCATTACTCTACTACCTTTTTGTCTCTACATTACTGCCCAGCCTTACGGTTTCTAGTTTTATGTTGGAGATTGACTAAAAATACAAGAAACTGTTAAACTGTTGTTCAATGTTTTCGAATTTTCAAAATTAACTAGACAAACGCTCTAAGATGCCGATTAATTACAAAAGACTAACTTACATGTCAGTAATTAGACCTATTTCGACGTTCCGAGTTGAGCTTTGGGGCTCTACTAAACCATTTAATTCATCTCGTATCCAATCGTTTGCAATCCAATATCCTTCGAAAAATCCTTAATGCTCCTTTCTTCGTCGCAAATAATCCTTAAGAACAACCCTCCGAGGCATCTGAAAAGAAGATCAGAGCCATTCTCATGTAGTAATTTTTAGTGCTACCAGGGGATAGTTGCTTCACAAACAATAGTTATGTGATCATATACGCCATTATCATATTTACTTTCCCTTTCTTTTTTTTTTTAATCATCCATTCATTAATATAAAAATAAACAAAACAAGGAAATAATAATCGGAATGGAAGGATCATGTTTTGACTTTCCAGCATTTTAAGATTGGTTACTACTATGATGATTCTGGCGCCTCAGTTGACTGTTGTCTCCGTTTTCATATCAAGTGATCAAGTGTCACATTTACTAGATGTAAATTTTAATAAATTGGTATTAATAAAAAAAATGTTGGAAGAAACATAACCGTGAAATTCGGTTCTCACCACACCTTTGCAACACTACAGAAAACAATATTTTGTCATAAAGTCATAGACGATGGAGGAAATTTAGGTCTTTTCTAATCGAGACACTCATTAAATCACATCAGGCCAGAGCTTGATAAATATCAACTCCTCTTCCCACTACTAAAACTATAATCAGTGAGAATATCATTTATAAATAAGAAAAAAAAGTGTATTCTTGAAATCTTGTATAACTATCTATCAATTCAGTACTATCAGAAGAAAGCTTAGAGATAAAAATAAGTTAAGGTTTGTAAATCGGTCTAATCCAACCTCGCTGCCTCCAGACCACAGCAGGAACTAGGAAGAGTGGCATCTATGAAATGAAAACTCTTTATTCTAGTAATGATTGGAAAAGTATGGGAAAGAAGGCATCATTCATAAATAAAAGCTAATAAACCAAACAGATTTTTAGACCACAAGTAGCTTAAGAGCTTGAAAATATGTTCAGTGATGCTTCAGCCATTAAGGTTGGAAGTTGAACAATATAACTATGAAAAATAATAATAATGATAAACTCAAATCAGTTCAGCAGCCTATCAGAGCAATGAGCTAACACTTTAGCAGTTTAAAGAGTTAATAACCTAAATTTTTGAATTTTTGTTTATCCAGATATAATTCTGTTTTTTAATACAGATTTTTAACTTCAGTGTAAATAACAAGTGGCAAGAGGTGAGGATGGGTCAGTCATAGCAGCTGGGAGCAGTCAACGGTGGCGTCTCTACACAATCACGAATGCAACAGTTAAGACACCACGTGGGAGCTTGAGAACTTTTGATATGAAATGGATGTATCCAAGAGTTATATACAGAAAGGGAGATATTTGAAATTGTCTCAAATCGGCTTGAAAATAGAATATATTTATTTTTTAATAAAATACGATATTATTACCAAAATATGAATTGGAATACCATTGCGCTTATTTTATCGCATTGTATCCCAATTTTTATAAGTGGAATATTCTGAAAAAATATTACAAAATTATTTGTTTAATCTCATATTTCAAAGTAAACATTGAGAGAAATATTGTAAATATATCAAACATTTGAAGAAAATAATGGTTTAATTTTCAAACATATCTAAAAAAAAAAGACTGAATAGGGTTAGGATAGGTAAGGATGCACTTTTTCTAGGTTAACGTTTGTGGATTGAGGAGATTTGGTCGATTTGGCCACCAGTTTTCCCCCGATAAAGGTTACCCACTTCATAGAGGCTAGGTGTGCTCTAGAAGGGTCTAAGGACCTCGATGTCGATCCTCGACAGAAATAACAGCAAGTAAATTTTATGCTTTCAGCCAGTCTCGAGCTCGAGCCCGGGAGGTTAGTACTCAAGTGTCTTGCACACTAAGCTGCCACTTCTTATCGAAATGAACGAAAAATAAGTAATAATAAATACTTTTGAAGGTAATTATAAAAATATTTCTGTTCAGTATTTCTCTCTTGATGTACTTTTCTTGTGTAAAGTGCCGCTAATAGTAATGCACCACTAGTTAATATATAATGCCCACGTTCAATCAAAAACTTTAAAATCCTCACATGTTTTATTATTTTGGGTTTAAAAGAGACCTATTCGCCCGGCATGTAAACATTTGAAAACTGTATAATTTTTAATCAAATTTGAATTGTGACACTTTAGAAATACATATATGCATTTATATATCAGTGGCGTGTTTTTCTCTGGCGTATGTCAGAGCTGAAGAAAAACGTAGGACCACTCAGGGCAAAGCTTCATTATTTTCCGTACGAGTACTTTTTACAATTTTGTGTTTATTTGACTAATAGGTACTAGCAAGTACGGAGCGAAACATGCAACCGATATAAGATAGGAATATTTTTTGGTTGGTAAGGAGAGGTTGGACCGAAGGCGGTAAGATATAAGAAGAAGACGGCTGTGAGATCGCTTTAGAACCGCTGCTAGGGCACGTGCCACCTGGTCCTCACCTGCCCTATTCACCGGCCATCTGCTCCGACAACTGTTCTCCGCCTTAGCTCCTGCTTCTCTGATTACTTCCTAAACAGCGGCAGGTAGCTTCGGCTAAGGCGGAGAGGAAATCAAAGTAGTACTGAGAGAGCGAGCTGGAAATAAATGTGTTAAACATTACAAAGAAAATACGATTTAAAAGTCTTCTAAAGTGCGCTTAAATAATTATTTTTATGTTGATTTGTGGAAATAACACCAATTAAAAAAAATAAAATAAAATAAGGGCAATTTAGAAGACTGTTTTAAAAATCTTATGTTTTGGATTTAATGTTTAACATCTTTAAACGTTCAACTTTACTACTTAAATAAAAATTGAATTCTCAAAAGTTGGCATACACTACTGGCGGATCAGTATCACTCACAGTAACATTGGAGCGTTTTTTTCCATTAAAGTAGGTTATATAGGAAAATGCACTCCACTCCGTGCCGACAAAGTTTGACACACCTAAACAACGTAGTCCTATCCAACGCGTTGCACTCCGATCCGTCAATAGTTTGCGCTAGCATCATTTTTATTGAAACAGCGTACAAAAGATGTACGGAACATCTAAAGACACATATTAATAAACTCGAAAAATCATTCAGGCTTATCACAAAAGTACCCAGGTACATAAGCAACATAAATCTAGACATTGACATTCGATTGCAAAAAAATAGAGATACAAATACACACCATGGACACTCAAACACATTCAAAAGCGACATGGCCACTACCCAAATACCAGAAAACTTGAGTTTTAAATTTGACACAAAAATCTTTTTTTGTGAAAGTTAATGAACAACCACAAATATTTCGCAGCTTGTGTGAAGTAATATAATAATTTTCAGATTATTTACAATACCAAAATCAAGCAACTCCTGGGCTTCCTCTACCCTACCGTCACACTGTAATTCAGAATCACAATCTAGCACGACAAGAATCATTTCTTTGCGAAAAGACAAAATCTATTGCCAAATCTATCTATATATAGTATTTTATTACAGAAAGACTTATTGGATCCTAGAAAAATACTTTAAGCTTCTGTAAAAACAATCATATTCGAAACATCGAAAGAATAACTAAATAGTGGTTGATTATCTGACCTGGAAAACAACCTTCGTTTACTTTGCATTTTGGACTCATTTTATTCTTATATTGGTCTTAACTAGCCACTTCACCAAAAGTAGGTCTTTATGAGCTTATAATATTTCTTTCTAATTTTATATTTATGACAATTTATACGTAAGTATAGATTAATAATTTTATTTTATGAAATTTCAAAAATGTCTTCTACAGCCTAAAAATAAAAAAAATAATAATAATATTAATACTAACAATTATTTTTTAAAAATCATATGAAATGAATGCAACTAGAAAACTCCTTTATAGATTCGAAGAGTGATTATTCAAGAATATATGCACCAAATATTGTTTGCTTCTTTTTGCCGGTTTTATCATTTTTTTTCTGTGTAGAAAGTCAAGACCCAATAGCACGTGGTGAGCTCATTGAATACCTAAAAAGCAAAACCAAGATACTTGCGGGAGCTGTTCACGGTGTAAAAATGTTGAATTATATCAAGCAAATGCGTTTTTGTGATAGTTTGATGGAAGAGGAAGAAAAATATATACGGAGTTGAGCTTTGGGGCTCTACTAAACCATCCAATTTATCTCGTATCCAATCCTTACAATCCAAAATCCTTCGAAAAATCCTAAATGCCCCTTACTTTGCCAGCAATAAGCTTATCCATAAAGACCTTAATGTTCCATATGCTGCTGAGTTTGCCTAAACCAGATACCTATCCTTTCATAGTAAGCTCCAAAACCACTTAAATCCATTAGTTTCTCAACTTGCTTCCCACTCCATTCCCGATAATACTCCGAGGCGTCTGAAAAGAAGATGGCCTAGAGATCTTCTAGTGTAAAATTTTATTGAAGTGCTATTTTTGCTTAATTATTTCTACGACTAAATGATTGCGACCTTACCTAATTTTATTATTGCGTTATTGACAACTTATTTACCCAGACTTAAACTATGTACATAACATATACCCAAAAATTATATTTTTCCATCAATGTTAAATTATTTATTTATAGATTTCATCGCCACCTGTTAGCTTGTTCCAAATACTATCACTTTAGGTGGTTTCATTGAAAGATGTTCAATCCCGATTAATAAAGTCACTCTTCTTCTGGCAAAGAAACACTCCCAATTTCATAGTGCGGGTCGCTACTTAATTAAAGTACTCCTTATAAAGAAACTAATGAACTTGTGAACAAAACTCTCAAACATGTCCGAAGACAGCCTTCCGCATGTTTGCTTTAACAGGCTTGTTGAGCTTGATAAAATAAGTAACAAGCACGAATATGACATCAATTGGGTTACACAAGTGAGATCGATCTTCGAATCACTAAGTTGCAAAGAGGATTTTTTGAAAAAAAAAATAACGTCCCACCTTTTGTCTATAGATATCAACAGGGCTTTGAATTCAGCCGCTAACCCCATTTGCAGGTATATAAGCAGAGTTTTAACATCGGAGAACCAGAAAAATATTTATCATTTAATGTTGGCTTCCATAAAGTGAGAATTGTTAGTCAATTAAGAGTTTTCAGCCCGGCAGTCATCAAGCTGTATCTGAAGAACACGACAATTTCACTTGAAGGAAACAAAACTTGTACTTTCTGTGAGCATTTTGTGGAGGACTGCATGAGTCACCTGCTACTGCACTGCTCTAAATTCAATGAGCCTAGAAAAACCTACTTGCAGGCCTTTATCACGAACACCAATGTCATTGCCAATGTTGAAAATATTTTAAATATTCCTGATATTAAAAAAATAAACATTATTTATAATTAGATCAGTAAAATATCTATACAAATGAAAATCAGTATTTAAAATTTTTATATGTATCCATACAAATTTGTATGGACTTACCAGTTTATTACTGGACTTAAATAGTTAACCGAGAGAACTCCTCCTTATATTTACTTTGTCTATAATTTATTATTAAGTTAATTCATGTGTTTGTATGTAATAAGTGTATTTTTATTTCATATTCCTTCCATTATGTAAATAAATTTAGAATTGTCTGAGAATGTACCAGACTCACATTTGTACGAGAATTGTCTTTTATAAATAAACTGATTATCTATCTATCTATCATTGAAAGATGTTGGTCACATGTTTTGCAGTTTAAGAAACCCTTCTCACTGATAAAAAATATAGACTTTGTAATTTACATTTTCGGAACTAAATTCCCCCTTCTAGCCTAACACACTTCATTTGTATTAAAATTAAAATTAAACAGATTATATCAAAAATAACCAGTGTGTTAACAGACATTTATTCTTTATTTAACAAAACTGCCTTCTACATAAATTAATGGAAACCTACAAAAGTCTACCAAAACCTATATAATACAAAATAGAATTGTATAAGTAATGGACTAGCCAGTATACAATAAAAATAATAAAGTTTTTGAAATAAGAGTTATAATATCAAATACATGTATTCATAAATTAGTATAATGATGATTTATTAAGAATCAAATTCGCCCAGGATTATTGTCAGGACTGTCACATAGACTCGATAAAAATAATTTAAACAGCAGATAAAACTAAAGGAAGAGATCTTGAAGAAGTGGAGTGGTGAAGCCCGTTATCCTGGCGAAGAGGTCCATCTGCTCCTGGGGACTGCATCTGCCGCAGCTGGGTACCCAAACCTCTGCCCTCTGCCTTCCCGATGAGCTCAAAGATAGCGCCCAGCCTACCTCATCATCGAGGAAATGCAAATCTTATCTTAATAACCTCACAGCGCCATGTGTCTGATCCTACTCCTGATAGTCGCAGCGATAACTAATTAGGCACCAACATAATTCTAAGAAATATTCAGATATAACAAAATAGTATTGATGTTTGCATACTGTACGAACTGGGCCCACTGAACTGGGATGGGGATTTTATCAAGTAATAAAGATAGGCATTATTACCGTATGTTTATTTGAATAGGATCATGGTATTAGAGCTTTAATGTAACATTCAATGTTTACGATCAACTATATATGTTATGGTAATTTGAAACATTCGCCTATAATATTAATTAGAAAAAAGATTGTTAATACTAAACATTACGCCGTCCAAGGGTTCAGATGGAATTTACAAGATGAAGGAGGTGAAGTCCAAAAGGTATGTTTTAGTTCGGTCACTATATAATTCCCAGACCCAAATGATGTAGAGTTATTTTAAACTTAAATCACCTGCGAGATGTTTTAAATATGGAGGGGAGAGTAATGGTAACGGCAGAAGTGAAGTGTCTGATTGCATTCCGGCCAGGAAGATCTAAGAATGATCATATCTTCAAGATCTGAAATGTACTGCAGATATGGAATGCTAGCTGGAATGGAGATAAGGAATTTCATACAATGCGGACAGGCATATGACAGCATCAAAATCGGCTCAACGAAAATCTATTTAGGATTCTAGGCTGCCCACTGAAACTCATGATGATAAGGAGCGAAACAGGCAGAACGCTTATCCCCAGTGAAATTTATACGGCTCTGGAAATAATAATAAGAGCTATGCAAAGAAGTACTGATAGGTGCGTTCACAACAAAATACGTTATACCTCGCATATGGGTAACAATGTAGTCATAGCAAGGAAAACACTTTATAAATTTTCACAGGCATTCAAAGAGTGTGAAGAGGCAGTACAACTATAATAATTTTCGAGTTAAACAAAAACAAAACCAAGAACTTTGTATCACCCGGGATGAAGGTATCTCTGCTAAGTGGAGAATTGTTTTCGAAAGAACGATCAGATTTAAGTATCTCGGCACAATTGTCACAGAAAATAATTAGAAGAAGAGATAAAAGCAAGGAAGGTACAAAGTAACAAGAAAGATACCAGAATGAATGGGTGAGAAATCTATTTTCATTTATCTAGAGGTTAAGAATAGGATGGTTAGGATATGTATATCGTATGAATCAGGAAAGATTTCATAGGAAATTAATGGAAAGACATTCGGATGATAAAAGAAGAAGAGGGAATCTCGGTTGAAATACACTGAAACTTACTTACTAATTCTTAGAGTAACATAATGGAATAGAGCTGCCGTGGATTGGTCTGAATGGAGAAGAATTGTTGAGAAGACCAAGATCCTTCTTGGACCAGCGCTGGCAGAGGTATAGTTAGGGGCAGCAAGCAGTATTGATTATATGTTCATTCGTATAATATACATATATATATATATATATATATATATATATATATATATATATATATATATATATATATGTATATATATACACGAAATTAGTGAAAACTAGAGTACTCTTGATATAACTAGATTTAACAAAGCTTGTTTGTAAAAACTAATATTGAATAATTGGTAGGTAGTATTAACTTGTTAAAATTGGTGATAACTAGAATCATCGAACAAACAAGGATAATTCTAGTTTTGCCTAGTTGATACCAGTTTTAACGAAAGAACTAAGACTAGTGTTAACTAATCGGTTGCTAGTTACCAATACTGTACCTCGGAGGTACAAAACACTATGTCACATTTCCATAATTTTACAGGAGATAATTTGAATCGGTTTTATTTTTTAAATATTTCATTTCCTGAACTCTTTATTATATTTATATGTACGAAATGAATCACTCAGGCATGAATAGGCTGGTAACCCGTCCTTCATGCCCTAATTGGAGTACATAAGGATGTTATGCCCTTCCACCTCCTCAAAAAAAATAAAAATAAAAAAAAAGATTTTTATCTAAGGTACCTTACAATTAATGGTTATAGGAAATAAAATTCTATACCTCTGTATAAAGTGAAAAAAGGTGAATAAGAATAACCGAGGCACAGAATAGTTAAAATTGGCGATGAATAGAATTATCGAACAAACATGGATAATTATAGTTTTGGCTAGTTAATACCATGTTTAACGAAAGAGCTTTGTAAAATCTAGTTCTATCATGAATAATCCAGTTTTAAATAATTAAGGGTTTTGCCAGTAACATGATGTAATTTAGAAGATACCAGTGCTACTCTTCCATAAGTTTCACTGATGTTACAAACTAGTGGAGGCTGAGGGAAACCACATTGCAGCAGACGATTAGGACAGTGGACAAGCTGGCCACAGACGAAACACATTATACGTATTTATAAAAGGTAAATAGGACCACTTTTATTTTAATAGTATATTATATTCAAATTATATAAGTTTTATTTACACTTATTCATTTCTGCACCAATATAATTCATATATACTTCGTTCCCAATGGTATCTGAGTTGTTTTAAACAAGTTTACTATAGAGAAAAACTAAACATTATGGAACTTATAAAATCATTTACTAATTCATTATTTGTCATTAAACATGTTATTAATAATACATTGGCTACGTTTGGTATATTGGTTGATGTGGAACTTTATTGGTTGATGGAAGACCTGGATGAGATTTAATTTGATTCTGGTCGGCCCCATGCGGGTAATTCGTTTGAATCAACTGTCAACTGGAGGGAGGGGGGGGGAGTGAATTGCCAACCGAGCCTCCTCTAACGATCCGGAGGAAAACCCAACCCTCAGGGCCATATATTCTTCAATGGAGGAGGATCCGCTTACCACCGTAAATTATATCTCACATAAAAAAATATAATTTAAATCTAAAAGAAAAAGCTGGTAAGCGTTCTCATTTATTAATTCAATGAACATTATAAAAAAAATGTTGAATAAATTTAATTATTAAGATTTTCTTGAGTTACGCATCGCGGTAAAAGAAGGATCATTACAAATTAGTATTGATGAGTTATTTGCTACTTCTATTGGGATTCTTTTTATTTGAAAACTGGTTTGGAATGTTAAACATTCATCATCAGTTCAAAAATTAAAAGTAAATATATATATATAATATATATATATATATATATATATATATATATATATATATATATAAACATTAACTCTTTGCTGCTAGACATAATATATACAGGGTGAGTACCTTTTAGTGTAAAAAAAAAAGAAAAAAAGAAATTGGGTGAAACTAGATCAAAAATGAAGACAAATGCAGCAGAAATTTTTTCCAATCCGTTGCAGATATAGGATAATTCAAAGACTTTTTTGAGAAAACCACATTTTTTACCATAAAAGCTATAATATCTCCTCTTTGAATATTTTTCAAATTTTGACCACATTTTCGGATTTAGCATTAAATTTCCTATAAGAGCAGAGTACATGTAACGTTGAATTTCACAAACTTCAGACCTAAAGAACAGCTTGATCTTTACCATACCTAGGGAAGATACAATATATTATAATATTTCAACTCTCACAGTTTTTCGAAGAAACTATCCAAAAAACTGTAAATCTCACAAAAACTTTCGAATTTACCAGCCTTCATATGGTATGATCAAATAGTGATTCGTATCGATTTCATCGAAAAAATTACTTTTAAAACCGGAAAAAACATGATTATTTTATTTGGCATACAAATCAGTTGTTTAAATAAGACATTATGATAATTGCTTGATGAAAGTATGCATTTTAAACATAATAAATCCTTCATTGGAATAATAAGCAAAAAATAAATAAATTATTGTTTAATAGAAATTAAAGGAAAACTATGAATAAAGCGACACCGGATCCAAGGATTTTATGTTATTACATTTATTTACTTATTATTATTAATTAGGATTTATTTTATAAGTTTTTCAATGTAAGGTTTATAACCGAATAATAATGAACATAGAACTCAATTTTGCCGTTAGCTTCTGAATGTAGATGATGTTGAAGAATACCACTTTTTGAGTTGAATTTTATGGACAGATGGGTCTGTTTACAGGGGAAGGCATTTCTACCTTTTCATAGAAATGCATACATTTGGGGTATCGTTGGTTGTTTAAATTTTGTACAGCTGTCGAATATTTTGAAATACTAAATCCAAAAATGTTCGGTGTGGCGTTATTACAGCTTTTATGGCAAAAAAAAGTTAAATAAAAGTCTTTGAATTATCCTATATCTAGGGACTCGAAGGCAGAATGAGTTGGGGCGTGGGTCCCAACGCGCTCGTAACCAGAAGATCGAGGGTTCGAATCCCACCTGGTTGGGTTAAAATTTATTTCGTGGCGAACCCACGAATAAATCTTGACCTTCCCACCCTGGCTAGAATAGGTTGGTAACCTATAGGATAGCCCGTCCTTCTTGCCTAAGTTGGAGTACATAAGGAAGTTAAACCCCCCCTCTCAAAAAAAAAATTACATATCCTATATCTGCAACAGATTGGAATAGAAAGGTAAGATCTGCGGCATTTTTCTTTATTTTTGATCTAGATTCCCCCAATTTTTTTTTACATTAAGATGTACTATGCATATTAACTTTTTTTAAAAATTAAAAGACAAAAATCAAACATGTGGATACACACACAAGGAGGCAAAATGAAAAGGTCTTCCCAACTATATCAGGACCTAGAGCAGACTGAGCGTAAAGAGGCGAAAGGGTCTGTTAGATTTTATATTTCTTTTAATTTCTTCTTTAGTAAAATTATTATATTTCATAACATAATTTTTGTTTATGTTTAGAATTTTTGTTAAAGTTTATCTATCCACACATCATGTACCAAATAAATGTTATATTTAATTGGAATAGGATTGCAAAGGTATTACTCTGGGCTTTGCCGATGATCATTAGAAGTAATTGTAAGATAGAAAGTATATACAAAAAACAAACTGTGAGTAACAACACAGCAAACTTCATTATTCGAACCAGAAAAGTGGACTGATTCGAACATTTGCAGAATGCTGACACATTTTCCTGCATAATAACGGTAGGCTCTATCCCAATCGAATTGTGCATTAACCCCCGACATCGCCCCGACGGCAGAGAGGACCAAAGCGAACCAGGATACAAGAGACCCCACCCTAGAGGATGAATCAGCTGTAGATAGGAGAGACACCCACACCGCAGCGCTCGGCTCTGACCTTGCCCTCAATCACAGAGGAATCTCGGCCTCCGCGAATACCGTTCTCCTTTCTAGTTTCCTCCTCTAGGCCCCGCTACTGTCTCTCAGCCCCTACTGGAATCCTTACACTTCAAGTATATACTCCAACACAATGACGAATTTCCTCATTTCGCAGAGTATATAGAGTATTTTTAAAAAACTATTTATTGATACTGTGGAACCTCGATATAACGAACCTCAAGGACGAGAAAACTTCGGATTATCAAGGATTTCGATATATCAATGTAAAATTTAAGCGAACCTTAGAAAAAAATCAGAAATAGTAGTTTGTCTACCTGAAAACGACACTTGGTCTAAGTCGATATCTTGGAACCAGGGTCCTTTTAACCTCTTCAATAATGAAAAAAATTGATTTTTCAAAATCGTGGATAAGGTGTTCGCTGGTATTCCAAACTATTTGCAATATGGCAATTTCTGTCAACCCCGGCATTTACGGCTTGAATAATTTTCAATTTTTCTTCATACGAAAGGGTTTTACGCTTTACCATTTTCGAGAATAAAAAAAATATTGTGGAACAACAGAACGTATCAAGATGGAAACAAATGTCAAGATGGGAGATACAGTTAATCCTTCGTAGAATATTTAATCAATCTAGACTGTACTTATTTATCAAATCGACTTCGATTTATAAAGGTTTTCCGATAAAAACTTCGTTTTGTAGAGGTGCGTGTAAGCTTAGGAATCATCGAAAATGCGATATATCAAGCTCTTCTTAACCCATCCTGCGATATGTAGAGGTAAACATAACATAGAAATGATCGACAGATTCAAGGGGAATGGGAAAACTTCGATTTATCAAGGAATTCGCTATATGGAGCTTCGATATATCGAGGTTCCACTGTATTTACAACTTCATACATTATATTCAACAATTGAGCATTGAGAATTTTACCAATGCTTTTGGATTGTAAGGATTGGATAAGGAAGTATAAGGAATATACGAGAAGAATTTTAGGATTTAAGTTTATATGATAAATTGTATTCGTTTACTCTCAAAGTAAGATTTGTGTCTACACCATTCCCGAGACTCTTTTAAGTTATAGTGCTTGATGCGGGAGGCTCTATAAGTCGAAGTTTCCAAGAACCATGAACATGTATAAACCAGTCTATCTTAACCCTATCCTCGCTTATCCTCAGTACTGTTTCATTTTGGGGACATTTATTGTGTTAATTTTTTTTATTAGCCTTGGCGCCCAAGGGTAGAAACTGATGTCTTTGCAGCTTTGCAAAAAAATTAAACGAATGACAGATCGTCGCACTCCTAAATGTATGCTAAAGACAGTTACAGACTATTTTAAACTAGTTAATTTATTTATGTTTTATTTGTATTAGTATCTCCGTTTCTGTTAATTTGTCTTAGAATAAATTATTAAACTTTAAAACATTAATTTTTTTTTTTTTTACTATTTATTGATATCTACAACTGTACATCAGTATATATCAAGTAAATTTGAGGAAATGATTATAATGACATGTAAATCACTTCTAAAGAACTACTCACTAGTAGAACTTCAAAAAAAGTTCCAAACTAGTAGGTCTCTAGGCCATCTTCTATTCTATGATAACATAACTATTGTTTGTGAGCAACTATCCCCAGGTAGCACTAAAAATTTCTACATGAGAAGCAAGTTGGGAGATCTTCTTTTCAGATGTATTGTTGGGAATGAATGGCAGTTTACTATGACTAAGGATTTTAATGGTATCTGGTTTGGGCTAAATCAGCAACATATGGAATATTGAGGTCTTTATGGATAAGTTTATTCCTGACAAAGTAAGGAGCATTGAGGATGTTTCGAAGGATTTTGGATTGTAAGGATTGGATTCGAGAAGAATTGGATGGTTTTGTGGAGCCCCAGAACTCAACTCCGTATGTCCATATAGGTCTAATAACTGTCATGTAAATGAGTCTCTTGTAATTTATTGGAAGCTTTGATCGTTTGTCTAGTAAATGTTGGAGTAGTCAGTAACGACTAACAGTTTCTTGTCGTTTTAGTCTTGTATGTGGAAAAACATTATATTAAATTACATATCATTATTAAATTAAATTACATTATTAGACATAAACCATTAAGGTTGTATAAAATTAATTACCGTTATACACACATAAACATATATTATATATATACATAGGAAAAACTCGATAACGCGAATAAATATTTTTTGTGAACTTTTCAAAAATGTGAAAAACTCGAAAAATCAATAACTGGAAGTAAATTAGTTCACTCTTCAACCTTGACTTATGGAGTTTTGACTGTATATATAACGAAGCAAAGTCACAGTGAATTAAATAAACTCATTTATGAATGTACACCAATGTTCTAAGGACATTAAGAAAATGTGTAGACAACTGAATTAAAGGTATTCATAGGGATGTGACGGCCATATGTACTCTAAAAATGATAGGAAGAACAGGATTACACAATATGTAATGCCTGGATATGAAAAGTATCTATGAGATACAATGGAATGTCTTTTCGGAATAATATATATTTTTTTTTTTTGTCTTCTAGTATCTCCTTCATTGCTGTATTATTAATTTATTAGTAGAGTTCTAATGAAATGTTTTTTACATATATTTTACTTCTAAACCTTCATAATAACAAAGTGGTATTATGTTACAACTAATTTAGATATTCATTTATTATCTTGCATGTGGTAGGCTCCAATGCAGTGGTTATGAAGAACTGAAGATGGGAAAAGGTAGGGAAGAACAAGATGCACCTGCCATAGGGTCAGCAGACAGCGGAAATTCGTTAAGCCTATTAATTAGGGGTGTATAGTCAGCGGAGCATAGGCACCGCCATCACGATCCAAATCTAAATTACATCGCCCGGTAGTCTGTAGGATCATGAAGCAACCGGTAAACGCTATATTTCAGAAAACAATCGATAGGAATGTTGGTGTCAATCTAAAGAAAATATAACAAAAATTAAAAGCTTTGATTAATAAACAAGGAATTTATTTTCTTTACAAATTTATATTTTTGTCATTGCAAAGTATGATTGGACCAATGACAAGTCTCAAGACAGGAGAATTAGGTAATTATAAATTATTCGCCAATTCTATTGATTAATATTTTACCATTCAACACTTAAAATACCAGTAATTTTATATACTGGTTATATTTATATAAAAATGGAAGACAAGAAATCAAATCTATACAGGCATTCACCTAGGATAGAGATGAGTGGTTGCAACTAATGAATGACGCAAGGTGTAAAATGTGAGGTTATAAATGAAAGAGTACCCGACTTGGTAAATAGAATAATCCACATGGCTGTTTTTTTTTTTTTTTTTTTTTTTTTTTTTTTTTTTTTTTGTTCTCTCCTAAAAGAGAAAAAAAAAGGTATTTTATTAGAAATAGTTATTTGGTTATTAAAACAAAATAAACTTAATTTAGGAGAGCTGCTGAGATGATTTTGAAGTTGATTAAGTTATAGTTTTTCAGATGTACAAGGTCCTCCAAAAAGTCCTGACGTTTTTTCAAGTTGGCTATAAAAAGTCAGACAGCTGTGAAGTATGCAAACATTTTATTCATCGAAATATGCACCATTACATTCAGTTGTTTTCTCCCAGCGCGATGCCAGGTCCCAAATTCCTTTTTTTAAAAAATCTTTTGTTTTATAACGGAAAAAGTTGTCCAAGTCCATTTCTAAGCTCTGATGATTGTCAAAACTTTTTTTTCTTAAACTATTATCTAAAGCCCGGAAAAGATGGTAATCTGTTGGCGAAAGATCAGGAGAATAAGGTGGATGAGGCAAAGTTTCCCAACCTAGCTCCATCAATTTGTCTCTGGTCACTTTTGCTGTAAGTCGAGCAGTCTTGAAGCAGCAGTGGCCCTATCCTGTTCACCAGTCCGGGATCAAAAGTTTGACATGACAGCGAACCAATATTTCACAGTACACATTGGCGGTTATCGTTTGTCCTTGATTCAAAAGCTCATAGTGAACTAACCCCTTTCCAGTCCAAAAAACCACCAACAGGATCTTTTTTGGGTGGAGGTCTGGTTTTGGAAATGTTTTTGGCTTCTCATCTGCACTCAGCCATTGATATGATCGTCTCATATTGTTGTACAATACTCACTTAAAGTAATTCGTTCGAAAAATGGATCAATTTTTAATCGAGACAATAAAGAAGAAGTCGTTACCCGAACCAGTTTATTGGCATGTGATAGTTAGTGAAGTACCCATTTATCCAACTTTTTAGGTAGTTCCAAGCTGTAGATTCGGAAATATTGAGCTGTTCAGCAATTTCTGAACATGTTAAGCGTGGATCTGCTGCGATTATATCCCGCACTTGTGCTTGTTCAACCACTTTTGGTCTTCCAGACCAATATCCGTCTTTAAGCGATTTATCGCCCTCTCGAAATTTTGAAAGCCAAAATTGCGCCTTCCGCTCACTAAGGCCATCTTTGCCAAAGACGTGACAAATATTACGAGCGGCCTCTGTCGCTTTTGAACCGCGTTTGAATTCATACAGCAAAGCAGATCTAATTTTAATTTCAGTGATCACCATTTTGACCGCACTTTTTAAAATACACAGAGAGACTGAATTAGAGATTGCCACTGTTATTGTGAAGAGTGAACATTATTGTTTACATAAGAACAAATGGGATTAAACAGAAACGAATTTTTTATTTTTGTTTTACATGTTGTTAAAACAAAAATATAAAATATTGTATTAAAAAATGACAGGACCTGGTAGTTGTTATCTGCATGTAGGAAGAGTGCAGTTTTTGACATTCTTGTAATTATAAAAACGAAACTCTTCGAATGAATTAATTCTCAAATTCCCTGTTCGTTGCCAATTTGAGGTCTTCCAGAACGAGAAAAATATCCAAGCGTTTGATTCCCTTGACGAAATTTGGAAAACCAAAATTGAGCTTTACGCTCAGGGAGCACCTCCTCACAAAAAACGGAGCATATTTTTGGAGCGGCCTCGGCTGCCTTCAGGCCAGGTTTAAATTCATATAATAAAACTGACCGAATTTGAATTTCAACACTCACCATTTTAATATATCAAAATATTGCATACATTGGAATAGAATTATAACAAAGACTAAATAAATCTTAATTAATCAAAAAATGACAGGGCTTTTTAAACAGCCTTGTTATACTTGGTAATATGAAGTGTTAATATTTCTAAGTGATTAATTTAATATCTAATTATTAATTTATCCGTTATTAATTAATTAATTGATAAATAATATATTTATTCGAATGAAAGCTACTTAAAATATAAGGGGTATAAATACAATACATAATCCAACAATTAAATAAGTTACAAGTCTTCCTATGAAGCTAAATGTGATAATAGCATAGCCACAGACATGGGAGGCTGATGATAAAATATTAATCCCGACCCTAGGGGATGGGGAGAGGGTAGAGGGGGACAGCAGCGAGAATATGACGGATCTGTTCCTGTCAAAATCTGCTCCCATTTGCAAGGCAGTCCCATTTCAGGGAAATTAATTAACGTATTCATCTTGTCCCAATGAAAGTAAATTTATCACAGCCTCTGGCCAGTTCTACGTCCAATCCAGATATCGCCAAATATTAAGTCGAATTCTTTCAATATATCAGCTTATGTTTTCTGTAGGATCAACCGAAATACTATACCATATGTCTCCTTTACAATTTACATAAAATCGAATCATTTCTGAGCTGTAGCATTACGAAAGAATCTATATTCTTGGGCTTCCTAAAAAAAATATTTTATATATTTATTATTTTATATTTTATTTTTACGATTAGGAACGATTTATTATTTGAAAGCTTCATCTAATAGTTACCTCCATTAAAATGAAGTTCGTTTAGAAATAGTGGTAAGACAAAATAAGTTTCTGTTAAGTGTAAAAATAATTTAGCTTAAAAGGTTAGTTAGTCTTATTATTTTATTAGATTGGCGGTTGTCGTGAAGAAGTGGTTAAGTTAAATTACCTTGGAAATGAATTAATTATTAACCTTCAATGTAGGATTAAAAAGACCTTAATCTATCTATTCTTGCACAAATGGTATTTTTAGAGTAATTACAGGATTCATGAAAACGATCAAATGTGAAGAAACCACTAACCATTTCCTGTAGACTTCTCTATTTATGACAATTCTTCCTATTTCTGCCACTGAGGAACGTCCAATGCTTCCCAGTCCTTTAATATAGCCATCATAAGTGAGACTTGATCAACAGACGGAGCGCCGTCCTAGTGATCTTGCTTTCATCAGCCTCGATTTTTTGTTACCTCCCATCCCAAAAACTTGCTTGTCCTATTTAGCTGACGCTCCTCAAGTTCATTCATGACAGTTCATACTCGAAGAGTATTTTCGATGCTCTCATTACTTACACAATCCCACCTGATTCCCCCCACCATCTCCTAAAGGAACCTCATTGCAGCTGCTGTGAACTAGCTGGCAGTTTTTCATGCTTGCCATGAATGGCCCAACTTTGGGAACCATATAGCAGAACTGGAACGACGATGGAATAAGACCTATCAACGGATGTGAAACTTGAAGTTAAGAAGCGAATCGATCAGTGGGTGCTTTGCGGGTAGAACGATTATGGTGGAATCGTCCTTCGATATCGTTCCCGGAATAGATTTTATTTATTTATTTTTAGAGAGATGTCAAAATCCATTGTATTTTTAATGGAAGTACTGGTACAAAAAGCAATAACAAGACAGGTGTTATAGAAGGAATTGCACAAAAGGGTTGGAATGATGATAAGTGGAACACTAATTTATTTTATGTATGTTGTGTATGGTGTTATTTGAAAGAAACAGGGAGCTTGAGCTATCGAAGGCTTTTGAGTTGAAGAGATTGTGTGCGATTTTTCAGATACTTGAGGTTATTGTCCAATAAATTTAATAGATGATTATCATGTTTCTTGACCTGAAGTCTAGATTATGAAAATGTTTTGGAGTATTACCAAGTCATCTTTTTAAAAGAAACTTAAAAAAAAATGTCTTTCCTATTTTCCAATCTACACGAGGTCCAAAGGGCACGACCAGCACGAGTGCTCGCTTAAATAATGAGTAAAAAATGTAGCTTGATAGGCATGACAGAGGGGTATCTCTTGGATCTATTGGAAATTCATCTTGACTGGAAATTTTGGAGGAATGAAGAATGGAAGAAAAATAAAAAATAATGATAGTACAAAATATGTGTATATATATATATATATATATATATATATATATATATGTGTATATATATATATATATATATAAACAAGTTCCTGACCAAGATCCTTTTGAGTTCTCGTCGAGGGTAGTGAGGAATGTCTATTGTAAATGTATCCTGTATTAGAGGGTTGGTATACACTGCACTTTTGTCATGAAATACTTAATATTTTTAAATCCGTTTCTCATTCCGTTCATTTCCTCCGAAATAGAATTTTTCCAGAGTAGTATAAATATTTGTAATAAGTATAATCTGAAGTGGTATGGCGAAAGTGGATTTTTCCGAGATTCGACAAAATGCTTTGTTTAATATTTCGTTTGTTTGTTAAAGGTTGGTATATCTGTAAAGAAAGTAAAAATGAGAAACAATATACGATGTGAGCAAATGGGTTTGATACAATATAAAAACTAAATCACATTTTGCTATATTTTATACACGTCAACTTTGTCCATACTATTATACATACATATTTTTATAAACATTATTATTTTATTGATGATAAATGTTTGTCAATTAAATATTATTTATGACTTGGCCTTCACCTGCAAATTAAACCTTTAAAGCAATTATAAAAGAATAATAGTAAGAACGAAGAACAGCATGGGCCAGACACTGCCCATATCGCTAGCACCACCGCAATGCGGGGCTTCTTAAGGCAGTCTTCTTGTTTTTACCAAAAGACCCTTCCATCATTCTTCTCCTATAATGTCGCTATTATAGCTTGTCCGTTCAGCCACTTTTTATGTTCTTTATATCTAGTAAAAATTTTAATAAGGAATCTAAAAAAAAACATGATAACAATATAATTGATTTGAACTACCCAAAACGTTTGAAGACAAAATATAATGCGAAAATTAAAAAATTTATTATCATCATGTTAAAACTTATGGAGAGCTTGATATTAATAAATTATACTATAACGGACAATAGTTGAAATATGTACTCTATTAATTATAGCCTGAGATATTTATATACCTATATAAACAATTACATGTTTTAACAACATAGCAATAATAATTTAATAACTAATAATTATTTGTTTACACAAAAATCGGAGAAGAGTGAAGAATATATTATTTTTATTACATTGCGTCCATTGGTAATAATGACAGCTAATAATGGATTAAAGATAATTCTTTTATATAGAATTATTTGCACTTGTATGGAATTTCATTTTTTTGGTTACGATTAAAAATTCCAATAAACGTGCCTAATACTTCGTCGTCTAGCGTACCTCAAGTGAAGGGTTTTCTCAGTATAAGTAGAAGCTGGTTTAAGGTGGTCTTTAATAGTCACTTAGAGAAAAAATAGTGAATTCAGGAGAATATAAACCTTTTCTCAATTGATTTTAAATCAACTGAAAAAAAGTAGTGTTTCAAAGAATCTCAAAAAATAAATAAATAAATGAATGTTTAGGTTCTTTCTTTTGAATAAAAAAAATAACACTTTAGTGATTAAAAAAACAACAATGCAATGACAAATATATTTTTAAAAATATTATTTAATGTTTTAAATGGAGCAATAAATAGACAGATATGTTTACTCTTCACTATTTCTAATTAGGGCTAAAAATAAAATAATTTTAATATGTTTTCTTTAGCGCTAAAGAAAACCTCCAAGACAGCTCAAAACGTCGGCACTTCAAAAAAAAAATTATAGTTGGACGGGTATTTTGTTACTCCTGGCTGCATCCAAGACCATCTTGTTCATAGATTTTTATTGATTATTGATTTTGTTTTTTGTTACAGTCATATATACATTATCAGTTGGATTCAAAACGTCAACAATTCACTGAATATAAAAATGAAGAACGCTTTTGGGCAATGATCCTTCTTTACCGATTAACGACTTTCCCACTTAAAAAGTAACGTTTTTAAATCCCGAGTTTTTTTAATTAAAAGTTTTACTGAGAGCTAAAGGTTCAGTATAAGTTTTAACAAGATCTGAGAAAGTATCTTTTGACTCCTTGTAAGTTGATGCGATCCGTACAGTGAACAAAGTCATCCCACACCTTAAAAAAATTGTATTAAAATGGAAAAATCTTTATAAAAATTTGAAATAATATAGATCATTAAATTTAGAAAACAATACAAAAAAATTCTGATAAATAATCTAACAAATTATTATTTTATTTTTTTAAAATGGCGAAATAACCATTCCACATCTCTCTAATATTAATACTTTTAATTTATTTAAAAAATAAATTATTAATTTCTTTTTTAAAGACTAAAAAAACACTCTTCAACAATCCAATATAAATACTTATAATTTATTAGTAAAATAAATGAAAATATAAATCTTACATCATAAAAAATCGCAATTTCAATATATGCGTATTTCAATTTCAATTGCTCTAATACGAAAATAATAAAAATTAATTCTTCACAGAAATATACGATACGAATTATCTATCACTAACAAACATAATATTAGTAAAATAAAGGCCTGTGGCATTTGGTAGAAATATTTCTAGTGACCCATTTAAGGGGACAGGTTGTGTGTTTTCTCCAAAGATTCCAATCAAAGGTATGCGGGGAAAACCACGAGCAGGAATTCCTTAAGGATGTCAAACTCTATTGGCACTACATAATTATTTCAAAATATTTTTTAAAAGCATAGCAACTATTTTCACGTAATTTCAAACTTAATCAGAATATATAATATAAAATTTCCACTATATACCTTAAGCAAAACTGCCGCAAGTTGTTTTTAAAGGAGATGCTTTGGAACAAAATTAATTACGTATTTGATATATAAAACTAAATAGAAAGATTAGTAAATAGGACAGGAAATAAGAACGTCAGGGTTTATACGGTGAATCAACCAAGGAATGAATCCAGCCCTTACAGGGCGTAATATAGCAGGGTTCGCCTCTGAGCTGGACGTACCGTTGTGTTATTCTTATGCCCACTAAACCACTATAGACAATCGTGACTATAAAGTCTTAAAATATTTTTAATTAAAAACTTTAAATAAACATTCTGAAACCAATCGTCCACGACGAATTTATTTATTATTCATCTAAAGGGCTCCAATATATTTTTCAAATCAGCCATTGGCCACTTAAAAAAAAGAAAAAAAGAATATATATATATATATATATATATATATATATATATATATATATATATATATATATATAGATATATATATATATACACATCTATATTCGATTTAAAGAAATATAGATTATAATTATTATACCATTAATGTTGTGTCAATGTTTATGAATTAGAAACAAACATTTTTTTTCTGTTACTAATCAATTGGATTCGATGAAAAATCTTGACCTAATTTATAAATATCACCAGAAAAATTTTGATGAAAAATAATGTTTGATAAATAAATTAAAATTTTAAACTTGAAAATATTTACAATGATTTTACACATTATAAAAAAATAAAAATAAGAGTATGTTAATTAATTTTATAATAATATTGAATAATTTTTAATTAAATAAAAAGTCAGACATTATTTTAGTAATTATAATCATACCTGGAAAATAGCACATGAAAATGAAAACAACGTGAAAAGGAAAAGGTTAAAAATACAGAAGAAGGAGGTGAGAGACACAAGATGGCGGCCCAAAGTTAATTAATTACACCAGCCATTAGAGTTGCATGGGATGAGCAAACACAGCCACACTGATAACACACGGGGAAATATCTCATTGGCAGGATGCGAAAATGGTTACTGAATTAAAATAGAGCTTTGATTAAAACATTATGTTTAAATAGATATCTTTACAAATAGAATAATAATTATAATTAATTGAATCAAAATATATTTACACATTTATGGACATATAATTCATAATCGCCTAAGAAATAATATTTCCTAGTATCAAATGAAAGATCCCCTCCAATGGCAACTGCCTGTGTAATACTTTAAGCTCTGGCAGTTATTTAATCAATTATTACCTATTTAATTTAATTTACGCGTAAAATATTTTATTTTTATTAAAATCCAAAAATTTGTTATCAGTAAGCTAACAAGTTATTAATTATTTGAAGAATTTATGGAAGCTTTACTAGTCAATTTAAGGGTAAAACCATTTTCAAAGACTGTATAAATTTATTAACAATTTATTTTTATTTTTTTTTAGAATAAAAGAGAATCCTGTTTAAACTGTATCTTTTAGCGATTGTCGTATAGCCAAAAATCAACAAATACCCTTTCCCAATGTTGTTAGAAAAATATTTTATTTAACAAATTCTCTTAACTATATAATGCTAAAAGAATGGTTGGTATACAGAGTTGGGACAAAATTTTCCAATAATGGACCCTACTTGATTTTTTCTGTAATTTTCCTTTATATATGTTAATAAGATATAGTAATTTACTAAAAAGTAAATGAATATTTCTAAACTGGAGAAATAGATTAAAAAAGAAGCTTGAAATTCATAGCCTTTATAAATAGAACATAAATTTAATATGAAAAAAAACCAATAATATGAAGGTACAAATAGAAGAAATAGATAAGAATAAAACTACAATTATGAAGATTAATAAACAAATATAATTTAAAAATGATGCCATGTGAACTTGAATCCTTGTGACTCTTTTTACCCTAAAAATCACCCAAAGGGATATGATATCATTTTGGGACAGTCGAAAACTTTAAGGCATCTATGACCAGCTGAAGGCAAATCCAGTACACGAGATCAAGCTTTGCAATGAGGGCTGGAAGAACATCATCCAGCCTTGTTTAAATCCCCCTGGATTATTTTGTATGAGGCAGTATTTAATTGTTTTTCTATAGGAACAAAATTTTGAAAAAAAATCTTACACACTTCGCGTTGAACAAAAATAAAACAACAAACAGATGATAGCATAAATTTATCCAAGTGCTAATAACAAAAATAATAAAATAGTAAAAATTCAGAAAATTTGATTTTGGTTAAGACACCCTGACTATTGTTTTCTATAGTTTTCTTATATTTCTTTTCTTAGTAGGCATAACTTTACTCTTCCAGCTAAGCCAATTTTGGGGTATTTTTTCCCAAATCGTTATTAGTAATTCTGTGGTGTCTTTGTTTAGTCTAGCCGCCAGGGAGATGCTGGTCTTTCACCTGATCTCTTGCCAAGTATTGCGGCTCTAATGGTTGCACTGAGACAATGAGAAAGACCTACTGTCTTTCTTCAAATAACATCATACAATGCGATATAGGTTAAAGATTTTTTTTCTCTTTAAATCATATTCAATCGTTCGTAATTTAAAAAAATTTTTTTTTTTTTGTAACTCGTACTTCCACTCCCCATATTACCAATTTTTTATTATTTGACAATGTAGTGCCTCTAAAATTACTCTTCTTCTCCAGCATTACAATTTAAGTAAGCTATTATAATGATAGTAATGCTTTTCATATATTTGACTAATAGACAAGAAAGTAACAGAAGATTTAGTCAACTGTACCGTATACTATGTAAGACCTCACAACTTTCAATTGATAAAAAACCTAAGAACTTGAACTTTGGGAAGCAGCAAAATATTCGAATATCTAACGTATCCAATCCTTCCAATCCAAATTCCTGAGAACCTTATTATGTTCTCAACAAAACTTTGCATAATGACCTTAATATACCTTTTGTACTAGAATACATACCAGACAAATTTTCTAAATTTTATAAAAGACTTTTTTATCATCCAAATTCAATGGCGCAACCCCTATCCAGTTTCACACATTCTTAAATTTGACATGGAGTCCTTGGAATGTCTTCTCTATTCATGCCCTGAGGGACTACTATAGTGCTCTAACTCAGCCTCCACTGGGTTAAAACAGTAGCGCAGCTGAGACAGCAGTGCTGGGATCTCTTAGGAGCTGACTTTATTTATTGTATAGTTCCTTATATTATTTATATATTGTATGGTATTTTTTCTAGATTTCCATTTATTTCTTATCGTACATATTTTGTAAATGGAATCAGAAGGCCAACTGTGATCCAACATATGGATAGCTTATGGCCCACAATCGAGGTAAATTGTGATATTCAATATAAAAGATAACAGATAAGACTTTTTATAATAAATAAATGACATAGGTGTCTTAACCTCACTCGTCATGTAGTTGATGTACAGACATACAACTTCCAGAAATGGCGAAGAAGATAGATCTTTTAATACCGAAAGGCAAAACAAGACCTGTATTACTCATTATTGTTTATATGCTTGATTTCAATAAAATCGGAAGTTTGAAAAAAAAAATGTCTTAATATTAACCGACCAGTGACATGTTTTTTTTCATGTAAATATCTAGAACTCTAATAGATTGAAGGACACTAAAGACCCTCGAAGTTGAATGTCCATTAGAATTTAACTTAACTTTTAGAACTGTAATATAAACCTATAACTAGAAATTTAATTATTAAAAAAAAAAAATCATATGTGCGGCAAATATTACAAGAATCCAACGTTTTTTCTTCTTTTCAAGAAACTTGCTCGTTAACAAATATTTGATTCAAGAAACTTTTGATGCTTTCGAAATCTTTAAAATGTATCCCGTTTACAGTTCTTGGAACGATTGCAATTGTCTTTAAATTTAATCGATGTTTGAAAACAATATTTGCGTTATATAATATAAGTGAGTTATGCATAGCTTTCTTGTTGTAAATTTAGAACTATTACCAATATTACTTTCCCTTTAAATATTGATGGGCGTTAATCAATATTTCATGAGTTCAATGAAAGATTTTATAAGAGTTACAGGAACTTTTAATCAATGGAACATAAAAAGAAGCCGAGGTATTAACCCACGGTATTGTTATAACGGTATTAACCCATTTTACACCAGCAATAAAAATAAAAAATCACCTCGTACACAGTACGTTTCCCGTTCTCTCAGGCTGACTGTAATGCAACTCTACATATATAATTGTATACTAATATGCTGTAATCAAGTAACTCTATTTTTTTATTTTTAAAAAGAAGAAAAAGTAACTCGTAGAATGTAATTATTACCAAAAAAAAGTAAAAATTACAAGTTTATCGTTAATGCCTTGTCCTAAATGCTAATCAGGAGATGAAATGACCAATTAGTTATTTAGTTCCAAATATCCATTTAAGACTGCGCTACCGTGACACCTACTGTTATATTTAGTTTACTGAACATTGATATCTACTGTGAAATTTAGTTGGCCAAGTATTTATATTTCATTAATATTACCTTGAAACACCTAAACATTTCGTAATTGTATGGACAACCCTAACTTCCATATAAGTTACTAGTACAATGAAAAGCATGGGAAGGAGTTTGCTGAATCGCCACAAGAGTACAGTATCCAGAGAAGCTTCAATTACGTAGTTTCAAATTAGTTACTCATGTTTCTTTACATTATAGTCATTCCATTGTTAATTGTACAAGTTATCTGCAATGGACTTAACTGTTTTAAGAAAATTGCTTAAAGCAAATTATATAAAAGCAAAAGCACAGCTTGAAACCAAAACAAATCATCCAGGGATTGTTTTCAGGAAAGACCAGGGCCATGTCTGCGAAAATTATAACTTAAAACTTGATAGTTTAAAACGGAAAATATTCAAATTATAAAGTCTTTATATTTACGTATATCGCTCATTTGCTGCAACAACGACATAACTCAAAAACAAGCTTTTGACTGTATTATGAACCATTCACCTGTGTAGTTTTAGTCGGTAGAAGGTTATATTTGAGCTTCAACTATCCACAAAGAGAGAGCAGGATATTTCACCATTGTAAGTCTACAGATCGTCCTGTAATTTATTCACAAGACTGTCCTTCTACAAAATTGAAGTTTTTGAGTTTTGTCGTTGTTGCAGCAAATGAGCGATATGCACTGCCTCTCATTAAGCAATTATAGTTTTAGGCCCAACTCTTAACTTCTATTCTTCATTAAAAAATTAGTAAATAAATAAAATAAATTAAAAAACCTGTAACACAAAACCGATGAAGGGTTAGTTGAGTAATATGGTTAGGGTGTACTGTTACTGGGCTAACAGTTGTGAACGAAGAAGATTTGGCCGAAATCACGCACAACCATCAGGGTGCTATTAAAAGTATCTACTTTATAGAGGCTGGGTGCACCGCAGAAGGATTGTCCTCTACGAAGTCGATTCAGTAAGCTACCGCGCTTTCCTCAAATGTACCAAATGTTCTTACCAACATCAACAGGCTGTAGTGAACTTTTTGTAACAAATAATAATAAAAAACTTGCACTACAACTTGGGTCTTGCATTCATTGCTTAGGTAAGGATCAAATATTTCTTAATCGTTTGTGATTAGAGGATATTTAGACGAAATCACTTCCAACCGTCAGGTATTTTCAAATTAAGGGTACACACTATACACAGAGCCCCAGGTCGAGCCATTGCTGAAATGACAGGAAATAATTTTTTTATCTACAGCCAGAAACGAATCCAGGTCCAAGAGATTTATGCCTTACCCTTCCTTATCTTATAGGGAGCTACTGCACCTCTAAAATCTCCTCAAATAATAGATAAAAAAATATTCCGGTACAGTTAATATTTAAAACAATTGATAATGTTAGTTTATACTAACCATATAGCAGTTAATTTAATAATCTATTCCTTTATAAGGGTCTCAAGTTTCATGAGTTTAGTATCCCTCTTACCTATGATTGAAGAAAAAATGTTTTGAACGGGACATCATTGAGCCCGAGGAGTACAAATGAACAGCTAGATGAATGGAGTATTGGTGCAGTTGAAGAACGCTAGGAATTCGGCCTTCCATAGACCTCTTTACCTCAAGAAGGACGAGGGCATTTGATTCGGTAGGAACTCTTTGAGCGGTGGATTTAATTTCTAATCCCGCATACCCTAACCAATCGCCTTCAGTGGCCTCCCCTCCGCCTCACTCAAGTGCAGTTCCTCCAACAATGGACCAACTTTTCCCCTTTCTTTTCCAGACTAGACTGGAGGAATGAAGATAGTTTGGAATTCATGAAGTTGTCCGGCGGCTAACTGTTCCTGGAAGGAGCAGTCCTACTTTACGCTCCTGCGTCCCTTCACCGCTGGCTCCGTCCAGCGTCAATACCTTCCTCTGCCTTTGCCTTCTCGATTATTGTCGACAATCAAAGGACACAAACAATCCAACAATGTTTATTTATATATTGAAAATTATAACTGTAAAAAGCAGAGATGTCTGTACCAAGTTTCTTCCATTTCTGAAACAGGTATCAAGAAATCGATTCTAGAGAATAACGATACCTCAATTTAAAAATTATCTTTAAAATTCATTGCAAATAAGAAAAAATATATTTCAGAGTTTAAAAAACTGTATTAAATAACAAAAAAATAATAATTAGAAATTAGTACAGTAGACCCTCAGTAATCAGACCCCTAAGAGACAAAGGGTAGGCCGAAACGGCTAAGAAGTCGGATTAAACTAAGATTTCATAGAAACAGGTGTTTTCATAGTAAAAAATTATTATATTACATTATATTGACATTAAAAAAAAAGAAAGAAAAAAAAATGAAAAAGAAACGTTCTTTATTAACCCTAATAGACTAATATATTTGCACAAATATGTTTTAGCCAGCTATTTATAAACAGAAGGGTTGAAAATCGTAAAAGAATCACTATTTCCGTTACTTTATGATAGAATTCCGAAAATTTGAAAGCTTTATCTTAGTCCCCGTTCAAGCTACAGAGCTTATTTCCGGCTCCATTGTAGAACATTTAGATTAGTTTAATTTTGAATATGAAATTATTATCTTTGGAACAAGAAAAAATCGAAACTTTTTACGCTACCAATTAGTGAGCGGCGGCACTTCAATGTCCAAAACTTTCAATTACGTACACAAACACAACACTGACAATATATAAAAAAAAAAAAAAAATCAAAACTAGCAGACCATTTCTTCACCAAAAAAGGGACAAACAGAGATTCCGCGAAAATATTTAATTCGTCAAACCTAATTACAAGCGTTTATATATACCAATGATGTGTTAGTAGGAGACACAACACAGAAACTACAGTAGGCTATAAACGAATGGTTTATGAAACTAAAGCAATGCTAACTGGATCGAAACCTTCCCTTAATTCCCTTTGCTATTATCCACTGCTATATCTCTATAACATTGCTAGTTAGTTTATAAGCTCTATCAAAAACCTCGGAATAGTGTTCTAGCAACATCTGTCTTGGAATAACCATTTTTTCCAGATTAATTTTATTTTAATCCCAATCAACAATTTCAATATTCAAATAGCTCCTATGATTCCGTGAATCTTTCACACCCAATACCCGTTAATTGTTAGTGTTCTTGTTCATCCTCCTTCACCTTGATTATGGATGCTTAGTATGGGGAGGACTGTCTAGAAAGCTTGAAATGAGGGTGAAGAGATCAATGAATTCCTTTATATGATTATTTTTCGGCATCCACAGGCGCTTTCACATCACTTGCTGGTATCTAAGTTAAAGAAGCTTTATCCAAGTTTTCGACGACAATACTTAGTTGTTACCTTTCTAAACCAATATTTTAAGTTCTAAAACTCTTCATACCTTTACCTTTACGAAATCCTTACCTATCGTTCTTCCATTTAAATTTTGAATACCAGATCTGAGTCCATTGGTTTTTATATCCCTTCTCATCGAACTGCTTCCTTTGAATAATCCTTTATTATTCCAGCAGTAATATTTGGAATTCAATACCTATTTCAATTCACAATGCTCGTTCTCTCACTTTCTTTAAATATAGGTAATTCGTCCACCTTGTCAATTATCAATCTTCCAAAATGTAAATTTGGGGGCTCGATGGCCGAGTGTAAGTTGGGGCGAGGGTTTCAGCGAACACGGTACTGAAGGTCGTGGGATCAAATCCCACCGGGGGGTTAAAATTTATTTCGTGGCGAACCCACGAATAAATGTTGATCTTCCCACCCTGGCTAGAATAGGTTGGTAACCTAAAAAAAATCTTTCACTTCTTTATTGTCACTTAACTCATTTTGGTCAAAATTCGACTAAACCACTTATTCACTGGGATGACGGATATATTTATAAGTATCTAATTTATAATTCACAGAAGTTGCAGTCAGACAATAATACCTTTTTATTGTACTGTTGTTTCATTCTTAGGGGACAAGGTGTCCCAGAATAAAGGTTATTATCCATCTTCTTTTTTCTTCTTAATGGTTCGAGAGCCTTGAGTTGATAGGCATCAATATCAACGCCGATGAAAGCAATGTTAAGTTGGTTGGAAGGAACCAAAATGACACACCAGTAACATGCAATGGAGTATCTCTCCAATAAGGACAAAGAAGATAACAAGGGATGCAAGCAAACAGAAACACCACATCAAGTAGAAATTGTGTGCCTTAAAGTAAGGTTTTATCGAATCCCTGATTATCTTCTTCTCCATTCATCTTAACAGTCAATTATACTTTTATCATTATACGAATAATTACCCAAGTACTAATGAGCAAGGACCGGAAAGTATTAAAGGCAATACTAAATTGAGTGGAAAAAGCAAATACGATTAACTCTCAATTATGCTCCAGAGTTATAGGAAGTAAGAAAATAAGTACCCATTTAAAGGTACTTCTATACAAAACCATACACTTACCGTTGTCAAACTAGAGTGAAGAAAGCTGGACACCATGCATAGGCATGCAAAGTAATGGCAGCAAAAATGAGGTTTCTCAGAAAATACAAGAGAAAACTCAGGACAGAATACACAGTAATCGGGACATCCAGTCAGACAGAGTCAAGCCGATTGAAGAACTGAAGTAGCGTCTACTAAAAATGGTTTGGTCAAGTTACCAGAATGGGCGATGGAAGGAAAGCTAAATGGCGCTAGAGGCAAGACCAGAAGGAAAGCGCCCACCTGGAAAAACAAGGAAGATATACAGGATCTTGGAAATTCGACCTCTAAACTTTCCACGCCTTGTGGCGCCTAGGAGCTAGAGAAAGAAATTAAAAAAAAAACAAAACAGAACTATCGATTTATGTCGATTATAACGAAAAAACATAAAAATAGTAGGAAGATATCGCTCATCCAGTGGAACAAAGACGCACCTGAAAAAAATGGAGTTTTACAGGAGAAGCAAGATACTGAAATGAAATACTTTCAACCAACATTATGGGTCTAACTGATATTAATATAAAGTTGTGGAATGGTCTACAGTTCAGTCGATGTTTTTACCGGTGTATTAAGCTGCTAAGAGCATTTCTGACGTAATCTTAATAATATTTTTTTACTTGTTTTCGCAGTTACGTCGCACAGTGGAACGAGCGTTAGGGAGGACTGGACATTCATTAATATCTCCGCTTCTGCTTCATTTAGAATAATGCTATTGGTATGGTTTTAAAGCTTTTTAAATGGATTATTAATTGATATGATAAACAGTATCAGTCTTTTAGGGGAAACATTTAAAAATTCTCGATTTGATATTTCTATGTTAGATAATTTATCATTGATTGTACCTATATACAACGACTACAAGTACATACAGGTATTAAATAAAGTTTTACAAAGGAAAAAGTACCAAACTAAAAAAATTAATCATTAAAACAATAAACTAATAATTGATAATTACTTTTGTTAGTTAATATACTAGGAATAATTAATACATCAAAATTATAATATTAATAATTATAAGTCATATAATGTGCCTAAATAAAATTGTTTATTTAAATAACGATCAGAATTAAACCCGTAACACCATAATTTTAATTAGGATTTTTTTTTCTATATTCTAAGTAACAATAAGTGCTCGTGCTTCTGGTAATAAATCACGTTGAATGATTATTATTTTCTGTCTAAGAGTCGAAATTAAAGGATCCGAAATTATTTAAAACATCTCTATTGCTTGATTGCTTCGATCATTATCTGGCATGAAACACTGAAATTTTGGAATAACTTGTGATTTGCTTCTTGAGCATCTTCTGACAATTGTCCAATAGTTACTATCCCAGACGTTTGAAATAATCCCAAGTTTTATTTGCCTAAAATATCTTATTATAGATGAGTTGTTTTCCAGTAGTTGAACGGTTAATTTAAGGCATTACCTCAAACAGTGGATTTAAAAATATGAGTTTAAAAAAAAAATAAATATTTTTCAATTCAGAATAGTTCCGATAAGATTTGATTTCAAAATTAATTTATCAATGGATTTTGTTGAGAAGAAGTATGAAGTATAGCTTAAGATCCAAAAAAAAAGAAAAATTTAGTTATTGGAGAATTCGTCCAATGTCCAACAAATGCGTTGATTCGTTCCACTGTGCGTCGTTGTTCAACCGGAAGAGCCATATTTCTCTTATATAATTAGGTGAAACATTAATTAAAAAAAGAACTCCTATTCTCATCTATTTTAATAAATACGTTCTTAAATGTAATTATTTAATACCAAAACATTTAAAACAAGAAAAGGGGCAAACATGAATAACAAATTCATTTTTAATTAGATCTCACCATTCTTTTTTAGATTAATCTCACGATGTTAAACTTCTTAATTTGAAAGCTACGGGAGAGGGGGAAGGCACGATACGACTAACACAAAATAGAAAAAATTATACCATTACGATATTCATTACGACAGAGGAAATAAAGGTTTAAAAGTTATACCTTTTGTTATTAAATTAGACAATAGAAAACAAAACATACAAAGGAAAAGTAGGAGAAAAACTCGAGGAAAACAATATTTGTAATTCCTGAAAAAAAAAAGTCAATTTTATTTTAATGTCAACTGGTTTTCCATTCTTTATACTTTAGAAGGGAACCCCTGAAGTAAAAGTAATCTGAATTGCCCCTTAAGGCCAGAGACAGATTTTAAATAACTTTATTAAACGCTGTCAACTGAATCGAAAGCGATTCCAAGTCAATAGGATCTTCTCGTCCTAACTTTCGGAAGAAAAACTCTCTTGACCTGAAAACTCCTTAAAAGCACCCCACAAAAATGAGCCGCTATAAAACATCACATTTCGCAGCTTTCTTCCTACAATTGAATTATTAATCTTTTTTTTTAATTAATTGGAGTAAGGAAGAAAGATATAACTATTAACTATTATTATAGGATATTAAAAAAAAACAAACAAAAAAACTATTTATTGATATTTACAATTGTATACATCATCTACAAAAGGAAAAAATGAGGAAAATTGTTACAATGACATGTAAAGAGTCACTCACTTAAAGCACTTTAATAAAAAAAATTTCATTACATGGTTTCTTGGTCATCTTATTTTCAGACAACTCGGAGGATTATCAGGAATCGATGTGAGGAAGTTGGGAGGCTAGTGAATTAGAGCGAGTATGGTGTTAACTATGAAAGGATAGGTGTCTGGATTGGGACAAATCTGGAAACATATGGAAAATTGAGCTGTGTGAAGTTAAAAATTATGTACATAAATTTGTGGAAAAACTATTTCTATAAATTGATCATTGTTGATAACTTAAAAACCCATTATCCATTAACATTTTTAACTATTTTTTGATATTAACAACTGTATATAACACGTAAATTTGAAGAAAATGATTACAGTGACATGTAAAGAACTACATTAGAAGGTCTCTTGGCAATCTTCTTTTCAGACGCCTCGGAGGATTATCGGGAATGGAGTGTGAGGCAAGTTGGGAAGCTAGTGGAATCGAATGGGTATGGAGTTTACTATGAAAGGATAGGTATCTGGTTTAATCCACTAATAATGGAACATTTAGATCTTTATGGATAAGTTGAACTGTGACATAATGAAGAGCATTAAGAATTTTGTATTGTACGGATTGGATACGAGAAGAATTGGAAGTTTCAGTGGAGCGACAAAGATCAACTACATATGGGTCTAATTATTGTCGTGTAAATAAGTATTTTGTGATTTATTGGGAGCTTTTAACGCTTGTCTAGTAAATATTAGGGCAGTCGGAAACGATAAGCAGTTTATTGTCTTTTATGTCTGGTATGTGATTGTGAGATATTTGTCTTAAACGTTGCTCGGTATATTGATAGCAACATATCGGCGTTTAAAATCTACAAAACCTCGAATAGGAAAAACCTTTTTTTTTTCAAAAAGTACTCTAATAAAATCGTGTTGACCGTTATAAAATTTTCAAACAAATCTATTATTATCGTATTATCTTTCAGCCTCTTTTAACATTCGGCCATCACGTGTATCTTACATCCCTTGAGCAGCTGTAACGGAAATTATGAAAAATACGTTGTTGTTTTTTTTTCAATTTCATACTTTAATTTTGATCCGGCACTGTACATATTACAAATATCTATGAGGTCGCAATATGCTTTCAGTTTCCATTTAAATTATAGGCATTGATATCTTAATTCAGATTATATATTAGATTTATTTTGTTATATAGTTGGAAATTTCAGTTAATAAAACAAAAAATACTGTAAGACCATATCTAAGGTTTTGCAAGATTTTCATAGGCTTATATGTAAAAGGCCAATTTAGTATAATTGATGAATACGAGTAACTCTACCAAAAATGATTGACTCCAAAGTGTAGATTTCCAATATTTGGAATAAAACAAATTTGAAAGATTTGAAATTAAAAGAAACTTATTTTAAGTAAATATAAATAACCCCTGAAAAGTTGAGTAAAAAAAAAAAAAGAAAAGCTATTGAAAGTTGTTAACTTTCGACGCGCAAGATTAAATAAAGAGTGATGAGCAGTTTAGCAAAGACTGATTTTGGGCAAGCAGATTATTCAATAAAAGAACAATCAAATTAAGTTACTTTAATAAAAGTGACTTACTTAAAATTCTTGCGACAATCACTTCCTGGAAAAGAGCACGAATATCCTTAATTTATCGATCAATAATCGGAAAGGTTTTAAATGAGTGCTCCTAAAAATTTTGGAAGAATTTAAATGAATTTTACGACTTAAAATTTAAATTAATTCATTTTATATACATTTAAATTCAACATACATAAAACAAAAACAGCGTTCAATACAAAAACATGGCCTTCTAAACCCGAATTCTCTCTAAAAGTGGGTCCACCAGTTGTTTACAATACTGGTTACTTCAAGACCTCAGTCCAAAGTTACTAAACCTTATTGATTATCAATAACATGGTTTTAGTTAATCAGTAAATACTAAATATTTACTCCAATTTCCATAAGGAATTTGAATACTGTAACAGGATTAACCGAAGTGGAAAATGTATTCAGATATACCTGTATAATTAATTGGAGCATTACCTTCATTGTGAGATACTTTTTTTTTTTTTGTTTTGCACTTTAGATTATTGATAAGTAAATGCTAAACATCGCTGAATGACATAGACATTACATTAGATAGTTTTTTTTTTAAATTATAAATACGAACAAAGATTACGTCTTACAAAAATATGTTGACTTAAAGTTTATCACAGACTTGCCTTGTTTCTCTTACTTAATAAACCTAATTTATTTCAGGCATATTCAATATTAAAATATAGAAACAATTTATTTTTTCATAAACGATGCAATCGAAATACACTGTTTTGCTTGGAACACAACATACCATTCAATATATTATTAACACAGCAGTGATTCTATAAAAAAATTGTAACCTGGTTTATTTATCCACACTTGTCAAAGAAATAACCAAATGACAATCAGTGGAATGTATAACATATGAAATATATGTAAAAAGTGGCACGAGGAAGAACAATATCCAATTGTAATTTTTTATAACATTAATCACATAAAAATTAACTGGAATTTTGTCATAATTTATAAATGCATAAATCCACTTTTTTATGTTTTATTGATACTTTTCATTTCATAGATCCTACGTACTTAATGTGTTAATAATGTAAACACATTCGGATATAAAGAAAAAGTTGGAAAATCTGTATATTGGCACGATTATTGATTGATCAATAAATAAATAATACAAATAGTTGTTAACAATATTCTAGTTTGTGTTAAATAAACTTCATTCCAATTAATTTTTGAGTAGCTAGGTTTCATCCATAGACAAATTCATAACCCTCCAGAAAAAAAAAAATATATAAAAAATTACACATGCCATAGAATTTAAAATAGCTTAAATATTTTAATTACTAATCATTTCTTTAAATAAAATAAACATTTAGAAAAATAGATCACGAAAAAGTGATAAGTAAAAAAATACGCCACCTGAAATTGTCTTTTGATTCTATTAAGTAGCAAAACTATCGTTACTTGAGCAATCCTGTTATTTTTTCATAATATATGTCATATACTTTTTATATAAACAACTCAAATAACTAAATTCCGTACAACATTCCATACAACAAAATGACTCCTAAAACGTGGCTTCCTCTCTGCTAAGAAGTAGGAGGGACTATATCACAACAGATTTTTTATTTCAAAGTAGAGTATATTATAGAAAATATTATAGAAAGCGTACCTACAACAGAATGAACAACTACGCCCACAGGGTCTGAGGCTAGACTGGAAGCTAGGGCGAAATCCCTCGACGGGGGAATTCTTTCCCCACCCGCACCGGCCCTTAGGGACAAAAAACAGAAAATGAAAACTGGACTTCTATAACTACTTCCAATGACTGATAATAAAGAATCACTCAAGGTACGAATGATGGTACAGAAGGAATTAGGATTTTTGAATTATTTGGTACTTCTGTTTTTTGTTCAAAGTCTAGTTTTGAAATGATAAACATTCATCATCATGAAAATTAGGACCCAAAGTAGACTGAGAGTAAAGCAGGTTTAAAATCATTTTTTTTTTTTTTTTTTTTTAAATCATAAATCATAAAATAACTATTATATTATTAATTTAAAAAACATGCTAGATTTGTACATACAAATTTAAATAGATCATTAATATCTATTGATTAAAGAACTATGTTCACTCACTGAGTGATTAGGTATTAAGTATATAATAATGATTAAATTGTTATAAACATAAATTGAAACAAAAAATATCAGAAAATAAAAATCACTTTTTACATGAAAATTAGTTAATTAAAAAGTATGTATAATATACATTATTAAAAAAAAACTATATTTCCGATTAAAAAAGTATAAGTCAAAAATTATTATTCTTCCTCATCGAAAAAATTTAATTAAAAAATAATGATTAGGATTTTTTTTTTTTTTTTTTTTTTTTTTTAACTTATCGATTTCAAATTTCAGAGTTAAGAGACTATAAAGTCAGGTAGATACGCAGTCCTTTAGGTTATTTCCATGACTAATTGGTTTTTTCTTTAAAATTTAAAATGGGACTGATGGAAATAATTATCTGGCCATTAATACAAAAATCAAAATTGATCTTCAACGATCTTGAACGATTTCATTATTTCAAATGATTCATAAATATTTTATTTTAGACTATTTTCTACTTGATGTACTAGTTTCAATCTCGAGTTCTAGTTGAATTTGTGTTTTGCTTTTTTCATTTTAATAGATAGCGAAGTTGGAATTCTCTGTATTATAATTGTATGCCCTTATTCTATTTACCTTTGATGTACTGATGGTTTTTCCCGTGTATTTAGCTTCACAATCATTACATTTTAGTTTACGTACACCACTTTTTTGAAAAGCGTTTTTTTTTTGTCTTTAGGTGAAGCGTCATAGGATGGTAAAGGTTTTTTTTTTCTATTTTAAATGTGGCATTAAAACCATATGATTTAATAATAAATAATATTATTATATTATAGGTCGGAGAACGAACAATCATAGTCCATTTTGATGAAATCCGCTTTTGTTTATTAGCTATGACCTGTTTATTTTAATGAACAGGTCTAGCCACGAAATCTAAAGCAACTTTTATTAATTTAATAAGGAGCGGTGCATAGTAACTAAATTGATCTGACTTTCATAATTCGAGATAATTTTATTAATGGTGTTCAAAACCTGAATATAAATAAAAGATATATCTAAATCAAGAAGACTTCTCAATGATTGTTCGCAGTCCTTTAACGAGGTTAGAGCCATCCGAACCCACATAACTATCGTAAAGGGGATGCGGCCCGTTCGACTTTTTTTCTCTTTTTTTTTTTAACAAAAAGGATCATAAAACTGTTTCCTGTAACAGTTCGTAAATTAGGCAGCGGGATTAGATACGCTCTGTTGTATTTTTATTTTCTAGTTCCGTTCATCAATAGTTACTAGTTCTTCATAGCTCCGCGGCTAACCATAACGCTTCTAACATTATGAGCTAATTAAAAAAAACATAAAAACATATCTCTATTGTATCAACTGAGCTAATGATTCGTTTTTATTTTTTTAACGGTTACCTAAGATCCTGTTATATAATCCAGAAATACATGGAATAATACAGAAGGCACGGATGAAATATTCACAGTAATACTGTTCATTTTTTTTTTTTTTAGTTTTTTATTAAAATTTACAACTGCATACAATATAAAATAAAATACATCAAGTAAATGTGATGGTAATGGTTAAAATGACATATCAATCGCTTGTAAAGCAACTATCCTTAGGTATTGTTAAATTAGCCAAGATTTAACTTCAGACAAGGTTATATGGTAATCGATTGAAATTTCTTTTTGTGATTTCACAACAAGCAGGCTTTAAAGAAAAGAAACTGCTCGTCGTTTCCGACTAATCCAAAATTTGCTAGACAAAGTGTTCAAACGTCCAAATAAATTACTGGAGACTTATTTACATGACAATAATTAGACTCATACGGATATAAGGAGTTGAGCTTTGAGGCTCCACTAAACCTTCTAATTCTTTTCGTATCTAATCCTTACAGTCCATAAGGCTCAGTGCTCCTTATTATGTCACAAACAAACTTAGACATAAAGATCTTTATATTCCATACATTGCTGATTTGGCCCAAAACAGATACCTATCCTTTCATAGTAAACTTCATACCCACTCGAATCCACCAGTCTCCCAACTTACCTCACACTACATTCCCGATAATCCTCCGTGGCGCATGAAAATAAGATTGCCAAGAGACCTCCTAATGTAGTTCTTCATTTGTCCATTGTAATCATTTTCCTCAAATTTACTTTTTCTATACAGTTGTTAATATCAATAAATAGTTTTTTAAAAAATAAAAAAAATAAAGATTTCACTAGTGCTACCAATGGGTTTATAAGTTATTAAAAATGTTTAATTTACAGCAATGGTTTTTCCACACATTTACATAATTTCTAACTTCGCACAGGTGTAAATATTAATAAATAAATGAATTGAAAAGAGAGGGAGAGAGATTTCACTTGTTTATTGGTTTAAGGTGTTCTTTAAGTTTTCAAAATAAAATTAGGAATTTTTAAAATGCAAACTGATTTGCAATAGTGCCTGATAGATAGCCCTTGTACCGCTAAACCTCAATAAGAGACGCGATTTATCTTAATGTTTCGATAATTCTTTTCGACTGAAAGATTTTCCTCTCGTTTAAGGGTCTCGTTGTCGAAAGGATATCACTTATGAACCAGAATGGACCGTATTCGCAACCGGTGATAATTCTTTTCGACTGAAAGATTTTCCTCTCGTTTAAGGGTCTCGTTGTCGAAAGGATATCACTTATGAACCAGAATGGACCGTATTCGCAACCGGTGATTTTTATTCAATATTAGAACTCCCCTTCACCTTATATATTTATATAAATATTTCCAAATTTATTGAATACTTCGGCTCGAAAAACAGTTACAAATGAAGAGAGGAATATTTTTTATTATTCTTAACTTTTCTGAATAATTTGTTTACAATGGTTCCATGTGGATTCGGGCCGTGCGACTGCAGTAAAATTGTCGACAATGTGATTGAAAACATGTGAGCCTGTGTACAAACAAGACAAAGAACAATGGAGACTGAAAGTGTAGTACTTCCTGCCTATCGCTTCCGGACAATTTGGACCGGTTTTGGTTTATTTTCTATGGCCGCGAAGCTCGATGAACTTACAATGCGATTTCTACAACAATTTAAAGGGGCAGTTATAACGGCACCCGCTTCCTTTGCGAGACAGGATCCGTCCTAGTTCAACTTGCCTGCCAATAGCTCTCGACGAGGTGGTTACAACTGATAGCACTAGAAATGGATTCGTTGGAGGTGAACTAATGTTAGGGAATAACGGAAAATCAAACAAAAGAAAGTAAAGACAAGCAAAAAAGAAAGATAAATATCTCCCTGACTGTGAAAAACAATAGATCATGGATAAGTCTATCTGTAATCTACTAAATAAATAAAGGTTTTCAAACCAATATAGCTCCTAAATGGTAGGTCCCAACAACAAATGGTATATTACAAAAAGTATTCTCCATTAAATTTCTGATCAGGAAACTGTCGGCAAGTTTTAGATCCGAGCAACACGAACAAAGCTAGAGCGTTACATTTTCCAGGGTGAAAAAACCATTACAAAAAACAAACAATGTAACTATGTAGGCTATGAAGAAAGGTATGCTATGTACGTGTAGATCTTGGAAAACGTAACTTTATTACTTGATGTACGCATGAAGGTATAAAAGGAGAAATGCAATTGGATTGATGAATTAATTGCCACTTCTCTTAGAATTATTTTATTTGAAAACAAGTTTCAATTGTTTAACATTCATCACCAATTCTAAATTTAAAAAAAAACATCAGTACTTTTTAATAAAGTAATACAAGAAATAATATATGTTAGTACTGACCTAAGAAGGAAAACAGAGTTCTGAAAGATATCAAGAGTGGAAGGGGTTAGATAGATTAAATCTTTGGTTTTTCCCTATGACTAGATTTATTTTTCCGTTCCTATTGGAAAAAAAACTAAAACGGTAATGATGGAAATATTTATTTGATCAATAAACACAAATCTGGATTGCTTTGAACAATTAATTACTTATATTTATTCAAAAATATTTAATTTTAGACTATTTTATACGTGACGTATTTGTTTCACTTCCGAGTCTTATTAGCTGATGTTCTGATTACTGTCATCTTAACCTCCTGATGTCTAATCGCGGTTATGAAAACTCTGTGGCAGTCTCTGTTACATCCGTGGTGAGTTTGTTATTAAAAAGTACTAAAGAAACATTCACAGACATTGTGTAAAAGTTTTGTCCGTTATACTTCGGAACTTAACTATGTGACCAGGATAAATAGTGGGCTATGAAGAAAGGTATGCTATCTATGTACGTGTAGATCTTGAAAAATGTCAAAAAAGGAGAAAAAAACCTTTAAAATGGCTGTTCCCATGGCATAAAGGGAGCTAAGAAATTATTCTGAATATTGCTTCTTTTGCAGTCTTGATATTACTAGCAAGCTCAATAAACAAGAAGGTGATAAGCTACCCTAACCTTCCGTCCGCCATCCGACCAGTAGGGAACAGTGTAGGATACCGGTCCCCGAACCACTGGATAATTTAAATTCTATTCCAAAAGAAGTATTTTGTGATATACAATAAGAGACAGATGATGCTAACGAATTCCAATCCGTTACAGGAAATGTATACGTATCAAACAAAAAAAGAATAAAAAAAAAAGAAAAAAAAAAGCTGAATTGCTCGGATCAAGATTAAAGGACAAGAATTTGTTGGCAGTTAGGCCAAGCTTTATGTGAAAAGGAAGAGAGAACAGCAATTTTCCAAGTATTTTGAACAAGAAGGTGATTAATGCTTAGGAGTTCGATACTATATAATATAATGCAGATTGCTCAAAAACTAAGGGTGATACAAAAAAATAAAAAATAAAATAAGGCCAGATTTGGATTCAACTCAAAAAAATCTTCAATGGTCAGCTATTAAAGTTAACATATTTTTGTTGGCCTGTGTAATTCAAGAAATACCGGACGGTTTAGCGTTGAAACTGATCCCATCACCTCCTAGTGTAATCCTTGGTCTGGAAACTATACTTCATTGTCAAGAATTGAAACCGATATCCTTCAGGGGTCATGAGTGGTACATTTTATAAATTTTTTATTTTTTTAAAAACAATAATAATAAAAAAAATGGAATGTATATTGATTAAACAATAAAACTCAACTTACTACCTTTTCTTTTAAGAATCAGAAAAACATGATAAGGCTCAAGAACCCTAAATTGTAATTCACAGCCTTAATTATTAAACTATTATTAAACTTTCATCATATAGGAACGAGATATTATCAGTACAGTTGATGACCGTATGATTATCATACTAGCGACAATCGTAAATCAATAAGATAATATTATTCCGGCTGTCAGACCAATGGTTTCTTTCACACATTAAATAAAGATTAGTCTTCCAGCGATAGCGCTTATAAATTCATCTTAGTTCAAAAAGATGAAAAAGTCATTGCACTAACAGAAATAAATGTGAAAGTTCAATTTACTATATCAATCGCAATATAAACACTAAGTTAGGGTTTTGGAAACTGAGAAGTTTAATAATCTGACCTTATAAAATAAAAAAAATAAAATTTGGAATATCACAATTTTTAAAGGATAAAGACCTGAAAGTGACAGTTCCTTATTTTATTTGATAAAATAATGTCGTTTCCAAAGTAGACAAACCAAAAAAATCTTTTACGTATACTCCCAACCTTGTTTTAATAATTAGGGAGTTTCACTTGTAACCTCAAAATATAATAACATAAATAGGTAATAATTCACGGCTGATCGTAATTCATTGTAATCATAATCCGATTACAATCATTTAATATCAAACGCTTTATATTCGTAGCCGGAGCCTTCATCAGTTATTCACAGACACTCAGTCTCTCGCGGATCTTGACAATTGTGTTTAGGTTTCTGATCAAAAAATATTAGACACGTATTTTGCCGTTCCGACCAACGCACCCGAGAAGCGGGAAAAAAAATCAAATAGTATTAAACTAATTTATTTTACATCTTTAGTTAAAAAGATTATATCGACATGATTCATGCACCAACACTTTTAATTTTTAGTACAAATTTAATGAAAAATACAGCCGCTTTATGGATTTTGGTTAAGGTTAATAAATAAAATTCTAAAAAAATGATTACATCTTCAAGAAAACTATTTTTATACATTTTTATTTTTATTTTACACAAAAAATGACGTCAGGTTCAAATTAACAAAAAAAGAAGCGCTTAAATACGAAATTTCATCGCAACCTTCACAATTTGTCTGACCAAATAGTAAGCAATTTTTTTTTAACAGACCAAAACTTTAAACGGTTAGACAGTTAAACGTATCAGTTACATATTACGAATAGGAGTGGGTAGGAAATTCCAAAAGGAGGTAGCACGAATGATGAAGGATTTTTCAAAGGAAGCAGTTTTATGTGAGTGGATATACAGGTTAAATAGTTGGATTCTAGTGTTTAGAAGGTGGATAGAAGAACGCAGAGTTAATAGGTTATGAATATAGGAAGGTTTTTTAGGTTTTTAGAGATTGGAATTTTTACCCAAAATATAGGGTGGTAATACGTTTGAAATTACTTTGGTTTTACCTACCTATCTCGTTTAAAACTCGTTAATAACAATCAAAATACATTTTGCATTTTCCAACTTTTCAAATAGGTTTTTATTTGCATTTATATACATCAAAAGAAAACTGATACTCTCCTCTTTCCACCGATACCAATCTAGTTGAATTGCGTAACAAAGTAATGGCGATTTAAACATTTCATCCCCTTTGATAAGGGTGGAAAAATAATACTTTTTATTTTTATTAAATAAACGTTTGTCAATGTTTATGAGGGTGCTAAATTAGAATCTGACGTCATTTTTTGAGTAAAAGTCTACAAATGTATTTTGCTTGAAGATCTAATCATTTTGTTTAGGATTTAATTAACCTAAACAAAAATCTATGAAGCGGCCATATTTTTCGTTGCATTTAAACTCAAAAATAATCATTTTGGTGCAAGAAACAATTCGACATCATTTTTAAACTCGAGACATAAAATAAATTAGTTTTATGCCCATTTTCTTTTCTCGGGTTCTAGGGCCCATTAGTCGGAACAGCAAAATACGTGTCGAATATTTTTTTTGACCAGGAACCTCCAAAACAATTGCCAACAAGATTGAAACACCGTGAGAGACTGTGTGTCCTCCCCTTGTGATAACTTTACCCCACTAAATAAAAACAATTTTTAAATACATATGTAACTGAAATTTAAATTAACATAATAATCCTCAATGCTCCTTATTTTGTCACCAATAAATTTATCCATAAAGATCTTAATGTTCCATATGTTGCTGATTTAGCCCAAAACAGATACCAATCCTTTCATAGTAAGCTCCATAACCACTCAAATCCACTAGTTTCTCAACTTTCTTCCCTCTCGTTTCCCGATAATCCTCCGAGGCGTCTGAAAAGAAGATGGCCTAGAGATCTTCTTGTGTAGATTTTTATTAAAGTGCTACCAATGAATAGTTACTTTCAAGTTTTACCATGTTATTGTAAGCGTTTTTAACACATTTACTTAATGTATTTTTGTACAGTTGTAAATTTCAATAAATTGTAAATAAAAAAATAAAAAAATTGACATAATACTCACCGGTGCAACAGGAACACAAGTACAGGTTATTACACAGAGGATTCATTTTGGTTCTTTATCTCCACAGGTTTTCTTCTTTCCATTTTTTTACTCCAATCCATGAAAATATTACCATGTACCTAAGTATGGCAATGCTAATAAATTTACTTACAAAAACAAATAATTGAGATCCATTCAGGTAAAATATTAGGGGGAAACAATACAAATATGTACTTTTATTTATTAACTTATGTTCGGAGGAAGGAAAGCACAAAAGAAAAAAAATAAGAAAATAAATATGTTAAAAACAATTTATTCTTCGATTACACTTCCCATTTTATCCTAAAATTATAAATTTGTTTAAAAATTAATCTAAGCTGAATCGAATTTAGGCTAAATAAAATAACATTTAAGCTATAGGAAAAACAAATGGAATTATATAATTCGTAATAACAATTAATTTAACAAATAATTTCAAACTGCCAACGAATACAGATAATTTTAATAAAAATTATACATATTCAATTACAAAACATAACAAATCTGAATATCAGTCACTTCATATAAAAATAATTCTAGGTGGGAAAAAATCTGAATGCATCCGCACACAGTTACCTATTATTTAAAAGTAAGCCATAATTCCGACAATTAAAAAAATGTGACCATAACCTAAAAATATTTATTTAATTCATAATTTCATAATTATTTCAAAATGGAATTGCAGCCTGTTACTAAATGCTATCCATAACTGATGTTTCAAGCCACGGAATTTAAGAATGTTAGAGAAAAAAAATTATGTTTATTAAAACTTAGCTTTTAAAATACCATGTAAAAATAAATTTTATTTAGTTGAAGTAAAACAAATAAATGAAACTGAAGTTAATAATATTTTTTTAAATACAAATTTAACATTACTAACTAAAAAAGGAACAAAACAAAATCAATATATTGTATTTTAGTTATGATTAAATTGACTTATTATCGCTCTGATTACGGATAGAAGTATATTTCTAAAAACAGCATTTGTTTACATGATAAGGTAATAATAAACAAAAAAAAAAGAAAAATTTAAAAATCAATTGTAAAAGCTATAAATGGTTTGATAATGAATATTATATAAATCAAAATTGTTACTATAATAATTTTTTTAAAATTTGTAAAATATATTTATTAAAATTTGTTTACTCCTATTTAAACCAACCAGTGTCACTAACCAATATTAATGAATCTTTCCTTACTTAAAGGCCAATGATTTTTTATTTATTATTAATCGGACTCAATTCACTATGATGGATGAAAACCAACCTTGCAGATGCAACTATTAGGTAGATTTTTTAGTCAAGGAAACTAAATACTATGCCAAAAATGCAACACAACAAAACTGTGATTACTTTTATTAAATTTCTTTTTAGATGTTAAATATAAAAAACAAAAATTAAAAATGTCTAATTGCTGTTATAGCGGTTAATAATGCAAATGATCTAATCCACATCCTTTTAAGAAAAGATTACATAAAAATTACAGGACGCCATATTGAATCGGCCATTTTGAATTTGTTACATCTGGCGAAAAAAAATTACTTTAATTCATTTGAAATTTGAATATATTATATCAACGTTTTACTTATAAGGAGTAGTTTTCATCCTTTAGAGGAAATATTTAAGTACAAAATATATTTTCAAGTTTTAAAAAAAATGCAAAGAATCGTTAAAATCGTTAAGCAACATTTAAGCATATACATGACACTTTGAGATCATCGCAGATTAATTAGTATATTTAAATACAGTCGGCATCATAAAAGGCAGTGATAAAACCAGATTAATCCACACGAATTTAAATTTAAATGAAACTCAATTGATGTTTACAAATAGGCTAGTGTAATGGCTTCGACTACAGCTAATAAATACAAAAAAAATTTAATACTTTTGAAAAAAAAAAATTATTACTAAATTTAGAACCACCAACAGTTTCCACCTATTTTACTTTAGGTGATATGAAAGCACTACAAATGTGCTGCTACGTACACCATAGTATACTTTACATCTAATATTAAATATTATAATAATTGCCCACCGGTATTGTGCTTAGCAATCGAAAAATATCACTATTAATATCTTATGACAAGTCTCAAGGCCGCCCAATTTTAATACTATTACAAACAATAAAGCCCATAATTATACAACCCTAAGGCAAAACGAACCCCTTAAAAATTACTTCTTAAGATCATGCGTGGAATGGAATAGATTGGGAAAAAATGTTTCTTCGAACTACAGAGCATCCTCTGAAAATAAGCAAATGAACCAAGGAATTGATTTAAGAGTATATTAAATTTTGCTATTAAATGTATTTTAAAGCTACTTCATTTGAATCAAAAATATCAGAAAATTGACAATAGCCATGAAAAAATAAAATAAAAATCGTCATATATCTAAAATATTTAAGTCTTACGTTCCATGAGTCAAAGAAACTTTCATAAACTTGCATTAATCGTAAAAACAGATATATGTATTTAGAAAGACTGAATTTATTGCTATTAGGTGGCTCTTGTTTCTCGTAAAACACTGCTAAATACTGAATTAATTAATTGATAGAAGTAAAATTATCTAATTATAGCCGATAAATTATATAATTAAATAAAACATAACGAAATTGTAACTTGACTTGACTTTATTTAAGTAGAAGCACCCATGTAAAAAAATTAACTAAGGAAAGACTCCAGAGAATTATTCACGACTTCATTTAAAAACAGTGGCACATCGATATAAAAAATCTTAAAGCACATCAGTAAGTACAATTATAACAAAAATAATTCTCCATTGTATAGAAATAACAATTAGAAATAAATTCGAATAAATAAAAGTTCCTCAAATACATAAATATGATATACCTAATATAATTTTTTTTTTTTTTTTTTTTAATTGTAAAACAATTTGAAACTAAAAACTAACATTTTATTTTAAATAAGCAGTAATTGCCCGGATCGCAGAGTTTCTTCAAAAGATGATATGATGAAGGGTTATTGAAGCGCGACCTCAAGAACCATCATCACCATGAAGCCGCATATAGCGCCCCAGCTCGCCAGGCTTCCGTTACCTCTGCAACAAAGTATTTACCAATTAACCTCTATAATTTATCTATTGAAAAAAAAAAAAAAAAGTAAAAGTAACTTAGCTATAAAATAACTAATAATATGTTGAATTGATCTAGAGATATGATATTAATAAAATACTTTGCAAACAGAAATACAATACGACCCTTTCTCCACCAGCATCTGAGTCATTTCTATAGATACGGAGCTTAAGTTTTATTCCAAAAATATTCATATTTCTATATTAGTCCAATGAATGAACACATTGTAGAGTACATAAAATAAGCGATTATTTTTTACCTCTAGGCTTCGTTAGGAGTCGTCAGGAGATAAACATACTAAACGTCCCCGCCCCTGGGGTGTGAGCTAACGGAGGGGGGAGGGGAAGTTCACATTTTTGGGTTATTCGATTATATCTCGAAAATGGTAGACTCTAGAAAAATATGTTACGATTCAAAATTAAAGCTAATTAAATTTCATATAAAATTGATTCTATACACATGCATCAAATTTCCAACGGTTATCGAGATATACGTTAATGAAAATCGATAAATATCGCAAAAAAAAAAAAAATTACATCACTTTTTTTTCAAATATGTGCTTCTAGTGCCTTTCAAAATTGTTTCTAGGAAAAAATGTCAGAATCAAAGTTTTAGAGCATTAAATTTGCTTTAATTTCGTAAAATGCTTCTGGCATTTGAAGCAATTGTTTGACAAAAAGTGAGATAAAAATGGTTTTTTGTTTGTTTTTTTTGTGAAAGTTATCAATTTTTAATTACGTCTATCTTTAAAACCGTTGAATGTTTGACAAATATGTATAGAAACAATTTCATAGGAAATTTAATTACACTCTACACCACTCATTGATTGGACTATATGGTTCAATAAAGCGGCGATTATACATGTCTATCTATCATCTGCTACTTGTTTTTACATTTAAATTTTATAATTAAAAAGATCAAATTACTTAAACTAATAATCAATGATTATTGGAAATAAACAAATTTGAGAGAAAATATGAGTTTCCTTTAAATTGTTCCATTAAATTTCTGATCAGAAAACTCTTTTCGATCTGTAACACCAATACAGCAATATCATGTTAAATTGTTACATTTTTCGAGGTGAAAAAAAGTTACACATTTTAGTGTGAAAAAACGTTATAACCTGACTTCTTTCATTAAAATAAATAATGCTCCAAAACGGTAGGTCCCAGTGACAAATGTTATATAACAAGAAATATTCTCCATTAAATTTCTGACGAGGGAACTGCCGTCAAATCTTTGATACAAGCAACACGAACATAATTCGTGACGCCATTTTGTTTGTGTGAAACAAAGTTTTACTTTTTTAACTGAAAAAAAAAGTTGCTCTAAAAAAGCATAGACCACAATTTAAGACATAACCAATTTAAGTTATAGCTAAAAGACATAACCATGTCAAAATAAAAGTGGTGGGAGAATACCGTGAATATAAATTACAAGTTTCATTATCTTAATTTATCAGCTGAGATTTTGAATGCGTCGCAGGGCTGCTTTATAAATTCCATCGATTCCTTCCACCTACACGCTTTCTCATTATGTCTTTCCCTCTCAGTGTCGGAATATTCAAAGTAAAACATAATTTTGCCCTTTCACCCTAATTACTCTGCCTTTTGGAGTTCCAAACAATAGTACCCAATGTATCATTTATCTATGAGTGAATTCTCAAATCACCAGGTTCAGCAATTTACAAATCCCTCTTTTAACAGTTCCTTTTATAATTTTTTTTTTTAATAATCATACAAGAATTGAAACGGAGACTAAAGAAGTAGACATTAATTTTGGTCAGCCATTATTTATTACAGAACAATTTCGATAATCAAACGTATGTTGAATCAGAGGGGTAGTGAATTACCTAAAATGGCGGATGTGAAGAAGAAAAAAAACACTAAAAAGTAAATATTACTGCACTGGCATTCTTTCAAAACACAAAAAACTATTATAGAACTAACAAAAATTAAAAACCTATTAAGAAGAAAAAACATCTTTAATTTAACCCTTGAAAAATAATAGGAACTTCAAAGTATTCATATGCATGTTTTTACCAATAAAACTTTGGAAAGATGATATTATACAAAAAATTTTCTATAGTATTTATATATATATATATATATATATATATATATATATATATATATATATATATATATACACATAGACATACATACATATATCCAAACGTAATTATATTCTTCTGAAAAACTCATGAATTTTGTTTTAATTTTTTAGGAGAGGTCATCACTAACATCACAATTATCTTTTGCCTACACGATAACATGATGCGTCAATTTTACGCTAACGAGATAAGTTTTAGTGTCTGTTTTTCTTATTACCAAATAAATCCAAAGATCATCTAAATAATAGGCTATGTCCAATTTTCCGACAAAAAGACGAAAAAAAAACTACAATAATAAAAATCCGCCATGTTAAAAAAGCATCCTTAAGGACGAAAAAGCTAATTCTAATTGTGGATGGAGAGAGTGGCCAAGGGTGTCCTTCGGCATCAAAAAATCGTCAGATCTTGGCAGATCTTTAGAACAGTGTCCTTAACCTTTTAAGGTCCGCCATCTTAAAACCGTTTAATATTTTAAAACAGTATCCTGGAGGACAACAATGGCGGAAGTTATCCTTCGGATAGCTTAAAAAACCGTTGATCCTTAACGACTTAAAAAAAAATAAAATTCCGCCATCTTAAAACAGCAATCCTTAACGACGAAAAAGCTAATTCTAATTGTGGATGGAGAGAGTGGCCAAGGATGTCCTTCGGCCTCGAAAAAACGTCAGATCCTAGCAGATCTGGAAAACAGTCGTCTTTCCGTTAGGCAATGACCAAAAAAAGACCAAAATCCAAAGGATTGAACTGGAAAAAAAAAGAAAGACCTTTTATAAAACGATGGAATGGAAAACTCTCAGGACTGTTTTCTAACCATAATCCTTTCTCACACTGCCACAAACTGAGCATTCCATCGCGGAATAAACCTTCTGTCTCTAGAATAAATTACTAAATATCTGGCGGACTGATAAATTACACATCAATTAAATCGGGTTGGACTGAAAGGAGTATTTTAATCTCTTTTAGAACTCAATTGAAAGAGCCGTTGACTTGTGAAACCGGGCGCTTATTGTCTGTTGGATGGGTGGGGGATGGGGAGGGGTTTTATTCTCCTTCCAATTGCCCTCCAGTTGAAGGGTGAAAAAAGAAACGAAAACCAGTTATTGATTGGTCACTTACCTATCACTTTACGTCAAAGAATGAAATTAACAAAACATATTTTCAATGATTTATCTAACAAGGGGACGTTTGAAGTTGTAACTCACAGATTTGAATGCCGATTTGTGTGTGGGTAGTAGGGACCTATAATAGTGCAAAACTAGAGTTATAGCCGCCAATGGTCATTAGGAACCGAGAAAAAAAATAAAATATGAAAATCACGTTTTATTTTTTTTCTCAGCTCTCAGTCAAGATATAGAAATGATTCTTTCACGTTTAATTGCAGTTATGTAAGGTATTTGATATAAAAATACTTTTGTTATGCTCAAGACACCACCCAGCTTTAGGGTGCTCAAAAACTCTAAAAAAATGACAAAATTCCAAGGAAATCCGCTGTAAATCAGTGAAAACTTTCTTCCTTCTTGCCTTCTAAAATCCTACAAAATTTTAAAGGTAAAAAAAAATTATTTTTGATTTCGACAAAATTAAGTTTCTACATGTTTTTTGATGAGGATAAGGGGAATCTGAAAATAATATCATTTTTTTAGTTAAAAAATTTTCAGAAACACCTATATTATATAAAAATAAGACTGATATAAAATGATCTTTTTCTATTATTATTTTAGTTTTTACACAATAAATTTCAAATAAGACCATTTAAAAAATATATACATTTTTTTAAACCAAAACCTGATATTAATTTTAGATTATTCATCAATCTTAGGATTTCTATGCAATATAAAATAAAAATATGTCATTTTAAAACGTTTTATTTATATAATATAGGTGAGGAAAATTTTTTAACTAAAAACTGATATTATTTTCAGATTCCTCATCTCAAAAAACATGTAGAAACTGAATTTTGTCGAAATCAAAAATAATTTTTTTTTACCTTTAAAATTTTGTAGGATTTTAGAAGGCAAGGGGCTGTCAATTTCTGAAAAAATGTAAATGATTTGCGCTATCTCACATATTTCGCAACCGATTAAGACAAAATTTTAAGGTCATCTAGAAGCCTTAATACTGCATAGTTTAGCCCAAATCCGGAGGTTATAGGATTTCCCCTTATTGAAATATCCCAAGTTATAGCTGACCTTGGATTTTTTCATTCACATCAGTTTTTGTCCACTAAAATCGGGAGTAAATTCAATGTTATAGGCATGTATAAAAAGCAGAATGTATGCTGATTCTAGTGATGCTATTACTATTGCAATCGGTTGAACACAGTAGTTGTTATGGCCGGTAGAAAATGTTGATGAAATCTCAACTTCAAATTTTAACCTCCTCGAAAGGGGTAAAAAATCAATATTTTTGATTTTGATAAAATTTCACATATAAGGGTTTTATGGTGTGTTAAATCGAGATTTGAGGTCAGTTTTTCATAAAAAAACGTTTCCACTGATTTACAGCGGATTTCCTTGGAATTTTGTCATTTTTTTAGAGTTTTTGAGCACCCTAAAGCTGGGTGGTGTCTTGAGCATAACAAAAGTATTTTTATATCAAATACCTTACATAACTGTAATTAAACGTCCCCATCCCCCACCCATCCAACAGACAATAAGCGCCCGGTTTCACAAGTCAACGGCTCTTTCAATTGAGTTCTAAAAGAGATTAAAATACTCCTTTCAGTCCAACCCGATTTAATTGATGTGTAATTTATCAGTCCGCCAGATATTTAGTAATTTATTCTAGAGACAGAAGGTTTTATTCCGCGATGGAATACTCAGTTTGTGGCAGTGTGAGAAAGGATTATGGTTAGAAAACAGTCCTGAGAGTTTTCCATTCCATCGTTTTATAAAAGGTCTTTCTTTTTTCCAGTTCAATCCTTTGGATTTTGGTCTTTTTGGTCATTGCCTAACGGAAAGACGACTGTTTTCCAGATCTGCTAGGATCTGACGTTTTTTCGAGGCCGAAGGACATCCTTCGCCACTCTCTCCATCCACAATTAGAATTTCTATATCTTGACTGAGAGCTGAGAAAAAAAATAAAACGTGATTTTCATATTTTATTTTTTTCTCGGTTCCTAATGCCCATTGGCGGCTATAACTCTAGTTTTGCACTATTATAGGTCCCTACTACCCACACACAAATCGGCATTCAAATCTGTGAGTTACAACTGCAAACGTCCCCTTGTAAGTTAAACTTAACAAAGAATGAGACAATATTTTAATAAACTGAAATATATACAGCCAAATATGTAAAACTTTTGATGTATTAACGAATAGATACTAATAAATTTCGTTAACCTGATAACTGCATAAACTCATTAAAATTGAATATTTATGCAAAGGTAAAGTACAGAGTAACATTTTTTGTGTAGAGTACTTTCAGGGACAGAGCTGTGCCAATACAATCCATGAAGGATTGTCTTCTTTCTTCAGTTACAAAGCCAAGGGTCGTGATATGATGACCCTTGGCTGTAATCAAGCTCAATCCCATAGTTTCCCCCTAATTAAGAGTGCCCACGCTTTAGAGACTAAAAGTGCCTCTGGAAGGCTTCACCATAAACCATATATTCGCAAATTTTATTTGTTTGTGGATTTTTTAATAAAATATTTAGCTATATGTTCAAATAACGTTTAAAATGAACAAATACCATTGTTTAAAATAAAAAACAATGAACGGTGTGGATGGTAGAGGATGCCCAAAAAATGGGGCAAAGAAATTAAATGGCTACAGGTATTTCTAATGATAGAAAATACTCTTTCTCTGAACTGATAATAGTTTAACTAGTATTTTAGAACAGTAATAAATTAATAGTACAAAAATAATCAAGAATGATAGAATGATAATTGAGGAGGTAACTTTCAAAACGTGTTTTGTCACAGTAATCCCACTTTTCAGGAATAACAAAAAACGTAAATTATGAGACATAATTACCCTTCAGAAACAAAAAATTCATAATTAAACTTATAACATCTAAAAAAACACATTATAAAAAGGATCAGAAATATTCTTTACTCCGAAAATTAGCATTTTTAATTTTAAATATAGCCAAAACACGGTTTGATGAAATAACAAAGGGACAAAACACTGTTTGAAGTGGCCATGTTTTATTTTACAGAAGTCACTGTTTGCTCAAAAGTACACAAAATAAAAATTATAATTACATAATAGATGATGTATGTTAATGAAACTCATAATTTTCGGGGAATATTTTAATTTTCCTTAACAGTCACTAGTTTCATCTTCTTCCACAACATTTTCAACACTTGGAGAGTCAAAAAGTACAACCTTGTACCAGTGTAAGCGATCATTGTCAATGTTGTCATTACTGTCAATAATGCAGCGTTCCCATTGGCTTAGTGGACAAAGCATGGTTTGAACTAAAAACAGGCTTTGGACAAAACACTCGTTGCTTAAAACCCTGATTTTGTTTATTAATTTTGGATGGGAAAAAGCTTGTTTTTATGGCTTATACTCATCACATATTATAGGGTTCTGAAAAAAAAATCTAGTGATACCTAAAACTAAAAAAAACAACATTTTTTGTGAAAAAACACGTTTTGAAAGTTACCTCCTCAATTACTATGATAGAATAATGGAATTTTATATATTTATTTATTTTTTTATGTATGAGCAGAGTTATAATGGACTTACGTAATATATATATTAGATAATAAATGCTATTTGCTGTTTACTAATTTATTATGTTTACTATATTGGTATTATTTAGATCTCTTACTGCTTAATTTTAGTTATAGCAATTTATTTTTAAATTTAAGTATCTGTACCGAGAATTGAGAATCGATTTTTTGTAATCGGTACCGGTAAAATTTTGGTACCGACAAATGACTAAATAATTATAAATGGTCAATAAAGAAGCATAATATAAGTAGCCAATGAACATGAAATCTTTCTACATAAGCAATATAACGGTTAACAAATATAAAAAAACACATGGACCATAAGGAAAAGGAGTTCGGTAAAATATTTCATTCCGTAAATTTTATTATTATTACAAGATGGCAGCTGCTCTCAGGTAGGACTTTCCTTATTCCCTACACCTCATTATTACAATCCTATTATGGATACAAGCAATGGAAAGTTACTGTTCATCCAAAAAATTATTCATAACGGTTATAAAAAATATATAATCCTCCAAAAGATATTATAAAGTATAAGGTGAATAAGATGATGACTTCGACAATGGCTAAAAGTAGGATGCGAAGCAGGTAATCCTCATTATGAATAACTAATCCCTCATCATAACATCCATTAAAATTATGGGACTAGAAAAAATGATAATTTTATGCACTTTTTAATAATTAACTTATTCCAATTAACTTTTGAAACATAAAAAAAGAATAACATACTATTCTCTTTCGTATTCTCAATTCTCAGTATAAAAAGCAGCACACTACATTTCTGATTAGGTACCATGAACAGAATCCAATAATGCTTGTGTTAGGGATGTGTCGAATCCTAACGTCGATTCCACCGAATCCTGAGAATATCGAGAGTCGATTCCTAGGAAAAGATCGATATCGGCGACTTTGGCGATAGCTTTAAACACCTAATTATTTAATTATTATACGTAGATTCTACTTCCTAATAAAAATAGAAGTGTTACAAACAGTTTTTCTTAATCTTTAATAACAGACCAATTTATCATTGTGCTATTTTGCTATTCTTAAGGGATTTTTGCTAACGCAGAATTAAGATTAAAAACTAAAATAAGACTTTTTAAAATGAATTATTTTCTTGTTAATTGTCTGGAATGTACGTTAACTTATACAGGGTGTACCGAATTTAAATGGCAAAACTTCAGGGAACTTATAGGGGAACGAAAAACTAAGACAAAAAGTCCGTTAGAGATTTGCTCGTATTTGCTCAGTTTAAGAGAAAATCGCAAAAAAAGAAACAAAACAAGTTTTCATTTTTATACTTATTTATTTACATTAACATTTATGTTATGTTCTTTTTAATGTAAATATTGCTCAAAATGTTGTCCTCTTGCACCAATGCAAGCATTACATCTAGCACTCATTTGATGAATTGCAGCTAAACATTGTTCTGATGATATTTGGTGCACTGCATCTATGATTCGGTCTCTTAATTGCTCTCTTGAGTTGATTGACACCGAATAAACTTTCTGCTTCAAGGTTCCCCATACGAAGAAATCCATGGGTCATATCAGGTGATCTGGGTGGCCAAGGTACTACTCCTCCAAGTCATATCCATCGTTGTGGATAATTTATATCCAGCCTAGCTCGAGCAATTCTGCTAAAATGAGCTGGGCATCCATCGAGTTGGAACCACATTTCAATCCGCTGCTGTAAGGGAATGTCATCTAAATAATTAGAAAAGTCGTTCTCCAAAAAATATGTAAATGTAATACCATTCAATCTTCCAGGTAAAAAATATGGTCCCACCAGTAATCCGTTTCAAATTCCAAGCCAAACGTTAATAGCAAATTCATGCTGAAACCTATTCTCTCTAATAGCTCTGGGATTTTCAAGAGCCCATACATGATAATTTCTTTGATTAACAATTCCTCCTCTTGTAAAGGTAACTTCATCGGTCCATATAATTTTGTCATGAAACCAGTTACTAAAATTCAATCTCTTGACATAATTTTGAGGTAATAAATTCTGAACTTTTTGAAAATGGTATGGGTAGCGATTATCACCTTTCAAAGTTCGCCATATTGCTTGCCGCTATATTGCTAATGCAGCAGATGCTCTTCGGATGATAGTCATAGGATTGTTATCGAAGTGGCGTTGGACACAATTTCTTCTCCGATAATCTGCTCTTATTGCTGCCTGGAATTGGTCGCCTTCATTACGTATTAAGAATGACCCAGTCTCTCGTAGTCTATAATAAGTTAACGAAAAGACTAGTCGATTAGGCACTCTTCTATTTGGAAATAGGTGCGCTTACTCCCGCACTGCTTCTAAAGCATTACCGTTACAGAAACCATACACAAAAATCATATCAGCATATTCAACATTAGAATATGCATTTTGGCTGATGCTATTCACACAAAAAAATCTGAGTAACTGACTGAAGACTGATTTGGAAATTATAATCCTAGAAGGAAGCCAAAATGTAAACAAATAAAAGAATGTAAAGGATAACATTAAGTGTTTACATATCTCACTGCCTAGCCTGACGAACTTTGAAAGGTGATAATCGCTACCTGTAACATTTTTGTTTTGTTTCTTTTTTTGCGATTTTCTCTAGAACTAAGCCAAAACGAGCAAATCTCTAAAGGACTTTTTGTCATAGTTTTTCGGTCCCCTATAAGTTCCTGAAGTTTTGCCATTTAAATTCGGGACACCCTGTATATTCCTGGCTGTCGTGAAGAGGTAGGTGTATAAGTCAAAATTGAGCACTTTTCAGTAGAGCGATTCGTTTTTTCAATATTTTGCAGTAACTCAAAAAAAAAATACCACTAACGCCGAAATAGATACTTTAAAGCCTTAAAAAGAATCACGACTTAAACAATTTATCACAAGCAGATATTTAAAACCCAGCTTTGAAATTTGATTGTTAAATCGTTTTCAAGGTAGGCTAATCCGCTTTTTTCACGATAACCACCAATATTAGTAGTTGAAAATAAAAAAATATATTTTCTATTTATTTCTTGAATAATTATTTTATTATTTATTTACATATGCTTTGCTCTTATTATTAGATTACGCTTTCAAATATTAATATATTATTAAACCGAGGTATCGTTTAAAAAAATCGATTTTTACCACCGGTTTCGATAATAAAGAAAAATTTGTACCGACACAATACAAATTTATATATAAAAAAAAAAAACGCACTTAATGTATTATGCAAAAAACAGACAAAAAAACGAACGACTTCTAGATTAAACCTACAAGTACAAACTTCTGACTTCAAGTCTGTCTACTGTTAAAGTTTTTTTTTTTTATATTATGAAAATTTCAAGTTATGTAAGTAATTCCTGTTATATCTGGCAATTCCTTTAAATGAATTATTTTAATTTCTGTAAAAAAAAAAAAAAAAAAAAAAAAAAAAAAAAAAAAAAAAAATGGAATGAAAATGATTCTTTTTAACCGACTTAAAAAGGAGGAGGTTCTCGATTCAACTGTATTTTTTTATTATGTTTGTTACGCGATTATTCCGTAAATTATGAATCGATTTTGATTATTATTTTTTTTTTTTATTTGTAGGTCACACTTGAGATGTGGCCCCAATAAAATGTGATTGGAATCGCGCTTTGAAAAAAATAAAAAAAAAGAGAATAAAAATACACTCACCACTAGTTGAAAAATAAAGTTACTTTTTGGACAAAAAACTAACATTAAGATTAAATCGGCATGTAAAAACTTGAACTAAAATTAAAAAAAGAAAAATATTGTTATTACTTCAAACAAAGAGCATTAAAGGACAATCAAAGAAATTATCGATACTTAGATATCTATTCAAAATTTATGATCAGTTATTTTTAGAGTCGGTACTAGCCAAGGGCAGTTTAATCCTGCCATTGCAACAAACTTTCTGTAATTCTTTATAATTATCAGCTTTCTTTCGATTTCTGTTTGTTTTGGTACCGACTCCAAAAATGACTGATCATAAATTGTGAATAGGTATATAAGTAACGATAATTTCGTTGATTGTCCTTTACTACTCGTTGTTTTGAAGTAATTGAAATATTCTTTTTTTATTTTTATATTTTTCAGTTCAAGTTTGGACATGTATGTTTAATCTTGAAGTCAGTTTTGTTTTTCTTAAAAAGCGCTGAGTTGATTTTAATAAAATTTTAATTGGACCACATCTGAAGTGTAATCAACCAATAAAAAAAATCATTGAAATTGATTCATAATTTACGGAATAATCGCGTAGCAAACATACAAAAACAGTCGAATTCAAAACCTTCTCCTTTATGAAGTAGGTTAAAAAGAATGATTTATATTCGATATTTTTTACCGAAATTGAAACAAATCATTTTACGGAATCATCCAAATATAATAGGAACTACATATCTTGAACTTTTCATAATAAAAAGAAATAAAAAAATTGCTCTAACAGTAGACAGACAGAGACAGACTAGAGGCTAATAAGAAGGACAGAGGCACTAGCGCTAGGGGGCGGGATCAATGGCCTCCTTCCCCGCCTGCATTCCGCACCGCCGCCGCTTTTCAACCGGCAACCGCATTTCCCAATTTCCTTCCAAGGACGGCATCTTCCAAGCTGCAACGTCAGGGCGGGAAAAAAATCTTTTCAGAACTCAGATGTCAGTCCAGGATAGAGTGAATTGTTATCAACTGAATACAATTTCTATACTGAAAAAACCTGTACTTCAGAAGTAACCTGATATCACGAAGGTAAGAGTAACACTGTAAAACTCGATAAATAGGTACAGCTATAGGTTGGTTCTTGAAATGACTTAATCGGTAGTTAATATTATTAGAATAGAAAGAATACTACATATCGGGACAATGCCCCTTAGAACTAACACTATATAACAGGAAGTAAAATCATTTCTGGTCTAGGGATTTTAAAAATAAAATAAGGTAAATACAAGTAAAAAAATATTTACATTGTTACAGAAAAATCTAGAAATAGAAAAAAAGCTATACAGAAACAACTATGAATAGAAAAATGTAAAGAGAGAACAGAAAAAAAAAAATAGAAAATCAAAAATTATTTATAAAAATATGAATCAATTTGCATAAGAAAAATTAGTCAAACGTATAATATACTAGAATCTTATTCATTATTAGGCATCTATATAATTTGAGAGCATCAGTCTGGAGATATAGGTGGTGGAAGAGGATTCAAAAGAGTTGAGGATTGGGCAAGAATGTTGAAAAGCAGTACTTCTGAAGGATGGAGTATAGATATCGGAAAGATGGAATCTTGTAAGTATTGGTTTGACGACTTGAATCGTAGGACACTAAATTAAGGGTGGTGACGGGTAACTTAGTGTAAAAATAGGAAACCTGGGAACGTCTTTAGGTGCCCAGGACAATCTTTTATTGTAATATTTCATTATTTTCCAAAGACACGAATACTAACTCCTACCAGTTAAAAATAAATATATATATATTTTTTTTCTCATCCATAGCAACCCAAAGAAAGAGTCTTTTATTTAAAAGTGAGACATTCCATGCATGCAAGCATATTGTGTGCTTAGCTTTATATTTATATTTTGTATTTGTAATAATTAATTACATTATTGTCAATTATTTTATAGAAACGAAAATACTAAAAAACAAAAAGGATACTAAATCAATGAAATAACGAAATGAAAAAAACAAAACAAAAACAAATAAAATTTTATATATATATATATATATATATATATATATATATATATATATATATATATATATATATGCACTAGTTTCTATCAGCAAACATCAGATAGGCTGGAATGCAAGACTGTAAATGACATTCAGGGTGGAAGGCATAATAGACAGATCCCTCTTAATTGGGATTCAATATATTTCTTTCGACCTTTTTATTAGTATTTACAACTGTATAAAACATATACATCTACTAAATGTGTGGGTAAATAAATATAGTAACATGACAATAACCTATAAAGCAACCACTTATTGGTGGAACTTTAATAAAAGTTCTATAATAGAAGGTGTCTTAATAATAATCTTTATAATCTTTTTTTTTTAGATGCTTCAAAGGTTATCTATTAAAGGAAATAGAATGCGATGCAAGTAGAAAGACCAGTGGATTTGTGTGGGTATGGAGTTTACTATGAAAGGATAGGTATCTGGTTGGGACTAAATCAGCAACATAAGGGACATTCAGATCATTATGGATAAGTTTCTTTGTGACATAATAAGGAGAATTGAGGATTTAACGAAGGATTTTGGATTCTTAGTATTGGATATGAAAAGAATTGGAAGGGATTCAATAATTAAATATCAAATATATTAGCTTCATTTTCTAAAGAGCCTTCAACTACTACTGTTCTTACTCATTGTTGTAGGTCCTCACATTGAATAGAAGAATAAAATGTACGACTATAGAGGATATAGATATAGATCCTATAGGAGTAAAGATCTAGGATATAGAGCAACGATATTTATGAACTATATCATCTAACATCCTTTATTTTTAACCATCAACACATAGTGAGTAAATATCTCGATCACTTCATCCTGTCTAAATGCCACTTATAGCATATTTCAGACACCTAGCAGACGAGGAGTATTACTATGGTTTAGTGACTTTTTCAGTTAGGATGTTGATGGGCTGAGTACAGAAGGAATGACCTGATGAGACAGGGACAGGGAATGGGGGGAGGGGTATTTCCGTCAGGAAGCGGTGCTTAGCCGCTTCCACATCGATTGTGATGCGTAGCGATATATCGACTTCCTCAAAGCAGGCGAGGAAGCTCCAGTAACAATAGGACATCCGTACAGTCCTCGCTACGTGCCCCTCCACGTCACCTTTCTCACTCAATCTTATAATATTGACGACACCGCCGAAATAATAATAACATAAACCTTTGTCTTCTTTTTCGTACCCATTACAACCATCAGTATCTATTAACATACAAACTTCCTTAAGTTGATTACTATGCTTCCTATTACTGCTGGAAACTTCTGAGGACGATTCATCTGTTATTTTTAAATGAACTAAGGTAGGTTCCCGTAAACCTTTAGTTGACTAGAAAAGGTAATGTACTGCAGCAATGATAGCACAATAATGGACAAAAAATACTTTTAGATTCTTTGTGAAGATGGCAGTGTTGAAATCAAAGAGTATCTGTGTACCCAAAGCTGAAAATCTACTAAAATTCGCTATATTTATACTAAATTTTATAATTTAAAAATTTATAATTTTGATTAATCAGTTGAAATTTCAATTTGATTTTGGATGGATTTGGTGTTTTATATATTTTTATTTATCAATTTAAGTGATAAAATTTCAGTAGGCATATTTTGTGAATGGATTCTTTGTCATCCATAATACTTATTGTCCTAAAGTGTAAGAGATTGTATAATGTAAATAAGTGAAACAGAAGTTAACAAAATGAGTTTCATAAAGGATTAAGTGATTTATCAATTCATGTTTTCTTATTTCCTCTTATCTAATGTGTAAAAGTGTTACAAAACTTAACAATATTATTTTGTACATGAATTTGGTGTTTTATATATTTCTATTTGTTGTATCAATTTAAGTGATAAAATTTCAGTATGCATATTTTGTGAATGCATTCCTTGTCATCCATAATACTTATTGCCCTAAAGCGAGAAAGATTGTATAATTATTTCAATAAAACATATCGATCTAAAAATAAATGTGAGAAAGTATATCATAGGTTTCATATTTTCTTATTTCCACTTCCCTTGAGAAAATATAGCAGAAATTAACATCATAACTTTTAACAAGGATTCTGTCTTATATTATATAATCCCTTATAACATGGAGAATGGACAATGTGAAAATAATTACAGATTAAGAGGTAAATGACATATTATATAATTGTAAAACTATTGGTGTAATGTTATAGATTAATGTACTTTTAGAAGCCTTTTGGAGCATTTTCTCTGAAACATGTAGCTACAACAACAAGGATTCTGTCTTTTAAATGTTTATAATTTGTTATTTACACTTACCTCACATCAAAAAGTTTATCAAGAATTAAGATTACTGGTGGTTTAGCATTATATTAATTCTGATTTAATATAAAATTAATTCAAAATCGATTTAGTGTCTTATATTTTGACATTTTCCTAATTCCACTTCATTATTTTCTTATTTCTCATTTTAATATCATAAGGTAAACAGAAGTCAATATTACTTTGAAGAGGGATTTAAAGTTTCTCCGTAAATAAAAGAGAATAACCTTTCCCCTCGAAAAGTAGCGACTAAAACACCGAAATAAATCGGAAGAAGGTAAGATTCGATAAAAGGTATTCTCGCCACGCGTAGGAGTTGCCTCCTCTTAACCCGACCGTTACCAAAATTGTGATTGGAAAAAATAAATATCTTTCATATCTTTCGCTAAGAAATATTAGTTGATAAAAAATAAATATAACATTATTAGCAGAACAGATTATTAAAAATTAATAAAATCTTGCTACAGGAAAATTACTTATTATAGAACCAAATATGACATATAATTTCTTAAGTACATGAGATATAAGACCACCAGGACTTTTTTCTTTTATGGTCTGAAAGCTGTATTCTTTATTCAATTTTTTGTGAGGGTTTAGCCCAACTGACATGTTCAGGAAAGAATCCAAACATTGAAGATCAGGAAACTAAGTTTTGTGATCTAAGGCTAGTGTCGCCTTAGAAAGTCAGTTCCTACATTTGAAGATAGCTATAATTCTATATTTTACAAGACTATGTAATTTATTGTCTAGAAGTCCGGAAGAAATAACTAAGTACTTGGTTTTTCATGGACAAACGTTCGATCAGCGGTGTCTCCCTGTAGTCAATTATAAAACCCAATTGAATACATTTCATACCATTATGAGATTAAAATAGTTTGGTCAAATAATAAAATAGTCGTTGATCTCGAAGAATTTTGTAATTAAATCATAAAACGAAAGATTGCACAAGAAAAAATTAGACTGAAAAATTAAATGAAGACTTGATAGAGAGAAAATTCAGGAAAGCAGTTAGCTATATCGGAAAGGATGGCTGTAATTATTTATGTTAAGACTGACTTATAAGTTATAAAATTGTATACATAGTCCAAGATCTAGTGACACATTTAGAGCATGGATTTGACCCAACTTGCTATAGCTCAAAAGTATCGTTTTCGGTAGTTTTATAGGGAATGACTAGTCCGCCTGGCGTACGCAGTTATTGCATTGATAATAACAACCCGCATAAATTAAGTTAGGATAAGAGAACTTTCAGTCTAAAATAATGTTACTATTGAGGACTCACTTGGTATTGGCTTCTGGGATGATGTCGTCGACTACTACGTAAATCATGGCCCCAGCAGCGAAGGCCAGTGCGTACGGCAGGAGGGGCTCCGCCGCGGTGACCAGGAGTGCTCCGATCAGACCGAAGATGGGTTCTACCATACCTGACAGCTGTCCGTACCTGCAATATTACAAATATATATGTTTATATATGGAACTTATATGAATTAATTATATATAAACATACATAATAGGGAAAAAAATCGTCTACCGCATAGGCAGTGAGAAGTTAATACCATAAGAAGATAAAATATAAATACAATTATGTAGACAGTATACAAATTTATTTTTGTACAACAAAGTATAAAAAATAATAAAAATTACAGAAGAGACTAATTTTGAACCATTCTTGCACTGCAAGCCTGATATAAAATGTTTACCAGAAGAAATTCATAATTAAAGCGAAATTAAGGCACTATATCGCTGTAATCAGACCCAGAGAATGTAATCTTATATGCAGATGAAACCCTAATTATCAAGGGAGCGAAATCTATACAAAAACTAGAAAGAACTATCTTGCGGAAGATCTTAGCCCGAAGGATCATACGTAACTGGAGAAAGTTACCATAGGTCCAACGATGATCTATACCTGAAAGAACCTCTTATGGCCACTGTCATCAAGAGCCGTCTACAATTCTACAGACACCTTGAGAGAATGAACAAGTCAAGGTTGACCAGCATTATCCATAGAGCCAGCTCCTGCAAGAAAACATCATTGTGGTACAAACAAGTAAAACATGATCTTCAAACCATCAACATCTCGGAATCCCACATTCAGGACAGACAAGCGTTTCGGAAAATTTTAAATGAAGACCCACATATGAAACTTATGAAAGGGCAGAGACGAAAGAAACCAGAAGCAGCTAAACTGGCTAGGAGGTGACCTGACCAATCATAACTCACTTAGCTGAAAGCCATTTTGGCTAACCTACGCAGTCCATAGTTGGCTCATCCGATATTTAAAAAAAAAAAAAAAAAAAAAAAAAAAAAAAGTTACACAGCGAACAAGAAGTTAAATAAGTTCTCAAATAAAATATACTAACTTTTAAATTAAACTGTTAAAATTTGAATTTTTATTATCATATTCAGCGCTCAGCCCTAGTCGGGCCTTGGCTTCACAGATCAATCGACAGCCATTCCTGTCTATCGTCCGCCTTCCTTTTCCAACCTCTCACTACCAGTCTTCATAGATCATCCAGGAACTTGTCCAGCCACCTCAGCCTTGATTTCCCTCTCAATCTCTTTTTTTCCCAACCTGCCATATATCATCTTTTTATGGAGTCTGTCTCACGTCATCCTTTGCACATTTCTTGATCTTCCCACCTTGATCGTAGAAACAATGTTTGTACGGTGTTCATAAAACCGTTTGATTTGATTCTCCAATTCTCGTGGTTACACACCGACCGAAGGTCTTTCTAAGGACCTTTTCCAAAATACTCAGAAACCTCACATTCTCTCGAGTCAAAACCTACACAAAAACATTCACTTCAATATTTCACAACTGGTCTTATTACTGTTTTGTCCACAGTGTAATTAATAGATCTTCAATTTCATATAATTTTTCCGTTATAAGAGACCCCAATTTAAAATTTGAAAACTTTTCAAAAGTCGGCTATATAAGAAGAAGTTAATGATAAAATTACTGTTTATGACACTTTTCCCCCTGCCTATTTTTAAAAACGAAAAAGTCATTTGCTAGTTCCGAAAGTTTTCACCAAACGTTTTCAAGCGACTTTTTCACCGAAACCGAATACTTACCTAAAGTCAGTTTTCTCAAAAACGTGGAATAGTCCAACAGTCCAACTCTTATACCCCAAGTACCCAAATTGTATCACTCCATCAACATTAAACTGTTTATTTTGAACTATCAAAAAAAAAAACTATATAACTAATTTTAATTTGAATAAAAGAAAAAAGTCTACCCAATGGAAGAACCAGACCTATAAAAAATTATTAACTTAGTGGAGAGATGTGGAGAAAAGCAAGATCGAAAGCGCAGTAATGGAATTTCTATGCCATCTCCGGTACCAGCTCTAGTAACCTGATAGAGAAAGGAAGGGATATTTTCTTATTGGCCCAGCAAGAGAACTTGGTTAGACTCACAACCCGAAATATTATAACAATTTAATTTATTTATTTACTAAATAGCAATTAGATTAAAACTTTAGGTGTACAGATATTATTACTCAACAGGAGGAGTAACGCTTCCTATGGTATCATTGCTCAATATTATGTCAAGTAATTTAAGTACCTGACACCAGAGTAATTAAAAACTCGAGGTGATGACCGAGGACTATAGTGAAACTGAAATTGAAGATTTCAAGTCTGTTGATGAATACACGGTCGAAAAAGAGACTGATAAAGGAACTGGGAAACAAACAAGTTGCGCAGGATTTAGAGAAAATGGTATCTCAAATAGATGTTTGAAGGAAGCTCTGCATAAAATGGATAGAGAAGCAAAAAGAATAGGGCTGCATATAAACGAAAAGAAACCCAAAATAAGGGAAGAAACCTGCTCGTCAACAGAGGTTTTACTGTACGGAAGACTACACGTACGAAACCGTTAATAGTTTTCAATTTTAGGCCCTTGGATAAACGAAAAACTCGATGACGATGAGGAAATTAAAAGTCGGATTATATCAACAAACAGATTCTTCTTCTCTGTACAAAGCGTTATGAAGAGTGGACTCACCAGCCACACAACAAACATAAGACTGTACAAAACACCAGTATGACCGGAAGCCACATTCGGACATGGACTATTAATAAGTCTGTAGCCACGAAACTGGACTGTTTTGAAAGGAAAGTACCGAAACGTATATTTGGTCCGATAAAGGATAACGGTAATGGCGGCGAAGAAATAACCGAGAACTATACGATTTATAATAAGACTTGCCATTGACGGTATTCATAAGAATTCAACGGCTCAAATGGATGGGGCATGTATACCGGGTGGATGAGAGCAGAATATGCCAAAAATTGTTCGGGGAAGACCGAAGAGAAGATAGTTCGATGGTCTACTAAGACTTAAAACTATCTTAGATATATTTAAGGTGAGCAGCTGATCCGGACGATTGGAGAAAGGCGATGGAACTGGCCAAGGACAGCTTCATGCGTTTGTCACACCAATAAAGAAGAAGGTACCTCAAACAACAAATCTACCAAGGAGCGAAGAAGAATGCGATGCTAATAAATCAGCAGTTCTAGTGACAGCTGATAACCAAAATTGACTCAAGCAGAAATATTTGAGAAAATGTTAATGTTATAAAGTTAATGTGCAAAATGATAGGAGTGATTGGGATAAACCACCTTAAAAGAGAAGAAAAATAAAAAGCAAAACGTTTTCTAGAGGACGTTATACGAAGATCTAAACATAACTTTATAGCTATAAGTTTATGAATCGAGGAAACGAATGGACAGACGAAAAAAAATATATGATCGGCATAGGATAGAACAGAAGAAGAAACAGTCCTGAAGGATGAAGGACAGAAGACATTTGAACTGATGCGAGAAAAAGAAGAAGGACTGTTGGACATTTAATTTGCAGTAGTGCTCCAGGAGATAGCAAAAGATTTCCAGATGGAATCAGAAGCATTCCTGAAAGGGCCGAAGCGTTCCAGAAGGAAGTTGAAGGTTCCTAGACGAATCAAGAACCATCCTACAGGAAGAAGAAGCGTTCCTGGAAGGGGAATAAACATCACTGGAGGAAGCGATAGCGATAGATTTGGTAGATGAGTTATTGATAGTCTAATTATAATAAAATACAAAAATGAAATAATATGCAATTATTCTTATCTACTTTTTTTATCCTCAATTTTTCCTTTTATATTTACTTATTTATGTCTTTTTGTAGCCCTTCAGACAGCTAACATTGTTATGGTCAAAACGTTGGCTTAGAAATAAAATATCATTGATCCAATTATCTTTTCATACTTGACGGATCCTCTAAAACCTAAAACCTAACAAATTTATATTTATCTAAAGTCAAATATTCAACACATTTATTGATTACTTGATTTTCGACCTCCACCAAATTCTTTCAGAACTTAAATTTACATTACTAAATAGTAGCTAAGCTTAGATATTAAGAAACTGCTAACTTCCATAGATTGTAAGTCCCAATAGAATAATTTGTGAATCTAGTCTCTATTTCTCCAAATCAACGCTGTTCTCAGTCAACAACCCCTTTCTGTCAGTACATATAATCATAGCATATTATTGTAATATAAAATAGTAAAAGGAATAAAACTGCCAAACTTGGGAAGGAGAAAGTGGTGGACACGAGGCGCCAGTAGAAGTGCAATTATTTCATTATAGCCTTAATGACGGGTCGTTAACTAGCCACTAATTAGGGATGCCTACCTCCAAGTACTCACTCAGCCTACTAATATAGTCTCTCCGTCTTATACTTATAATTGGTTACACCTTCCGTCGGCACCGATCCTCCGGCTTAATGAGTTCATCGGGCGGTCTATGGTTCTTTTGGCAGCCTGGCGCTACAGAACGGCATGTATAGAAAGAATCTATTATGATGAGTAATGACGATGACAGACTTACTTTAAATAAGCGTCGACTCGTTTTCCACATATATACAAATTACAAACATTTCAATCACAAACATTACATACAGACTGAAAAATCAAGAACACATTAAAACTGAACACTGAATAATTTAGAGTACCCTAAAGATTTATAGACAAGCTCACAAATGATTCTATACAGGAGTTGGATAAAGGTTCTCATTAAATAATTTAAAAACCATGAAACCGAGTCAAAAGAAGTTACTAATCTATAATGGTATCCATCATGTCTTAGGTGTCAATTTAATGGGGGGGAGGGGTTTCCTTAGCCCTTTTATTGTCTTTAAAGTAAAACAGGAATAAATTTAATATATAAGTCATTAAAAAAAAAGCGACCTGAATAAGAATTAAAATTTTTCTACGAAACCGTCAAACGGCTTAAAATGGGGACCACTAGTTTATTTACAATAAATAATACAGTACATTGCAAGCATGACAAGTTGATTTTTTCAACCTTGTTTTGGGATTGGAGGAGTTGATGAAAGGTATAACTAATCAAGCTGGATTGTAGAGAACAGTTTAACGAGAATGTGCTACTCATTTCCAAGCATCCATTCAAAACCTGCGAGTCATTTAAATACTTACGAAGCACAATTTCAAATGGCATTAAGGTAGCAAGGATCATAAAAGCTGTGACCGCAACAGGAAATAAATGTATACTTGTATTAGAGGATGCTGAAGGACCAAATCTCCCACGAAATTCTACACTTCCATTACACATGATAACCATAGTCATTGGTATAAGTAAATCCATGTTAATAGGACGAAGTAAAATTAATAATAATGCTAATAATCATTATGGAGCCCGATCGAGGTCGGCTATGATTTGAGATTAGCCATCAACCAAAAGCTTCTGCATCAGAATATAGTTTGCATCTAGCTCTCATACAGAGAGAATGGTTCCAAAGCGATACAGTAAGCAAGGTTTTGAAAGAAGAACTGAAATTCCTAGTGTTACTAGAAACTCAAGGTTTGGGAATAATGACTGGTTCACAGCAAACAATCCTTCGAGCATAGATGAAGCAGACACTGATCGATATATATAAACTATAATAAGGAGGGTAACATATCCGTTTGTAGGAGTGAAGTCTATAAAATGGAATACAATAATAAGTAACAAGTAATTAGTAAATTTAATTACAGAGTTTAACTACGAAAAATACCGACCCACCCTGAGAGAAGAGGTAGTTCATATGAATAAACTTCAAAATTATCAACTATACTTTCGGCAGTGAATATAAAAAAGTAGAATATATTCCTCATTTGAACTTTCGAATCCACTGATCTAGAGACCAGAGACTGAATCGCAATATAACAATCAAGATCATTCTTTAGATTACTAACAAAATTAATTAAAAACAGAAGAAATGAGAATAAAAAGTAACATAAGTGATATTGGTTCCCAAGATCTAAATATGATTAGAGAAGGATTTAAACAAGTAGCATGACTGTATACAAGTGCGCATGATGGTACAGAAAGATCAATACAATTAGGATTCATGAATTAATTGCTGAGGCCTATATTATTATTATTATTGATCGGAAATTGGTTTCATATTGATTAGGTATTTGTTGATTAAAAAGTATTTAAAGGTGTAGATCACTGCCTGAATCCCAATAGAAGTGGCAATTAATTCATCAAGCCTAAGTAGCATGATTTATGTAGACATGATTATGTCTTTTGGCTAGGGGGTTATAATTTTTTTGTGTAACGTTCTTTTAACCCTTTGAAATGTGTGTGTGTGTTTTTTTTACATTCGAAAATGTAACATTTTGACACGCTCTAGCTCTGTTAGTGTCGCTAGGGTCGAAAATTTGGCGAGTTTCCTTGTCTGAAACTTAATGGAGAATATTTTTTGTTATGTAACATTTGTTGGACCTACCGTTTAGGAGTTATTTTAGTTTGAATCAAAAAAACAAAAACAAAACACGTTTTACTAACATTTATTGTGCTGGGCTTTTTTAATACGCACTAGATCTGTTAGTGTTATTCAGATCGAAAATCTGACGAGTTGCCTTACTTGAAACAGTAGATATAAAAGCAATAGATTATAGATCCATATATCCATGATCTATTGTTTTCCCGGTCAGGGAGATATTGAGGATTTTTTTTTTCTTATTATGCGGAGAAGAGGGTTGTTCAGTGTGATACTCGAAGATGATATGATGGAATTCATATAAAAACATACGGAGTATAATGGTAAGTGTATTGGAAGTAAAAAATAAAATGCATTTATTGGGTTGTTTCATATGAAATGTCCGATTTTATAATATTTGAAATACGTACATAGAGGATTTTGCGATGATAATCAAGCAGTTACTAATCCTCTACTTTTCTTTTATTAACATTAGCTTCCCAATCAATTACACACTTTTTAGTATACCTTCAAATAAACATGGAAACACGCGATTTTTTTAGTGATTTTTTATGAGTTTAAACTAGGCCGTTCGGGTGAAGAAACATCTGTAAGGCGTTTGGGGAAGTAAATGAACGAACCAAAGTTTTCGACTGGGGATAAACTTGACATTTCATTTATTTTGTTCTAATAGAGGTCCGTAATTATATTCATTATTAATAATACTAACCCAACTTACAGATGTAGGTAGTTGGGAGTATGCAGTCATAGATACACAGCAATTAAAAATAAATTTTAATTTATAATGCCGGCAATTAAAAATAATTTTTAATTTATAATGCCTCTTTTTGACTTTTAATTGCTGTGTAACTATAAATGCATACCCTAACTACCTACATCATTAAATACTTTTCAGTCAACAAATACCCCTTCAGTATGAAACCAATTTACGATCAATAATAATAATATAGGCCTCACCGATATGTTCCACAGTTTATCAGCTGGAGAAAATATATAGAAAATATCAACAAAACTAAAAAAACAACATAATTAAAAAAACTTCGTGAATCGACAAAACAGTTAATCAGAAATAACTTAATAGCATATAAAAGTAATATGCAACCATTCTCATTATTACAATTATTATCACATTTCACTTACCAGAAAGCTGTCATGGTGGAGAAACCTGCGGCTTTCAATGGAAGGCTAACCGCTAAGCCTTCAGGGAAGTTTTGGATTCCTATCCCTATAGCCAAGTTCCTGAAAAATAAAATAGAAAAATATTTAAAAAAAACTAAAATCACTATTTTTATTTATTTTTTCTTAATCTATGAATAATTATTTATTATTTTTTTTTAATATTAAATTACACTCGTCGTAGAACGAACAATTATCCTTATCAAACTTTTTTTTTTTTTTTTTTTTTTCTCATTTATTGATATTTACAACTGTACAAAACAATATACATTAAGTAAATGTGTTGATAGTGAATTCATTGGCATGTAAATAACTTGTGAAGAACTACTCACTAGTAGCACTTCAATAATATCTACACTAAAAGGTCTCTAGGCCATCTTCTTTTCAGACGCCTCGGAGGATTATCGGGAATGGAGAGGGAAGCAAGTTGGGAGACTAGTGGATTTGAGTGGTTATGGAGCTTACTATGGAAGGATAGGTATCTGGTTTGGGCTAAATCAGCAACATATGGAACATTAAGATCTTTATGGATAAGTTTATTGGTCACAAAATAAGGAGCATTGAGGATTTTTCGAAGGATTTTGGATTGTAAGGATTGGATACGAGATGAATTGGATGGTTTAGTGGAGCCCCAAAGCTCTACTCCGTATGTCCAAATAGGTCTTATCACAGTCATGTAAATGAGTCTTTTGTAATTTATTGGAAGCTTAGAACGTTTGTCTAGTAAATGTTGAAGTAGTCTGTAACGACGAGCAGTTTCTTGTCGTTTTAGTCTTGTATGTGGATTCCAAGTAAGACGTTTGTCCAAGTGGAGTCCTAGGTAGCGGATCTGTTCAACAGGGACTAATGGAATATGATTAAAGGATACTGTAGGGCAGGATGTCGTAGGTTTACGACGAAGGGTAAAAGTTATTTGATGGGATTTGTTTGGATTTATTTTTATTCTCCAATTTTGACACCATTCTTGAATGTTAGTAATATGAGATTGTAGTGATTGGGATGCAATGAAAGGATTATTATTTACTGATAACACACAAGTGTCATCGGCGTAAGTGGTGAGGACAGTGGTAGGATGAGTCGGGATATCAGCTGTATACACCGTGAAGAGGATGGGACCTAGGATACTGCCTTGAGGAACTCCGGCAGATTGGGTAAAGAGGGGTGAATAGGAAAATTTATGGTTAACTTTGAAGGTGCGGTCACTGAGGTAGGATCTAATAATAAGGAAATATGTAGAAGGTAGAAATTGACGGAGCTTATACAGCAGTCCCGGGTGCCAGACTCGGTCAAACGCTTGTTCTACATCAAGAAAGGCTCCCGTGCAGTACATTCCGCGCTCCAATGCAGAGGAGACAACGTCCACCACACGATGACATTGTTGGATTGTTGAATGTGATGTTCGGAATCCAAACTGGTGATCTGGAATTACATGATGGGATTCTAGGATAGGATAAAAACGTTTTAAAAGGAGTTTTTCTAGGATTTTACCCATGATTGGTAAGAGAGAAATAGGACGGTACGAGGATGGGAACTCAGGTGGCTTTTTGGGTTTAGGTATCATTTTAACTATTGATAATTTCCAGGAGTCAGGGAAATATGTGGTGCGGAGTACCGCATTATATATGTATGTTAGGAATAGGATGGCTTTACGAGGAAGGAGTTTTAGGATGTGGGAAGTAATTAGGTCGTGTCCAGGAGCTTTGTTTGAAGGTAATCTGTGAATTATGTTTAATATTTCTGAAGGATGGAATGCTTTAGGGGGAGGAGACATTTGGAGTGGGATGTTGAGTTCTGCTTCAATATATTCTAGGTGAGCAAGATTAAGGATATCAGGATGAGGGTTAAAAGTTTGGAAAAGGTGCTGGCCAAAAATGAGTGATTTTTCATCGTCAGATTTTGACCAGGTTTTGGCTTCGGTTAGTAGAGGATGATTACAGTTTCTGTAGTTCAGTAGTTTTTTGGTGGTATTCCATAAAGATTTGTCAGTGGTATTAAGGTTTTCTGTATCGTTATGTAATTTTTGAATTTTGTATTTTTTAATTTCTGTCTTTAGTTTGTGTTTGTTAATTTGCAGTAATTATTTTTATCTGATGGATATCTGGTCCTATGCCACTTCGCTCTTGCTCTACGTTTTTCTGTTATTAAGTCGCGAATATGGTGTGGCAAGTTAGTCTGAATAGAATTTAATTTTTGTCTGTGTGAGGTGTTATCGTTAATGCTGGTGGATATTGATGTGGTAAGTTTGTCTATGGCAGTGTCTATATGATGTTTTGTTTTGAGTGGAATTTTCAAATCTATTTCGTTTTCTAAATCGTAACGGAATTTGTCCCAATCTACTCGTCCCGTAATCAGTCTAGGAGGAGAGGGCTTAGGAACAGGATGTGAATGCAAGTGAAGCAGAACAGGGCTATGGTCTGACGAAAGGTCATCCAGGGATTCGAGAAAGGTATGAGAGGTGGAAATTTGGGAAGAAATGAATATATCGAGGATATCGGGATGTTTTTTAGGAGATGTAGGCCAATAAGTAGGGTTTAAGGGTGAGAGAACAGAATAGGAATTGGAGGTGGAAATACGGGATAAAATGCTACCTCGGGAGTTGGATGTTCTACAACCCCATCGCTGGTGTTTGGCGTTGTAATCTCCCCCTGCAATAAAGCGCGGTCCGAGGGATCGGAATAAGGAATCAAGGAGGTTATGAGAAAGGGAATTTCCAGGAGGGCAGTATACAGCTGAAAATGTTAGATGGAAAGGACGAGTTGAAATGGATACTGAGGTTGATTGAATGGCGTCAATTGAAGTAGAAGGGACAAGGGAATGTGGTATTGATTTATGGATTAGGATGCAGGATCCACCATGGGAGGTGTTGTCTGGGTGATCAGATCTGTAAGTGATGTAGTCACGTATGTAAAAATATGACCGTTGAGTAAAGTGGGTTTCAGTCAATAGGGCAATGTCTATTTGATTGTCATGGAGAAAAATGTCAAGTTCGTCGCGGTGGTTTTGTAGTCCGTTAGCATTCCATAAAATGACAGCCAGAGGCTTAGCGCTCATCTAGCGACATTGAATGGAATTTCGGAAAGGGCTCTGGTAAGCAGGGTGATGAGGGGTTTGATGGTGTCTTTCAGTTCAGAAAGGAATGAGGAAAGGATGGCATTTATATCATTTGTATAAGGATGGGGTTGAGGAAATGAATCTGGAGCTTGGTGGGGATTATATGACTGAGTAGGTGCACAGGTAAGGGGCTGGGCTCTTCCTAGGATACGAGGAGCAGAATCTATCTGTAATGGTATTTGAGGTGAAGAGTTGCTCTGAACAGATGGTTGGATTGGAAGTGGGTTTTCCTTCTGAGGCGGTAATTTTACCTTTAAAGGCAAATTATTAACAGGAGTGTGCTGTTTATGGGGTTGAGGTTGAGGTTGGGAGGTCTGGGGATGTGAATAGGAGATTCGAGGCGCCTGACGTCGAGTTTGATATCTGATCTTATCGGAGTATGATGCTCCCTGTTGTTGATGATCGGGTGTTGAAGTCGATTGCTGTGGTTCTATTCTATGGGAATTGGCTTCTTGAGTTTCTTGAAGTATTTGTGGACAGTAGATTTCAGGTACATTGCTTGTATGATTTTGTGATTTTATGTTCGTCGACTTTGATGTTCTCTGGCTGTGCACACTTTTATATACTGAGCAGCCTCTGTAGCTTGCTGGGTGGTCTTGACCACACAGCGCGCATATTGCTGGGGTATCCCTTGTTTTTTGGCATGACTCAGTTGCATGAGGGCCAGCACATTTCACACACCTAGCTTGGTGGTGACAGTACGTCTTGGTGTGTCCGAGGCTTTGACATCGGGTGCACTGGACTATCGTTGCCCTTTTTCTCGGCTCTTCAAATCTCACAACTGAATATACCAGCCTGGTTACGTTGAATATTTCATCGTTGTTTCTGGCCGGCTCCAAATCGACGAAGAATAATGGCAAAGGATATTTTTCTTTGGGGTGAAGCACACAAGAGACTTGCCTCACGTTATGACCTATTGCTTCCAGATCGTTTTTGATTGCGCTCGTTGGGGTGGTCTTATCAAACTTAAATCTTGAAAATCAAATGATGCCATGTCAGAGCCAGAGTTATCAGATCAATCTGGATCATCATATTATGATACGAGTGAAGAAGATAATCAGTCGTTTAGTATTCAGAATTGTTTTTATATATATCTATGCTTAATTATGTTTTTTGATTACTATAATGATGCCTAATTTTATTTCAGTAATTGATTTAAATTCTATTTAAAGTACATTGATTATTAAAGGAAGTAAAAAACTAAAAAAAAAAAAAATAAATAAATAAAAGCTTTACAATCTATAATTTGAAGAGTTTCTAAATGATTTAAAATACATCTATTTGCAGGTTTACGCCACTCGGAGTCGATAATTAGATTTTTTGTATTATTTTTCCCGTATTCTCGGACTTCAAACGTTAAATGTAGGAAAGTTTTTGATTTTAGCAAATAAATTTGATTTTCGACCACTGTGCGCTCGCCAATCGTGTCAAAAAATAAATTAGATTTTTTAAATTATTTTTTCCGTAATGTGGGACCCCAAAGGTTGAATATGGACAAGTATCAGAATTCTGTCCACCTAAATCGGTCATATTGTCCACTGTGCGTCGTAGTCAATAAATTTCAAATTACTCATAAACAAAAATATAATCAGACCTATTTGAATTTACGGAGTTGAGCTTTAGGCTCAACCAAACTTTATTATTACTATTTTTGACAATATTTTAGAGACAATCTTTATTATCCTTTCTAGTTTCGAATTCCTAACGATTATTTTTCAAACAGTAATAACGTCGAGGTACACGTGACGATATATTGGATTGTCACACATGAAATGTCCGATTTTTCTTTGTAGAGGATTAAAGCGTTGCCTGTTGATTCCTAGCAAAATATTTACTATCTACAATAAAGTACTTATTAACGTTATTTTCATGAGTACAAACTCTGCCTAGGCAGCAAGAAATATTAATCGTGCGTTTGGTGAAGGAGGTGCTAATGAAAGATCCATCTATCCCTGGTTTACAAAATTTTCCTCAAGAGATACGACATTAGAAAATCTGCCCCGTGGACGGGAAAAACAACTGACTCTCCATCATACTGCCAAAAAATTGTCCAAATGCATCAAAATTTGATCAATCAACAGCCGGTACTGGTAAACAGGAAAGGACCTACCCTTTTTCATGATAACGCCCGGCCTCATGTTTCAATACAGATAGTGAATAAATTAAAGAGGTTGGGCTATGGAGTCTTACCAAACCCCCTATATTCCCCTCATCTATTCCCTACAGGTTACCACTTTTTTCGGAGTTTGGACAACTTTTTGCAAGGAAAATTGCTTAACAATGATTAGACATTAAAAATGCCTTTTCTGAATTCCTTTCATCACGTGACTCAACGTTTATCAAATCTGGGATAGAAAACTTGGTAAGCCGTTGGCAGAAGTGTATCGAAAATTATGGTAAATACTTTGTATAACAAAAAATGTTAGATTTGATCACAAATTTTTATTTTCTTCCAGCTTCTAAAAACGGTCATTTCATGTTTGACAACCCAATAAAATGATCAATCCTAAATGTATGAAATAGATAAAAATCAGGTCATAGTTTATAAAGAATTTTTGCTGCAAATGACGCTCAGAATCGACCCCCGAAGTTATTGAAGTTTTAAGCTGAACTAAAATATATAATATATAACTGAAATATATAATCCCTCAAATTTTAGCGATGTAAATATTTATACAGTTTTAAATAATTAATAATGAAAGTTTTATTTATTTATAGATAAAAATCTTGAATTGTAGAAAGAATACAAACAAGAAAAATTAATAAGACATACGAAAAAAATAAATATATTTTACAATTCTGGAAAATCATACATATAATTGAATGGGTCCGCCGAAAAACGTTCTAAGCGACAGAACAAATCTTGAGTAATCAGTGAAAGAAAATCATAATCTAAAGTTCTTGTTAGTTTTGTAAGTTAGATTTTTTTTTTCGCCATGTAATTTGTTATATTTACATGTATAATAACATAATGGATTACTATATCATGCTATGACGTACTACTTATTATACATTTAAAAACCTTTAAAATCGCCACTTTGGAAATTTTGTCGCTTAGAACGTTTTTCGGCGAACCCATTCAATTGAATGTGTGAGAAACAGTCGAAGACCAACTACAACGTTTTTGTTAGTCTGGCCTACAGCTTCACACAGCTGTAATTTTTAACCTGGTCCCTTTGCATAGAATAGGTGATTTAATATCACGTTATGAAATAATTGGCCATCCAATTCAATATTAAAGTATGAGACGGTAATCAAAATGGACAGATAGTATTTACTGTATCACAAAAAAAAAAACAACCAATTATTAGTCGATTTTAAAAAATCACTGAGATCTACATGTCATCGACATTTTTTTTTTTTTTTTCTTCTTTTCCTTACATGGTATCCATATATGGACCGTTTATTTGTATATTAACATGTTCCATGCCTTACAGGCATACTACATGTTTTACAATGTTATTAAAAGTTAACATGATTGGTTTAGCATAACGTACATAACGTAGTAGTAATATAACAAAAATATTTAAACAAAATCAAAAAAAAAAAAAAAGAAAAAACAAAAACAAAACAAAAGCCAACAAGAAACTACCTTCGCTGCCCATCATTTGTCAGTTTGTCAAAGTCGATCTTTCGTATAAACGTGAGTAAGTCAGTCTTAAATTTAGAGAACAAATTTTGTTCTGTCTCTGGCCATGTTCCATGTTTGAGAATAATATTTTTTACTAGATTAAACCTGTGTCTTTCAAATGCTTTACATTCATAAAGTACATGTCTAAAATTTTGAGTCTGTCCGTCTTCATTCATTCAGACATTATGTCAGATCGTATTATGTTAAATCATTTGAGATATTGTTTAGAGTTTCCGTGTTCTGTCATTAGTTGTGTTAGTTTGTAGTTGTTACTTTGTATGTGTTTGTAATTGTTGTGTGTAATGTGAGGTATAAATCTGTGTAAGCTTGGTGACTTTGATGAGGTCACCCACAATTAGTCCCACTTTTTAACCATATCAGAACTTATGTCCCGCTTTATATATGATAATGGAACTTTGTTATACGAAGGTAACAAATTACTTTTAGCCGCCTCTTTGGCTAGGTAATCGGCCCTTTCGTTACCCTCAATTCCAAAGTGTGCTTTAACCCATTTTATAGAGACCATTTTTCCTTTGTTCTTAATGGTTATTAAATTTCGTCTGATTAGGTCAGTCAAATAGTCATGTATGGCTGGCTGTATTATTAATCGACTCTATTAAAATTTTACTGTCCGTATGTATTATAATGTGTGTTAGTCGTTTGAGGTTCGTTAATTATGTATTCCGTAACTTTCAAAACAGCAAATTTCTCGGCTTGGTTATTTGAACAGTACGATTCTATTTTATATTGATGTTCTATGGTTCTGCCATCTTGAGCTTTAAATAACCATGCACATCCAACGTTCTCGCTGTCCTTACTACCGTCCGTATAGATTTCTGTTTTGTCGATATTAACTGAATAACATTTGGGTGTAGTCCACAAATTTGATGCAGGGTGTATCCAAAACTTACAGTTTGTTTTTTTTTCTATTTTGTCTAATGTTAGGTCTTTATATCCTGTCTTTGTGTTTTTAATGTTAAACAATGTCATCGATATGTATTGATTTTTAATTAAAAATTAGTAAATTTTATAATCAATTTTAAGCGCTATATAACACCGTACCATTGAAACCTCTCTTGCAGAACGGCGCTCGCCAACTATTGATATATTTTCAAACTTCACAGTTGTCCACATATTTAGCACTTTTTAAATAAAAATGTAATTGAAAATCAGCAAATTTTATTATTGCTAAACCTTTCTGTAACAATGAAGACGATATAGCTAAAATTTGGTACAGATCATTTCAGTTATTTTCGCGGGATCACAAACGATTCCCCCCCCCCCCCCCAAAGGCCCATTTTTATTAGGAAAAATATATTCGGGTTGTGGTAGGTTTAAAAAGGTAAATGTTGGCATTTTGCTAAATTTAGAATATAAGGCCTGGTTAATATTTGTAATACTGGATTTTAGGGAGACGTGAAAGTTTATTTTAGGTGCTGGGACAAAAACGAAAAATGGCTTGTCCTTTTATGTAGTCGTGTGGATTGGAACCTTTACGAAAAGTTAATGTTACTGAATAGTAAGCTAAATTGATTAACGTATTTCGGAATTTATTACAGACTAAAAATATTAAATTGAAACGGCACTTCCCAAAATTTACAGTCCCAGAAGACTAAAGAGAAGAATGGAACAGAAAAGAGTATGGAGGCACGGCAACTAATGTAACGGGAACAGGGCCAAGGTCACCGATCTGCCCTCCATTCACGGTCCTATTCTTCCAGGGCTGTTGTTGGGGTGGGGGCTTCATAAGGGAGGTTTAGAATTATATGACACTGAAACTTTTCAAGGGTTTCTTTAAATTTAATATTACACTACATAACTCTAATATACAGCAATAATTACCGTAATTTTCTCGTATGATCGAAAGTTAACAATGAATTTAAATCCAAGTAAAAATAATTAGAAAACCGGACAACGATGGTTGAAAAAGGATGTAGTTTCATTTTAGATTATAACTTGAACTAATGTAAACATTTTAACATATTTAGTTCGAAAGAAAAACCAATGGTACCCTTACACCCGCACTACACCAACCAGTTCCATACTTATGCTTCACTTCGAGTTTACATTAACCGATAGTTCTTTCCTATAACCTCAAATGTAAACAATCATATCAAGTTTTAACTTAGATTGTGTTGTTTAGTGTGTTATATTGATATTTAGTCTTCTTATATAAAAGAAGGTAAAACAGAAGTTAACAACTTAAGTTTCATAATGAATGATTTAGTGTCTTATATTTTGGTATTTTCTTATTCCCACTTCATTTTTTTCTTATTCCCCATTTTAATATCAGAAGGTAAACGGATCTTAATATTACTTTGAACAGAGATTTAGAATTTCCCCTTAAATGAGGGAGAATAACCCTCCCCCTCGAAAATTGGCGATTAAAAAACCGAAATAAATCGGAACAAGGTTAGAATCGATAAAAGGTATTCTGGGCGCGCGTAGGGGCACAAGATACGCTTATTTATGGGTACCAAAATATTTATTACGTATATATATATATATATATATATATATATATATATATATATATATATATATATATATATATATATATAGAGAGAGAGAGAGAGAGAGAGAGAGAGAGAGAGATGCTTTATTAATAAAAAAACAAAAACCCATCTTAATTTGGTGGCTACACACACAATATCCTAATCAATCCAAGTACAGATAATATATTTATAATAAATATTATAATATAGGAACAGAATAACGACAATTCAAAATATTTAAAAATATGAGAATAATTCTAAAATAAATAAAACAAATTAAAAAAATAATAATTTTAAAAAATTTCATTTCTCTCCTAATTTCTCATTTCCTAATTTCATCTTATATTTTCTTATCGTTTTCTTTTATTTATCAAAACAATTTTTAGAAAAAAAAACAAAAAAAAAACCGACTTCAAGATTAAACCTACATACCTATACAAACTTGGACTAAAAAATAAATAAAATAATATTTTAATTGCTTCGAAACAAAAACCATTAAATGACAATCAAGGAAATTATCGATACTTATATACCTATTCACAATTTATGATCATTTATTTTTGGAGTCGTTGCCAGCCAAGAAGGGCAGTTTAATCCTGCCTTAGAAATAAACTTTCGAATGGCCGGAGACAGCGGTGTGGCGGTGATGAAATAGTGGGAGGATCTTAAAAATTACCATTTCTTTTCAAATTCTGTTTGTTTTGGTTGGCACCGACTCCAAAAATAAATGATCATAAATTGTGAATAGGTATATAAGTATCGATAATTTCCTTGATTGTCATTTAATGGTTTTAGTTTCGAAGCAATTAAAATATTATTTTTTTATTTTTCAGTTTAAGTTTGTAGAAGTAGGTTTTTAGTGTAAGTTTGTAAATATAAATTCAATAACAATAAACAGAAAGATCAAGCTATTTTAAATAACAAAAGAAGAGAATTATTCCATGACTTGTTCAGTCGATAAATGTAGGTCAAGGGGGAAAATTAACAAGGAGAAGGATTAAAAAGAAAGATGAAGATCCTAATAAAACTGAGATCACTGAGTCCTAGTAAACTGAGATATCAAATATAACTTACTCAATAAAAAGAGAAGGCTCTACGAAGTTCATAAGCGGATCATCCAACCCAATATAAATATACGGAAGGGTAAATAATCCCAAATCTCTCTTCTGGTAAAAGGAAATGAGTGATAGACTGACTATCTAGCATAACAATTACAACAATACTAAAGACCAAACAACTCTAATTTGAAGAATAGTTTCGAATGTTAAATGTTCATTATCAGTTCTAAAAACATACAAAATAAATAAAAACATCCGGACTTCGCTACATAGATTATATATATCAAACGTAAAACATAGTATAAAATTAAAAATTCATGTTTTAAAGCAATAATAAAATCGTTTAAAATCAATTCAAATATTTGTTTAAATAAGCAGATAATTATTTCTAATAGTTCCAATTTAAATATAATTAAATCCAATAATGCAATAACCCTTTCGTCTCTTTACATGCAGTCTAGTAGGGTCCTGTATCATTCAGAAACCCATGTTTTGAAACTATTGTATGTTTTTAGAACACATAATGAATGTTTGACATCCGAAACTAGTCTTTAAAAAAAATTTTTTTTCCAATATATGAGGCAAATAATTTATTAATCTAAACAACTTTTTTAAACTGTAAATTATTTTGTTGAACTCCAATTACTAAAAAAAATTAATCACTAATATTTCATTTTGTCTTATGTAAAAACGATATCTTGGTACTAGAACCCAACCCTTCAACCTGTACACTCCTACTCATCCAACTGCATCCTTCGAAAAATCCTTTATTATCCGCGCTTCCTCTTTATGGAATTCATTGCCCATATCAATACGAAAAAGCATCACTCTTGCTTTCTTTAAACATCATCTACTGCTTTACCTCCTGGATCTTCAATCTTCCGACCAAATGTAAAACATGGATATTTAGGTTATACACATTATAATAGTACACATAAGATGTATCCTTTTACAAGATTTCTTCATTTATTTTGTAACTCATAATTCATTTATTAATCAATTTTTATTATTATTTATTATTAACATTAATTATAATTAATTATCATAGCCAGACGATGTATTGTACTCATTTGTTATTCTTAGGTTGTAGGTTCTTAAGTTGTTCCAGAATAAAGTTCATTTTTCTTCTTCTTAATCTTTTCTAAATATTTTGCTTCTGAAATTAATTGGAAAGTTAAATAAACCATGAAGTCTAGTCGATTAGGAAGTTATGGCAATCTAAATTGCAGTTAATTGTAGCGATAATAAATATAATTATTATAGTAATTTTTAAAAAAAAATTATTTATATATTTATTACATCTCTTAAATTCGCTAATACCTTTGACTGAGGCATATCAATCCTCGCCATTTCCTGCATCAGTTTTTTGTAATGATCGACGTATAATATTAATTTTACTTCTTCCCAATACATTACAAAGTGTAGATATGATCCTGTAAAGTGTATATTTGTAGTTATGTATGTGTCTTCCTTGCTGTCCTAAAGTATAGTAAAACCATTGTGAGGTACCACCAAAGTTTATGTACAAAAGTAGAAGTATTTATTCAATTTTTAGAGTTGATAATTGAAGATTAGAACAAAGTATAATGTTAGTCTTTTGTTCAGGTTAAGGTTTCTTTTCAACATTCTGCCCTACAGTATCCTTTAATGATATTTCACTAATCCCTGTTGAACAGATCCGCTACCTAGGACTCCACTTGGACAAACGTCTTACTTGGAATCCACATACAAGACTAAAACGACAAGAAACTGCTCGTGGTTACAGACTACTTCAACATTTACTAGAGAAACGTTCAAAGCATCCAATAAATTACAAAAGACTCATCAACATGACTGTGATAAGACCTATTTGGACGTACGGAGTTGAGCTTTGGGGATCCACTAAACCATTCAATTCATCTTGTATCCAATCCTTACAATCCAAAATCCTTCGAAAAATCCTCAATTCTCCTTATTTTGTGACCAATAAACTTATCCATAAAGATCTTAATGTTCCATATGTTGCTAATTTAGCCCAAACCAGATATGCATCCTTCCATAGTAAGCTCCATAACCACTCAAATCCACTAGGTTCTCAACTTTCTTCCCTCTCGATTTCCGATAATCCTCCGAGGCGTCTGAAAAGAAGATGGTCTAGAGATCTTCTTGTGTAGATTTTTATTAAAGTGCTACTAATGAGTAGTTACTTTCAAGTTTTACCACGTTATTGTAAGCGTTTTTAACACATTTACTTAATGTATATTTGTACAGTTGTAAATTTCAATAAATTTTAAGTATATAAAATTTTAAGAGTGGTTATGGAACACTCTTATCCACTAGTCTCCCAACTTACTTCCTCCTCCATCCCTGATAATCATCCGAGGCGTCTGAAATGAAGATGGCCAAGAGACCTTTTAGAGTAGATTTTATTGAAGTGCTACTAGTGAGTAGTTCTTCACAAGTTGTTTACATGCCATTGTATTCACTATCAACACATTTACTTAATGTATATTATTTTGTACAGTTGTAAATATCAATAAATGAGAAAAAAAAAAACTTTTCTTTTTTTCATGTACAAATCAAACCCAACCCATCCTATTATCAAAAGTGAGCTTCAACACATGATATTATTATAGTAACCACCTACCCCAAATCGTTTCTCTATTCATAACAAGGACATAAAAATAGGGAGAATCCTATAAAATTTATTGCTTATTTTCAACCAAGACTAAAGGGGCATTAGGAAAAAATAGGTTCTATATTATAAATACTGAAGTCTAAGAGTATAATGTATTATCCTCAGAATTGGATTTCTAGCAATATATTTGCCATTTTATGAAGTATTCATTACATCTTTCTATTATAAAAATTCACTGATCAAAAATGTTCGTAACTGACGATGAAATTTAAATTGAGAAGAGGCAGAAGTTCGGTAATTTAAAACTTTCCTGTTCCTTATAAGCTTATAAAGGTCACATTTTTTCGGATGAAAAATAAAATTATTTGGAAACTTTATGCCAAGGGACAACCTTTTGGGGATACAACTTAATACTGGCGTACATTTTCAACTTTTTTAATTATTAAGTTTTTTCCTCAGAAAAATCTCAGTACGCTAAACCGAAAAAGATCAAGTTCAGATTTAACACTTAGACCATACAACAAATTGAAAATATCATTTAAGCTAATAATAAATAAAAAATATCATGAAGCTGTTTAATACTTTTTTTTTCAAATAAAAATTTGTTTATTTAGCCATTTAATAATTCAAATGTTTTTGTTCTTTTCTAACCATATCTTCGATAAAATTTTAACATAGATTATATAAAATTTCAATTATTAACTTATATTTACGGTGTTTATCAAATATGTTTTTCAAACTATGATAGCAAATTTTTTTATTGTTTTAACAAAATAAATAACAATGAAAATAAAACAAATTTATAGATTTAAAATCAATCACTCCTATGCACTAAAAAACATGATTTTAAAATCATCAGTTTTAATAATGTAGATACTTTATATCAATAATGAATCGATTAATGATATTTCATTTTCAACTCAAATAAGTATTTAAAGCTTAATGCAACCTGAAAAAAACATCAAATAGATATGAAACTATTTTCTGCGAATAAAAATATCTAAAAATTAAAGAAAAAATCTGTTTTTATTATAATCTTAAAACATTTATAACCTTCCGAAATTACTTAACATAAATCGATAAGAACTCTAAGGGACCTATAGGTCTAAAAAGTCAATAGGAAAAATTATTAATGACAAAATACAAAAGTATATATATTATTTTCACTAATCATTTTAGAATATATTACGGTTTAAGTCATCGAAATGAATTATACAAATAATAATGCTAAAGGACCAGAAAAAGTCCAATAAAACCTGCAAGAATAATAATAATAAAAAAAAAAGAAAAAAGAAAGATAGAAAAACTTATGTTTTACCATTTGAACAATAATTGAATTAAAAAAAAAAACAGTAAAAAAGGGGTTAAAATGTATTTAATGAACACAAACCTTGAGGGGTTTTTTTGTTGTTGTTTTTTTATGTAAAAGCAATTGAAAAGTTTTTTTTTTTCCTAACAGGATGCATTTAAATATATTCTGAAATAGTTAGCAGTAGCTGAGAGGAGATGATTATGTAACTGGGAAGACCTTGAATGCAACCACAAGCTGCAAGACAACTTACAACCTATACCATGATTCAACTAGAAAATATGGCAAAAATGTAAGAAACAATTTTCATTTTAGCTTAATGTTGTTGTTGTATGTAGTTGATATTTTGTTCTACTCAACTAAAAATAAAAAAGATTTCTAGCGGGCGTAGCAATCGAAATATATTCTATACATTGTTAGATTTCATGCAAAAATAAACCAATGTTCTCAACATTAGATTCTTATAGCTTGAATTAACGTTGTTTTGAAGCTATGTAGAATTATTTTATTGTCAACTTTAAGAAGTTCCATCGTTAGTTGATGATTATACTTTATAACTATTTTTATTTTCAACAGATTTATAATTAATCTATTTTTTGTCACAAATAAATACATGTTTTATATTATGTAAACTGAACAAACCAAATTAAATAAGCATATTAAAAAAATAAGTGAAAGCGTATGCATAGATAGCATGCATTATCGAGTGTATTTATGGCCAGTTAATCCATTACATTAACTCCTAAAAACTAGTAGGTAATTTTTTTGTTTTGTCTTTAATTTGTAAGATGTACACCAATTTCAGAGAGATATTCAACGATATGGTTATCCTTACAAATAGATATAACAATAATTTCATAAATTTAAACATTATGTACTTTTAAAATTATATCTTTGATATTTACATTTTATTTAGTGAATTATTTTCAAAATCATCAGATTTCAGTGGAAGTACGCATCATAGCATAAAAGAATCAATTAGTAATTATCAATTTCTAGATTTTCCCTTAAACTTAGCCAGGAAATTATTGAAACCTCCTATAGTTATCGATACCCTGATTTATAAATACGAAAAATGCAAATCGTAAAAATTTTAATTAAAAAAATATATATACATCATAAATCTGCTGTAAAAATACATTTAGTTTTTATTAAAATAATTATTACTATATAATTAAAAATCATTATTTTAAATAATTTTTACAATGTAGATGTGAAACCATTTTATGCGAGAAAACTATCTAAAAATCAAAGGAAAATTTTTAAATCTTCATGAAAATATTACAAAATTTAAAAGCCTTCAACATTATTACTATGAAAATAAAAAACATTATTTTAAAAAGTTTTGGTAATGTAGATAAAATTGATCTTTCTTAATATATATTCTTCACCCAAAATCACTTCCATCATACCAAAAAAAAATATTTATGTAGGATGTAGTTGGGGATCAGTCAAAGAAAAATGCTAAGTTTGATAAAAACAAACATATTTATTTTATATAACATTGCTTTTTATTTTTACGGATCCAAAACTACAACCGATACATAAATACTATCCAGTCAACGAACATAGCTCTTAAAATAAAAATTACACTGGAATAATTTCAATAATCGATTCACTAATGATATTGCATTACCTGCTCAAATAATTACGCGAGGTTTATTTAAAATATATATCATTTATACATATAAAAATTAATTTTTAAAATTTTAATGTAAAATTCAAAGAAAAAATTAAATGAAACCAGTTAAATTTGTTGATACCAATAATAGAAAAAATAAATAAAGGGGGTTAGGGAAGGAAAAAATAAAAACGTAAAAAATAAGTTTTTCTTTATTTTTTTATTTTTCTTTAATTGATTAAAAATAATAAAAATTATTTATGGTAATATGTACAAAAAAAAAAAAATCTTAATTCAGGTCGGAGTAGACAGAGAATGTTTGAATACGTTTATTTACATATTATTTTTAAAGGAATTTCATGAAAAATAAATTTAAAATTCTGAATAGAGAGATATTGTTGTTATAAGAAATACCATTGCATCAATTATTTCCATGATTTTCAAGCAAAATATTTCTTGTAAGAGAAGTAAAGAAAATTACACGTTGATAACCCATAATTAACTATAAACTAGAGGAATTATACCTTAATAACAGTGAATGGAATAATAAAGAAATTGATTGGATAAATAGAGACTAATAAGAGAGAAACACCCCCGATCGAGAGAGAGGATTGGAGGGTGCGCGGCGCGGATTGGAGCAGAGCTCGAAGCATTCGGTGGAGGGGGCACCATGGCACCGCCCGCTCAAAATGGCTGACCACTGCGAATTTACTATGATTTGCAACAGGATAGCCAACCTACGGTGTTCCGGTCGGCTAGGAGGTTGGTACCACTTGAGATGGTCTACTCGAATTCTGGACTAGTCTGGATATGGTGGAATGAGAATCCTCTTCAGGTCTGAGGTGGCATCATGCGAATTCGTGATGTGTGCTCAAGATGGAACATTGTGCAACCGATACACAAAGGAAATGGTCGCCAGCTTACACATATTTGTTTCTTTAAAAAAAAAACAACAAAATATTAAATATTTTACAATGATAACAAAAAGCTGCAATAGGAACGAATAATATTCCAATAATATATGAAAATATGCATACATTATGACACATAAAGAATAATACGTATAAATATACAAAACTGTAATTTAATGGAGAATATTTAAAAAAAAAAAGTTTATATTTTTTTTATTTATTTTTTAATCTAAAATATAATTATATATTGATAATTATATACAAATAATATGTTAAAATTATTATATTTAAAGTAGAAACTCAATACAAATTTCATTTTGTCTGCTATAGGGGAAGATTAAATCCCGATTAAATTAAATAATTAAATATTAAGTAATTTATCAAACAATGAAGTAAAATAGAGCTGAAAAATAAAATATACACACTGAAAAATAATTTTTCAGAAAATCAACCAGAAAGTTGATCAATGTCTTTGATTTTTGTTTTTCATCCCTGAAAAAAAAACATGTTTCCAAATATTTATAATTTTATTTTTTTTAATACTATATAACTGCTTCTTAACACAATTAATTTGAAGAATTGTTACTTGTAAAAAATAAATAAATAAATAACATTGTTAATAATTTCTTCTTCGAACTTTATTATTAAGTGTTTTATTATTATTTTTTTTCAATTAGCACAGTGAAATATGGAATAGTCATAAAAAAATGAATTAATTACCTATTTTACTTTTTTTAATTGGTTGTTCAAGAAAACAAAAAATTAACATAGTATCCCTAAGGATAATTACAAAACAAAAGTAACAGTTCCACTATAATAATACCACTACATATATTGCTTCTTAATAAACAAAATGTTTCCTAAATAAATCAACTTAGATAAAACAAAAAATATTTGCTAAATACTATTCACCAATATTTACATTTGAAGAGGACACTAGGAAAGATTGGACAGATGAATATGATTATGGTTCTTGGAGAGAAACGAGATAGACAAATATACCGGCTTAAAAGATTTAAATGTAGGAAGAGACAGAGAGGAGTAGGGTAGAAGAGAGAAAAACCTAGGACAAAGATTAGCATGGCATTGCAAGAAAAAAATTAAAAAAAAAAATACTAAATAAACATGCAAAACCAACAAATATTGGTTTAACGGAGTAGAATCAAGTTAAGGGGAAAACAATGAAAAACAGTGGAACCTCTATATATCGAACTAATTGCCTTGGAAATTAGTGTAATTAATCACTTGAGCTGCACGTGAGGTAATTATTTTATTCGTACGAAGAAATATTCGAGAAAAACTTTTAAAAAGACCTCATAGTTTAGAATGCTTCCATAACTTTGCTCCATTAAAGTTTTCAAATTTGCCTTCGATTCCATTGCCGTAGTCCCAATCATTTCAAGAGAATCCTCCGATATCTATATTAAACGGTGTTATTTTTTTTCTTATTTCCATGATCATAAACTAATAGACCTTTTTCAGAACTACGATTTATGTTTTATTAAAGAACTTTATGTTTGATGCATAGAAATGTTATTCATTATACGAAATAGATTTTTATTTTTCTAATAATTAAAAAAAAAACGTAAATTTTTTTTATTTATAAAAGTCCTATTTACAAGGTTTAACAGTAGTTATTTCACATACCAGAACGAACCTACATCTCAATGCTAACGTTTACCTCGAGCCAGTCTCAATAATCTGCATTAACAACTAAATGCAGTAAGTTTCACTGAAAACAGTGAGAAAATTCAAGAGCTCGAAGGGGATTTCACCAAAACTAGGATGAGATATTTTTAGAGCTCAACAAAACCTTCCAATTCTGCTCGTATCCAACTTCCAACAAAAACTCCTACGTGAAACCATCAATACTCCTTATAATGTCACAAAGATCTGAAATGTTAAATCAAATATTAAATAACCCACTCGAACTCACTAGTATCCCAACTTGCTTCACACAAAATTCTGGAAAATATAAGAGGAATGTAAAATGCTCCAGGGGACTTAATGTAAAATTTTTATTGAAGAGCTACTAGTGAGTAGTTCTTTACATGTTATTGACATGTCATTGTAATCACTTTCCTCAAATTTTCTTGTTGTATATAACGATTATAGATGTAAATATCAATAAATAGTTTTAAAAAAATGAAGAAAGATATTTTTAGACAAATTTATAACTGTAAAACAATATAAAAAGCGTAAATCTGCTGAATTAAGAATTTGACATGCCATTAAAATACTTGTAAAGAAACTACCCATTGAACGCCAAATAAAAAATTTCTTTTTTATTTTATTAAAATAACCGCTCGGAGGGTTATCGGGAATAGAATGCGAAGCAAGTCAAGAGACTAGTGAATTTCTGTGGTTATGGAGGATAGGTACCTGGATTTGGCTAAATCAGCAACATATGGAACACTACGCCTTTGTTTGATTTTTGGATTGTAAGGATTGGACACGAGAAGAATTGGAAGGTTTAGTAGAGCTCCAGAGCTCAACTCCATATGTACAGATTACTGTCATGTAAATGACTCTTTTGTAGTGAATCGGCAGCTTTGAACGTTTGTCTAGTAAATGTTGAAGAAGTCGAAAACGACGAGTCGTTTCCTGTATGTGGATTCCAAGTTTAACGCTTGTCCAGTTGAAGTTCTAGATAGCGGATCTGCTCAACAGGGATCAGTGGAATATTATTAAAATATATATATATATATATATATATATATATAATATATATATATATATATATATATATAAATTTTATTAAACATCTTAAAACGAATTTTGGAATAAATGACAGCTATTAGGTTGCCTTAGCATCCCCCTCCTGCAGACATGGACTCACCTATAGATGGCAGACAGTCCTCGGGGATCCAACGGCCTTAAATAGCTCATGATTAGCCTGTCTCAAGGCTCCACCGATTGTCTATCATCTCACCATCTTCCTAATCTTCTCAAGGCGGTCTGTCAGCGAACTATCACTAATAAGGTACAGACTGCACTTGAACTGTAGATTACTAAACATCTCTACGAAGGACGCAATCATAGACAGGCCCAAAAAAAAAAGGATTTAATAGTTCATCTTTAAACTTGACAGTTCCATAGCAAAATAATACAGTCCACGGTCCACCCAGTATCAGAAAAACAATATCATAAAGGATAATTAAATGGACGTAAATATTTTACTAATGTCGATAGTAATGTTTCATTAGGTAATACAGATTTCAATATCACATACTTTGCAGTTCCATGATGTAAAATACAGTATGTAATAAAAAATATTCCAAATATTCATAGGGAAATGGCCATACATTAGATTGTAACATTGTATGGTGTGGCCTCGGTGAAAAAGTGGTAAATTAAACTTTCAGAAAAATAGGTAAGTTCGCATGTTGTATTTACCTTTATATTATATAGAAATAATATTCATAAGGGAAAAACAAGGGTGAGACCAAGCAATATTAATTATTCGGCGCTGATGTGCCCAATTTTGAAAATCATTGAAAATTCAATACTCAATATTTGAAAATTTTGAATGTCAGTCACTGACTGAGGCAATAATGAAGATGTAGGTAGTTAGTGTATTCAGAAATTGAAACACAATTAACATATAAATTTTAAATTATTGTGCCGACGTTTCGGCCTATGATGCAAGTCTTTATCAGGGATAGAAGAAAAACAAGTAAAAATAATGACAAAAAAAGGGAGTAAATATTTAAAAAAGATAAGGAAAGAAAATTAATATGAAAATAGACAATAGTAAGTTTGAGAAATACAATTAAAATAAATAAATTAAATATTTTCTTTTTATAAAAATATTTTGATAAAAGGCAAGTAGATACAGTTGATGAATAAATAAATAAATAAAGTAAAACGGCACGCATTTGACAATATAGTCAAATAAATAAATAAATACATAGAGTATAACAATTAGATAGTGCATTTCAATAAAGGAATGATAAAGATTGAAATATATGAAAAATTCAATTATAGAGAATAATGAATAAATAATGACTAGGAGAAGAAATTGGTATCTTTTTTGAGAAAAAGAAACGAATTTAAAAAAAAAATTCATTACCCAAATGATTATTATTTTAAGTGATTTCACGGGAGTGAAAAATCCAAGTGATTTTGCCCAAAAATTGATCGAATAGAACAACAAAGTTCCCTAGTTGACGTAGATATCATTTAAACTAGAAACTGTTAACATTACCATCGACTTAATACTGCTAAACAAAAAAGAGTATATTTTATCTTAAGACCCTCCAAGAAGGCACAGTTCCACTTCAGGAACAGTTCGGTTTCTTTAACAATAAGTTAAAAAAAAAAAAAAAAAAAATCGTTCTTTATAGTATAAAAATCTTTATACCAGTACATAATATTCAAATAAACGATACTCATTCTTTTAATGAAGACCTATGTTTAAAACATCGGTAAGAAATTTAAGATCATCCATAAAGTTTAGAAGTATTTTTTTTTTTTAGTTTCTGAGTTTTTAAAAACGTGTATAGCTGGCTGGGTCCTTATTGCTCTAAGCCATTCAATCGCTAACTAATTAGTTATTGATAATTATGTATTTGTATAAAGGATTCAAATACTCGTACAGTAAAACCACGCTAATCCGCCTTCCGCCAACCCAACTCTCAGATTAAATCGACCCTCCCTCGGAGTCCGGTAGGGTGAACAAACGTTTCACCTAAATATCTGCTGCACGGTTGGTTCTAAAGAAAACCTTTTTATATTCAGAATTAAACTAAATTAAAGTTCTTGTAAGTTGAGCAGAAAATAATCTTTGTAGCTTACACGAAGACAAAGATACAAGCTTTCAAATTTTCCTAATTTTCTCAAAATGTGGCAGAAATTGTGATTTTTTTTTTAGGTTTTACTCTTATGTCCTAAAAACGACGTTTTGAGCATACATCATTAGGAACGATTTTAAAGGTGAAATAGTTCATTACATACCTAACCAAATACATTTAGTATTACTACGGCGAATTCTTCATTATACAAATAGCTGGCTAAAACATAGCTGTGCAAACATATTATTATTTTAGCGTAATTAATGTACGTTTCTATTTCCTTTCCTTTTCTTTTTTTTTTTTATGTTGATGTAGAACTTTCAATATATTTATAATACACTTTTAACAATGAAAAATATGGTTCATTGAAATGTCCGGTTAACCTGACCTTTTGGCCGTTCCGCCCTATCCCTTAGAGGTCGGAATAGTGAGGTTTTCTTGTATCTCTTCCACAAATATGTGATATAAATATGGCGTCTAAATTCACTTCTTCGGATAGAGACAAGAACTAAATATACATTAACATAATATATTTAAGTCCGGTTTCTCGCCTATAGATTGAATAATTAAGTGCTCAAAATTTAGGAGACTTCACAGAAGTATGCATTTTTCTCAAATTTCGTCGTACTTAAAGCTTTAAAATAAGCTATACTTCACCATCACTCAGAATTAAAGAAATATTCAATGGTTGAGTATTAGATCGGTGAATGAAAGGCCTGCAAGAAGCAATTGCTTTTGCAAGGATTGGTATGTGTGGAAGGTCGAGGGTTGCGTAACCATACTCCATACTGACTCACCACACAGCCACGCTCCAACAATCCCCCTGTTCTTAACACCATTCATCTCCAATCTTCAATGACTCATACGGCCATCTCCCGTGTACTTAAATGTCCGCATTCCACCTGTCAAACACAGCTGACTACCGCCTTCTAAATTCAGCAACAATAATCGATCCTCGGTCCATTTTCGGCCTAGCATTCCCTTCCTGCCCGAATCCTGTCTAATATTTGAGTCAGAGCCACCAAGGTCCTGCCTGGTCTTGGGTTACATCGTTAAGATTTATGCACTCCTGGAAAAGGCTGAGTCATTCCCGAGACCTTTATAGCCAGGTTTAGTCATTTTATGCTAAACGATATTTAAAGGCACCGTCAGAAATTTATAAGAACTTGGGGGTATTCTTGGGAGCAGGAGCTATTCTTGGAAAGCCGATTTCATTCAGTGACGAGGAAATGGAATAATATAGCCTCCATCCAACTGGGAATTATAGATCGCTGAGTAATAACCGCTTCAGCTGAACTCAAGGGAAATAAATTGCATAAAATTAAAAGAAATAATAATTACAAAATTTATAATTATCAGCTCAGCTACCTACGAATCTATCTATTTCACTGTTATATTTAATAATAACTATAGTTTTAATAATTAATTTAATAATATCTACTCTAATATCTATATTAGAATACAGTACAATCTCAATAATTCGTCACATATGGACCTGAGGAGTGCCGGAATACCAAAAATGGCGGATTACTTACTTTACTGGCTGTAAAGAAATAAACTATTGCATTTTTATTATTTTATAATACATAAACTGTAATAAAAATAACAAATATTTATAAGTTATTCAAGAAAAAAAAAATGTATATGTGTGTGTATATATATATCAAAGTAGTGTAAACACTATAATATTGTAATAATATTTTATCATTATATACTTGGTATTGTAAAAAAATTTAAGGTTTGATATCTTTCTTTTCTCCACGGAAGAACGATCAAGAAGGTTATTGGAAGGACTGAGGATTCCAGGTCAGTCAGAGCAATGCCTCACTTGTTTTAAGTGCAATCTTCTCCGAGTTGAAAAAATATATAAATAAAATAATATTAATATTTCCATTCTCAATAAATGAAAACCTGTTTAATAAAAACAAATCCGTTAAAAGTATTTATAAAATTTTTTTGGAGGAGGGGGGGTTAATGTCCTTATGTAGGGTAAATCGCGGGTTATGGTCATAGTTAAGGAAATTGATTGATGCAAAAGAGGATATCGTCTAGACTGTTTCGCAGATTATTATTTTTTTTTACATATTTAGATTCACAAATTCTTGTTCTATTAAATGGTAAATTTACTAAAGCTAAGTATTTTTCCTTGAAATAGATTTTTCAGTTTTTATGCAAATATCCCAAAAATACCAGTTATGGGCACAGTGTATGAGTTATGGTCATAGTAAAAACTAGTTATGGTCATATGAACAAAACTTTTGTAAACAATTGTTTTTATTATTTTAAAATTCACTATTTATGCATACCTATCAATCATTTGGGGTTAATAAAAAATTAAGGATTAATTAATCAAAAATAAAAATCCGAAAACACTTTATTATAGTTTTACTGCTGCTTCCGGGATTTAAAAGATATCCAGAATGGTCAACATTAAAAATCCACGATGAGTGACACAAAACATCAAAGACGTGTTCTTCCTTCAAAATATTTTCCACTGAGTCAAACCAATCATGGATGTCTTTCTCAGACACAAAAGAGCTGGCTGGTGATACGGCTTCAGTGGTTCAACTGGAAAATCACACCTACTACACACAGGAGCTATTGCACAACTCTAATTCGGGAAAACATTAACTAAGCCAAATGGAAATGGATGGGAGAGAAGGATTCATTAGCAAGTGAGTCGTAAGCCCTTCCGTGAAACGTCTCTTAAAAGGATCTAACAAAGAAAACAAGCAAAGGCTTATTTTTGTTAAAAATGTAAAAACCTGCCCATAACTGGTGAGATGACCATAACTAGTAATTTACCCTACTCCAACTAGAGCAGAAAGGACTAATTATAATTAATTTATTATAACTTGCATTAACAAAATAAATATGCAACGCATTTATGGTAAATGTACGATACTAAAATACACATAAGAACATTTAAATTTTAAACATTTGAAATCATTTTGTCCCTAATTAAGTTGTTAAAAAATTAATTAAAACGATAGACTAAACAGGAATACCTTCGTAAGGTGATAGGAATGTTTAAAATTTTTGGTTAGATTTTTTTGTAACCGAATTGTCATGTATTGATATTCAGAGATCAGAAGTTTTATTTTTATGGTAACATTGAGCAATTTTTCTTCTTGCCGATATGACAACCATGTAGTATATCGTTGTTCAAACTATACATATCTTAACCGGTCAGTGAATCACTTCAGAATACGTCAGAGGATAGCATACGTTAAGGATTGCACAGTTCGACACAATCTACATGCTCAGGAATCCGCAGATTCACCAGCTGGTTCAAAGATCACCGATATCAAAGGCGACGGTGACTCATAGAACTAACATATGGTAATTTTTTTTTTTCATTTTCCCGTTTTTCTTTCAATAGTCGCTGATTATCATATCGTTACATCATCAGCGATCATATTAAAAATAATTTCATTCTAGAGGTTAATGAATGGGACTAGTTAAAACGTCATATGATGAAATATATATATAAAGAACAGATTAACAGTCATTAAAAGTTTTAGAAAATTACATTAAATTATTAAATTAAAATTAAATAGAAGGATGAAAAACATGTTTTCTTTACATATCATTTTTAAATGTTCTTTACATCAAGTTTCTATTTATAACAAAGATAAAAAGAAAATAATCACCTTCGTTGCCACCTATAAGAACCAACCCTATGGTTGGTCAAAAGTTGTTTGAATTGGTTGGTAATCTTTGGTAATTGTTTTGGGTACTGCGTGTTAGACCCGCTAATTCCAGTTCTAATGACGGTAATAATTTTAAACACATTAGTCACTGTTGAGTTTCTGTGCATAAAATTGAACCGAAAGAAGAAAGTGTAGTATAGGTCATGATAATTTTATAAAATAACGAGTAGAAATAATTGAATCTCAGGAAGCACATAAAATGTATTGTGTGCTGACGTATAATTTAGAGTGAAGAAATAAGATGTTAATCACTATGAAAGAAACTTGATTCTTTAGAATACTTTTTTTTAAATTTATCTGTTCATTGAAATTTCCGATTGTTTAAAAAACATAATACATCCTGTATATGTTATTAAAACTTTCATAATAACATGTTTATTGCTTGTAAAGCAACTACCTTCAATTACCTACTTTAGCTGACTTCAATAAAAGTTCTATATGAGAAGGTCGCGAGATGATCTTCTTTTCAGACCTTGGACGGAAAACAAGCTGAGAGACTAGTTTTGGATGGTTGTGGGTTTACAATGAGAGGATAGGTATATCTGGATTGGGCTAAACAAAACAACAGGAGTCTTTTGTAATTAATCGGCATCTTAGAGCGTTTGCTTAGTAAATGTTGATGATGTCGAAAACGACAAGCAAGTTGAGAGACTAGTTCTCGACTAAGAGACAAATACTTACTGTGTTTTTTATTATGAGTTGATTGATTGAAAATCTTTTATGTTGTTTTACAACTTCAAGCCCTTTGTAGACTATACCTTTGAGAATAAAATTTAACCAATTTTTTTTCAATCAATAATTTTTCCGAGCAATTATTCAATATCCGTAATGATGAAATACGGTTTATCAGTTTAACAACCCCTTAGTAGCGGTTTCTTGTGATTGATACCAGGTTAGCGATAATTATAAAACAAATATAATTTCTTAGATGATTTTTCTTTTTTTTTTATACCTTAAATACATACAGATTATCAATGATCAAAGTAGGAGAGATTTATAAAAAAAGCAAATTTAAAATAAGGAAAGGTTGGAAACAAATTCACTATGTAAAAGAAAAAAATCTACTACAAGAAATTTAAAACTTTACTAAAGAAATATAAATAATAATCTGTGCATACCGCGTGTATATGTGTATATATATATATATATATATATATACATGGAAGGACCTATTGAATGAGCGACTGGTGAGAAAACTTGGAATCATCACGTCTTGAGAACTGGACGACATTCTTCCCTATATTATTCGTATAATCGAATGTACCAAAATGTACTATTATTATTCAAAATATCGAGAATTGCTTTTGTTTTTTTTAACCACTCGAATTACCGAGAGGTTTATCTTACCGAAACTTTAGACGAGTTTCACGACTAAAAATAAGGCTTTTACCTCAGTGATAATTTTTGTATTTTAATCATGTAACACTTAGTTACAGTGGTCCTTCTCAACTACTTTGCCAAATTTAATGCTCCGATCCATATTGTTTATATGAAGTGAAATAACTGTTCATATGTATCTCTAATCAACATTTTTATATTTATACGAAACAAATTAATATTGATGAATGAGGAAAAGGACTACAGAAGCTAAACATTTCAAGAAATACATAAAATTTTTATTAGAAGTGACCACAGCAGACATTAGAACAGATAAAAGACAACTTCCCATTAAGAACAAAATTCATCGACATTATCCATGTAGGAACAGGATAGATAAAACCTTTATTAAGCTTACACATTCTTTCGTTTCATCTTGATTTAGTTCTTTATTTCCATTATTATTACATTTTTAATTGTTTTTGTTTTAATTTTCATCATTTGTCAGTTATTATTTCCTTTAATAATACTTCTCATTTGAAAATTTGTCCGCCAAAATAAATAAAAATGTGTTAACTGCAGAATTTAATATGCAAATTCGAATGGAATTGAACAGCACAAACGTGTCAACATTTTTAATAATGTTAATTTATTACAAAATCGGGAATCTCATTTTTTGAAAGTCTTTAAAAGTAAAAAGTACAGTAGTATTGAAAGTGAAATCAGTTTAAAAAAAAAAAAAAAATTGAAACCATATCATTATACCAAATGAATACCATAGGCAGATAGTTAATAATTTTACCGTAATTTACTAAAATTTGTATTTCAGATTTTTACATTTTATTTTGTAATTACATTTGTATTGTCAAATTTTAATAACTAAAATAAAAATGAGAAATTAGAAATTTTCATAGTAAATAATGATTTTAGATTCCAAATAACTGAGATAAAAGAGTAGCCTTTAAACGGAAGTCATAAATAAAAATAAAAATGTATAAGTGGTAAAAGGGTGAACGGCAGAGCAATCAAAACAAGCGTCTTCTAAGAAGTTATCGATAGATTATGGGTTTTGTTCTCTTTCTTATAGCTCATAATTTTTAAGTTGAGAATTATGAGCAATAAAAAAAAGTAATAAAAAATTTTATAGATAAGGTATACAATCCAGTAACAAAAGCATTGTACAGATTGCTCGACGGTCATCATTTTTCATCTATCCATCTCGTAAATAAATTATTTAGGCATACTTGATACACACATGTTATATAATAATGAATAGATAACATTCATAAAAATATATACATTCATAAAATAACAATTAATGTTATTATTTCTTTCTTTTTTTATCACAGAAATGAGCCTCAGAAGGAAGGTGTAGAGTCGAAAGAGCACAAGGATCCCAGGTTCTAATCATTAGAACAACTTGAGGAAGGAATCCAACGACGAGTCCTCTCGAAAATCACGTAAATACTTCCAAAGCTATGGATTATTATAAAGCATACGTATAGCTGGTATGTTGGACTACCAGCGGAGCCCAAGAGCAAACCGTCCTCAGGTTAGAAGGAAATGTTCTTGGGCAAATATACGGAGGTGATTGTGAAAAAGGAACATGGATAAGGACGAATGCCGAGTTAAAAGCACTTTACAAATATGTGGATCTAATTTCATGTAGTAAGAATGAATATAAAACTAAGATTCTGTAAGAGCGAGTAAGCTGTATACTAACAGGGTTGAGGGACCTTCCTGGGGCACACCCGGTCTCTATAAAGCGGGTAACCTTAATTGAGGATTTCGGCCAAATCTATTCCTTCCACAACCATCGGCTAAACAGAAAAACCTTATCAAGCACTAAACCCTAGACTCTTCATCGGTTGAATTGGTATATAATTATGAAAACGTTTTTTAAACTAACAGGATTTCACTATTATTACACTAGCGAGCAGTGTGTCTTTGAATATATTTGACAGTAGTTTCATAGCCTGGCATACTTGCCGTCCTGATTATCAGAGACCCATGGCTCCCGAATGTATAATGGGATCCCACTAAGTAAATCAGCGTCATAGCACATCCTGTTTATCTCAAATTTTGTTACAAGCACACGGTTTCGTCAACATTAAAGGCCTATTCACACTCAGCCGTGCCGTGACGTGACAGTGATTCTGGCCGACGTGATTTCACAGTATTTTCAATTCACACTGGTCATTATTTTCTCCATGCTCTGACAGTGCAGTTATAATTATTGCATTGATTCTGGAGGAAGAAAAAGAAGAAAACGGAAGTGGGTTCATCAAGCATGGAAAAGTGAAGAACAAAAGTAGAATTCGCTACAATTTACAAGGAATTAGTAGATGATGGGCCAACATTTTTTCAATATTTCAGAATGCCTGAAAATTCGTTTAACTTGCTGCTGAATATATTGGAAGTTGATATAGAAAAGCTAGATACGCACTGGGGGAAAAAAAAAACAATCACTAAGAGTTTGTTTAAGGTGAGTGTGGGGTAATATTAAATAAAAGTCGGATGTGCGCACACTAATTCAATTAGTTTTACATCATCCATGTTTTCGACCAAATATATCAAAATATTGACGCAATTACAGAAAAACACTGCCGTGAAAATCGAAGAATATCGGTGACAAACAATGTGATTATCACGGTACGGCGCCGGCGAGAGCACTGAGAACACTGCCACGTGCCGGTCTAGTGTGAATCAGTTGATCCTAGTGCTGGGAAGAATTCTTTTAGTTTCTTTTCTTTATGAATTAAGATCCCAGAATTCAATGTACAGCTCCTGCCATTCCCTGTGTTTTTTCTTTAACAGTGACCATTACATTTATTTCTTAGTTACAATTCTTCTGAAAGTTATAATTTCCAACCGATCTAACAGGTTTTTTTTTTTTTTTTTAATGGTGCAAATCACTTTAGCATATATGAATATCAATATTAAAAGGAACATGTACAGTATTAACTTCAAGGTACGATTTACAAGATTGTTTCAGAAGAAACTTTCTCGAAGGTGTGTGGCCACGTAGTGAAAAGAAGGGTAGAAGGAGAGATGGTCTAGGGTAAGATTTATGACACCTGAGCATCTCTGCCCAAACAAGAGACGGAAAAAGACGAGGTAGTAGTAGAAAACGTGATTTACTTCTAATAAAGCTGTAAGGATAAATTTGCAATTTAGGAATCATGCTTCAAGAGAAGTAAAATTTGTATGTGACTGGAGGCGTTAGGGTTAGTTAACAGACATTATCTGATAACACTCCAATATCAGTAGAGGGCATTGCTGTACTATATTACCGAGTTCTAACCTGGCGCAGGTAAAATTATATTTCATTTAAAGCGGATCCGATTTTCTACAACAAATTTTTAAATAAATAAAAGGATTGGAATCGAACATATAAAACAAATTTTATGTTACAGGTCCTTTACTTTAGCAGCTAGTTTACTTAAAAAATAATTTCCTTTTTCATATTTTTTTTTTTTATCGAAAATTAATACTGGAAAATTTTTGCGGTTTCGCAACTCGAAGCGATAGTCAGAAAGTGATTGTTCCTACGAACCTATTGTCATATTTTATGATTATTAAATAAATTAAAAGGTGTGTGTGCGCACGCGCGTTTATAGAGAAGAATAAATAAGAAGATGGTAGCAAAGACATAATTGGATAATACGCTCTAGAACAGTAGGAGTGGCAGCTAGTGACGTCAACCGCTACCCATGTGGTCCGGATATGGCGAAACCAGCCGCTTCCTCTCCTTCCGAGGTTCCCTAGGGACAGGCTGTGGGCGGAGTTAGCGAAGGCTAAAAATATATTTTTCCCAGTTAGATTTGTTTACATTGTTATCCATTCAGTTTTCTTTCTTCTCACAACCGCGTTGGGGCAATTATCTCAAACAGATCTCATCCTATAGCGTTTGGGTAACCTGGATAGGATTACTAGTAGAATATCGAAGCGGGAAACGAATTGAAGTATTGAATGTATAAGTATGCAATCAAGATCATGAATTATAATTACTGATAACTAAAATCAAATCTTTTGTTAGTTTGACTAACTTTTTTCTTGTCAGAAATGTTTGTTTCACGAGTGAATAACCTTGATATGTGTGACTAACGAACATTAATGGTTAAAACGACAACCAGACCTTCCCAACCCAAAAGCAGATTTTGATTTTTGGTGATTCTACATCGAAAAAAAATCTAAATGTATTTTTGCGTATCGCTCAATTGGCTCGAAGCGTTGAGAAAAAATAATAGACTTAGATGAGAATTTTTTCATACCAAAAGATTGAAAAATGGTATCCACTCGGTTCTTAAACCAAACCATTTTCATTATATTAAGTAAGAAATGTGAAAATTAGACAATTATGTGGTATAATCATACAAAATATGACAACAAGTTTTTGATTCAACACACTAATAAACCCTTGAGTTAAAATTTTCTTCAGAAACAACAGTTTATACGCTGTTTCAATTAGGGTCGAAATTTTGAGGGTATGAATTTACGTTTCATTTCGAAGTTAGCTTATCCTTTTCCGATGTTTTATGACGAGTAGAAAAAAAGGAATTTTTATTCTCCATCCATATTAATAATTATTTTTACCTTAAAATTTATAGAGAAAAGTAATAACGAAATTAAATTTTTTTTTCCCGATAAATTATCACCACTTGTAAGATCACCGCAGTTGGAGGAAGTCGCCGAAGTTATGACCCTTTGTCTGAACTGATTTGAATAGACTAATTTTCGATGTAAAATTATCGAAGTAATTTTTATTAAAATCAGCGACGGGCAATCCCCTGGATTGGAATATACCCCCTGGATAGTTGAAAAGAGATATGTTTTCATCTTTATTTTCATTCCCATAGCAAATACATGATCTATGATAAATATTTTCTGATTAATTTCCAGAGCCAAAAAATTAGCAGTTTGAACCCATTTTCAGTATTTCTCGAATATCAAGTTCAATACTAATATAAAGTTTAACTATAGTGTTAAAATTAAAACCAAAATAATTAGGAATTGGAACAAAGCTTGGAATCAACCATCAAAAAGTCGACCTTTATATAAATTGATAACGTATATTACATAAACCAACCACGACAAACACAAAAGCATATATGACAAACCAAAACAATTCCTTACTGAATATGGGCAGAGTAAACATTATTTTAAAAGTTTTCACCTCACTTAATCTGGAACTTGTTTTTGCGACGTACAAACAATACAAACGTTTAACCACACACTATAAAACTACCCTCATTATAAAAAGGACATTTTGATCAGGAACCTTGTCCTGAGCGGTGGCAAATAGCCGCTTCAAGAAATGAAAATCTGCAGACATTACCAAACGGATTTTTTAAAATTTGTAACACTTATTTCCTTATCCAGCTTAGCTAGAACTGAAGAAATGGGATTGACGGAGACAAGAATTTAAAGAGAAACCACTAGATTAATTTAATCGTCTTATTTTTCAATTTTAACATGGATATGCATCTTAGCTTGGGGTTTGTACTTTTTTGGTGAAATATTTTTTTCACATTCAAAAATGTAACATTTTGACACGCCCCAGCTCTGTTGATATTGCTCGGATCGGAAATTTGATGATATTTTTATTATTAGAAATTTAATAGAGTTAATAATGACATTTGTCACTAATACTCGTACCTACCAGTTAGGAGCTATATTAATTTGAATGAAAAAAGTCACGTTTGAAACCGCCAATTTCTCTCAACTTTGTTTATTTGGAATTATAATTGGTTGTTAATTATTAATATAAGTGATTTAATCCTGTTAATTGTAAAATGTAAATATGGAAAAGGAGAAGATTAGAGATAGACATATCCACGATCTATTGTTTTTACCAGTCAGGAAATAATTGAGTTTTTTATTATGAGAATCCTCACTCAAATTTTGTTGATTATTTTTAATCAACTCCACGTTCTTGTTATTCTATAACCCCACTTCAATTTGGAAACTTCTAAGATCATTAATAAAAACTCCCCCCCCCCCCCCCCTTGAATGAACTTATATTGTATCCCATTCATTTTCATTCTTTTTTTTTTTTTTAAATCTAATCGTACTTCATATCTATATTTCATGTAAATTATATTAGTAACCTTAAACTCAGGAGCATTTCAGGTATTATGAAAAATGCATGGAGATAGATGCATTGTTATCAAATACAAGCCTCTTCCATAGAGATACCATGGAAGGAAAAATATTTTTAAAAAAAACTTAAAAAAAAAACAAAAAAAACTAGGGTTATATTTTGCTGAACAAATTTCACCTCCTTGAGTTGAGTGTTAACTACTTGTGGTTCTATGTAGTTGGAATATTGACTCGTATGGAATATGGAATACGGAGGTGTGTATAAAGATTATTGATGGATTAAGTAACGATCCTGCAGCTTTGCTTAACTAGTGTTATCACTGGTCTCATAATAGATTGCCATACACATATTTCACAGGACAATCAATATTTTTTTTGAATTCTGAATCCCGATTAACGGGGGTTACAGACGTGAGAGGGGACACGCGACGAAGAGAGCTAGGGCCACACCCTAGAACGGATTGGACTTATACGTCCGAGCGGGACGTCCTTCTATTGCCTTCATTAGTCACCAGGGGCCGCCGGCAGGAAATCAACAGTCCGTGCCCCTCCTCAGCAGTTTAAAGGCCAGATCCTCCAGAGTGCTCTATTAGCGGCCAGTCCGGGCTAATAACAGTAAACAGCCGCTCCTACTCTACTCCGCGATACTCTTCTAGTGTCGCGGTATCGCACATCTCTGAGGGAGGATACCTACTGACCCACACTGAGTACACGGATCGAAGATAGAGCACAAACCGTGGAGCCAAGCACAATGGTCTCCGCTGTCGGCACATTACACCCCGTGAAAACCTATCTGCTATTCTACCCCTCATCCCCTGCTTATATCGCTCTCCTAAATAAATATTACCTTGTCCTAAAACGGATAGAAACTAAACATAAATCTTAAATTTGTGACTTCTTCATGTCAACCATGGATGGCACTTTACTGATTTTGACCAAGAAAAAGAAAGATTTGAGTATATCGCCCGAAAATGAATGCTGTGTCCGCAAACCTTTTAAACACAAATATTAAGTTATACTATAAAATTCAAATAGTACAATATTAAAGAATCTCACACCAATATATTTTATACTCTCGTCATCAGGAGTGGGAAAATCCAAAGCAAGACTTTGTGGGACATTCAACCCTACCCAAAGGAAGTTCATTAATCAGCTAATCCACTGAGTGATAACTAAAAAATTTTCATCGAAATGAATCATATTTCTGTTTCAGTTTCAAGAATGTGTCGAAATTGGAGAATTAAAATAAATCGAAACAAATCACGACAAACATTTAGCCTTCGTCGTGAACCTACTACTTCTTGTCCTACAGTATCTTTTTCGACTACTCCAACATTTACAAGACGAGCGTCAAATCTCTTAATAAATTACAAAAGAGTTATTTACATGACAGTAATTAAACCCATTTGAACGGAGTTGAGCTTTGGGGGTCAACTAAATCTTCCAATTCTTCTCGTATCCAATACTTACATTCAAAAATCCTGAATACTGCTTCATTTGTCACAAACAAACTTATCCATAAAGATGTTATTGTAACATCTTTTGTAGACTTGGCACAAACAAGATACCTGTCTATCTATGACGAGCTACATGCCTACTCTATTAGTCTGTAAATTTGCTGCTCACTCGATCCCTATGACACATCTAAAAAGAAGAAAGGACATTCTAATATAGAACATTTATTGAAGTATTACTAATAAGTAGTTCTTTACAAGTTATTGACATGTCATTTTACTGGACATTTACTTTGTTGTATGCATTGTATACATTTATAGATATCAATAAAGTATTAAAAAAAAAAAAAATACTGTAATGACAGTGTTAGTTGACAAAATAAAGGATATAATTTTACAATGTACAAACTTTATTTATTATACTAAGAAACTCTTTATTCATAATTAGATTGTAGATTATAGACGTCAGATTATTTCCACATAGGGTGCCGCATTATACTACTATACCGCTCTCACAGGAGTAGAGCTTTAACAGAATGTTCCATTCCCGGTACCAGGAGATGTGCCCCTTTACTGGAGCGACCTTCTATCCTGGAGAGGATCCAGCACGTAGCAGATTGCGATTGGCCCTTCACCTCATCCGAGGCGTGCTGTTTTAATGAATGAACCCCCACCACGTTGTTGCAGTTATCGATGAATGGAGGCAGAGTTCTCGTGAGGGAGTTCTCACGTCCGTCGCCGGCGTTCCCAGGGCGTCCGTAATCAGGTTCCTCCTTCCTATTTCCCTCAAGGTTCAGTGTCTTATTGCCACGATAGGCTCCACTTCACTCCGGAATCGTCAAAGGTCCTGAAGAGAAAACAAAAAAAGAACAACAGGAACCGCTCATTATGTTATGTTTAACTCAATGTATGGTCAGGTCATGAATTGTTTCACACCTTTATCTATAAATTTATCCCTGTGAATTCTGTAATACGTACGTCCAAACTAAGAACTACATGGAACTATGAGTCCAGTAATTTGGCAGATAGAAGGTAGAACAAATAGTTTTCTATCATGGTGTCTACCAATTTCAGCTATCAAAATTCCCGACATATTCCCGACTTTTTCAAGATTTTTTCTAGAAATTCCCGACTTTTTCAAAACTTTTTTTTAGAAATTTTAGCCAATCGATATTTTAATGGTGTTTCAATAATAATCTAAACAAATCAATCTATGCATACTTTGCTACTTAACATATCCATAAAAATAAATTTTTAATTGGACAAATAGTTTTGGAATTAGATTTTAAAAAGTACAGAAAAACGTGTTTTCGCGGAGTAGTGCGTTGTCCCCTGTTGTCCCCTATAGCTTTAAAACTATTGATTTGGGGAAAAAAAAATTCATAGGATCAATTTTTTTCCAAATGTACTACAAATAACGGATTCCGAGTTATTTGATCAAATGGCTGTGAACTTACGATTTTCAACCCTTTCCCCCTCTCCCCCTTGCTATAAAAAACAATGTTCGATGATGACTTAATTCCCGATTATGCTATTTTTTCTTTTTTCATCAATCATTATTTAACAATAACAAAAATAAATAAATTTTGATTAATAAAGCATTTTAAACCATAAAAAAACACATAACAGTATTTTTTTTTTCCCCCAGAACCCACTTTTGACTGTTTTTTGTAATAATCTGCTGTATTTGAGAGAACCGCTGGGCCCACAGGTAGCATTCTGGTCTCAAATGATGTATTTCAGGAGATATTTCACAAAATAAGTGACCATATCGAAAAATATCAGTTTTGGGGGAAAAAAAAGGCCTCTTTTCGAAGATTATCCCTGTATCTTGGGAAAACCTATTGCTATGGTAGAGCTCACCCTCATCTCAAATTGTAGTAAATTAAGTTTACTTTAAAAGTATGTGGAGTAACTATAACAATCAGACGCTTCCTTAACTGACATATTGAGCAAAACCTGAAAAAAGCCTGAAAATTGTAGCATTAACGACGACTTTTTCCCGACTTTCGCAAATTTTCAGTAAATTCCCGACTTATTCCCGAATTTTTCCCGACCACACGAAATTCCCGACATATTCCCGAAATTCCCGAATTTCCCGACTAGTAGACACCCTGTCTATCGATCGATTTTTTTGAACTATGAACCAATGCCACTCTCAGATATTTGTGCCTCTATGGACAAACGACTGGTATGGATTCTCATGCAGATCTTAAAAGAAAAGAACTGAACCAACGTTACGGACCTCGTTCTAGGGGAGACGACGATCATTATCAATCGATTGTCTTGATTACATTGACTTGATCAATCGATTAACCAACGAACATTTTTCAAACGTCAAAATACAATATTGAGGTATAACAAATTGGTATATCATATTAAAATTAAACAGAAAACCTTGTTTTATTTTTCTATTTTCCAAAGTTTAATAACAGCACGCCTACATAAGGAATAATAAATGAATCATAGCATAAAATGAAAAATAATCTTCATTGTTCACGAACTAAAATAAAATTTAACGCAGAAAAAAATATAAAAGATGTTAGAAAATACAGTTTTTAAAATTTAGTATGAAAAAAAAAATAAGCTGAAGTTAGACGTTCCAAGCTACTGGAAATTGTTTTTATATTCAGCAATGAGTATCTTGGGGACAATTGTTTTACAAAGCCTAATAATCTTTTTTTTCTTTTTGTTTTGTTCCGCGCGCGTAAGGTTCGAGTTCTTTGTTGTAGCAAGTAAATTGTGTTATTTTCTTGGTTTTGGCTCACCTAGGATTTCGATTGAGGTCTCCTCTTCATCTCTGTACTCATCCTTATGTTTCTCATGAGATGGTCTCGCAGTCTCGCTTGTATTAAATGTATTTTGCAATTCTTTTATGGGGAATTCGAATACTTTACACATAACTAACATTACTTATTCCTGACAATACTTTACAGTAACAAGTAGTATCCCTATTTTTATTTTTATTTATTTATTTATTTTTAATAATGAAAATGAAATATGTTTTTGTAGCAAGAAATTTTAAAATGGTACGGTTTTTTTTCTTCTTAATTTTATCAAATTAGCAATTCGTAATTGTAACGGGCCATTCAAAGCAGTTAAATAATGTAATATAAATATCTAATCTTTCATAGAAATATTTAAGACGAGAATCTCTAACTTTAAAAAAATAGAACTCAAGGAATTTATAAGAATTCAGTAGGAAATGCAACCATAATAATTTCAAAATTTATTTTTTCAGCAATTTAAATTAAAGGCTAACTTTGAAAGGGACCAAATTGATAAATGCTTGTTTGCGGTTTTGAAACGCTGACTGAAACATTTCAATTCAGACGAATGGTTGTTATCAAGATATTTTCAGTTTTTTTATTTGTGGCCGCCTTTCCTTATCAGTTGATAAAGCAATAGTAGGATCGGAATGTTCTGCCGGAATCAGATGACGTTCATTCAATGCTGCAAAAATAGTGATAGTTTTAGCGAGAATACGCTATCTTAACTATGAATTTGTTTCAAAAAATATTTGTCAGCATTTTGATGTATTTGGACATAAGGAAAATAGATATTATGGATTGGACATTTTGGCTTATTCAATGTTGTAATTTTATTTTATTTATTCTTTTTATGTAGATTTATATATTGTTTTTCCTACTGATGTATATATATCATGTATTCCTGCATATATGTATGAATATGCAAATGTATTCTATTAATGCCTGCAAATATGTAACATGTAAATGTAACAAGCAGAGACGTGTAAAAGCTCTGTACTAAACCCCAGACCCTTCATAAGCCATTTTTTTTTGTAAGTGGTACAGAATGCTACCTGTGGGCCCAGCGGTTCTCTTTTTTATTTAGTTTTTAGTTTTTTTTTTATTTATTTTTTTATTGTTTTTTTTTGAAAAAGAAAAAAAGCATATTCACAACGCATTTCTTTTGTGTTAGCTGTGGTAGGTTGTAGGATTTTTTCATAGCAGGTTATAAGCTACAAATACTTTTCAGGATGAAAGTTTTTTTTCTAAGCTTTTACAATACCTAATAGCCATCGCTGTATATTATATTGTTTTAATACAGACATGGATGGAGTGCCTTAAAAAATTAAAAAAAAAAAAATACAACGTAATTACTGTGCAGTAATATCATATGATTATTGTCGGTTGTTGTTTTATTCAATAAATGAAAAAAAATAATAATAATAATAATAATAAGGATAAAATAATTTTAAATGTAGTCGAATTTCATTAATAAAAGGAAGCAGTAAAAAAATAAGAGGTCACTAAATTTATGATTTAACTATTTTAGCATACAAAACAGTAAAGAAACAATAAAAAATAATTTTTAAAAAATAAGTAAACCAGATAACATATCTCTATCTTATTGAATAAGTTTAGGTCCTTAAATAGTAAAAGCTATGATTTAGAGTTGATTCATAGTTTACTTCCCACCAATTCAAAACTAATTAAACATTTTCGATTTAATGAGAACTACTTATACATTATATGTGTACATTAATATATATAATTTCGAGTAAATTACGTAGGAAAGCATTAATTTGTTAGGCGACAATACACAAAAATAAGATCATCTGATTCCCTTTTAAAACTGAATTAATGTCGACAGGATATCACGATGAAACGATTTGAAGAAATAATGACTAGTGTTTGCAACTGATACGTTAAGCCCTTTCGAATACTCGCTCTCACAATGTAGTGATACATACTTGCGATCATGATAAAAACATCAATTCAGACAAGTAAAAAAAAAAAAACTCCGAATAGATACAGAGCTATAGAAGATATGTTAAGACAAAGGGAACAGTCTGAGGAGAGAGGAGAAAGTGAGGGGTCAATGTTTGTAGCAACAGCAGGCCATGACCAGCTTCAACACTAGTCCGTTAGAGTTCTTCCTTACAGATTAGCCTCTTCAACAGCATAGCAACAGCAACTAAAAAAAATAAATACTACGCAATAATAGGATTTATGTTGAACCAGTATCGAGGCCATTTACGTCCACTGTTGCGTATTTGCTACATTGATTTAACAATTCCTTCTATTTTTATAACGTCAAATATTTCCTATTTTATTACATCAGCTTATAATTACATTTTTTTATTTATTAAGAATAATTTTAGTATGAATTTTGTATTTTTTAATCCATCGAAAAATAATAGTATAATGGTTTATTTCTCAACGCTAAAGAGTAACAAGATTTAAACGTTAATTTCAGCCAAATAAAGGTTGCTACAATTACATTTAGTGAGTAATGTAATGTTGAATAACACCCATATTGCTTTATAGCATACTACAAATAAAAAAATTAAAATTGTGATTTTTGTGTGAAAATTATATTTTTTTATATCAAGATTGAAAGATTGAAGGATTTTAAGATACAAAAAATTGCCATAAAAGTTTTCATGAAATATTATTACTGTAGAATGTATAAATATATATCACCTAACGTGATATATATTCTAGAAATCTCTAGAAAAAAAAATTATATATTCTACAGGCCAATGTTGCGATAGCTTAATGTTTTCCGCCGCCAATATGGCAGAATAATAAAAATCTGAGGATTAATAAGAGAAACATCAAAACTTTCAACTAATTCTAGCCTTGGCTATAAATGGGTTAGTAATGAAAATAAATAAATAAATAAATTTAATAGAAAACGTCCAAAGCTCCCAATTAATTATGATAAGACTTATTTACATGACAGTAAGTAGACATATGGATGTGGGCTTTGGGGCTACACTATGAGTTCCGATTTTTTCAGTAACTAACCCACACAATCCAAAATCTTTCGTAAAATCGTCAGTGCTCCTTATTATGTCACAAATAAAATTATTTATAACGATCAAAATGCAAGTCTGGCCCAATTATGATTCTTATACTTCCATGACAAGCTACATGTCTACACGGATCTACCAATCTCCCAATTTGCTTCACATTCCGATAAACCTCCCAGGCGTCTGAAAAGAAGATGGTCTAGGGACTTTCTAATGTAGAACATTTATTGAAGCGCTATACGTAGTTCTTTACAAGTTACTTGCATATTGTAATCGATATTACCGCACATTTACTTATTGTGTATTTTGTATACAGTTGTAAATATTAATAAAGCGTAATAAAAAATAATTTGAATGAATAAAAATAATTCTATTTTAGTACAATATATATTCATAATTAAAATTGTGAATAAAAAAGTGTAGAAAATGATAAAGCTTTTTTTTTTTTTTTTTTTTTTTTTATCATATTAAACACAATCAGTAGGCAAAATGTAGTAGCATGGATAAGATGAAAACCTTTTTTAAAGGTCAAGACGGAGAAGGGGAGTCAATCAAAGAAAGGGAGAATACATAAAGGGTCTCATACTCCGAAAATACTTTGAAAATAAGACCAAAACGACAGGTTTTAGAATTATTGAGACTTTTTTTAGGTATGCGTAAGTTGAAATTTTTTACTTCTTTATTTCCTAGTTAAACTATTCTCTGGTCACAAATAAACTTATTTATAAAGACCTCAATGTTCCATGTGTAGCTAATTTAGCCCAAACCATATACCTATTCCCCATAATCTACCGAGGCATCTGAAAAGAAGATGGCCGAGAAAATTTTTTAATTTTTTTTTTTTATTGAAGTGTTACTAGTGAGTGTTTCTTCACATGTTACTGACAATATAAGCTGTATGTTATTCAAAATATATATGGAATATGCTGTACGTAAAACGTTTGAAGAACGATAATGGATAGATAAATTGTAACTAACAAATCTATGCCTAGCAAACAAATCCTGGAGGAAAAAAGTTTATTTTAATGACTAATTTAAAGTTTAAGACGAACAGGATCGAGGTTCAGTATGCAGGTAAGTGTATTTCTTAAAAGAAAAAGTTTATTAAAAAAAGTTAGAAATAATTTTGATCAGTTCAGATAGAAAATAACTCCATAACTTGGTGTTCATATCATACATCATATTATGATACCAATATTATAGCACTACAGGAATATCATGCATGTCAAAAATGATTTGGTAAATAATTATTTTTAGAAAATAAATTAAATTAAGATCCTTTAAAATGGTGAAATACAGCTCTCTAAAAGAATGTAAGTTAGTAAAAAAAATAAAATGTAATAAATAATGGTAATAAGTGTAAACATTTCTACACGCACAAATGTACAGATAACTGTAATATGGCATTCCAGGGGAGGATAATTACTGAACTTTTAAATTACTAAAATTTGAAGAAGGAAAGAAGAAAACCTGTAGCCGACGGATTCCTGGCATTCCACAACGGTCCTCCCTTCTCTGTCCCACTCTTGCTCCCTCCCACCCCCATTCACTCTTTCAAGTTCACTGGCACGTCAGAGAAATTTACTACGGATAAGTTCTCAAATAGCAATAAATCCTGGTTCAGTAGCCCTTTGTTCATTAAATTCGATATTTCCTCGTCGAATCAGCAACAATTAAATATTACTAATAAAAAAATAATAAAAAAATTACACCAGTCCCCGTTATTGCCATATTGCATTGATTTACAGCTTATGAGAATCGTTAAATTAAACTGAATTAAATTTAATCAAAATATGTATAAATATGGTGGAAACAGCCGTTGTAGTGATGACAATTACAAAGTATAGCAATCGAACTATTTTTCAAAAATAATTTAATTATTAACAACGTGTTGGAAATATATTAAGAAATGAAGTATGTTCTAAACGTCGTTTTAAAGGACGTACATAGCATGACCGGAAAAAAAAAATTCCGTAAAAAACATTATCTGCCACTTTTTAGGTAATTCCAAAAATGAGAAAGTATCTCAGTTCCCGTTTATGCTACAGAGCATATTTTCAAACTGTAGAAAATGTATTATAATTTAATTTTGAATAAAAAAAGATTTTCTTTAGAACCAACCATACCAACCATAGGAACGTCGAACGTTTCGATGCTTTGACGCTAGCAATAAGCGGCGCTTCAAGGTTCGAAACATGGATTCAGTTGTACACAAGAACGACAATAATGATATTTAAATAAATCAAAACTATCCGATTTTTTTTCACAATATACCATGTCACTGATCTATTAGTGATTTCGCGAAAATATTTTTGCACAACTCCGCGGACTCCAAGTGAGATCGGATTAACCGGAAAGTCGGACTCGTGGGAGATGGAGGTTCTACAGTAGTTCTAAAAATTTACAAACATATCGGCATAAATTTTAAAATATTAGCACTTTGCTACATAGATTACACATATTATTTTTTTTTTGTTTTGTTAACATTCAAATTAATGAAACTGTGATGAAAGCAATATCCAGTAGTTACAGTCGCAGTAAGAGACATCAAGATCTGCCTGTCTCTCTTACAGCAGAGATGTGGACTTTGGAAGCTCTAAAAGCAAGATATGCAGTGAATATTTCATATGCAGTACCACAGAATTTAACTAAAAAATTGGATTATATAAATAATTTGCCAATGTAGTTTCTTTCACGTTATACCTCTTAAATATTCATAAACACGAGGGTTGAAATATATATTATCGTTGCTGCAATTCAAACAGTACAATAAATCATTCAGTATTGAGATATAAGGGAAACAATAGACATTAGACAACTGATAAAATACAGGCCTATAAAACCCTCTCCCCCTAAAAAAAATAATTATAATTATAGACCACAACAAATTTTATTAAGATTGTTGTTAAATAGTATGTGATGCAACATCACCTAAAGGGAAAAACTTGATAAGCCTCCTCAAATGATCTTTAAAAAAAAATCATTAAAGATCATTGGTATTATTTATTAAATTTACCTGAGTGTTTTCATCAAACTTAGTCTGCTACTTCTTTTTAAATGGTTTCCAGAGATCCGAGATGGTTCCAGAAGTTCCTAGGTTGTAAAAAAAAATTGGTTTTGTGTTGCTTGAGACGGGGATAGTTAGTTATGCGGAACAGTATACATGTTGCGCCTGCCAAGGTTAGGATATTTTTGAAGTTTTGTAGCATCATTTAGCATAATAGTATAGAAGGATCAATATAATTATGGATTGATGAAACATTTTCACTTATAATGGTGTTTCGTTCATTCGAATATCGAATATATATATCGAAATTAAATTAGTCAGAAGCACCCTCCCCTTAGAACTGATGATGAATCTGCAACATTCTTAGCTTGTCTTCAAATTAAAAAAAATTCAATGGAAGTGCTGAATAATTCCTAAACTTCATAACTTCAATCATAACTGAATATTTCCTTGCATTTTAATCAAGTAATAATATAATTATTACTCCCTATTCCCGTTTAATTGGAGAGAAAAATCATTTTGCTATTAATAAGTAATAAAGAACAGATTCCAAAACATGAAAACACTAAACTAATTCTATTTTTTTACGAACAAAGTTTAGAGGAAGATAATAGAATAACTTGGTAATTGAAAGGAGAGGAATAACTAAACTCAAATCAACTCTGAGGCTGAGCGATTGAAGACCGAAGAAAATTTTGGAATACGATTGGAGAATTACTCTATAAAGAATAAAAACACACCAGCAGATGGTAGATATGTAGAGTGATATATTAAGAATCTGATTGTCTGCATCAGTTGACAAGGACAAAAATACAAAATATTAACGGAGACAAGGAGCACCGATTATCAAAGACGACAAACAGTGGAAGGATGGAGAAGTGAGACCAGTCGACAGAGGAGGATTGGACAGAGCGCGTAGCCTCACGTAGTTTGTTCTATTGTGCCCCTTTCTCGACCATTATTTCCTCAAAGTTCATTAGAGGCACAGCATACCAGGCTGCCGAGGGAAACGCATCTTCCTCCATTCTCACAGCTCTCACATCCATCTTTTTTGCAAACAACTAGTCCGAAGGCTTTCTGTCTATCTGATCCCGGATTCCTCCTCGTACCCAGTCGGGTCTTCAGGCGTCCTTCAGTGTCATTCGATAGAAGAAAAAAAATCGATAGTGGAGCTCATTCTCTGGTCAGAGCTGAAAGAAAAACAGAAATGCCTCAGCAAACGAAACCTAATTTAACTCAGGAATACGTAACCGCTTTTCCTGAAATACAATTGTATAGCTGTAAACCCGTCACAAGAAAGTCAGTTGACGAAATTACCTTAAAAAAATGGAAGCAACAGACAATAATTTTCAGGAACAACTATGAATATTAAATTATCTTCAATAAATATATTTTAGTTTTAATGGTAATCCTTAAATAATTATTGAAAGAATTGCCCAAACGAAAAGAAGAAAATATAAATCGTTATGTTCCAACCGGAATTTCAAGGACGTTTGCTGAAATAGGAAATTGAAGGAATTTAATACTATGGTTATAAAAACTGTTTTTAATGGAGTTATCATGATGAAGAATTTCGAGAATGTGGACGTAGTTATTTGGCGCTTTTATGTTGCAAATTAAGCGTAGGAAAAAGAAGAAAAAAAATGTCTAAATTTTATAAGAAGAACAATGAAAAATGATTTAGAGGCAAAGTGTTTAGATATAAAACTGTTTGGGTATTTTAAATTTCAGACAGATTTGTAAAGGAATTTTTTGATAATGTTTTTTGTTTTACCACCTAACGAAAAAAAGTAGAATAGAAATAGAAAAAAAAATATCAAGATCTCACATCCAAATGTAATTTTTCAAAATTGGTTTCTTTTGTTATCCTTTACCTATGACTTGCTTTTAATGAGACTTCACGAGATAAAGTAGTTAAAAAATATATATATTTTAACGAAACTGTGTAATATCTTCCCTGGGACAATTAAAGCGAATCAATTGTTTAGTAAGTTCACTTAATCATTCAGAAAAAAACTGACAAAAGGTTTTTGGAGTTCTACTTGGTTTGGAATATCTTTACGACATAAATTGTGCGAGTATATATATATATATATATATATATATATATATATATATATATATATATATATATATATATATATATATTTTTTTTTTTTTTTTAAATCGGAAGATACTTATGTGTTTATTTTTGCCAATCTTGTATCAAAATTTTGTGCTAAATAATAATGAATATTATTTTTTAATTTATTTTATATTGTTATTTATTATATTTTGTACATTTAATTTTTTTTTTCAATTTTTATTGTATAAATGGCTTCATTGTCATCCGTATTACTCATCCCCTTTAGAGAGGCAGCTTGTAATATTTGTTCCATAAAATAAATTAATAAATAATAATAATGCTTAATATCCAAATAGAAGAACACAATACTTCAAATCGACTCTCCATATGAATATACCATCCAAAATTGTATATTCAACAATGAAAATATTATAGTATATTGTTTATTCCAGTAATGACTAAAAAGCCAGAAGTGCTTGAAAAATTTCAAGCGTTTTTTTCAATTAATGGTTCGTCAATATGATATAAGATGGGTTTCTATTCAATTAATTAATAAATATAAAAGGAAGACCGAAGACTAATATTTAAAACAAGCATTTACTATTTAAATTTAAAAGTTGATGAAGGGACGTATCACCGGCTATTTTAAAAGCTGATGATGGAAAACCGGTTTCGAAAATAAAATGAAACACGGAAAACATATTATCATTTGAAAACTCAAGGAAATCAACATTTGTGATCTCCACTATTTTGCAAACACACACCTGCTCATTAGTTGAGTCCTGCCGCACTGATCGTGCTAAATACTCAGTTTTGTTATGTCGTAATGTATTTGAAATATAAGTTGAATTATTGGCCACTTAAATTGGATTTTTTTATTTGAAGACTTGTTTCGAATAAATGCTATAAGGACCTAGAGCAGAACAATAGTAAACAGACAAAATGGGCGAGTGTCAACCTGTTCTTGTAATACATTTTTAAAAATAATAATACACATGTGCAATAATATGGTATTGTATTGAATTTTCAGTATGTTTTTAGAACTGATAATAAATGAATTTAGGTACGCATGATGGTATAGAATGATCAGTACAATTAGGATTGATGGATTAATTGCCACTTCTATTGGGATTATTTTATTAGAATACTGGTTTTGAATGCTAAATATTCATCTTCAGTTCTAAAACATACAATTTTTTTTCAACACATCAGTACTATGTTACATGGATTATATAAACTAAAGTTTTCAAAAAGGTAAGACAAGAAATCAAAAATTAATAATGTAGTATAATACTACTAATGTAGTATTATAATAGTACTAATGTTTGATTTCTTGTCTTACTTTTTTTACTTGAAAACTTTAGTATATATAATCCATGTAACATAGTACTGATGTGTTGTAAAAAAAAATGTTGGTATGTTTAAGAACTGAAGATGAATGTTTAGCATTCGAAACTAGTATTCTAATGAAATAATCTCAATAGAAATGGCAATTGATACATCAAAACTAATTGTATAATGAGATAAAATGCAGCAGAATTTCAGTTCGTTCATGCCGTCAGTATAATAAAAAAAAAAAAAAAAAAAAAAAATACAGGCACACATACACTGACTGAACTTAGTTAAAAATATATTTGTACACACATTAGTTGTGAAATTGACTTTCACCTAATTTAAAAATTATAGCCAAAAGGACAAACAAACAAGTTATTTTAATACAGCTTATTTTAAAAGTTGAAATAATCGCCGAGGAATAAGGTCTTAATAAAAAGTTTTAAAAAAATAAAATTTTTAAAAACATAAAATTCTATTCTAGTATTCATAGTTTAATGTTTCTATGTTGTTAAACATTCTAGTAGTTGCTGCTTGATCGTAGAACATATAAGATTCACTGACAAATAATACGATATAGTATTTTTGATAGCAAGATCTTCCAAATACTTTTTGCGTTGGAGTGCAACGCAGAACACTACATATTAATGAGAATCAATTATAGCTAGGATAAATAGTTTAAAGCAAAAGTCTTTGTACTCTTTAAGACTTCGATTAAAGGGGGATTTCTCCAGTTGGTGATAATATAATAAATAAAAAGATTAATTTATAATAAATGCCTAACCTTAAGTGACTTATTTCAAAGTGGGAACTTTTTATTGAAATTATCTATATAGACAGTTACTTACTATTTCACTTGATTGAGAGTGTAGCTTCCAAAACTTCAGTATATCTACACTATTATATAACAGAACCAGCCATTTTTCGCTTGTGATCACCAACTTTTGACCACATCTTCCTAACTTTTCCACATAGTTCCAAGAAGGTTGAGCAATAATAAAAGTCTAATGATTTTCAATTAATTTGTTATTTAAAAAAGCGATAATATGTGGATAACAGTTTTGATAAAGTTGTATCAACTACAGTACTGTTTTTAGTAACACAACAGCAATGTACAAATAAAATAAAGGAATGAATGAATGCTCTTTATTTATTTAGGACAGAATCTTGTACAAATAATAATATTATTAATAATATACAATAGATCCATAGTACGAGTCTTGCTCTCAAACAAATCCTTATAATAAATAAATAAATAAAGGCTTAGCGAACCCGAAGGTTCGATTCCGACACCACCAACCGTCGACCCACTCCTCCAAAACCTAAATCTCCCAGGTCGGCCCTGACGCAATCCTCCCATCTTCGTCTCGGTCTACCCTCGGTCGTTTGCCTGATGGCTCAAAACTGATTACTTTTTTCGGAATTCGATTATTAAACCCAACGACTTTATATGCCGACAACGATTTAAAAAAATCCTTACATAACAATATTTTGTTTACATTATACAAATGAATATTTATCGGAACAAAAATATATGGTCTAAATACTTTATGTGAATAATAGATATCAACATTTTATATTTACATATGCTCTCATTACACACACACCTCTGTCCACTCACAACAATACACAATATACCTGTGCAACAAATAAAATAAAGGTAAGAACTCAAAATTTGAAGAAAAAAACAAAAAACATTTGTTACACTAACTTTCACTGGATCAGAAAAGTATGATTTCGATACGGATCCATGTTGTATTTTAGTTCGAGCTGACATAAACTTCTACATATTAAGGCATTTTAAGTTTTATAACGTGTTTTCTTTTTTAATATTCGCCTTGCTTTTTTGTTATTTAACATTCTTCTTCTAACTGTTCCATTTTTCAACAAAATTAGTTATACTTGAGTTTAAAATTATAAGTATGTATTGCAATTTTTTTATTTTCCTAAATAATGTAGATAGTTGCATATTTTACCCTATTTATTTGCATAAATATGTGCATATTTTTCAATTTTTATTGCATGTGATTCACAGCCCTACTGATAACACACAAGTATCATCAGCATACGTGGTGTGGACGGTACTAGGGTGAGTCGGATGTACACCAGGAACACCGACAGATTGGATAAAGAGGGCAGAACAGGAAAAGTTATGATTAACTTGAAAGGTTTTATCACTGAGATAGGAGCAAATGGCTATTTAACATTGGAAACTACCCTTCGAATAAAAAATACCAAAAGAACTGGCAAATAATCAATCCATTCCTGATTGTACTGATCCTTCTATACCATTTTTCTGAGATTTTCTGGTTTCTGTCACATCTTGTATAACTGTTTGTGCATGAGGTCCGTACACAAATGTATACATATACATATGTATGCAGACCTTAAACGTCAATAAAGAAAACTGAATCAGTCTTCAGAGCAAGTGTATAACAATCTCAAATGGTTAAATTCAGTAATATTTTTCTTGCATATTTGGTATAATACAACAATTTTGGTTGAAAAGGCCTTGTACACCCCTTTCATTATAAAGGATTTCACTAACCTGCTTTCTGATATTCATATAAGTGACGTTCATTAGACTGAAGGGAGTTAGTCCGTAATATTTACTGGCTCTGAGTTTTATTTCTGAAATCGCTTCAGTTAATAGTAAATAGTCTATAAGTAATTGAGTTAGTTTGTAATATACACATTACAAAGTACACTTTTGAGTAATTCATAGTTTTGCGATGTTGTATTAGGTTAAAAGAAATATATTAATTAAACATCTTTCTATATATTTATTATTTATCATACCACAACTTATTAATTGCAGCTTAAATTTTGTAAATGCAATAGTACATAATTATATACTTATATAGTAAGAATCATAAATAATTATTATAGTTAATATATATTACGAAATACTATGATATAAGGAGAGTGTAGAGGTGAGGAACTAGCTAGAGGAAGGTGGAATGGCAACGGGGCCGCGCTCCCAATACCAACTGTGGCTTTGAACCCGAGTTCCGCCTTCCTATAACAGTTGTTCTGCCCTCCAACACCGTCTCCTGTCTCGCCGTTTTGTCTGCATATCGCAATGTCGAGTCTTCAGGATCACAAGGGACAGGGGGATGGCCTTCCATAGTTTAAGACGAAAACTTTACAACCATGTCGGTTCGTGAGGAAGGAAAAACAAAATGAAAAAAATAATACAGAATACTTGAAAGTCTTGGGTTCATATAATCCAAAAGAATAAAAAAATAAATTAAGACACCACAGGATATATTCAGAATCTTTATAAAGAAAAAAAAATGTATGTATTAGTTTCATTATACCAAGGAATTCCTGTCAGTAAGAGGTGGTAATAGATTCATAGTAATTTGATCTAAAATATCAATATTTTTCTTTGGCACACTTATATTTTGTTTAAACATTTGTTTTATCGACACGTGCGCTACGATAAATAGTTTTCACTACATTATAAAAATACAACGTAGATACATTTAAAAAAATAAAATAATAACAAAACCTTATAAAATGGGCTTCAATAAGGAAACATATCAGACTTAAAAGACAAGAAACTGTTCGTTGTTTCTGACTACTCTAACATTTAATAACAAGCGTTTAAAGCTACAAATGAATTACAAAAGACTTATACGACAAAAATTAGACCCATTTGAACATCCGGAGTTAAGCTTTAGGGCATCACTATATCTTTATGTATATAGCATATCTTTATGTATATAGCATACATATCTTTATGTTCCCTATATAGGTGATTTGGCCCAAACCAGCTACCTGTCCTTTCATAGTAACTCCATACCCACTTGAATCCACTAGTCCTCCAACTTACTCACACTCAATCCTCGGTAATCCTCCGAGGCGTCTGGAAAAAAGATGACCAAGAAACCTTCTAATGTAGAACTTTTCTTGAAGTGCTACTGGTGAGTATATTTTTTAAAATTTTTATGGACATGTCATTGAAATCATACTCCTCAAATTTACTTATAGCATGAAATGTATACAATTTTAAATGTCAATAAATAGTCTAAAGATGAGGGAAAGTTATTTATGTTAGGGGCAGTGGACAATTGGTAAAAAACTTTAGGAAACAATAATTATAGACAAAAAATGCCTCAACCAATATCTGTTGAGATAGATGTGCTACAAGAAGCTTGTCTTGTTTTATCGACTCTGGAATCGGCTACCACTACGGTTGTTAAAGAAAATATGGCACAAGCTCTATAATTATTCCGATAGTTGACATGATAAACTGTGAAAACTGAATCAAACGATGAAGTGAAGGATTTATTGGGAGCAAAACTATCAAACAAATAAAAAACATTTCCATTCAATAGAGCAGATTACTCACAACACAATTCTTTAGCGTTCTAGGTACACCTACACTAGAGAGAGGAACCGGCATAACAGAACTTCCCAGTAACCTTTATTCGTATTTAAGTGCTTTGGAGGAAAAATACATAAGGATCCTCAGTACTGTTAGCTGTGGTTGGAGGCAACTCAAATTTTATGTAGAAAATACGTTGCTTCTGTAGCCACTTCAGAGCCAACAGAGCGATTATTTTCCAAAGCTGGTTATACCATCTCACCCACAAGGAATAAATTAGGTGAAATATATTTTGGGAGCGTTACTTTTCCTACAATCCATTGATGATAATATGTGGGAGTTCAATTATTGATCTCATAACATTGATAATTAAGCACCCATTGTCTACTGTTTAATTCATAATAAACAACTCAATTTAAAATAATTAAAAAATTTCGTTCCTATTTAAGTTGAGAAATAGCACAGGGGTCTTTCTTGACGTTGAACAGGCCTTTGACCGGGTATGGCTTCCAGGACTACTTTATAAACTTCGCCAATTCCTCCCATATACATATTTCCTCATCCTCCATTCCTACCTTTCTGATAGAGTATTTAAAGTTAACCACAATTCTACATTCTCATCCTTCTTTACTCAGACCGCTGGTATTCCTCAAGGTAGTATCCGGGGTCCCATTCTTTAAACCGTTTATACAGCTAATATCCCAACTCATCCTAATACCTAATTTCAGACCTTTTTGGACTTACGGTATAGAATTGTGTGGATCCACCAAACCATCGAATTCTTCCTGCATCCAATCACTCCACTCCAAAATCCTTCGAAAAATCCTAAATGCTCGTTACTTTGTCACAAATGAACTTATCCACAATGACCTTAATATGCCACATGTCGCCTCATCCAAATCCACTTGCATCCAGTTGCACAGCTTGCATCCCATTCCATCCCTGGTGATATTCTTTTGTAAATATTCGTTAAATACTACCTACCAATGGGTAGTTCCTCTACAAGTTTTCATCATGTCTTTATATCACATGAATACCGTGTATTTACTAGATGTGTTTTCTAATACACTTGTAAATTTCTATTAATAAAAGAATAAAGAAATAAATAAAAAAATTAGAGAAATAAATTGACTAAAATGATAAAACAAACAGGAGTATCATTGTAAGGTGATATGAATATTAAAATATTTAAGCATTTCAAAAAAAAAAAAAAAAAAAAAAAAAAAAATCACGCTATATCGGTGCATCGATATATCAATATTTAGAGCTCAAGTAATAGACGATATAAAATAACGATATATTTCTTACTATTCACCTCTGTCAACATCAACAAACTAGAGACAGCTAGAGAAAGGACATCTAATATTCTTAATAAGTTCATCAATCCGATAAATATATGAACATTGTTATTCGTGGATACTATAGCATATGGCAAATAATAAATAATTAAATAATAAAATGGCACAGTCATTAATCTAGTTACTTATTCAAACAACTAAACGACATGAATATAAGGTAGAAATTGTGTAAGTCACGTCCGATAGCAAATAGTCAATGCCTGTTTATAATATCCATTGTGTCACCACCATTGATGCAGAAATTACGCAAGAATAACTTGCCATTTGGCTGCTTTCGAAACTGCTTTTCAAGACATTTAGAAGAAAATAGAATGAAAAATATTTAGAAACGTCATTGTTGCTAGACAGTCAAAAACTTCACGATTTTATTGAATAGATAACACAATGATAAAAAAGCTTATATATAAATATAAATTTATAAGTTTATATAAATATTAACAATTTTATAAAAATTTTGTAGATATAATCGTATAACCCAAAAATCGGACCTTCTCCCCTCCCCCACTCCGTTAGCCCCCCCCCTACTTTTCGTAGGTTTATCCTCTAACGACGCCCAGAGGTAAAAAATAATCGCATATTTTATGCACTCTACAACTCTCATTTCAGCACTCATTGTCTGGACTAGGTAAAAATATTTTCAATGTGACACAATCAATATTTGTATCTTTAGTAATTTCATTTGTTGATAAAATTGAATTAATCATCTTCTATGAAGCGAAATTGCACCGAATCAGTTACCAATCCCACTCACTACAGTTTACATAAGTTAAATTGTTTGTTTCTCTTTTATTCTGGCTTTGTATAATTATAAAGATCCGAACTCTTAAATAACGTTATTGATCTAAAAAACTATAATCTGATATAGTAACATATAGTAACATTTATAGTGATATAGTAACATCTAGGCCTAACGTAGGATAAGATAAAACGTTTAGTCCTTGCAGTTCCGATAGTGTTTTCTTGGTCTAACTAAAATGATGGCTTGGTTACCATTGTTCAAAGCGGGATACATTGCACTGAAAACTGCATAAACTGTGTTTAGCAATTCACAGGTAAAGGTTTGAGTCTAAAGTCCGACCATCAGAAACAACCTTCAAAAACAAAACGTCATTGAAGTTCCACCAAACATAAAGCATTAAGTAGATATACATAGTAAGGTCTGTTAGGTTTCCGATCTGAGAAAGAAGGAAACGGTAGACAAACTGATGTTATTGTTTTACAATATATTATCCTCTAGGTTCTACAACGCTTAGGCAACATTTCTAATCCAAGAAAAAAATTTTCCGTTTCTTGAAAATATTCTTTCACATCTATTGTACTTCGGTGTTAAAATTCTAACCACGATGGTCAGATTTTAAAGCTGAGAAGAGTTAGAAGTCGCTAGGGGTAGGGCGGATGTAGTATGGATAGTTGGGCGAATAAGAATTTTTTTTTAGAATCAGAAATCAATGCTCAAAGGACAGCGGAATAACCATGAAGAAGTTAAATTTTTCTTCATAATCCTCTGTACAAAATTTCTCCGCCTTTTCAGTTTAATAGCGTCTCGCATGTGTGGAAGTATGGCTGTATAATACTCTTAATTTACTGTAGTTTTCTAATTCCAAAATCAAATAACAGTATTTTTCTAAATCTCAAAAAAAAAAAGAAGCCATTTTCTTGTTTGTCGAATTTTGGAATTTAGCCTTTATTGGAGCTACTTTTCCTGGTCTCAATGTATAAAAGGCATAATTTCCTGAGTCAATCAATGTATACAAACATTGTCTCATCCTCAGTTATATTAAAATCTTTTAAAAAAATGTTATTCGGCATTACCCACGTAAAAATTCAAAAATAGGACGCTGGTCATCATCCAGATTCTCCCTTGAATAATTTTGCCCATTCCTTTTCAGTGGACTTTTAGGGAGAGGACTGCTCATACACCCTATCCCAAGTGTTCCCTAATTTGCGAAGAGGTATGACTCCTTGTCAAAAGAGTTTAATGACTCAATATCCGATCTTGAATACTGAGATAATGTAAAGTTTCCTTTATATAATTTAATATTATAATTATATAATGTAAAGGTTAGATATAGACTGACAGTACAGAGGAAGTGTAGGTGACAAGTGTGGAGAGAGCAAGAGGCATAAACATGAATTGCTAGGCAGGTTGCCTGCTCGAAGATAGTGGATTAAATAAAACCGGAAAATAAAGGATCTTACTATATAAAAGAAATAATGTAATTCATGTGTCTACATATGTAAATAAGTGGGACTACGGACGAATTGGGCTTATAATTATTATCTGTTGTCTTGTTTAGTTGCTAATTCTGGCAGCGAAATTAGCAGCTCAGAAAAAATACTATCACAGGCTGCTTCGTATGAATATACTATTATCAACTTAACTTTTAGTCTGTATAGTATTGTATATCGATAAATTAATTTGGAAAATAATATTTCATAGATATATCATCTTTTTCGTATTTAAATCAGACAAAATCAATTATCACTCTCCTGAATGTTGTTTTCATCTTAAAAACAGTACTACTAAATTAATTGCAGGTACCGCTGAAAACATTTCTTTCATACAGAATCTGTTATGGTAAGCTGACCACTCGGACCAACAAAAAAAAAGGAGAAGGTTCAACATTTTTTTTAATAAGATGCCTAATTACAGTCACGCAAAGTGGCTCAAATTAATTCACCCTTTATTACACTAATTGAAAAATATCTCTTTTGTAAACAGAACACTAACCACTAACCGGAAACTATTACGAGTATTTCTATCTCTGCTAGAACAATTCAATTTCATTAACAAACAAACTACGGTCTAGGGAGCCATTGTAGTTAAACTATTCCACGAAGGGGAGTTGTATTATAATTAGGACTACAAGCTTAGGACGAATATTATTATTGGAAATTCGTTACAAGGGAAGCTCTTGCTAACTAAATAGTAATTAATTTTATACGACATAACATTCTTATTCGTTTGTTTTGATTAAAAATCGTTTCTCTATTACACCACAAGCAAAAGAGAAAACAACAAATATGAAGATGGGGTGTATGATAATTTCAAAAAAATAATAAAAATACATTAATTTATTGTGCCAACATTTAGCGGCTTACTTTATAATCCTGCATCAGTATAACAAGAAAACCAAAACAACATATATATGACTAGGAATAGGGTGAATTTAAACAAGATTAAAAATAAAGACAATAGGTATGATTCAAGATATGTATGAGGTAGAAGACCGGAAGAATTCCGCTATGGGCGCGTCGAAATATACTTCTTGGCGGTACCATGGATTGAAACTTCAACCAGTCTTCAATAGGTTGGTAACCTGTAGGAAACCCTGCCTTCCTGCTATAGTTGCTATAGTTGGAATACATGAAAACGTTAAGTTCCAACACATAGAAGGATTAAAACAAAAAATGAGTGGATGACATGAGAAATAAAACCTAAAATAAATAACTAGTACAAAACAAACTAATCAAAGTTACGTATAAAAAAATATATAGATAAATAGAATTAACAGAAAGAGTACGTAATAGTTTGAATAATGTCGAAATAAAGAGAAAAAAAAGTGCAGAAATAATTTTAAATATATTATGATGACATTAAACAAACAAGATGATGATGATAAGTATAAAAAAAATTGACATGAATTGGTAATTGCATAAATAATAATAAACAATAGTTAAAATAAACTAGATAAAACAGGTTTACTAACAATATATTTTTATTACTAACGATACCCACTAAACACGTATTTAATTATTGAGTTTTTCTACCTCATAATTATCTTATAACAACATACCTGTCTTGTTTGTCTTATTTAAATACGCCCTATTTCTAGGCATATTTTTTTTTTTTATTCTTGGAGCCATGATTCAGACCTTCAATGTCAGCCAAAACGTCGGCACATTAAATTGATGTACTTGTATTATTTCGAATAATTGAAAGATCGTGGAGTCAACTTATTTTCCAGAAATGAGAATAACTGGTGAGTTCCATAAAATCCTTAAACCAAGATCCAAAGGAGATTGCACGACTCAATGGTCAGACACCACAACTTTTATGAAGAAGTAAAGCAGGAGGACAGCCTTAGTTCTCTATTTTTTATCCTTACGTACAGAATTCGGAAGGTGTGTAAAAAGAGAACCCCAAGAGCTATGGGAACTTGTTTTCAGTGCTATTCGTCGAATGGCAAGGAGAATCACAGCAAAGAATTCTAGAAAGTAATAGAGGAGTCCAGAATATAGCTACAAGTATTTGGGGAAACCATATGTAACGATGGTAGGATAGACTATGAGAGACCTATAGGAAAGTAAAAACCAAACTGGGAAGATCAATAATCGAAGGGTTTTAAAATCTTACGATAAAAGAAAAGATAAATATTTGTACAGTTAGATGGCTTAGCTCCAATTGTTAGTAATAATGTGACTCAAAAGATGGTACAGCCAATCTTGTTTGTTTCTATCAAGTTTTTCCTCCTTAAAATTAGTTTTATAATCCCCCCCCCCAAAAAAGGAGCTACGTCCTTTTTGCAGCGAACTTGTTTTGTGTGATTCATTCAAAGGATACCTTAGTTAATGCAGATTATAATTGGTTGTGTTCCTACTTGCCTAAATCAGTATTTTTTTTAGCAACCTCCTAACATCTAGGGTTTAAATCTATCGTCCATTCCTGCCTTACCTGTTCCCACCCATTAATTTCTATGCTATGGCATCATTTCTCCCGCTATCAGACGAACAAACAACATTCTTACTTTAATATATCGCTTTTTAAACCGTCTCCTATCGATCCAGAAACGTGACAATTGTAAGAACTCCTACACATAAACCTGATTTGTTAAATGCATAAATAAAACTTTATAGTGTTGTAGATTGTTGGGGTAGGCAGTCATAGATACAAAAAATTAAAAATAATATTTTTATTTTAATTTTTTTTTTTTTAATGAGTGTTTGCGCATGCGTCAACTGTGAACAACTGCTTTCATATCGCTCTCTAATAACTATCCATTTTAGTGAGGTTTTTCTTAGTTTTTCATTAAGAAAAGTGTACAACAGTTGTTATTAATAGCTGTGGTGAACATAGACTATATAAAACAGTGAGTACAGCCATTAAACGTTTAAATATTTAATACGTAAATTAACATGTGCTCTATGGACAGGTAGGGTGGGGAAGGATTATAGATAACAGCCACCTTGACATTAGCCTGGCAGTGGCTGGCTGCCTTCTGTGCGGAGAGGTTCCGTACTGCTCTTTAACACGCGCACTCTGCGATATTTTTATTTTTATTTTTTTTTATTTTCTTTATTTTTTATTTTTTTTTTCCTTTTCTCTTACCTTTTCCTCTACTATTCAATGATATCTGATGAGATATTTCCATATGGTTATGTCATCAAAAACTAACAAGACCAAACGAAGTAGATCACTTGAAACAGTAAGAATGAGCCCAGCCAAGCAAAAGTCGAAGAGGTCAAAGGTCAAAACGCCTCCTAGCTCACCACCGATGAATGAATCAATGCCAGGGACTTCAACCCAAGCATCTAATGAAGAATCTCCCTTTTTCACTCCAAATCCCTTTCAGGCACTTAGTAGCACAGCTGCCGAAACTATGGAGTCGTCTTCGGCACCGCAGCCTCCTAAACCTCCTCCAATATTTGTACGTAATATAGGAAATTTTTCACTACTATGTAATCACCTAAATAAAATAGTTGGCCCAGGGAAGTATTCATGTGTGAGCCGCACAAATGACACTAAAATTATGCCCGATTCTTCCGATACCACCGTAACATTGTTAAATATCTGACGGAAACTAAAGCTAATTTCCATACCTACCAACTCAAGGAAGAGAGATCGCTTAGAGTGGTCGTGAGAAACCTCCATCCAACAACTCCTGTTGATATAATCAAGGAAGAATTATTGACCATGGGCTTCAAAGTAAGACAAGTCACCAATGTACAAAAAGACAGCAGGGAACACCCAGGACAAGGCGGTAAAATATCATTGCCACTTTTCTTCGTTGACTTGGAACCAGCACCAGGAGTTGAAAAGATTTATGATGTCACTTCAATCTACTATACTAGAGTTCAGATTGAGAAACCATACCGGAAACGTGACATTGTACAATGCCATAACTGCCAAGCATACGGCCACACAAAAACCTACTGCCATCATTTACCTAGATGTGTGAAATGTGGGCAGATGCACAAATCTGAAGAGTGCACAAAAACACGAGAGGTACCTGCAGTATGTGCCCTATGCCAGCAAGGGCACCCAGCCAATTACAAAGGGTGTCAAACGTACAAAAACCTACGTAGCAGATTCCAAAAAAATCAGAGAATGGACGAAGAAGTTCGACCAACGACAGGAAGACAGCCCTCCAAAATAGCCAACTCATCAGTCTCTTTCGCCCAAATGCTTGGAAGAAGTGGATGTCAAAATGAAAATGGGGCCATGCCGCCTCATCCTCAACAACCTCAATTTCATGACCCCCAACCTCAGCAATCACTGCCTCAATCTCAATATCAACAGACCATTCAACATACATCATTACCATTAACCCAACCTAATCCTTATACCCCTCATCAGATCCCTCATATTCCTCCTCCCACAATTACCTCAGATCTCACATCCTTATTTAACTCCTTTTTATCAGAACTAAAAACTGTTATTACTCCACTGATATCACTCCTTACAAATGTTATTCCTCTGCTTATCCCTCTCCAAAAAAACCCTTAAATGCCTCACACAAAACCCTTATCCATTCTCCTTTGGAATGCGAATGGTATTCGTAACCACACCGACGAACTAACATCCTTGCTGCATGAGAAAGAAATCGATGTAGCTTTAATTACAGAAACTAGACTGACCAGTAAACAACGCCTCAATATATCACAATACCAAACTTACCGAACAGACCACCCTGACGGTAGAGCCCATGCTGGAACTGCTGTGATCATTCACCATTCCCTTTCTCACCACGTATTCCCTTTACCAGCAAATGAATTCCTACAACCCACAGCAGTTGTTATGAAAACCTTCTCCTTTCCCTTCACTATTGTAGCGGCATACTGCCCCCCAAATAAACCAATTTCCACATCCCAGTTCCACTCATTTTTTAATTCCTTAGGTCAACGCTTTCTCCTTGGTGCTGACTTCAATGCTAAGCACCAGCAATGGGGTTCAAGAACCACCAACTCCCGTGGGCGAGCATTGCAGTCTGCACTTAATTCCCGAAGATCCTTTATTTCTCCCGGCACTCCTACCTATTGGCCCACAGATCCTAACCGAAATCCTGACCTTCTTGACTTCTTCATTCATTCAGGCTTAGGACCTCTTCATTACTCCATAGAACGCCTGGATGAACTTTCCTCCGATCACAGTCCTCTAATTCTAACCCTTTCCGTCACTCCAATCCCAAAAAACCTTCTCCTCCCTCATTTATAAGAGGGCCAGTAGACTGGAATCTTTTTCGACAAATAATAGCCGACACTATAGACCTCAGAGTATCCTTAAAAACCTCCCAGGACCTTGACAATGCTACTAATTCCTTCACAACCACGATCCAGCAAGCAGCCTGGGCTGCATCCTCACCTCGTTCCCCTCCCAAAGTTCGAAAGAAAAATCCCTTACCCCAAGATCTGCTGGACCTTATCCAATCTAAACGCCATGCCAGAGCTATTTGGCAAAGAACCAGGCATCCAGATGATCGGAAATCCTATAATTTCCTTACCAAACTCCTTAAAAAAAATATGGCTACCTTTAGATCCAGATCCTATAATTCCTATCTTTCTTCCCTCTCTTCTTCAGATAACTCCCTTTGGACTACCACTAAAAAAATCCTAAAATATCAACCCACCACCCATCCCCTCCGGCGTGAAGATGGGTTCATGGGCGGCTTCTGATGAGGACAGATCCGAAGAATTTGCCCAGCACCTCTCTACCATATTTGTTCCTCATCCTGATTCTAATCCCACCCACACAACAACGGTCCATGAATTCCTTGATTCACCGATTCCTTTATCCTTACCTCCTAAGGCAATTAACCCCTCTGAGGTCAAATTCCTTTTAAAAAAATTAAAATCTCGTAAATCCCCCGGATATGATCTCCTTACCTCACAGATCCTCAGGCAACTTCCCCATAAAGCAGTCATATTTCTTACCTACCTGTATAATTGCATTCTTCGAACAACCTATTTCCCTTTACAGTGGAAACATTCCATCATTATCCTTTTCCAGAAACCGGGCAAACCTTCCAACAATCCATCATCATACAGACCGATCAGCCTTCTTCCAATCCTTTCAAAAATTTTTGAAAAACTCCTTCTCAAGCGCATTCTACCCATCCTTGAATCCCAAAACATTCCCTCACACCAGTTTGGATTCCGTTCTAAGCATTCCACGGTCCAACAAGGTCTTAGAGTAGTAGACCATATATCCTCTGCACTTGAAAGCAAAGAATACTGCTCCGGCGCATTTCTGGACATAGCGCAAGCTTTTGACCGGGTATGGCATGCCGGTTTGCTTTTCAAACTTAAAACCTTTTTACCTCAATCACTTTTCCTAGTCCTTCGATCTTACCTCACTAACCGTTCCTTTCGAGTCCGCTGCGGAATGGAATACTCTCACTGCTATCCAATTGAGGCAGGTGTTCCACAAGGTAGCGTTCTTGGTCCAGTCCTATATATCCTCTACGCTGCAGATATCCCTACTACTCCTGACACTTTCCTAGCAACATTTGCCGATGACACTGCGATCCTTTCATCCCATCCAGATCCCTTAATAGCTTCCTATAATCTCCAAACCCACTTATCACTGATTGAAGACTGGTGTAACGGCTGGAGGATCAAAGTTAATGAATCAAAATGTACCCATGTAACTTTTACCCTCCGCCGCACACCCTGCCCTCCTGTTTATATCAATAATATTCCATTATCTATATCTGACACAGTACGGTATCTTGGCTTCCACTTAGACAAAAGACTTACCTGGAACCCTCACACTAGACTTAAAAGGCAAGAACTTAACAGACGCTTCAGCCAATTGTACAGACTACTAAATAGGACATCCCAGCTCTCCACTGAAAACAAACTCCTCATATACAAAACCATCATTAAACCTATTTGGACCTATGGACTTGAACTGTGGGGGACAGCAAAACAATCGAATATCAAACGCATTCAATCCTTTCAATCCAAAGTCCTTCGAACTATCGTAAATGCTCCATATTATGTCTCCAACAAAACCCTTCATAATGATCTCAATATACCTTTTGTCCTTGACCTTATACCCTTTAAATTCTCCAAATTCCATCAAAATCTTTCCAACAATCCCAACCCTCTGACCCATTCATTATCCAATTCAACACATCCTTATAACCCTCCTCGCAGATTAAAAAGGCAATGGCCCCGAGACCTATTGTAAATATTTAATATTGGAGTTCTGGCAATGGCCAGCTTCTCCACTCAAGTCCTGTGTGACTGTAACATAGCGCTCTCCCACAGCCTCCACTGGATTTTACTAGTGACGCAGCTGATAGAACAGCGCTGGGAACTCTCTGTTCCCGGCTTCCCCTCCTTAAGGGGGGGCGAGCTTGGATCAGGGTGTTCCCTGGAATGTTTGTAAATTTGTATATAAAGTAAGAATGTAGTTACGATTGTTTCTTTTCTTCTTATTTTTTTTTTTTTTATTTTTTATTTATTGGCTACAAAAATCATCACCTATTGTATACTATCATTTATTTTATTCTATTTTTATATCTTGCTTATTTTATTTTATTTCTTGTATATATATATATATATTTTTTTTTTTTATTATTTCTTGTATTTTTAAAGGCTGTTTATTTTAATTTTCTTGTCATTGTACATATTGTGTGAATGAGTCTCTGTCATCAATATTACTCATTGCCCTTGAGTGAGGCAGCTTGTAATTATTCTGATAAATAAAAAAAAAAAAAAAAAAAAAAAAAAAAATTTTTTTAATTGCTATGTACAATCTACAGCTCTAAATACTTCTCAGTCAACCAATACCTTATGAATAAAACTTCATAATTTAGTTTTTAAATTCCGCAAAAGATTATCTTAAAAAAAAACAAAAACAGAATTCATTATATATTTATTTATTTAAGAATAATCTATTTTAATCCGACTTTTCCCAGTAACAGTAAGCATAACATTTTGGGTAAAACGTTACATAATCAGTTTGTTTACAATAATTTAAATTTATATATGATGATAGTAATAATTAAATAATAAAATTAGTTCAAACACGGAAGAGAGTGGTTCATTACATCAATATAAATTAGAACAATTAGATATAATAAATTCATAACGGGGCGAGTCGATAGGGGACCAATTGTCTCCCAGTTAAGGGGCGGTGGCTGATCTGTCAACCCTTAACTAAGAAAGATGAGTGCACGAGCCTGGAAAATATGGGGATATGGAAGACAACAATGGTAAATTATTATTTTAAGTCCATATCTAAAACGAAACAAAAATTATATCTGTTCAAAAATTATCTAAAAGTCCAGATCTTAAAAATCCTAGGTCTACGATAAAGAATTAATTCGAATATTCTATGATTATGTAACTACAACTTAGGTTTACTAATTGAGTTATATATTGTTTAAAACTTAAAAATATGACGTGATAAATGTTTGGAATCAAAACTGACAACAAACTACAAAAGGACGACCTCTACACAACTTTATTCCAGATACCACACTTACCAATCACGACAAAATTAAAAGTACACATTACAAAGTGACCCAATACTTGACCGAACACGGAAAAAGTAATGCCTACTTGAACCGATTTCATTTAACTAACTCACCTACATGCCACTGCGACGGACAAACACAACAGACTTTTCATCACATTCTATACAACTGCCCTCATTTTGACAACAAGAGAGTACACCTTATAAAATCCATACTATTAAAAGGAGACGATTGGCCGCTTCCAGAGAAGGAAATTTTCAAAAAATATCTCAAGGAAATGAAAAAGTTTATCACTTATGAAAAGTTTATTGAATGTGATTTAGAACTCCTCAAAGAAGTGCAGAAGACGATCAACGAAGTGGAGCCGATCTCATTGATGTTTTTAGTTTTGTTTTTATTTGTTTTGTGTTTATTCACTTATGTTTTGTGCTAGTTATGAAATTTTCACTTAATTTTGTTTTGTTTCTTTTTTACATTGTTTACTGTACCGATTCAAAATTCAAAATAAATACTTAAATGTAAATTACTTCTAAATTTAAAATATTTTATAAAATACTATGTTAGATACATGTAATATGCTAATTGCACGGAGCATGTACAGATATTTAAATACACGCCCTTCTTACAGGGTTACTGTAAGAAAAATAAACAATTTAAAAATGAAAAAATCCATTCAAATGAATAAAACTCAATATTTATCAACCCTAATAGTAAAGAGTAATCTCAACACCGTTCAGCGAAATATTAAAAAATAAATTAAAATAAAAAAACTAATAGGAGCATTTAAAAACGAAAAACGCTTACCAAAAACAATGATAATCTTCTTACCTGAAACAAAAAAAGAAAATACTAATTAATAAAATAAGGAAAAGTAGTCAAACATATTTATTACACATGACTTGTTAGTATTAGGGCAAATTTCATGCACAATTCATAGGAATTTCGCAAAAACCCAACGATCATCCAACTAAAATTACCAATAATTTTAATGTAATTTCATATATATCAATATATGTTTAAATTATTAAAACCAATTCTGCTATCAAGAAACAAATTGAAATCTTAAATACTCAATGAAACAACAATCAGTAAATCAAAGATTAAGAGAACGTATAAGAGCATACAATAATAAGAAGCAAAATTTTAAGTTCGCTATCCATTAAAATGAAAATAACATTAAAATCAACAAAGACTCGCAGTGAAACTAATAAATCAAGTACAACATAGTATAAAACAAAATATTTATGAGTCATTAGAAATAATATAATCGTGAAAATAAATCCTGATTTTTATTTGAATGGACATAAGAATATTTCCAATAACTCCATGTTTTTTTTTGGGGGGTTTTTTTATTCAGTACGAACGGAAATAAACCAACCAGTGACAGAGAAAAACAAGAGGTTTTAACCCATCCTTTCGCCTCTTTACATTCAATCTCCTCTAGGTCATGATATCTTTCAGAAGTCCATTTCATTTTGCCTCCTTCGGTGAGTATCAAAATGTTTGATTTCTTGACAGTAGAAACTAGCTTTCAAATAAACAGAATTCCAACAGAATTCATCAATCCTAATTTCTTAATAGATCACTACCATTACTCCTTAATAGTAGCTATTGATTTTATGTCCTTCTTGGAACTCGATGGGACTACCAGAACAAACCTTTATATCCCCAGTGATCAGCAACATGGAATGGACCCTTGTTTAAGGAATGCCACTCCATGCGGACTAGGAACAACATAGATACCAAACATAGGGTGATAGGATTTTTATAAAGGTACGTATGTAAATGTGGAAGAGTGGAGACTATAATAAATGTAGAGAGAGAGACAAAGCAGCCGCCGACAGTGTAAAAAGTGGCTCACGGGGAGGGAAGAGAGAAGAGAGAAGAGAGAACGGTATGCGAGGGCAGAGCGGCCCGGCCCCTGAGGAATGCGGGGAGTGGGGGCCTTCTCTGAAAACCGTCTCCGTCCCACCCTCCAGTCCTAGTTCCAAATACCTACTCCGCCCTTCTCTTCTTCTTCACCGCTCTTCCGTCTGTCCCTTCCCTAACTCCACTCTGTAGGGATATCTAAATAATCGGTGCAGAAATTGAAATAAAACCCCTGATCGATATTCCTGTGTAAGGGACAAGGATTGATGGATTGGCTGCTACTCCTGGCGCTATGACCTTCGTTGGGGGTAGCCGTGTCTAAATATTCACAGGGTTTTTTTCGGTTTTTAATACAGCAAAGCTTCTTATTAAGCCATAATACTTTTTAATCTAAGAAAGTAGTATTCCATTTGAAATAGTACCGATGTAGGAATAAATACAAAATACAAATAGGGTTTAGAGTCATTATGGGTATCGATACACAATACATAAATAATATCGATAGTTTTCTAATACAGTCTAATATTTTATTTTTCAAATATTTGTCGTATATTAATGTGCGTTGCGATTTATCGTTATATATTTATCATGGATGATATAAAAATACTACATACTACTATCTATATTTAAAAAAAAAAAGAAAAAAAAAGCACCATAAAACGGCTTGACCTTGCACCAGTGAGTTAACTTGGCACCAAGTTCACTAAAACGTTCAAGTCAAAGAAAAAGTATTAACTCGGTAATTTTGCTCAGCGAATTGATTATGACAGCCATCGGAATAACTACAGAGCTTGTACCATATTTCCCGTTTAACCGTGGTGTTAGTCGATTTCAGAGTCGACGGAACAATGCAAGTTTCTTGCAGCTCATCGATCTCACCAGCAGATATCATTTGTCGAGCTTATTTGTGATTGATTATTATTTCTACAACTTCTTCAGCCTAAAGAAATCCAAGCGAATGTGATGAAGTATAGAAAGAAAAACAATTTATAACACCAAGGCAGACTGCAATCAAAGTTCATCGTTACCTCTTCTTCACATTAAGGAAGATCCCTCATCTAACATTTTTAACCAACGGTATTTAGTTGTTAGAGGTGTTCACTGTAGCCATTTCTCAGATAAATCTCTCAGATTGATCTTAATCATACTGAATCGAGCTGAATTTTATCTTGGTGGACTTGTTCATGCATTCTTTTACTGCAGTATCATTTAAAATATGTAATAAGAAGTACTGTTTTTAACGGAAACTTTCATATTTGAGTATTGTTGGTTGTACCATAAACCTGCGATGCCAACTTAAATGTGTTTCAGCAAAGAAATGTATGAGCTGTTTTAAATTTAGTGAGATTTGTTCAACTAAACAAATTCTGAACACACTAAAACCAAGAGGCGTTTGTGACTTAGGATTTTCTTTAGCAACATCCCTATTCAATGGCTGATCTGTTTTGACGTGCAGTGCCCATTTTACGATTTTTAACTTAGTGGTTAAGTAAGGCCCATATTTGGAAGATCCCAAATATCACCTCTTAATATTACTCCTCACAAGTAATCTTTGAGTCACTATTCTAATAGAAATACTTCTTAGGTCTCTGGATATTTTTCTTTGCTATATCCTTAGAAGCGAAATTCCTCCCGACATTCTGAATTTCCATTTTCCGCGTTCCTATGCCCACTCTTTGAACCTCAAAAAGGATCCCAAAGTCTATACTCCCACCCTGGGAATTGTTCCATTAATCATATATTATTCAAGCCACCTATGAATAATGCCACATCTGAATGGAATGCCTTAGCTATTTCCTATCTGTACATCCTTCCTCTAAAGCGACCTTCAAATACCACCTATTTCTTCATCTACTTCACTATCGAACAACCGCACCCATATGTGATATCTAACAATCCTCACTTATGCGTCGTAAAAATTTATATTTATAATTATTTATAACAAAAATAAATTAGTAAATTGATTGAAAACGATACCTGGTAAACTTTTTTTTTTTTAATGTTAACATTGGAAGATTTACTTTAAAAACGTATTTATTGCAATTATCATATACTAATTCCCATCGTTCAATATGCCTCTCCAAAGTGTAGTAATGCTATTGTTATAAAACTAACTATCAATATAATGGCGTATCCTACAATTACATGGTCTCTTAAGCTTTGTGTATTTCAGCATACTATAATTTTGTTGTTATCCTTGAAAGACTTAATACTTCCAACGATATTTTATGCAAGAAAATAATGAATGTCTATCAGATTCATTTTTAGGATCCCCAGGCGCTCTCACAACACTTATTGGTATACTGAGTTAAGGTAAATTACCTTTGTATTCCATTCTTTAAAGCCCGAAAAAACTTTCATATATTTAATACATCCTTGCCCTTCGCTCTTCTATTCATCTTTTGAATACCAGATCTCTCCCCATTGATCTGTATATCCCTTCTCATTAAACTGCCCCCTTAGAAAATTCTTCCTATCCCACTTCCTTAAAACATCACTTATTTATTCATCTCCTCAATTATTAATCCCCCGAAATTGTACAATAATATATGAGTTACAGTTGCATGATACCTAAATTTGGAGATCATTTTTAATTTTAATTTCTAAATTATACTTCATATAGAAGTATTAAACTTATAATCCACAGAATTTGCTGTCTGAAATCTATTTATAAGTATATATTTCAACAAATTTGTTCGTAGCTTCCTAAACACTAGCTGGTGAATGCACAAGAGAAGGTTGAAATCTCAACCACAAATTTTCTCAAAGGAGGTGAAAGGAATGAAACCCAATTAAGACTGGGCCGAACCTGGGGGCCAATTCTAAAGGGCAGGTAAAGAAAACACCCAAGACGGGATTCGAACATTTCAGTATCAAAAGAAAGTAAATCCCATTACAAGAGGCCCAACAAATATTTAACAAATGTAAAGGAGCGCAGTGAACAGAAAATTTGGAAAAGGCTTATCCATTTCTCTTATAACATAGCATTCATGTCAGAAATATATACCTCAACACATTCAATATAATGCTGAGATAGTTTTTCCTATGTTGTAATAATATCAACATGCAAATCAACAGCCACTTAGTTACATATTAGAACTACAATCGAGTATCAGTGGAAGAGAGTACTAATAAGAAGTGAGCGGCTCCCTGTTAGGCAGTTTATAAAATTAAAAATACGAATAATATTAACTTGAATCTTATCATTAAAAGTTCAAACCTATATTCGGTTGCACACAAAAGTGTGATTAACATGAAATTGTTAAATAATAATAATAAGTTCCAGTTTACTAATCAACAAGATCTACTCTTCAAAATATAAAATTCAAAAATTTCACATCATTGAAACTACGAATCGAGGAAGCCCAGGTGATATATTTATTTTTTACTGAAGAAGCTAAATTTCATAAAGACTAAATTCCAACATTTCCGAAATCTTTAAAAAAAATCAGAACATTCCTCAAAATAATACATAGGAAATGGGTAAGATTTAAGAAATACAAGAGGTTTTGTTTAGTAATGGAAGGCAAAGTAGCTCAGGGGACGTCACCAAAGAGTCTGACTAAAGACAGTGAGAAGGGTTAATGGAACTAGGCATCCATGCAATGAGCATGTGAAATCGTTGGTTTTAGTAATGACCGAATCCTTAAAAAAAGATGATCACTCGTAAGCCGGTGGGTAAACGACAGAGAAATAGACGGGAGTAAAGCGTCAGGGCCGATCTTCGGGAATCGGGTTTTGAAGGAATGGGTTGAAGGGTGGTTTGTGGTCAACGGTTGGTGGTGTCGGTATCGAAAGTTCGGGTTCACTAAGCCTTTTATTTATTATAACTTATGCATTTTTCAATTCGGCAATGTTTATACTGAAGGGACATAGTAGCGGATCTATACTGAGGACTGCCTGATGTAAGGGTACTTTCTGGACGGAGATGCCTCTATTTCCCATCGAGATGGACATGACAAAGTGATAAAAGAAGGACTGAGCTGTGAGGGGCCGCTCCTAAAACACACTCCGGAGACAATGAGACAATGGATCAAAGGCAGCGGTGGCGATAATCAACACCTAACCGCCCCCCGCTCGCGGGACAATAGACCCCACCGGCATTCCGGACCTCCATCCACCTCTGTCAGGCTCCTCGGCTGTAGGGTCCAGGGTCCAGGGCCCAGGGGGGGTAAGGATAGCCTCTTGAGGTATGACAGTATCGAGGATTCATAGAGAGTACACATAAGGATTAATGAAATATGTTCTTTAGGGTGAAGATTCCTCGGCGAAATTGAAAAAGTGAGAATGAATACAGTACAGAACTTCGCTAATCCCCTCCCGCGGAGTCTGATAGGGTGCATAACATTTTTGCGGATTCTCTAATAATCCAGTAATAATGTACATTTTTGTTTGAAAAATGTTGGGTAGTTTTGATTTATTTATATATTGTTAGTGTTTTGCTAGTGTACAATAATCCCAATTTTGGACCTTGAAGTGCCGTTGCTCGTTAATTAAAAATATCAAAGCGTCAAAACTTTTAATCTTTTCTACGTTTCACTAAAATACCTGCTACACAGTTAGTTCTAAATAAAACCTATTTATAATCAAAATTAAACTAAACCAAAAACTAGGATAGAAGCTCTGAAATTATCCTTCAAAAAGTAATCGTTTTACTTTATATGTCTTTAAAACGACCTTTAGAGCAAATTTCATTATGAACGATTTTAAAGGTGAGTTAGTTTGCTACAAACCAACAAAATACAATGTTACTAGTCAATGCTTCATGAATAGCTGGCTAGAACATATCTATGCAAACATTATTATAATAGTGTTTATAACGCACGTTTCTATTTATATATAATTTACATAAGTCCACAAGGAAAAACATGTTTCATTCAAATCTCCGATTAAATCGACCTTTCGGCCGTTCCACCATACCCCTAAGTTCCTAGGGGTCGGATTAGTGAGATTTTACAGTAGTCAATTTAGAAAACCACTGATTGAAAATGATTACTTGAAAATTATTGAGAGTATTTCAACAATTAAATCTGATTAAATATGCGAGGTGTTCAATGAATTCACAAACATAAAAAGATATAAACATATTCTAAATTTCAGTAGTTCCAAAGATATAAGCAGTATTTGATTTTATTTTTTTTCTCTTATATTAAAGAACTTAAATGATTTTAACCAATAATTGAAGTTTATTTGTTTATCGATAAAAATCTTGTATTGAAGTATGCAATTGAACATCAGTTTTTCAATGATATTTTCATGCATAGCAGTAATTTTTTACCTAGTTAAAAATACACTAATTATGTAGTTGAAGAACCATAATTCGACATTCAATTTTGAATTTTAATGAATGAGTTGGTAATCCAGATGGGGAAGGCTATTAAGAAACTCTTGCGGATAATGTATCAATGCTTAGAACTAAAGGTCCATAAATCATATTTTTACAAACAATATCAAAAGCAAAGGATCGGCATTTTTAATTCGTAATAATTTTTATTTGACAGAAATAATTTTATTATAGGTTGGATTTTACCTTTTAACCACAAAAGTATAAGACAGTTTGGCAAACCTCGTTTCTGCTACTCAAATTTCACATTTGAATTTTTATTATTGTAAATTTCAGTATTACTTTACCTTCCTAGGACTATGAAGATGATCTAGTTAAAATTTGGTACAGATGGGTTCAGTCGTTTTACCATTGCAAATTCTAATGCGGAATGGTAATAACCGTATATTGGTTGATTTTTAAACTTCACTGGGATCCAAATGTCATATCAGATATTTAGGGTAAAGGCACCAGTAGTAGATACTAAGCCAGTAGTTGACACTTGTAACTTCAATAATAAAAAGAGTTAAAACCATCAGAACGATTTGAATCTGGTCTCATTTTAAACTTTAGCTTTTATTGTACTTCCACTATAAAGTTTTATATATTTAAAATTTATTGAAATTTACAACTGTACAAATATACATTAAGTAAATGTGTTAAAAACGCTTACAATAACATGGTAAAACTTGAAAGTAACTACTCATTAGTAGCACTTTAATAAAAATCTACGCAAGAAGATCTCTAGACCATCTTCTTTTCAGACGCCTCGGAGGATTATCGGAAATCGAGAGGGAAGAAAGTTGAGAAACTAGTGGATTTGAGTGGTTATGGAGTTTACTATGAAAGGATTGGTATCTGTTTTGGGTTAAATCAGCAACATATGGAACATTAAGATCTTTATGGATAAGTTTATTGGTGACAAAATAAGGAGCATTGAGGATTTTAGGAGGATTTTGGATTGTAAGGATTGGATACGGGATGAATTGGATGGTTTAGTAGAGCCCCAAAGCTCAACTCCGTAAGTCCATATTGGTCTAATCACGGTCATGTAAATGAGTCCTTTGTAATTAATTGGGAGCTTTGAACGTTTGTCCAGTAAATGTTGAAGCAGTCTGTAACGACGAGTTGTTTCTTGTCGTTTTAGTCTTGTACCACTATAAAGTAGAAGCAGATTATGTATAGTAGTGGAAACGTTAAATCAGTTTTTAATTAGCAGTGTCATAAAACATATTTCATGAAGAATAAATTAAATATATTTGGTAAGTGAAGTGTCAACTACTGGTGCGTTTCTGTATCTACTACTGGTACACAGGTGACAACTACAGGTGAAAAAATATTTTCTAAAAAAAAGTCTAAAAACAACATCAACATCAATAATAGAGTTATTTTAAAAATAATTTAGGTCCAATAAGAGTTCTATTGGACATATATAGGGAAAAAACAGGAACTTGAGGAGAATTTATTGAACTACAACTAAAATTACTGCGTCTCACAATAGTGTCTACTACTGGTGCCTTTACCCTAAATCTTTTTCAACAATTTAATTGAACATAAGTAAATTGTATTATCAATCTTAAGCTAACACTGTAACTTGGTAACTTGTCATGAAGGACGACGTTCGCCCCCTATCGGTCAATTTTCAAACTTTACTGTTATTCACATGTTAACTAACGCATAATAATTAAAAATTAGTACATTTCTATTATTGCTAAACCATTCTAGAACGATAAAGATGGTGTGGTTAAAATTTGGTACAGATTGGTTCAGTAATGTTCGTGGTTAGTATTATATGAAAAATTGCTTGTCCTTTTATATATAATAGTATAGATGACTAAAGCTGTATTTATATATATATATATATATATATATATATATATATATTTTTTTTTTTTTTTTTTTTTTTTTTTTTTTTTTTTTTTTCGCGTCTTGTCCTTTTCTTCTATAATTTATACAATCAGCCTTATCTTTAAATAAGGACGATTCTAATATTATAATAATACAGTTAAAATAAAAAATAAAACTATTCAACTTGGCCTACTAAATTAAATAATTTTCCATCTCGTTAAAAATGAGGCCTTAATCACTGCAAGAACAAACCGGACTCATCATACCCTAAAGTACTATCCGAGGATCAGAGGGACCTTAGATTAGACAGAGGGTTGACGGCGCAATCAAGTGAAGGAACGAAGACTTCTGACATGCCCTATTTTGTCTTAATGACCCCATATTCCAGGAGGATGAGACTGCCAACATCAAGGAACACAGTTCTTACTGTCCAGTTAACGTTTAAAAGGCAACAACGAAAATTGAAAACTTCATATTATATATGACTTTTATATATTATCTATGACTTTTTGAAATGGATATGTTTTTTGGCTGGGGCTTTATACTTTTTTAATGTAACGTTTTTTTCACCCTTAAAAATATAACATTTTGACACGCTATAGCTCTGGTGGTGTAGTTCAGATAGAAAATATGCCGTTACGTTTCCTAATTGAATGGAGAATATTTTTCGTTATACATATATCATTTGTCACTAGGGCGAACCGTTTTGAATGAACGTTTTCCTTACACATTTTAAGTGCTGAAAGCTTTTTGACAAGCACAACCTAAAGATTTAGAGGTGCTCGGATAGAAAAATTGACAGTAAGACCTGTAGAAACGTATATATAAAAACAGAAGATGACAAACAGGAAAAAATTTAGTTCTTTTTAAAATTTTATTTTATTGGAACATTAAATTGAAAAAATCGCATTAGATCTATCTAACAAGTTTAAAGTACATCCTTCATAATTTAAGAAGTTTGTTAGGTGACTGGTTGAATATATCTTGTAGATTATTAAGAGGAATCAGTCCAAAGAGATAAAATAAACAATTAAAATTAACAATACATTATTTTAAGATGCCAATGTTTAGGCCATAGGTTTAATGGCAATCAGGGCTAAAAACAAGAAAATATCACATGATTACTTGCTCTTTTTATCAATTTTATGTAATCTTTTGTCACTATCATTGTATAAGATACCTATCTATTTTTCATTGTTCTATTTCAAACAACATATTACAGATCTATCTAGTTCTATGTCAATACAATTAGTATTCTACTTATAATAACAAATATAACCATTCGTAAATAATTTCCTAATTTTCATTGTATTATTGTTTTAAATTGTTAATGAACTGTACCTAATTCCTTTTTAACTCACATTCTCTTTACAATTGACTTTTTCACTTTTTTATTCTTTATTTATTACATCTTTTTAATAAATTTTCTAATTCTGTATTTGACATATTCTTTTTTTCAGCTCTGATGATGATCATAAAAGCCATGGCCGAACCGTTGGTATATTAAAATAATGTATTATTTATTTAATTTTGATCGATTTCTTTCAAAAACCTACAAGATACATCCTTAATATTTTAAACAATAAGAGTTAAAGAGAGGATAAAAAAGAATTATATTAGTAATTTATCTTACAAAAGCAGAAACTGCAGGGTATGGTGTGAAAAATAGTGAAAATACAGCGCGAAAATAAGAACCTAATTTTAAATCAGCAAATGGGGTATTTCGTTCACCTCCTTATCAACCTTTTCATATTTTAGCATCAGAAGAGAGAGCTGTCAGTAAGTAAATAGTTAGTAGTTAGTTACATATTATATATCGAATTAAGAATGTAGTGAACGCAAGAAAGCAGTGTGCGGCAGAGTTGGGAAGTAGTTAACTACTTAATAAAGTCAACTACATTCTTAATTACTACTTACACGTTTAGTCAGCACTGGAGAACTAAAAACTAATAGTTAGTAGCTAAAAAGTTAATAACTACTTTTCGCAACTACATTGCAAATGGTTTTAACAACCAACAACCACTGCTAGTTCTAAGAAGTACTTCTAACTTTTGACTATAAGCTGTTGAGAGGAGTTAAAAACAAACTTTTTAAATTAAAAATTACTTTCAATTAACTAGTCATAATTACTACTCTTTAATTTTCAACACATTTTCGAAATCTGTTGAAAATTTAAGAAAAAGTAGATTTTTTAATTTTTAAAATGCAGCATTTTACTCCTTATTTGTTAATTTATTAACCTTCACCACAAATTAGGGTGGCGAGGTAGCTCATTGAGTAAGGCAAGTTCGAGTCCGACTGAAGGCAGAAACTTTTTTTTCCATTATTTTGGTCATGGCTCTACTTCACGTGAGCTTTAGCTTTACGTGATCTATCCTAGGTCAAAATCGTATTTAATAATAATAATATTAAAAAATAAATAGTTAAACAATTATAACTACCAACTAAATCTGTAATTAGATGTTAAGAAGGAGCAACTACTTTTTCTATTATATTTGTAGTCGAAAAATATTAATTACTAACAGTTAAAAATACGTATTAGCTCCTAACTGGAAATGTAGATTTAGTTGGAAATCATGATTACCAACTACCGAACTAAGTGAAAAGGAGGGATCATTTAAGATACAAAGGAATTTTGATTCCTTTCATAAAATTAATATAGATTTATAATATTATATATAACTTATAAACATCAACTAATATTTAGTTGTCTCAACCTTATAGAGATTGTTGCCAACACTATCACCTCTTACGTCTAAGTATCGATAATGCCGATTAATTTACAATATCATTATGTATATTAATTATTGTTAAGCAATCTTATACGTTATTATTTATTTGATTTTAATAAAGTAGTTTTGTGTTGTATAAAGTATATCTTTATAAATAAATAAACAGTTACCGTGGTTTTAATTCCTTCCATGAACTACCGCCTGTTTCATATTCAGGTCTTTGAAGGTGGATAGCACCTGATAGACATTGAATATGGTTGTGGCATCAAGATATTCGCAGAACTATAGTTCTGGATTCCTTTAGGGGTGCTGGTCTGAATCTGTGAGTTCAACTTGAAAGTGGACGCTTTCAAAATTATCAATCGATGGAAGGGACACCTTTTATAGAACAGGACCTTAACATGAGACGGTAAATTAAAAAAAATCTAATAACTACTGTATACGATTCGCTATTCTAATACACTATTAAAATAACTGTAATAATCAAATTGTGAGAGATTTAATACTTTACCAAAGTTGGTTACAATAAAATCCTAATTAACAAATAATGAATATTACCAATTTCATTTTTTTTTAAGACTAGAGAAAAGTTATTGAATAATTTACAAAAATTGTTTAATATAAAAATTTTAAAAACACGTTTTTGACATTTTAGGCAACTCTCTATACTCATTTTTCACAAAACATTCAAACCTACGACGTAGAAACAAAATTAACACCTTTAATTGCTAACTAAACCCATTTGAACTAACACATCACTGATATGGGACATATTAACAAATTTCAAATTATTCGGGTATTCATTCAAGACTATCAAAAAATAATCCTGGTACGTAGGCAACATAACTATACATACTGGACCTTAACTCTCTACAAGCGATTCGGCTAAAAATTATACACACATAAAAGCTATGGCCACAAAGCACATTCCCGAAAACACGAAGAGAAAGTTGAAAAAGAAACAGGATGAAGGAGCTCCTGAACTAAATTCGAAAAAAAAATCAAGTTAGGAAGATATGCCAGAGGGCCCTCATGATTTTAACGACAGACATTTTAGTATTTCACAAAATTCACTGATTGTGATCACTTTGATTAACATAAGCGAATATATATTCGAACTATGTAGGGTTTTGAGATCAATAGTTTGGTAAAAAGAAACTTCAGATAGGCCAAATCATTTCGGCGTTATAGCTAAGAGACAAACGTGTCAAAACAGGGAAGAGGTACTTACCGGAAGTTAGCCAATCTCAACAATTTTTTCCTCCCCCACAGCTCTAATATTATTATCTTACTATTACTAATATATTGATCTTAGCTAACAATTGAATAGAACTAAATTTACTGCGAAATCGATATCCTTTAATAATGTATATAACACAAAATGTGCTAAAAGTGGTTTCCTAATTATTTGATCAAACATAACATATAATTTTCAACCTTTTCCCGTCCACCCCCTCCCGAACCCGATGCTATTTCGAGGAAGAATTTTCACCACATTTAGAGCTAAGGGTGGTGAACAATATCCAGCAGTCAGGCCTTATTATTTTTATTTTATTTTAGTTCAAGATTTGGACATTTTTTCCCACTGTACTACTCACATTCATATCCTTTTCATTCTCCCGTTTGAGTTCACAGGCAAGAAGTTATGGACACTTTGCTGCAGTTACTGTATCCTTGTAGTGGAATATGAAACAGTTTCTAATGAGTTTCTATCCGTTAACTTTTAGTAAGTCAGTAAGTGAATATCGTCTGCTTGGATGTAAAAGTCATTAAGTAACAGAATAATTTTTAATATAATAATATTTAATAACATCATTTCATACTAGCATCCCCCTTCGCGACCTCGCCCGCTGTCATAAGTAAGGAACTTATAGAATTTTAACTGTTGATTGGAGTTAATGGATGAATGGATAAAAATCATAGAAATTTTTTTTTTTTTTTTTTTTTTTAATCTAAATAGGATAATGTAATTGAGCGTATTTTCTTCCATGATAATTACACGCATAGGAGTAATTTTTAACCTAGCACCATTGTACAGATTAGGTAGTTAAAGTTCACGTAAAAACATAAAATTGAGATTTAATTTTTAATTTTAACGTATGAGTTGGTAATAAACTTGCAGATAATGGACTGCATTATCAGTGCTTACAACTATAGGCCCAGGAATCATATTTTTACACACAATATCAAAAACCAAAGGATCGACATGTGGGTTTGGTGATAATTTTGAATCGGCAGAATTATATCTGCCGTTTAAAATTATCATCATTATTGGTTCCACTAGCCACATATGGTTCTGGATTTAAACTTCACTGAGATCACACGTCACACCACATATTTATAGCTTTTCTGATAACAATCTAGTTGAATTAAGCATGTTTTATTATCAATTTTTAGTTCTTTATAACCTCTTATGAATGGCATTCGCCACCTATCGGTCAATTTTCAAACTTCACTGCGCACCACATATTTATCGCTTTTTTAACTACAATTTAATTAACTAAACCTTCTTCGTACTATGAAAATGTTATATTTGAAAGTTTGTACAGATTGTACAGTAGTTTTCGCGGTTAGTGATCGCAAACGAAAAATGGCTTGTCCTTATATATAATAGTTAAATAGTATATATTTGGCCTATTCGATTGAATTGATGGTAAAGATAGGGTATCTTACTGACCATCATATTTGGTTACCGTATTAAAGGGTCTTTTGTCATGAAACGAGCAGAATCCTTGGATTAGTGCTGTTGATGACACTGTAATTGTATATTGCCGGCCAAAACATTGCCAGAGAAGACAGAAATTGTGGCAGAGAAGAGAGAAGAGTTCCATTGAGCCGGTGACAGCGGTGAATGCGAGGAGCCTAGGGATGAATGAAAGCGTTAGGCCCTCAGTTCATCGAACTCTACTTCCACCGTCGCTCTCCAACCCATATACTCTTCGCCTATCATTTCTCTCTCTTGTACTTCCTTAATTTTATTTAATACATAATAAATTAAATTACATAATACATTTTCAAACCAATTTACTTCAGTCATATCGCAGAATTATCAATATAAGTAATATTTTTTTAAACTGTATATTTTCGATTGTACACAGATAATAAGTAATACTAGTAATAATTTAATTACTAACCTTTTTTTATTTTTTGAAAATCAAAACCGGCGTATTTTGAAAAAAAACAAAAAAAAAAAAAAAAAAAAAAAAAAAAAAAAAAAAAAAAAAAAAAAAAAAAAAAAAAAAAAAAAAAAAAAAAAAAAAAAAAAAAAAAAAAAAAAAAAAAAACTTCATTGTAACACATATCGTCTGTTTAGAGGTAAAAATAAGTGCAATTTTTCCAAATTCGACAAAAAGTCATTGTGTGTTGTTTATATCATTTCCCATAAGTATAAAAAGTCACCGAGTAAATATAACTGTTATATATACACATTAGAGAACGAGAAAATTCATTATTTAACTATCTGAGAAATTTTAAATTAGCATTCGAATATTGAAATGGAGAACAAATGATTAGTAACTTAATGACTTACCTCCAAGCAGATGATATTTACTTACTGACTTTAGCATACTAAACGTTAACGGATATATACTCATTAGAATCGATTCATATTCCGCTACAAGGATACAGTAACTCTAGCAAAGTGTCCATAACTTCTTGTCTGAGAACGCAAACGGGAGAATGAAAAGGATATGAATGTGAGTAGTCCAGGGGGGGGGGGATATCCAAATCTTGAACTAAAATAAAATATAAATAAAAAGGCCTGACTGCTGGATATTGTTCACTACGTGTTCGGGTTCGGGCGGGGGAGGACGGGAAAGGGTTGAAAATTATAAGTTATATTTGATCTATATTAATTCGGAAACCACCACTTTTAGCACATTTTGTGATATATACATTATTAAAGGATATCAATTTTAATTTTAATTTTGATAAGTAAGATCCTAAACCCTAAAATAACTATTTGGATTTTTGTAAATAAAAATAAATGGAGGATTAGAATATTCTTTTTTTTTTAATATCTGTAAATACTGAGCCAAATTATTTTTCAAAATAAGTACCATTAATTGGAAAAGATAATTCACAAGAGTAAAGGGAAAGGTTTAAAAAAAAAAATAAAAAAAAAAAAAAAAAAAAAAAAAAAAAAAAAAAAAAAAAAAAATAAAAAATTATGCTGTAAGAAAAAAATAAATTTATAAAAAATAGGCTAGGTGTTTATTCTTTTTTGGTCTAACGTTTATTTCACCCACATTTTGACACGCTCTAGTTCTCTGTTGGTGTTGCTCGGATCGAAAATTTGACGAAAGTTTCCTTATTTGAAATTAATGGAGAATATTTTTTGTTATATAACATTTGTCGCTAGGATCTACAGTTATGAAGCTATTTTAGTTTTTAAAAAAAAAGACCCGGTTTGCCTAAATTTTTTGTGCTGGAGCTTTGTTGACACGCACAAGCTCTGTTGGTCTTGCTCAGATCGAAAATTTGAGAGTTTCCTTATTAGAAGTAGCAGTAAATAAATAAAAGAAATAGATTTTAGATAGAAATATCCACGATCTATTGCTTTTCCTAGTCAGGGAGATATTGAGATTTTTTTTATTAATATGCGGAGAAGTGGGTTGTTCAGTGTGATACTCGAAGATGATATGATGAAATTTAAATAAAAACGTACTGAGTATGACGATAAGTGTATTGGAAGTCGAAAAAAAAAAATTGCATTTATTTTGTTCTGATTCTCAGTTGGTGTGGTTCGGATCGAAAAGTTTCCTTAGCAGTAGATATAAAACCAGAAAATCATATATAGATATATTCATGATCTTTTGTTTTTCCCAGTTAGGAAGGAATTAAGTTTTTTTTTAAATTGAATTTCTCGATTAAAAAAACAATCATAAAAGGAATCAGTCTACATAAGAAGTGGACGAGTCGATTAACAGTGATTTTTATAAAAGTAGTATGGTATCTTATTTTGTTATATTTTATTATAACACCTTGTAAAACTTTCCCAACTACCCTGAATGCTGTAAGTAAATTTTCAAAAATTCTGAAAATATACAATCAATTCTTTCCAAATAAGTTACCAGTATAACGGCAGGAAATAGTAAAACAAAAAGACATGATGTGCTACAATTATTTTCTGATAATTTTCCATTATCGTCAGATCATATATCAGATGCTATAGGTATAATCTGAATATACCATTTGGTAGATTATTTAATATGCTTCAATTTTGAAAATGCCACAAGGTTTTCAGAGACGATTTTATTTTTAGATATGGAGTAAACGCTGAAAAATGTAACCTTCCTCATCCAATACACCACCTGAAATCGACCTAACTTTATTAGGTTAGATTCCCTTTATACGTTTCTGAAAAATATGAACTACATGATTTAAAGGAGTAAAACATACTGTTTTCGGTTAAATTTGACTTGACGACCACCAGCGTGTTAAACAAACTAGTAAAGATAGCGGAAATACAGAAAGCCTGTCCATGAAGAACGATTGATAAATTAAAAAGTAAGTAGAAGATAAGCTCGGAACAGTTTTCAACATATATTGTAAATAACGATGAAATATGTTTCCACTGCATGCTTATTATTATCACTGGTTAGTTCCAAACAAATTTCATTTAACATTACTTTAACAAATTTAAATTACTTAAGTAGCTAATATATAAGTTTATTTATGATTAGATAAACCATCAAATTCTTCCCGAATCCAAAATCATTCTAAAATTCCGTAACGCTCCTTAATTTGTCACAAAAGAACTGTCCACAATGATCTTAATATTCCATAAGTCGCTGATTTAGCCAGCACAAATCCTACTAAATAAGTAGGAAACCTACTTCTTTCCCATTCCACTCCACTGGCAATCCTCTAAGGTGTCTGAAAAAAATATGGCCTTCGGAACTTCTTCTAATAAATAACTTTCATTACAATGCTACCAATGGGCAGTTTCTTTACAAGTTGAATAAAGACATTGTCATGTCATTACCTTGTATTTTGATTACCGCATGTTTACTTGAAGTATTTTTTTTTTTAATATACAGTAGTAAATTTCAATTAATGAATGAGTGAAAAAAAAAACGATTAATTAATCAGCCTAGTTCTCAGGTTTTCCCATTCTTATGTGACTTTCTGTCCTCAATGAAGTAAATTATTTCATCTTGGCACATAATAAATTTATTCTATTTATCTACCGACTTCAAAAAAGAGGAGGTTCTCAGCTCGTCTGTATTTTTTTTTTTTTTTTTTTTTTTTTTTTGTTGTGTATGTTACTCGATTACTCCGTCAATTTTGATGATTCTTTTTTAGATCGGTAGGGTATACTTCAGAGATGGTCCCACAAAAAATATTTTGAAATCAACGCAGCACTTTTTAAGAAAAATCAAAAAAACAGTTAATAAGTGATTTTATGAACTGTTTTTTTGATTTTTCTTAAAAAGTGCTGAGTTAATTTCAAAACATGTTTTATGGGACCACCTCTTAAGTACGTCCCAACGATCTAAAAAAGAATAATCAAAATTGATTCAGAATAACATAAACAAAAAAATAAAATAAATAAATAAAGACGAGTTGAGAACCTTCGTCAATTGTGAATCAATTTTCATGATTATTGTTTAGATCGGTAGGGCATACTTCAAAAGGTAGTCCCATAAAAAATATTTTGAAATCAACGCAGCACTTTTTAAGGGTAATTTGTTTTCCTGTTTTCTGTCATTGTTTGTCTTTTCAGTTCATAGTTACACCAGTCACTTATTATTAGTTATTCACTCGAGTGGTTTTACAGTGGCTATCGAAAATTCTTTCAATTAACGAAAAGTTAAAATTGATTTGCAAAGTGCAGAAAGGAGAAAGAAGTTGGTCGTTTGTTGCTAGTGAATTCCGAATTCCGCGTAATTCTCTTTCAACTGTCCTAAAGAATAAAGAAAAGATCGCCACTGGTGGAAGGCGGTAAGTCTACTTTTAGGCAACCTCAGAAAAAAGCGAAATTCAGTTGAAAGTTATATGATAAATGGGTACCAGGTATTTAATTTTCTTTATCAATGATTTTATATGTATGTACAAACAACATACACCTACCCATTAATGAAAAATATACGTAATGATTTCAACTCCGATTTTGTGTTCAATTTTCCCAATTACATGAAGGTAAGTGGAATGATAACCTCGATGAGTCTTTGTTCAGTAAGTCAAACCATTTTTCAGGGAAACTTGAAGATCGAGAACTGACTGTATAAACAAAAATACACTCACCAGTAAAACGAAATTATCGATACTTATAATACCTATTCACAATTTATAATCAGTTATTTTTGGGGTCGGTGCCAACCAAAACAAACAGAATTTGAAAATAAATTGTAATCGTAGAGATCCCCCCACTGTTTCATCACCGCCACACCACTGTCTCCGGCCATTCGAAAGTTTATTGTAAAGGCAAGATTAAGCTGCCCTTCTTGGCTGGCACTGACTTCAAAGATAATTGGTCATAAATTGTGAATAGGTATATAAGTATAGATAATTTCGTTGATTTTCATTTAATGGTTTTTGTTTCGAAGCAATTAAAATATTATTTTTTAGTTCAAGTTTGTATATGTAGGTTTCATCTTGAAGTCGGTTTTGTTTTTTCTCTAAAAATTTTTTTTTTTTGCATACAATTAAAGGTGTTTTCTAAACTTTTTTTCAAATGAAGAACCATTTCCTGCTGAAAAGATATAAATAAATCTGAGAGTTTCATTTTTTTTTTTTTTTTTTTTTTTTTTTTTTTTTTTAAGGTTGGTTGATAAAACCTCATTTCCTTGGAACTCATCAATATGAGAGGCTATTGAGTCACAAGGAATTTCCTATTTTCAGATAAAGGCTTCCTTTTCCAAAAGGAATTTTATCTTCAGTCGATAAAAAGCGCTCATTAATTTTAAAATAGGAAAACTATTAAAAAAAGGCAAGCGAATTAAATTAAATGTAAATTCCGTATGCAGTAAAGTAATTTGCATCTTGAATTTTAAAATGGATACGTCTTTTGGCTGGGTGTCAATATTTATTTGGTTTAACATTTTTTTAACCCTCAAAAATGTAACATTCTGACACTCCCTAGCTCTGTTGGTCTTGGCTTGAATAAAAATTTGCCGAGTTTCTGCATCAAAAAATTAATGAAGGATAGTTTTTTATATAAAATATTTCATGCTAGGACCTACCGTCTAGGAGCTATATTAGTTTCAATGGAAAAATTCACTATTTTAAGTGTAAGGGCTTTTTGACACGCAGTACCTATGTTGGTGTTGCTCGGATCTGAAATTTGACGTCTTCCAGATCAGAAGTTTAACGGAGTATAATTTTTTTTTTTCATACTATTTGTCGCTAGGAATTACCGTTTATGAGCTATATTAGTTTCAATGAAAAGTCACGTTTCAAAACTCTTTTTTCCTACAACTTTACTTGGAATAATCATTGACTGTTAATTTAATTTAATTATCAATATCCTGACCTGTTGTTTTTCTTAGTCAGGGTGAAAATGATTTTTTTTTTTTTTTTTAATTTATAGTTATAAAATTATAACTAAATATAATTAGTTATTTCCTTTAAACATATCAGAGATGTTTAAAAAGATGGAACCAACACTTCTTCATATGTGATTTTTTATATTTACACTATCTAATTCAACCTGACAACAAAGTATTTCTTTATACTTTTTCGAATTAGGGCTGTTAAATACTTCAAACCGTTGTTCTAAATTTGTATCCCAGAAAAACAAAATCCATATTTATTTTTCAATAAAATGACTTATTTTAAACATTAAACAAAAATATAATAAAAAGGGAATTTAAGCCCCTGATAATTGACTAAAAATAACAATAGAAAAAAACAGTGGTTTGTTTTGATATATATATTTAACTATATTTTTTTAATTTAATTCTTTTGTGCGCTACAATATTTTAAATAGCTGTTAACTTAAAATACTATCGCAAACTAAAAGTACTAACGATAGATTAAAAATTGCTTTGCTACAATTTAATTTACAATGTAAATTTGCTCGGAAAAAACAATATAATTTTAGTGAATTACACCATTTTTCACAAATTATTAAAACACATTATTGTAATTTTCAACTAGCATAATAAAAATATTTCAAATAACCCTAAACGTGGACGAGTACACGAGAACATAGTAAAATCGGGAATCCCCAGGCATGAGGAATACCTTTAACATTTAAATACCTAACAGGTGACATTTAAATGACTGGATCCCGCAAACTTTTAAAGGGTTCTTTTCACTCAGAGAAAATTATTATTAGAGTATCTTCATGCTCACGTTTTATCGTTTAGTGATCACTATTATTAGTCATACATGTACTGAGTCATGTCTAATCACTGCTATGACTCACAGCAAATCCCGGTTAAGACTAAATTTAGCATTCAAAATAAGCTCTTCTTTACAATGTTTTTTTTTGTGTGTGTGTGTTCCATTTTGTTCAATATAATTTTCTAGTTAGCCTGTAATTATGATTTTTTAAACTTATTATATCGTTAAAATATTTTTAATTGTGTGTAACTCTTATGTCATGTACAATTTATGTACATTTTCACTTTGGATAAGTTAGTTATTTTTTTCTAAAAGTGCTCCACCGGTTTCCCTAATTAATTATTGTATCCGTTCTAATATAAATACAAATTCATAAATAGGTATATAGATATTCTAATATAAAATGGTTATCCCAGAAAATAAAGTAAAAGCTAACTAACGAATATTTTAAATATAATATCAACCGAACTTATCAGGGCTTACTATAACTAGCAAGATATTTCTTTCATATAAGCTTTGAGGATTGTTCACCGCAGAACTGGATTGTTCAACCACATTTGGTGATACAATTGCATATAAAAGATTAAATATATAAAGATAAAAGTTTACAATGATAGTAGAAGGAAATAAAAAAAAAAAATTCTCTTTGCTATTATTTAAATGATTATTTCTGATAATCATAGTTCGATAATGAAGTTTCTAATGTTTTTGAGTATTTGATATATATTTTTGAATTCTAAGAAGTCTCAGAAATTATTAACTACCTGTTGTTCCTACTCTTCTATAGAAACCAAACTGGCCTTATCTTAACCAAAATTGCACCTAAAGACACTGCACGCTGATTAAGACCAACAAAGTTAGAAAAAAAGAAAAATCACTAGTCTTAGCTAACCATCGAAAAACGACGAATTCAAGAAAACACCTAAAAAATGCAGATAAAACTAATTAAAAAGAAAACAACTAAAATTTGAATGAAAAACTATTTGTATAGTTCTTTCGATAGCTGCAATGAAGAATTATTACCTTTCTTTCGTATATATATTTTTTAGGAAAACTAAGCAAGTCCAAAATGATAGGTTTTCAGGGCAGCTTTTCAGTGTAAATCTGTTGTTTTTTTTTTTTTAATTTTATTATTATTATTATTATTATTTTTACAACCATCATTATTCTACAAATTCACTATATTTTATTATGGAGTGTATATACATTGCATACATGTATGCATATATCTGTCATCCCAGTGAATAAGTGGTTGAATAGAATTTTGATTAAAATGATTTAAGTGACTAAATAGAATCGTGGAGGTTTTTTTTTCATGGCGAATAAGTGATTAAGTAAAATGATAATTTTAAATAACTATGATTTAAAATGAACATCTTACTTAAACACATATTCACCAAGAAGAAAAATCTAGTCTAAAAATGCCCATTGTGTTTTAAAGAATATCATTGACATTACGACTATGACGATACATTAATACAATGATGATACATTAATGCAAAGTATAAGACAACAATACGGGTTGCTTAAAGTATAAATGTCATTTTGGACAAAAATCGACTAATCTTAGTTTTTACCAAATGGTACAGGTATACCATAGAACGTTAATAAATCTACAAGTCGTTCTTTATTTCCGTTTTCGGAGTACTTAAATAAAATTTGGACAATAAAGCACGCGCTAAGCCTAACGTATGATAAACCTTAAAAGTATTTAATATCCTGGAGGGACTGTTTCCCACATAATGAAGGAGACAGTCATCGGTCAGAAATTTAGTCCGGGTAATTAAACGGACGAGACCGAATTACGTGACAGGAGACCACAGAATGCAAAATGGGTTCATCTAGCCAGCAAGAATTCAAGATATCAACAGTTCTCTAATAACACAGGCACAAAGGAACGCTTGAAATAATACCAATATTTGCATACATGAAGGAATGGAAAAAAAGGTTTGTGACAATATTATTATAAGAACCCTTCAAAAAGAAACTCTATTTCTTCCTGACTGCGAAAAACGATAAATCACGAATATACGAGTATCTATCTATAATCCATTGCTATTTCTGTATTACATTTTTGAATTAAAAGGATCAAATTGATTCAATTAATAATTAAATTAACAACTAATCATTATTCGAAATATATAAAGTTGAGAGAAAGTAGGGTTTTCAAACGTGACTTTTTTCAATAGCTCCCAAACGGTAGGTTCTATCGACAAATATAATAAAAAAACTATTTTCCATTAAAGTTCTGGCAAATAAACTGTCGGCAAATTTTCGATTCGAGCAGCACAAACAGAGCTAGAGGGTGTTATAAAAGCACTAACACTTAAAAAATGTATGCAAACACGACTTCATTTTCATTCAAACGAATAAAGCCCATAAACGGTAGGTCCCAGCGACAAATCTTATATGACAATATTATAAATTTCTGATTACGAATCTATCGGCAAATTTTTAACACAAACATAGCTAGAGCGTCTAAAATATTGAATTTTTAAGAGTTAAAAAAAAACGCTACAACATGACTTTTTCCATTAAAATCAATATAGCTCTTAAATGGTAGGTCCTAGCGACAAATCCATGAGATCGTTAAAAGCTGATTAAAAAAAAAAAAAAACTTTAAACTGAAGCGGTCAAAACAATGTAAACTGTGATCGATTACTCAGTCGGTTACGCGTACCGCTGCTCAACAGTTTTTCGCAGAAAAACAAAAAGAATACACTTTAATGATGAAACCGTTCCCGCTAAAGTGTTATCACATTCGAGTGAGAGCATTCTTCCCCTAAATATTGTTTAGGCATTGTGCAACTGAGGCAACCAAATTCACATTGGAAACAACAAACAATATATATGTAGTAAATTTGCTTAACAATGAATATGGTGACATAATAAAAATTTCTGAAATACAATTGGAATCACCGAAATGAATGTATTATACCAGGTCCTGAGGCCGTTGTCATCTCAGATACTTTTTATCAGGAATAAGAAAAAAATTGAGATACAAGTAGATTTGAGCATGAGTGTAGTTCATAAAAAAATCAGTATCTGCTTTGTGCCAGAATCAATAACATTTGAGATCAAAATGATTGTATACTAGTTCAATTATGACACTATCGAGGATTTCGAATATTAAAGACTAGATATCGGAAAAATTCGATTGTTTATTGGAATCCCTCTATCTTCATCCAGTTAGTCTAAATACATCTAAATGGTTGTATAGATGAGTATTTTGTAATCAATAGAGAGATTATGAGTTTGTCGAACAGGTGCAGGATTGGTCAAAAACAAGAAGCAGATTATTGTATTTTTCAATCTCTTATGAGGGTTTCATGCGAGTTTCTGCATCTTCTGGCCAAGATGATATCGCACATGTATTTCTAAAGTGACACAACTCAAAAATCTGTACTTCTGATATATCATAAATCATCAAGTTAAATACTCTTCAATGAAATGTCAAAAATGTATCGAATTCAAATCACACCTGATGCATCTCACTTGTTGTATGGATTATTAGGTAATTCAGGTACAATTTCGATATTTCATACAATACTGTGAAAATTGTACATTTTTTTTAATTAAGGTTTTTGATTTGTGTCAGTTTAGAAGTACATGTGCGATATGAAAACGATAATACTATATTGTATGTATGAGACAATGCTTGCAAGATTATGACAATGCCATGACGTAGATTATGAAGTGAGAGACTGTATAAAATTTATTGCTGTTCCTTCAGCTATTGACACGAGGTTGACAGGTCTCTATTAGACTAAAACCTAAAAAAAAATCAGGGGTTAAGGATATACATAAGTTCAATCGAAAATAAATCAAACGTTAGTTAAAAATACATGGGATCGATGATTAGAACAGGCTATTAGCTCAATGCCCCCATTCGGGAAGGAATCTGGATCAGAAATGAACATTGCAACTCGCTCTAATGAATCGGTTTCCAATATCATCACTTATTTTCAGAGTCCCACTCACAGTATAAAAAATAATATAATCTGTATCATACCTGAACGATTGAGGATTGTTTTTAGAAATAAAAGAATTCATAAGTTTTTAAAACTTAATAATTGTTTCTTTTATTTATTTATTTATTTGTAAATAATGTCTCGGAATACCGTACGCATGGTTATTAAGATCAATTCTGTCTCCAGAAAATACGACACACATTCTAAATCTGAACTCAGTGAATTAAGAACATTCGGTATTTTACTTAATTTTGCTATCTCACTGAGATTTTATGAATTTTTGATTTTAAATAAACTTTTTTTTTTTTTTCCATCAGACTTTGTATCTTCAAAAAGTACTTCAAATATAATACTTTTGAATACGAGATGGTGTTGGTTTCCATTTTAGCTTTTTACTGAAGTGAAGGAAAAACAAATCGCATTAATGCAGTATTACTTGTTCTAATCCGCTGTGAAATTACCCAGAGTAACATAAAACGTTAATTCCTGCTACCCATTCAATTGTGTAGTAAAAATGTTTTAAAACATATTGTGTTTTTCTATTCTGGAAAATTATTTAAGTTAATTTGTGAGGCACTTCTGAATATATGAGGAATGCCAAAATTATATAAGATGTTTTGTGAAATATTAAAACTATAAGTGAAAACTTTGTAAAGACACTTATCTAGTATAAGTTTTAGCACAATTCATTGGCAGTTTTTGAATATTTAAATATGTAGGTGTATTGTAGTTATGGTGAGGTAAGATAAGAAATATGCGAAACAATGAGACCGGTAGACTAGAGAGGGAGGGAGAGGGAGAGAGAGGGAGTGAGAGTGAGGGAGAGGGCGGCCCTGGGAGCGTGGGAACGGCTGGAGCTGGCCGGCCTTGGCGATAACAGCAGCTTCAGACCGCCGGGCTCCCAACGCCTCTATAAGTCGCCAAATAATATCTCAGCTAACTGTAAAACCCCAACCAGAAGAACTAAACAAATAGCAATGGTTCCTAACTAAATAAAAAAGGAACTTTAAATTCAAATATACATCTCGAAAACTATGTAAGGCTTAAAAGCGAAAGCTCTATTTTGCAACCGCAGTACAGGCGATTAACCAAAGAAAGCAACAACAAAAAACAGCTACAACTCTCTTTGGGAAAAAAAGGAAGAAAGCTAGTCAAATTTTAAAAAAATATGAAAACGAGAGCTGGAGTGTTAAAAAAAAAAAGATTAAACTTATTTAAAATATTCGTCAGTTTCATGCACTAACTTCCTTAATACTTAGAAATGTTAACTTAATTAACACTTTTATAACACAAGCCTTCTAGACGTGAGAGAGATTAGCACTCAATAGTACCTCCTCCTGATATGGATTTAAAAAAGGATTTATTTGAGCCAATCTCTCATCCAACTTCTTTTCAGCCTTCTGAGATATTTTCGATCAGTCGTGGCCATTTCACTAATGAGTATATTCATGAAATCTGTCGTAAAATCGTCTATAAAGCTTATATGTTCATTTGCTTTCAGGACGTAAATTTGAATGAAGTGTCTTGTTTGAAATGTACCATGGTGAGTTCATGATTACCCCAAGTATTTTTATTAAAATATTTGTATTTTTTTAAGGTGCGAATGTGTTTGCAGGCCTGTATATTTGAGTAACGAATATCCATACTGATTTAAGTAAGTGAATGTATTTAGTCCTTGTCACAGTTTTAATATCTACCGTTTATGAAGATTTGGATACAAGAGTTTTAGTCTCTTGTTTAGACTAAGACGTTTTTTTACATGTGGGCTCCAGGTCATTAATCTATCGAATTATGGGTTGATCTTCAATGAAGACAGGTGAAGAGTCATGTCTGGGTGTAAAGGTGATGTGCTAAGACTTGGTTGTTTTGTTTTTTAAAACAATTTGTACTAATCATTTAAAAAAATTCTTCAATCCTATTGGGAAAAACGATAGATCATGGATATTACAAAAGATTAATGATTTATTTAATATCGTTCTTGTAAATATAGTATTGTATAAGGGCGATTCTTAGTCCATCATAAACATATATATCATACGTATATTTAATTTAAAATATTTTACTAGCTTTATAAAAAATTAAATAGTATTAAATAAAAAAATCAATTTTTTAAAAATCAATTTTTAGTTTTAATTTTTTTTTTTTGTATACGACTGCCATATATTAGGAAAAAAAGACTAGACATGAGGTAAAGTATAATTCTGCAAAGTTGTATTCTTATGCTAAGTGGGAAAACAAGACTACGAAAACATTCATCTTAGACCCTGAACTGAAACTGCTAAAAGTTCAAAGACGTTGAGCCGAACAGTTACATGTTTCTCTTCTTTAATTTTCTTTGTTACATTGAAAACTTTTATTTATTTTTAGTATTTTTACTGTCACTTCTATTTATCGCATCATTTTCATTGTTTTATAATTGAGTTTTCTCAAATGTTTTAATTTATTTGAATAATTTGCCATTTGTAAATACTTCATCAGATTTTTAATTACAATCAATACATATAATGTGGTATAAGTATGGTGTTTAAAAGACTTAAATAATAGCCATATTTCATGTTACTGAGAAGAAAGAATGAAAAAAAAAATTAATACCATTTGCAAATCGGAACTCATGTTTATCCGCGCATTAAAACAAAATTAGGTAGTTAAACTAAGAATAATAATTCGTATATTTATGGCTATTACTTATCTTTACCGGAAACAATTAAAGACATTGAATTTTGGAAGAAAGCATATATATGTTGACACCTCAGAGCGAAGCGCTAAGATCACGACCACATCAAGATAAGTATATAAAAATAATTATTTTTATTTACAACAATTAAAACGTAACTCAAAATGACAATATTGCATATTAAGGTATGTCTAAAATGTCTAGAAAAACAATAAAATAAATTGGATGTAAGAAATAATACTAAATAGGAAACTAAACATTGCTGTGAGCATAAACTTTCATGAACTAAACAGCCCGAAAAATCCAGTCTGTCATAAAGGATCTACAAGATTAAAACACTGAAACAAAGACTTAAGACACTTAACTGAGTTAAACAAGCCGAAAAGCCTCGCCGTCAGCTGAAAAGATGCTGGCGATGAGACTTGCTTAGAAGATAATCTAATTCCTTTTACGTCGCCTACCGCCGCTTAACAACTTTAAGCTCCCTTGTTCCATCTTCCGATTCTAACGGGGTCTTTTAGCTCACTCTGTAGTTAAAAGCAAATGTTTGTTTAGTGTTTCAGAAAACTTTTTGCCTAAAAAAATTCGATTCATGGAAAAACAAAGCGAATCGGGAATGCCAATAAAATATTAACATATATTACAACTCAATAAACGGACAGTTAAAGTAAGTGAAAAGGAAATTGCCACATATTTTATAAATAGCTGTACTGTATTTGTTGAAAATTCAATATGACAACTATGATTTGTTTTTTCAATTTTTTTATTTTTTATATGAATACATTAAAGTACCTTTCTAAACACCTTTAACTCAAGATATCAATCTCATTTCATAGTTCAAGCAATTTCGCAACCCATAGAAACGATTAAGGAAAATATTTCAATTTCTATGTTACGTACCAGACTTAAAATACAAGAAACTGCTCGTCGTTTCCGACTACTCCAACATTTACTAGAAAAGCGCTCAAAGGTACCAATAAATTACAAAAGACTTATTAGCATGGCAGTAATTAGACCCATTTGGACATATCCTCCCAATGCTCGTATCCAATCCTTACAAAATCCAAAACCCTTGGTAAAAGTCTCAATGCTCCTAAATATGTCACAAGAAACTTATCCATAAAAATCAAAATGATCCATATGTTGCTGATTTGGCCCAAATCAGGATAACTATCCTTTCATAGTAAACTCCATACCCACTCGAATCCACTAGTCTCCCAACCAGCCTCACAATCCTTTCCGATAATCCTACGAGGCGTCTGAAAAACAGATGGCCAAAAGATCTTCTAATGCAGAAATATAGAAGTACTGATAGTGAGTAGTTCTTCACATGTTATTGACATGTCATTGTAATATCAATAAATAGTCCACAAAAAGAAGATCGCGGGTTCTATGATTTTTTGTAAAAAAATCCTTAGCTATGCCGTCCTTAGGGGTCAAAAATCAATAATTAATTCAAGCTTCAATGGACATTCACTGAATCTCAAATATTCTATCAAAGCAAAAAATTAGAAAAGGGGTAACACCTTCAGCGAACTTTAGCAATCCACCTTACAAGATTTCTGTTGATAGAGGCGAGTATTCTAATGTATATGTTGGTCATTCACACAATACATGATCACTGTAAGAACTGCAAGATGCAACTTCCACTCAGATTCCCAATAAAGGTTCATTTAAATCACAATTTAGTGAAAAATAAACTTTTTGGTTTGGAATATCCGTTCCCCTCCTAGATAAGGAAAACAAATTATAATATCTCATAGCTTATAAATTCTACCAAGTCCATTGTAGATTGTCCATATCTGGGCTATGAACCGGAGCCAGGAGATATGCAACGACCAGTGAAAGCATTTCGTTCTTTTATAATCTGCCCCCATTCCACAAGTACCACAAGAGGTTCACTATTTCCCAACTACTGCTTTCTTCTAACGTCTGCAATAATACCGTTCAGCTAAGTATTTCAAAATCGCTAAATGTAAAATCTATATCACTGCTTAAATTTAATAATCACGTTACAAATCATTAAAAAGAAACAGAAAATGTTAATAATCATCACATCATCCATAATCTTAATAACTAATAATAAGCATATTAACAAATCCGTGATGGTCGTGAAAAATTGGATAAGTCAAATTACCTTGAAAAATAATTTTGACTCATAAACTTCTTAACGACAGCCAGGATTATATAACACATAACTAAACGTTATATGATCTTCATCGTTTTATGTGATGTTATACCTGTGAAAAGTGTCTTACGTGCTTTGTTAATTGTGTTTTATGAGTATTGCCAGATACCCATAATAGGGTAAGTTATACGGTCATTAAAGAGATGAATATTTCTCAGTGAATCATTGTGGAAAGAATACGAAACGTCTAATTGCGTTTTTTCCTAAAATATGATTTTGGCACATAAAATACTATTCACAGGTGCCTTATATAAATAAAAAGATTAACACTGAAATAACTGTTACAATAATACTGTATGTTATCAATATCACGTGAATCACATATATGGCATTTATACCGAGATAGAAGCATGCCCTCCAGTTTACCTTGAAAGAACGCGAATTCCTCAGATAGGCAGAGTACACTACCTTGGGTTAGTGCTCAAAAAAAAGATCTGAGGTTCTTGGACAGATATTTAGAATAGTTTAACTTATTTTTAATTTAAAAAATATTCAAATAAAGTACAATAAAAATATACAAACGTAATTATTTCAAAGAAAACATTTTTGATACGTTGCCAAATGATTGTCGGAATCAATATTTACGCTTTCATATTGGGCTAGATTGAACAAGTGGAAAAGTTAAATAATCTTATTTATCCAAAAACCACGACGATCTCACATAACAGATCTGACAAAACATCTTTTAAATCATAATGTATAGCGCAATCAAAATTAAATAAGATAAGTTATATTATAAAACACAGTTGCTGAAGAAAAGAAAATAAGAAAAATACCTTAAAACCAGCATCAGCGATGTAAAAAAGCCAATTAGGCGTTAATTAATTATCATTGTTAAAAAAAAGTAGAGAATTCATCATCAATTCATTTTTGAAAAAACTCCTAATAAAATCAAACGACTAAGAAGTATTCAAGAAGTTTTAGTTTGCTGACATATCACAAATGCAAGAGCGACTAGACAAAACTTCACTCTTACAATTTACAAATGTAGGTTCTACTATATTATTCTTAATAATACACTTATTTGTAGACAAAAGAGAAAACAGTTTAAGAGAAATAATATCAAAATTGTCTTTTTTGTAGTTTAAAAATTTAGAGACAGTAAACAAAAAATATAAAACAATAATAAAAATGACAGAACTGTTTAAAAATATTTGGAAGAGAAAAAGCAAAAAACTATTAAATATTTCCATTAGTCCAAGAGGGAGGATGGATATGAATATACATAATCCAAATAAATCAATTTTTTGTCTTCAACAACTCAGTCATAGGTTATATCTCGTATAAATTATAAACGTAGTATCTTACATTAATAATCACGCTACAAAGACACGCCAAGAACAATCTAGTATTTGAGATATATATATATATATATATATATATATATATATATATATATATATATATATATATAGAGAGAGAGAGAGAGAGAGAGAGAGAGAGAGAGAGAGAGAGAGAGAGAGAGAGAGAGTTAGAGAGATTTTTTTTCTTCTATTTTTTCCTTTCCAATAATAAGTAAGCCTTTGAAAAGACCGTTTATTTATATTGGTACGTTTTGTACAAATGTATACTACGTACTTTAATATTAATATTTGCATATAAAATAAACCTTTTACAATAATATTAATAACAGAATTTAGTAATTAGAACATCTGACCTTTTTTTGGAAGATAAAAGATTCAAAACATTACATATTGAATGTTATTATATGATCTATGGCTGATTTAAGCACTTATTATATAATATACATATTTTGTCGGTAGCGCTCGGTATTGACTGTTTCGCCGGGTTTGAGAAGCTCGTAGTACATCTTTCCCATATTATGTTAAATTTGTTTATCATTTGTTGGGTTTGGGTATGTCATGATTATCAGTAAATCAAAATACACATTGTCCTGACGGTTACTATACAGCACAAATGTTAAGCACAATTTTAACAGAATGCAACAAAATAATAAATACAACAAAGAATGCAAGTACTGAAATTGTTTTTTTCAATTTTCCTTGGGTTGTTCAAGTACAGAATAAAAGGTTTTTAATAAACTTATTAAATAGTATGGTAATGAGAACATTTAAACCCAAAATAGAGGGCAAAGTCAAAGGAATCCACAAAGCACTTATCGGTTAAATAATGATTGGACGCTCAACGTGTTAAAAATTGGGGGGGATATACTTTCAAAACAAATTTTTTGCTTTATATTAATTTCTTTTAAAATATAAATGTGAAACGAAAAATCTTAAAGTACATTTAAACCTAAAGTTTTTAAATTTTAAAATGTTACATCAACAATGATACAGATGACTGGGATGAATTCATACATTTCGCCACATTTTCCTACAGTACGCATATTCAGAAATCTACCTGACTAACACCGTACGAACGAAGCTCGAATTCCTGATCAATTTTATAATCCACAAACTCGCAAAACATACGGAGAATTAAACCCAGAGATATCAACTAAATTACCAAAACTTCGTCAAACCGCCAGATATAATCAATTAAAAACAAAACAAAGAAATAAAAATCAATACGACAAAAAACATAATAAAAGTCGGAGGGAAAGTCCTCGTTTAAATATGTTAAGTAACCGGCAAAATAAAAAGTTAGATAAAAATTATAAAGGACCGCAGTATAAAATCATTCAAATCCATACAAATAAAACTGCTACTCTAGAAACCACATAGAATAAATTAAGAACATATCATTTTAACTTACTAAAACCTGTTTTTCACACAAAGAAGAAAGAACATATTCATGTTTTTCAAATTAATAAATCCTCATATCTTTCTCATTCTTCATATTCATTGCACAAAATCTCAAGAAATCACACCGATAAATAAGGCAGCAGGTATCTTTTATGAACACATAAACGCAGCAAAAATTTCAAATAAACATTTTAATCTTATAAACTATCTTAATATTAGCCATATCGAGAACCAATTAAAACAATACAAAGACACTAAGTTTGTAAATAAATAAATAAAAAAGAAGAAGCGAAAACAATATGAAAGCAAAAATATTGAAATTGTAAATTTGTAATATTTATTTAAATGGAGAAGAAATAATATTTTGTAAAACGCTTGAATGAAAATTTTATTCCAATTGACTATTATAGTTCACTTCCAGTTGAGGGAATAGGATATATAAATAAAATAAAATCTACATAAGTTGAAATAAATATTCAAAGAGAATATTCAATCAAATGTTACTGTTTAAATCAAAATAATATTATTAATAAATCGATGTGTCCAGTTTATAAATATTATGGTGATGACATTTAAACGAATTCTTTAATCTACCTCCATAGAAGAGACTAATAAGTTCTCTATAATGAGTAATTTATGTTGGTACTAAAAGTAATCCTGCATTATTAATACGTTAAATCAGGACAACAGACAAATCAGGTTAACAGTATTTAATGTTATATTAGAAATTAATGTTATAAACAAATAAGAACTGATGTTCATTCGACCAATAAAAAAAAAAAAAAAAAAATGTCCTTAGTGTTTAAACTGTGAACATACCAAAAATGAATTTAATGATTATATTTAAACTTAGTATTCCAATTTATAGGATTTTTTTAATTCTTTATTATCAAGCCTTTAAACCTCTGAAACGAGATAAAGGATATAAGGGTCAGTATGTGTAATTTCATAGATTTTAATTATCCTTAATATATTTATTAATTTATAATTATTTTTTAGTAAAATTACTTCAAATTAATGAAGCCGCGTTATAAGGTTTATAAAGTATTATTATATTTAAAAACATTATTTACAAAGCAGCATCATATATAAGTTTGAATATATATTAAACTTAATTATGATATACATAAAATATTACTATAAAATATGATAATTAAACAATGACTTTGAAATCTTAAGCTTTATTTCTGCACTAATATAATTCATTTCAGACAACCATCTGATCAAAAAATTATAACAGTCAGGTAAAATTACAACAATTCTGGAGACCTGATCTGTGGGGGATGATCCAACATGGATCCCTCATCATATGGCATTATGGATACTAACATGCAATACTTATATGTAGCGCGTTTTTGCAGTAACAATTTGCAACGGGCGCTTTCAACCCTTAGAACTACTGCCACAAGACAGGTATGTAACTAAACAAACAAAAAAAAGAAAGAAAGAAAGAATAATACCATACAACGATTTCAAATTAAACCTGTATAGATAATAAGCAATAATCGTGTAGTTAATAATTATTAATTATATTATTAATAAACAAATATATGATACTTGCAGCCTTTGCGGAGTTAATTATAATTTCCTAATTTACATCTAATATACGGTAAAATACTAAAAGTTTTTATGAAGTATTATTCAACTAATAACCCTGCGTGTCCCTTGGTACGTATCTGACACAGCACAATATAAATCCCAATATCTTTAAAAACACATAGCCAAGAATTTTCAATAAACAGTATTACAATGGATTAAAGTAAAAACTTCAGAATTATTCAGACAATAACCAAACACTAGTAAATATAACGAAACTGAAAAGGAGTTGGTTGCGTGAGCACAACATTTTAAGCTAGCCCCTATCCTTCCACTATTCTGCACTTAATTCAACTAACTACCAAGATTTGAATTACTTTAAAATTCAGAATATAATTTGAATAAGTAAAATAATCTATACAAAAATTTACTTTTATTTATACTAAAATTCGAAATGAAATAAAGAATTATCCTTCTACTGTTGTGAGGAATTCCTAAAACAATGGAAACAACCATTGGGTGTCTATAAGTTTAAAAAATAATATACAATAACTCATGGTAGATGGGTAACTGTAGACTAATAACTTCATCTCGATTTGCCCATCAGTCAAGAGTTTTGGGTGAGATTGCAGAAGCTTGTCAGTAAGTCAGGAACAACATTCGAAAACAAGACATAGATTTGTTCATTAACTTGACATAGGTACTCCTCCACGACAAAATCGCTTAACACATCAACACACTATTACAAGACAAAATCACAATAAGAATTCCCCATTATCCTCCATTAAGACTCAACAGGACCTTGCTTACTTGGGGGCTCGTTAAATTGTGTTTTATATATATTATTTTATTCTATGCTTCAATTTTTCCCCTATAATCTTCATCAATGCTCCTTACTTTATGTGAACAATAAGCTTATCCATAAATATCTTAATGTTCCATATATTGCTGATTTAGCCCAAACCAGATCTATCCTTTCATAGTAAGCTCCATAACCACTCCAATCCACTAGTCTCCCAACTTGCTTCCCACCCCATTTCCAATAATCCTCCGAGGCAACCCATCTGCTGGATGTGCGCCTATTTAGATTGAAAAATAAAGTGACAAAAAATGTTAAATTTATTAATGTACTATGCAAGTAGTTTACTCAGTTTTTTTTTAAGTATGTCTTTCATACACAATGTTGTATTAATATGTTTACACAATAAACAGTAATAAGTTGTCATACGTATAATGAAAACTAAATGAGAAAGATAAATGGTTAGAAATAGATAGGAGCGTAGAGAGGAGGAACCACACATGTCAGAGGACAATGGTACCGGAAAGCAGCGTCACTTCGCCGCCTGTTGAGGCTCTCCAGCTCTCCCTCTAACTGTGTTGACTCTGCATTATCCAAACATTTAATAACAATTTACATTTTATAAAACCCATACTAACCACTTATTATAACTATATTTCACCCGAAAATATTAATGATATCGATTAAAAATTTGACGTTGAAATTGGACTTGATAATGATGATACCCTAAACCAATAATCAGCGTTGGAACGGTAGGAAAGCCAGCGGATAATGAGCAGAATAATACAGAACGAGGCGTAGGTGGGATGATTATGTTATTGCTAATCTTGTCGATTTGTGTTTTAAACGGGTAGGATGAAAGGGATTGTGTAGCCAGTGATCATCGGAGCCTTGAAGCCCGCTAAACCTTACATCTGTAGCATCTTAAATATATGCTATGATAATATTATTATAATGTATTATGCTTATTTTCACGAAACCCCATTTTTTTTTTTACTTTTATATTTTTATTCACATAAAATCAAAATTAGGCTTGAGGAGGAGCAAAACCCAGGGCACCTCCAATCTAGATTTCCTTTTTATTATTTTAGTCTAGGAAGTCCCTCATCCTCAGCTCCTTTTTAGCCTTCTTTGGATGTTTTATTGTATCTGTGCAGTGGCCATATCGTAGTGTGTTGGAATGTCTACTGGATCCGTATTTGTTCATCAGCTATTGGCACGGAAAGGTTAGTATTTAGAGTTATGGTGTCAGGGTGCTTTTGTGAAAGTCCAAAATGTTAAAAAAAAAAATTTTTTTAAATAAAAGCACTTTTTACACCACGTTTGATGAGTGGTATGAGCACAACGTATTCGAACTTGATGATAGTTGCTGTATAATTAGGTTATAGCCAAATATCAAATAATAATATTTATTATTATAGATGGAAAGCTATAAAGGGAAGCGGTACCTTATGATATATTTATATCTTTTATGAGCAGTAAACGTAAAAGTGAGTGGCAGCTTAGGAGGCTGACTTTCGGCAGGATACCCTAAGATTAGCTTTGAAAAAAAGAATCTCTCTTTTGGGGGAGCTTGGGATGGAGGATGAGGCTGTACGAAACTCACCATGATGGATGAGAAAGGTCTAATAGAGAATAACTGCCGCTCAGACCTTAACACCTTAGATAAGCACCCTATAATGTTAATAGCCTGTAATAAGTAGATAATTTAATCGTGAGCTGACCCTCAAATATAATTGTAAAATCATCCATAGATTGATATTTCCAAAATGACAATATTAAATAAAAGCTGTGGTACAGCTCTCTAAAAAATGGTGCTTTTGGTTGGTTGAACTTATCTGTCGGTACTTCTTTAGCTGCAGCTCCAAAACTATTACTACTTGTCCTATCAAAAATTTAGTTTCTCATCTGAAAGCTTTTTGAATTTACTATCAGACCCTATTTATGGAATTTTGATTAAATCCCGTGAAACACCTACACCAGCACGCAATATGTGTATGTTTTGGAAAATATGACGATTTCAATACGTTATATGGTCCAATGTTTGGAAAGCTGTATCTCCGCAACCAATTAATCTACAGATCTGCAGTTAGGCTTAAATTAACACAAATTTTAACACATTTTACGTCATATAAGAGAAAAAAAAATGAAAATGGTGCTAAAATTTCGCGGTTTTGCGAGTACTACTAAAATCGTAGCTTGGTTTTAAGGGTTGGAAACATTTGATTTTAACAACCCTATGAGTCTTAACCACATATTAAAAAATGGTAGATACGTTTACTGGGCTATTAAGCGTTTTGCATAAGCTTATATTAGTAAAAAAAAGAATAATAATCTAATATTGGTATGGCTTGGACTTCAGAAAAATTTTTATCTGTTGGGGTTTTTTTTTCTGCAGAAGTATTAAGATTGTGCAAACGATCTTAATACGATTTTTTTTTTAAACTTCACATTCGCAGAAAATGACAATCTGTTCTAGATGAAGATTATGTAAAATAATTAAACAAGAAGAAACTAACATATTTTAGAGCAAATGCCCTGGCTGAGGGGAGCCTCTCCCCCGGAGATAGGGTTGTTCCTCTCATCACCCCAATCTACTGGGACTTCCTGAAGCACAGCATACCCCCGACAGGAAGAGACAGTACGAGAGGAAGAAGTGAGGACTTGGAGGGGGCAAGATAACAGGTATGTGAACAAAAGCGACCTAAATAGCTAGGCCAGGTTCACCGGCCTTAGGGAATCCACCTCCCTGCCTTCTGCATATTTAAATACCTCCGCCGAATCCGACTCGCTTATAAGCCATATCCTTCTCGTCGCGCTTTCTTCACAAATATTCTCAATATTATCACCTGGCCCGATTCCTCTAGGTTGCTCTGCAATGGACAATGCCATAGTGGTATCACAACTAGCGAACTTACAATTTATTTCGAGGTACCACTGTATCAGCCATTTAAACAATACTATCAATAAAACAAATAAAAATGACACATAGAAGAATATAGGAATGTATTCATACAAGGAGTATGCATATGTATATTAAGAATAAATATTAGCTTTTAATTCCGATTTATATGAACACGAAAATCAAATTCAGGATACAGTGACAACACCCTCCACACAAGAGCGTACAGTAAACAGTAAAGCCGAAATTTAATTACTAAACTTTAAGCTAAACAAGAAAGTTCACACCAAACATTAATCCTGGAATGCATTTTACAAGGTAACAATAACTAATGTAAAATCAGTTATTGACAACCTAAGGATATCTTTTAAAATACCGACAGAATTGACAGTATTTAAACACAGTTGAGTTGTAGCTATTAAAAGATATATTACCTATTAATTTTTTTTTTTTAATTTTTTAGTTAAACAAAGAATATAACTATCTGAGATGTTGATAACTGTATAATTTACCCTGTACACCTACTTCTAGCCCTACAGTATTCTTTAATGATATTCCATTAATTCCTGTTAAATAGATTCATTACCGAGGATTCCACAAGGAAAATGACTTGCTAGGAATCTACATACAAGACTAAAACGACAAAAAACTGCACATCGTTTTCGACTTCTTCAACATTTACTATTCAAAAGTTCAAACCTTCCGATTAATTGCAAGAGACTCATTTACAAGACAGTAACTAGACCGTTTTGGACATGTGGAATTGAGATCTGGGGTTTCACTAAATCCTCTGATTCATCTCGTAACTAATCCTTACAATCCAAAATCCTTAATGATCCTTACTTTGTTACAAGCAAACTTATCTATAAAGATCATAATGCACCAGATGTTCCTGAATTAATATCCTTATGTAGTATATTATCCTTTCATAACCATTGAAATCCATTAGCATGTCAACTTACTTCCTATTGGATTCCAGATAACCCTCCAAGGCTTCTAAAAATAAGATGGCCTCGAGACCATTTAGTAAAAACCTTTTATTGAAGTCACTAGCAATGGGTGGTCGCTTTATAAGCAATTAGCAGGTGATTATCTTCACATTTCCTAAACGTTTTTTTATTTTATCTACTATATATTTGTCAAATACCACTCACTCACTTAACACGAAATCTCAGAAACCACCGAACGGATTGGAATGAAATTCGATATGTAGCTTCCTCTAGGGACGTAGGTGCTCACTAAGAAAGGAATTTTAAAAAATCGGCCTGGGTCGCGACTAATTTGCGAAAAATGCGATTTCAATTTTTATTGGGTGAATAATAAAAGATTAATTATCATATGGTATTTGGAGATAAGCTAAGTTAAAAAATAGGTTAGATCTTTAAGCCGCAAACTTTGACCACAGATTAGGTTCCTTATAGTTTTAAACAAACAAAATATGATCGATGTCGAAACCTTATTATGTGGTACCGTCTGTGAACTGATGGTTTGAGTTGTTTAGTGACGAGAAGCTATTAGAAGACTTTTGTTAAAGAGGAGGTTAAAAGACTTATGTTCTCTGGTGATGTCATGTAAGGCAAGTTCGATGTAGGGACAAAAACTGATAAAAATCAGTGAGTTCTATCAAGTGTATGATTCTCTTCAGTATTGTCTCATTTTCTACCATGGAGAAGATGGGTAGAGTATTAACATCCCTCAGCGTGACCCAAACACCAACACACCACTTAAGAAAACTGTGTCTGCAGCTGATTTTTCGCCTAAATGTTAGTGGAGCGAGGAGGTGAAGAACCTTATTTACTTTGATTGCGTAATCTCCTAATCAACCAATTTATGCTTGATATGTACGCAAAAATAGAAACAGAAAGACTAAACTTTATTCGAAAAAGGTGAAAAGTTGAGACTATATTCATTTAAAGTATGCCATAAGAAAAGCTGATGGTCTGGTATCTGAGCTGGGTAAAATGGTTGTGCTTCCTGCTTCGCTGGGGGACTATCAAAATAATATAAAATTAACTTTTGCAAATTGTCAAATTTACTTATTGAAATTATTCTAAGAATGGAATTCTTTAGGTTTATTTAAGTAATAATAATTATCAACGTTGAGCTTAACTTTTACTAATTTAAGTTGTCCTTAATCCTAATGATATATGATATATTAAACCGTAGCGGAGCAGGGTACTTTCAGCTAGTTTTATATAAAATTGTTAATTTCAATAAATAAAAAAATCGTATGTTCATTGATTTGTTTCTAAGAGACGTGTCTTCTAAAACAATAAATTCATTCTCAACTGCACATTTATGTCTAAAATATATTTTTTTTATTATTTTTTTTTTTTTTTTGATTCCTCATAAATTAAAACAAAAACAGAAGATCCATAAGCCAATATGTATATGATTTTTTTTTTATTTTTTAATTATTCAGTTATGCCCTTTTTATTCAGGACGAAAATTAATTTGTCGGGAGTGGCCAAGAATATCCTACTGCCGTCAAAAATCGTTCAGTTTTGGGCGTAATAACAGAAACAGATGATGACGTTTATCAACAATCATGTTCATTCATCCTCTTGTTAAACAAGTTAACTATACATTAAATAATAATCATAATAACCAAGGAAAGCCTACCTAAATTAGGTCAAAACTAATCATAAAACAAAATGAACCCTGATGTTCCATTCCGAACATATCAAAGACGATTCTTCCATATCATCCAATATCGGATTTGACACACTTCACGGCCGGCCAAATCGCAATATTTTCTTTATCAGGTCGCAAGAGGTTAAGAGACTTTTTTGCAAAATTAGTTTCCACTAGGCTAAGCCCACATTGATAGCACACCATTAATTAATTTATTGATCTAACAAATAGTCAATAAGCTACTTTGGGTCAGTTATATATTTTTAAGAAACTTATACAACCACCAGAAATTACTGAAAGATTATTTTTAGAAGGGTTTATGTTCCCAGGCTCGATTTGTATCTACCTAGTGACGCAACTTGAAAAGGAGCACTTGAAACTCCTGAAGCTCTACACTCATTAGAAGTGAAGGAGAGCCAAGTCGGAATAACCATATATATATTTTTTTTTACTAATTTTTTTTAATGTTTATTATTATATAATTTTTGTTTATGTTCTTTTATCTTTTACAGCACTACTTTATGAGTAAAATGAAGGAAAGGAATGAAAAACAAAAAGCTATAATTTGATGCACAATTATGGCAGATTCTACTAATTATTAATCTAATGGTTAAAGGTCGGTCCAAACCAGATACCAATCTTTTCATAGTAAACTTCATTCCCACTCGAATCCATTAGTCTCCCATCTTGCTTCACACTAGATTCTTGATAACCTACCGAGGCGTCTGAAAAGAAGATGGCCAAGAGATCTTCTAATCTAAAATGCTACTAGTGAGTAGCATCTTCACAGGTTATTTACATGCCATTGTAATAACATGTAATATGCCATTGTATACAGTTGGAAATATCAATAAATAGTTTTAAAAATGTAAATGAAAAGTAATATTTTAATGATAGTATAGGTGGGAATTATTAAGGAGTTTATGCGATTTTCGTTAATGCCCAGGACATAGATGTATTTCTTTTATGAATGTATTCAACAATTAGTCTTTATTAAAAAAAATATCTGCGCCTCAATTTTTTTGTTTCGTTAAAGATAAAACTATACAAAAATATTGTTAAATGTTCCCACTAAATTATGCCTAAACCTGACAAAAAGACAGGGAGAGGAAGTTTGGTGACCTTATCTTGGAAGCGAACTGCTCAATGGCCGTAGTTTGTTTTCGGGCGGTGGGTGGGGGCAGCGGAATGCGGTGGGAGTGAATGACCACCAGGGAGCACCATTCCTGATAACTCCTATCACTCCGGGGTAGTGAGCACAGATTTCCATTCTACACCTTGTACTGTCTCAAAGATTTGGAGATATCTTAAGTTTAACAAGTGTAAAAAAGACAAACAACAAATATAATTTCAGAAAAGTAAGGCAAAATTCGATGAATATAAAGATTGCTAATTTCGTAGCCAACACCAGTACATTGCGACAAATTTTATAAAACAAAGAATATTCACCATTTTTGATAAGGGAACTATCAGCTAACTTTCAATCCAAGCAATACCAACAGAGAGCGTCTAAAATGAGCCCCTGCACTTAAAAAATGTAGGCAAAACGTGAATTTTTTCATTGAAGCAGATAAAGCTCCTGAACGGTAGGTCTTAGTGACAGAGTTTATAAAACAAAAAATAATTTCCCATGGTACGAAAATGAACCAATACAAACTATGAAGGTTCTTGGGTTCAGTAGTTTACTATTACCGTACGGTTCTGGCCGAGATCACGCTGGATTGCCATGTTTTTCCCCAACAAGGGGTATCCACTTTATAGAGACGGGGTGTGCCCAAGGAGGGTCTCGCTACCCGGTAGTCAATCCATGACTAAAATAACAGAAAATAAATTTTCTGCCTTAAGCCGATCTTGAACTCGGGCACGGAAGCTTGGCAAACATCCTTACCCACTGTTCTAGTGCTCCTACATATCTCATCTACAATCGTCAGTAAATCCCAAAAAAACTTTCAATTAAAACTATTCCTTATTTTAGTAATACACATAAAGCCTAACGAGCACCGAGGTTCGAAGCAAATAACACTAAAGATCTCTGCTGGCATACCTTAGTCCACAAAACACTAATCAACCCTCCCATTTAAGCGATGGGAAGTTAATCCGTTGGTTCAGTGCTAGTTATTACTTCCTAACTGATTTAAGCCGTTTGACCATTTCATTCACCACAATAAATTTTTCTTCTTCCCACATATTCTTTGTAAACTTTCTTTTTAATTTTTTTTTAAAAATAAGTTAAACTTTTATTGGCAAAATACTACAATCTGCCCAAAACTAGGGCAAAGTAATCGATGAAGCAATGATTTATGTAAAGGATATGTAATCCTGTAAACTTCAACACTAATTAGACCAGAGCTTCAGGAGTTTTAAGTGTTCCTTTTAAGTTGCGTCACTAGGCTGAAACCAATAGAGACTGAGAAATGGCACATGTGTGTGATTCCTCAGGCAATGATGTATGTAAAAAAGTAAATAAAGGTGTATGGAGATCATTATGGCAATCATTAGTTCGGTTATATTCATAATATACTACATTTATAATAGTTCCTATTTATAATAGGAGATTGGATTGGAAGGACTGAATATGTTTGATATACGATAGTCTTTTGCAGTCCTCCCACCCCCAGTTCTGGTCCATAGATCAAAATAGTTATCAGGATGGTCTCGTATAACAGACGTTTGCAGTCAATGGAGTTAGGAGTATATTTAATAGTCAATTGGCCAAAGCATCCGTTAAGTTTTTGCCTTTCAAGTCTTGTGTGAGGGTTCTATGTACGTCTTCTCTCAAGGCAGCCAAAATAAAATGGTAATTGAAATACAGTAAACATCTCTTTCTTGCGTTTTAATTTAACGTGCCATTGTATGTAAGATGACTGACAGAACATAATATAAATTCAAAATAAATACTTTTTAAAAACAAAAATTCAAAAAATGAATAAAAAAAACTCACCACATAAACCGACTAAGTTTCTTACCTGCAACAAAAAGATAAAAAAAAAAAAATAACTTCATAGTAATAAGATAATTCCGTTCAGTAGTTCTGATCACAATCACTTGGTTAATAAGTTTAACTTCATGAACCAAGAACTTTGGCAACTAGATTAAATAGCTAAGAAACAGCACAGCTAATAAAACAGTTTTTAAAAGCAATATGAGGTTCAGAAAATATTAAAAATACATTGTTTATCATACATTTAATCGAAAAATACTTCACACATTGATGTGAATCATTTTCACTTACAATACAAAATTTTTATTTTATTTTGAAATGAATAACTACTTTAAACTGGGACTCAGAATGGGACCTATTTTTGACTCCTTCAATATTTCATAGTTAAAGTTCAACCTTTCCGATTAATTACAAAAGATTCATTTACATAACAGTAAACTAATAGACCTATTTGGGCATTTGTAGTTGTGCTTTGGGGCTACATTTAACCACCCAATTCATCTCGTATACAAACCAAAATCCTATGAAAAATCCTCAATGCTCCTTACTTTGTCACAAACAAACAACCGCGAACATCTTAATGTACTATACCTTCCTGAAACTCAAAACTAGCTATCTATCCTTATAATAGAAACCAGCTAGCTCAAACCAGATATCTATCCTTTCATAGTAATTCTATAAACATTTAAATCCATCAGTATCTCATGGTATATAAACGTATGTTGGTATATAAACTAATGAAATGGTATACGTGAGTGAACTGTTAATAAGTATCAGCTTCAGAGTTTAATTTTTGAGTGCACTTATTTAACTAAATTAATTATTGAACCTGAAAGTGAAAAGTGTAACAAATATATCCCCATACTCCATAATATCCTATTGGGATGTCAGGAAATCAGTGAAAGTTTATTTAAAAACACAAAAATAAATTATTAGAAAACATTTTTATCCTTCATTGCTCTCAACACATGCAAACGCTAAGGAAACATCCTCAGAATAGAATTTTGAATCCATATTATGAACTACTTCTGATTTACAATTTCAACTTTTGATTAATAATTTTGTTATCGTTTAAATATTGGTCCAGGTCCTTTAAAAAGATCACATTATATTTATTGGCCCTGTTCCGAACGTTTTTGAACTCATAAAACGAAATTTTATGAAAATCAAGGGTAAACTTGTGAATAAAGACTTAATTATTTCCGAGTAGTGAAATACTAAAAAGGTAAAAAATCAATATGTTTATCAGAGGAATAATAAATAATCGATTAAATGTAAACACAGAGAGGTTATCTAACCTATAATCTATTATACACAGAGAGGTAACCTAATGTATGCAAGAAAACATACATTATTTTCCGGACAACCCACTATAAAATATTCTATGATGCCTACAACATCGATATATATATACATATATACAAAGATAATAATGAAAGATAATACAAGAGAACTGATTAGAGAAAGGAGAAGCTACACATGTTGGCTGAGAGATGTTTTAGGTTGGGAGCGTGTGAACGACTCATTCTGCCTGCGGAGGCGAGTCCTTCTAGGAATCGACCCCCAAGATCCTCGCTTTTTTCTTTTATTTTTTCTTTATCGGGCCACCCTCATATCGTTCCCACCCTATCTCCGTCCCTCCTTCCTAAATCCTAACGTTTCTTCTTGTTACGGATATGTTTAAAATGGAAGACCAATTAGAAGGGAAGGGTATCGATAACAAATCAATATATAATATAACTCTACATTGTGATCCCGTAATACGGACCGATATCGACCAAAACTGGGAAACAAATAGGAAAATAAGATAATTAAAAATTAAATTCAGAATATTACCACATGCCAGGCATAAAAGACAAGAATCTACTCCAACATTTAATAACAAAAGTCGAAAACTACCAATAAATTACAAAAGACTTATTTACATGACAGTAATTAGACCCATTTGGACAAACGGAATAGAGCTTTGGGGCTCCACATTCCAATTCTTCTCGTATGCAATCTAAAACCCTTCGTAAAATCCTCAATGCTCCTTAATATGTTACAAAAAAACTTATCCATAAAGATCTTAATGTTCCATATGTTGCTGATTTGGCCCAAATCAGATACCTATCCATTCATAATAAACTCTATCTTCACTCGAATCCAATAGTCTCCTAACTTATCTCACAATGTATTTCCGATTACCTTCCAAACATTTTGGTCTAAAAAGAAGATGGCTAAGAGACCTTGTTATGTAGAACCTTTATTGAATTACTACAAGTAGTCCTTTACATGTTATTGAGATGTTATTGTAATCATTTTCCTCAAATATACTTGTATGAAATGTATACATGTATATATACAGTTGTATATATCAATAAAAATTTAAACATATTATAACAAAAATCCGAATAATCAGGAGAACATTGTCGTTTACCTAAAAAGAAAAAGTAGACTCATTCCAAAAAAGCCGTTCAAACAAGCTAAAACGAAGTGACTATGAAGATACTAAATACACTGGAAAAATTGGACGATCACTAAATCAAATATTAAAAGAACATATAGAAGCAGACAACAATAAAACAGAATTCCAATTTTTTGAACTTTTTTTTTTTTAAACATTCCCTGTACATTTAAATGAAAATAACCATAAATAAAACTAGCAAGGAGACGTTTTGACCTGTAACTCACAGATTTAAAGGCCGATTTTTGTGTGGGTAGTAAGGAAATATAATAGTGCAAAACTAGAGTTATAGCTGCCAATGAGCATTGGGAACTGAGAAAAAAATATATATATGAAAATTACGTTTTATTTTTTTTTCTCAGCTCTCAGGCAAGATAGAGAAATAATTTTGTCTCTTATTCTGAGATAGCATACAAAACTACGATTTTAAGTGAAAAAAATTATTTCTTTATCTTAACCGAGAGCTGAGAAAGAAATAAAACGTGATTTTTATATTGGTTTTTATTTTAATTTTTTATTGGCTCCCAATGCTCATTGGCGGCTATAACTCTAGTTTTGCACTATTATAGGTCTCTACTACCCACAAAAAATCAGCATTCAAATCTGTGAGTTACAAGTCAAAACGTCTCCTTGTAAGACTCAGGAGCGAAACTAATACATAACATAGAAAATAATCCAAAATTAAATATTTACGAATTATTAGAAATAATAAAAATCTAATTCAAATGTTTTTATAGAGGGCAGGATAAATAACTGCAACAGTCCTATTTTTTTCTTCTTTGAATGAGTATAAACATGCTTGATTTCTTGTTGTACATTTTTTAAGTTAATATGCTGGATCTATGTATCAAAGTGCTGTTGTTTTGAATTTTTTTGTACTTTTTAGAACTGATAATGAATGTTTAACATTCAAAACTAGTGTTTGAATAGAAATATTCCAATCCATGTGGCAAATAATAATCAATGCTAATAATAGATCTCAACTAATCTGTACGGCCAAGTTAGGACATAAAGAAAGTCGAACATCACCGACAAAGATATATTTATAAACCGTATCGACAATACGATGGAAGGTAGAGCTAATGAGAAATAATCGATTATTATCAGCTTAAGATTAACAATTGACAACTATACACAATTGAAGTAATTACGAGTCTAGTTATTCTAACCATAGCCATCAGGAGGTCTCTCGCGAAAGAATACAGATGATGCAGATTATTTTCAATAAGTATTTAACATAATTTAATTAACAGTGCGGGATTTTGTTAATATGGATATGAAAAACAAAATTATATTGATGCACAAAATGATTACAAAATAAATGAATGAGACGACAATATTTCGCTCAAACAAGCAAAAATCTACGAACATGATTCAAACATCCTTGGTTTATGGCTTACCAAAATGATTGACCGTTCCAAATAGTTCTTACAACTTTAATGTCGGATAAATATACTTAATTGTTCAGTCTTATTTATTAACTATAAATAACAAGATCATTTATTAACTGCTCGGCTTCCTAAGGAAGTTAATGAAACAACTGTCCTTTGCAAGCCTTAGAAGAACAAATCTGCAAAAAAAAAAAAAAAAATCAAGAAAATTAATCAGTGAAGCTTGAAAATCTACAAAAAATATAAATCAACACCCTCTAATTTGTACGATAAATAAGAAATAATGCTCAACCACATGCTAAAATACAAGAATCTTATTAAACAAATAAATAATAATCTTTAGTTATGAGGGCGGGCGAAGCCGCGACGGGAATGCTAGTATGGATATGAAAAACAAAATTATATTGATGCACTAAATGAATGAGACGACAATATTTCGCTCAAACAAGCAAAAATCTACGAACATGATTCAAACATCCTTGGTTTATGGCTTACCAAAATGATTGACCGTTCCAAATAGTTCTTACAACTTTAATGTCGGATAAATATACTTAATTGTTCAGTCTTATTTATTAACTATAAATAACAAGATCATTTATTAACTGCTCGGCTTCCTTTCAAAAAAAGAATGAAGACTAAAGACACACTGAAACCACCTTGAAAATTCTTCTGAGCTACCTGTAAATAAAAAATAAACCCCCTGTTTATACAAACTGAACTCCCGCCCTTTAAGCCGTAAGGCAAAATAATGGCGAGATACAAAAAAGAAACATTGCAAAAATTGTAATATTTTATTTTAAATTTTTTTCTTTTATTAAAAATTTAAAGTCTACTTAAAAAAAAAAAAAAAGTTGTGTAGTTCCCTTTTCCCCACCCATAAAGAAATTGTATTGAGGAAAATAGATTTAGAAAAAAGAGTTGATTATTTAGTCAGGAGCCAAGGTACCACTAATTATTGATATGATACCAAGGTAACCACTTATTATTTCTGTGTAATTTTTTTTGTTTTATATCTTATTGTATATATTCCCAGTTCGTATTTTCTACAGATACTGTATATTCACTGCCTGCATTTTATTCCTATTATATTTCATTTATTAGGAATAATATAAAAAATTAGAAGAAATATTATACCAATTTAAATTGTTTCACATGCCACAGTTTGCATATGATATCATTTTTTAACCTCTTTTTAACTGCTATAAATTTTCGTTTGTTAGAATAATATTATCTTTATCATTGTAGACGTAAATACAATGGATATAGTACGTATCCATTTGGACTAGACTAATGTAGATCACTTTATATATATTACATTGGGTATATACATTCCAACTATTAGTCTCTTTCAGTAATTGTTGTATAAAAAATAATTCATAAAACCATCAATTCCCAGTATTATAACGGAGGTTGTCGTTAAGAATTGGATAAGTAAAATTATCTTGAAAACGAGCAAACTATTAATCTCCAATGCTAGTTAGTAATAATAAATTTAAATAATAAATACTCCCAGAATAAATATTTGTTATATGCGTTGTGTGAAATTGGTTATATTGTGCTTCTTAATAAGGTCTTTAGTACCTGTTGCGACACAAATTTAACTTTAATAGTAACTTCAGGATTCAGGAAAACATCAAAAATGCCCTACTACAAAGTGCAAAATTTTGACTTATCTACTTCTTTACGACAATTAGGGATCTTACAAATAAAATATATATATATATATAATATATATATATATATATATATATATATATATATATTTTTTTTTTTTTTCCTCTTCCATAGTAACCCTATGAAAGAGTCGTTTATTGAAAAAATGAGCACATCCCATGCATGCAAGCATATTGTGTGCTTAGCTCATAAAAAATACAAAATTTAATTAATTACAGCATTGTCAATTATTTTAGAGAAATGAAAATACTAAAAAACAAAAAAAAAAGAAAGAAAAAGAAACGAAATAAAAATGAAATAAAATAAAAATACATCAAAAGTTGAAGTCTATGTATGCCCTGTGATCTTCTTTTTAAAGTTCAATGCTTTGAACAAATTTCTTAAATTCAGAACTATAGTTTTTGATGAGATTCTATTCTGGCATTGGCTATGGTTCTCCACTAATTATAATATGTTTGATTAAAAAAAATCTGTCCTTGTCAAAAAGTGGGCAGTTATATAATATATGATTAAATGTTTGTGTTGTCTGTCCGTCCCAGTGGCAAGTTTCGTTGTCCGAAAGGTGAAAACGTTTAAAATAGTATTTGGTAGGTCCATGCTTTGTTAGAAATTGTGTAAGTTTGTAATGTGTACTTTTTAGTTTGTTGTAGTTTCCTAAATTAACGTCTGGTATAAACTTGTGAACTGGTCGTCCTTTGTTTGATTGTTGCCAGTGTAAGTTCCAGTTTCGTATTGTGTCGTTTCTTGTTTTCTTGATGTATGAAATAGGCGTTTGTGAGTATTCAAAAGGTAAAGAAATGTTTGTCGATGCGGATTTAGCTAGTTCGTCAGCCAGTTCATTTCCATAAATCCCAGCATGCCCCTTAATCCATGTTAATTTAACTGAGATTTCCTCATTTATTAATTGATGGAAATTCCGTCTAATTTTGTTTAGGAGTGGGTCATGTATATTGGGGTTTTTTTATAGAGTCTGTCAGTATTTTGTTGTCTGTAAATATGTTGAAAGATTTTGTCATGTTTTTAGTTCGTTGAATGTATTCGGTGGCTTTCAAAACAGCTAATTTTTCTGCTTGATTTTTTGAGCAGTTTGGTCCTAGGTCCTAATCGATATTGTTCGTCGTGTCGTTTTTCTTGTTTATGTAAGGTTATTAAGGTACAGTCTGTATTCTGTTCAGTTTTGCTACCGTCTGTGTATATTTCTGTGCTGTTCATGTCGTTTGGTTCTATTTCGTCTAAGTATTGTACCTATTTTGCGTGAGATAATGGATGTAGCCAAAATTTTGGGTGTCAGTTCCAGAATATTTTTAATGTTGTCAGCCTGAATATTTCTAAAAATATATATATATATATATATATATATATATATATATATATATATATATATATATATATATATTAGTGTTAAAAAAAACAATTGGGTAAAACTCGATGAAAAATGTAGAAAAATGCCGCAGACCTCACCTTTCTATTCCAATCCATTCCAGATATACGATAAATAAATTGCAACTGAGTCGCAGAATTGAAGTGCCTTTCTATTCCAATTCGTTGGAGACTTTTTTGATAAAACTACGTTTTTTGCCATAAAAGCTGTAATATCTCCACTTGTGCATTTTTCAAATTTTGGCCAGATTTTTGGATTTAGCATTAAATTTCCTATAAGAGCAGAGTACATGTAACTTTGAATTTTACAAACTTGGGATCTAAAGAACAGCTTGATCTTAACCTTGTTTAGGGGAGTTACAATGTCTTATACTACTTCAACCCTCACCGTTTTTCGAAAAAACTATCCACAAAAACTTGTAAATTAATTCAGCTTCCAAACGATATGTTAAAAGTAATGATTATGTTTCGATTTCATAGAAAAATTTACTTTTAAAAACGAAAAAATATGGTGTTCTCATATGACATACAAATGTAAATAAAACATGATAATCCCTTAATGGAAATGTGCTTTTTAAACATAATAAACTCTTCATTGGAATAAAAAGAAAAGAAAAAAATTATTGTTTAATAGAAAATAGAGGAGAACTGTCAATAAAGCAACACCAGATCAAAGGATCTCATGTTATTACATTTATTTATATTATTATTTAGGATTTATTTTATTAGATTTTCAATGTAACGTTTAAAACCCTATGATAATAAACATAGACATCAATTTTTGCGGGTAGCTTCTGAATGCAGATGATATTGAAGAATACTACTTTTTGAGGTGAATATTTTGGACAGATGAGCCCAATTACACAAAATGGAGATATTACAGCTTTCATGGCAATCTCCTCAAGTCTTTTATTTATGGTATGTCTGCAACGGATTGGAATAGAAAGGTGAGGTCTGCGGGATTTTTCTACATTTTTTATCTAGTGTCACCCATTTTTTTTTTCTACACTAAGAGGTACTCATCCTGTATGTATGTACATATGTAAGTTGACTTGATTGAAAAATAAAACTTAAAAAGAAATAAAAGGATCAATAACTATACGCAATGACTGTTAGATAATAACTGACCTTATTGTTCTTATGCCCCTGCTTATATACACTTACACATTGTCTGTTCATTCTATTAAGAAATAATTGTAATATTATGTTGCTTCGGACCTTGACTTATATATATATATATATATATATATATATATATTTTTTTTTTTTTTTTTTTTTTTTTTTTTTTTTTTTTTTTTTTTTTTCCCCTCCTCCCCTCTTCCTTGACGCCACGGCAACACGGGTTTTCCTGAATTTGATGTTGGGACGAGGAGTAAATAATAAATCACTCAGAATAAATTCAATCCTATGCCAGTCAGGTTCTAACTTGCGATATTTGGTTTATCATGGTTCCAAGGTTTTTTTCTGAGCAACTTGCGATATTTGGTTTATCATGGTTGACCAATACATTTTTTTTTTTTCCCCAACTGAGCACCGCTCTGTACATATTTGACTTGCTTATACTAAAAAGAAAAAACTCCCATATTGTTCTTATGCCCCTGCTTATATACACTTACACATTGTCTGTTATTCTATTATGTTGCTTCTTATATTCATATATATAAGTAATTTAATTACTTATTCTTATATTCACAAATTGGAGACTATTTTCATTGACTGTAATGGTATTTTGAGTTCCCTATTCGGAATTTATAATTTAACAATACTGCAAGTAAAATTTAATTACTTTTATATTACAGTTGTTAAGTTTAACAAAAAATATTTTTTGTTTTTACTTTTACGATTGATTTCAACTGTAGCAGAATGTTAACGCTATGGATAACATATTTCTCTGGTACATCACAAAAAAAAACTTTATTAGGTAGCAAAATAATCTCATAAGAATATACCTATAATGGATTAGGAATTTCAAAAAAAATCAAAGTTTACACAAAGACTAAATTCAAAAGAGTTGAGGAAGAAAGAGAAAAAGGCAGAGTAGAGAAGCGAGGGATAAGAGCCAACATTCCTCATTACCAGACAAAATAAGTCGTAGGTAAAAAAACTTGAAGAGCCATAGGTGGAAAGAAGCCGCCCCAGCTCCGGCCTCAGGACTATCGCAGGCTCGGGACCTCACCACTTTTTATAGCTCAACTAGCCCGGCCCTGTAGTTCATTCATAGCTAGGGCCAAACTTTAGCGGGGCCAGGGGCACAACCCCTCCCCTTCCGGGCACCCTTCAACCGGGGAAACTGCCACGATCTGGCAGTACTTGTGAAGGCAAAGTCCATCTTCCAGGGCTGATAAGTCAGTACAATTAGGATTGATGAATTATGTGTCACATGGAATTATTTATTCGAAAACTAGTTTCAAATATTAAACATTCATCTTCAGACCTAAAAACATACAAATCTGCTGGCTTTCTACTATATACGGATACATTAAAACCACGAGTGACAATACCTTAAAATAAAATAAATAAAAAATCCCCCCAAAACTATTAATAATATATAATAATAATATAGAAGACAGATTTACCCCGAAGAAATGCATTTTGATACTATAGGATATCGGATAATATCGAAAAATAATCAAGAAAATTAGGTTTAAATACCACCTTAAAAATTTGTATAGTAAAATCTTTTATTTAGAGAATATTACAATGTGCCTCAAGTAGGGCAATAAGTAATATGGACGACTTAATGGATCAATTCACACAATATATACAATGAGAAAAAGTAAAATGAAAATAAAATAAAAAATAACTCAGTAACCTCATAATACATAAAACAATAAATAAAGTGAAATAGAAAATAAATAAATAAAGAACCTTAAACTATACAACAAATTTACAAATAGTGAACACAAAAATAGGATTAAATTAAAAATTAAAAATACAATTATACTTATTTACAATAAACACACATCCTAGGGATCCCGTAATCAGACGTCCCACAAGCCAGATCCTGGAAATCCCAGAACTGCTCTCTCAGCTGCGTCATTTAGTCCAGTAAAATAAGGCTCTAAAAGGCCGTTTTCAAGAAAAAACTGCGGAACTTTTATTCTCAACGGATCTTTGTGTTTCTTGGGGTGCTGAATCCGAATCTGAAGTTTGCTACCACGGAAACCATCGGCTTCATATTCAAAATCGCAAAGAACCGCAAAAAAAACCCCGTTATTTTTGTTTTTTATCTTTAACACGATAACGAAGCTTTTTGAGAAGAAAGTCTTCAAATGTCAAATGTAACTGGAACTAGTACCTACATAATGAAAAAAATAAATCCGAAATCAGGCAATTTTTCGCGAAGTTGCGTTATTGGGAAAAAATGGAGAAATTGGCCAACTTGCCGTCAGTCCCACAGCTCCGCGAAAACACGTTTGTCGTACTCTTTTGGCTATAACTCTGAAACTATTTGTCCGATACAACATTACTTTTTTTTTACCTTAAAGCTAATTAAATTTACTATAAGAATCTATAAATGAAGTTTTAATCAAACCCCGTAAAAAAAAAAAAAAAAAACTTCATTTATAGATTCTTATAGTAAATTTAATTAGCTTTAAGATAAAAGAAAGTAATGTTGTATCGGACAAATAGTTTCAGAGTTATAGCCAAAAGAGTACGACAAACGTGTTTTCGCGGAGCTGTGGGACTGACGGCAAGTTGGCCAATTTCTCCATTTTTTCCCAATAACGTAACTTCGCGAAAAATTGTCCGATTTCGGATTTTTTTTTCTTCTGTAGGTACTAGTTCCAGTTACATTTAATATTTGAAGACTTTCTTCTCAAAAAGCTTCGTTATCGTGTTAAAGATAAAAAAAAAAAAATAACGTGGTTTTTTTGCGATTTTGAATATGAAGCCGATGGTTGCCATGGTAGCAAACTTCAAATTCGGATTCAGCACCGCAAAAAACATAAAGATTCGTTGACAATAAAAGTTCCGAAGTTTTTTCTTCGGCGAACCCTTACTTTACTGGACTAACTGGTGTATAAACCAGGGGAGGATGAGACAGAACGCTCTAGTACAGTATTCAGGGCATGAGTGGAGAAGCTGACCATTGATAGAACTCCATTTAAAATTTTACAATACATCACGAGGCCACTGCCTTTTTAACCAGCGAGAAGGATTATATGGGTGAGTGGAACTGGATAGGGATTGCGCTTAGGGATTTGGGTGATGGAAAAGTTTTGGATGAAATTTTGAAAAATTGACGGGTATGGAATCTAGAATGAAAGGTTTATTTAGGTCATTGTGTAAGGTTTTGTTGGAGCATAGTATGGTGTGTTGGTTATGGTTCGCAGGACCTTAGATTGAAAGGATTGGATACGTTGGGTGTTCAAATATTTCGCTGTTCCCCAAAGTTCTAGTCGGCAGGTCCAAATGGGCTTCACATTTAAAATAGATACACTATTATAATTTTCTTTCAATGTAAAATGTAACAAATATGAAGCTAATGATTAAACATAACATAATAAAACGCAGAATTCGAATTTCGCTATCCATTGAAATGAAAGTAGCCAGATCAAAGATGTCGCTTTACTGACAGTTTTCATTTATTTTCTATTAAAAATAATTTTTTCTTTGCTTTTTATTCCAATGAAGAGTTTATTATGCATAAATTCCACATTTCCATCAAGCAGTTATTATAATGTCTTATTTACACAAGTAACTGATTTGTATGCCAAATCAAAGCCTCATGTTTTTCCAGTTTTAAAAGTGAATCGCTGTATTAAATTTGATCATACCATATTAAAGCTGGTTAAATTTGCAAGTTTTTGTGAGATTAGCAGTTTTTCGAAAAACCGTGGAGATCAAGTTGTTGTTTAGGTCCCAAGTTTGTAAAATTTAAGGTTACATGTACTCTGCTCTGATAGGAAATTTAATTCTAAATCCCAAAATATGATCAAAGTTTGAAAAATGCACAAGTGGAGATATTACAGCTTTTATTGCAAAAAACGTAGATTCATCAAAAAAAGTCTCCAACGAATTGGAATAGCTTTAAATTTTTTTTTTTGTTTACACTAAGAGGAACCCACCCTGTATATAGTATATGCAACAAAGTACTGTTGTAAAGATTTTTTTTAGTTTTAGAACTGATAATGATCGTTAAACATTCAAAACTAGTTTTGTGGCAAAAAACTCATCAATCATAATTCTACTGATCCTACTACACCATCATACGAACCTCAAGTAATAAGTCAGTAGTTGTTAATTTATTATTCAATAATAAAAAAATAAATAATCAATTGGAAGTTTCCAAGAGTTCATCACATAAAGTCTATTCACACAACTCGGAGAAGGGTTCTAAAATGGTTTCAAAGAAACTAGAGAAAATCATAAAAATCAAGAAAATATATTATACGCCACGCGTGATAACTCGGAGATCAGCTATTGCATCTAAAAAGGTATAGTATAAACGTAATAGAGTAAAAAAATAAATTTCAGAGTTAAATATATTTCATGTTCATATGGCGCATATTAAACACTCACACATTGTTTTTAAGTTATTGCTAACTCCTGATACATTTTTTTTTTCTTTTATTACTTTTTTTCTTTTCGTCTTATTTACTAGCATAAAAATTGTAGTTCTAATTAAAAACCGGTATTATATAAACTGGAGGTAGGTAATGATAAAGCAGATATGTATGCGCTATGTGACATTCTAGTTGCTGTAACCTTGTTCGATTAGATCACTCCATTCTTCTCATAGTCGTAAAGTTATTTCCATTCACTAGAGGACATCTGGTCGTTCTTTAAGATCATTCAGGTTTAAGAAACTTAATGTCCCACATAATGAAAAAAAACAAAAAACATTTGATTTTTCCATCAAAGATTTATTGTAAATGTAAACTTCATTAAGAAAATTTAAATCAATAAACTGGCAAATAATTATTAGCAGATAATAATGTTTCTATTTTATTTACAAAAATATTTCATTTTCTGAAAAAATGGTTGTTCAACTTACTGAAAAATTTTCTGAAGAAAATTTTAGGGTTTTGTAAAAACCCTCCCTTTATTTTTAAATTTTATTTTTGATTTGATGTGTTAAGTGTGGACAAGACAATTCGTCTTCTTGCGGGTATATTAATAAAAAAACTGAGAATATTATAGTTTCATTAACATTCTATAATAGAAGAAGTGAGTAGATGAAGGTATTATGTTAGGAATTCAAAGTAACACTATATTCTATTTTTCAACACAAAATTAAGTAACTTAACTTCTTAATTGATTAATGAATCGTGCGTTTAACCAAGAACCATAAGCCGTTTTAACAAAAATCTTAAAAGTTTATATTATCAATTTCAAATATTTATTTAAACTAAAGTAATTTATAATGTAGTATATTTTTGTTTTAATTAAAAACTTTAAACAAAATAAAATAAAATATATATAGTAAATGAGATGCTCGTTATTACAAGTCAATCGCTCGAAAAGCAACTATACATTGGTAGCACTTCATTAAAAAATCTACATTAGAAGGTCCCAATGCCATCTTCTTTTCAGACGCCTAGAAGGGTTGCCGGACATAAAATGGGAAGTTGGGAGACAAGTGAATTGGAGTGAGTATGGAGTTTACTAAGAAAAGTTTCTGGTTTGTGCCAAATCAGCGACCTTTGGAACATTAAGATCTTTATGGATAAGTTTGTTTAAGGAGTGGATACGAGATGAATTAGATGGCTTAGTAAAACTTCAAATTTCAGTAATTAAAACTTGAATGATACTATTCATTAGATCATATCTGAAAGATCCTCCACAGTCTAAAACCCGGTTTCATTTCCATTCTTCTACCACCAATTCTCCTTAAAGATTCTTCTTAAATCCCAGAATTCTAATTCAATTCTAAGATGTAAAAATCTTTTCACTCCTTCCCAAATGTCAAGAACCAGTAATACACAGACAACTTTTTTCTTGGAAGTAAATTTTTAAAGTTAAAGATTCAAGTAAGATACTCCTGGTTTGAAAACCAAGATGGACTTAAATTCCCAACTGAAACATTACACATTGTTAGCCCTAAGTATATAGGGCTAGGACAGGCGAGTAGAGTAGATAGTAGATAGTAGATAGTATTTATCAGGGATGAGATAATTGACTAGTTAGTTATCCTGGCTAGAGGGGGGAGGGGAGCGGGTGCCCTTGTAAAGGCCGCTACTAGCTAACGAGACTGGAATCTCGTCCTGTTTCAGATTCCAGGAATTTCTCTCCAGCCTGGAGAGCCGACAGTTATTTCCAGGTCCTATCCTGCCACATGCTCCTCTATCCGTCGGCGATCCTGTTCCCAATATGTCCGGGGACGGTAAACGGGTGTAAGATGTAAAGGCTACGTCCGAAAGAATTCTTAGATACCTCAATCCTGAAAAAATGTCATCTCTAAATGTTGCTCGCAATATGATCGACAAGCTACACCCTGAGTATGAAAATTTACGGACGGTACATTTTTTTTATAAATTAAAACGTAATTAAATACGATGAATGGGAGTGTTATTCCTTCCTTTCAGAAAAACATTGAAAATATAATAATATCTCTGAAGATTTTTTCAAATTAAAAAAAAAGTCATCGTGGTCATCAAATGGTGCATACTTTTGAAACGATTAAAATTTATATATAAAGTCATAAAAAGAAATGAAGGAAAAACTAGAAAAAATAGGAAATGATATGTAGTCGTCAATATGAATCATTATATAAATTAAAGCAGAAAAAATAGATAAGAGAAATAAGAGAGAGGCAACTTTAAACCTACTGAAATAGGTGAGTGGTGTAACCTAGCGGGCTACGTACATAGTTCAATACCTCCTTTGGTAAATATAACTTGGGATTTTGAAGAAGGTTGATCTCATCCAATTTTTATAAAAATAAAATGGAATTAATTAGTTTACAGAAGAACTTCCACTTAGGTATATTCTTCAAAGCCAGTTCGTTTACTTCCAGGCCTCATTCCAAAAGAAATCTCCGATGACCGATTAATCCCTGGTGCCGTTACTCTAACCATTACACCGAATGCGTCAAAGTAACAAAACCTTAAGAGTTTATTAATGAAACATAAAAACAAAATTTCGATCTAATTCTTGATTTCCTTAGCATTATTGTGCCTACGACTCTCCGGACTGAGAATTATGCAATTATTCTGAACGGACCATCGCGACAGAGGAGAGAAGCTCTCATGGATTCCCGACATGTCGAGACCGTCCGCAGTTCTCATCAGTAGCTACAAGAACAACAGGCGGGTGGAATTCTCCTGGCTCCTCCGTGGGAAAGAATGTCGGACGGTGTAGTTGCCATGTGTACACAACTTCGAGGGAGCACTTACCTTATCTAACAGAATGGTTAATTAAGTGAGTCTAACGTAATCCCACAATAGCACATGCTAAAGTTAAGCGACTTGACACAATAAAAAAAAAGATTATTTTAAGTTCTTAGAACTGAAACATTTTGTGAACTGGCTACAACATAGGCAATTCTTCGCATGATGATCTAATTTTAGGGGAGCAGAAAGGAGTAAACAATTCACATTTCACAATACATAGCACGTTTGCTAGAGTTGTACACAGTCTATAGTTCATTATTCAAACAGCTTACCAACGAGAAACTTTTTCACCAGTGCTTCCTCTTTATGGAATTTACTGCCCATCTGAATTTAACAATGCTCCTCTTTTACTTCCTTTAAACATCATCTATCTCTGAGCCTTTTGAACTTTAAATCTTCCGAGAAAATGTAAAAATGAATATTTTTGTATTACATATTATAATAGTATCAGTAAGTTGTTTGTACCTTTTTACAAGATTTCTCATTAATTTTGTAACTCATAATGTAATCATTGATCAATTGTCGTAGCCAGACGATTTTCCCAAGTATTGCACTCATATGTTATTCTTAGACGATTTGTCCCAGAATAAAGTTTATATAGTCTCCTTACTATCATAATTTAGCTGAGTGTAACTCGACACATATCTTACACAACTGCATACTTTATCCAAAACAAATCCGCTGCTAAATTAGTTTATTTTTAGAGGGATGAATTTGTTTTCGCATGGACCACAGAAGAATTTCGACTTCATAATGACAGAATAGGTTGATAAGCTGTGGAAAATCTGTTTTCTCTGCCAAGTTTGGTGCACATACCGGCGCTAGGATCAATAAAAGGGCGTTATTTCCTATCGAAAATGCCACTAAATATAAGTACCATAATTTTTAATAGAGTTTAGTAGAGTCATGCATGATCATTCCAGTAACATGTTAGAACCTTATCAATTCCAACGTTACAACATAAACTATTTTTAAAACCTAAAGTTATTCAGACATCTGTACCTCAGAACTAGAAGAGCGCAAGTCACAGTAGGCTAAATTTCCAGGAGAAAAATGTAAGTCGACTTAAGTTTGTCTGGCTCAATCATAGATAAAGACTTGCGTTCTTACAACCCTTAGAAAAAAGCAAAGGCGATTTTCAAGGGACTTAAGTAGTTATGGCTCAATGTAATATAAAATTCTACATGCAATGGTGCAATAATCTGAAAATTGTAAGATTTGGACTCACGATCGTCTGTTTTTGAGGCACAGATATATGATATTTAGACCCTCCACATAAAATTGAAAACCAACTTCAAAAGTTTACACGAAGGGCTACAATAATGTGCTACGACAGAATAACAAAATAGGAAGTGGTGAAGAGTACATCATCATTTAGGGATCGCCTGCTCATAACGTATTAATCATGCCTGGGAACATGGTCGAAGAAAGTCTGCAGTCAACATTCCAAAGATTTTATCGTTTAAAAACTCAATCATTAGCTACTTTCACACAAGTCACCTTTGCCAGTTTGCCAGTACCAGTTTTCTGTATTAATTTCATCTTGGAATTAAAATTTTCTACCTCGTGCATATCCTTCTAGATAGTCTGCAAATCCTGACTCCCATTAAAAAATTCAATCAAAAGTTGAACCTCTCAAATCGATAACGAAATCAACTTAATTCAAAATTTTCATGACCCGATTAAACTACAACGAAAAATCCATTGATTGTAATATTATGTTCGGGGGCTCGATGGCCGAGTGGGTTGGGGTGAGGGTCTCAGCGCGCTCGGTACTGCAGGTCGTGGGTTCGAATCCCACCTGGGCGGGTTAAAATTTATTTCTTGGCGGACCTTTGAATGAATCTTGGCCTTCCCACCCTGGCTTAAATAGGTTGGTAATCTTCCTGCCCAAGTTGGAGTACATGAGGAGGTTAAGTAAAAAAAAAACAATATTATGTTCTAATCAAACTCTCCTTCGCCAACTACATCGCAGCAGTGCCCCAATACCCTCATAATAAGGGGTATGTCAAAATGTTACGTTTTTAGGGTGAAAAACGTAACAAAAAAAAAAAATCATAGACCCTCATCCAAAAGACTTATCCGTGGTAATAATAATTTTCTATTATATTTAATTTTGTTAAAGAAAACAGAAAGCAATATTCTCTATTATTCAATCTTTATTTCTAGCAACAATGTTATAGTTGATATGACATACCGCCAGAGTGATTCCTCCTCACTCGACATGCAGAAGGAAGAACATTCAACAGTTTTTACAAAGTTTATTTATTTTTTTTTTTAGGGGGGAGGGAAAAGTAAAAGTGCTAAGGTGTTGAAATTGGAAAAATTAGTTTTGATGAAATCTTGACAATAGATCAAAAGGAAGACAATATAACCACCCTTAAAAAAGTTTAATCTTGGTATTATAGACGAAAAACACATATTTTTGTTATAATAAAAATTGGTGACGGAAAACTCTTCAAGGGCCACCATTATTTTTGACACTTTGTAAGAACAATTGGTCACAATGTAAGCATTCAATATATCGTCTGTGAAGCCTCTTCTTACAAATACCTCCTACCAGTTTGAAGTCACGATTCGCAGTGTGCTCTATGACCATATCAGTCTGAACAAAATTTGTTTATGCGCTTCACACAAAACATTAAAAATTGGTCACACCCTAATGGGTCCATTTTAACAGAGAGTTGAGACATAAACTGCAAGTAGATACAGAGGCACCAGGTTCAACAGGACACCGATCTTCAAATGCCGAGAAAGCAAAACAAAATGCTTTTCTTCATCATTATTTATTTGTTTTTTTTCCTGTTAATGAAGACGAAGGATACAAAAAAAAAAATAAATAAATAAATAAAAAACTGCTGAAACAGCTAGAAAGCGAAAAAGTTCAGACCACAAAAGTTGCGATTTTATACCCGAAAACTTATTTCCCATGGTCTCAGGGACACATGAGTTCAGAATTTTTTCGGAAGGATTACGTTTCTACAGAATTAGGTGGTACAGGAAATATTTCTAGATGTATTAATAGCTTTGACGATATTCCTTACACAGGGGTTTTATTTGTATTCAAGGACACGGCGGTTTCATCGGTAATCAGAGCTTCGCCCACAAGAAGGCCATAAAGGACGTGAGTGCCAGCGACCGAAAAAGAGACAGTTCTCCGAATGGATGCCTAGAGAATGTCCAAGAGGCTTAGCTAGAGAAACGCTAGGCGATTTGGAGTAACATAGCCGCCTTCCATTGATCTGATAGTGCCACCTGAATCAGCAAGGTGGGCCGCATACTCCATGGGTCACCTACCCTATCCCTTCCCTACTCTCGTCTCTCCTAAGTAAACTACTCTTACTCGTTACTAACCATCATTCTTGTCATACTAGTCTAGGCATTTTAATATATTTTAATACATTTATGAATAAAAAATACACAAATTAACAGCAATATATGAGATATTCAAAATTAACAACTGGTTAAATAAAAAAAAAAATCTAAAATAATTATTATTTTAATACTTAAATTAACTAGTATAAATGAACATTTAAATATGACAAACAAACAATAGTCCTGTCCATTTACGACAGTAGAGGTTAAAAAATTACCAAACACCCAAGATAAAGAGCGAATAATTACAAAATACTTAAAATACTTAAAGGACAGACAATTGGAATAGTACATTGTGTACATTACATTATACATTATGTCAACATTTTGTTATTGGAGTAGTATTAAACTTGTGAATTTCAATGCATGCTTGCATAAGCAGAAAATCTCTATTTTGTGTTGGACAAAAACGGTTTTGTTATGAAAATCGGTCCAAAAATTAATCATTCAGTAATGTTTTGCTCTTTATCGAGTTTTCATAACTCTTTAATTTATTATTGATTACATAAGTGAAATATATACAATATGTTACATTTCATATATTTATATGTGTGTGTGTGTGTGTGTGTGTGTGTGTGTGTGTGTGTGTGTGTGTGTGCGTGCGTGCGTGCGTGCGTGCGTGCGTGCGTGCGTGCGTGCGTGTGTGTGTGTGTGCAACAAAGTGCTGATGTTTTGAAATGTTTGTATGTTTCTAGAAAAGATGATGAATGTTTAACATTCGAAACTAGTTTTCAAATAAAACGGATTCCAATAGAAGTGGCAATCAATTCATCAATCCTAATTGCATTGATCCTCCTATACCATCATGCGTACCTTAAGTGACAAGGTTTTAATTATGAACGACTCAACCAGTCCTGCATCCTCCACATTCTTCATCCAGGCTTGTTCCGAAAATCTTATAAATTATTTTTTTAGGACCTCAAAACTTTGGCAAACTTATTTTTACATTTACACGTGATTTTTCACCATAAATAAATTTTAAAAAAATATGTAACGTATGATTCAACTGGATTTTTTTTTCATTTCTTATAACAAGGGGAATGTGAGTCCACTTTTCGAAGCTTAAAAAATATGTTTCAAACGCAAAATCCTTAATGTACATTTTTATGTCACAAATGAACTAATTCACAATAAAATTAATACCTTATAAATCAAATTGCTTGCATCCCAAATCAGATACCAGATACAAATCGAAATATACTTTAATTTGCTTCTGATTTACGATTTTTGATAACGATAGCGCCTGAAAAGAAGATGGCCTTCTAATATTGAACATTAATTAGAGCGCTTCCAAAAAGAAGTTTTCCCACAAATGTTAATAAACTCATTAAATATTTATACGAGCAAATTTACTAGATACATTTCGTTGTATCCGAAATAAAGCTAATATGACTGATTTGGAAATTTACATTATTATTTTTCACTTTCGGATGAAACCAGGTGAAATAGGTGACTCTTTAGAGTGCAATGGATTCAACACAAGCAGCTTTATTGACCTCTTCAGTACTCTGATCTCGATGATACTTAAGATCGGAGAACTCAAGAGGTGAAAAGGAAATAGAGGAAAGCATTTAGGTGTACTTAAGGTATACCATCTTGTTGAGGAAAATATAAAGGTAGGGCATAGAAGAATTCATCAGGGAAAAAAATTGAACAATTAAAAAGAAGGTATGCAGGTAAATATAGTTTATTTCTTATAGCAGATGCTTGTGGTCAGCGCTATCAAAAGCTTATTTAATGTCAAGGAAAACTAGAACAGTGTTCTTTACTCAAGGAATCAACAGGGATAATTTTAATTAGCTAATGACACTTCTTAAGAGCGGATAGTCCAAGTGCCGAGGCGAAATTTTGTGTCGTATTTAAAGAAAAATTTTAGTCATACATCCCTAAAATATCCACCCTCAGCAATCAATTTGCACTTGACTAACAACCCAAAAAAGGGGCGTTTTAAAATGGTGCCCACCGAAAGAGGGTTACTCTAGTCATTACATTTTTTTGCATAAGGTGGAATAGTAGGTTTTGTGTTTTCATATGGTTCCAATTGGATGCTAAGAATAAAATATCAAAAATGTGACTAAATTTGGTAGGGAGAAAATAATATATTTGTGGGAGCAGGTAGGTTAAAAAACCGCCAAAATGTTTTTTACAATAATTTAAAATTTTTTAGATTCTTGCGGTTTTAAAAAAAGCATATACTATTTTCTACTTGAAAAATGCTTCTAATCGATGGATAGCGAAAAAATGTGATATTTACAGTACTAAAGTTCATTAATTTTTACGTCTAAAGACATTCCTTATAGTTAAATTTGGTTTAGGTGTTTAGTCAAAATCGATTATCAAAAATCGATAAACTTAGTCAACTTTCTCGAAAAGTTAGTTTTGATCAATTTTAATAGTCCATAACACAAAAATGGCGAATCCAATAAAAAAACATTTATATAATAAAAGTTGTAGATCATTAAATTTTGAGCAAGATAGGATTTTAAAAGTTATAATTTTCCTATTCCTACTCCGAGATATGTTAATTGATTTTATATAAACTGTAAGTGAAATTGCTTATATCTCGAAAACGAAGCCCCTCAAGGAAAATTTTATATCTTCCTTTTTTAAAGAGCAATAAATTATGCGTCGATTGATTTTGTAGAATATTAAAATCGATTCTGTGGTTTAGCCACCAAACAAAAATTCCGGATTGGACAAATAATTTCGGAGATATAGTGAAAAATGTATCGAAAAAACTCTTGGACTAGGACTTAGCAATAATTCTAACTCTGACAATATGATTTAAAAAATAATTACTACAATCAGAACCCGATTTTATTCAATACTTCAAGATTCAATCCACATCGCTCAATAACTTTTGATATAAATTTAGTTGAATAACCAACGAAGTTTGCACATAAAATTTGTTTCATAGAAAAGGAAAATCTTATCTCATATTTATATCCATTAGTTTGATAGTTTACGTGAGTATCTCAAAACTAAATAAAAATCAACAAACTAAATCATTTTAAACAAAACAATGCTACAGAAGAATGTTCACAACTTTTACCAGACGAAATTCTTAGAAATGGAAGGAGTCAGCGTCTTCCTCCTTCAGTGTACGTACAGTCCTGACGTCGCGCAATCTGACGACGCTCTGTTCCGGTCAATGGCACATACTAGAAAAGACGACACATCAAAACCAAAAGAATGGAAGTCACGAGGCGAATATTTATTCATTTCGAAACGGGAGTAGAATCATCACCAAATTCAAGTTATTCAGGAAGGACGGCGAAACAAAAATGATGGAATACACTTAAGGGGTGAACATCAAAGAGTTCTAAAAGTTAAAGCCGTTTTAAAAGTCTAGTCTTTTTGTCTTTGTTATAATAAATTTTCAATTTGTCCTTTTCCAATGTCAACGTTTAAAGAAATATATTAAAATGATGAGTGTTGAAAATCAAATTTGGCCAATTTTATCAAATAATTTTAAACTTGTCTAGAAGGCAATCAAGGCCGCTCGAAAAATATGCTCCGTGTTTGGTGTATGCGAGTAAAGCTCAATTTTAGTTTTCTAAATTCAGTCAAGGCGATAAACCTCTTGAAGATGATGATCGTATTGAAAAACCTCAAGTAGCCAACCAACAGGAAATTCAAGAATTAACTGATTCCGATCCACGCTAAAAATGTGTGGTAAACTGTATGTAAGCAGTTAAATATTTCACAAGCAATTACCAGGAGATACCTACAGCAAATGGAAAAATGGAAACTGGCTACCTCGCAAGCTATCATAGGCAAATAAGGTCACATATTGCAAAGTTGGATAGGAATGAATTAATGGAAACATTTTTCTCGGCCTAAAATTGGAATACATCATTTTTTTACATGCAAGGATTAATCATTTTTTAAAAATGGAATTAGGGATCTTACATCAGAGAAGGATAAAGTTTAGTAGTACTGAAGATTATTTTAATGAATAAAGTTATTGTATATTGGTTCATTGATTTTTTTAATTACCATAAAAACGACAGGACAATTGAAAAGACCTGGCAGTTTGTAGGAACCCAGATAGATCTGAGGGAGTCACCGATCTACATACATACTATGTTAAAATGTAACTCTGTAACTCTCTCACAGGTACCAGTGCATCTGAATTGTTTCCACTTTAAAGAAATAACTGTAGAACCAAAATCTGGTAAAGTGATTAAACACAAAGATGATGGTCAATCAAGATCAGAAGATAGACCTGTAACTTGTCTTATCATGTTATCCAGCATTGTAGACAAAAGACACTCTCACTACAGCTAGCAAGAGAGGTCACCCAGCTTTTTTCTTACTAATCTAGATAGTAATTAATTATTAATTGATATTAGACTGTTCACTTTGTGCAAAAATAACATTAAATGGGAAAAATAAGTTGAAAATTAAATACAATGAAAAAGCTAATTAAGGCAAAATTCCGTTTGACATTCAATAATTGGATGGTTTGGTGGATGCAAGAATTACGTCACATGGTTTTAAAATGCAATCTAGAATAAGAAAACGAAAATGAACCTTATTCTGGGACAACTTGTCCCCTAAGAATAACAAATGAGTACAATACATAGAACAAACGTCTGGCTATGATACTTAATTATGATAAATAATATCTAGTTCATTGTATGAAGAATTCATGTGCACAAGTGTTTAGTAGCAAAATTTGAATAATTCAAAACAACTATAAACATAGATATGAAAAAAAAATAAAGGACTATGTAAAATTTTCCTGCTACAGGAAAATGTAAAAAAAAAAACTTTAAATATAAATTACTCAAAATTGTGCTTTGTTACGAAACTCCTTCGTATGTATATATATATATATATATATATATATATATATATATATATATATATATATATATATATATATATATATATATATGGATAAATTTCTTGACTGTTACTATTGATGTTTAGTAAGGTTCTTGAGGTTCAGTCAATAAATAAAAACAACTATTTTGGCGACGTTTCGAGATTAGCAAGTGTGAAGAATACTAGGACATTCCTACTAAGATGCATGCAGGGCATGATTATGAGAACAATATAGTGTCGAAACGTCGCCAAAATAGTTGTTTTTTTATTGACTAAACCTTAAGAAGCTTACTTAACATACATATATTTATTTATATTTAAAAATTCTATGAAATCAATAATCCGATTAAAAATTGTTGTCCAAAATCTCAGGCAAATAATATTAGAAATTCTTTATAAAAACAGGAGAAGTTTCTTACGGAAAATCAAGAAATATTTTAAGAAACTAGTGAGAAGTTTTGCTTAATTATTCTTTTTGTAGTAGCAACAATATTAAAAGTTTTAGAAGAGTATTAATTTATTTCAATTTCTTATTTTAAAAAAGTAAGTTCAATACCCATTAAATTTTCTGTTCAAATCCCCTTTTCTTCTTTATATGTTAATCTAATATAAAGGTTTCCCCCTTCTCCTTATACTGCTTCATAGCATTTTAAGGAGTCATATTTCATCTGATCTAATCTATTAATATAATTTAATTAATAATTAGGCGATGAGGCTCACCGTTGTTCAAACGCCTTAAACACTTACGTCAAACACAAACGCCGTTAAACACTTAAGTTTCTTACGGAAAATCAAGAAATATTTTAAGAAACTAGTGAGAAGTTTTGCTTAATTATTCTTTTTGTAGTAGCAACAATATTAAAAGTTTTAGAAGAGTATTAATTTATTTCAATTTCTTATTTTAGAAAGTAAGTACAATATCCATTAAATTTTCTGTTCAAATCCCCTTTTCTTCTTTATATGTTAATCTAATATAAAGGTTTCCCCCTTCTCCTTATACTGCTTCATAGCATTTTAAGGAGTCATATTTCATCTGATCTAATCTATTAATAATTAGGCGATGAGGCTCACCGTTGTTCAAACGCCTTAAACACTAAAATAACCTAAATTTATAATTTAATATTTACAATTATTTCTGTCACCGTTATGGTGTTCTTGAAGGTGAAAAATGGAGATACAGAGGGTTTGAAATATGTTTAAATTTATCGATTCCAACTCATCCTACCACTGTCCTCACCACTTACTCTGATGACACATGTGTGTTATCAGTAAACAATGATCCCTTCATTGCCTCCCAAACACTCCAATCCCATATCCTAACCCTTCAAGAATGGTGTCAAAAATGGAGAATCAAAATAAATCCAAAAAAATCTCACCAAATAACCTTTAACCTTCGTCGTAAGCCCACGACTTCCTGTCCTACAGTATCCTTTAATGATATTCCACTAATCCCTGTTGAACAGATCCGCTACCTTGGACTCCACTTGGACAAACGTCTTACTTGGAATCCACATACAAGACTAAAAAGACAAGAAACTGCCCGTCGTTACAGATTACTTCAACATTTATTAGACATACGTTCAAAGCTCCCAATTAATTGCAAAAGACTAATATACATGACTGTGATTTGACCTATCTGGACTTACGGAGTTGAGCTTTGGGGCTCCACTAAACCATCCAATTCATCTCGTATCCAATCCTTACAATCCAAAATCCTTCGTAAAATCCTCAATGCTCCTTACTTTGTCACCAATAAACTTATCCATAAAGACCTTAATGTTCCATATGTTGCTGATTTAGCCCACACCAGATACCTATCCTTTCATAGTAAGCTCCATAATCACTCAAATCCGATAGTTTCTCAACTTGCTTCCCACTCCATTCCTGATAATCCTCCGAGGCGTCTGAAAAGATGATGGCCCAGAGACCTTCTAGTTTAGAATTTTTATTAAAGTGCTACTGATGGGTAGTACTTTTCATGTTTTGCCACGTTATTCTTATAGTTAATAACACATTTACTTGATGTATATATCTTGTACAGTAGTAAATTTCAATAAATTGTTATTAAAAAAAAAAAAAACAATTTATCAAAAAATTTTACTGTTCTTTCGTCCTAATTTTTTTAAACTTATAACTCATCATATATCTTAGATAAGATTAATCGTAAAATACTACAATTCAACGAGTTAAAAAACCTAAGATATTAAATATATACTGTAAAACGAATACATTAATAGAAACACATACTTTATTCGATACAGGTAAAAAAATTTAAGACTAATACTGTAATAATATTAAATACCATATTATATATATGCGTATGTTTGCGGGTTAATACATACAGTATATGATAATGAAGTTTCAAAGTCATTGTTACAAAACCGAATTTACTATAACAACTCTTACTTCTAATCTATTCTGACAGGAATCAAGGCTTGGCGCATTCGCACTATTAAAATAAAATAAAAAATAGAAGGCAAGAATTTCGTGTTTGAGTAATAATAAAAAGATAAAAGGAAATAGCAAGATGTAATAATAGGAGACTGGTTCACCTACAGTACGGCTATCTTAATTATTGTGTAACCGATACTTGTGGGAGCCATTGAAGGGTTTCCCTGTTTTTGTTTTGTATTTCTATTTGCTACGTTTTGCATTCCACCGGAAAATGATATCAGAAATAATCCTTGGATACGACTTATAATATTTATTTTATGCATGAAAAAATACTTTATAGATTACTTTATTTGCAAAAAATTTAAACTGCTCCGAAGAGAGCGGAACTGTTTTTTTGTTAGTTTTTATTGTAAAAAACAAACAAATTTTAATTCAATAAGTAGTGCAATCTGCCTAAAGGAGAGCAATCATTGCTGAACCTTTCTGGGAGTAAAAGAATGGCGTGGTTAAAATTTGGTACAGATTAGTTTAGTAGTTTTCGTGGTTTCTTGCATTGGTGCAAGAGGATGATATTTTGAGCAATATTTACATTAAAAAGAACATAAAGTAAATATAAATGCAAATAAATAAGTATAAAAATGAAAACTTGTTTTGTTTCTTTTTTTGCAATTTTCTCTACAACTAAGCAAAAACGAGCAAATCTCTAAAGGACTTTTTGTCTTAGTTTTTCAGTCCCCCTACAAGTTCCTGAAGTTTTGCCATTTAAATTCGGGACACCCTGTATAATAGTATAGACGTATAAAGTGAAAAAAAATAATAATAAAGAACCTCAAACTAAACAATATAGAAAATAAAAAAAAATTAAAAACAATAATAATAATAATAGTATACACAAAAATAATATGATATTAAAAGCTGCATATACAATCATACTCTATATACAACAATACACACTCAGTTTGGAGGATATCAGAACCAAACCAGTCCCCTATTAAGGAGGGACAGGTAAGGTTAAAAGAAATCCCAACGCTGCTCTCTAAGCTGCGTCACTGGTGTAAAAACCTAGTGGAGGCAGAGTGAGAGCGCACTACTATTGCGTACCATTCAAGGTAGGAGTGAAAGCTGGCCATTTCCAGGACTCCATGTCGTATCTTACAATAAGTTTAGAAGCCACTACCATTTTAAACTGCGAGGAGGATTATGGGTATAATAGGAACTGCTAGTAGATTCGGATCAGTATAAATTTCGAAAATTTGACTGGTATAGATTTAAAAACAAAAGGTACATAAAGTGGATGCGTACACTGGCAAAAGTAAACAAAAATAAGTTTCCAAATAATTGAAAAATAACAACTACTATATGAAAGCTATTGAAAACTGATTAGTAACCCGCCTGCATTCCACGCATTATACGCTTATAGCAAGTTTCCATCATAAAAATATGTAATGTATGTTTACTAAAGTTAAAAAATAAAATCCAACTAATAATTCAAATATTGATTAAAATAACTGAAAAATTATTATAAAAGTTTAAGGCAGTTATTTTTCAAGGCTTGATATAATAAGTGGGCGGGCATAACTGAGAGGTAACAAACGCACTTAAAACAAAGTGCGTTGGTAAAGCAACCTGAAAAACGAATATCGTTGTTTCGAATCCGGTCAGAAGCAGTGTTGAATTATTTCGTGGTAATTAATTTCAACCCCCACTATTCAAGCCTAAAACACAATAACATAATAAAAAACTTTCTAAAATTAAAATGATTAAGGATTTATTACAAATTAAAAATTTTTAGATAGAGAAAAGAAAAATTAAGATTGAAAACCAAATAATTTTAAGACTCAATTTACCACATTGAAAATGTAATCACTATTATCTTTCTTCAGGCACACGAGCACACGAACGAAATTAACTTTCATAATAAAATGGATTAAAATAATGAATGAAACCCAAGAGGAATGAATTAGATCGTTCCTAATGATAGGAGGTATTGAATTTCTGAAACACTTACAATAATGTTTCACTTTACTTTCACATGTTTTAATTCGAATAATAATGTATATATTTTTTCAATAGTTTAATATTGTTGACCGCTGTTATACAAGGAAGGAGATTGATAGGTGCGGTCATATATCCCTGGCTGACGTGAATAAGTGGACAAGTGAAGCGTAGAATTTCAAAACCACCCAAGTCCAGTTCAAATATTTTGTTTTTTTTAATAGTTTTTTTACTAGGTTATCTGTAGGTGGAAGGTTTTCTCCCAAAAGTATTTAAATCACATTGAAACCGGCCATATAAAAAATAAGGCATATAATAAAATTTTCAAAAATGGACCTAACCAGATTTGAAATTCTACGCCTCAAGTCAAAATCGTGAACTTTTCAGTATGGCACTTTTTATTGTTTTTCTGAATTCTGTTATTATTCTAAAAATACGGTTTGAGCAAAAATAGATACTTAAAGGCCTTATTAAGAAGTACAACCTAACCAATTTTCCATAACGCAGATATTAAATACCTGCTTTGAAATTTAATAGTAAACTCATTTCCAATATAATTTGACTTACCAACTTTTTTATAAAGTAAAATTAAATTCATTTATTGGTACGACGTTTACGTTTTCTATGCAAGCCATCTTCAGGGCTTTGGTTGGCATCTCTTCCACACCACTAAACAATACTACAAGACTGGTTAAAATAATGGAAAATAAAACTAAATTACACCAAATCACAGCAAATCACCTTTACACTCAAACATGAACCTTGTCTACCTGTCTGAATCGACAATCAACCCATAACACAGCCAATTTATTACTTAGGACTTACTTCCGATAGAAGAATGACCTGGAACCCACATGTAAATCCAAAACTTCTTAGTCTAAACAAGAGACTAAAACTTTTGTATCCAATAGAAGATAATGAACTGCTGTCTGAGGTTCGTTCTGAGAATACCACGCCACTTACATATTTCCCACCACTACACAAAATTAAAATGGTCATTTCCTTTTGACAGTACTTTCTTGGTTCGTTCCTTTACAAATCTCTTTCCTCTCAGTCACCTTCCTATATCCTGAAAGCTTTAACATTAAAATCGTCAGTGAGTTCCCGCAAAATCAGATCCCGTTCCTCAGACGTCTACCAACTCCTTTCAACACATCCTTCAAACGTTCCTATATATCCAGAGCTTCCAACTTCTGGAACTCCCTCCCTTCTATCATTCGCTATTCCTCCTCTCATAACAGCTTCAAATCCCTACTTTTCATTTACCTGTTAGATATTCAATCTAATAGTCATATAGATGTAGAAAATATCTCTTAAAATGAGATATGAACATTCAGAATATAATATTGATTTTGTACAGTATTAGTCTAGTACTATTGCACTAAATTGGTTTTAGCATAATTTATATTATTTATCAGATAAGACACATTATATTTCCAGATAATTTATATTTCTCAACTTTGATTATTGTATTTGATTTCATTGAGTTTTTGTTTAATTTTCTCTATTTTTGTTTTCGTAACTTATCTTAGATTCTAACCTCAAGATATAATTTGTTTTTTTGTGTGATATTTTAAAATATGTAACATTACTTTTATATTGTAATTTGAATTTCTTTTAAATTCCTTAATTTAATTTTAATTATATTTTCCTTGCTTTTATCATATTTCTTAATTATATATACGGTATGCTAGGTAGCCATTAATTAATTGTTCATTGTAATTATCCTTAAGGGGCAAAGGCCCCAGAATAAAATTTATTTTCATTTCATTTCATTTCAATACTTTATAAACGGTCGACATTAAAACTCCGAAAACGACTAAATACGTACTTACTTAACATACGCAACAATGTATATACGGGCCTGTGAAAAATACGCACCTTAAAAAAATATTCTAATAAAAGATACTCAGACTGATCACGAAATCACCATGCTACATTTCAAACTACACACTTCACTCAGATTTACAAGTACCCACAGTAAAGGAACATATACATAATCTTTATTGACGATTTCACGACAGACTTCATGGACGTAATAACAAACTCATTAATGACATGGCCGCGACTGACATACCTAGATATACTCTCAAAAGGCATAAAATAAGCTGGATGAGAGATTTGCTCAAATAAATCCTTCTTCTTTTTTTTTTTTTAATCCATGCCAGGAGGAGGAACTGTTGAGTGCTAGTCTCTCACACCCAGATAAGGCCTGTATTATTACACTATGAGTAAATTCACTTATATAAACTCCAATAACAGGAGTGAATAAAAATTAGAAATAGAAAAAAAAAAAAAGTTTTCAGCTGACCCATGGAAAAAGACAATTGTGTGGAGAGCAACAGGCTATGATTGTAATTTGAAATACGTGACACTAGAATAATGATAGACCAGCCTCAAATCAACTTATTAATATACATATTCACGCTAAAAGAAAATATATATGTTCAGAGTTATATAAGCGGGAGTATAAGCAACTCTTCATAGAGATCTCTGAATTAGAGGTGAAACAGTTGGCCTTGGTTCTGTAGTGTTGTAGAAATTTAAAAAATAGTTAATTATTCTGCTTGTTTAATCTCCTAAAATCATCAGTAACAGACAGATTACCGGTACGTAATAACTAGAGATGGGACGATAATGCCTTTGGTCGACTTGTCGACCAAACCGATCATTGCTTCAGTTGGAATTCGGGTGATATCGGCAGTGTTCGAGGCGCCTCGATCACAACTTTATAGCCGTCTGTAGATGTAGCCACAGGCTCTTGTTTATCTTCAATTATTTATTCTGTTTGAATCAACGAATTTACTTTACATAGCTTAACATAGCTTACATAGTTAACGGTAAAATTTGGAAATCAATCATGCCGAAAACGATATTGTGTATATGTAGTATAGTAATATATCTATTACACAAAAATATCACGTTTCAATTAAAAACTCATATTTTTGAATTATGATAAGAAATCAAAAAATAAAAAAAATAAGGGAAGAAAGAAAGAAAGAATTATATAACAAACAGCAAACATGACCCTAAAATAAAAAAAACAATAAATAAAGGCGATGTTTTCATTTCAATCATTTCTAATTCACCAATTTTTTAAGCGGAGTAATGTAAATAAATAAAAATGGCCGACTGGGCACTTCTTGCCAAATAATCGCCCACTACAGAAGCAGCCAACTAGCCAGCACATCTCTAATAATAACAAAAAAACATCTCATTTCAAGATTACATGCCGATTACATTTACTCTTTATTAGCCTAGTATGACAAAGAAAAAAGCGGTTCTTTAACCTTATTTTGAGATATTTTTTATTAAAAAAAGTATATCGAGACACCAAAACTTTTGAAGAAGTATTCTTTATATTTCTTGTTTATATTATTACTTTATTACAAGATGGATACAGAGATGCAGAGAGGTAGGGGGACACGGGAGGCTGTGAGAGCGGAGAGATACTGTCTAGGTGGTCGGACCACCCTATGGCAGCTCTGACGTCAGCCACCGCCCAAGCTGGGTTTTAATCTTTAAATCCCATTCTCCTGCCCTAAGGAAATTAAATTTATTTAAATATCTCTCAAGTTTAAACAGTTTCTTAGCTGGTTCCATTTAACTGTTTTCATTTTAAAACCGGAAGGTAGCTCAAAGAACAACTGAAAGTAACGCCCTCGGCAGTGATCTGACCTCAACAGGATTCACAGTATTCCAGCGAGCTGATAATTATTAACTTATAAATCTCTAAATGACGTATTTTTTTAATTTTAAAGAGTTTGATAATGTATTTATATGTTTTCCGGAACCATGGAAACAAGACAAGCATGTTTAAAATTAAGTAGTAGGTAAAAGAGAGCACTCATCCAGCTTGATTTCACTACGTGAATCCTCATCTAAATCTTATAGAATAATAGTCAAATAAATTGGATACAATATGTTATGAAACTAAAACATGTCTGTTACTTTTCAAATATTGCCAAAAAAAAAATTTCTGACTGATCCCATCTATCTTATTCAATAATTTTTTTTCTACGAACAGGCAGATCTAAATATTTTGAATAACTTTTTCGATGATATTCAACTAAGTTCTTCCTTAAAACATTATGCTCAAAGAGCTTTAGGTTTTAATCTTAATCGTGACAGCGTAGAACTATAAATCAAAACTGTACATGGATCGGATAAACCAAATAGTAGAAAAGAGACAACTATTGTCTCAGCAAAGTTAGCCGGTGAGAAAGCACAACGTGTGACCTGTTTAAAAGGAGAAAAAATAATTGGGATCCGGATCTGGGAACAGTTGCTGTTAGTTAAGATTAATGGTCTGATGCTACACCATCGCCTTCTCTCCTATCCAACAGAATGTACGCCAATATGACAATATGTTTTCCATTTTATATATCTTTCAACTAAATATAAATACATAAATCAAAAATTTTAGTAATACCAAACACCCTAAAAGGGATACTATATTTTCCTCGAGGACATGAAGTACAAAGTAGCCATAAATCCGAGGGTGTCGTGATGAAGTGCAGAAATAAAAATTGGGCACGTTTCGGTAGAGCATTTTTGATCTTATCCTAAATCCTGTAATTGCTTTAAAAATATTTCCCCCAGAATAGATAATTTAAGGCCTTATTAAAAAGCACAACTTTTTGAACAACAAATAAAAATCATGCTTTTAAGGTTGATAGTTAACTCATTTTCAAAATAATTTGAATTATCGACTTCTTCAATGAAATAATGTTACATCCTCATTTAATAATCAGGTGTTCATCAAGGAGTTATTAGAAGGTATCTATTATTTAATTTATGATGTCATTAGATTGCGATATTGGTTTTTTTAAATTAAAGTGTGGCTCTATCCTTCTGTCACTAAACAATACTTCCTAGGCTGCTTCCTTTACCAATTTATTTCTTCACATCCGCATAGAACTACTGCAATTTCAATTGATTTAAAAAACTCAGATCATATACTAGAACTAGAAAAGATGTCCTTTAGATCTATGTTCCCTCACAAAATTACAACTAGCTGATAAATACAGCTCTTCAATCAACTTCTTTATTTCTATAACTTCCACTCCCTTCAAATTAATTTATATTATTTACACAAGTTTATTATCTTGTTTTAGTTAAAGTTTATTTTGTTAAATAAAGGCATCAATCAAAGCCACTGAAGAATGCTTTGATGCACTGCTGTTTCAGATCTGCAAGGATCAAACGATTTTTTATGAACCGTAATAATACTATATTACAGAAATGTCTCTGTATCATTTTTTAAATTTAACATGAAAATTCACCGCGTTATTTTTTTTTTTTCTGAGAGATCTCAGATAAACAAATACTATAAACAAACTAAGAAAATAAAAGTCAACTAAGCTCAGAAAAGGTGAATAACATTCATTTTTTAATTTATCTTTGTTACTTATACACATGCCTTCTTCGTAAAATATACAAAAATATGGAGTAGCCTAGTTGACTTATACATCGAAGTTCGCTAAATCCCTTGTATCTACCATTTTTTAGGACCCATAAGGGTAGTTGAAATACAAGTTTGCAGCCCTCACAACCTGGTGCGATCAGTGTAGTACTCAAAAAACAGCTAAATTACAGCACTACGCTCAGTTGTTCGCTTATAATTCGTGACTTTATAACTATGATTTTTGGTGATAGAGCATATACACTTTTAAAGAGCTTTAAATTTGTGACAATTTAAGCCCAGTTGCAGGAAACGTTTTGAGGGTTGCCCAGTTTAGGAGGAAAAGTGATTAAAAGTAAGATGTCAACATTTTATTTAATGAACGTGTATGGTCTAAAAATAATCTAAAATACGTAAGATTTCCAACGGCGAAGAAAATAAGAGTATAAAACATGTATTTTGTTAGAATATATAAGAATAGTTAGTAAAATGACAGTTAAAAAGTTGGTAAAAGACGACTAAAATTCATGTGGAGGCACGTTTTGTAGGTACCTATATAAAATATAGAAAAATTGAAGGAATTTTAAAACTTTAATTTGAGACCTGAATCGTCCCTCTAGGCCAAATATTTTTCTTAGAAATAGGAAAAGATTAGATAATGGTAAAATTAGATTTGGGGAAAAATTTGTATGACTGGTTTGAAAAGTGTGAAAGTTGGCAGGAACCTACCTACTTCATTTAAATTTAGAAATAAATGCGATTAGAAATAATTGCAATTACAAAGAACGTTCATGAAAGTGATATTCATGGATATAGTTTTTCAATTCCGATTTCGTCAACTTCAGCATATATTCACTAGTATATCCCGCACCTCACATACAGATAGAAGGCGGTTAATTTAGGAAACACTCGAAACCAATTAACGATGGAAATTGGCATAGCAGGGTAATGTCACCAGTTAGCGAAACTGTCATCTCCCGTCAAATTCCATCAGCGTTCACTGCTCGATTCAATAAGACAACTCAGTATTTTCAAATATCCTTCAAAAATAAAATAAAAAATAATAATAACGATACCATTCCTAATTTAAAAATATATTTAATCTTACTTAAAGTGTAGACTTTAGAGTTTTATGTTCACATTTTAAAATACATAAAAAAGATTTCAAAAAACAGCAAGAGTACACCCTATGTACTTCTAACCAAAAGTTTCTTACGTATAAAATGTAATAAATATTATATTATATTTATATTCTAATATAAATATATTCTAATATAATTTTGACATATTCAAAATTTGGAATAAATAATATACTCGTAAATCCATCTCTCCTTGATTTCTTAATTCTTGTTTACGTCATTGCACATAATTTCACTGATTTGCTGGAAAATATTAGATCAATGTGTACGTTATAAGACTATTACTTATTGCAGTAGAGTAACAAATAAAAACCTTAAATCAATTTTCCCTTGACCGGGGAAAAAAATAGACCATGCATATGTCTGTCTATAATCTACTGTTTTCCCAATCCACAATTTTGAATTAAAAGGATCAAATTACTTAAATTAATAATTTAATAAAATCACCAACTAATTTTTATTCGAAATAAACAAAGTTAAAAGAAAACAGAAATTTCAAACGTGACTCCATTTATTCAAATCAATACAGCTCATAAACGGTAGGTCGTAGCGACAAATTATATATAACAAAAAATATTCTTCATAAACTTTCTGATCAGGAAACTGTCTGCAAACTTTGACGTGAGCAACACCAACGGAGCTAGAGCGTGTCAAAATGTAACATTTTTGAAGGTGAAAAAAAACGTTACACCAAAAAAGAAAAGACCCTGCTAAATAGAGAAATACCAAAAATAGAGGGATACTTTGTTTGTAATAGAAGTGTATTAAAACAGATCAAAACATTAAATAAAATACAACTAATGAGTGTTTATTCTGTCTCTCCCACACATTTATGATAAATTTAAATATTTAAAAACGAAAAAAATCCAAGAGTAGTAACCTGAAAAAATAAAAGAAATAACTGCTTTATTAGTTAAATATAACTACTGAAGCTACAAACAAAGAAATAAAGTTAGGTTTGCTATAAAAATGCTTTATAGATCCATCATTCAATTTTTAACTGATACGAAATAAAAAATCTTAATAACTTGATTAACTTTTGTTTTTAATATTATTACTGTTTATTTTATTTATTTTTCAATTTATCTTTTTTATTGTATTTTTTTTTAACATAACACACTACACAGTTTGAGGATCTTAATTTTTTTTTTACTTTATTTATTGTATTATATACTGTCAGGTTCTTTATTCATTTTTTTTTCACTTCTTTTTATTTATTTCTTATTGTACATATTGTGTGAATGGGTCCATAAGCCACCTACCCATATTACCTATTGCCCTCTTTCAGGCGGATTGTAATACTTTCACACTAAAAAGATTTTTTTTTTCAAAAATCGTTTTTTTAAATTTGATCAAGGAAAAGTTTATTTTGTTAGAAGAACAAACATCTGACTTTTCATTAATAAAACGTTCCATGCTTGGATCAATGACGTTTTAATATAATGTGATTTATTTTTTTTAATTGACCAAACGAGAACAGTGATACAACCTCACACACAAAGAAGCGTCAATCACGTGACCTAATCGATTTAAGAGGATAATAAAAATTCCACAAATATCTTTCATTCACTATCGAGATGATTCATTCACTAAAAAATGTTAGAAGAGGGCGGGGTTATCGACAACCGTTGTGATAAGGTTCCCATCCGATAAGATGGACTTCGGTCAAAGGCATATCACAGGATGTTGATTCCTTTCAACAAACAAGCCACAAGACCCAAGACCTTTCGCATACTTCACACATAGGATGATCAATCATCACTAAAATTAAGCAAACTAATCTCTAATGAAAACATAAAAATCCTGGCTATAGTCCTAGTATCGGATTGTATTTGATTTTAGCTGCATAAGTAGTTAAAATGTATAGAAATAAAATAAAACTAGGTAGAAACAAGGTATAGAATTAAATAATACAGAAGTCGCAAAATATGTTTAAACAGAAGTGATTTTAATACTTTACGATCAGATAACGCAGTAGTCTTGACCTGAAGGTCAGCAACTATAAATGGCACAATAAAATTGCTATAACTTATAACTGAAAGATACTACAATAATAATAACCGTTAGAAATAACGATAGAACTGATCGTGTTTTGATTTTAAGTACAATTGTTATTTCAGAGAGATCAGTATAATACGATAAATAAAAGTAGCGTAAAATAATCAAAACTTGAGGTATTACGCATGATGGTATAGAAGGATCAGGGCGATTAGCAACGATGAATTATTTGTAACATTATTGGAATTTTTTTATAATATGACTCGTTTGGAATGATAAACATTCATCATCAGGAGTATGCCGTAGGTTCTGATATATTTCAAAAGCCCTTTTCACTTTGTCGTCATTCTGTCGCGACGTTCTGTTTTGTTTTTTGTATTTATTTGTATTTGAGGTAAAAACTATGAAAAAATATTGATGAGTGTCGAGTCCACTTATTAACCAGTGAACTGTTAAATAATAAAATTTATAAAGAAAAAGGTCTGTAGCGGATAGTCACCACTAAAGAGACTATTCGCCTTCTTTAAACTGATATATGTTAAAACATTCGAAACTAGTTTTAAAATAAAAAAAAATCCAATATCAGTGAAAAATTATTCATCAATCCAAAGTGAACAAGACTTTTAGTTGCTAAAATAATGGTAGTCGTTGTCAGGGCAGGAAAATGAATGTTTCAACAGTTTCACAAGGACCAATCCGTTTTAAGTACGTATATCTCAAATTTATTTTTTCTCTCTCTGTTGAGAGCCTACGTTTTTGTCAAAACTATATAGGTACATGTTTCGTTTATATTACTTTTATTTGATCAACAACTCCAACAAAAAAAACATTTGCGACTTGTGAATAGTGTGTTCACCAAAAAACTAATTTTCATCTTAAACATTTTTTATATTTATGTACTTAAATCTAATCTACTCCAATAAGTAAAGAAAGGACGGAATGCCTAGTAGGTTACCAACTTCTTGAGTGAGAAGCCCGAGATTCATTACACAGACCCGCTTCCAAATGAAAGCCCTATAGAGCAAATTCGAGCCGGCGCCCTTTCTGACGCAGTAGTCTCCATCACCCACGCCATCACGTTCAGCCAAGTTTCGAGAGTGATTTCTCTATTCTTATGAATGAAAATTACTCGAACTACAAAGTCTTTGTATGGGAAGCATACGCATTTCATTTGCGTAATATGAAAGTACTTATGTAATCAGGAATAGGGAATCGTATCAAAAAATTAAGTTGGTTAAAGCATTTTTAGTTTTGATAATTAATTAAGCAATCAAAGATAAATCCACATTCTCCAAGATGAAAGGTCTCACAGAGAACTGTCATGATTAGAGATTTGATCGGTTTACTAATTGATATTAAAAACACAATAGTAATAAATTCACAGAAATATATTAAATAAGAAAGATATAAGGAGTTAGTAGCACAAAACTACTACTAAAGAATTATCGAAACTATCAAATATCATTATTCATAACGGTTAATGGAATGATTTGATGATGCAGTTCATTTTGCCAAGTATATTAAATTTATATTATGATTTTAAGTCAATTTTTACAAAAGTATCACAACCTAATTTAATAAAGATACGAAAACGTCAATATGTATCCAGGGAGTAAAGATGAAAGAGCACAAAGTTATAGGAACAAATTTGGGAGCTGCAAAACATTTAGATAATTTGGTCTCCAATAACGGAAAAAAATACATGAAATTGGAGATCAAAAGAATAGCGGCTGGCAGCAAATCCCTTTTGGGAAAGAAAGGTCCTTATAATAATCTCCGGTCCGGTAAATAACGACGGGAATTGAAGAATCAGATCAAACATGGAATTGGAACAGATGTTTGGTGAACCAAGCATCGTTTCTATGATCAAAGTTGGAAGATTGCGGTGGCTTGGACACGTGCAAAGTATGCCGAAAGACAGACTCAAAAAAGATGATGTACGGCAGGACGGGAGGAAAAAGATTGAGAGGGAGACCAAGGCTGAGGTAGCTGGGTGAACTAAGAAGACGGAGTGAGAGGTTGGATGAGGAAGGTGGAAGATAAACTGGGATGGCAGTCGATTCTTGGTGAAGCCAAGGTGCGACTAGGAATGTAGCGATCAACATAATAATAATAAGATTTAAAACCTAATTACAATCACGGAAATAGTAAATATTAACTTAATTTCAACCCCCTACGAGACTCATTCAGGAAACGAGATTTCTCCGCTAATAACTGATAGAAGGCTAAGGATACTTAACTTCCCTCGTTACAATTATAGGAGGGTCTGTAAATGGTAACAAATCAGGTACCCGCTAGTTTCCAACAGTTGCGACCCGCATTCCGGTTGAAGTAATCTCAGATTACTCCTTATAATCTCCTTAACCAGTCATTTAAACAATTTATCAGGTCTATGTAACAATGAGCATAATAACGTATCAACACATGTTTACAAACAAGAAGGGCACCTACTAGTTAGTCATTTTGACGTTATCGCATTGCCTAAGCTGCACCAGCCATACGAATAAATATTTCAAGCTAAACTACAAGAAAATGGAGGAAATACTTTTTACAAATTGACAAAATCACTTAGTTATTGCTTATTTTTTTATTGAATTCAAGAAATTTATGTTTTAAAATCAAGACCTATTTCATACCTTCTTTAAACTTCGACACATATTCCTTAGATCAAGCCTCTCTTAAAACAGACCTCTCGGGTCTCTCATTTCAAGCTCGTTGCAGAACGGAACTTTCCAAAGGAATTGACGCTGGTGTTCTTCAAGACAGCGTCATGGATCCAGTCCTCTATATTCTATATATTCAACAAATTGATTAAACCAAAACAAAACAATACCAGAAGTTTCAATATGGAGACGAACTGAACAGTTTTTTACTATTCATCGAGAAAATATTTTTAAAACAATTTTTTTTATAATTGCAAAACAAACTTGAACGAAATTCGAAAGGTAATTATTAATATGACAGAATAATCAAAATAATAAAACGTTTGTAATTGTTATATTTATGAAACTTAAATTTGTTTACTTTGATGCGATATTTTTAACTTTAATATTCCTTTGCTTGTTCTCCCGTATACATCGACAACACACCAATTCTACAGACTGAGATATAATATAAAGTTACCTAGGGTTTGGGTTCGAGAGGAGAATCCCAGGTCATTCTGGGATTCATTGTAGCCCACATATAAAGAAAAAACAAACGCAAAACCGATGGCTTAATCTAATGTATCCACTATTCAGAAGAAAATCACAACTGAAACTTAGACGGAAACCTCCTATATTTACTTACTTAAACCAGTTGGGATATAGGCTTCTCCAATTTTCTGTATAGCAAAAAAAGATAAATATACGATATCAGACTATTCAATCCAAAATTCTTAAGACTTATTACAAAAACACCTTTATATTAGCACAAAACTACTGGCTAAGGGAGCGTTTAGACAGTGACTTTTTTAATACAACAAGAGGCATGCAACTAGGCGCAAGGAAGGGGCATGCACCAGTGCAAAACGAGAGGCAAGGAAGCTGCAAGCGGTTCCCAGTCTTGTTGGGAAACTCTTACGCCTTTTCGTGCAACCTTTTTGTTTACCAGTGTTTTTAGGGCGTTTTAAATCAAAAGTGTTTGTTTTTAACTATGGATTGAGGAGAAGAAAACACATTGGACCTTACTGAAGACTATAGAAGACGTACTGTTATACAATTTGCAATAGCTCTTCGAAATTACTTGGTGACATTGTAGTAACAATTTTTGAATAGTTCAGAGCTGTCTATCGGAACTTCATTTAAAAACAATGACATTTCTATCTTCGAAATAACGACGAACGCAATACTTTCATTTCCTTTTACGAGAATTTTCAATTAAAATATAGGAGGGTACGGTAGTAGGGTATAGGATTTTTGATACTGCGGCTGAAAACTTAGTTGCATTCGTGGCCGCACACAAATTTGCATAGGACATTGCACGAAAAAATGCATCGTCTAAAGGCACCTTTGCGTATACTAACCGTTAGCTAATACATACGTTCTCACGATTTCACGACAGACAACAAGGACACAAAAACTTATAGAAACAATAGCCACACCGTGATTACCTCAAAACACGTGAAGGAGATTGAACAGGATCATACTCTCGTATACTCTCTCTACCTAATATCTCTTTAATAAACCAAAGCTCGGAAGAGTCACCGCTGGGGTAATGTTCTTCCTCATGCCTGAAACGTATTTTTTTATAATACGTGTGTATAAAAAAATATTTTCTATGTAAGATTTTCGAAATATTTGGTAGTAGCCATTGAACAAACAAATAAATTACTTAAAAATTGAGAACTAGCATACGGACTAAAATAATTAAAACTATATGCTTAGTGAAGCACAATTAATTTTGACAATTGATTGAGCAAGTAGTTGCGTGAGCACAAAACACTCACCGTTTTTTTCTATGAGTCTCAGGAATATCTTTAAAGAATTAACAGAATGTAAAAAGGCAGAACTCTTGTATCCATAGAGAAGCTTATTCGGTTCGACAATGTTGCAAACAAGAAATCGTGACTGACCCAGCAAAAATCTCAAGAATTTTCTATTGTATAGACGATTTTCATTTGCAGCCAGCAGAAAGGCTCATTCAAATAGTTATATTTTTAGGTCTTTAACAGAATGAGGTATACAAATTTCAAAAATATTTGTAGAATATTGATGTATTCGTAGCTTTTATTTTTTACCTATGTATTGAATCATTTCATATCTGAAGAACTTGTGAATAGTATGTTAGGTGCAATTAGGGGAATTTTGGGTTGTCACCAGAAAGCTAATTTACATCTCTTAATTTGTGGCTATATGGCCAAGTTATGCGGCTATTAAAAAGATGAATATTCCTTAGTGAATATTTGGATAGAACTCGAAAATTGAACTTCCACCTTTGAAAAATGAGTCAATTTTACACACAATTTTCGGTTTTACGAATTAATGCAATGTGAGCTGTCTTTTTTTTTTTTTCTTTCTTCGAGTAGTTTTCACTAAACATAATAAACTACTTTTCATTTTTTGACAAGGACATGTCTTTTAGCTGGGGGTCTGTATTTTTTTGTAACGTTTTCACCCTCAGAAAGGTAAAACACAAGCCATTCTTTTAGTGATGGTCGGATCGAAAATTCAATTTCATTCAAATTCAACTTCCTTAACAGAAATTTAACAATTAAAATTAAAAGAAAACACGATGGTCTCGAAGAGAGTTTATCAAATGTTCTGAGTCTTAAAATTGAGATTTTATCACGCTGTCGATTTTGGAAATAAATCCATACTTGCAATTGAAGTTTTTTATGAAATCATTTTTGCACTGAGCGTACTTTTCACAGGTTTCACAGACATATCATCTGTATTACCTATTGTCCTTAGATGGGCCGATTCACAATACTTACAAAAACAAAAAACAGTTATGCATATTTAAAAAAAGGGGGTCGATAAAATGAGTAAAACTATAACTTTTTTTAATTATTTATTTTTCCCTTGCGTCAGAAAAACGAATATGAGCAGATATATAAAATTATTTTTTGTCCATGAATGATATATATCATGTGTATGGATTTCTTTTATTTTTATTTTTTTTTTAATTCTTAATGTTAGTCAATAAAAAATAATCTGTATCCTTAAGGATTTAGGAGGAGAGAAGACGAGAAAGTAATGCGGCAGACTGTATAGGAACGAGGTGGGGGAAGGGGCGAATGTGTATCTGTGAGAACGGTCCTTCGCTGGGAGAGCTGCATTCCGATGACGTCACCCCCAGCCCGCAAACCACGCTGTCTTCTTCCTATAATTACTTCTTCTCCTACATCTGTCCCGATGATAGTTCCATTTTGGACAGAAATGTCTAATACAAAATAAGGCGAAATATACTAATGTTTATCTCGAAACGAAATTCATTAGTATTATCATAGTTAATGGAAGAAGAAATGTTCTCCATTCATGAACTCGCAAAAACGGTTGCTATCCACTTGATATACGTGCACAATAATTAAAACCTCTAAAACACAGGTAACATAACAATGAATCTACATAGTATTTTAAAGTGGTCGGATTCAGAAATTTCGCAAAAATTATTATACCTAATACATTTTACATTAAGTTACGCTTAAGGCTTCCAAATAATATATTCCATAAATCCACAAAACATTCATAAGTTTTAATAATCACAAGAGAATTCAGACTATTTTCTAAAAAGGTCTAAAAGAGTTAGCCATACAAAAAAACCTTGCAGATAATATTCAGCCTCCGAGCATTTGTGGGGAGGTAATTGAACAATTTTCGTTAGAACTTGGAAGTAAAGAAGCAAAAGAAGTATCAGAATAAATAATAAACTTTATGATTAAGGGAAAGAAAGCAACGAAATGTCTTAAAATAGAGATAGGAACCAAGAAGTTCGAGTAGCTGGGAAATTATCTTATTTTTTTTTATCCACCCCTATCATTTAAACCGCTATTAATTATAAATAATATACAATAAAAAAAAAAGTAATATAACCAAAAGTCATGAGGAGTGAGTTTCAGGACAGATAGTTATCTATTTCTGACTTAAAATTAATGTTTCACCTAGGGATATCTTTTAGCCAACTCTTCATCGCCATGTTCTGAATACGTTTATGTAATGTCCGTGGGGTTTTTCATGAAATCTTTTGAATGAAGTATAAATATGATCCCTGTATCATAAATATTGCCCAAAAATATCTGCAATATGAAGCGGATTTTCTGGAATGGAAAATAATGCAATGCAACTCAAAAGTTTTAGTCAAAACTAAATTTATCTAAGACACCGAATGACATTCAACTCTAATATAATCAAGAGATGCTTTGGACAGTAGAATTCTAAAAAAAAACCAAAGCGACAACCCAGTCAGTGAGCGAATGGAAACATAGGAAGAACAGCGGCAACACCAAAATGAAGATAAATTTTCGAAGACCTTACATAGAAGGTTGATGTTTCTTGGAAAATGAACGAAAGTAAACCGACAACAAATGATATTAAACTACCTTTCAAGATTAAGTTTTTATTTCATTAAGTTCTTAATGTTAGGAAGAGGATTTAAGTGTACGAAATTAGAGGGAGTTCACTGCAAGACTGCAGAAGCATGAAGGAACACTGGATTGGAAACCATAAACTATATAATACATATATAAAATTGTAACATGTTTCTCGTTATATTCAAGGTAAAAAAAAAAATTAAATGATTTTGTATGTGTTAATCGAAATAACATAACGTTCTTATTCAAAATTCAGAAATTATAACATAACGTGCTAATAAAATAAAGTAATAAAGACGCAGCGAGAGAGAAACGCCACTATCACGTGGAGTCCTGCTCAATCCCTAACATAGTGGCGATCAGCCTGAGTGTAAATATGAAGGAATACGAATTTTCCTGAATTAATTATTTATTGAACTAATTTTAAACAGAAGCGACTTATTTTAAATAAGCTTCTACGACTCTTGATCTCCATTCTGTAAAGAAGATACTCTCTGAAACTAAGACAGCGCCTGAATACATAGAATGTATATGATACTTAGTGAAACCTTAAGTATTTATGAATACATATAGATATTGGACTTACGGATACATATAGATCTATGGATAAGCAAAAAAGGTTTAATAAAAACCGGTATTTATTAACTAAATATTTTAGTCAGATTAAACTTCTTTATTGATTCATTAAAGGAAAATAAAAATAATTCTTTATACATTTATTTTTCTTCTAAATCTCTCGATTAGATGCTCGTATTACCCAATCATACTTCTATTGAAAGTTAATGCGTACATATTAATAGACATATTCTATACCTATCCTAAATAATAACTTAATATTTTCTAAACGAAAGGTATAAAAATGATCGCCATGGCATGGAGTACCGTGAGGCCATATCCGTATGTCCCACTAACCCTGAAGGAAAGGGTCCGAGGAATTGCAAGGTTACTTTCCAATTCGCTTCAGAATTCCAACTGACCACAGCCTCTATAGAATGTTGGCACACTTGGATAAAGAATGCAGAGAATAAGCTGCATCATCTCAACTCCGCTTCAATTACCACCTACACTCATAATTATCGCCTATAAAACAGATTGCCTCGCTCGTAAAGGCTAGTTCAAAGGTCAGCAATGCCGCTTTTCCCACTGACAGGGTTATATTACAGAACAAACTTAAGATCGCACTGATTAAATACAATGAACCTATATATCATAAAACAATAAAGCAACAGATAAATATATCTTTTTCCACTTAGAAGGGTCAATTTGTGTTCTCTTAAATACCACTTAATATCACCTAGTTAAAAGAGTTTTTACATTTTAATGATAGTAGATAGCTCACTATTTATGGATCACACTTCATAAGCCTCTAATTAAAGACTAAACTCAAGTTATCAGAACGATAAGTAATCGCTCAAATGTCCGAGGTTTAAACGAAATGATTGTGGCAGTCCTGGACAGGTAGAAACAGATTTCAACGTAGTAAACAAGAGAGCAAGAGGGAACCACAAGTAGATTTGACTCAAGAACATTTGTGGTAATGGCAACAAACCACCGGATTCCATATCCCCAATTATTTTTATTCATTGCAGTAAAACCTCTATAATCCCAAATTCGCTAGTCCAACTCTCCGGGTAATCCGACACTATCGTGGGTTCCGGGGAGTGGAAGAACAACATTTTTGCAGAATCTCTGATAGTCCAGTAAAATTGCACCTTTTGGAAGGTAAAAGGATAGTTTAGATTTTATGATATGTAGTCTCTTTAGTACTTTTGTACGATAATCCAAGTGTTGGATCTTGAAGCACCATCGCTCGCTAATTGGTAGCGTCAAAGAGTCAATTATTTAAAAACTTCTCTATGTTTTCCCTAAAATATCTGCCACAAGGTTGGTCAAAAGAAAAGTTTGTTATATTTAAAATTAGATTAGACTAAATTTAATACAATTTTGGCTTAAAATAAGCTTAAATGGGGACTAAAATACAGGCTTTCAAATTTTCGGAATGTTCTTGAAAGGTGGCAGATATTATGTTGCTCTTTTTTTCTACGGTCTTTGTTCAAGACAAAGAAGTTTAGAGAATATTTCATATATATATATATATGTTTCATTCAAGGAGATTAATATCTAGTTATTATATTAAAAAGGCTTAACTCCTCATTTGCTTTATTCATTCACTACATGTTTCGGAGCTTGTCATGTTGCTCCATCTTCAGGTTCTTACACTGTGATATTCTCATATCAAACACTATCTCACTCTGATAGTGTAGATGAGATGACCAGTGAGAATATCACAGTGTAAGAACCTGAAGATGGAGCAGCATGACAAGCTCCGAAACATGTAGTAAATGAATAAAGCAAATGAGGAGTTAAGCCTTTTTAATATAATAACTAGAATATTTCATAATGAACTATATTAAAAATGAGTTAGTTTGCTGTAAACCAAAGCTAATACAGTGTCATTATGGCCAATGACTCTATACATAAATAGCTGGCTAAATCGTTAATATGCAACCATATTAGCCAATTGGCTTATATAACGTACGCTTCTATTCCCTTTTTATACTTTTTTAAAACTTTTTTATTTTATAGCTTTATAACTTTTCATAAAATCATAATACATTTGTAACTATGAAAAACATGTTCTTAATTGTAATCTCCGGTTTTTTGGCCGTTTCACCCTACCCCTTGGTCCCTTAGAGATCAGATCAGTGATACAGAAAAGGGATACATGTTTTCTTAAGCACTGTTAGGTAAACTTCTTATAATTAATAACTATTGAACTAAATACTGATGATGATGTGAGATTGATTTCCCCCAACTCCTGCGACACTAAGAGTGTCAACCGTGGTAAAGAGCTAAGAGGCGGTGAAGTGCTATTAGATAGCGGTAAGAGCTGATAGAAGGTACTAGAGCTGCCTGCCATAACTTGATAGTTTGTAATAGCGTTAGCAGTACTAATTGGGAGTACACTAACTAGATGGAAGGCCTGCCCCGGCTAGCATCTTCTCCAACGACCTAGATCAAAGGCTTTGTTGGCACCTAGCTAATGGAAGGCTACCTGATCTTTCGGGGAAGAGAGCAGTGTTCCCAGAAGCTCCTATATCTACCTGTCTCGGATTTGTTTCCCTCCTTTCCACCATCTATTATTTTTTATAAAGACGAAAAAGAATTTCGACAATCTGATAAAATTTGATTGAAAAAGTCCCTGTGATACCTGATGGTTTGTTCCTCATTGTGACATTCATACAAACGACCCACAACCAAACAAAAGAAATATCTATCCATACAAAAGCAAATCATAACAGACACTGTTTTGACTTAAACACCTCTTGCATAGTTATCATTCGGCTAACCACTATGATGGTTATTTCTATTCAAAAAAACTTAAAAAGGGAAAATAGAATCACTTGAGGTACTAGCAGGAAAATGTTTTAAGGGAGTACCTAGTCAGGCCAGTCATGTTCATAAGTGTTCTTATTTGATTCTAATATGTTACAAATGTTTTGTATTATAAATTAATTCTAAAAGTTCTGCTTATTGATAACAAAAACAAATCGAAAGGAATGTCATTTTTATATTATTTTATTATGATCGAAACCAGCTGCTATTTCTTTTTCTCACTTTCTGTCCTGTATCTGAAAAGTTGTTAGACAATAGTTGAGATACAAAACATACACAGTTCAACAATTTTCAGACCAACAACTGATGGATGTGAGTATTATACGGTGGACCAGAATTAGTTATAGAAAGATTAAATCTACAAGAAATGAGTGTTTATTGAATAAATATTACAACCTGCCTTATTCAAAGGTATTGAGTAATATGGACAACAATCCAACAAGAAATAAAGTATAAAAGATTGCAGGAACGGGAAGCTACAAAGTTAGTTCTTTCAGTTTAGAGTGGTTAAAGTAATAAGACTCGTAGGTAAAAGAATTGGAGGAAATTTGGCAAGAACGAGAGGAGAAGACGGAATGCGATACAAGGTTCCTAAATATCCAGAAATGGAAGGCAGCAGCACTAATCTGAGCTAACTGACTATTGATTAAATGTTTTAATTAGGATTGATGAATTAATTGACACATATTGGGATTCTTTCATTATAATACTAGCTTCGAATGCTAAGCATTCATCTTCAGCTCTAAAACATACAAAATGTTCAACACATCAGTACTATGTTACATGGATTATATAAACTTAAGTTTTCAAAAATGTAAGACAAGAAATCAAACATTACTAAATTGTTTCAACATATCAGCACTATGTTTTCAACACATTTTTGTCTTATTTTATTTTTTCTTGTCTTACATTTTTGAAAACTTTAGTGTATATAATCCATGTAACATAGTACTGATGTGTTGAAAAAAAAAGAAAAGAATTTTGTATATTTTTGAACTGAATATGAATGTTTAGCATTCGAAACTAGTTTTCAAATAAAACGAATTCCAATAGAAGAAGCAATTAATTCATCAATTCATATTGTATTGATCCTTCTATACCATCGGAATTTACTATTGGGATTTAATTTAGTACTTAAAGGGAAAATTTTAAGACCATAAATGTTCAATAGACCCACCTTAACCACTGATCTCGATTTTTTTAAAAATTTTGATATTACCTCTCACTACTTTAGGAAGTATGGTAGAGGACATAAAATGTTACTAACTAAAAAAACAAAAACAAAAAAGTGTTAATAATCAAGTAGATGTTCATAGAAGTTCACGTATATTAAGTAATAGTTTTATAAAAAAAAAAAAAAAAAGATTTATCTCATTGATAATTCATAAGCCTCAAGAAATTCATACATCAGAAGAGAGGCACAACATTGATTGTTATTATTATTTAATATCGATTTTGAAATAAAATATATTTGTTTGTTTTTAAAGTACATCTTTGTGCCTGACATTACGGATAAATAACTATCTTAATGGCGGCCGGAGAATAGAGCGGAAGAGCTGGCCCCTGTAGCTAGACTAAACATCTTCAAGTCACAACATGAAGGCATTTAACGTCTTGTTATTGTTTGCTAGTTATTGACCATTGGGGATTGTTGACCTGCAGTTGTCCTTCGATTCGATACTTCAGCTCTCTGCCAAGGAGATTTCTATTTGTAATTTGTTTTTATTTAACCTATTAAGGATGGGGAACGATTAGCACATAATGAATTCCACAATATGGATCTTTTGTTTATCAGGTTACAAGGATAATACACTATTTGCAAAGTGCGCTACCACTAGGCCAAACCCGTCCCTTTTAACGGCCAATTATGTTTCTGGAATAGATTATGGAAAAACCTTAGACCAAAAGCAGGAAAATCCAAAGGATGATGTAAAAAACGTAATATTGAATAAGAATAACAATTGTGGAAAATCCTTCCGCCATCATAAAAACGTTAAATCCTGGAATATTTCCCAAAAGTGTCCTTAAGGACGAAACCTAATTTATTGGAAAGGAGAGTGGCCAAGGATGTCCTTCGGCCATCATATATTGTCGGATCCAGGCAGATCTGAAACCATTATCGTTTTGGCCAAAATAGTATCCTTAAAGACGAAAAGTAATATATATGTGGCCAAGGATGTCCATCCGACATCTAAAAATAGTATCCTTAAGAACGAAAACTAAAATTTAAAAGCGTTAAATCCTGAAGGATTTAAAAACAAATAATATCCTTAAGGACGAAACCTAATTTGTTAGGAAGAAGGGTGGCCAAGGATGTCCTTCGGCCGCCAAAAGTCGACAGATCCAGGCAGATCTGAAACAGTATCCTTTTGAGCTAATCTAATCTAAGGCTGGTAAACTAACATCTGAATTGAATAAAAGAACAACTCTTTACTTTTGTAATATTGATTGTTAAGACCAACACTAATTACTTACAAAACACTTAGATGATTTCCTGCAACTATTTTAAGATTTGACCGGTCATAATTAGTGTAAATTTATAATACGCTTAGAATACTTAATACTATAATATAAAAATATAATATTCTTTTAATGTTTTTTCACGAAACGATTTTTAATATTTTATTTTTAAATATTCTACTTTTCAAAGAGGCCTAGAATGACTCAGGAATAATGTAATGATACTTTTTTCATAGAGGGTTATCAAGTGATGATAGATGTTATATAATCAAATCAGTATTTTCATAATAAAGTAAAGAAAGCACAAACTTTATTTGGACTTAAGTACTTTCTTTCATACAATCTTTGCATAGAACAAGATAGGAAGTTATTAAAAAACATTAAAAATAGTCGCAATATGTTGATATTGCATTTCTATCACAAATAATTCATTCATTGATCTAAATTTATTTCAAAATACTATATATCTGCGAGTGTCCTCACTGATAGTACTCATTAGTGTAGGAAAGCATATACAATACAATAACTTACAATGGAATTTTAGAAGAGAAGAACAAAAAAAAAAAAAATAAATATATATATATATATATATATATATATATATATATATATATATTACTAACTTCTCATTCTTCATAAATAAAATCTCTTTGTTTTAAGAAGTTCACTTGGCCGAAGGGCCTCATTGACACCTCCTAACACCCTACAATCCCTTGGCCAATGGGTTTTCCTTGTCTTCCCATCGTCAGGCCGGTCCATCCAGATAGCCCTACAATTACCTAGGCCTCTGTGAAGGCAGGTGATGCGATAGCGTGGGTGTCGCCTTGGGAACGGAAACTCCCCTCCGTTTCCGCCTCTAATCCGCGGAATCCCGCTTCCTGTCATCGCTCTTGTCGACCGGTTCCAAATCGCCGAAGTGGACAATATGGACCAGTGTCCACCCAATGCGCACGGCCATCGAGTTCGGATTATATATATTTTTTATTAAAGTTCAAAGGTATTTTTGGAAACCAAAAAAGTTGCAGACAAAGAAAATATAATTATTAGATGCAAGTAATCCATTCCAAGGTGTTTAAAATTTAAATATCAAAGAACAGTAGGCATACTATAGGTTTTAGAAATATGTACATACATATAATGTGGGGCACTTGAAAGGTGGTGGTATAATCTTAATATATATAAATGTAATATTAAATAGCTATAGAACGGTATTTCGACAAATCATATCCCCTCCGTAAAAATTACTTCCATTATTTGCTAAGACTAAATACAGCAATACGCTTGATGGCCGAGGGCGATGGTCTCAATTTGGGTTTGAATCCTACATGGCATGGGCATATTAAAATTTATTCGGTAGGGGAGGTCCCCATGGGTACGGATGTTTACCTACTGGGTACGGATTTATCTTGACCTAAGAAAAGCTTGGATTCCAAAGAGCACTTTTCGGAAATGATGAAGGTGAAAAACCTGAGCGAGTAGTTATTCAAATTCAGAAGTAACTAAACTAACACTACACCATCATAAGGCTAAAATCCATAAAACTACGAACATTGGGGAAGAGCTGGAAAAATGAGGGAGAAAAGACACTAACAAGTGTTTGCTGAAATAAGAAAGGACATGTTGTAAGTAAAGGGAGGCCTAGAAAATATAATGGCCTCTCGAGACCATCCGGTTGCGTAACAGTTTGTTCTAGGGCCCCCATTCAGTTTTAGGAATACTATCCTTATCATTGGGCTACGTCATCCCTCCCCCCTAATCTCTCCGTCATCTGCCGCCCACGCTCCTTGCTCCTCACGCCGCCCTTAGATGTCTTCATAAATCCTCATTTACTTTTAGGTCAACTGCACACAACCTGACAACAGAATTTTCATAGCCATCAAAAGACATCTATAATCCGACGGTTGAATGAGGTGAAAAACTATCGACAACTATAAATAAGTAAAACATTGGTCTTATAATTCACACAACATCAAGATTAAGATGACTGATATTTTTGGATGTGCATCGTTTTACTTACTACCTTAGAAGCTAAACGGGTGAATCGCTTATAACATCCCTGCTTCTTCCAAAACACGTAGTTAATTTTCCGATTTAAATCCAAGTAAATAAAAAATAAATGTTAGTTTGGTCAAAATGTTAAATCTAAAGAAGTTCCTCAGAGATTGCATTGAAATTCTGAAACAACGTAGCTTTCGAATACGCTGATATAACCCTATTATATAGATATCACACATATGCTTTTATTACTTGTAACATTTGTGATGGCCACTTTTCAAGGACAATAATTTTGTAACTTCTCTTCTACAAGTTTCTAGACATTGTCACTTTTTCAAAAGATAGTATTAGATAGGGAGGTGGCCATATCTCCCAACTTTTTAAATAAGCAGGTGAAAAAGCTGTAGTCTTCAAAGATTTGAAGTACGAGGACTATTATGTCATGTTTTATCCATCTTCCAGAATATAAGGACGATTTAGAAACCACAGCTAGATCTATGCGTTCCCCAAGCTAAAGAAAAGATATCAGGATATGCCGTGGGGACACTTTAAGATTCCTGGAAAACAGTACAGTATTCAAAGCTGAAACCCTTTATTTTAAGTTCCAGTACGTTGAAATGTGTCACCTGTCTACCAAACTAGACAAAAGCAAACTTCTCTCGTTTAACTGAAGGATTCTCCAGAAAATAATTGGACCCTTAAATGTAAGAATAGGATCATAAGGCGCCAAAGAAAATATTCGGAACTTTATTCCTTAGTGAACGAGCGATTCTAGCTGGAGGTACTGCGATGCAAAGTATTGCGACGGTAAGCTGTATGTAGTAAACAAAATAATGAGGAATGTCATAAAAGTAAGATTTTTGACAGGGCCATTACAAGGTGAAGCCATGCATCCTTCTTTAAATCCTGTAGGTGAAAGGGAAAAAGCATGCTAATTATGATGCTGCGAAAAATAAACAAGGTAAAGCTTCCCAATGGTACACGACTTGCAGCAGCAAAATAATATATATATATATATATATATATATATATATATATATATATATATATATATATATGTGTGTGTGTATATATATATTCCGAAGGTTTTAACAAAAAAGCTAACATTTTTCATCATGAAGTTTATTTAAATAGATGATTTTCAAAAGGTTCAAGGTTTTATAGAAAATTAACAGGAATTTGATACCTTGAAAATTCTGAATACATCAGTTTCGATGCTTAGAAAAAAAAAAAAAAAAAAAGACACAAATATTTACTTAGTAAATTTTGAACGATCAATCTAAGCCTAAGAAATGATTTGAGCAGAAAATTCGAAGAAAATAAAAAACCAGTTACACTAAATATAAAGTAAATTTTTCTGCAACAAATAAAATCCCTAAAGGTCACAGAAGAGAGGTTTTTATTTATTTAAACAATAGTCATAAAGTGTATTACATTTTAAGGAAAAAATCTTAAAAACTTTATTATTGCATAACAAAAAGTTTTAAAAACTAAAATATATCTTATATATAATAAAATTAAAAAAATAAATAAAAAAATAATTCAGTTGTTTTCTAATAATTTTCTCTATGAAAAATTTTGAATTTACATTTAACAATCTTAGATTAATAGATAAAAATACCGGCGTAAATAGAAAAACTATAATAAGCTCCAAGATGGAAATGATCAGAACAAAAAAATCGGTTTTTCAAATTAATACTTTTTTTTTTTTTATTTCTCGAGAGCAGATCAAACGCGGGCAATACAGATGCCATTGTCAGGGGGCAGAAAAACATGTAAAATAGAAGGGCCTGGAGTGGCAGGACAGGGTTAAGGGTCGTACAGAACCCTCAGTCAGCAGCAGGCCACCATCCAACATCCAACATCCAACATCCAACCTCCACCAACAGCTCCATTGATTAGCTTCCATTGTCTCTTTGTCATACTGGGCCGTCCTCTCAGCCCCAGGGTCGCTGTCTCAACTCCGAATAGTTCGGGTCAGATATTAATTCTAAAAAGTTAAAAACTGACAGAAAACAATAAAAACGCAATTTATAACAGCAATATAAACATCTGTCTACTTAAATAGCGCAATTTATAACAGCAATATAAACATCTGTCTAATTAAACAGTATCAATTTACAGGAGATATCGTATGTTCGCCGACTGATAAAATTCAAAATACATCTCAAATATACTATCAAATGCAATAATAAATTATTTTTAAAAAAATAGATTGAAGTAAATGATTAATATTTGTGGCACTTGTGAATATTCGCTCAAGTGCATTTTGTGCGTTGTATGAATAACGCATTTTTTTCGACAATGATTTACAAATTTATAATATTCTATGCATATCCTCATAGAGGCGTGGGGGATATTGCAGTTTCTACAGAAACTTAACTTTTTTTTTTATGAACAACCAAATGTGTCGATTGACTCCATGTCATTGCTTGCATTATTTGATAATTAAATAAATTTTCGGTATACATCAGTGGGCGGGTCATGTGACCTAAATGAATGCCAAAGAGATTCAAAGAAAACTCCTCTATGTAAAAATTCGACTTTCTATTTCCGATGGGAAGCTGAAGGGCGGCTAGACAAGACTACTTAAGGAGGTCTGAACCCAGTGATGGGTTGTAGTGATGTTTGATGATGATGATGATAATGAAACATTTACTATGTAGGTTAGGTTATGAACTGTAGCTGCCAAATTAGAAGCATAGGGCTGAAGTAAAGGAACGCCATCCATCTTAGTTCCCCCTAAGGACCTTAACTTCCCTCTAAGGACATTAACTTCCCTCTATGTTTTCTACTCTTCTGCACTTCCTCTTCGTCAGTCCTCCGTCATTCTTCCAGATTCTCCACGTCTTCTAGAGCCTTCAGGGTTACAGTCTTCTCAATGTACCCATACTTATTTCGAAGCGCATGTCCTATCCATCTCAATTCTCTTATTACTACTTTCAATTTTGAATTAAATGTTTTTGTTTGTATTTTGTGACCTCACACAACCTTTCATTTGAGACCTCATGCTCCCATCTACTAGAAAGGTTTCTCCTCAGGCATTAATTTGCAAAAACCTGCAGCTGGCTAAAAAGCCTTATTTGTAGCCTTCCAAGTTTCACAGCCATACAGGAAGACGGAGGTAACATTTGATTCAAAAAGATTGAGTTGAATTCTCCTTAGTTAAAATTAGTATAATGTATAAAAAACAAAGGAGAAGATAATAAAATATAAGTATTATGAATTAAAAACCGATTTTTGGCAGACGTCGGTGGGTGGCCCTGTGACCTGAATGGATGACGAAGAGATTCCAAGAATACTCTTCGATGAAGAACTACATGGAACGCGATTGAGAGGCGTTCTGGAGAGATATTGAGTCAGGCAGATATTTGGCCCACCTAAATATAATTTCATCTAGCTGTATAACAAGCCAACTAATGATTAACAAAGTCACTACAATAATACGCAATAAGTCAACTGAAATAATACGCAGTTCTTGACAAACTATCTCAAGATTTCAATCGCATATTAGATTTAAGAACGATAGTAAAATCAATGTATAAATCGTAATTTATAGTTTTAGTATATATTTGTTCAAGTTTAAGGAAATATAAATGAAGATACATAACTCGATAAGAATTTCCTGAACGACACTTCCTTACGTTATCAAACTTCGTCGTATCGATTCCGTCTTATCGTACCTCGCAACCCACGGTTTTCTTCCTTAGCATGAATGATATTTAGGAAACAACACTTCACGATTATTTTAAAATAAAGTAAGCATAATTAACTTTTTTTCAAAATTGGATACATATTGGTTTAATGGAAGTGGTAAAAATAATAAATAACAAAAATTTATCTATATATTTAATTTTTCAAACAACGTTTATGACACTCATTCAACTATTTTGCTTCTGAGGCAACAAAACAATATCAATTTTAGCGTTTGATTTAAACAGCAACGTATTTGAAGACTAGTATAGTACATTAATAAAACAATAATCTGCACAGATGGCTCAAAATACTAAATACGACTAAACAGTAAACATGGTAGAACACCTCATTGACATCAGAAACTATTTTTTTTTTCTCATTTATTGATATTTACAACTGTACAAAACAATATACATTAAGTAAATGTGATGATAGTGAATACATTTGCATGTAAATAACTTGTGAAGAACTACTCACTAGTAGCAAAGGTCTCTAGGCCATCTTATTTTCAGACGCCTCGGAGGATTATCGGGAATGGAGTGGGAAGCAAGTTGGGAGACTAGTGGATTTGAGTGGTTATGGAGCTTACTATGGAAGGATACGTATCTGATTTGGGCTAAATCAGCAACATATGGAACATCAAGATCTTTATGGATAAGTTTATTGGTCACAAAATAAGGAGCATTGAGGATTTTTCGAAGGATTTTGGATTGAAAGGATTGGATACGAGATGAATTGGATGGTTTAGTGGAGCCCCAAAGCTCAACTCCGTATGTCCAAATAGGTCTTATCACAGTCATGTAAATGAGTCTTTTGTAATTTATTGGAAGCTTAGAACGTTTGTCTAGTAAAAGTTAAAGTAGTCTGTAACGACGAGCAGTTTCTTGTCGTTTTAGTCTTGTATGTGGATTCCAAGTAAGACGTTTGTCCAAGTGGAGTCCTAGGTAGCGGATCTGTTCAACAGGGATTAGTGGAATATCATTAAAGGATACTGTAGGGCAGGATGTAGTAGGTTTACGACGAAGGGTAAAAGTTATTTGATGGGATTTGTTTGGATTTATTTTTATTCTCCAATTTCGACACCATTCTTGAATGTTAGTAATATGAGATTGTAGTGATTGGGATGCAATGAAAGGATTATTATTTACTGATAACACACAAGTGTCATCGGCGTAAGTGGTGAGGACAGTGGTAGGATGAGTCGGGATGTGAGCTGTATACACCGTGAAGAGGATGGGACCAAGGATACTGCCTTGAGGAACTCCGGCAGATTGGGTAAAGAGGGGAGAATAGGAAAATTTATGGTTAACTTTGAAGGTGCGGTCACTGAGGTAGGATCTAATAATAAGGAAATATGTAGAAGGTAGAAATTGACGGAGCTTATAAAGCAGTCCCGGGTGCCAGTAATTAATCAGCCTCTTAAAGCGTTTGTCATGCAAATGTTGATGAAGTTGAAAACGAAGAGCCGTTTCTTGTCTCTTTAGTCTTGTATGTGGATTCCAAGTTCGTAGGTTTTATTTTAAAAACAATATTTAATAGGAAATGGGTTCTTATGATTTTTAATTCCTATTCCAAAACAATTACTTAATTTTTCTTATTATTTTTTTTTTGTCACATCATTTTTTTTTTTTTTTTTTTTTTTTTTCTTTTTTTTTTTGTAGATGTTGACTAATTTTTTATGATGTCTTATTTTCTGTATAGTGGCCTGTGTATTTTGTAATAATCGATATTTAGATTGCATTATTATTCAAATAGTTTCTCAGCGATGGGGTTGTAGAACATCCAACTCCCGTGGTAACATTTTATCACGTATTTCCACCTCCAATTCCTATTCTGTTCTCTCACCCTTAAACCCTACTTATTGGCCCACATCTCCTAAAAAACTTCCCGATATCCTCGATATATTCATATTTTCCCAAATTTCCACCTCTCATACCTTTGTCGAATCCCTGGATGACCTTTCATCAGACCATAGCCCTATTCTGCTTCACTTGCATTCACATCCTATTCCGAAACCCTCTCCTCCTAGACTGATTGCGGGACGAGTAGATTGGGACAAATTCCGTTACGATTTAGAAAACGAAATAGACTTGAAAATTCCACTCAAAACAAAACATCATATAGACACTGCCATAGACAAACTTACCACATCAGTATCCACCAGCATTAACGATAACACCTCACACAGACAAAAATTAAATTTTATTCAGACTAACTTGCCACACCCTATTCGCGACTTAATAACAGAAAAACGTTACCTTTTCCAAACTTTTAACCCTCATCCTGATATCCTTAATCTTGCTCACCTAGAATATATTTAAGCAAAACTCAACGTCCCACTCCAGATGTCTCCTCCCCCAAAAGCATTCCATCCTTCAGAAATATTAAACATAATTCACAGATTACCTTCAAACAAAGCTCCTGGACACGACCTAATTACATCCCACATCCTGAAACTCCTTCCTCGTAAAGCCATCCTATTCCTAACATACATAATAGGCGGTACGAGGATGGGAACTCCGTTGGCTTTTTGGGTTTAGGTATCATTTTAACTATTGATAATTTCCAGGAGTCAGGGAAATATGTGGTGCGGAGTGCCGCATTATATATGTATGTTAGGAATAGGATGGCTTTACGAGGAAGGAGTTTCAGGATGTGGGATGTAATTAGGTCGTGTCCAGGAGCTTTGTTTGAAGGTAATCTGTGAAATAATTAAACATAATTATATTATATTATATATAATGGAATGCTTTAGGGGGAGGAGACATTTGGAGTGGGATGTTGAGTTCTGCTTTAATGTATTCTAGGTGAGCAAGATTAAGGATATCAGGATGAGGGTTAAAAGTTTTGAAAAGGTGCTGGCCAAAAATGAGTGATTTTTCATCGTCAGATTTTGACCAGGTTTTGGCTTCGGTTAGTAGAGGATGATTACAGTTTCTGTAGTTCAGTAGTTTTTTGGTAGTATTCCATAAAGATTTATCAGTGGTATTAAGGTTTTCTGTATCGTTATGTATTTTTTGAATTTTGTATTTTTTAATTTCTGTCTTTAGTTTGTTTGTTAATTTGCAGTAATAATTTTTATCTGATGGATATCTAGTCCTGTGCCACTTCGCTCTTGCTCTACGTTTTTCTGTTATTAAGTCGCGAATAGGGGTGTGGCAAGTTAGTCTGAATAAAATTTAATTTTTGTCTGTGTGAGGTGTTATCGTTAATGCTGGTGGATACTGATGTGGTAAGTTTGTCTATGGCAGTGTCTATATGATGTTTTGTTTTGAGTGGAATTTTCAAGTCTATTTCGTTTTCTAAATCGTAACGGAATTTGTCCCAATCTACTCGTTCCGCAATCAGTCTAGGAGGAGAGGGTTTCGGAATAGGATGTGAATGCAAGTGAAGCAGAATAGGGCTATGGTCTGATGAAAGGTCATCCAGGGGGATTCGACAAAGGTATGAGAGGTGGAAATTTGGGAAAATATGAATATAACGAGGATATCGGGAAGTTTTTTTAGGAGATGTGGGCCAATAAGTAGGGTTTAAGGGTGAGAGAACAGAATAGGAATTGGAGGTGGAAATACGTGATAAAATGTTACCACGGGAGTTGGATGTTCTACAACCCCATCGCTGAGAAACTATTTGAATAATAATGCAATCTAAATATCGATTATTACAAAATACACAGGCCACTATACAGAAAATAAGACATCATAAAAAATTAGTCAACATAAAAAAAAAATGAAAAAAAAAAATGATGTGACAAAGTAAACTGGAATGAATAATAAGACACCCATTATAGATTATTCGTGGGAGTAATTATTTGGAATAGGAATTAAAAATCATAAGAACCCATTTCCTATTAAATATTGTTTTTAAATTTTTAAAATAAAACCTACGAACTTGGAATCCACATACAAGACTAAAGAGACAAGAAACGGCTCTTCGTTTTCAACTTCATCAACATTTGCATGACAAACGCTTTAAGAGGCTGTTTAATTACATATGACTCACTTACATGACAGTAATTAGACCTATTTAAACATACAGAGTTGAAATCTGGGGCTCCAATAAACCATCCAATTCATCTCGTATCCAAAATCCTAGCAATAAAAAATCCTTAATGTCACAAATAAACATTCCATATTGACCATAAGGTTCCATATGTTGCTCATTTAGCTCAAACCAGATACTTATCCATGCATAGCAAACTCCATAACCATTCAAATCCACTAATTTCTCAACTTGCTTCCCATTCTATTCCTGACAAACCTCCTATCTGAAAAGAGGATGGCCTCGAGACCTTCTCATTAATAACGTTTATTGAGGTGCTACTACCCCTGAGTAATTCCTTCACAAGTAATGTTATTAAGTACTTTATCACATTTACCGTAATTATGTTTTTTTTTAATATATAGGTGTAAATTTCAATAAATGGATAATTAAAAAAAACTAATTATAAATTAGCATATATGAATCAAGGAGTTACCTCGAAATGAGCATAAACTGGATAAGCAGCTAATTTATAATAGTATAAGTTAATTATAATGCCTTATAAATAAAACGATAAAAGCCTCCAATAATCACTAAAACAAATTATTCAGGCAATCGCAAAAGATGATCGAAGACAAGCTCACTGATTTGATAAATAAGAAAAAACCGAAAAGTTACTTAACAAATCCAGATGGAATGACGCCAGCAGTCAATATCTACTGACCTAATACATTGAAGCAACAAGGCGGCCTGAGAGAATAATTTAAATTAACTGTGATTATGTAATTGTAAGTTATGCAAATTGTAATCCAGCCCTTGCCTTACAGCAGTATTCCACATTAATACCACTAGTATCAATTGCGCAACCGAATTCCATAAATAGGTATTGTAATATTAGGAGGAAATAAAGTCTCTGTTTCCTCCTACCTAAAATTTAAAATCTCTTTCGTATTTTCTTCAATATCGATAAAATAAAATAAAATTCCGATCATGGCCAACACGTTTTTGTTCCAATAAAACTCCCATCAGAAGCAAATCTATAATACTATATAAAAGGGCAAGACATTTTTCGTTTGTGGTCACTAACCACGAGAACCAACCTGAACCCAATTTTACCTTCATAGATCAAAACCAAATCTTCATAGCTCAAGGAAAGTTTAGCAGTGGTAACATTTACTAATTTTCAATGAAATGCATATTAAAAATGCGATAAATATGTGGATTTCAGTGAAATTCGGTTGAAAATAGGTGACAAGCGCCATTCTGCAAGAAAGGTTACAAAGTTACTGTGATATCTAGAGCTTGAAATTTATACTAAAATTTAGATAATTATTTTCAATTAAATTGCTTCTAAAAAAAGAGATACATGCGCGGTGCGATTGGATTCCAGTGAAATTTAAAACCGCTTCATATATCGCTAATAATATAGTAAACATTCTCTCTCCAACTGGATTACCACCTTACTCATAAAATTAAAAACTGGAATTCCAATTATGCTTTTCAGTGCAATTTTACCAGGTTAAAAGTGACAGCTACGCGTAGAAATATCATTGAGACTATAATAATTGGAACAGCAACTGAAAAACTTATTTAAAAATCTAAAAATTTATTCTTACAATAATTCCTAATGATTTACCATTTCAATTCATTTACTAAATTTCCATTTGCTATTACAATAAATAGCACAGGACGATCAACCACAGACCACCTATTTTCTATTAGGCAAATGCTTGAAAAGACGTATGAATATAACGTCGATCTGCACCATCTCTTCATTGATTTCAGACAGGCATATGACAGTGTCGATAGAGGAAAGCTGCTGGAAGCGTTACGGTCACTCGGAATACCAGGAAAACTAATAAGACTGACAAGGATGACACTAGAAAGGACAAGAGCTAAAATAAAAACCAGAATGGGCATCTCGGAAAGCTTTGAAGCTAATAGTGGTTTGAGACAGGGGGACCCATTATCGCCTGTACTGTTCAATCTCGCCCTAAAAGTAGCGATTCGAGGAATAAAGATGAACCCAGGATGCACTATTTACAATGGCCTTACACAGCACATGGCATATGCTGATGATGTGGTTATCACAGGTAGAACCGAAACAGCATTGGCCGGTGCTGTTGAAGAATTCAAGACAGCAGCTCTTAATTTGGGTCTCGAAATGAACATGGACAAGACCAAATATATGAAAACCTCCAGACGGACAGATGGAAGAAGAGATACGGTTGATGTGGGGGAGGACACGTTTCACTGCTGTAGTACATTTAAATACCTGGGAGGAGTTGTGACGGAGAAGAACAATCTAGACATTGAAATAAAAAGCAGAATGGTTGCAGGAACCAGATGTTTTTATGCAGTAAAAAAAGCTCTCCATTGTAAAACTCTCTCAAGAAAGGCAAAACTGTTGATCTATAAATCTATAATAAGACCAATAGTGATGTATGGCAGTGAGACGTGGACTCTCACTAAAGATACCGGAAGAGCACTGCTGGACTGGGAGAGAAGAATATTAAGAAGGATCTTTGGTGCTGTGACAGAGGAGCACAGGTGGCGGATAAGAAGCAACGCCGAGATCGCACTATTGTATGGTGAGCCTGATATACTCTGTGCTATCAAGAAGGGCAGGCTTAGATGGTTGGGACACGTCGAAAGAATGGAGCCCAACAGGCTGCCAAAAATAATGTTTAATGGTATACCAGGAGGAAAGAGGAAGTGAGGCAGACCCAGGCGCAGATGTATGGATGACCTGGAGGAGGATTTACGGAGGCTGGGGATACGGATTTGGAGGAGCCTGGCGAGGGACCGAGAGGAGTGGAGAAGGATGGTGGCAGAAGCCCAGGTCCTGCAAGGACTGTAGCGCCCAAGAACAAACAAATTACAATAAATAAATCGCTAGGTTAATCTTACAAAAACGTTATAATGGATCTTCGCATTCACTGTTTCTCCCATGGTCAATAGTATTTTGGGTTTTTCCATAATTGAAAACCCTAACAATCAAATCATTCTCATAACATCGGGATATGAGATTCGTAATAGTTTATTCGGATGTCTTATGAATTTATTATTTATTTTTTTACATGCTTTCCACAATACAAAATTTTTATTGTCAAATAAATAGAACTTAAAATATTTGTTAAAATTATATATGTTCTTCACTTATGAGAGCGGGCCAACTCCCGACTGGGAATGCTAGTTATCAATTAAATACAGAAACATGTTGAGCCAATTTGTCTATCTTGAAGTATGTTCTACTCTTTTAGGTATCTGTCGCATTCCATTTTTTTCTTTTTTTTTTCAAATCACATCCTGACTTTAAAAGTCGATAAAATACCTCTATATTCTCCACCTGTTATGTTCAAGCCATATATTGTTTTATATTTTTTACCAAAAAATGATTGAGGTGCAATTCAAAAAATTGCCATTCCAAGAATATAGTTGGCGCTTAATAATCATTTACCAGCAAAATTTAAAACACAGTTACTTAAATTCTATCTATTGAGCTTTAGTTTTAAAAGTTTTGTTCTATCATCGGCCTCAACTACAATGAGGAAGATTCATTTTTGTTTGTTTTTTAATGAAGAAATTGAGTAAAATGACCTCGAAAGCTATTTTTCCAAGATTTGTATGCACCCTGCGATAAAAAATAAGTAATTATTCTGTTTGTTTAACTTCTGTTTGTTAAATTATCTTTGGTCATATCAGAGTTCTATGCCATGAAAGCTATCTCTTTCCCCCCCCCCTTACAAGAGCTCAAACTTATTGATTTTTCTGATTTAATTTTAATGAATTATTTTATTCTTAAGTATACACCAAAAGAATTATTAGTTATATCTTCATTCAACTTTTCTCTTTAATGTTCACAGAAATGGGTAGTCACGAGAAAGGACAACTGATATGAAAATATTTAGACCCATATTTACCAGAAAATTAAATCCGTCACAGGCGAATGTGAAGATGAAACACAATCTGAAATTACCCAAGATTGCGGGTTCGCAGCCCGGCAGATGACCTTAGGATTTTTTTAAGGGAGTAAAAAATCCTTGCTATGCCGTCCTTCGGAAGGGACGTAAAATGGGGGTCCCGAGCCTGTGCGATGTCAGGTACTCGTTAAAGATCCCTATCCTAATTATACCTGGATAGGCAAAATTTAGGACTCCCACCGTAGTATCGTCCGATTAGCCATAGCAGCATAAAAGTGACGTTAAACTAAATAAACAAATAAACAAACAATCTGAAATTATCATTTTATTTAATAACCTAGACATCTGATTAAAAAAAAATAATAATAATAATAATTTAAAAAAGAAGAAACTTAAATTTTATGCAAGTGTGATGGAAAAAAAAAACACCTCAACTTATCAATAAATAGCAAACATTAAAACAACTGGAACCCCGATCAAGTCAACAACTCAGTGTCAATCATTTCTCTCTCCTCAACACGATCGAAACAGGCCATTACCTGCCAGTATAACTGACAATACGTCAACGGGTTCGCTTAAGATTCCAGGAGATGACACCAGCCCCACCGTGCAGAGCTTAGGAAAGCAATTTGCTGAGAAAGGTACTTGGGCATTCCCGACATTCCGCTGTCGCCGGAGGCAGCGACGCCTGTAAGGACAGGATTCAGCTCTGCGGAGGATAGCGGTAACTGTCCGATCGGAAAAGGAGACGGAGGACATACCGAGCTTCCAGTCTTTGTCCACAAGGTTACCGGTCAGGACAACATCCCTCCTTTACATAGGCATCCTTACAATTACCATGTGAACTTCAACAGGATATCCATAAAATTCAATTCTTGTCTCACATAAACCAGTTCGACCACATTTCCATTTAGGAGTATATATTTTTTTTATTCCAGAAACGTAAGGAGAGCACACACGGAACAACTAACAGAATAAACCAATAAAAAAACGTACAAATTAAAAAGGAATCATTCAGGTTCACTTAGTATGTTAAATAAACGGCAACGACATCGAGCCATTGCTCTACCACTGCTTAAATATTATAAAATAAAAATATCTTTTAATCGATTGTTACCGTCTATCAATTTATTTCGTCGCTACTTTTTCAGGGAATAAACTAAATTAACTCTTAAAATAAGAAAATATAATACTTCAAATCAACTCTATTACATTAAGAAGTGGAAATAATTAAATATACTTATAAAACACAAAATCCTTGTTAAAAGTTACGTTATGAACTTCTGGTATACTTTCTCACTTTTTTTTTTTTTTATTGAATTATTATTACAATCTATTTTACCTTAGGGCAATAACCAGTATGTATGAAAAATAATCCATTCACAGAATTAGTACAAACAAATTTCTCAAATAAAGGAAGTGAAAATAAAAAAATATAAAACACTAAAGCTATGTAGAAAGTCATGTTGTAAACTTGCGATACACTTTTTCACAAAACGGAAGAGGAAATATGAAAACATCGATTTATAAAACACTAAATACTTGTTGAAATTGATGTTCACATACCAGACTTAAAAGACAATAAATTGCTCATCGTTTCCGATTACTCCAACATTTGCTAGGCAAGCGTCAAAGCTCCCAATAAATTATAAAAGACTTGACAGTAATTAAGATAAGACTGATACAGTGTTAACAGGTTTCTTATAAACAAGTTTCAAATAATTTGAATATATTAAACATTTTCTAGTAACTCTGCTCAACAGGCACAAAAGTGGAAGCGGAGCACTGTGAGAAGAATGGACGGATATTTTATATGTTTACAAATAACCATTAAGGTACCAAGATAATAAAAAGTTTCCTGATTGCAAGAGTAAGGAATCGTCAAAACGAAGGTTTAGATTTTGTTCACTTTCAGAAAGGTATGATTTTCAGAAATCACAAGAAAAATATTCCATTATAGAATCAAAATAACTACCACAAAAACATTTCATTCACAAGACCTCACAACAGAATCCGAACGACCTTGAGAGTGCATTCCTTGCACAACACCTGGAATTTATTTAGCGATTTATAGGAATTCGTCATAATAAAATTCTTCTTATATGTTTGGAAAACCCAAACAATAACATTCAGCCAATTTGAAGAGTTAGAGAATTAGATTGCAATCTGTTAAAAACAACGAAATATACTGAAATTTTTAACTGAGTTAAATTGCTAGTGATTGGACTGAATTTCTTAGTGGAGGTGCACTACAAATGGATAGATTGAGGTGAAAGAAGAAGGAATAAAGTAAAAGAGAACAGATAAAGGAGTACTGAAGGAGAATAAGGATGAGAGAAGATCCGAGGACGAGGCAATGCACTGGCTGGAATGCAATAGCGGAACAGTCAATAACTCCCCCCTTCCTTTCACTGTCTCTCTCTACCTCCTTCATTCCTCTTCGCCTTCTTCGGCTTCTGGTCGCTTCACACGGCCAAAGGCAGGCCACGGCCAACTCAATGGAAATAAATCTAACGACATGACCCTGGAAGCGAAATCGATTGGGTAGACTGGAGTTCGAAGGTAGAGCAGCAGCAGATAATAGCACCCTCATTTGTCGAATCATTTACTAAGCGATTTACATATTAAAAAATCCATTCTTTGGAGTACCAAAAGGATCTAATTCCTTATTAAATTACTTATCGCTTCAAATTTTATTAATGAAGGCTTTATGAAGTCAATATACTTCTACTTACTCAACCATAATCACTATCCTGTTTGATTCCAATAACAGAAAATGAAACCTTTCATAATTGAAGCGTAGAGGTTCAAAATCAGCTAAGTCTATTTTATCAATTTTTTCAGCTGGTCGATAAAGGTAAAGATTTGACTGAAATACGAAGAGGCCTTATTTTTTTGTATTAAACACTATAAAAAAAAAAAAAAAAAAAAAATTTGGTTTGTAACTAAACTTCTCTATTCTTTGTACCCAAAATACACTACTGAGGTGACCATTGTTAATTTTCGTGACATAAATTACATTGTTTCACAGTTTTAACAAACACATAGGAAACATAATATAAATTTTATTCTGCGTCTGATATTTAATGTTATTCGTTATATAATTTGATGCGAATATATAAACTTGAACAAAATGCCGCAAGTAAAACAATTCAGAAACACCCAAGCTGAATAAACACACCACAGTACAGGAAAACAAACCAACATAAAATTAAAAATTAAAAGCTAATATGATATTTGAGTAACTCCTCAAATCTCAAATTCACTCTCTAACACATACTTTCTTCCAAATTCTATCGTATGGTATGATGGGAATTGTAGAATGTTACTTTTTCTGCCTAGTGTAATATAATTTTTGTCACAGAAACAATCTCCTCTAGGCTTGACCTAGATAAGGGCTCAAGTGGAAGGAGGAAGAGCTCTCATGTCCTGTTTTTACGTGATACTCGTAGGGTAGACGCGCTTCCAGGAGGCGAAAGTGTGTACTACTCATTTTGTACTAAATCTTTAATAGGAGAAAAAAAATCAGTAAATTTTTCTAATTTTCTAAGGTTTTAAAGGAAGTGTTGCATAAATATTTTTAGAACGTAGTTTCAGGTCAACTTTCGTAAAATGGTAGTAGCGTACCGGATCACCGCCTCGCCTTCTCAAACTGCGCCTTGTATACCTACTACAGTCATAGATATAGTTCAATCATATTTTGTTAAAGTTTACTCTATGTACAAGTGAATGTTAAATTATTATAATTCATATTTCTATTTAATAAAATTATATCCAGACTTAGTGAATTTCTACATCCCCTGGCCATTATGCCTGACTGCTACTAATTTTAATAGCACTATAGAGATTTAAAAAAAATATATCTATATTATATCGGTATTTATAAATGCAGATGTACTTTATAAAAAGGTCCTGGCACATAAACTAGAAAATGGCGATGAAGAAGCCGTCACTTATTGGTGGGGTGACAAAGCGGTGAGATACCGATGACGAGGAATGCAGTGCCCCCGGCCACGGTACACTTCACTAGCTCACTCACCTACTACCTCGTCTACCTCCAACCATCTGCGACCAGCGAGACACCAAGCTCTTTCCTACACACCGAAATCAGCTATAATCTAAGGACGGAATAAATCATTAATATACAGAAAATAATTAGTGCAATACCACATATGCAGTATTTAAACATTTAAAGGTTCCCAACGACAAATATGAAGACGTACACTTCAAATACAAAATTGGTAAATAGAAACGTTGAAGGACGTTAAGCTTGAGGCAGAATAATACTCGTCTTCGGATTTTAAAAATAAATATATTTTTCCTGCAAAAACTGAATAAGTTAAGAAACCTCGCAATTAGAAATTATTTCGATTCCTTCATTGTCTTTCTAAATACCATTTACAACGTGATATTACAAAAATTCTCCTTATTTAACATTTCCAACTAAATGTCTGTATTTAAATAGTTTTAAATATAACTGGAAATTTTTATATGGTTAAACATCGCTAAAATCTCAGGAAAAGCTTGTTGTATTCAGATGTTTTCAATGATATTAACTATACAAAATAATATTAAAATGAATAAAACTATATAAATTGAATATATATTTCAATTTCAATTATTCCCTTTCATTACACTCAGTCTACTCTTGGTATTGATACCTTTTAGAAGCCCTTACATTTTAAAACTTTAATACATATAATCAATTATTCAAAGTGCTGATTTTTTAAATTTTTTGTATGTTTTCATAACTTATAACGAATGCTTTAACATTATTAACTAATCATGGAATAATGAATTTCAATAAAACTGGCAAATAATTCAGCAAACATACCATTATGCGTTCCTCAACTGGCAAAGTAAATGCTTTGTAAAATATCCATAAAACTTAATTACTAATTCGTGAGTACAGAGTCTAAAAACTAAAGTGATTCACCCTGCTTTATGGCGGCAATCCTTTATACATTTCTTTATTTTCCAATCCGTAATAACAAAAAACCTCCCTTCATTCTTTACTTGCTCACCCCACATTCTTATGCCTACTCTTAGAATAACTGATTCCTACCTATTTGTTAACTTTCTTCCATAGAACTGCTCCTTCAGCAAATTCTTCATTATTCTTGTTACTTCTTTTCGAAATTTCTTTTATATTTCCATGTATAAATCCTTCTATATTGAGTTATTTATTCCTTCGCCTTCTTATTTATCAGTCTACTGTACCCACATAAACGAAATTTTTAAATACACATTTTTAAAGAAACCATATATAATGAATCTATAAATAATAGAATCGCATTTACAAATATAGCCCGACAAATTTATATATAAAAGCTAAGCTAGTCTTATAGGGAAGGTATCTTTTCCCTCAATGATCATTTATAGAGGTGCAACTATCTGAAACTGTGCTGAAGAGATGACCTCTATTCAAATGAACCACTTCACAATATAACTAGGTAAAGATACAAGACAACAGCTTTCAGGATTCTTGTGCTAAGCTGTGTTCCATAATGCTTCTAAAAAAAGTAATAAAGCTAAACTTGACATGGATCAAACCTAAAAAAAAAAAAAATTGTAAATATATTGTCGAAAACTTTTATTAAATTCTTTATTTAGTGTTGGAAAATGATAGATTTAGAATTATAAATAATATCAAGATCATTTTAGTGTAGCCAAGTTAGCAGTTATAGCAGTTAATCAACTAATCAAACTAATCATTCTACATAAGATATTCGTCCCTCTAAAATTCCTTCCATTCGGATATCATTTATAGCATTATCGATTCAAATCCGCCTTCTTTACTTTATCCTGTTTAACTCTAAAGTTACCGTCAAACTTTATTACCAACGAAATAAGAGTAACTCTTCCAAAAAAAAGCTTCTGAGCAGTAATGGAATGCTTCGCTAATACGTTCGGACACCACGGCCTTATGGCACATCATGGTTTTACCGAGTTTCTAACTGTTAGTAAGGTAAATGGGCAGTCCCAAGGCAATGTTAAGTCCCTAGTAAACTAGATTTTCCTTATATTTATCAAGTCATTGGGAAATATTTCCATTAGTTCCGTGTTAAATTTGTATCGAGTAGGAAAAGAAAAGAGGCGCGGTAGCTCAGTTGGTTAGGTGCTTGACTAACACGCTCTCGGGCCCGAGTTCGAGTCCGAGTCAGGACAGAAAATTGATATTCTGTCATTTCAGCCGTGGATTGAATTCGACGTCGGAAGACCCTCCTGGGGAACACCCAGCCTCTTAAAAAGTGAGTAAAAGTATAATTGGGGAAAAAAATCTGGCGGATGAGCGTGAATTCTGGCCAAATCACATCCTTTCACAACCGTTGGCCTAGTAGCAGTACATTCTTACCTGAACCCAAAACAAGACCCTTCAGTGATACAAGTACCGTTACGAAAAGGAAAACCAACCAGTTATAGGGAAAACTTAAGGGACTGCCCATTTACCTGACTAATAAATGTAGGGATCAAAATGTATTTACCTAACTAACCAACTCCCCTAGTCGTCTCTTTACCCTCTGCCTACTCTAGGTCCTCATACATTTCAGACTCCTAAGGTGAGAATATATATATATTTGAATTCTTGTCTTACATTTTTAAAATATAATATATATAGTCTATGAAGCCATGTGCAGCTGCTATGAAATTTTTGTGTTTTTAGAACTCATGATAAATGCTTAACAATCGAAACTAGTCTTCGAATAAAAAATTACAATAGAAATAGCTAATAATTCATCAATCCTAATCGTATTGATAATTTTGTTGCTAGCTTAATTGTTTATATTTTATCCCAAAATCTATGTTTATAATAATCACATACTTTGTTTACAACTCTTCATCACCTTTATCAACAAGAGATGTAAGTGGGTTGCGAAATGGCTCCTATACACAGAGCCAATCCCAAATACTAGGACATGAGGACATTGAAGAGATTTACAATACATTGATTATCTAACGTTGTCATTGAAAGACCCCATTGAAAATGCAAGGAATGTGTGTTAGATGGCAATAAAGAGGATAGAGCCCCAGACGTGAGGTGGGGGCTGAGGTTCATTCATTCGAAACGGTCCAAGTCCGGTCAGTGCTCCTAGCGCCTCCTTTGTTTTTGCGGCTCTTCGGAATTCGCCTTCTCTCGCGGTTCGCCAATACCGAGCGAACAGACATGATTTTAAGGATGAGGATGTCTATGGTCCACATACTTTAGGAAAACTGCGAATTTGTCATTTATCCTTCTGCACTAATAGGTGAAGAAGGATAAATAATAAAAAATAAAAGCTTTTTAGAGCTAGTATACCATTTTTTGGAAAATTGTTCCTATCCAGAGAACATGGGGGAAATTCAAATATAAGCTTTTAGAAAAGTTAGTTTTTAATTCAAAAGATGAATAATTTTCATCTAATTTAATGAAATATATTTGCCATTTAAATAAACATATTTAATTATAAGTATATATTTAAAATATAGCTTATTCCACATTATAATTCTTTATTATGTTTTTTTAGAAATAACAATATTGTATTCCTACTATAATTTTTAAAAACCCCGTTGCTTTTAACCAATGATGTGTTGTCATCAAACATTTTCGATTCTCGATACTGATATCTCAGTTTATAAAAAAATTGTTTCGTTTTCCAAATCGTTTTTCATGGTTCACCATGAACCAAATCATTTTAAAAGAAATATTAAAGAAATGATAACCATAGAAAAATTTAAAAATCGCGCAATAAACAAAAAATCAGACGTTCTAAATCTCAACACCTGTTATTCCAACTTAATACATTCAGACCAATAATATACATTTACATTTATATACATCATCTAAATCATTCTTCCATTTATAAGTTTATTACACTGAAATATTTTTGTACCTGCATCTTTGGGAATACCACTCAATCCTTTTAACTTAATTTTTAAGAAATAGGGTTTTCCCCACAACCTTTGTAAACTGTCTGTTCAAAATTCCCCTAGGTTAGTTGTGTACTAGAATTGTTAGTCTATTCATATCCACTAGTAACATTGTAAGTAGCTTCATATTCCTCTATATTCTGTAATTATACATATTTTTATTATTCTAACACATGTTGTTATATACTTGTACTGTAGCTAACTTTATGTTTTGAAATAACTTGTATAACTTATATAATTTTATTGTAACCTGTTTTTTTTCACTGTAGGGCATGATTATGAGAACAATATAGTCTCGAAACGTCGCCAAAATAGTTGTTTTTAATTTATTGACTGAACCTCAAGAACCTTATACATATATATGTATTAGATATTATTTAATATATATATTTAATAAACTAATTTATTTATTAATATAAAAGAATAAAAATAATTATCCACTACAATGAAAGGGTAAAAGAGGGTTAGGGTTCATAACTCATTTTAGTCAGTAATTAACTTTGTAAAATAAATTAATCGATGTATAAGAACATAAAACATAAATCACAAAAATAATGACTGTCAAAAAGAAAAAAATGTCATCTCCCCTGACACAGATAGATCATTTATCCCTTGACTGTATGAAATTTTTACTTCAGCCAACTCATTGTTTTCTCTGCAACGATGAAAACAAATGATTGAGATTAAAAAAAATTTACGACTACGTTTCTTCCTTCAATGGTAAAATAAAACAGTTTGATTGTATTAAAATAAAATATCAATTTTCTTTAGTTAATTGCAGATTATTGCAAATGTAATTTATAGTATTCATAAATCTAAGCTTAAAAATATCCAAAACTAGGTGATACATTTAATACATCACAAACCTAAAAAGGTAATAAATATATTAAACGGAAATCAGATATTTGTGTGGCACTTTGAAAGAAATATGGACCATAATGATACAAATTAAAATGATTAAAAAGAGATTCAATTTAACTAAAAGCAAATTAAGTAATACGATCAAGGAAGTGCTGTTAATACTTAAATTTTATATCTCAAACTTGAGCTTTCGCGTAAAAACGAACCAAAATACAATTTAATAGCTCACTCACTAAAAAATACACCAATTGGTGTCTACCGATTCCGGTAAACAAAATTCCCGAGTTTTTCGAGGTTTCTGAAAATTCACAACAATCGATATTTTAATACTCTTTAAAAACTAATCCTAACAAATAAATCAATGCATATTTTCTACTTAACGTATCACAATTAAAAAATTTATTATATCTTTAATTACATTTTATTTGTTATTTCAAGTGAATGAAAGAAATTTTATAACGGACGGAATTTGATAATTAAAATGACGAACGTGTTAGGTTAGTAAAGCTTTAAACAAAATTTCTATCTTGAGCATTTGTTAAACTAAACAAAATGAAAGGTAGGATAATATAACATTTCAATGTTCCTCCTATAATATTGCAATTCTGTACATATAAATAAAGAAGTTTGAATCAAGTCAAACCGGTAAAAATATTTTGGAACTATATAATTCAACCACTTATTTTTTTAAATACTGATAGATAAATAGTAAATTTATTAATTATACTTTATTTAAAGATTGAGTGCATCATTATTAAATGATATGGATACTAGAAATTTTAAAGGCTTACAACCCATTCAAATCATCTTGCATGTTCTGAGTAACTATACTCATTTAAGTTAATTTTTTCAAAATAAAGTGAACACTACACAAATACATTAACTCCATAAACCTTTATCAACCTAAGAAACTTAAATCAATAAGAGGCCATGATCCTCACTAGAAAAACCATTGGCGTTTTACCAACTGAAAGGTTGTCTCCTCAATTCATTTTCGCGGTCAACATTTCGAATTAAAAAGCTAATAAGATAAGAAATTATGATAATAATGGAGAATATAGTGTACTATATCTATATTTAGGTAGCGGTGAGACTGGCACCTTGACATTGTGCAATGGGACTTAATGGAATGTGGAAGTGGGAGTGGGGGAGGGGGAGGCGCCTGCTCTCTCTCGCTCTTCTCGTTAACATTCTTCCTCTCTCCCTCCCTCCCTCACCCTCTCTCACTCCCCTCGTCATACCCTCTCCCTCCCCATTCTTGTTTAGGGTCTCTTTAGCGCCTCGCCGCCAGCTAGCAGGCGCCTCCCGGCCACCAATTTTATGTCGTTTCCTTCTTCCTTTTTCCTTATTCATATTTTCTGATCGCCTTTAGGGGCGTTGTATCCCACCGCTGGTCATGGTTCGGGTTACGGAGGTATAGTCTGCTCAAACGGTAAATGTCCTAAGCCCGAGACAGAAAAATACTTGTAAAATTTAGAGGCACTATACCGAGGATCAAAGAAAAACATAAGTTCATCACAACTTTAATTAAAGTTGTATCGGCTTGAGTACTGTTTAGTTAACCAGCTAAACAGATATCCTTTTAATAGAATCTAAATCTGACTTCAAATAATTTCTTAGTGCATTAATATGAGAATTTAAAATCAAATCTATGTAAATTAATAGTGTCTTATACAGACAATATGAAATGATTTAGATAAATGAAATAAAATTTTCTATAACATACAACACAGTACAGTGTAAGTACCATAATCTGTAGGAATGGTAAACTGAATTCAGATATTAATAATTTTTTTACTTCTTTAACACTTGAAAAATGTTCAAACCTTCTGATTAATAATAAAAGACTCATTTACATAACAGTAATTAGACTTATTTAGACATACGGAGTTGATCTTTGGGGCTTCACTAAACCATCCAATTTATCTCGTATCCAATCCTTACAATCCAAAATCCTCAATGCTGCTGACTTAGTCACAAACAAGCTTATCCACAAAGATCTTAATATACCTTACGGTTCTGACTTAGCTCAAACCAGATATCTATCCTTTCATAATAAACTTCATAACCATACAGACCCTCTAGTATCTTGACATGCTTTTCACTCTATTCCAGATAACCCTCTAAAAAGAAGATGGCCTCTCGATCTTCTAATATAGAACTTATTGAAGTTCTACCAATGGGTAGCAATTGACATGTTATTATGGCTATTATTATCACATTTACTAAATGTATTTATATTTTTTGTATAAAATTGTAAATTTCAATAAATAGCTAAATAAAAAATAATAGATATTAAAAACAGAGTACAGAAAGTAAACGCTGTTTATTTAAAAAAAAAAAATGTTATAGATGGTAAGAAAGAATTAACAAAATTAACTCAAAAAAGTATTTTTCCCTGTTAGAATCTGTAGCAGTTAAGTTAATAAGCATACTTGATAATTATATTATAACAGCAGAAATAAAATTCCTATGAAAAATATTAGAGAAAACAACAATGCATTGAATATGTAACAAAGCAATTAGAAAGCAGATAACATTATCTTTAATATAGCCTAAATATAAAAAAAGCCAACTGAAACAAGTTAGCCACATTTGCAGAATGTCAAATGACTTTGAAACAAATGGTTATTTAAACTTACACTAGAAGAACAAAGACCAGAAGGCAGATTACAACTGATGTACAAAGAGTACCAGAGCAGGTAAAGATCAGAGAGAAAAAAGTTACAAGCTGATTAAAAATCTGACAAATGCCCATGAACAGGAACTTGAACAGACTCAAACTGCATAGGCCAATGTTTGAAGTCTATACGAAGAGGCTGAACCGAGCTTCATTACTTTAAATTGAGATCCTTTTAAAATTTCTAGAAGGATAACATTACAAAAGAATCAATTTGAAAGGATAACGTTACACAAGAATCAATTTATAACACAATAAAGGTAAATTTTAATGTTTATTATAATTTTTATTCAATAACAAAAATTACTTTAATCTAGCACTGTAGTTATCCACATTCAGCTCAAAATAAGAAATAATATCAGATACAGTCACTAATGTAAGTATTTTATTACAATAAGCAAAATTCGAAGATATGAAAAATGGTTTATTGATGGTAATCGCCTTAACAATGAATAACGGCATCTATTTAATTTTCTAGGAATAGTTTATGAGAGGAATCCTACAACATTCAGTCAAAATTATCGCTGTACAGTAGCTCTGCAAACGAGGAAAGCATCCAGGTAATAGACTAACATGGAATCCTCAAATAGGATTAAAATGACAATTCCATAATCTCTTCATTTCTAACTTTAACATTTATGATCAAAACTTCCAGTTCAAAAAGAAAATCACTTCAGATCTATAAAGAACACCTCTTTGTTTCATTTGGTGTCCCAGGGGTTGCTCTATATGCAGACTCCCGATGGTTATTGAACTAAAGCTCCTATTCCTAAATTTTATGTTTTCATGAGTAGGGATCATTCACAATCTATATTTAAAGAGTCTCCAAAAGTCTGGATAAGTCTCTGGATCATTGTTACCCTGTTTTCTGGTGCTGAAAGAAGTTCCATTTCCACACAGTGGACAAGAATCTCAGAATACTATGCCATTTCTCAGACTTCATTAACTAATGAGACGGTTGTGGAATGGTGTACTCCAGTAAGCTACCAGGAAAAATCGAAGGATCAAGCAGCTTAAGAACATGTATAGCAACTTATGTATTCCAGGTATGAAAAGAGAAAATAACATAGGAATTACCAAAACATAACTAAAATGACAAACTTCGATAAGTTTCATTAGCTATGAAGGTAAAGGGTAGATAAAAGAAGTATAGAATACTATCTTCAAATAAGAATTAGAAAAATAAATATGTATTACTAACTGTTAAAGCTGTACTTAGTAAAAAAATAAATAAAAAAATAAAAAAAATTGTAACAGTAACAAAACAATAAGGAAAATAATGAAGTTTATATAGAAATTAATCAAAGAAAAAAACTGACAAGGGGACGTTTGCAGTTGTAACTCACAGATTTGAATTCAAATTTGTGTGTCGGTAGTAGGGACCTATAATAGTGCAAAACTAGAGTTATAGCCGCCAAAGGGCATTAGGAGCCGAGAAAAAAAAAAAATGAAAATCACGTTTTATTTTCTTTCTCAGCTTTCAGTTAAGATAGAGAAATGATTCTTTCATGTTTAATTGCAGTTATGTATGCTATTTGGTATAAAAATACTTTCGCTATGCTAAATACACCACCCGGCTTTAGGTTGCTCAAAAGCTCTTACAAAAATGAAACAATTCCAAGGAAATCCGCTGTAAATCAGTGGAAATTTTTTTTTCATGAATAACTTACCTCAAATTTCGATTTAATGCACTATAAAACCCTTATTTGTGAAATTTTATCAAAATCAAAATATATTGATTTTTTTACCCCTATCGAGGAGGTTAAAATTTCGAAGAGATTTCATCAACAATTCCTAATGGCCATAACAGTTGCTGCGTTCAACCGATTGCAATAGTAATAGCATCACTAGAATCAGCATACAGTCTGCCTGTTATCCATGCATATAACATTGGGATTACTCCAGATTTTAGTGGACAAAAACTGATGTGAATGAAAAAATCTGAGGTCAGCTATAACTTGAGATATCTCAATAATGGGAAATCCTGCTTGAGGCAATCTGCAATTGTGCCTAACTACCGATAGAAGAAGGTACACAGAACAGAATTATTGAAATATACTCCGATAGCCGAGCTGCTATTGGAGCTCTGAAGAATTTAGCAACCAGATTAAGACTAGTGGAAGACTGTGAGGTTAACTTTAATAAACTGTCTATACCCAACAATAAGGTCTGAGTTAAGTGGGTCCAAGGACACTGGTATTTCAAGCAATATTGAGAGGACTGATGCATTGGTAAGGCATTGCCCCATGTACCAGAGTCAATGTGTAGTATTGCTGTGAGTTTTGCGAAGATGACAATAGGAAAGACTTACAACATCCTAGCAACTCAATACAGCAGTCCAAACTGTTTCTTGCTTGTTACTGCAAGAAAAAGAGCGAACCAACTTCTTCTGGTTAATATAACCAAACTAAGAATCCTGACAGGAATAAAATAACTCTTTTTGTGATGAAAATAAAAGAGTCCCCAACCTGCAGATTTTACAGAATGGAAGATGAAACAGCATATAACAATCATTGTGGCTTTGGTATGTTGATAAGGCAACAATTCTAATACTTTGGAGAAAAACTTGTAAAAGATTCCAGCTGCAGTGAGACATTGAATCCAGAAATAATTCTAAGATTCATCAAAGAGGTGGGACTGTAATAGCAGGAAACATGGCAGGCTTAAAAGGCTGAGATACATTTAAATACAGTATAAGAAATTGTCTATGAAACTGGAAATTGAAAAAAGTCAAGAAAATTAGTCCTAACACAATACCTGAAAATCCTTTTTTGTTTTAAAGGAGTCGATATTAATTTTTTAACTAAAAAAAAATCTCTTACCTCGCTTTATAAAATGATGCAGACTGGGAAGTTCCTATGGCTCCAAATCCTACACCAACAGCGAGGCCCTCCGGAATATTATGCACTGTTATAGCAATAATTAGGAGTAATATCCTTTTCCATTGAAGTCGAAGGTCGACCTGGGGAAGTGTAGGATGCCTGAGCCGATTCTGAGATGGTACTCTCCTTCTAGTAATGGTACCAGTCCCGCCTTCAACACTGATATCTGACACTGAAAAATCAGAAAAATAACCTTATTTACAAAAATTATACAGTTTGATCATTATAAAATTCAATAACTTCTTCAAAAATATTTTTTATAACATAAACTACTAGATCACAATGACAAGAATACAAGAGGGTTGAAGAAAAGCGAGACTGTGAAGAATCTTGATGTTTAGATGACAGAAAATCAAAAGTCTTAGGAAGACCAAGTCACCAACTAGTTTATAGTTGAAGAGTTTACAGCAAGTTATCTAAGTTGGACAACAATCATTAAATGGTGTTTTTCTTTTTCCTTATATCAAATAGAATCCAACTAATAATAACAGCTAGTACACTTATATATAGTAGAACATTACAATATTACATAAAATAATAATAAATATTATCCTTACATGGGGAGGGGTTGAAACCATGCAACAGAAATAAGGAACATGACAATCAAACTCCTGAGATAACTATAAAAACAAAATTAATATGTTTAAGATTGAAATAATAACTGATAGAAGGAACTTAAAAATGAATATATTTTGTCATATCAACAAAAGATTTTTTTAAGCACTTTAAATACCCAATTGCAGACAGTGTGACAATGCCGAGGAAATTCATGAATATTTTCACAAAAATATCAACATTTTAGGTCAATTAAAATCAAAAATATGAGTCGAAGAAATATTCCTGAAAAAAGTATAATTTTAACTATAGTATACATATGCCTAACTGATTACTCCTCGAGGATGATAAATGTTCATATTTCAAACTAGCGAAATCATAATGACATTTTTAACATGCCGAATGTTTAATACTATTATTATTAATGGTAATTAAGGCTTTTTTTTTATTATATTATAACAAATTAGTCTGTTTTAACACAAACTAACCAAAAATAAATTTGAATGTACAGAAAATTTAATTTTTAAACCTGACAATTATTAGTTAAAAATTGAAAAAGTACTGATTTGTCATTTTGGAGTTGTGCTGAACATTCAGTTCTATATGATTGTTATTGTGTAAATCTTTACTTGTATTAAGGAAAATAAATCTATAATGGCAAATATGTGATTAAAACTGGAAAAGAGAAATGATGTACTAGCACATCCATAATTATTGGCAATAACAGTAGTAAATCTATACTTGAGTGATATTATTTTTTTTTCTCTCCAAACTGTTCACTGATTTAAAACTATTAAACCCAACCATAAAATTTGTCACACATTCAAAACAATTTTCATACATTTCTGAAAGTAAATAGCTCTGTAACCTACTTATAAATAAAAGAACTTATTATATTCCATATAGTATATTGACTTGTCTGATACTTCATTAGACACAACTGAAAATATTAATCTAAAGAGAGATGAGATATATTAAAAAAAAAAAATAATTTAAGAGCCCAATAAAGAATTAATAATCATCAATCAAAGAGATATATTAAAGGAAATGTACACAAGCCAAACAAATACATAAAACAACCTTACAAACTCTGTGAGCTAAACTTATACACACACATATAGTTATGAAAAGACAATAGGTTCTTATACTAAAAGGGCTCTTTGCAATAAGATCTAAAATCCAAAATAAGCAAGTGTTAAGCCTTATATCCATTCAAATTAATAACTACAATAGGGTTATTTTAAAGTTAATTTTTAGTTAGAACCACCTGCTATGTCATCCCTCTCTAAAACTATAAATGGGAAATGAACAACTTAAACATACCATGTAGTTACTTAATGATTTGTCAGACTAAATACTTTAAAATACTTCTTTACTTTTTATTTATCTTATTTTTGTGTGTTGTTATCAATTTCCAAAAAATTCTTCATGAAATAACTATAGAAGCTAATAATACTGTAGAGGTTAATAACAACTAAATTTTTAAATAATCCAACTAAATCAGTTTCAAATTTAAAATAATGAATTATATTAATATAACAATTTGGATAATGATGAAAGAAATTAAATAAGTAGGATTCATTAATATCTTGGAAAATTCATCCACTGATAATACAATTAATTTTACTTTCAATAATTTCTGAAACTGAAGGAAATCCACAATTATGTGAACACTATATTCATAAACCTTTATGTCTAAATATCATTGAATCAAATGAAATTTCATTTATTAACAAAAATAACATTTTATTTGTATTATCTATAATGGCTCTCCCTTCTCATTTACATTTACATCCACACCTGTAAAATGAAAAGAATCAAAAGACTGTCTGGATATGACAAAACACAAAAAACATATCACCAGTAAAATTTATTGTGAAAACCTTTACAGAGTTCATAATTGTTTATTAAAAATCCTCATGTGTCAGAGTTGGGCAATATATAGTAATGATTACCAACCTCTACTTTAGATGATATACAACTACTTTAGTTTAGTTGTAGTTAAAATTGGAAACTATATAGTAATTAACAGCTAAAAAAGAGCAAATAATTTTGTTAACCGTGTATTTAGTAGTTAATATTTTCCATCAACCAACTTAAACTATAAAAAATTGACATTATTAACTTTTAACTACAAATGCAGCTGGTAGTTGCAATTGTTTAACAACTTTCTATTTACAATATTTTTTTTTAAATTAACAATAATGTTATATTCTGTTTCAAGTAGGTCAACATTTTTCATAAGGATTCCAAGCAACTTACGGTTTATGTTGTAAACATTTTTTCTATCTAGCTGATCTTTAATTTAGAATAAAATTTGTAAAAATGTGGAGTTAACATAGGTTGATGGGACAATGGATTCAAAAACCTCTGTTATAGGCATTTCTATTTATTCATTCATTTAACACTACAAGACTAGTTGGGCATTGGCCTAATTAAGAATACATATAGGCAGAATATATAGCGACTATTTTTTATCTTCCTCTGTCCTTCATCAATCTCTCACCCTACACATATCAGCCTCAGTCTTCCTCTCAATCTCAGTCAGCCTGTTTGCCATATAATATATATATGGCCATATAAATATAATAGCCTTTGGAATCCTCCTATCTTCCATTCTTCATATAAGGACTAGCAACTACAGTATTCCTAGTTTGATGAACATTCCCTTCCCCATAAAAAATACTGAGAGCTGTTTTAACCCTTTTGAAGTGTCAGTAGGGATGTAAAAAACTTAATTACCAAAGTTCATGAAAATTGGCTGTCGTTATTAAATCCCAATGAATTAACAAAAATAAATGATTAAATACAAAAAAATCTGTAAGCATAAAACACCTCAAGGTTAAAGTCTAGATATAGTTAAATCTAAATTTTGAGTTAAGTTGTTTTGTATCCATACATTCCCTAATTTTCAATTCACGTTCAAACGCTTAAATTATTGCTAGTAAAATAAAAGTAGCTACTTAATTTTGTTTATAACTACTAAACATAACTTGTAGTCAGTGGTTACAACTATTTCTTTAAACAAGTAGTTAGAATTAGAATAGAAACTTGTAGTCAGTGGTTACAACTATTTCTTTAAACAAGTAGTTAGCATTACTTTTAAGGTAGTTATTAAATTTAAAACTACCAGTTTGTAGTTGCTCAATGTAACTAACTACTTAACCAGTGGATAGTAGTAGCCAATATAGTCAACTATATAAATCAGTTAACTAATGCCCAAATCTGACTCATGCCAAGTTTTGTCATGCATATGGTTAAGTTACAGTTTGTTTGTATATTTAAGATTAACATAAATTTTCAACACACATAACCGAAATGGTTGGTAAATATTTTTATTAGAATTTAAATTTTATTTTGTTTTTAATTTGTATTGTCTGAATAGTTATTGCAAAGAGTTTCAGGTTTAGTTAGTCTTTTTTACAGTAGACCTAGCTAAATATGTAATTATTCTAATCATAATGGAACCATAAGATTATAAAAAAAAAAATTACAAAAAATTAATATAAAGCATGAACTCAGTAAAAGAAAATTAATAAAATATATCATTCAAAGAAGGACCAGAGAAAGACTTATTTTAAAAAGCTGAAGTGAAAACAGAACGTATAGTCTCATTCTATATTATTCAAAGTAGGTTATTCTAGCATAAATACTTGCAAGGTTGTGCAAAATTAACAAACTAGGCTAATATAACAAACGTTTACCTTTGTTTGCTATTTTTCTTTCTTTTAAGCTTTTGCATCAATGGTAGAAAATTTAAAAAAAAATACAATTGACATTTTAACAACTAACAAAAAGTAATAAAATAAAACAACAAAATCAAAGAATATGAAAGAATGTAAAAACTTTGTAATATATATATATTACAAGGTATGATTATGAGAACAATATAGACTCGAAGCGTCGCCAAAATAAGTTGTTATTTTATTGACTGAATCTCAAGAACCTTATTAAACACACCTATATACTTGATAATTTGGAATTTCAAAAATAAATAATAGTATACACATCGAGGAATTAAGGGTTACCTATTGTTTGAATCATAATAACTTGATTACTATTTTTATTACTTTATCAGGAAATCATATGAACATATATTCATATAAAATGGAGAATAAAGAATAAAAAAAAAAATTTTAATTGTAAACCCCCATTAAATTTTTTTTCTCCATAATTTATGATTTAGAAATGTTCTTATCAATTACATCAAAGATTTACAGAAGTCAACTTTGTTCTTTTGCCAATTTTCCTAATTTGAAAGATTTCTTTTCACGGATAATGACACCAAATTTAGCAAAATCGGTTGGAAATTTATAATGATATACATTTTTAGAATATGAGAAATATGTCCCTAAAGGCCATTCTTCTCCAAGTGAGTGATAATGTAAGTGTTATGACAAAGATATATGATATTAAGTTCATTTTTTTTTTTTTTTTTTTTTTTTTTCTAGGATACGTTTTTGTGAAGTAACCCTTTTTTTTTTACAGATTACAAACATTTAAAATTGCAGATTTAAAAATTTAAGATTACAAAAATTCATGCTAATTAAACTATATTGGTTTATCATCAGTAGAAAATGAAAAGGCAAAAATAATTAAATGCAGGGGTTCACAATATAATTATGGTCATAACATAATCATTTTCTGTAGAAAAATCTTTTTTCAAACTAAAATTATAAAAGTTAGTATCCATACTTTAATAAACAAAGTGGAAAACATTCTTTTCTACACTCTTGTAACAGGCAAATAATGGAATTCTTCACAGTGTTACAATACTAAGCCTTCAAATGCAGGTGTTTCTAAAGGAAAATGATGTAAGTCAATAAAGACAGCTATCATATTAAAATTAATTTGAATAATGTTAAAATATGAGTGCTAGGCTTTTTTTTTTCCTATTATTATTTAAAAATGATCAAATAAAAACAGCAAAAAGCCCTTATATTGGTTATTAAAATTCAAAGTTAATACCTTCAGTGTTAGGGTCTATATATATAGAGCTCTCGCACCTATGCCTATGTAACCCATCAGTCTTTTTGTCATTATCATCTGTGTAACTGGCTATAACAAAAATTAGAAAAACCAATCAAAGTCGGTATTGGTGTTTTTAAAAAGGAATTAGTCCAATAATAGCTGAGACATGGAAAATATCTCAAGATTTTGTGAAAATGAACCATGAAAAGAAAATAAAGAAAAATATCTCCCCCATATATTAACTTAATAACAATTTAAATATAAATGAAATGTTAAATGAGCTAAGCTGGAATGGTTTTAAAAGAAACCTTAATTATATCTTGTAATCTATTTAATAGTTTAATAACGGATGATTGGGCAGGGCATGCAAAACCAATTTGTTATAAAAAATAAAAACACTGATATGACATGCTGGTTTAAATCATAATAGTAAACTGATGTTACTAGTATGTTAGTAAATAACAAACTCGAGATCAAATTAGAATTAACATCAAAATTTAACTCAATTAACAGTTATAAAACATAATGAAAACAGTTTATTTTTTTTATTTTTTTATTGTTGTTTAAGTATATTAACATAAGTATTATTACAATATCCAAAAGTATTATGGTCACATTAACAGTAATAATTTCTTTAAACCTAACATTCTTCCCAGGAACTTAGGATACAGATGAAAATTAAAAATATTTAATTTCATGTAAAAACAAAATAATTCTGCATTTTAAAAAATTGAAACGTGAAATTGACTGATATCTATAGTAAGTTATTTAAATAGTTGAATATTATTTATATGCAAAGCAACTAAGGAGAACAAATTAATTATAGCAATAATGTCCAGTTAGATAAAACAAAAAAAAATAACAATAAAAAATATATATAAGACAATAAGGAATAAACACCAAATTAAATGATCATAGAAATAGAGTGGACATGTGAATTTACTACATATAAAGACTACTTAAGTAAAGAGGAAAAAATCCTGTTGAAATAAATAAACACTTCCATCGACTAGTGGATCAAGATCTGACTATAGTAGTATAATCTAATGTATAGTAGATTAGTAAAATATTTAAATATATTATTTATCATTGTCTTCCTTTTGCCTCATGTACAGAGGGATGCAAAGACTAAGTAGTATTAACTGTAGATAATATCTATACCTATACAATTTAGCTAAACAAGAAAAACTAATCCTTAAGAATATCATAGTAAATTTTTTATCACATGAAATACCTATAGAACCTTGTCAATTTCTTTAATGACCAGCAACTGAAAATGTTTCAGTGCCAACCCTTCTTTCATATGAAAGCGAGAAGAGAAATAGGAGTTGACTCTATCCTGGCTTCAAGAAACTATATACTGGTTTAGAATATAAATTTTGGTTTAGTTTAATACTCTGAATTAAATTATCTACGATTTTCGTCTCTGTAGGCTGGAACCAGGAGATGTGTTTGAATTTTATAGGAATCTAAGTTATATACCTCAGCTGGGGCAGGAAAGATAAAGAGATGGGAGCTTAAATGGCTGAGTGCATTAGGACGAGGGTCCCTGAGTGCCTGATTATGAATTCGATTCCTAGCAGGGAGAGGGGAAAATTATTTCAAAAAGGAACCACGGAATAAATCTTGTTCTACCCACCCTGACAAGAATTAGTTGGTAACCTGTAGGATAACCCATCCTCCTGCCCTAGTTGGTGTAAATAACAGCAACAAACAAGATAAAGAGATCCTAATGTACAGATATAACAAACTACTGAACCATCCCAAAATCTAAAAGCGAGGACCTACTTTTTTTTCTGTCTCATAGATTATTGATATAAATACTGAATTTAAATACATGCTATTCATAAATGTAATAATTTAATAGTTGATTTATGTTATAATTATATTTACAAATTTAATTTATGATAAAGCATAAGAACTAATATTTAGTACATAAGTATAATATTTTAAAACCATAATTAAAACCAGAAACCCTAACTGAAACATTGTTTTCTTAACAAAAATATTAAAAAAAATTTTTTTTTTAACTAAATGAAATACATGTTTTTTTTTCTGTTTTAAGTCTATTTGTGTACATACAGTCAGAATCAAAAGTATTCGTACACCAGCTATAAATCATAAGAGATAATAAATATTAGCATTATTTAATGGGATTGATTTATAACAATAAGACTATTTAATGTATATGTCAATACTTTTATCAACAAATATATTTTTGAATTTATAGAACAGTTTACAAAATAGTACATAAACTATAAAGTTGTACAGGATCCACATTTATGCTTGGGATTATTATCCTGCTAAAATATGGAATTTTCTTCGATCCCAATTTTTTCAGCACTGATTGGAAGATTTCTTTTAATTACGTCGATATATTTTACATGATCCATTATGTCATTGATAAATTCAACGTACCCCACTCCAGCAGCATCCAAACAAACCCAGACCATGAGTCACTTTTCTCCATGCTTAACAGTTGGAACGATATTTCTTATTTCCATTGCTGTATTTTTTTCTCCATACTTTTTGGCCCCTCTGAAAATTATAAACATTTCAATTTTACACTCGTTGGTAAATATTATCCTATTCCAAAGGTCACACACTCTTCTGTTCACCTCTTTCAGACAAATGTCCATCCACTAATTTAGGTTTAATCACTAAATTCTTGGTTTTCTTTTAATTTTCCTTGTGATGTGTCTTTCCTATTCGGAGTAAGTTTTTCTTAGTTGCCCTGTATTCTCTATATATTCAAAAGTTTTTTTTTATTCAATACTTTTTAATTAGCAGCCTGAACTGTCGAGTGAGGTCTGTTCACTTCTTTAAGTGGCCATAACTCATTATGTAGGTCCACAATAATTTGTCTTTCCTCTTCAATCGTTTCTCTGGTTTTGCGTCCTATTTTCAATTTACGAACAGCAATAATAATCATTACTAAGCGCTGCACCTTTTCTAATGATGTCTAGGTAAAGACTGATTGGAGGTAATCCTTAAACTATTAAGACAGGGGGTGGAAACAAAAGTTAAAGTCTAGTGTAAGGTTACTTTTGATTCATAACAATGAGTGCATCTTACTATATTATATAAAATATAAACCTGAATTCAGTCAATTTCCATATGAAAAAATATAAACTCTATTTAGTCCAGTCATTGAGCGCGGAAATGAGGGGTGTAGAGTGCATGGAATAGGCGATAATTTTTGACTACATAGCTTCGTTAGGAATATTTGGAAGGTAAACATACTAAAAGTCCCCATCACTAAGGGGTGAGGAGCTAACAGTAGGGGGGAGGGGAAAAGTTCAATTTTTTTGTTTTTTCGATAATATCTCGAAAACGGTTGACTCTAGAAAAATATGTTTTAAATAAACATAAAAGATAATTAAATTTCCTATAAAATTAATATAATATAAATTTGTCGTAGTTCTAATTGTTTACGGGACATTTGTTATAGAAAATAGGTGATTTTTGGAAAAAAACAAATATCACCTCACTTTTTGTCAAACTTTTGTTTATAGTACCTTCCACAATCATTTCTCAGAAAGAATTTCAAAATCAGAATTGTAGAGTATTAAATTTACTCTAACTTCATATATACGTTTTTGGTATTTGAGGCAAGTGTTTAACAAAAAGTGAGGTAAACATTTTGTTTATTTCTAAAATTATCGATTTTTAATAACGTATATCTCGAAAACTGACTCTGAAGTCCTGACTATGACCGGACCCAATACGCCGACTGAAAACTTATACTCCATTTTGTTAAGTACCAAATATTTGTAATAGTCTATTATAAGTTTATAATTTGTAAATTGTGTGCTGACATTATAATATAGTAGTTGTATATTCATTCTATAGTTCCATCCACATCTATATATAATCGTTTTAATAAATAAAGTAAGTTAATATTCATGATAATTATTCTCTTTCCTAAATGCCACTAAACTAACAATGAATTGGTTTGCACGTAGTGGAGCAGAATCCAATAAAATTAATCAATAAAACAATAATAAATGGGGTTCTATACAGATAGCAACACAGTATTTCAATAAACCCCAAGAGCAACATAGCATTTATGGCATCCCTCGAGTAGGACGTACTTCCAATTCATTAATTAAATAATTCTTAATAAAAATAAATTTTTTTTTTTGTCTTATAAATTTTGTAATGAGTGGCATTAGGATGATTATTTTATACAAATTAAGTTTCTGATTTTCTAAATTATGGATATTTCACTGATAATTTTTTTTTTTTACAATAACTTCGTTTTGCGTATCTTAGAACCGATAACGATTTTGGGCTAGACAGATTTCGTATACCAGTATTTTTTTTTAAATGTTAAGTGCAACGTTATTGTAATTATTAATTTAAAATCTAATATGGCGGGGAACGGTGATATTTTCGATGGGTGGCGATCACGCTTTCAACAACTTTGTAATAATTACAAGTCAGAGTGGGAGGAACAGTTGGATAGAATGGAAAATAAATTCAGAGAGGATTTAAAGGAAATAAAAAATATAGGAAACAACAAACACGAACAACTAGAAAACCAAAGAGAAATCGCTACAGATGAATCTGAAGAAAATATATTTCCTATTACTTCAAATGGTCAAGAAGTATGTGAAGAAAATACCAAACAGCCAAAAGATCTCAATGCTAATGTTGAAGAAAATATAGTGGATAAACGGGCTCAGGAAGAATCTATAAACAGTGAAGCTTCCGTTGATGTAACAGAAGTGCCTCAGATTGAAGATGAGGAAAATGAGATTTCATCCGATGAAGAATCCCACAACTACATCGAATGCAAGTAAACAATACAGGAAGAATTTAATTCTAATGAAAATAAGAATAATAATTTTATTGAAGAATTAGAAAATCTTCAAGAAAAAGATTGTAAAAATCCTGAATTTTATACAGGAGATACTCCAAAAGAAATGATGAAGGATATTCCTCCAAATAATGTTAAATTAGAAGAGCCTCTGGTAGATGACAAGGATAATGAGGTTTCATCCTGTGAAGAACCTTATAACAGATCTAAAATAATTATTAGTGAAGAAGTGACGGAACAGCCATCCCTGATAAAAACAAAAACAGGAATATAACTTTGAAATTAAATATTGGCCGGAAAAAGACACAGAGTTTTGCAATGAGTGAAACTTAATAAGAAAAAATGGTACAATAGGAGAAAAACAGCTAAGATAAAAATAAAAATTCATGATAAAGATAGTTTAAGAATAGGTCACTTCCATGACAAAAATAAGAGGCCCCAGGTAGATATACGTAACTACCTCCGCGGCAAGGTAAAGAAAAAATAGTAAAATTTTAACTGCCGGTTGATATTATGATTAAAATTTGAATAAGTAATATGGACAAAGGGGGGCAAATGGGTAGGGTAATGGGAGGGCTAGAGAAGGAGATAGGTGCGGGGATCTCCTGACCTCTAAGCGAAACATGCAAGCAATAGTGCACTCACTTACTCACTACTGTAAGCCTGATTCCAGCTCTCCTTATCCCTATCAACGCCTACTGTCACCTCCAAGCGGTGCCCCCTGGAGAATCCTATGGGATTCACGAACGACAGAGGCGGGGTCTCTGACTATCGTCAGGGGTCTCAAAGTCACCCAAGTCAGGTGGAGGGAGCTCGAGCTGAGACTGAATGGCAGAGGGTGGATAAAAATATACTGTCTTCTATCGACCCACTTGGGGCACCAGGCAAAACCCCAAGGTAGTCGGGAAACTTACATAGCCCGCTGCAGGGATAGGGAGCTTACCTGCAGTGTAATTTAAACGCTCCCATAATCGAGGGAACAAAATGCACCCTTATAATTTAAATCTTAAAAGTAAAACTTTTAATTCATGATTTTGTTTCAGGTCCAGACCTGGACACATTAGATGAGGAGTTGGTGAGTTCTTTAATGCTCTCGCTGACTCAGGAGGTGGGCGGACTCAACGTGGACCTCGGCTCGGGGGATGTGGACGCTAGCTCGTTCAGCCCTCTAGCAATGGAGGCACAACAGGTAAGCCCAGTCCAAAATATAGATACTAATGTAGCTTCCGGCAGCTCGAAGGTTGAGGAATCAACAGCTCCGTCGCAAGACGTTGTAGCTGAAGACCCTCCCTTCAAAAATGTCACAAGGAAGCGGTTTAGAAAGAGGGCCAAATCTTCGAAATCTGGCAAGGCTTCGGTTGGAAAACCCCACAAAGGCGGTGAGACGGAAGGGGCTGGGCTCCCTACGGGTGAGTCGGCTGCCAAAGTCGAAAGCGCCAAGGTGTCACCGGTGTCCACAACTGAGGCCGCTGGGCTCCTCTCGGGTGAGTCGGCAGCCAAGGGAGCGAGCACTGGTGTAGCCAAGGCTCCTGCTGACCGGTCCGCAAGGCAGCCCTCGGGCAAGCCGGCAGTCAAGGGCGGAGGGGCTGAGGCTAGACCAGTAAGACCGAACCTGCCAGACAAGAAGAGGCATCGCAATTCACCTGGCTTTTCAGCGCCTTCAGCAAAGAAAGTCAGGGGTAGCGAGGGTAAACCGAGCTACGCCCATGCAACAGGTGGGGGGTACATGACTGCGGTTATTCCCAATGAATATCCGCAAGTATAACTCACCAGAGAACAGAGCAGTCGGATTCAAGAGGTAGTTGTCGACATGATTGACGATCTTGAAGACGACGGCTCGATTGAACCTAGATTTAACGATGCTAGCTTCAAGTTTGGAGCAAGCATATTTAATTGCGAAGATAATGAGACCAAGAGGTGGCTTGGGGAGATCATCCGGCTCATTGTCGATGCAAAGGAAGTCCTCTCGGCCACCAGATTGGGTGGTTATTTTCCAGGAAAGAGGCTGGAGGACGACCAACTGGCAAAAAGAATTCGCATTCAAAACAAACGAGTTCCTGGAGCGGACTACTGGACAGTTGCGGGAGTAACGAGGGACGAGAAGGGTTGCTACGCCGTCCTGACTCTACCTAGGAACAGTGCTGCATACCTGAAGGAGCACAATATGGAGGTCAACTATGGCCTCCATAGGGTGGTCCAGAGGGAAATAAAGAAGTCAGCTCGGAAGGAGGAGGGGGCTGGCACAAGCAAATCTAAATGCCCAAAGGTAGCAATACCTGAGGGACCCGAAAACACGGGGACTCCTAGGGCTGAACCAAAGGGGGCAGCGGGGGATGTGGCGCCCAGGGACCCAAGAAAGGTCTCTGGGGTGGCGGCTCCCTCGCAGCGGCCTCTGGAGGGGAGGTCCAAAGGAGCCCCTGAGCAATAAACACCAAAATAATGATAAAGCTCCTGCAAATTAATCTTCACCACTGCATAGCAGCGTATGGAGTATTGCAGCAATACATGAAAGGTAAGAATATTGATATAGCTTTAATACAAGAACCTTACCTTTTAAATGGCATGCCAGGAGGTATCAGGATGGGGCTATGGTGTGGTCTCCTCGTCGGATAACCCCAGGGCATGCATCCTGTATAAAAGAAGTTTAAAACTGCTGCCACTGTGGCATTTCTGTTCCAGAGACTTTGCAGCAGCTAGAATAAGCCTCACTACGAGGACGCGGAGGATAGAGATCTGCCTAGCAGCAGTCTACCTTCCCTACAAAAAGGCACCCATGGTGAACATGAACTTCATGGAAGAAGCCAGAGGCAATATCATCATGGCCCTGGACGCAAATGCCCATCATGAGACGTGGGGGAGCTCTAACTCCAATCAAAGAGGTGAGCAATTACTTGACCTTATTATAAGTAATAATCTTGACATTCTTGACAGGGGTAATAAACCGACCTTTGTTAATAAGAATAGGCAAGAGTTAATCGATATAACCTTGGCGACCATAGAGATCAGCCACAAGGTGGGAAACTGGCATGTCTCGAACGAGGAAACATACTCAGACCACAAATATATTAGATTTGATCTAATAACTAACCCCATCCATGCATCGAGCTACAGAAATCCCAGAAGAACAAACTGGGAAGGATACACACCATGCTGGAAGGGGAAACAATAAACTTTCCAAGAAGGATTGCCAATAAGTGGCAATTAGAGGTGCTCAACACCACACTAACATCAGCCATAACCAAGCGTTATGAGACTAATAATGTGAGTTGCGATGTTGAGAACACTAGAAACACCAAATGGTGGAACAAAGATCTTAGCAATCAAAGAAAAGCTCTGAGAAAGAAATTTAACATTGCTAAGAGAACTGGCAGATGGGAAGAATACAGAGCACAACTTACAATCTATCACAAATCTGTCAGAAAAACAAAAAGACAAGCTTGGGTCAAGTTTTGTCAAGAAGTTGAATCCACAGCGGAAGCGAGTAGGATCAACAAAATATTATCTCAACAGACGCAAAAGGACAAGCTGGGCTCTCTGTGGGACGGAGAGAGGTACACCATGAATAGTATAGAGACACTTGAAGTCCTAGTGAGGGCGCACTTTCCTGGATGCGATGTTAAGTTTAACCAAAGCTCATTCCCGGTAGTAACGAATCCCCTGACAGGGTGAGTTGGGATAGAGCAAATGAAATAACAACCGGCAAGAGCATTGCATGGGCAATAAACAGATTCTTACCATATAAAGCAGCTGGAGTAGATGGCATCTTCCCTGCATTGCTGCAGAAAGGGCTACCAGTACTTAAACCATACCTCCTAGAACTACTAAGAGGAAGCTTGGCACTTGGACACATACCAAACAAATGGAACGTGGCCAAGGTCATTTATATACCAAAACCTGGGAAAGAGAATTATATCAATCCCAAAGCATTTAGGCCCATATGTCTGACATCCTTCCTGATGAAAACCATGGAGAAGGTATTGGACAGACACATTAGGGATAACACGCAACTGCTGAGACCATTACACCACTCGCAGTATGCTTATCAGGCAGGTAAATCCTGTGAGGTGGCCCTTCAACACCTAACATCCAAGCTTATTACATGCATAGGGACACTGACGGAATGGTGTGACAACAAAGGTCTGAACATCAACCCGAATAAAGTAGAACTATGCATCTTCACAAACCGAAGGAAGGTGGTCATTAGACCACCGAAACTAAATAAGGTCCAGATTAAGATTAGCACACAGGTTAAGCACCTGGGAGTCTATCTGGATAACAAATTAAAATGGGACAAACACATAGATTATGTGTCGTCCAAAACTCCAAGGAGCCTATGGGCCTGCAAAAGGGCAGTAGGAAAATCCTGGGGTATGAAACCAAAGGTGGTCCATTGGATTTACACCATGGTAATCAGACCCTCGATATTATATGCCACTGTGGTGTGGTGGCACAAAGCGGGACTGGAAAGATCTAAAGTCCAACTAAACAAAGTACAGAGACTGGCATGCCTCCTAATCACAGGGGACATGAGAACCACTCCAACTGCGGCAATGAAGGTTATACTAAACCTCAGGCCATTGCGGTTGGAGGTAGAAGCGAAAGCTATGCTTTCCATGTACAAACTTGTTAAACAAGGATTGCTCTTTGAACCATCTAGAAGAGATGGGCATAAGAAGCTATTAAATAAAATGGAGGAAATAGAGGTGCTCAAAATGAACTCAGACCTCCAGATAAAGAAACACATTGAGACTACCTTCAATGTGGAAACAGACATCGGGAAGCAACACCAAAAATGCCATGGTATCAATTGCTATACCGATGGCTCCCTAATCAAGAAAGGTTCAGGAGCAGGAATATGGAGACTGAGTGACAAAAAGAGCACATCTCTCCCCCTGGGGAAATATACCTCAGTATTCCAGGCCGAGGTAATGGCAATCTGTTACTGTGCACAACAACTAATAGAGGATAGAACACATAACATTGTATTGTATTGTATTGTATTAAGATTTACTCAGACAGACAAGCTGCCCTGGGGGCTCTGAGAAATGTTATAACCAGATCTAAACTTGTTGAGGATTGCAAATTATACCTCAACAAGTTAGCTGTTAACAACAGAATCTGGGTAGAATGGGTGAAAGAACACTCGAACATAACAGGTAATGAGAAGGCTGATGAACTGGCCAGACAAGGGTCGGACAGCAATCCCACTGCTCCCGAATCTATCTGTGGTATAGCCTGGAGCCTTGCGAAAAGTGAAATTGCAGCATCGCCTCTCAGAACTGGCAAATGGAACAACTGAGACAGTCAGAACTGTTTCTGGGAGGGCACTGCAAGAAAAGAAGTACACAACTTCTTAATCTTGACAGAGCCAAGCTCAAATACCTGACAGAAATGTATACAGGGCATTGCAGATTAAATAAACATCTCTGCATAATGAAAATCAAGACCTCACTGAACTGCAGATTCTGCAACAGGGAGGATGAAACGCCTTACCACATTATATGCAAATGCGATATGCTGGCAAGGAGGAGGTTTCTTCAGTTTGGGGAAGAAATCATCCTAGATCCGAGTGTGGACATAGACCCTATTAGGATTATAGGGTACATGAAAACACTAGGACTGTACTAAAATAGTACAGGATAAACGGCCATAGGCACAATGAGCCTCAAGGCTGAGGTGCCACCATAGCCAGGAGAAAAAAAAAAAAAAAAAAAAAAAAAAAAAAAAAATTATAGACAAAATATATCGGAAAATAGAAACTAAGGTATTAGGAAGAAAAATTGATTGAAACAGAATTAGACTGCAGAAAATACCGAACGTGACAATTAAAATATAAACTAGATGTTAACAAGGAAAAACCTCACAAAAGTGTCTAATAATATATAAATTTCATAAAATTACTAAACAAAATTTTTTTTTTTTGTTTGAGTCTTTAGTTCAGAGCGAATTGTAAAATAGATGTATGGATAAGAAATAATTTTAGCAGAATTGAAAATTTTATAGGCCGGATTTATTAATTAAAAACTTACATAATAGGAATTAGCCGAACATCGCCATAAGTTATCTTTTTTTTTTATTATTATTAGCATAAAAGAGCATCCCCAAGAGAAACACCTAAATTTGGATCACTTAAATATTTGTTTATTTTTTATATTTTGACTAGGGAATGGTTACCCTGAGTCTTGGAGTTGACTGTGTTCCTCCATGTCTCCCTAAAATGGGATTGATTATTGATGAATATTATAAGGGAAGGAACCCTTTTTATTTTTGAGAAGACACAAGATTTTCTGTACCTAACCCAAATGAATGGGATTTTAATAATAAGGATCCTAGGTGTAGTTATTATTATCACTCTTAATGTTTTTTATTAAGGAGCTCAGCGATAAATTATAAATAACTTATTGGGCTTAGAACACCCAGGCAAGCTATTTCTATATAGGTAAATGGCCAGAGAAAAGTATAAAGTTTGATAAACGATAAATTCATAATAAGTCCTGTTGTACATAAATAAATTAAATAAGATACCGATTAAGGTTAAAGTAAATTAAAGGTCGAATTAATTGATAACTAGACTCATTATGAGGCAAAATGTAATATACTTTGAAGTTGAGGTCCAAAATTATGAAAATGATTAAAACTAAAATCTACCGCTTAATGCACAATGCTGATTCTTAAAAGTAGTTGCAGGCAATTCGATACGGAGCTTTGTCTCCTATGACATCGACATTGGGGTCCGTTAACTGGTTGAGGTTTAATTAACTCACCCTGTAACTGAACTTTGTGGATTGTATAAGAAAATCTGAGTAGGGTTGATTTTTTTTTTTTGATTTTTTTTTTTTTTTTTTTTTTTTTTTTTTTTTTTTTTTTTTTTTTTTTACGTTATGAATAAAAGGATGATGAGTGAATAATCAAGAGCAAATGGCTCTGAAATATTTTATTAAAGTCATATTTAATTGTGAATGGTCAAGCACACAATAAGTACTACTTATTACCTGACTAGAATATGAAATGTGAAAAATTGAGTAGATACTACTACTATTGTATAAACCTTTCAAAATGATTCTAAAAAATTAGTATCAGATGCCAAGAAAATGATGACTTAGATATTATACATTTTTTAAAGATTTTACAAGACCATTCCATAGGTCTTTTTGAAAATATAAACAGAATGAGTAAAAGTATGTAAATAGTTAATGTTTTTGAATCTTAACAGATATGTAAACCATTCTGGAAAAGTAAATATGTAAATATAAAATTAAAATAAGTTAAAAATATGTATTAGAATTTAAAAAAGAATTGATTGAGAAGATCAAATAATCGAGAAAAGATCAAATTGATATTATTGTTATTTTAAAAGAAAAACTTGTATGAGAGCTAAAACAAGGTTATAAAGTATAATTTAAGTAATGTAATTGTTTAAGTTTAGGATATTATCCGTACGCTATGATAAGTTTTGAATATTGTTTTATGTTATTACTAGGTTCTACATTTCTTGTATAAATTTTTTTTTTTATATAAAGGTAAAAATTATTAGTGTTATATTAGTCAAGTTCTAGGGTCAGCAAAATAAAGCTTTGTAAATATCAAATAGGTTCCGGATGTAAATATTGTAGTAAATTCACTCAAGTCAACTAAGTTAAAGAAAAAAATCAGTAACTCATTACTAATTTTTTTCTTTCCCCCAGACCCTGGGTAAATGCAATGTATTATGGGTACTCGGAGTAATGTTTTGTTAATAATTAATAATAAGACGGGGTGATCAAAAAGGGCCGGCACTCCTTTGAAGTCGGGAGTAGGATTGTTAAGCCATAAAACCCTTTAGAGGAGATTTGGGTCAGACAAAGTCAGGTCAAACCTTCGGAAGGAAGGTAGCAGCTGGTTACCTGGAATAAGTTTGTCTACAAAAGTTTATAGGAGACAAAGAACATCATGACAAAGAAATCAAAACTTTCAGACAAAGGAATCTAAAAGAAAAGGGGAAGGGATACGTGAGTATATATGCATGGTCCTGAAAACGAAGAGGGATAGTTTTTGGAGGAGGAGTTTGATCGACGGAGAGTTGAGGAAGAGATGAGAGACAAATGGAAGGGATAAGGCTGGGGAGAGATGCTGGAGGTCCTCAGCGATGATCTCTTTGATGGTCAACCCAGTGGGACAGGAAGCCCTGACTATGACCGGACCCAATACGCCAACTGAAAACCCATACTCCATTTTTTTAAGTACCAAATATTTGTAATAGTCTTTAATAAGTTTATAATTTGTAAATTGTGTGCTGACCTTATAATATAGTAGTTGTATACTCATTCTATAGTTCCATCCATATCTATATATAATCGTTTTAATAAATAAAGTAAGTTAATATTCATGATAATTATTCTCTTTCCTAAATGCCACTAAACTAACAATGAATTGGTTTGCACGTAGTGGAGCAGAATCCAATAAATTTAATCAATAAAACAATAATAAATGGGGTTCTATTCAGATAGCAACACAGGATTTCAATAAACCCCAAGAGCAACATAGCACAGCTTTCTTAGGAGTAGTTAGAAGGTATACATATTAAAAGTCCCCGCTCCTAGGGGGTGAGCTAAAGGTGGGGAGAGGGGAGAACGTCCCAATTTTGCCCCATGCACTCTACAATGTGTTTATTGACTGGACTAATTCTATTGTCATGAATGCAATATTATAAATGTTTAAATTAATTAAAAATGTAATAAATGCAAAATTAAACAAAAGAAAATAAAGAGAAGTAGATTGTTGGGATATGCAGTCATAATAGATACACAGCAATTAAAAAATAAGTTTTTTAATATTTAATGCAAACTGAGTTTCTGTTTACATCTGTCTCTGAAACCCTGATGAAGGCTTGCAATGCAAGTTGAAACATTGGCATTACAAATTAAAAAACTTATTTTTAAATTGTTGTGTATCTATTATGACCCCAACAATCTACTTCTCTAAATACTTAGCAGTTAACTATACCTTATAAAAAAAGAAAATAAAACTAATAGTAGTGTATGAATACCTTTAACTCTGACTGTATGTTAAAATAAAAATTAAAAAAAAAAAAAAAAAAAAAAAAAAAAATCTGATAATAATTTATGTTTCAATAAAATAAACAATTTTCATAACTACAAACAAATATTTAAAATATCCCTAACAAAGAACCTCATTAAAAATATAAAATGTAAAAAAATACCACTCAAAATAAGTAGGCCAAACATCGAATTAGTAAATTAATTTATACATATTGTTTATTTGACTTTTTTTTTTTCTTTTTTTATTTACTTAATAACTCTCTAATTAAACTTTTTTTTATCATACCTATGGTAAACAATTGAAAAAAATTGCAAATCTAATGAACGATGGTATTAAAAAATGCTAAGTATTAGAGGACATTATAAGATATGATATTAGGTATTTCTGAATAAAGAAAGAAATAGTAAAGAAATAAAACTGAATTAGACCGCCATCTAAGACTGATCCACAAAATAAAAATGATTTATCACAAAAAATAAAAAAACATATATAAAGGATTAAAAGGTATTAAATTGAAATATTTAAAGGCTAAATAATACAGTTTTATGACAAGATAAAATTTACTATCTATAATAGTCATGTTATCAGAGAATTTATCTCTTCTTTAACTCAAAGCTTGAGGAAATGAAGAAAATGAAAAACTTGTTATATACTATAAAAATTATTTAATTAAAAAAAAAATTAAAAAAATAAATAAAAAATGTATATATTATATGTATATTATATTATATATTATTTATACTGGCACAAGTGGTAAAAAAAAAAAAAAAAAAAAATTGCTTTACTACCCCTCTGTTTTTTTACTTAATCTATTACTTCCATCACTCTCTGATCCCATAAGGGAGAATAATTATAATTTCTTCATGGATATAAAGATAAATGTAATAATGTTTAATTTATTTAGATAATCTTAAATGACACTTTTAAAATATGAAAAGTTGTATCTTTGATCCAAAACTTCAAGATGAATCAATAAACAAATTTTAAAAAATAATAAAAATTAAAAAAACAGTTTAGTTGTCAAGTTATAAAAAATATGTTCCTATTAAAAAAAAATAAAAATTTGAAAGATAATTTGCAATAAGTTTTGATATAATTATTAATGAAATACATTAACTTTACTTTTGAACATAATAATAATTTTTTATCGATTTAGGAACTATTGCTAATTTAAGTTAGTATTACAAAGTGATCACATTACTGGAATTATAGGTAAATCAGGTAATAGTTGTCAGGTATGAAAACTGATGATAATTAATTTAGGCCATGTGAATAAATGAATAATAGACCCATAAAATAATTCATTTTATATTCAAAAAATGGAATTCTAAATTGAATGAATGATAAAACCATTAACTGAAATGCTAAACCATATAAAACTTCCATCTGTTTTTAATAGTGAATAAAACATAACAGTTATATAAATCATTCAATTTCTTGTACTTTGTTTTCTAAAAAGAACCATAATTTCCACTTCAAACTTCATGAAGTACCAAACCATTACTAATGAATTTTCATGAATAAAAAGAAACAATTATCAGATTATTATATGGTTTAATAAACACATGTTCTAGTAGGTTAAATTAAGATTTATACTGAGAAACGTCAGACAAAAATAAGCTACTCACAAACAAAAATAAAGTAAAAAGAGATGCATTTAAATAAATGCCTTTATTAGAACAGCTGGCTCTTCTGATTATGAGAAGATAAAATACCACTTGTACAAAACAAAGGTTTTAATGGAAAATTGATATATACCTAGTAATAAATTGGGTGATTCGATACCCATTTTTGAAATCAAAACATCCGCTGCAAATGTGAATGATGCTCCAAGAAGAAATCCAAGGCACGCCGGAATAAATGCATACTGGCCACTTGCTCCATATACATTGGATTCTTTAGCCATTTCAATAGCAGGACCAAGCAGAGACCAATACGATGCAGCAGTCATCACGCCAGCAGCAAATCCCAAACTTGTATCCAATAATTTAGGCTGGAATAAAACAGTTATTATACAACCACCCAATAATGACATTCAAACTTAAGCAATATGATGCCTTTGAAAATTATTATACTTTAATCGAATGACATGAAAATTACCTGCGTTCCTCTGAAGAAAATAACCATCAAAGCACCTGCAGCAGTTACAGCCCAAGTAAAGCAGGTGCCTAACAAAGCTTGAACGATGGGTTTGTATTCCTTAATCATTTTTCAGTCAGTATTTAAGCAATATTGAGGGAAATTCTAGATTAAATTTAACTGAAAAAAGGATAACACCAAAATAGTGCTATCCTGTGAGGGCCTTTCTGTCAAGACTTATAAAACAGATTTTTGGTCAAAATATCAGAGGACAAAGCCATGGATTATTATGCTTCAGAGTTTTGATCAAAAAATGCAGAAGATGTATGGCATATTTATATCATGGACTTCAAATTGTTATATCCATATACACTCCAAATTGTAAAATTTACTTGTCGGCGGTTTTTGAACTTTATTCAGGTATATACTGCCAACCTGATAATGCATTCGTTTTCTAATAAACTTAACAAATATTATAACAGATACATCACACTCTGAAGTTGACACTACGAAAACAACTAACAGTTAAAATGGCAAATATGGAAGAGTTACCGTAGAGCCAGGTTAGTGGTCTAATAGAAGATAACAAAACCTCTGATAATGGAGTTTAAATGCCTACAGAGCCAGCTTAGTTCCAATTACGTCAGAGATGTCATGTTGAAGGTTCAGCTGGCAGGTTATGCCATAAAAGTGTTATTTGGACTAGTGATGTTTGATGTATTTGTGTAGTTTTATCGTTTTTTATTGTTATTTTAAAATTTTGTTATTTTACCAAAACCTCGATCGAATAACCTTCTAGCGGATGTCAAAACAATTTTATACTATAGATCGTACAGCTGATATTTCAACCCTTATATTATGGTTTGTACTACGTACTGTGTAAACTACAAGTGGTGATGGTTTCCCCCCACCAATTATAACTTTTCTTACTATTGCATCTATAATTAGTTTAAAACTAGTAGAAAACATAGTTAAAATTTATTTTATTAATCAATGTTTGTTTTATTCTTTTGACTGCTATGCCTCTCCTTGACGATTCAGTAATGGTTAGTAGTCTATTCAAACTTTTAAAAAAAAATTTACTGTTTTTTTTTTGTTTAATGATATTAAACAATAATGTTTTGAAATTTCCAGGCACCCCTAATTGAAGACAATCCTTCACCATTCAGGGTAGAGCCAGGGAGTAGTGATGTTTTACCGTAAGATAAGTTGTTGTAATTAATGTACTCATTTTGGTCCATAAAGCTAATTGATATACATTTATTACAGCCATCCTGTTGTTACATTTTTCCATCTTGCTTTCCGGGGTGCTGCTTTATTCTTTTATATAATGTGCAGCTGGTTTAGTGATAGTTTCATAACAAGTTTTGTTATAGTTGTGTTATTACTTTCATTGGATTTCTGGACAGTAAAAAATGTAACAGGTGATTTGGAAAGTTTACTTAAACAGTTTGTAATTTTAGCTAAACAATTGGATAGTATTGCATATCAAATTACAAAGGTGTGCATGATAAAAACAAATGCAATGATAACAAACAAAATTTCTTACTAATCTGGAACTGATTAAAGCAATGTATCCAACTGTTTAGCTCTTTTTTAATACATTCAATAACATTTTTTTTCGATATCCTGTCAATATAGGTCGTATTATGGTTGGATTGAGATGGTGGAACTATATAGATGATAATGGTGTTTCTCACTGGGTGTACGAAGCTAGGAAGGTGTGTGCTTTAATTAGTTTCTTATTAAATTTATAAACCACAAGTAAGTAATCAGTAGCCTATTAGCATTCTATTGGGTCTTAAGCTCCTCCATGCCTTAACATCCCTATCCTGTATTGCTGTCATTTGGTTCCCATAATGATGCTTCCTTTTTCTGTCAAACGCCTCAACCTTATTTATCTTCTTCCTTTTGATACCCATAATTGATAGCTATTTTATTGTTTATAACCCGCCATATTTAATGAAATATAAACTATCCTATAGTATTCTAGCTAGAACTTAGATACAGTAGTTGACCCTTGAATAAATTACAAACTATCAGCAATTTCTGAAAATTAATATCACCCTTGGATTCCATTCCATTCCACTGAAGATTAATATAGACAAGACATTCCACTGATTATTGATATATATTTTGACAGGTGTGGATGAATAAAAAAAAGTTTTAAAAAAATAATCAAACTTGAATTTTGGGTAACTTCTTGGTTTATTTTCATTTCTAGTTCCATGAAAAATGAATTAATAATAAGTGGTAACCATAATTATTACTGAAATGTCCTAATACAAATGTATTATTTTTTATAAAGAATTATTATTATTTTATATTTTTTCATTAGAACATAGGTACTTAAATTGATACCAAAGGATTAAGTTTTTTTTGTAACTTTAAAAGAAAATACCTCATAAACAGTTGCATTTTCATTAATTTTTAAATTTCAACTGTTGGTATACATAAATCCGTATGTAATGTTGTGTTGGCCACATACCAAGGAGCCTGTGTCCAAGAGTTCGAGTTTTTTTATTGAAAAGTGCAGTTTTTTTTTTGTTTTTTTTACATTTTTTTTTTTTTTTTTTTTTTTTTTTTTTTTTTTTTTTTTTTTTTTTTTTTTTTTTCAATTTTTTTTTCAAATTGTTTCAAAAATTTCAAGTTGGTTTTTGTTGTGGGCCCTGAAAGTTTCGATACATGGTAAAAATGCTATGTTTACTGTATGACATAACGGTTATAATGATATAATGGTCATTGTTGGCCCTGTCTTCAACCAAACCACAATCACCCTGAAGAAGGCAGGGCAAAACGTTGGTACTCCGTGTATAAAGTTTTCTTTTTTAAACTTGTATGTTTGATTTATTCACCTGACTGCATCCCTGACTATTTCTCAATCATATCTTTCAGTCAACCATAGCATTTTCATAATTTATCTTTCATAACACATGCTACTGTTAACTGTTTGTAATTAATTAAAAAGCATTAGTTTGGTTTGTTTGTTCATTGTAAACTCAAAAAATACTGCAAAAGTTTTAATGATCTTTTTTAACAAAAGCTATTAATTGGTTTTCATTAGTTTATTGTCAATTTAAAATGATTTAACTATAGAACAAACCATGTAGGGAGAGAGGCTTTTTAAGGGTGCCATCTGTCACCACCTGACTGCTGCTTCTATGTTGTTCTGTATGCTCTGGTTTAAACGTTGACTGCTAATGATGACACCATCTCCTCAAAGCTACTCCCTTTCCATGTTTCATATGTGCTGCGGGTGTCAACACGTATTCATCATGTTATGCCCCCTTTTATTTCTAAAGGTCTCAACAGCTTTAACACAGAATGAACTATGGTCAACATGCTATGTACTTCTGAAGTACAAAAGTGCTACCACTTTCCTTCGATTATAGTTCTTTTTATTCAAAGATTTATTGGTTTCAAAAATATGTACGAAGAAAATTATCATCTCAACATTTTATTAGTATGCATTTTATTGTATCAATATAAAACAATTTATGAAGTTTTGAATAGTTATTGGATATCAGTAACAATTAAAGGGTTTGGTGGATGAAGGAGTTATGTAACAAAACGGCAATTTGGAGTAATTTATGTTTAAAGTTTGTTTTTTTACATCTATCTTTAACAGGAAAATGTTACATAGCCCCTTCATCTTCTTCATATTTCTTTTTCTAGTTGTTTTGAAATATTCCAATTTTGCTGCATAACACTTCTGCACATTGGAACTCGATGGCTGAGTGAGTGGCATGGGTCCTTCCTTCCTACCCTGGCTAAAATAGGTTGGTATCCTGTAGGATAACCCGTCCATCCTACCCTAGTTGGAGTACATAAGGACTTAAAGCACCAACAAAACAACAACTTCTGCACATAAATTCTTCATCAATGAACTAGATTGTATTTTTTGAAAAAGTGACATAACCCTTTCAATCAAAAGGTCAAAAGGTCTGCCCAACCCTTCAATTTATAGACTATAAATCAAGGCTACATCATGTAGCCTATTTATTATAGCTATTAGGTTGTTTTTACCCACAACTATCAGTCATCTGTAATGGTAAATCTGTTATCTAAAAGTTATGTGATACTATTCCAAATTATTTTAATTGCCATTTGACTCTTCTTTATGAGTCATAAGCAGATATTTAATTGTTAATTTTTTTGTTTTCCTCAATTGATTAAAAAAAAATAAAATTTGAATTTATTTTAAATATATTAATTATAATCGGCTTCTTATTTAATTTATTTTTTTTTTAATAACTAAATTTTTTTTGTTTTAAGGAACCTGAAAGGAGTATGATGATAAGTGGTGCTGAATCAAAAATTTTTTGGGCTGGTCTTATTGTTTTTCCATTTTTTTGGGGTCTTATGTTTATAGCTGCATTCTTCAGTTTAAAGTTTAAATGGCTTGTAAGTTTTAAGAACATTTAAAAAATAAAAATTAATATCTGTCTTGCCATTTGAATGCTTTAATAACAAAATTAATTTTAATAATTGTGAATGTTTCAGGTCCTAGTAATAATTGCCTTAACTTTGAATGGATCAAATGTTTATGGATATCTTAAATGCAAATTTGGTAAAAGCGACAAAAGTATTCATGAGACTTTAACATCAGTTACTTCAGGCTTTATTAGAGACCAAGTTGTTCAGAGTGTAAATATATTCATAATTATTCATTTCTATTTATAGATACTTTATAGTTTTATAGCTATCGTAAAAAATAATTGTTTAGTTTAACAATTTTTGTGATGCCTTTTTTAGGTTTTGAATTCAGCAATGAACAGTGCTCCTTCACAATCTGGACAACAGAATCCCCCACATAACATTGTATAGTATAATTTCTTAATATTTACTCATTATCATTAATATCATGTAAAATGATGTTCTTTTGTGATGTAACTATTAAAACTGGAACAGAAACTATGTAAGACAATTTCTAAATATGAAAAAAAAAATTATATAATTAATGAAATTTAGGAACTAAAGTTTTAATTTGTGATTCAATTGTATTAAATATACAATGTATATATATTTATTGAAGATTATTAATTTTTTTTCCTATGAGTATGACTTTTAAACACATTTATGACAGTTGCCAAACCCTCTAATCTCAAATGTGTTATTTTTGATAAAGTAGTAGTACCATACTTGGCAGTATAAAACACATTTAATGTGAAAAGATAGTTGGCATAGCTAGGGTTGTTAGTATTTAATAGCAGGGTTAGTAGCATCTAAATCTCAGCAAACAATAGATGAACCCACCCATTTTGTATATCTGTGCAAGGTTTGATTAAACACATCATTGCTTAACTGAGATACCTCATAAACCCAATTAAGTTGGAAATGAAATGTTTATTTTAAAAAAAACATTAATTCAAAGGCTTGTCAGTCAAAGCTTTTAAAGAGGCTTGATTTTTTTTAGAGAATGGAATAAAAATTTAATTTTTGAGTTTTTCAGACTTACAAGTTTTTACAGTGAGTGATGAGATGTATTGATAAATATGTTAATGCATATTCTTATGTACAGTTACTGTATAATATTGTATACCTCCAGAAAAAAATTATCACTTTGATGTATTGCATATAACTCCTTTGTTTGAAGTTCGTATAAAATTATAAATATCATTTTTTGTATGATTTACTACCAAGAAAGGAAGAAAATTACATTGATCTAATGACATTTGTTGTATTAAAATTCATCCAAGTAAATAGCCTCTGGTAACCAAGCCAACTGTACATTTAGTTTATTGACATTTTTCAAGGATGTAATATCTATTTCAATACCTCATATCACACATGTATTTTAAGTGACATAACTCAAAAATCTATTTTTTTTTTTATTTATATATATCATCATGTTTAAGTTAAATACTTTTCTATAAAATGACTAAAATGTATCAAATTAACTTCCAATCACACCTGATACATATTACTTGCTCTTGGGATTAATAGATTAATCAGGTACACTTTGATATTTCACACAAGACTGAAACTTGTGCAATTTTGTAATTTAGTTTTTTAAGTTGTGTAACTTTAGAAATACATATGCAATATCTCTTCAGATGTTCAAAATCAATTTTATTAATAACAAATCAGAGAGAGATAGAGGTGCATCTTTTATTTTACATAACATCTCAAATTCTTTCTTCTGTTGATCATTAAGAAATCCAAAAATGTAACTTCTTATGCCTACTACCTGTCTTTAGATCAAACAAGTAAATATAAATCCCTGATAGCTATAATTTCTCCAGTTATGTTGGACAGCTCCTTCAGGTTCTGTCCCATAACAATTCCAGTCGGCATTATTCTCCTTTCATTTTTCCAAAACCATTATTTGTTTTTTTTTTAAGATTTAAAAAAAGAAATAAGAGTTTAGAAAAATAGTTTCTATTTGTTTTGACTGGATTAAAATCAGAGGCCCAACTAGTGAAGATTAAATAAAAGTAGAATATAAATAAACTGCTTCCTCACATTAAAATTTGAAAAGTGTCATAAGTTTGATCATAATAAAATACCAGCATTGGGCATAATGTTTTATTCATTTTGATTTCTATATTACTAAAGTGGACTATTTTATGAATAATTACTGCAATATACATAAATCTCTAATCATGAAAAAATCCCCAACATAAATTTAAATTAAAGCTCCTAATAAAAATTACATTCCAGGAGCTAGAGAATAAACAAGTCTTTGAGAATATTTTTAATGGAATTTTAATTTAAACCACTATTTTTATTATTATTTATTTCGTTTAACGTCACTTTATGCGGCTATGGGCTACGATGCTACAATGGGAGTCCTAAATTTTTCCTATCCAGGTGTAATTAGGATAGGAATCTTTAACGATTACCTGACATCGCACAGGTTTACTCCATTTAAAAAATTCTAAGGTCATCTGCCGGGAAACCACAATTTTTAAAGGTATGTTAACCATACCTTAAAATATTTTAAGTTATGTTAATTCTTTACCTTGGAATTCCTTATGAAGTCCATATTTAATAGAAAACTTTGTTCTTACCGGAATCATTCATAAATCAATGAAAACTATTGATCAATTAGCAATTGGAATTATAACAATTTTTAATTATTTTAACACCAAAATAGTCATTAAGTGTGTAATATAAGATATAATTTAAAAAAGTTTTTGAAAATAAAATAAAATATTTCTAAGAATAAACTATTTAGCAACAATAGAGATAATACACAATATGATTGCACTTACTGTTTATTAGAGAAATTTGTAAAATAAATAAAATTCTGTTATTACTATAAAGAAATACAATTTACTTTAGTTAATAGAACAATTATAAATTATTTATCTATATTTTCAACATCTAAGTACAAACAGAATGTAATTAGGCTAGCTTGTACATTAAAAAATTAAGTAAATAAATATTTATACACAAAAAACATTTGGTCTATTAAAGAACTATTTCCGAACAAGAATATGTCACACTTTACTTTAATATTGCTCCTATTATTACTGATAGTGTGCACTGAAACTAAAACAAGTAATATTTCTAAAGTAATTAAATAAGCGCATTAATAATTTCCTTTTTATTTTTGAAACCAAAATACAATAAAATTCCATATATTTCCTTTTTATCCAAAAGGAATGTACAATTTTTTAAATAGATACCTTAAAGTAAAATATCACAGTCTGGTGAGGTTCAGCGTATTGTTGAAAAATGTTTTAGAGAAATCCTTACTAATTATTTTTAAAATCAAAATAAATGTAAAATTTATTCAAATAATATCCTTCAAAACATAAAAACATTAGAACCCAGACTGCAAAAAATTGAAATAATAGTAATGAATTTTGAAGGAAAAACTATCAATTTCATTATGTTTGAATTGTGAGAATTACAAATCTGTAACATTCATGACTGATTAAAATTACTTTTAATAACTTGCAATTGATTGGAAATCACATCAAGTAATTATTATGCAATTATTCTATCCCAACTTTTCTCACTAGAATTAGTCACTTACAATAAAATAAAGTAACATTTAATTCCTCAAATGAGAATCGAGAACTCCTACAAACTGTTGTGAAGAATTATGTAAACAATACTGCTAATCTCAAGAATATCTAACATTAACAAAGTTACACAAATTTCTTTTGGAAAAAAAAGTTGTACAATAAAAAAAAAAAAAGAAAAGGAACTTGATACTTTTTAAAAATTAAATATAAAAATAAATAACTTTTGATTACAAAGTTAATACAATAATAATACCTTAGCTACTCATAATTAACAACACTGCAAAGTAAGTATTGAACATGGACTTGAAAGTAATAAGTAACAGTGGCATTATGTTTAGGTCACATAAATAAAAAAAGATGGACTAGTTTTAATATTTGCAACAGTTTAAAAATTATGAATCTGTTTGCATTTCTTCCACATTTTTTCTTTTATGCAATGGGAAGTTAACTGAAGAATTGTTTTCTAAGAATTCCCTAATATCTGAATCTAACTCAGCAACTCCAATACTATTCGATGTTTCTTCTTCTGATAAATTCCCACCATCCAAATTGGTTGTTATAGAATCATTTCCATTACCATTAGTAGAACCTTCTGCTGTATCAGGTACAACACCCATAGCTTTCCTGATTCCTGGAACAGGTATGATTGCAGCAGGAGGTGCTTGCTTGGCCATTTCCGTCAAACTCTCAATAATTTTTTCTGCCAAATTCAGTTCTGTATCTGATGGGTGTGATATCTGGCTTAAATGTGATGGCTGTGGTGCAGAGAGTCTGTCATTTTGGACTTGCTGAAGTTTTTCTAACAATTGGGAAGTCGAGTCAAGTTTAGCTTGAACAGGATTATTCTGTTCATTTAGTTCCTCAAATTCTTTCAAAAATGATGTATCAATTCCAAGTTCTGAAAGTGTTTTTAGTTGATCAAATTCAATTTTAGTATTAGATACATCAGAGAAATTAGGATTCACAACTCCTTTGCTTTCAATCAATTCTCGAACTCTTTCTTCTTCTTCCTGAAATTTTTTCTGCTCATCAATAACATTCTTGGACTTCCTATACTCCCCACCAGTCATAAGATCAAGCAAGTTATCAACCATTACTAAAGTATAATCACATACTTTGGCTAAATTTAAAACATTGTCAACATATCCTGACGTTTCTTCACCATAAGTTTCATATACAAGATCTGACTCTTCTTTTGACAAATTGGCAAATGTAGAATCATAGGAAGGGGCATATGAACTGAATGCACCATAATTAAGAGGTTTCACAGCTTTAGCAATGTTCCGCCTATGTTCCCTAAAACCCTGTAATTGGCCTGTACCATGATTTAGTTTTCCGATTAACTGCCCTAGAGTAACTACTCTTTCTCCAGGCCTCTCTGGATCTACACCTTCACCAGGAACAAAAATAGCTAACGAAGTACTACCGTCCTGCCTCTGTCTCAAAAACCCCATACTAAATGTGGTCTTCCGTCGTTTTAAGAATTCCCTCTCATCATAAGAGCATGCAGATTTTTGAGCAAGCTCCAATATCTGTTCGGGAGTGAGATCACCATGTATTTCATCAACAGAACTATGACGTCTTTTCCTGGGTAAATCCTTCTTATCTGGTTCATCTGATTCATCTAAGCTGTTATCATCTTCAAAATCTACAGGCTCCCCTGAGTCTAAATCAAAACCTAATTGTTCTGGAGGAATTTGCTTTATAAGGGGCAGAGTTCGAGCAAGTTGGCGAAGTTTTGGAACACTCAGAAATTTCATACCAGAATGTAACAATCTTTTGGCAGACTTATAATACATCGTATCCTGGCGATTGTATTGCATAGCATTGTTGCACATTAACTGAAAATCGGAAATGTATGAATTAAGGGTGGAATAAGCATTATCTTCAACTTTTTGTCGCATAGTTGAAAAATCCATTGGTGTTTTAATCACTTTTGAATATCCTGGAGCTATCTGGTCAGTTACAGGCCAAGCAAAAACCTGTAGAGAATCTTTATCTTCAAGCTGTTGCTGTAAATAATCCAAAAGCCTCTGTAGAGGAGTTTTATTTTGTTTTTGTCTTAAAGACGGTACTCCAAGACGTCTTTCACGTTCTGACTGAGTTTCAGGCTTGTTTATGTTTTCTTTCACAGGTAATTCTGATGCTTCTAACACAATTGACAAGTTTCCATTTTGCGGACCATTTGGCTTAAGTTTTTTCTTTTTCTTTTTCTTCTTCTTATCACTACTTCCCTTCTTTTTAGAATTCTTATCTAGGGAATTGGCTGACTGGATAGACTCATCTGAAGGGTCAGTCATATTGTTAACAGCCGGTTCATTATTTTCAGAAGATCCTTCGAACTTCAAAATCAATCTGAGAGCTGATGGTTTTTCATTTGACTTTTCTTCTTTTTCTTTCTTACTTTTTTTATTGGATCCCATTATATAGTAATTCGAATGAATTTATAAAACATTAAAAATACGACTGAAATTTAAAACATTTCCCAACTTTTGGCATTCTTTGCAAATATCCTGTAATAAACAGATACAGTAAGATTCAATTAAGCCATATCCAATTTTAATATTAGTTAAACAAAATTATTTCAAATCTGGACGCACAAAAAACACAACCACCAGACTCACCCAAACATAAACACCACGGCTGTTTGTCCTTACAAAGAGGTACTTAGTCTACTATTGAATATAGTACAGTCATAGAATGCTTAGGCATGCCACGCCTACAATTGTTACCTCCAAGATTCGCTTAAAGGTTACTCTGCTACACCAATCCTGTTAAGTGCATATGTGTTATATTCATTAGGCTTCTTACTGCTTTAGGCTAAATTCATAAAGACTAAACAAGCAGAGAAGAAGAATAGTTGCTCAATGTGCGCCACTCTCTTATCGTTTGTTTTGCTCGCTATCTCATCACTCTACTGTGAGTTCTCATAGAAATTATTGTGATTACAACGGTCATCTTCCACTGGCTAAAGAGATTAACAAAATCCCAATGTGTCCTTTTCAGCGAAGGATGGTCTCTAGTCAGCGAGTTCTTAACTTATACCTTTAAAATTAACTTGTTTTGATCGATAAAAACATCGTAAAGTCACTATAATAATGATAATAAAAATTATTAAGATAATAATCTCATCTCATTTCACTTTCAACAACATTTCAAAAGACGAAATATTTTTTTAAAACCAAGATATTTCTCGATATAACACTTTACAGTTAGGTTTGAATATATTAGTTTTTCAAGTCAAATACTAGCATTGTTCTAGTATAGGTGTTTGAAACTAGCTTCAACTATTAATAGGGACCGAATGTAATTTCTTCCATGGTTTACAGAGACATTGAAATTTCGTTCGATAAGAACCTTTCATCACCTATTCAGCCGAGAGTCCATAATCAGCAATTGGGAATTTAGTTGCTTCATATATTTGTAAAATCAGTCGTTATTCAATTTGAGTGAGATAATGCTCCAGGCAATTTGTTTGCAAGGGAGCATGGCAAACCGAAGAAACAGCTTTGCAAATTTTATAAAGATACCGCTGGTATGAGCTCAGATCTTTCGGATTAATTTCAGGTAAAGCTGTAATGTTGGATCAAAATACTCTTATGTCTCCACACTTTCACGCCCAAAACATCCTTTCAAATGCTCCCTAAATATTGGCTTGGGTCAGGTATTTTCCTATCGAGTGAAGGAGGCACAAAAACTAGTGTCTGCATGTTACAAACGCCGCATAGCTCCATTTTTGTTGTTTGTGTTTGTAGGAACGCCATCACTTCTAACAGCCTGCAAGCAGCGGCGCCAAGAGCCAAACCGAGCCCAGGCGGCAAATAAAATTGCCCAGGCACCATAACCCCCCATTCCCAGCAGTGTTCACCTAGGCCCGGGTTCCCCTAGAGCCTGGGCCCCGAGGATTTCCCCCTCCCTGCCAGCAAGAAGGAAATATCTGTCATAATATATAGTTCTATTACAGCCAAATCCTGAAGAGCCATGCAAATCTGCTTTGATTTGGGCAATTTCCTCTCACTCTTTCTTCTATTCTTCAGAATGCAATTTTTACACAATTTTTTATAGCCAATTTTACCACTTTTTCCGTATCAGGGATTCTCATATTCCAATATTTTTTATTCGTATCCAATATTTAATGTGTATACAAGCTGTCGGAAGGAGTCAGATATATATGGGGTTATGCACCTTAATTGTCTCTTTATTTTGTAATTCTGAAAAAGTGGATAGTAAATTTTTTATTCCATTATCTAAAAAAAAAGACTTGTTTGTTTGTTGTTGTTTCATTTTTGAAATCTCAACCCAGCGATTTAGAGACAATTTATAAAATTTGGGATGCAAAATACTTCTAGATCCAGGAACGAGTCCCATCACTTCTATATAGTGATAAAATGGAGCTCCAACTTACCCATGGATCTAAAAAAAAATAGCTCATGATGCAAAGGAATTCTTTTTCTTTGCTCACCCTGAGAACAACATCTTGGAAATGTCACAAGAACACTAGTTCGTGAACTGGCTGGCCAGAGGATCAGAGATTCCAAGAGTTATGGGAAACCAACAAATATGCAAGGCTCCTCTATTGGATTTCAATGCAGTTTAATATTATACTATGATTTCGTTCGATGGCTCCATTGGCTACCCATTTAAGCAAAGAAGAACTGGGCACATTGCTCAAAATGGACATTGCTAATTTCACAAGCAGTTCAGAGACAAATCCAGGCTAATAATAGAGTCCTCAGAACCAAAAAAAAAAAAAAAAAAAAAAAGATGGGTTCATAAGAACTGAAATATATTATAGGAAGCAACTTCCACGATATGACACGGACATGACATGGAATTTCACAAACTTGATAAACTACGACCTCAGAACAATGATACAAATGAGAGAGAATTTCACTGATATTTTTTCAAGTCCCCTGCCTGGAAAGATTTCTTACCAAATAATAAATTTTGTAATTCTTGTAATTTCACATTTTTCTCCCAACTTAAAACTTCAAACAATTTGTGAAACGTCAGTATAGTCATATTTCAGTCTCAAAATTTACATAATTTTACAATTTTACCTTATTTCGCCGCTATTTACGGATCAGGGTTTTACAGATTTGAAAAATTTTTACTAGGCCCTTTTCACACCACCCTTATACATATACCTCAGTTGGGAGGACAATAAATCCATTTTTAGTTTAGATTAGAATCATACTTAGTCGTAGTTATATGGAAATAGTAATCTCTATAATTATTTATTTTTACCACTGAAGTTTCACAACTTCAAGTTCTTATGTTACTTGATCTTAATATATAAATAATCATAACAAAAAAAAAAATTATTTGTACTACTACAGTTCCATAAGGAACGATGCTGCGATAGCCTAATGGCTAAAGATATGAAATGCTCATATTATAGCAGGTTTGAGTGAAAGATTTATAATTTAAAGGCTTGTTAGATTTGTACGAGGTGAGCCTCATGAAAACAAAGAATGCTTTTTCGTAGCAGATATTTAGCTATATCTGACATGACTGTACTAAAAATCAATACTTCCATCTGCTAACAAAATTTCTGTTGGGATATCTTTACTTATTCTAGGAGTTAAACTGCTGGGTGAAGGTACAAGAAAACAATAGATTTCGTTTAGTGAACTTCAAAATTGTCTAAAGCATTAAATCTTAAAGCAAAATAGTTTTATGAAATAAAATATGAACAAACTTTTCAGAAAATATTAAATATTAGTAACAATTGTAAACCCTAAACTTAAGTAATTTATGACTAATCAAAAAAGTGAATATATGAGAATATGAAATATGATATGAATATATGTAATTCAAAATTACATATTATTAATCATATTGATAGGGAAATTAAGAAATATGCGAATATTAACAGTTAAAAATATAATTTTAGAAAAGAGTATAAGAGGCTTTAAAAAAAAAAAAAAATAGGCAGGAATATTTATAGTGGTGATACATAAAATAGTAGTCAACAGCTGTGTCATAATATCTACTTAAAACCAGATTAACTAAAAAAAAAAAAATTATAACCAATTACTCTAGTGCATAGGTTAACCTTATAACAATTTAGATCCTGTTCTTCTTTGTCATAATAGTGCAAGACAGTTAGAATGTAGTATCCAAAAAAAATTTATAAGAGAAATGTTGGCCTTAGTTTAGTCCACCAAAATTAAGAATATTACTTTGGCCAACTTTTGTATTTTTCACCTAACTCGCATGTGTGTATTTTATTAATTGTCACCAAAACATGATTTCATGGCATGGAATAAAGCTAAACACAGACTACTCTGACGTTACGTGTTCCCACGTCTTGTCAGGCATCGTGGGACCACGTCAGATATAAAGCGGTGTTCAGATTGGCCTGACGTATAGCAACTACTTCGTGCACATTGCGTTTCCCGACAATTTATATTGAACCTCCGACCATGACTTTATTCCGTGTTTGACATGCTGGAAGAAGAAGAAGAAATGGCTGCTTTGTGTATTGCATCCATTTACTCGTCTAGAGAATGGGTGCATCCTATCAACATGGGGCGAGACGAATTCGGGGAGTTCCAAAATTTAATGCCTCAATTAATAGAAGATGAAGAGCGGTTTAAGTGCTATTACAGAATGACAAAAAATATAACCTAATTTAGATCATAAATATCTGTCTGGTTATATTTGATATTGATTGATACTTTTTCCTATCAATAGGTGCCTTTACACATACACGCCTTCCGCACGGAAAGAGCCTCAAACAGGAAAGCGTGAGGGAAAGTGTGTAGGTCAAACTTGTGGAGCCAAAATGTGCGCCACGCTTTCCGTACGGAAAGCGTTTCGACTTTATGTGTAAACTTCATCTCTATACCCGTTTAATTTTATATTCGTTACATACCGATAATTTTATAAGGGTAAAACATTTTTTTTTTTTCCGAGGGTGGCGACAGGGGGGGGGGGGGGGGGAGGGATCGGAATTCAACTGATTTTCGAAAAATTTGACATTCAAGTTACATAACTATATACCAATAATTTTATAAATGTGAAACACCACTGTATTCATTTATTTATTTATTTTTTTTTTGGAGGGGGGCGACGGGAGGGGGGTCAGAATTCAACTGTTTTACGAAATATTTGGTACTCAAGCTACATACCTACATACCAATAATTTTATAAGCGTGAAACATCACTTTATTGATCCTTTTTTTTTTGTTTTTTGAAGGGGGCGAAGGGAGGGGGGTCAGAATTCAACTGATTTTCGAAAAATTTGATACTCGAGTTACATACAAACAATTTTATGAGGGTGAAACAACACTGTATTCATTTTTATTTTTTTTTAATGGAAGTGGGAAAGGGAGGGGGAATTAAAATTCAATTTACATACTTACATACAAACAATTTTATAAGGGTGAAGGATCACGGTAAACTGTAGATTCTAAATTTTTTTTTTCATACAGATGATTAACCTGTTTTAATGTCAGAAAAAATATATTACTTCAATCTCATATAATCGATTGCAGTCTGTCAAATATTTTCTTTTAAACTCCAAGCAGTATGAAATTAAACAAGTTTCCACTCATTCTTAAAATATATCTATTTTTTTAAAAAAAATTGTGGTTGATCAGGCAATGAATCATTGACCAAACCAATATCTCATTCATAATTTTCCTCCCCCCTCTTGAACACACCTGATTCAAAATTATTCAATTTCGATAACAATTTTCTTTTTTGACAACAGGATGGACTAGGTAGAATTTAAGAATTGTGACAAAATCTGTTTTCTACGATGTCATATAAAGATATTTAGTGTTGTCTAATTGGTGATATATATATATATCAGTTGAGTAAATGGTTTGTATGTCTTGAATAATTATTATTCCAGATACTACCTATATGTATATAATAATCACCTTTAAAATTCACAGTAGTAGAGATTTTTATTGTTTAACTATAGATTCAATATATTTAATACAATAAACCAAAAAAATATTAATTAAATCAGTCCTACTGAAACAGTAGGCATAAGTAACAGAGAAAAAAGTACACAAAGTATAGTATAGATAGAGGATATATATTTATTAATTATGGCATAACAGAAAATAGATTTTATTAATAACTAAATCAATTCAAATTTTATAAAACATTAACAGTGATTAAATCTACCAATCATTAATGTACAAAACATTAATTATAAACATAATTAACTATATAATTTTAAATGTATGATTAAATAAAATTGATCAGTTTGTTTCTAACATTTCATACATTCTTATAAATTATACAATTCAAATCAAATTTGAAGAAAATAAAGAAATGTTATGAATAAATTTACTTCCTTCTAAATGTATTTTAGTTGTTGGTAATTACAATTTATTTGTGAGTTTGAGATAGTTTTCACAGTCAATATTATCAAAAATAATAAAGAAACTTTTGATTCATTACCATTCCAAGCAATAATTTTTTTTGTGGACAGTAAAATGTCAAAGACCTTGGATATATATGTCAATGGAACACAATTAAAAATTTATTATCATTTCACATATTTTCTATATAATATTTTATTTGACATATTTCATTACCATCACTATTGACAAGAAATTTAAAAATTAAAATTAAAAATGCTTTAAGTTTATTTATTTTCACTTTCAAGATAGGACGACATAAATAATGTTTTTCTTGAATTAATATTTATATTTACTTGGAAAAACTTTGAACTAATTAAACCAAACACTGAAATGAAACACTTATCTTAAAATCACATCAAACATTATTCAGTAACTTTTTATCATATTTAATTCTAGGATTTTTCACAGTCTATTATCACCATTAAATAATAGAACTTAGAAAGATGTTTTTACATAATGTTAAGCAAGCCAATAAAACAATAACTATCTAATTTGAAAATATGAATATTAGTTTTTTTCAACTTGATCAATTAATAAAAAGTACCTATATTTTCCTAAAAACACTTAAATTAAATCCATTGAAAAACTAAATGAAATATTCTTTGTAAAATACTTGAAGATTGTCTAATAAATATGTATGTATAAAAACTCTCAAAAATCATCTCTATGATTCTTTTTTTATTATGTTTTTTAGCTACCTTGAATTTTTGTTATAAAAACGATTTATTAACAAATTTTAATAAAAGTTTTCAAAAGACAGAAAATTCATTGTCAAAAAATATGAAAATCACTATATATTTTTTTTTATTTATTTGAATCACACAAAAATATTTTAACATTAAATGCCTTTATGAACTATAAAAACAAATTAATTATAAGATAATGGCATGATTCATGAAATTACAAAATTAAATGATCACTATACCATTGATAAAAAAAAAAAAAAACATTTTTTTTTTAATCCATCAAAAAATTTCTTTATCCCTATAAACTTAATTTTTTTTTTTTTACAAGTAACACAAGCATATGCATGTCGATGATGAACTACATTTTTCATTTAAATCAAATTTTTTTTCAAACAATTTTGCCAATTCAATACATAGAGGTACACAACTGAACATTTCATTTAAATATAGTTTTTAAAAAATTATAAATAAAAATACATATAAATCTTCTCTTATACTTATAAACTATTCTAAGCATTAGAAAATTCATAGGAAATTAGTAAATTGTTTTAAGTACAAATGGCTTCTTTAAAAAAATTAAATATGTTTATTAATTAACAATTTAAAATCACAGCCTTCTTTCCTGATTTTTAGTGTTTAAAAGGTAATAATTCTATAATTAGTCATACAATAATCTTCAATGTTGTAGTAATGAGAAATCCAAAGACAATTACAAGAAAACTTGTTTTTGTTTTTTCTATTATAAAATTTATAAACACACAGATATATTAATAAAATATCATCTCTAGGACTTGATAAACTTTTTTAGAAAGTTCTTAATGAGCTAAGATCATATATAAAGAAATCCTGGAAAGGTTTCCAGTATTGGTTTTGTTTTATTATTAGTAAAAAATAAAATATATGTATTTAAAAGGCACCATCACTAATTCTAGTAAAACAACCTCTAAATCTACAAGATGATGAGCCTTAATTTACAATTTAACAAACTAATTCACATGAAATAATAAAATTTCTGAATATATTAAATATGACCTTTAATAAAAAGTGCAACTTTTTTTTGTAAAAAAAAAAAATATTCTCACTTTTCCAATACTATTAAAATATTTATCGTCATTGACTAGTCATATAAGCTTATAATTAAGATAAACCATAATTGTAAGTTACGTCAAATCGGTTGGGAAAATTTGTCTCTCACCTTCAGCAAGATAAATTTGAAGAGCCCTGTGAAGTAAAACCACACCAAGCTGCATCTTCTGCTTAATACTCCAGTTTTTAGCTATACCATAGTATTCCCCATTTTGAATATTTGTCAGATTCCTACAACCAATGGCATCTATCATAGCAGCTTCCCTAGTATGAGCCTCTGCTGTTATAATATTGTGGAATATAAAAACACATATAACCCCAGCTGACTGGTTCCATATTGCTTGAATCCTTTTAACTTTGGTACTTGATATTTTTTTGTTCATTGTTTTGAGAGCTTCATATAAATGTGAAAAAGGTCTAGAGTTTTTACCTTTTCCTACATAGAAAATAGATAGGACAAATGTCTTCCAAACATCAACTTCATTCATGTTAGATTTTCTTTGAGCTAGATTAATTGTAATAAAAGGATCAAGCAGTAGGTATGTGAAAAATTGTTTTTCCTTACCACCACGCCATAACTTCTTAGTATCTAAAAAATTTTTGGTTATATCTTTTTCCAAAGTAGACCACTTGTTAATGATATTAATGAAATTCTCTTTAAAAGTACTTTTGATTGTTTCGGGATAACTAAAAAATTCATCAACCAATGCGATATTTTGTTTACCCTTTATCACCTTATTCAATAACCTTTGATATACTTTTTTTGTAGTTTTTGTAACTGGTCCGTGAATTATATTATTTTTTCTTAACTCTTGTTTAAGTTTGTCTGTAGCACAAGAAATTGCAGAAACTTGAGTACTGGAACTCTTAACTGTATAAAATGAATTTTCATCACTTTGCACCCCTTCAATGTTTGATGATTGGGATATTTTGTTTAATAAACTTATAGCACAGTTTGAATCATCAGTAGTCATGATCAGACCCTCATTGAGGATTTCTGTACAGCTATGATTTGTTGTAGTTTTATTTCTAAAACCAGTGTTCAAAGTATAAAATTCAACTACCTTCGCATCACTCTCTATATCTGTAAATTCAACACATTCATAAGCAACATTAAAATGTTTTTCTGAGTTAAAAGTTTGTACATCATTTAGAAAATTAGGAATGATGTCTGTTGCAGTCTTTTGCATTTCTCTTGAAATCACTAGACCATTGTTAAATTCATTCAAGAAACGGAATATTGAAGCACTATCACTTTCCATAGCATAATCAAAAGAATTCTTTCCTTCGATATCTTCCAATAATGGATTAGCCCCTCTGTTCAACATAAGTCTAACAATTTCTTCTCGTCCCCAAAGACAGGAGATCATAAGAGGTGTAGTTCCATCAGAAGTTGGCAAGTTTGGGTCAGCTCCATAGTCCAGTAACATTCTAACAGACTGTATAGCAAGTTCCTCTGTACCAATCCCTGGTGCAGCATGGAGTGGAGCAGCATCATAATCAGGAATAATCAAATTAGGATTCACTTTCTTTGATTCTAATAAAAACCGCACTGTTGGCATATCAGCATCAATTATAGCATCGTAAAGAGCAATAATCAAATAAGAATTCCTATAATGTTCAACAAAACATTTTCTACTCTGTATAAGCTCCGATGATCTATGCATTGCAACTTCCTTGGTATGGCTCACAGTTTAGTATCTTGACATGCTAGAAAAGCTAATAACTGATAATAAAGCCAGCTATAGGCAGAATCCAAACCGTTAAGGACGCTAAACCATTCAGGTTATAAACAAACGCCCATCGAGTAAGAGGCGTAAAAGCTACAAAACACTTGTAAGTATATTGTAAAGACATATATCCCAATAATTCAAATTTAGTTGATAACATAAATATAACTTTGTTGGATTTATATCTCTTTGTAGTAATTGTTTTATACACATGATGTATTACAACAAAAACAGATTATATTTAATTTAAAAGTGCAGTTTTTTAAGTGAATATTTGGAAGTACATATATGAATTTTTGTCAAGTGCTACCACTACAGTAACAATCATTTGTCGTATAATCATATCACAAATTTTATTTAAAACTTTTTTTTTATCGCAGTAAACTATATTTGATTAATCAAATATTTTTTTTTTATAACTTTCTGTCTCCAGGTGATAATTTTTATTTTATTTAGAAAACCTAACACATGTTATGAACATATGTTTTATGTAAGGCAATGTATGCTCTTAAGTAATTATAACTGCAGTTGCATTGTTCATATGAACTCCTGATCAAAATTAACGCACCACTTCCTTATTGTAACAAAATTTATATTTTTTGAATCCCATCCCTAATACTGAATTTTACTATTCTTTTTAGGAATACCGGGTAATTAATAATCAAATATCAAAACAAAATATTTTCGTTATTGGATTTTTTTTTATAGATAAACAAAAAATGCAAATTGAATAAAATTAAAATAAAGTTTCTAAAAATTACAGTTTTTTCAGTACTTAGTGTTGCCTCATTTGGCCCTTGATTAAAGCTTCCAGATGTCTCATAATGCTTTTGATGATATGAAATTCGCAACTCAGTCTTGAGGAATAATCACCAACTCTTCGAATGCATCTCGCTCCAACTGTGTTAAGGTTTTCATATGTTTCTTTTGAGCTGACCCCAAACATGCTCAATAGGGTAGAGGTCTGGACCTCCAGCTAGCCAGTTAATTCTTTCACTAAAGAAATTTTCTACCGTTATCGCCCGTTAATGTCCGGCGGGGTCTTTCATAAATAAAAATCCTCCAAAATTTCTACCAAAAGGCAAAACATGGTTTTGTAGGATTACCTTCTCATACCTTCCTGCATTCAAAGATAGTCCTCGAAAAACCACTAACTCTGTGCGAGCCTCCATCGTGATACCAGCGCAGAACACGATTGAGCCCCACTAAAAGAAAGACGAGAAATAGTATTGCATTGAGCAAATCTTTCTTCAGGTCCGAACTTGATCATCTTCTGATATGTTAGAGTGATTCTAATCTTGCCGAAAACAAACCCCTCCTCCAATCATCAAAAATTTCAATTAAGGCGTTCCCTGGCAAATTGCAGTCTCACTACTCGGTGCTCTCTATTTAGAAGAGATCCTGAGGCAATCCTTCTACTGCAACCCATAAATCGAAATTTTATTTTCCCTATAAATTAAAATTGATAAATAAAATAATATTATATTGAGCGTAAGAATTACAGTTTTTATTTTAGAACCTTTGATTAGCCTATATCATTAATTACACAACTGTCATTGGACGTCAAATTGCAGAGAAAATAGAAGAATAATGGAATTTATGTTTTTCGTAAACAAATTGGCTAGTTAGGTTTTGGTCTTGTAGGAAAAATAATGATTTCTGGTGAGAAAGTATATGTTCCCTTTAATTTGCAATTAGTTGGTGCTTGAATAGCAAACAAATTTTATTGCATTTTCTAAGCAATATAATTTTAACGAATTTTTGTTTTAACAGTAGGGGGTGTGGTGCAGTGTAACATAACGTGTTATGTTCCTTGGATAATATATTTTTTTTCTTGGTGTGTTGGATCGAAAATAGTTCAGAATAGAAAAAGGAACATGAAAATTGGTTTACACAATGATAATGACATTAAAGAAGAAACGATAATATTATCATATTGAAATTTTGTTTATGCTTAATTTTGTATACATAAAATTTGTTATGAAACAAAATTGAGGTTCGAAGTTTTTATTTTTCATATTTTATTTCGTTTAGTTTATTGTATAGCTGTTTAATCGCTATTAAATTTATATTGTAATTTTGATATTATTTCAAACCTAACATGAAGGTTAAATACTGATGATTTTATGGTAAATAATCATAAGACGATGTTATAAACTTTTTTTTCTTTAAGTAAAAGTATCTTTTTTGTAACATTGTTCCCCTATTTGACACTACTAGTATCTTTTTGGGACTATTATAAAGATAAGACTAACTATTGATTGTGACTTGCGATGATGTTTTCATTATGTCTTTTTAACAGCTTAAAGGTTACTTCTCTACACCATTTTTCCTATATTTAGTGAATATGTGTTGTATGTAATGGATTATTTCTGCTTTAGAGAAAAGCAAACACCAAATGGTCCTTTCCCGTGGAGATCGTGGTTTTCTGCAAATTTAATAGCTTTTGAATTAGTATTTTAAATTTATTTATTTTTTTATTGGTGCGAAAGACTCATTAAGCTGTCCTTGGGCGGCTTCACAGCCTTCTTCCAATCGTCCCTATCAGCAGCTCGCCTCAAAGATATTTTGGATAGTCCTCAGAGATGCTATCGATCCATCTTCTCTTTGGTCATCACATTTTAAAATTACCATGTTCCAATTGATAAAAACATCATATGAATTCCATACCAACATTTGCATCACAATAATAAACACTGTCACGTTAATTATAAACCTTTCTTCTTCATTCAGCACTTTAACGTCATAACATACCAGTTTTAAGTAAATTGAAATTCAAGCTGAACATACTTATGAGAGAAACTTATCGAAGTCAGGAAGCAGCATCGATATGGATGTGCGTTGTGGATCAGCCCATTGGTGGAGAGTCTATGAAGGATAGAAGTTCCAGAAAAACTATAAATAAATCTACAATACCTTAAATTAGTTTCAAACACTATTTAGTTGTTCCTAGTCTTAAAACTGGATAGAGTAGTCGTCACAAAAATATCTGTAGTATGTTAATAACGATTTTATAAAATAAAAAAGGTTTTATTTGTGTACAAAGGTTGGCTTGAAACAACTAATCCATTGAAGAGGTGGGGTCAGTCGTTCAAGAGTTCCAAAAAGTCGTGATTTGTCAACATTATTTTGATCATTTTCGAAGATATTGAAAGGTAATAGAGTGAATGTTTACGCAATATTTTTTTTTTAATAAAACACTGTAATTCAACTTTCTAAGATATGGAGGAACCCTCGGCGCTATTTTGGAATATAACATATCTGATATTCACACTTCACTCACTCACGATAGAAGCCTTTGAAAATTAAATGAGTCTCTAGCTTACGAAGGGACAGTTAGAACTATAAGCATTATTTGGAAAAGCTATACTAAAGAGTAATGTGTCGATTAGAATAATATTATTATAAAAAATGCTGTGCAACTTTTCAATGAGCGAACATCCATATACATGACTGATTATGAAACATGACTAAAGAAAGAGGCGTTAGTTGGATTCAATACAAAACAGTGCATTGAGATAAGAGAGAAGTATGAGAACTACTAACAGAGTTTGACTTCCTTTTATTTTCATATTGACTGTAATGATAGAATAAGGAAAATAAATAACTATTGTGGCGCTCCTGAGGCTGATTTAATGTCAATATGCTGTTTGTAATAATTCATTGTCAATTCAGGTATGGTTTGTAGGATTTTATTTGTATCTTACCAGAAAAGGGATCTTACCATTTGAATAAAATCACAACCTAAGAAATACTTTTATCAAAATTTGTGCACGAATAAACTGCAAGACAAATATGTAAATGTATTGTTTTGTAAAAAATAATCTAAGTAGTTTAAAATGTTATAATTTTTTCCGCTCAGTACATCTTTACCAACTTACTCTATACCAATCAACTAAGAGTACCTAAGATATACTTATTTGTCTCGCAAGGACGCGACGATGGTGTAGGTCGTGCTAGAGCGATAGGAAACGGACCAGTGCGGAGAATCAATAACAATGACAGTTTCAACGGCTGTCGGAGAGAACGTGGGTAGTTGACTGATGGTGAGGGGTTGAAGGGTCGGCTGTCCTGGCCATCCTTCTTGAAGGCTATCATTACCCAGATGGTCCTATCGTCTGGAACCATCGCCTCTAAGCCAGCGGTCTTCTTATTGACTGTCGTTACGTCTGAGGTGAATTCAACCTCCGACATCTCATTGCACATCTACTGCATCACGTGGGTGGATAATATGCAATAAAGGAAGAAAATTGGAGTTTGTTTACACCGTGGTAGTTTTATTTTACCTAATTGATTGGGGACTAAAAATATTATAAAATAAATATACTTCGGCTGGCTCTTGGCTATGAATGTGTCATATAATGATCACAAATTTAGTTTTTCTTTTGGCCGTCTAAAATCGTTAGTTAAGATATTTAACAATGATCACAAATTTAATTTTTCCCTCGACAGTTAAAAATCGTTAGACACTGGCAGATCCTAAACTAGTATCCTTCAGTTTTAGGCATAATGTAGGCGTACTCTGAAATTAATAGATCCTCTCGTTTCATTTTAGAACTTTTTTAAAAAAAACTTTATTAATATTTACAACAGTATACATTATATAAAACAAGTAAATATGTGGAAAACGATTACAGTGACATGCCAATAACTAGTAAAGAACTACTCGCTAGCAGCACTTCAATAAACGTTCTACGTTAGAAGGTCTTTTGGCCATCTTCTTTTCAGACGCCTCGGAAGATTATCGGGAATGGAGTGTGAAGCAAATTGGGAAACTAGTGGAATCGAGTAAGTAGGTATGGAGTTTACTATAAAAGAATAGGTATCTGGTTTTGGACCAAATCAACAATATTTGGAATATCAAGATCTTTATAGATAAGTTTGTTAGTGACATAGTAAAGAGCAATGAGGATTTACAAAGGACTTTGGATTTTAAGGTTTGGATACGAAAAGAATTGGAAGGTTCAGTGGAGCCCCAAGGATCAACTCCGTATGTTCATATGGCTCTGATACCTGTAATGTAAATAAGTATTTTTTAATTTATTGAGAGTTTTGAACAATTGTCTAGTAAATGTTGGAATAGTCGGAAACTATGAGCAATTTATTGTCTTTTAAGACTTGTAAAAATTATGCAGGTAAGAATAAATTTTATTTACAACTAAAGTTTATACTTTAATTATCCAAGTTTAGTTGATTTATTTATTTATTTTTTTTTAATATGCATTTCATGGAGGAAATATATTATTTACATTATTATTACACAGGGTGTTCGGAAGATCGTTGGTCAAAAAGGCATCTCAGGTAGGGAAGTTCATTTTGAACCTATTTAAGGTCACTTACCTATATACAAAGTCTTACGGTATTTGTTTTATGAACGTTTTTGTAAAAATGGCCAAATCCAAACATTTATGCCTTATAACTTCGTTGTTTACTAATATATCGACGCCATTTTTTTCCCCTGTAATTACTAATAAATTGTCCATTTAAAACAAATACCAAAAAAAAAACGGGTCATCGTTAAATCTTGTTAAAGGCAAAAATAAAAATTATGAACTTCAAGTTTAGGTTCAATAAAAAAAAAAAGTAAGCGCAATAGCCAAATCCGAATTGTTTTAAAAACTTATTTAATACTCTTTAAAATTATACCATTTGCAGGCACGCAGCACATCTAGTTTTTGTTTTTATAAAGTAAAAAAAAGAGTGCCACCAGCGCACACTAACAATAATAATGAATCCAATCATATTTTTTATGCAAAACGAAACAAATAGTTGTGTTTCTTTATAGCATAGGTTAAACTACGTATTTTCCCTTTCTTTCTCGGAATGTGGATATTATCTGAGTAAACTTTATCTACATTTTTGTAAACAAAAATCAGGGAACAAAATTAAACCAATTTTAAATTATTCATAAATTTAATTTGTAGAGTATCACAGGTATTGGCTCAAAATGATCTCCACTATTTCTGATACAAGCACGTATTCTTTTTCTTATTCCTGTGGTAGTTGTTCTTAAAATAAATTCTTCCTTCATAATGGTAAACGTGGCGTTATGAGTTATTATTTTCCAACGAAGTCAAACCAGTACATACACATTTAGTTATGTTTGATGAACTACTTATCAGGTATCATAAGATTTTGCATAAGATATTCTCAATTGATTCTGAATATACATGGATGTATTTTAAAAAATCAACTTTAAGAGTTTCTGAGGCAATCAGAACTTACAAAGATGATAAGGAAATTATAATAAAAAAACAATAATACATTTTACAAGAACTAAACAAATGGCTTATCAAATGAATGTAAAAAAAAATTATAAGACGAATGTTTAATATTCGAATAAAAAAAATCGAAATGGCAATAATTCGTATATCCTAATTACATCGATCCATCCATACCACCGTACCTACCTCAAGTAAAATACTTTTTTTTTATAACTAGCCCATATCCCAAGACTTATGTACCGCCTAGGAAAAAAAAGGCTTTTTTTCTTTCCCTTCAGTTTTTTAACCCAGTCAACAAATGGTTCGTATCTAATAGGGACTAACAAAAATATGAATTTTTGTATCTGTCTATCTGTCTGTTGACGCCATAGAAAAATAAAAACAAGATGAAAAAAATCAGACAAGTCAAAACAGTGTTAATGAAAGAGACCTCAACCCTTCCGGCATTTTTTGTCAACGAGCAGAAATAAGAAAGTCAGTTCGAGAAGAGAGGGTGGCAAATTAGGCATCTCGTTTAGGGGCGAGGAAAAAACAACTGTCCTGTCATCCTTACTCCTTTTTGTGTTGTCTAGATCACAACGTGTCCGCCTTCAACAGTCCATGAAATTGAAATAAAAAAAAAAATTAAATAATTAGTGACATATTTTAAGATTTTTAAATTTGGAACTATTTTTCACTCCTTAATTTCATTACAACAATTTTCAAGCAATAATAAATATGTATTATCATAACTTATTTCTCGAAAAATTCTGGAATTTTCTAATTCATGTCTTAATATATGTATTTTTAAAAAATAATAAAATTTGTATTATTAAAAATTGCGTAATAGTGTAGTACACATAATAGTGTACTTCGCTCAATCAATTTGGAATTTTACAAAAAAATGCTTCTACCTTTCGTGAAAGCTAACTATACCCATAATTTGTGCATTTTTGATAATAAGATGTCCTAACAAATTGGACGTTTTCGAGTTTTCTTTGTTTATAAAAGTGCTTATGGGGTCTATAATGCAAAGAAGCAGAAAATACAATACACCTCTGATAGTATCCGATTAGTTAATAAAGTGTTTCCCAAAATGAACGCAAAATTAAATAGGACACACTCTTTTTAGTCCTTAAATTGTTATTATTTTTTTTTTTTAAAGAATCACAAAGTACGTACGATAGGGTTCTTTATGGAATAACTCGGGCAAATAGCCTCCATTGATAAGCTGGCACAAATGCACTTTTTCGTTGAAATGTTCCATGGCCATTTAGATGAATTTTGCGTTTAATTTCCTGCTGTAATTCACGGGTTGTTGTGGTCTTATTGACATCGACTTTTGGCTTTAAATAGACCCATATAAAGAAGTCTACAGGTGTTAAATCGCATGATCTAGGGGGTCAATTCTGATCACCAAAACAGGAGAGTACATGATAAAGAAATGTTTCATGCAGTAATTGAATTGTTTCTTGGGCTAAATGGCATGTGGCACCATATCATCCAATTTCAGAAAGAACTGTGTTATCATGTCGCTTTAAAAATGTGTGGTCCAATGATGCCTCTAGTCCAAAATCTGCACCAAATCGGACACGTTGTGGATACATTACTTTTTCCACAATCACATGTGGGTTCTCAAAACCCCAAATGCGACAATTTTGGCAACTAATAAACCCATCAATGTGAAAATGTGCTTCATTGCTTAGTTTTTAAACTGCGGCTGCCTAACTCATTGTTTTTGAGATATAGTTCAATAGTTTTCGTTCGTAGTAAAGTTTTTGTTATATCGTGTAACGCTCCATTTTAACTAATTTTCAACTGTCAGCTATCAAATTGTATTTTTTTAGGATTGTCAACATTTTAGAGTACAAATGGCAGCAAATTCATATCTTACGTTAATTTTGGGAAACCCTTTATTATGTTACATAAGGTTGTGGAGTAGCGATTTAGATTTTTCGATTTGTAATAGTTTGTAATAGTTTTGGGATATTTTTCGATTTGAACCGAAACCTTTTTCGGTTCAAAACTTAGAATAAGGTATAAGGAAATAACTTTAAGATTTTATTTATGTTTGGATAATTATACCTAATTTTTTTTTTTTAAGTTAATGATTCTTACAGACAACCTTAGGTTTATATTTTATATTGATTTAAATATATCAACTTTTAAATCTACATGAAAAAAAAGATTTAAAGGTTTATTTATAATGCCTGGAAGGTAAACAGAAGAATTCCGTGAGAACTAGCACACGTGTGCAAGGCTCCTCTGAAAGCGACCAACTGTCCCAACACCTTATCGAAGTCATTATCAGCTGTTTACTTACAGGCTGAATTTTTTAAACTTCGTGATTTCACCTCGAACTGTTCCATATCTCAAGAGACCCATGATATGGTCGATATCCTGAAAGATTAAATTATATATATATATATATATATATATATATATATATATATATATATATATATATATATATATATATATATATATATGCATATATACGTGTGTATGTTTCAGTAAATATTAATGGTGATTCATCTGGCTAAATGGAACAGGAACTCCTAAGTACAGTAGACCTCACAAATCCAAGGGGTAGGGCGAAACGGCCAAAAGGTTGGATTAACCGGAGATCACTATGGGATACATGTTTTTCCTAGTTAAAAGTGTAATATAATTATATTAAAAGTTATATATTAACATTTTAAACAAATAAAGGAAATAAAAGTGTACTTTATATACACTAACTCAGTGATGGGCAAACTACGGCCCGCGGGCCAAGTGCCGCCCTTCGGGCTAGTCAATCCGGCCCGCGACATGGTCACAGACAATTATACATAAGGCAAAATTGATTTTCTGCAAAGCTAGAATAGAATTATTGTTTTCTTCTGGTTATGTTCCGGATCTTCTACCGTTGTACCTTATAAGTTGAGTATAATGAGATAAAGTCAAAAATAAAGTTTATTAGTTGTAAAACTTTTGTCCAATTTTTTTGGCCCGCCTAGATGGTTTTATATTTCATCCGGCCCACCTAGATGTTTTTCTACTTCATCGGGCCCTCCCCTTAAAAAGTTTGCCCATCTCTGCACTAACAGAATATGTTTGCTTAGATATTTTTTTAGCTATTTATATATAGAACAATGGGCCATAGTAAAATTATTAATTGTGTTAGTTTTGTAGCAAACTAGCTCACCTAAAATTGTAATGAAGTTTTCTAAATGTGGCTTTTAGGACGTATACTGCAAATACCGAAAAAAGACAACAACGTAATTTTTTAACGTTCTGATATTTATAGACTTTATATTATAGAGAACTCAGTAAATATGAAAGCCTGAATCTCAGTCCCCATAATCTACACAGCTTATTTTCTGCTCAAATTGTCTTAAATTTATAATTTTGAATATAATAAGTTTTTCTTCAGAACACACGGTGCAGCTGATATTTTGTGAAAACTTAAAAAAGTTCGAAATGTTTGACGCTAACAATTAGCGAGCGGTCCAAGGCTTGAATTTTAGCACAGAAGCACGACACTAACTATATATAAATTAATCAAAGCTACCGGACCTTGCTGACACCAAAACGTTCAATTTCACTGGACTAATAGGGATTCCTCAAAAATATTGCCCCTCCCCCCCACCGGGAATCAGCGGTAGGGTCAAATTATTCTAAAGATTATTATAGAGTTCTACTGTATATACGTCACTGGTCCATCCAGAAATAAAGCATATAGTTGAAAAACATGGACTTTATTAAGACTGATGAGATGTTTTCATAGTCAATGTAAAAATAGTTCTTGGTTGTATTTTTTGAGGAATATTGAAACTTTTTCCGCATTAGGATGAACAGGAGCTGTACCTCAAGGAACCATACAACCTAAATTTATTATATTCTTTATTTTAAGTTCTAAGTAAGTTTTTGGCATCGACGACAAAGGAAAATGGAGGAAGATAAAATCAATCAAGTCCTGTAAGAGCGGATCCATTCCATTTGGAAGGTAAGGAATAGCGATGTTGCTTATGATGGGATAATGGAGCTGTATTGTTACCGTAGATTTCGAAACTTTGAGGTCAGCGTCTCTTCTCTGGTCCAGGATAAATGTCATAAGCTGATCGAGGGGGCTTTGACTTAGAAATAAATTGTTGGGGTTTTGGACGACGGTGAGCGAAATATCTGTGAAGAGTCTATCAATACTTGTGTAGAGTCTATTAAGTGCATTTTGAGTGTTAAATGTAATATACGGATAAACGAATTAAAATTAAAGGGTGTGATGGATGAAGGTGTTATGTACCATGACACAGTTATTTTAATTTAGAAAGAAAATGTTTCATAGCATTTTCATCCTCTTCATGTTTGTATTAGTTGAGAAATATTCAGATTTCACTACCTAGCACTTCTGCACATAATTCCTTCATTTACTGAACTGGATTGTATTTTTTAAAAATGTAACAACTACCTCATCCACCAAACCCTTCAATTGCTACAACGACTACACAGCTTATTCGTACTATCAAATTATAAAGTACAACACATATATCATTTAAGTTGTACACTAAATTAATGATAAAATTGTTGAAAATTTAAATAGTCTTACCTTAATAAGATATTCACTCGTTTAAAAAAAACAGAAGAAAATTTATTCGTCATCCCAAACTCAACTGTTGTAATTTACCTCGTATCCAAAGGGTCAAGTATTGTAAGACGAAGAGGTAGAAGAGCGTGGCCAGTACGAGCACTGAAACAGTTCCAATAGGTCCTTGGATGCTGTCTTGGAGGGAGAAGACTGCAGACCTGGCACTGAGGACGTATATGACGATCGGCAAGGATATTCCGATGAGAATGGACACCTGAAGGGTCATCAGGTCGAAAAGGATGCACTTCCACTTCAGTTTACGCCTTCAATTAAACAGAACATGAATTAGGAAGAAAACAAATATAAAATAGCTTTCTAGAAATAAATAATAAAGAAGACTTTCGGCGAAAAGTATTGCAGATAGAGGGATTCCGGGGCAGGAAAGTGAAAATGACTGGTGCAAAATTTTCTGAGGACAGAAAGAGGAAACATGGTGAACAGATGAAAGCATATTGGATGAAAAGAAAGGAACAAGGAAGAAAGAATTGAAATTGGCACGTGGTTCTCTGCTGGCCCATTCGGAAAAAATCAGTTTCTCAGTCATCTTTATCCTCTCATTCCGAGTGGTTGTCGTCAAATTGGTCGTATTATTTTGTGTGAAGTTGTTTTGTTTCAAGTGCAATGGAATACAAGGCAGATGATGAAGAAGTGAAGGTTGGAAACTACAGTAGAACAAGGAAAAGAAAAATCACCGGAAGGATGACTATAGTGATGTAGAAACTTCGCGAGTCAAGCCATAAAAAAGGTGAGGATTGTTAATGTAAAATATTGTGCTGTTTTACTACAGGGAATAAGAAAAATCATTAATAACTTTGATCAATTGGATTACAATGGGTATAATTCTTATTTGCTGGGTTTAATTACAGTTCTGCTAGTTAATCATAGAAGACCCTCAGATAAAAGCTTCCTATTCTTATAGCGTACAAGTGTACACCACTGATGAAATCACAGATTTTTTGCAGAAGAAGTTTGCAGTAAAGCTTTCTTTAATTTGCATGGTGTTAGTAAAAACCGACTTGAAAATATTAAAAAAAGCTTGAAGAAAACGGGAAAATCACCCATAGACAAACCTGGGTAAAACATGCCTTTCCACAACAAATGGGTTATCTCGTTGAGAGCCACATCTGCAGTTTTAAAGGTAGATTAAGCCACTACAGCTATTTAAAAACAAAAAAAATCTACTTCCCAGAAGAACTCAACATTTCTAAGATGTGTAAGGAGTTACATTTTCCGTTAAAATGAAATTTCCGTACCATTTTTAATATAGAATTTAATATAAGCTTTGGGTATCCTCGCAGTGGCACTTACAGAAACTGCGGCAACTTCATTGCTGAAACAAAGGTTCCTCGTTCTCAGCTTCAAGACATGTCTATTTCTTCGTTCGAAATCAAAATAGAGGAACATAAGTTTAAAGAAGAAGTATTTTACATTCGTAAAAGAAGAAGTCAAAAGGAAGCAATGAAAGAGGCTGATTATGAGGAGAGTATTGCCATCCATTTAAGAAAAATTTGTCTACTCCTAATATATCAACAAAAGATGTTTATTATAGGAGACAGCTAACTCTTCATTCATTTAACATACATAACTTAGCAAAAGGGAGAGTCTGTTACCCCAAAACCATTGGAGGGAAATGATTCGATGAAGGATCCTTGACTAATATATTTTCCTTAAAATCGACAGGTCTATTCGTCATCACCATATTTTCGACTCTTGCGGTGGAAAAAATAAAGACTTCACGGCCTTTCTTACATTACACTGTGTACATCTCTGTAAGGTTTGATTCAATTGCAATACTTCCTCAAGATCGGTACAACAAAATCAGAGCCTGCAGATTAAAACTAAATCCTTGCAATGTGGTTGTTGTTTTTATTCTTATTCAAAATTGGTCCCATCTTCTTGATTCAATTTATGTACAGAAACAACCGTACAAATCCAGTTCAATCAGAGAACTGAGAGTAGCACTCGATCATCCACGGTTACAAGAACACAGAGACACGTACAACCTTCTATCATCCGTGAAAAGATTACTGGGACTTAGCGGGTTGTTATCCCTTCCAACCATTTCATATTTTCACCAAAACTGTACAAAAAACTGCGACCTCTGTCAAGTGAAAAGTATAGACCTGCTTTACCTCAAACGATTCTGCAGCTCAAAGAAAGCAAGAAGTTATTACTACTAGGACTACCCCACATTTCAAAAAAGAGCAAGAAGTAGGGCGGAAAAAGGAGAGCCGTCAACAAATTAGTTTACCAAAGAACTGAGTCAATTTATTAAGTATCAGCTCCTTTCTTCAAAGTTTTCATGAACATAAATCCTTTCCTTCCTGCAAGTTCGTAGTATTAGTTAAATAATAGGTTTCCATTGGATTTTACCTATTTTTTTTCAAATGCTGTTAATACACAAAGAATAGGAACTAGTTTATAGAGACACTGGACGAATCAGGAGGCACACACGAACAGAATACTAATTTTGCTGAACATTCAAACTTTCAAATTGGTTTTTCTCGAAATCTTATCACCTCTTTTCCCCTCTGAACTCTTTATACTGTATAGTTAGAAGTTTAATTTTATTTTAAATTCTTTTTTTATTATACATATTGCATGAATGGATTCATATTACTTATTATCTATAAGTCAGGCAGATTGTAATATTTTCTCAATAAAAAGTTTTGAAAAAAAATAAAATAAAATAACATAAAAATAGAATAACTTTGTGAAGTAGCTTATAATATCTGCACTAATTTGCTGATATATTAGTGTACTGATCACAATTGTACCGCAGTATAGTGTACAGTATTTATACCGCGCAAAGAAGGAATTAGCTAACAGACTTTCTTTGTTGAGCTGAGATGTCGATAATAAAATATTCGTTTCATTCTTTAAAGACATTTAATTTAGTGATCGTATACACACAGGGTGTACTTTTTACTAAAATGGTTTAGCTCAGTGAATTCAACTGATCATTATAATCACTAACTGAAAAGTTTTCAATTTATAAATACACATACAGGAAAAATAGTGCTGACAGAAAAAAAAGAAAAGATTTGTTAGTTTTATGAAGAATAAGTCGAAGGCACCGATATATCAGAAGGGAAATATCGATATTTCAAAAATTTGCCATTAAAAACATGTGAATATGACGAATTGAAACAAACACATGCTATATCACAGCTATCTATAATGACAAAAAGATCCAACGGATCAAAACAATATTGCCGAATGGGGGCACGTTGTATTTTCAAGAAGCAATAGTTTTCAAGAAATATTTAAAATATTCATTAGAATACACCATATCAATTGAAAACTATAACAGCAAACATGAAGAATGAAGACCACCCCCTAATATGAACAACTAACGACATCTACTACGTTGGAACACGGTGGGTACACTGTATTCATCTAACGTTTCCTATTTCTTATAATGAGTTTTCCTTTTCCTAATAATAATTCTTGTTTATGATTTTTCTAAAAAACCTAAATATACATTTTCTATTCATATCCCAAGCATTTTCTATGATTGATTGTCCTTTTTTTTTTTTTTTTTTTTTTTAATCTGTAAGCTGCTTTTGACTCAGTACCAGGAGTCGAAATATGGAATGCATTGAAATAACGTCCCTATAGATCTTATAGACGCCATTAAACCCTCCTATATTGGCTCAAAGGGTAAAGTCAGGATTAATGATAAAGAGGTCTTTATTATTCTGATGGACGAGGTCTTAAAAATATTTAAACGAAGGATGACACGTCCATAGTGAAGAAACGGAACTTAAAAACAGTTCTTGATCAGACGCTTCTCTATGCTGATGATATTATGCTCATAGTGGACTCTTCAGCAAGCTGTTGTGGAATGGGAAACAGAACTGGAGAGGAAAGGCGTGATTATAAATGCAAGAAAAAGTAAAGTCATGCAAATAGGACGCGAACCTGAAGATGTGCAGATCACTTGCAGAGTAGAAATCCTAGAAGAAGCAGAAGACTATACGTACCTAGGCACAGTTATCAGCAGAAACGGTAAAATCCAATAAGATTAAAAAAAGCAAACAACATATATTATCCCATCTGCAATACTGTTGGAGAAACGCGAAGTTGACGAAAAGCTAAAATTGCACATTTTTAATGCAATTTACCTTGCCACCCTGCTGTACGGAAGTGAGAGCTGGGTCCTTCTCGACCGATTGAAGAGCAGAATCACCGCATCAGAAATGAAATATCTGAGAAGAGTTGCCGGCCGAACACAGAGGGCACATGTCAGGAACAGCAGAATAAGAGAAGATCTAGGGATAAAAGCATTAACAGAAATTACAGAGAAGAGGTAGTTAAAGTGGTTCGGACATGTGTGCCGAATGGATTAAGATCAGAGACCACGCAAGTTCTTCGAAGCTAGGCCAACTGGCAAAAAACCAAGAGTCAGGCCAAGGACGTCATGGTCGGATAGTGTGGCTCGAATAGGAGAGTACAGAGAAAAGCGATTGGATTCCCATGCGAAAAAAACATCGGCAACTATTAAAGGACCGGGATTTCGATGAGTTAATAGTGGAATTCGTTTGCTTGGATCGAAACAAGCACCTCCACGATTCATATTATATTTAAAGGTGGAGTATTCAGCCTTTTTTACCACTTGTTTGCGCCGCTGTGCGCCGTCTTCTAGCAATGTCAGAATCAATTCGCGGCTGGAGGCAGCAGCTCTGCACGTCGTCCTACTAGCTGGCAAAACTTCAATTTTAACCTAGAACTGTTGCAAGAGGCGCCGCAGCAGCTACCGCCAGAAAATTGAGAAGCGGGTAATTTTTGATTGGGGAATTGGAGCACTGATTCAAAATTAGTTTTATTATCTTTCCCCTTACTTAAGGTTAAATTCGGACTAGTGGCTCTATTGGGACCAGTGGCAACCCTAAACAATTATTTGTCGTAGTCATTTGAAATTCATATACCCACATCACCAGAAACTTTTTTCTTGTACCATGATTTTACAAGAAAAACTGTATATGAAACATTTTCAGAAGAATATTTTATGGAGACCAAATATTATCTTTTGAGAAAAACGCTTCACTATATGCCATAATCAAAAAACATACATATAATCGTGTATTAGAAGTAAAAAAAAATTCCAAACACAGCAATCAAAAACTGAAAATGAATTTTCAGTAACTGATTCAAATATTTTTTTAACATCGATAGTACCTCTTCTTTTGACAAAACTAATAACCCTTTTGGTATATTATTTTGAACAACCGAATTTTTCATGTAAATCATAAACTGGTGTTAAGTATGATTGACGGAAAGGTTGAAGAGACGTCATCAAAACCATCTGAAATGAACAATCTTGAAATTATATACTTGGACTTTCACCATTGCATGCTCGGATCAAGTTCATTGCACATCTCGTATAACCGTTCATTTGAAAAGTGGAGAGTTATCAGTTTGGGGTCATATTGGATGTAATAAACAGTGGTGCTGCAATAGATCCTGACAAATTTGGAGAATACTGCGAATACTGCCCAAATGTCAAGTTGTATAATTGGTATTTGCCAAATACAGTTCATAAAATTCTGTGCCACGGCGCCGCAGACAGCTGATGAGAAGCTGAACGGACTGCTCTCAGTTGATATACCACGATTTAGTTTTATATAGAAATCACCAAAGTTTCTTGTACCATTTTAAACTGTTTATGTATGTATGGTATATTTGAAAAACTATTCTCAAAAATACATTACAGAACACAGTTTTCAGGTTTTGGTATATTAAATATACATTTATAAATAATTTGATACAACCTCAGGTTGATATACCACGATTTATATATAAATATCTCATACATTACTCCCTTTAAAAAATCCTAAGGTCATAATCTTGGGTTTAGTAGGTTGCTATGCTATATCATACATAATTATACTATATCTTACATGATAAAAAAAATTTAATGAAAACAGGGTTGTCAATAAAATGTTAATTTGACAAAACAGTAATAAAGAAACCGGAACTTTATAAATCATCTGAAAAAAACAATAAAATTATGGTTCCAGCGAGTTTTCTAAATTGTCTTTCTATATATTGTGAAATCACCAAAGAGAAAGCGTTGGATTCACAGCAATGGAGACTACCAAGAATTGGTTGGTTTTCTGGTCTTCCCGCAATTTGCTGGATTTCATGTCTGCCCACAGTTTGTTAGTTTTCATAATACGCCTCGTTGAGCTCCCGTTTATTAAAAATGGCTTGTTTTAGTACGTTAGAGAAATAGAAATATAGAGAAATTATAAAATCTAATTGAATGAAGTTCAGCCGGAAAAACTTCCTGAATTTCTCCTCGTCGTTCTGGAGGTGCAGCTCATTCAACGAAGAGAGAAACCCTCTTCTCTTCTTCGGGAAAACAAAAGGTCAATTGATCTGTTCATAACATGGAACTCCTCTTGCTCCATCAACAATCACAAAACCAGTTTTCTTCTCAATATACTCCGCTGAAGCCAGAATACGAACTGATGAACTTCCAGCCGCAGCGTTTGGAAGCTACATGTGGAACCACCCTCTCCGGCTTCTGAACGCAGCAGCTGCAGCTGGCTGCTCCATGCGGAACCCCACCTTAAGAGACATTGAGGAAGAAAAAGAAGAAGTTTATGACTTCTTATTTTTTTTTTCCAATTCTGTTAATTTTGATTTGTATCATTAATTTATCTCGGTTTTAAATGTCATTTAAATTTACTAACTAGATTCACTATAAATGTAAAACAAAGAAAATATTAAAAAAATCGAAAGTAAAAAATGTTAGTAATTCCCATTGTACTCAGTACAGTACTGTATTATTTAAATTATTATAAATATAGTAATATGCTCGGCTTAACTAAATGCGATTTTAAAGTAAAAAAAAGTCTATAATCACATTTATCTCATTAAATTCTGATGTTAGTATCAGATGGGTCATAGATTATATTTGAGGTATAATTATGAGGCTTTTAATTTTTTAGAAACACCTACTGGTGTTGAATGCAAGAATCCTAAGCAACAGGAATGTTGTGATGATCTTATAAATTAAACAGGCTCAGTTCTGGCAACACATGATGTACCGTGTACGGCATACTGACATGTTTATAATAAGATACCAGATAAGTTTAAAACGATATGTTAAAAAATTAACTATTAACAATATGAGCAATAGTATGGGTGGCTGTTGATAATGGGTTTATACTCACGTCTCTCTCAACATTACATATTTTAAAGTCTCCCAAGTTGGTATTGGAGGATCTTTTATTGCTTCATGGAACCTAAAATATTTTCTTTTGACAAACTTCGTTCGACGGTTAGGAATACTTTTAAGTAATGGCATCCCTTGCATGGAATTACATTTGTTCGAGAAATAAGTACGTGCGAATGATATTTGTGACATTACGAATTTTGACCTTGAGATAATAAATGTTTTGTATTTTTAGATACTTTTAAATTTTGACGGTATTTTTTTTAAAAGTTATTTTATGTATGATATTTCAATAGCCGAAAGTCATATGTGTGGAGTTAAGAAATAACATGTGCAAATTGGTACTAAAATGGAACTTAAGATTTGGTAATCAAAGAGCCTTATGTATCCGTCTTTTTACGAAAAATGATTAGATGAATAATTCTCTAACATAAATTATGAAGATTTTAAGTTTTCATTTGCAATTCAAGAAAATCTATAATACTGAATGAGGGATAATAGTTTGAGGCAGTTTAATTTTAAAAGGTTGAAAATAAGATAGCAAATTTAGATTGTCAAATTCTACTTTGTAATTTGCGAATAATGAATTTTATGTCCAGTCAGTCTATATCTGCAATCATATTCCTGAAATTTCTAAAGGTGGCTTGGTCACCAACACCTAATCCCATTTCTTCTACCATCTCTTGGTATTCTTCTGGTGACAATTTCCCCCCGAGTTCTGTCATACAATTCTCCAATTCATCGACTTCTATCACACCATCTTCGTTGAAATCGAGAACATTAAACGCTTCTCGGACAATATTCTCCGTGTTAGCTTTCTTCATCTTAGACGCCATCAATGTCAAAAAATCCGAAAATGTGATTTTGTTGGGTTCTTCACTGATTTCATCCACCATAGCTTCTGCTTCTTCGTCTGTCACTATGTGCCCTAGGCGTCTCATAACGATGCCAAGATTATAACTGGAAATAACACCTTTATTATTTTTGTCCTCCAGCGAGAAAGCTTGATGCAGTTCTCGAATCTGTCCTTCACTAAATAAATCAGTCATGTTCTATAATTTCCTATTCATGGATTGAGCACTGATTTGCTACTTTGTTAGAGATTAAGTAACACATGGTATTAAATGTTTAATTTAAATCGGTTGTCAGGGGGATGGCTGCAGATTGTCGATTATATCTTTGGCTGGTACAGACACTTGATGTGATCTTACTGTAGGCATGGAAAACACTTTATTTCATTAACTAATGCTTTATTGCACTTGGAATGAGAGTTCTGTAGAATACACATGGTTGGAACGTACTTAACAAATTCAGTAACTTCCTTTGTGGTTCAAAGTCGATATAGTATAAGATAATAAACGGACTTATAACACTTAATTAATGGCCCTTTACAGATATATTGATTGAAATTGTTATTTATTGATTTCTAAGGAATGTTTTTCAGAAATTGAGCGTTTTTTTTCAGAAAAAAAAAAACCTAAAACATTTGAAACCATGCGTATGCTACTAGATACTAATTTCATATTCATATTTCTATACACGTTTTAAAACAGATCTGCTATTTAGGACTTCAAATAGACAAACGTTTGACTTAGAATCCACAAACAGAACTAAAACGACAGGAAAGTGCTTGTTGCATTCGACTTCTCCAACATTTACTAGACAAACGTTCAAAGCTTCCGATTTACTAAAAAACACTCATTTACGTGGCATTCCTATCTATTTAGACATATGGAGTTGAGCTTTGGAGATCAACTGAACCTTCCAATTCTTCTCGGATCCAATCCTTAGAAAAATTCTGAGTTTAAATTTTTAACTTTCAAACAATAGAACCTTTTTAATACAATTATATAATACAAACCGAAAATCGATAAAGTCGTGTCTGGTTTACTCCATCATTATATTAAAATAGGAAAGAATTAGAAACTGGCAAATTTGCATTCTTTGGGACCATAATGGTGGCAGAAAATGTTGCGCTCACTCAACATTCGCCTGTAGAATATAATAATATATATATATATATATATATATATATATACATTTTATTTTATTTATTTTACAGAGATAGGTAAGGTGACATATATATGAATGCTGCAATAATACGGTTCATCACGAAAACTTTTATTGCCATTGTTTGAATCGTTTAAGAAATAAAAAAAAAAAAAAAAAAAAAAAAATTAAAATCACATTTTTATTTTTTATTCTTGGTATGCTTCAAAGCAATCTGGTGTAATTTAACATTAAATCGCTCATACAATATAATTGTAGCAACCCTTATCTGGCTGACATTAATTTTTTTTTTTTTTTTAACATAATAACTTTATTCACAACTGTACACAATGGACAACCAGTGAATGTGAAATTTACATTGATACAACAGACATGATCAGGCATGAGGGAGTCAGCACCCAGTGGTACAATCTCCAGGCGTGAAACTAAATTATTAGCGATTAGACTAGGAGATCCCTCATCCACTTCCTTTTCAGCCTCCGTCGAGTTATGTCTGGTATCTGTACTGTTGCCATATTATGTATCTGTTTGTTAGTGTGTCCACGTAGTTTCTCATGAAATTGTCGATAAAGTTTATGAATATGGCTCTTAACTGTCGGAATACGTAAGTCTGTATGTAGTATATCGTTTGACACATAAGGAGGGGAGTCTGTTATCAGTCTTAGGAATTTAGATTGAAATGTCTGTATTTTCTGAATATGTGTTCTTTTGGCCGGTCCATAAATTTGCGATGCATACGTCCAGATGGGTTTAATCAAGTAACTGTAAATGTTAAGTTTTTGTTTTAAAGGTAGTTTTGAGCGTCTGTGAAGTACTGAGTATAGAAGTCGCAGTCTTAACTGTAACGTCTGTTTTTTTGTCTTGACGTGTGGGCCCCATGTCAGTCTTCTATCAAGCGTAAGTTCTAAGTATGTCACTTTTTCAGTTTGGTGTAAAGGTCGGTTGTCAATGTAAACAGGCGGGCAGGTCTTGCGTCGCAGTGTAAATGTAATATGAAGGGATTTGTCATAATTAAGTTTTATTTTCCATTTCTTACACCAAGTTTGAATCTCGTTGAGGTTGTGTTGAAGTGTTAAGGTGGCTTGTGTAGGGTCCGCGTCTCTAGTCATGATTGCAGTTACATTAATTAAGTCTCACATGAATTACAAGTTTTCGGACGATCCTCCTTTACTAGTGATGTTTAAAGAATTGAAAAATCATTAATTCATTCTCATATAGTTCCCGTCGCATAAATGAACCACACGCCCCATTTACGTACCACACCCCTGCAGCCCAACTTAAAGAAACACAGTAATCAGTGACGATCAATCAAATAAGATCTATAGGGGGATATAGGAAACAATTCAAATAAGATCCCTAAAACACATGAAAACAATAAAGCCTAAATATATTTCTCTTCGGCGACTGTAAGGAATGTAATAAGAATGCAAGCTGGGTGGCCCCCTCCAACACGGACAAGATGGCCGGACACTCCTATCTTCGGGGCCATCTTCGTTTCGCCATCTTCTCATCCCCTTCAGCTAATTACCAAACGTCATCTGACTAAATATTTCCACTCCTCTCTTGATCTATTTTCTTTCTTGTTTTTATTCGGCCGTCATTTGAGAGCAGATCTATCGGGTGATAGTGGACAGTCACGGATCATGTAACGAGAGTATATCACATCTCTCTGAGATAACATGTCATGTACCGAGTGGCGCGCTCCAGTGAATTTGAATCTCAGTCAACAGTATCTGTTAGATTGAACAGAAACAGCAAAAAACATACGATTGAAAAAATGCCTATTTTTTAAAATAAAAAATCGACTCAATCATTCAGAAGTCGATTTTTTATTTAGAATATAATATAATATAATATAATAGTAATAATAGAAATAATATTACAGAAATGAAATAGAGTATATGTCTTATATTTTTTTAAAACGTGTGCCAAAATAAATTGATGTGGAAACTAATTTAGTGTTTATGGCTAAATTATATTAGCCCTTGAATATATTTTCGAGTTTATGATAAAATAGCGAATCGGGAAAAAACACAATTTTTCAGGATGGCTGAAATGAAATGAAAAATAAACCTTATTATGGGACTTACTGCCCCCTAATTATAATAATAATGCACAATAACTAGTACAATTGTCTGGTCGTATTAATTAAACATTAAATGCTTTAGTGATAACGGCACATATTGAGGGAAAAAGAAAATAAATACAAGCGTAAATGAAAAGATAAAACAATTCTAAATATTTACTTAAACTATTTACATATTTTCGGAAGATAGGTAGTCTAAAAGGTGTAAAAATAAATTATTTTTAAAGGAAGTAAGGGAAGAAGCTTTACGAATAAGAGTGAGGAATTCCAGGAGGTAATACGAATGATTAACGATTTTTCAAAGGAAGTAATTCTATGGCCAGGGGTATTCACATTAAAAAGTTGGGACCTTGTTTTTAGGAGGTGGATAAAAGAGCGCAGAGTTATTAGGTCAAGAATACAGGAAGGTTTCTTAGTTTTTAGAAATTGGAATAGGAAAGTACCCAGAACACGTAAACGCTTGCTAAAGAAAAATACGTTTAATTTGTGCCAGTAAAAATAATTAGCTTGTTAAAATTTTATTTTGTTTTACTATTTGTTATCTACTGTTAAGGATAGTATGTTGTGGACTTACTTCTGATGATTAAAATAAAAGACTTCTTGTTTTTCAGATATGAGCTTTTTCCAGTTGTTGAAGACAAAATAATGTACTTTCTCATACCATGTAATAACAACTGCTTTTTCTGCATAAACAAGCCATCGCTTCTAAACAAACGATATATTTTACATACAGATGTAGCCGAAGGTATTTTAGTGATTCCTATCTCTCAGACCTAGATTCGATGCTTAGTTGGCACAGAGCATTATAGAAAATGTTTCTATCAAGAATGAATAGAAGTTTGGTAGTAAGACCACCAGGAACATATTTTATAAAGCGATTATCTTCGTTAATTGGTGGGGGGGAGGAGGTGATTCGTTATCAAGCTTGGAGTCGATAACACAAAAAAAAAAAAAAATAGAATTTAATATGGAATGATAAATGATTTGACACTTGCATATCATAGATAAAGCAAATAATTTATTAATCTCATCATAAATTGATATTTCTATGCGATCATGCAAACGTCAAGAAGTCTTTCTAGGATTAGTTGTTGTAGAACAAGTTTAAGTATGTTCTTAGATATATGTATCATAAAAAATCAGAACTTTTGAATGTTAGATCATTTTAGTAAATACTCACAATATTATCATAGCATCGAAAATAAAATGAATGAATCTCGGTGGTTCGATGATGAATATTTAAAGGCATGCAAAAAAAAAAAAAAAAAAAAAAAAAAAAAAAACATGTACAATAAGAAATATATACAAAGAATATATAAAATAAAATAATAAGAAGAAAATTTTAAAAAATAAACAAAGTACCTCAAACTATACAATACATAAAGCTAAGAAAAGTAAAAAACAAATAATGTGTAAAATAATTAACAAGACATAAAATAAAAACAATAATAAAAGTAAAAAAAAAAATTAAAAAATAGAAAATAATAATAATAAAAAAAATTATATTAAATTAAATCGTAAAAATACATTCATACTTTATTTACACTATATACACATTTGAGGGATCCCCCGACCAGACTTGTCCCTCCACTTATAGAGGGACAAGCCAGACCCCAAGAGATCCCAGCGCTTCTCTCTCAGCTGCGTCACTGTATAATATAATATAGTATAAGATAACAAGAGCCAATAATAAAGGTAATAAGGGGTGAAAACAATATCCTGGTATACTAGAAAGGTTCAGAAAATTCTATGATTATATTTTGATTTGGGAAAATAAAATAAATTCTTCTCCACCTAGTTTTCACCGAGCGGAAATGTTAATAGAAAAAACGAATAATAAGCTGAAATAACCATCCTAAATTAAAATCCTACAAAGCAGCCGAAATCAACAATATTCCTGGTGAAAAAAAAATAAGTCAATGCGTGCAGAGAAGCTGGATTTTCTAAAATATATCAATTAGTAACAATAATTTGGGAAAAAATAAAATGCCCGAAGAATGAAAGCAATCTATATATTTATATTCACAAAAAGGGGCCGTGAACAGAGTGTAGCAACTATCGTAGTATCTCACTCCTTCCAACGTTATAAAATATTTACATCAATTCTAATGCACCGAATTACTGATTACGCGGAAGAAATAATCGGAGACTATCATCGTGGTTTCAGAGAGACGTTTAACTGTCGATCAAATATGCGTAGTGCATGAGCTTTACATTGCATTCCAAAAGGCTTAGGCCCATTTCACACAGAACGGACGTTACCATACATATGTACCAACAATTTAATAGGGGTGAAACATCACTGATTTTATTTTTATTTTTTTTCAGGGGGCGAGGGCGAATCGGACATAAAAACAACTTGGAAAAAATTCACCCCTATTAAATGGTTGATATATATGTATGTAACTTCAATATCAAATTTTATCAAAGTTGTTTTTATATCCGATTCACCATCTCCCTCCCAAAAAAAAAAAAAAAAAAAAATTAAATGAGTGATGATTCACCCCTATTTAAAATGTTGGTATATATGTATATAACTCCACTATCAAATTTTTTCAAAGTTGTTTTTATGTCCGATTCGCCCTCGGCCCCCGAAAAAACAAAATAAAATAAAATCAGTGATGTTTCACCCCTATTAAATTGTTGGTATATATGTATGTAACTGTAATATCAAATTTTATTAATGTTGTTTTTATGTCCGATTCACCCCTTACCCAAAAAAAGAAAGCTAACTAAAAAAGAAAAACCAAAAAAGAAACTTGTGGCAAGGAAGTGGCGTACCCCTTCTTGTACGCCACGAGTGGTGGCAAAGAGACGTGGGGCGGACTTTTGTCTCTTCCGCGCCATCCTATTAAACAAACGTTCCAATTTACACAGAACGGACGTGGCGCGGACCTTTTTTTAATAGGACTAACGTGGAAGAGACAAATCGCCACGTCCGTTCTGTGTGAATTGGGCCTTACGATCCCATTAACCGCCAAAAGTTATTTAATTGAACTGGAAATATTAAAGAATTGGTTAATCTAGTAAATATGTGCATGTCCGAAGCATTTAATACAGGCCTAATCGAATGAAATGTTGGAGGTGCGTTATAGTTTAAAACAGGGAGATTCCTTTTTTCCGGTATTATTAACTTAGCACTATAATAGGTCATTAGGAAGGTAATGCATAAGGGAAAAGGGCTAGAAATGGGTGATACAATTCCGGTTCTTGGTTTCGCAGATGGTTTGGAAGTGTTGCACGAAGATGAGAAAACTATTAAATTAATCACGAAATTTGAATACGTAGAACATTTTTAATATCAAGGGCCAACCTTATCTCAGATTGTCCTAATCTTCCGCCGTTCTATAGGTCCACTTAAATTATTCCACCGATCCCGTCACCTTCTTCCCCAGTCAACTAGTAAGATTTTAGTCTCCTCTCTATTATTACCATAACTTGATTATGGTTGTCTAGTTTATGGTGGTCTCTCGACGGTTCTCGAAGACAGATTGAATTATGAATTATGAACTGCTTTGCCAGATTTGTCTTCGATATACCGAGGCGCTCCCGCGTTTCTTTCCTCTATTCCGAATTAAACTGGTTTTATCCCACATTCCGTAGAAAATATTACCATGGAACATTCTTTTACCAAATTATCAGCACCCTTCGTCCTTCCTATATTTACAATATGCTTCAATTCATATCTGCAATCAATTCAAAGCAAACAAGATTCCGTCTTTCTGATCTATATATCCCATCCTACCGAACTACTGCATTCCAGTGCCCTTTCCTATTCCGCTCAACCATCTTATGGAATTCATCTTCTTAGACTAGCGAAATCTCTGAAAACCTTTAAATTCCTCCATTTCCAGTACCTCATTCTTATCCAAGGTGACGCTTGCTAATAATCTACTTTCTCAATTAAATGATATCTCTTTCTGAAACACTTTCAATAACTATGTGCACAAATCAAAATAATTTTTTCTCACTCCGAATACAAAATTTAGGATCGTATATTGTATATAATAATCATTGTATCAAAATAATCTATTTATTATTTCATTTATAGAATGTTTTCTTATTTTCCTGTTTATATATTTGATTAGTATCTATGTATACATTATCATTGTTATATTATTATTTCTTCATTATTATTATTTTTTTTTTCATTTTATTTATTCATTATGTCTCTGACCAGATGTAACTTATTTTATTTCTTTCTGTACTAAGTTGTTATTCTTAAGGGACTTGGTCCCAGAATAAAATTATTTTTCCATTCTATTCTATTCCATTTCTATCAAGGCAAAAATAAATGAAGGACTGCGTAGAATATTTGGCTTAAAAAATATATATGAAAATACGGGAGAGTTTAGAAGGCTTCGCAATGAGGAACTGCAGGAGCTTTATCCGTAAACATTGTTCGGGAAATGGCAGCGCAACAGGTAAAGTCATTGGATTTAATAATGAACGAATTCCAAAAAATGTTATCAGATTTGAGCCGTGGGGTAATCGTCGGAGAGAGTACCCCGTGACGTAGATAGACGTCAGGGCTGATCTTGAGAATCTGGGTTTTGACAGGGTAGGTTGGAGGGATCTATGTGGTCAGAGGTTGGTGGTGTCGGCATCAAACCGTGGGTTTCGCCAAGCCTTTTATTTATTTACCCATAAAAACGTGGTACCTATTCAATATTGTGTAATCTGTAAATATACTAACAGAAAATAAATATAAACTGCTTTTTTTTATTTAAACGAAAATCACGACTACCATGACCGTGAATTATTAAAAACCAACTTCAAAGTAAAAGTAAAAAAAATGAGTAAATCACATCAGTTTGATGGTTATGAGTGAACACTAGACGTACGAGCTCAGGTCGTAAAGGTTCAGCCACGGAGTCTCCAAAAAAACAGGCTATAATTCTTGGTGGATTAAGGACTTTCTTAACATTTATTGCTTCCAGTTTTCTGTTAAGAATCCTAATCGTCCTCCTTCCAAAGCATAAACCACTATTTCTGAAAATTGATGTAACACATTAAAAATATCAGACATATTGAAAACGATGCTCATTAAAAAAAAATTGTTTGTGTCACGTACCTGCATCAACCTTTGAGCTCCAGTCATAATTATTATTTATTTTAATTTATTCTTTTTTGAATAATCTAATCCACCACTTATCTTCGTACTATAACAAACAAAAATAATAACAACGCTTATAAATAGTTAAAATATTTTTAAATTATTATATACTTAATTAGTTACACAATAAATTTGCATTTTGACGACCAATAACACTCCCTAAAGCTCTTTAGCAACTGAAAGTTACTCCTGAAGTTTAACCGAGGACAGTTAGAGTTGAATGGCCGGAACTATCGAAATTTATATGAGCAAATAAGGATGAAACATCAAAATTAAGCTTAAAAAAAAAGATTTTATATTTAAAAAACAACCTTAAAATCAAGTCAAGAGTCAATGCTATTAAGACATAAAACCTCTACAAACAAACTAATATTTAATGAGTTTTCTTCAAAATTCGGTGTTGAAGAAGCTTTTGATTATTTTAAACTTCTTCTTTACGAAATAGTGAAGTCCTGTTTAAGGAATGAAAAAACTTTTTCAAAATTATACTAGTCTTATTACTATATTGGCATGAGTCGAAGTTTGATTCCTTTAGTATATTATTATAGGATATTTTAGTATACTCCTATATTCGAGTTTGATCTAAGAAAACTTGAGTTATAAAAACATCTTGCAGTGAATTCCACCTATCTACAAAATACTTTCTTTCCAAATTTTCGTTTTTATTTGAACTATGATCCTAATTAGGTCTGTATTCTTAAATCTTAATCATAAATACCTTATATGTCAGCTATTCTTTTTAATTGAGAATTTTATTCTCAGATTAAACAAACCACTTATCTCGAATGTAAGTGGTCCCCCCTTATGTTTTAACTGAAAAACATATTCAAAATTGAGGGGCCTTGGCTTATATTCGGGGTCGTCCTATAGTGAAGTGAATACAGTACTTCCATAAGAAAAATCTTCATCATCATCATTATTGAGAACTTCTACTGGGGCTTACGCAGTGCGAGGTTATCTAATCAAATCAATTTCAAACCTTAAAACAATTATAATTATAGTTTAAAAGCTCTTTTATATTACTGGATGTGTTACATAAGGTAGGTTTTTGAGAGAGATCAGTCACAAAATGAACAGGACAAACAAAAATCACTTTTCAGCGGTGTTTTCAATATTTATTGAAGAAACTAATACCATGGAGGTACACTTAGTAAGTTTAATTTTACTGTATTACATGATTTAAAAAAATACTTATATTTTCTAAGTTGAATTTTAATTCACCAAATATTTTTATTTCTAGTTACATATAATTTTGTTACCACTGGATAAACATTATTTTACTCTTTGTATATATTTATTTCCCATAACTTTACAATCTTAGTAAACAATAATAATAAAGGAAAATCTATACTTTTATATTTTAATAACTTATATTTAAAATACACCATCATATACATAGTCTGTTTATATGAAAAGATACCTACCTACCTTGTGGCAGGAAAGATCATCTTAATTTCGGCATTTTGACCAAATTTAATGAAAGTACATATGTAGTTTTTCGCCTGATTCAAAGATGCTTAATCAGATTCCCATAGTGATAATGTTTTATATTTTAATGAACAGCAATTATAAGGACAAACATAAAAAAAAAAAAACTTTATTAACTGATGTAAAATAATTTAAATAAAGGTTAATTTACAAAATAATAAAAGGTTATTTTTTCTTTTTCAAAGAGAATTATTTTTTAGTTTTCATTTCAGTGAATATAAGATGACTAATCTAAAATAACTAATGACATTTTTAACTGTTATTTTCTAAATATATTTCATAAAGCCATGCATGAACTTTCAATGCTGTTAAATAATTTCTATATTGCTTATTTGTCTAATAGTTTATAGTTAAATTGTTTTATTCCAAAAATTAAACCAATCTGCAAGATAATTGATAACTGGAAAAAATGATATAATTTTGATTAGTTGAAATGGAATATAGAGAGGGGATTAAATAATTCTAAGGACTTCGATTTATTGATGTTGAATTTTTAATTTTATTTCAGACGCAAGAAATATAAAGCCAACCTTTACATTTAAGGAAAATTGATCTTTATAAAATGTTTATGGTAAGGAGATCTAAAATATTCCTTTTGTAGCTTTCGACTTGTTTTAATAGTTTTAAGAAAAGTCGCAAATCAATGGTGTCACTATTTGTAATTGTTACTTTACATTCATAAACTTTATTGAATCTGTTCTTCCTCAGTGGAAGATGATCAGTTAATCAGAAATTTGTTAATTTTTTAAATTAACAAAAAAAAAAGTCTTTCATTGACTCAGTTTCTTTATTTTAGACAAATTGATTATTTCTTCTTTTAAGTTATTATTTACTTATTTTCATGATGCTGAGCTATTGCTGCTGTGTATTCTGTGATGCTGGGTACTCCCATCTCTGACCTAAATAATTTGAAAATAACCATGGAGTGTCCTGTTTAATCATATTTTACATAGTCCTTTGCCAATGCTTAGCAATCAGCAACTTCATATCAGAAAGAATAACTTCAATTTTAAATCAAAATAAATTTTACTATCAATATTCCTTCATAGTTGAATATGAAATAGCTATTAAATTTAATATTCTGTCACTATTTAAACTGATTAAGTTAATCCCAAAATATTGTTTTGAATATAAACACTAAATTAGACAAGGTTTAAAAAACATAAATATAAGTTAATCTCAAATATATATATTTATATATATTTCCATAAAATTCAAATTGTACAAATAAAACACTAAAATATACCTATAAAACACAACTCTAGGAATATTTTTATCACTTAAGATATATACAATAAAGCTCTTGTATTTTTTTACAACCAATAAAGAGCTATATCTTCATAAAGATAGATCTTTCTAAATAATTTTATAGGTAACATATAAAAATCATTACACAATTGTATTTTAAGGCACTTATGAAAGAACACGGAACATATACATAATCTTTCTCAACAATGCATTTAAAAATGAAAGATTAAATTTCCTTTTTAAATTATTTCAACATAATGTTGAACATACTTGTTTATAATATATCTATATCTAATCATTGGTATCAGATGTAGGCAAACATTGCCAACAAACTGTACTCTATACACAAAAATATACAACAAAATCATAAATTAATACACAATTTGAGCACAGTTTTAAAAAAAAAAAAAAAAAAAAATGAATTAAACATAATTAAAGATTTAATTTACAAAGAGGTTCTTAAGGTTTTATTGAGTCTTTTACTTATAACAAGTTTTTAGATAAAAGCAAAATTAACAGATTTTCTTAATAAGGAAAGATTAAAGTGTTAACATAAAATTTGATAATTGATGAAGAGTTATTGAATAATTATAACAAATTGGTATTATGGTAATACTTAATATATAATTGATAATTTTTTGTTGTGGTTGTGACTATAACATGTCATTCAATAACCACTTTATTTGCTTCCATAAAATAGTCAGTTGAGGACTACTGCAAATATTAAACTTCACAATATTATGTGACCTGTATATTTTTTCTATTTTTTATGAATCTAAACAGTATTGTTCAGATAATTATTTATTTAGCATTGAAATATTCAAGCTAATGGAAATTCATTTAAATTTTCTTTTTTTTTTCTTTTTTTTAAGTAATTGCAAAGTTTTACATTACTTCCTTACTGTAATTTTAAAAATGATTTTTTAAGTCTATGGTTAGTATAGTTATTACCAATACTTTAATTATTATGTAAAAATATACTATTTAAAAGAAAATATATATCAGTAGTAATTTCAATTTAAAGCTTGATCGCAAAGCTTTTTTCTAATTAAAGTAATCTCGAATATCAACAAAGTGAGCATATCTTTTAATAAAAAGACTGGAAATATGTATTATGCAATATTAACAAGTCTATAGCTAATAGATAGAAATAAATTGAGAAAAAAAAAACAACTAAAACTTTCAAAATTGTGTGGCGTATATCTAATGAATTTTCTTAAGATAATTAATTTTGTACTTACAAGTTTTTTATTTACAAACAATATATAAATATGCCTGAAATAGAGAGCTATTAACAATGAGTAATTGTAAATGAAATATATATATATACACGCCGATATTTGCATATGGTAAATAAAAACTAAATGATTTGAACAAATAATAATGTTCCTATAAAAACAAAAATACGTTAATAAAATAGTTGGTATTTTAAAAAAAAACACAGTGAGAGGTCAGACGAATGTGGGCCATGAGTCAGACCTCTGTTGGAAATAGGGAGGCTGAGAATGATAGTAAGTCGGAGGTGTGTATCCCTGGAAGGATGTAGAAGCTGCGACTTGCAAATACTTCTGTGGATCATAGCTCCTACAAAAAAATGGGTCTTTTAATGCCATCTGTAATGAACAATGCAGCAATTATGAAATACATAAGTCTAAGGTTAAAGCAGTTGTTTTTATCCAAAAACAAGTCGTTTTAAAGTTTTAAAAAAATCAAAATGAAAGTGGTAATAAAATTTTGAACTTTTATAAATTAAAGCAGTTTTTTCTGTGTTAAAAGCTTTTATTGGAAATTAACTGGTTCCTAACAAAGTAGATATAAGCCAAATTAATTTCTTTTTTTTTTAGCAAGTCAACTAAATTGTTTAACTGTTAAGAAATTAGTGATGGGCTTAAGTGATACCCTACAAATTTTTTTTATGCAAGTCAAGGCATAATTGTGTGGCTCTCAACATTTTCAATTAGCTATAGGGGTCATGATATGTTTACAAGTTTTAAGATATGTTTACATGAAGTAAAAAGTTAAATTTCGAATACAGGTTGAAACTTTAATGTAATTAATAAATTATTCCTCATAAATTTGAGTAATAATGTTTTATTTCTAACAGTTAAACTATGGAGGTTGACAGATATTAGCAAAATATTCTTAAAATTTCATTAAAAAGAGCGACTAAACAATTTTTTTTTATCATAGATTAATTTATTCATTATAAACTTCAACAAAACTATCTCATAATTTGTATCTCACATTAAAGGAATTAAAAAATTAATTACCTTTGGCCATCTGCTTGACTATATTCTTCTACAGGAGCCTCCCATTGCTGTGGTTGTTGTTGGAAGTGCAGATATTGGTCTAGCTCATTGTTGTCAACGGGTTCAACTGGATATTCTTCCAACAGAATATCTTGTCCATTTGCAGAACCTGTAATATGTAAATTACATAATTTAAAGATCTATGAACGATTTATTTATTATTAGCTTCCTATTAGTAAAGTTAAAATAATCAATGATTTAGATAATGGCACTATTCGAAAGTCGATGGTATCCTGACTATATATTCTTCATTACAAAAAATTATTGATTCTGACTTAGTTACTTATAACCTGGCAGCATGTTGATGATGACAACATAAGATGAAAACATCTTATATTCTGTTATAAAATTTCATATTTTATGACTCCATTAATCTTGGTTGTTTAAAACCAATTAAATTATGTTTAATAATTTTAATAACTTTGTAATTGTTTTATTAAAATTATAAATTACAATTACTTTTGAGAAAAAAAAAAAGAATTACTTTTATTTCTTTTTCGTTTTGTAGTGATTGATTTAATTAGTTTAGATGATTAATCTATCTATATCTATACTCAGGCTCGACAGCCCATGCAGGACCTTGGCCTCCGAAACTATCCTCATCTACTTGTTCCTGTCAGCAGTGTACATTCTCCATCTCCTCACTCCCATCTTGTGCACGCAGGTCACTTTCGATGTCATCGAGCCATATCTTCATTAGTTCTTTGTTTTTTCTGGAACACCATGGTCCTGATTCATTCACTGGTCCAAATATTACTCATAGGACTTTTCTTTTCCTCACCTTAATGATTTTTCATTTTCTTGTTCCAGGAACCACGTTTCACTTCCATACGTTACCACTGGCCAGATGATTGTTTGATATACACTAATTTTGGCCTATCGGGAGGGATTCCGCCAATGGAGAGCCTTCCACAGTGCATACAAAAACCTACTGCCAGCTGCCAGTCTTGATTTTATTTCTTCCTTCATATCATTTTTTGCCGTGACAACCGACCTGAGATATCTAAAAATGACGGCGTTTTCAACCTGGTGGCAGATCTCTATGTATGGATCTTTTTGTATCTCGTTTAGATAATTAATAATCAAGTATATGTAAAAAATAAAAACTCTGAAAGGATTTTTAGTTAAAAAATCCTTTTTAATTCAATTAATTTAAGAACAAAATGTAATATTTTTTTGTTTCTAAACTAGCTCTTATTTTTATAAAAAACAAATAAAATTCTCTGAGACTACAAACAATGGGAGGTTTTGGGTTCAATACTTGGTAAGGAATTATTGTTTTATAGCCAATGGTTTTATACCGGAGTGATGAAAATCCATGCTTAAATTCAATCCAACCCCACAAAGGGCCCCCTCCATACCCACTATTGAGACAGCGTGCGACCCAGGAAAGCTGTTACTACAAAACCCTGTTCTCATTCAAATAAATATTAAAAATATGCAATAAACAAATGTTTCAACCCTACAAGATGATGATAATTGGTGGATATTACATTTAATTTATTTAATAAACATAAAGCTATTCTGGAAAAGTATTTTCATAAAACTTTTATATTTTACATTTAGGTCTGAAAAATGATGAAACACAGTCTTAAAGTATATTTCATGAGATTCAACTCAAACTGAAGAAGTAGGATCATCTGGAAATTAAAGGAGTTAATTTAGAAGATTGTACTTTATTCACATCTAATAATACAAGTAAGTCCTCTTAATAACTTAATGATTCTTTAATAAGTATTAACTAAGGATAGTAATTTATTGCTTTTTCATCAATATATTTCAAGATGTAGACATCATCTTTATTCAAAGAAAAAGTTTTATGATTTCTTAATTGCTTTGCCCCTTTTTATTTATAAACATAAGACAACCTTGAGATTTACAAGAAATATCAATCTGTTGATAAAGCATATTACTTGCATTGAATAATTAATACTATATTTAACATAAAACCAGGGACTTACCAGTGTAGTAAGGTTGCATCGGTAGTCTCAATCCTGGTTTGTTTGGTGTTGTAGGAGGAGTTGGAGGGCCATACTCAGAGTCCCCGCTGGAACTGACCTGGTCTTCCATCTTTATATCATTCCCACTATAATCCAACCCAGCTCTATAAAACAATAATGAAACTGCTTAATCTTCAAACAATATAAAGGCTATAATTTATATAGTTACCACTGAATAAAGAGATCATAAATATTCAGTAAATTTCTGGGATATAACATATAACGAGTACAAATCTTGTCTCTCGGACTGGTACCCACAGCATGCTATTTGAGCGACTCTTGAATTAGAAACTACAATAGTTCAGCCTCTTCAACAAATGCTTGCCACATTAAATCTATACATATATAAAACACTTTGCTTTTCACCAAATATAATATTAACAGTAATAGTATGATGCACTTAATATTTTATTAGTATTTGATAAACAACAAATGTAAGGGAAAAAAAAGTTAGTGCAGTCCAAAAAACTCTCAATCAATGATTTCTGGGTGTAATTAATTAAGTACTATAAAACTTCATTAACAGGTTCATAGTAATAAACATGGGCATTTGCAGTATATTATTTTATAAAACACACGAATGTTCTTTCATAAAATCTTATTTTATAAATCACACGAATTATCAAATCTTTTTTTACTGGTACAACTATTAACAGAATTAATTGTAGGAGATGTATTATTAAGTAAGGAGATTATTAAGTAAGGAGATGTATTATTAGTCAAGATTTTTAATATAAAAACTACTGTATGATCTTGATGGGTTGGAAGAAGGTCAAAGAAAATCCAGATCTTAAAAAACAATCTGATAATCCTGATATTCTTCTTTTGAAAAATCTTTTTAGGGCTATTAACCTAATGGAAAAATCTGACTGCTAGTCTTCACTATGTTTCAAAAACCTCTTCAGGTTTACCAGGAAATTGCATCAAATTTTTAAATGACAGTAAGAACTTATGAATTATGAATTAAGTAGTTTTCCATATATTGTAAAATTAGTTAACTCACGGATAGGAAGAATACTGGGGCTTGCAAATGGACTGCTTGCAAGCAGATGGCTTGCATGCTGTTTGCTGTTGCATCGGGCGTTGCTGTTGTTGCTGTTTTCCTGGTGGCTTCCTCCTTCTTGGCTGGTATTTGTAGTCAGGATGCATCCTTTTGTGTACCACACGGAGCCTTTCTGCCTCCAATACAAAAGGCTTCTTGTCCTTGTCTGCCATTTCTCTGAAAAATAAAGATCAACAGTATCATTATAAATCATGTATTCAGAAGTATGATATAAATAAGTATTTAAAAAATGGGAAAATGAGTCATTTATAAAAATATCATAAATAACCAGGGTTACAATGATATTAAATCTTTGATAGAAGTGAATTAAAAATAAAATACCCTTCACATTATAGATTTAATATTTTATAAAGTTTATTTTCCACTATAAGGCCCCTCCCCCACCATGTCCTAAGATGCTCAAGGCTTGCCATCCCACCTTGTTCCTCTCTTTACCACTTGCACAGATTGTGGTGCATGCAACATCCTTTTTTTTTTTTCCTCTTTCTGAAATTAGGTAAATGAATTCTTTAAAAAATACGAATTATGAAAAGGGCAATCTATAGCTACTATTTTTTTTTATTGCGTTTCAAGGCTCCTGAACGAAATGGCACGTTTTGAGATTTAACTGTAAAAAATTTCGTGGTTAGAAATACTTGCTTGTGTGGTTTTTTTAAAAACTTATGTGTTAAAAATTATGTTGTATTTGTTTAATTATAAAAAAAAAAAAAAAAATCTATCGTCTTAATTGTCGCTAACCCACATGTGACATTTGCATATGACCCATGAAGATACGTTCTGTTGAGGTTAGGTATGAGATCTGAACAAGGTATAACTTAAGGGCTTGAATAAATGACCTAATTAGAGCAATAACAAAACGATTTACTTGAATATTCTCATGGTCAAAAGCGAGAAAAGTTATTAAACCATACGAGCTGGTACGAAACATTTCTTCACCAAATTTAAATTCCTCCTGAAGGACCTAAAAGGAAGACAAACTTAGGAATGGAGTGAAACCAAAACAAATACCTTTGTGCGACCCTCCAAGGTGATAATTGAGGATAATAAGTTTTCGTATTTAGCTCGTTAAGATATGGTAATGAGCTACGTGATTTCGGAATGCTTACAGGCTTTTCGTATGCTTTGAGCTTGTACGGTAATATGTCTGTGCTCCAAGTTTCTCTGACAAATATTTTTGGAAATTTCAGGCCAACGCCCCGCAGTGTAAAATAGAAATTTAGAATATTTCTCTTCCCCTTCTTTAAAAAAAATTGATGTCCATGTAAAAGTATTTTAAGTTCTTACTTTTCAATGATTTCACGAAAGAGAAGGAAAAAAAATAATAATAATATTGATATATTATTAAAATTAATAAACCAATTAAGCCAAGTTGATGGATGATAAGTTAACTTTTGAATTTCGAGTATTTTTCTGAATATTTTACATTTTGGAGATTGGACAGCAGTGTTGTTGAATTTTATGTTACATTTAAACCACTATTTAAGGCCTCATTGCAAACAATTAAATAACGTGTTCTAAATATGTTATTCTTGTTTAATAATAAATTATTATTTAAAAGATTCTTTCTCTATTCGCCATTTGTGTTTACCAAAAGAAAAAAATCAATCTTACATGATTTAATATTTAAGCATTACCAGAGGGTAGTAAGTTTACCAATGTCTCAATCGAAAATTAGCATAGAGCCATAATTGAAATCTGATGCGCAATTTAAAATAAATACTTCACTTGTAAACGCGTGATGTCATAGAAGGATTAATTCAAAATAAAATAATTCAACAAATAAAAAAACAATAATACATGAAGACAAGGTTGGATGAAGTTATGTTTATAATACTTCTGCATTTTCTCCTATCTTATACTCAAAATTGATTCATTCTCCTGTGCCTTATGTCTTGTTGCACATGTTACGCTGCATTTCTAGTTGCCCTTGGGTCTTCCTTTACGTCTCTTTCCACCAAGGGGGACTTCATAGTCTCTTCGCCATCGTGCTGTTATCCATGCTTGTTACACGGCCAAACCATTTTTGTCACTGGATTCTAATGCTGGCCAAGATATTAAGGTCTTTGTATTTATTATTCAAATCCTTATTTTTCCTACGCTATCATATTCCATATTCTTGACATATAGATTCCAGAATCCTAAGTATCTTTCTCTCAAACCGTTGAGGTCTTCGTGTTATTTTTATTCATGGCCCATGTTTCGCAGGCACTGCTATCAATCACATGTTTTGTAAATGTCTCATTTTGTGGTATTACTGGTCAGTCTATTTTTCAGAATCTAAGATATGCCGAAATATGCTCTGTTCCCCCTCATGATTATTTTCTTTACTCCTTCCTCCTCATCCAACAGTTCATTTATTCTGGATCAGTGAGATTGGAAGCTTTTCACCACTTCAAACCTGTGGTTTCCTGTTATATAATTATAGTAAGTCTTTGGGGGTCATCTCATCATTTATGTGTAGCCATATTTTACTAGCTTCATTCTCAAGCATTTTTCTAAAGGAGTTTAGAGGCCTACCAAAAAGCCACCTCAACACCATAAGCAAGAAGCTGTATAGTAAGTACTCATATAAGGTGATTATATCTACCCTGGAGTTTATACATTCGAAAACTTTTTCCGATGCTTTATTAAATTATTTCAATTTTTTTTTTTTTTTTTTAAGTTCTCATGTCAAATGTAATAAACTAAGATTCCCCATTTCCACAATTCATTCAGTTTAGTTAACCCCTATTCTGACAAGAAGTCAAATTTCAGTAAATTCTTAAAATTAAATTAACTAATAATACCTGCTGATAGGCTTCTAACAGCCACACAGTGCTACCGACTGTTTACTCATATTTCCCTGAGAGTGGAGAGGGGAAGAGTAAAATACTTGTAGTAAGTCCGCCATTTTTCATAAAAAAGATTGCTAAGTCATCGATTTATAAGTCAAGATGTCATGTGTGACACTTTGACAAGATAATGGTTAAAAATCTGTAATACATGGATTTAGAAATATAGTTTTCTAAGATTATATAGTTAAGACTTTCAATAAAGATCATGTTATACGTCTCATAAAAAAAAACCCAAAAAACAGAGGAAACATATATTAAAAAAAAAAAAATTAAAAAATACATTAATTCGAACAGAAATCACTCAACCATTTTTTTTTTTCTGATGCGTAAAAAAACAAAACGGATCTGATTGTAAATAATTGATGGATTCGGACATGAGTATCCTGAGCCAAGAGGGCCCGCTGGGGTTATCTACTCTAGATAGCCTCTAGCTATAGCCTAGAACAGATAGTAGATACTAGATTGTAGATTGTAGATAGCATTAGCTCTTCATATGGTCATCAATTTGTCACAGGATATCTTCCTTTGGCTAGATTGTTGCCAAAAAATATCAACCTAATATCGAGTAAACCTACCAATTGGGATTTAAAAAGAATATAATTAACAATTTAAAATATGGGATATAAGTTATATATCATAAAAGTAATCGATATCATGTCCGTCACTGTGTCGTGTATCTATAAGCATTGCGTAAAAATTGCTCAATCTTGGAACATACTGCTCTCCGGAATTTTACGGCAAAAGAAAATTACAAAATACCAGACCGTTTCAAAAGTCCTATTGTTGTTTTCATTAATTAAGATTTTTTTTGCCGTCTTTGTTATAATTTTATTTTCATTTTTAAATTCGACCTTTTCCAGTGTAAACAATATTGTTTACTGTCTTTGAAATATTGATTACATTTTAATCCAGTCAATGTTAAACGTTTAAAGAAATATATTAAAATGGTGAGTTTTAATTTGAAGAATTCGATCAGTTTTATTATATGAATTTAAACTGAGCTTGAAGGCAACCGAGGCCGCTCGAAAAATATGCTCCGTGTTTGGTGAGAAGGTACTCTCTGAGCGTATAGCTCAATTTTGGTTTTCCAAATTCCGTCAAGGCGATCAAACGCTTGATGATGATCGTTCTGGAAGACCTCAAGTTGCCAACGAACAGGAAATTAGGGAATTAATTGATTCGGATCCACGTCAAACATGTGCGGAAACAGGTAAGCAGTTAAATATTTCACAAGCAACAGCCTGGAGATACATATATCAAATGGGGGGGGGAATGTCTGAAGGTACGTTATCAGAGGCGAATAAGAGGCCTGCATACTGCAAAGTTGACTAGGGATAAATTAATGGAAATTGGATGGGAAACATTGACTAGGGATAAATTAATGGAAATTGGATGGGAAACATTGCCCCACCCACCATATACTCCCGACCTTTCATCCATTAATTATCACCTTTTCATATCTCTGACAATTGTCTCCGGCAAAAATGTTTCTGTAACCAGCTATGCCTAGAATCGGAATTGATTCAGTTTTTTTACCGGCAAAGATCAATCATTTTTTAAAAACGGTATTTCGGATCTTGCATCATGGTGGGATAAAGTTATTAGTTGTAATGGAGATAATTTTAACGAATAAAGTTATTGTACAGATATAGGTTCATTGAATTTTCTAATTACCCAAAAAAGCGACAGAACTTTTGAAACGACCTGGTAGTTGAGTCCTTATTTTGATACTAATGGCATTTTTTATGTTCATAGCTTTATAAAACGTACTGCAGTTATAGTAGAACGTAAAGTATAGTAGCACACTGCTACAGTATCTACTTCACTAAATACTATGAAATTTGAAAATCACAGAAAAAATACACACACAAAAAAAAATTAAGTCGTTAGGAAAAACATTCTTGAAATTTTATTGTTTATAAATTTATTTTCTATAGTTCTGTAAAATTATTTTTTGCATCACTCGACTTACCATCATATGGAAAATGGTTTACAGTTTGTTTTTAAGCTGGCCTAAGCACTAGTTAAGTTGAAAACTGTGATTTATTATAAAATTTCAATAACAATTTATTACTCATATTATAAAATACTTGCTGGGTTTTTAAGCCAAACCTTTTAGAGACAAAGCCAACGTTATAATAATATCAAAAAGCTTTGTACTCTGAACCAATGTGATATCAAATTTTATTAAGAACCTTTGAATTAGTGGGCTTTTTAAAATAAAATTTACCTAAAATTTTCGTAAAACTTGTTTTACGCCCCGATCACACTTGTTATGCTATTCAGTGGAGGGAGTGGGGTACGTTCCACATATCGGAAACCACTATTTTACCTTGGCTTACAAAGTATTGTAAGCCTTGGCTGGGAGGAGCAGAAATTTATTTTAAAAAAAAAACAACGAAAAAACTCAGTTGCCTAGAGTACCCGCAGAATCCATGATGCAGCATTCGGAACGCATTATCAAGTGCAACTTGATGCTAAATAAATAAAAGAAATAATTTGCTTATTTGTGAAATGAGCTGAAAGGTGACTGATAAAGACCGGAAACCGCTTACTAAACTCCGGCTCTGGGTATCGGTGAAAACTGCATCTCCTAATATATCGATAGCACTTCTCAACACCTCAGCCAAAGAAACATCTTATCATGTCTGTGGTAAGTTATCTTTGAAAAAATAAAATAAAATGGTATTTTATTACTACTTTTATTGAAACTAGATCAGATATGCACTACTGTAAATACAATGTTTTTAAAACAGATTATAACCAGTATCTCAAGAAAGTTTCTCAGTGACACTTTCAATTTTTAAGTTAAAATAGTTGCTAATGAAATATTTAAAGCTCGTGTTTAGCCTTCCATGGGTGCTCTTGAACATATTTCTCATAGCCATATATATTTCATTATTCTTTGTAAATCTCTGGTCACTGGCCATAACTAGTTAAGTCGACTTCTTCCCAAATTGCGTTATGTTGTTATGATATGTATGTTATGATGTTTGTATAACTCTTGGGCTCTTACACTATTGGTAAAAGTTTTTAACTATAGATCTCAGAGTTACCAACTTTTACAAAGGATAAAAGAGCCAAGAAGTTAAACAATGATCAACTTAGCGCAATTTGGGGAGTAGTCGACTTAACTAGTTATGGCCAGTGACCAGAGAATTTTTCTTGAAATATTTGGTAATTAGTGAGCCAATTTATCTGGCCACTGCCGAGTAGAGTAAAATCAACCGAAGTAAATGGTGAAATATAGATAAGATAAACTTATACAAAATGTATCAGGTATAACTTACGAATAATCATGAATATGACGTTAGGTGGAGTAAAGATTTAAAAGATCATCGCTATCGACTACTTCATATACTAGACAAGTCATCTAAGATTTCTACAAAATACAAAAGATTTAACTAAGGAGATGAATTTCTCAGGGGTGCAGTCATTCTGCATCTCCTAATATATCGATAGCACTTCTCAACACCTCAGCCATTCTCCTTCAACACAAATTCATCTCCTTAGTTAAAACACACAGTCAACAATAGAACCATCATTACAAAAGATTTACTTCAATTCATAAAAAAGACTTGTCTAAATGACTATAATCAGACGTCTTTGTACTTTGGAAGTTGAGCTTTGGGGTCCCATTAAAGCTATTTAATCCTTACAATCTAAAATCCTTCGAAAAATACCCTTTATTTTCCTTCACCTCTTTCTTGTCAATTAGGCGACACGTGTTTTCTAGGGTAAAAGTTTGGGGAACCGGGAATTAATTAATTTAACCCTGTTGCTGATTGGATTTGAACTTACGAACTTTGGTTTTTCAGGTTGCTAGGATTACGTAATACTCTAACAAGTGTGACATCTCTGAGCTATGGCCATCTTCCAGTCGAAAAATCCTCAAAGCTACTTTGTCACAAATAGACTTATTCGTAATGATCTAAAAGACCCAGAATTTGATGATTTGTTCCAAACCTGTTACTTACTTTTCAATAATAAACTCTATAACCACTGAAATCTTCTACTCTCTCAACTTCCTTCCCATTCCATTCCTAATTATTCTTCGAGGCTTCCGAAAAGAAGACGGTCTCGGGTCCTGCATTTATAGAACTTTTAAAAGTCCAACCAATAGTTAACACCTCTAAAGTCATTGACATTTCATTAAATTCACAGTTCCACTAATTAACTTATCGTATCACTGTACATTTGTAAATAACAACAAAATAAGCCTTTGGTACTGTTTGGAGTGTCATACAATAGTACATACTTTATAAATTAGGGTCTCGGGAGTTTCCAATATAAGATTTATTGTTTTTCTTGTCATTCGTAAATATGTATGATTGTTTACAAAAATTTCTATAGCGTTATTTTAAGTAGTAAGAAGTGAACTGGGTTCAGCTTAAACTTATGGTAGCTTTTTTTTTTGTAATTATAAATTTGTTTTACTCTTTAGAAAATGAATTATAACGATTATATAGAGACTAAACTACCTCAGGAACCCATTCATAAAGTTCTCCCCTAGGACAATCGGCCATTCATACAATGGATAAACCGATACGATACAACATCTAATGAACGTCTGAGTTATGAATGGAGGAATACAATCGATTGTATTTGAATTTCAATTCATTGAGTAAACAACTTAATTAATGTAATGATACCTGTTAATTCAACTTTGGGTGAGTCAGTTAGGTAATGATACTGTCAATAATTTTCAGTTACCTATTTAGGTCGTATTGATTTAGAGACAATGTAACCAATCCAATTGCACGGAAACACTCCACCATTGTCCAAAATATTTTACCTGAATATATTATAGAATCATAAATCTAAAAAATAATAATTATGAATAGGTTCAGTACAGGGAAGAGATGTAAGAACTATGTACAATAGATATATAAATGTTCATCCTTTTCCATCTCTCCAATAAAAATTGACTTTAAACATAATCTTATTTTATTGACATAAACTCTTATTTTATTCACAACTGCGGATTCCCGATCTGACGAAATTGGTAGATTATATAATTTCTAAATTTCATCGATATTTCTTAAAAATTTCTTGAGCTATTAAAAGCAAAAAATGAGCGAAAGATTAACAAAAATCATTTAAACTTCCATACAACTAGTCCTGTAAAATAAGGGTTTGACGAAGAAAAAACTGCCGTACTTTTCTTCTCCACGGATCATTATGTATTTGCGGTGCATTGACTCTAGCTGGAACCTGCACCTACGAAATTAAAAAAACAACTCCGAAATCGGACCATTTTTGGCGAAGTTATTGTCTTGGCAAAAATTGTAGAAATTGACCAACTTACGGTCAGGCCGCACATCTCCGTGTACTACTCTTTTGGGTATAACTCCGAAATTTTTAGTCTGATCCAAAATGTCTATTTTTAATATAAAATCTGGTTAAATTTACTATTAGACTCTCTTTATGGAACTTTGATTAAATAAACCCGCTGTTTAGCAAAAAGATTATAATTTTCTTTCCTTCTTTCCTTAGAATAAAACAAAATTAATTTTAAACATATTAATTGTGCTTCGCTGTCAATATTTAAGACAATTGTTAGACCCCTCGCTGGCATCACTTGTGTTTGGAACGGCTGCCGAAAAACTCTTAATTTCAACATTAGAAAAATTGTTACTTTTTTATCTAGAAAAAAGTATACCGTAAAAAGAAATAAATAAAAATATTATAAAACTTGGCCTGAATAGTGGGTATAGCAGCAGTTCGATCCAATCCGATCTTTCCACTTTTCATTGCCCTGATTGGAAGAGTGTGTTCGAGTGCTATGCTGCTGGAATAAGAAACTTTTTCCATAAATTGAGATGCTGATTAACGGTGTCTTTTAACACGTTTGTATTTCCTCGCAATGAGCGAATACTAGTTGCAGGATTCAACCAATTAGTTGCAGAACCTCAACAATATCCTTGTAATTTTATTGTACCAATTTTTATAGGTTCATTGTTTATATGCACATAAGTATATCATAATAATGATTCCCCTCACACTGCATAACAATAGGTGGTGCCTTTCGGTAATGCCGGGACCAAGCTTCCCGATCTTCACAAGAACCACTTCATTTAAAAGAATATATAAGACATATTCTGAATATATCTTAAAATGTCATTATTCTGTTGGACTTGTTACCTCATAATAAATCATTTATTTCAATTTTAATTTCAAATACCTCCTCATGGTCGCACAGAGCCCTTCTTCCGCCTCAAAGATATATATCTGCTGCTTAATTTTTCAAACCAACGTCCCACGTACTGTACGATTAGCAAGGACACCTTCACATCCAGTTTAAATAATTTCATGCGTTGTTTCAGTGGCTATAATGTCCTCCCACTATTTCCTTAATATTACATTGATTTAATACAATAGAAAAAAATATATTTCTGTTACGAATGCAACTGAAGCACATACGATTTATTTTTATAGTTCAAATGTTTAAAACCCTTCACAGAGGAGTAACAGTTATTAGCAAATATTGAATATTTATGAAATAATTATTTAAATGTCTTGATTAAATTTAGGAAATACATGATGTAATGATGCATTACGAATTAACCTGATGTTTACTGAGAAATATTGCCGTTATGTGAATAATTATAATTTTTAAATATTATCAAAGTACACTCGGGACTCGATTAACCTAAGTTTTGATTAACGGAGACTTTTATTTATATTTCTTTATATTATGTATTATTAATGTTTTTCACAAACTATTCGATTGAAGAAATTACATTAGGCAATATATGTACCAGTATTATTTTAATACGGAATAGTTGGAGGATGGAGAGGACGGTCTACTTTTTAACGAATAGCATAAACAATGTCTCATGAAGCTGGGGTTGTCAAGTTGGAGAATGCACTATATCTCGAAGGCAGAACAGGTGCAACTTTCGATTTGACGATTTTTAGACAATGCCGAGATCTTGCGGCTGCAGGCCGTCGGTACTTAAACATAAGAAAATTAGAGAAATATTTTCAAGCCATAAACCTTTAACGTAAGTAATAATATCAAAAATGTGAATTGTTATTGCAAACATAATAAATATTATTTTGTTATTAAATAGATATATGGGTCGTTTTCAAATAAAATGGCAATTTGCTGTCCCAGCACTTTGAATGGCTGTAAAAAAACAACATACAACCAATATTTCACTATTGTTAATTTTTTCTTGTATTTTTTTTTTGTCGGGTTCATTTGTTTAAATTGGGGGGCTCAAGAAAAGATTTTCTTTGTGCCCGAGAATTTCCGAATTTATTTATTTGATATACTTGACCGGGTGTAGAAGAGTGGGTTCTGGAGCTAGGGGAGTCGGGATAACGTCCTAACACCCAGACTATGTATTGTAACCATACCCAAACAAGGGCCCAGATCGCTGTATTAACCAAAGTAAGACGACATTGATTTCCAAAACATTGAGTGCCTTAATTGATTTTGACATACGTTACCATTGTTTTCTCACATTTAATTCAGCACTTCCAATCTAACTTTTTACAGTTTGTAGTTTTCTACATTACAAATGTTTCAATGCCATTATATTTGAAAAAAAAATTGTAGTTAAATAAGCTTTTACTAATTAAAGTTAAGAATTTTTGGGTTTTCTGGAAAGCTAAATTGTCATTTTATTTGAAAATGAACCCATATGCATTCTCCTTTCTATCCTTTCTATTTTTCTTATGAATTTTCCTTACTGTTTTGGGGTTTAGATTAACTGAAGATTTGGTTATCCGAATATATTTTAGTCCCAACAACGTCAGTTAATCGATTCACAAGCGTATACGATTATATCTATTCGTCTTATTTCCGAAGTGAAAGAACAGCTCGTTCAGACCGGAAGAGGACAAGCCCACCCTTAAACAGTGATGACAGCCGCTACACAGCCCTAAGACTATAAATAAATAGAGCACCTTAATAATAAGATTATTCGTCAGATTTGGCTCAGTTCCTGGCTAGGAATGCCGTGACTAGCGGCGGCCTTCTAAATATTCTCGCCGGGGCGGGCCGCTTTGATGATAAGCTAAACATTCGCTTCATCAGCTCTCCCGCGCCCATTGACGCTAAGGCAAACATATCGGTCCGCCTTCGATATCGATTGTAATCACAATCTTCGGCCCGAAATCGATTTAATATCGAGTATAGTAGAAGTTCACCAGACCTCTTAATTGGTTGTCTTCAATAATTATATTCCACGTAAACTTTCAAAACTTCCTAGAAGATTTATATAAACAATATATTAAATTGACGTGAAGGTAAAGCCTTGGTCTATTTTGGATTTAGCGCCATTAGTTGCTTGCGTTGGAACGTGAAAGTAGTATATACAACAAATTATATCAAAATTGTACTATAACTGCCAGCACGTCAAAGATAAGAACTAATTATACATCTAAGTATTGATAAAATTAGGTTTTTAGATTCCACGTAAGTTCACATGAAATGAATGCTAAATGCATCGAATGAGTACAAATATGGTAAACATTTTTATTTTATTATAATTTCTTAAACGGGTCTCATAAGCGATATCAATTCGATATTATATAGTAAAATCCAGTAGGTTTAAATAAATAAAAAAAAAAAATGATCTTCTAGATGTTGCCCAATATAGATATTGGCTGATAGTAAATAATAATAAAAAAAAAAAGATATAATGCAAATATACTTTGGAAGCGGGAATCTCTTAATGATAAGAAGTGGAACACGTGGGCTGAGAGCGCAGATGCCACGGGACACCTAACCAAACACCTCTTATCTACGGACCTTCCACGCTCTTTTTGCCTTCCTTCATCCTCAGATACAACCTGCTTTTTTTCTTCAATCGTCTTCTTCCTGATTTACCCTGATGAAGACGTTCCACAAGACTGCGAGGTAAAGGACTTGGTAACGAAGAGGCCCAAATATTTCTTAAGATTTACTTCCGGAGTCTTTTAGCTGTCCCGCAGGCATTTTCTGGATGTTTTTTTCTACACTATTCCTAAAGAAATCAAAAACATCCATATATTCCACTTTCATTAGATCCACCACAATCTAGACAATCCCCAGATAGTTCTATATATTTCGACTGCTTCAACATTTACTAGACAAATGTTCAAACCTTCCGATTAATAACTTGAGTCTCATTTATATGACAGTAATTTGACGTATAGAAAATGTCAATAGAATTGGCAAATAGTTTAACAATATTATTGATCCTTCTAAACCATCAAGCATACCTCAATTGATACAACAGACTTTATGTCTACATGATTATAATCAGACATATTTTTGGGCATACATACGGAGGTGAGCTTTGGGGCACAACAAAACCATCCAATTCATCTCGCGATCCTAACAATCTAATAATCAAAAATGCTCAAAGCTCTGTACTTTGTCACAAACAAATTTATCAATATAGATCTTCACTCACTCCTCATTTTTCGGCTCTCAGGAATATGATACACCCAGAGGAGAAGATCTAATTACAGCATTACAAAACAGTTCTCTATTATTATTAAATGAAATCGGAACCGTTACAAAATTAGGAACGACTACTAGTAGACCCTCCATACTGGATCTATCATTCGCCACACCGGATCTATTCCACAACCTCACTTGGACCGCATTACCAGAAACTCTGGGTAGCGACCACCTACAAATTCTAATAGAAATAAACAATTTCAAACCTCAGATGAATTACAAATTTTTACCTAAACGAAATTTCAGAAGATTAAATAAAACAGAGTACACTGATAAAGTCATAGAATTAGAAAAAACAAACTCCAGATACAACATAACTGATCTAACTAACATAATAAACCTGGCAGGAGAATCAGCTATACCTCGGAAATGCTCAGAATACCATCCAAAATTCGTGCCGAAATGCTGGTGGAATGCAGAAATTCGCAAGGCATATGGGGAAAAGAAAAGAGCAATAAAAGAATACCTAAGAAACATGACGACATACAACTACAAAATGATGAGATCAAAAATTAACAAAACCAAATCCCTTATTAAAAAAGCGAAAAAAGAATCATGGATGAAATATATTGAGAGCATCAATCCAAATCAAATAGGTTCCATGTGGAATAAAATCAAAACTCTACGTGGCAAGAGGAACAACGTGCAGAACATAGTACTGACAAGCCAAACTTCAGCGATTGCCTTTCTTGAACATTTGTCTAATATATTTGATCCTAGGCAACCATTACTCCGCGCAACAAGCGGTGACCACCTCTTAGACTCACCCTTCCAACTAACAGAACTTGAAGCAACATTGAGTGGAAAAACTGGAACCGCCCCTGGTATGGATGAAATCAATTACGAAATGATCAAAATCTTACCAGACACGATGAAACAACACTTGCTCACAGCATATAACCAACTCTGGAACGAAGCAATGATCCCACCTGCTTGGCGTAACATTATCTTATCCCCAATACTAAAACCCGGTAAAGACCCATCCACAATAACTTCATACCGCCCTATCGCTCTCATCTCGTGCTTAGCAAAAGTATTCAACGTCATTGTAAAAAACCGGCTTGAATGGTTCATAGAAACAAAAAATATTTTAAGTCCTTTTTGCTTTGGCTTCAGGAAAAATAGATCCACCACAGACGCAATCTTTCTACTAACGAACGATATTTTCAAAGCCTACAAACAAAAAAAAATCCTTGTTGCATTAACAATAGACATAGACAGAGCATACGACAACGTAAAAATTCAAGTTTTACTCTCCAAATTAAAAACCCTTCATCTACCAATAAAATTAACTCAATGGATAATAAATTACCTATCATACCGGACATACTTCGTGGACAGCTGGGAAGGACGTGTAGCTTTTGATACATACAGTGGGCTCCCCCAAGGAGACCCTCTGAGCCCGACCCTCTTCAACCTTTATACCGAACATATTTCTAATACAAAAATTAATAATTGCAAAATTATTCAATTTGCAGACGACTTCTTAATTTACACTTCAGTAAATACGGCAGAAGAAGGCAAAGAAATAATAGGTACAGCCTTAGACAGATTAAACCAACTGTTTCTAGCCACGAATCTAAAAATAAATCCCAACAAGTGCAGCATAACTCCTTTTACAAGGAAAAGGAAGTTTACTCTGAAAGACTTCGAGCTGTCTAACGATAGATTCACCATAAGAAGCCAGGAAAATCTAAAATTCTTGGGAGTAACATTAGACAGAAAATTAAGCTTCAGAGAACATATCAAAACGATTCAAAAAAAGTCATTTCATAATATGAACATATTAAAATCCTTAGCCGGAGTATCCTGGGGATCTCACCCTCGGAATTTAATTACATTATACAAAACAATTATTCGGTCCGTTCTAGACTATTGCTCTGTTATTTATAATGAATCAAATTCCCCCTACATCAAAGTGTTAAACACATTGCAGTCAGGTGCCATTAGGTTGTGCCTAGGGGCTTTCAAAACGTCTCCCATTAATGCACTTCAGGCCTCCGCCGGAGAAATGCCTTTAAACATTAGAAGGACGTGGCTAGCTAAAAAATACCTCCTCAAGGTTTATTCGGACTCTAACCACCCAGTTGGGAATGCAATTAATAAAGGCAATGTATTCTGTCAGAAGCTAGTAGAAATCATCAACGAACTACAACCACTGCTTAAATCACTCCATAAAACTGAAGCTCCTCAGGAATACACAACACCAGCTCCTAAATGTCTAATCAAAGTAAATAGCAATCCAAATCTAATCGGTAAAACTCATAATAAATCTCTCTACTCCTCATTGCATCTAAAACTAGCAGCACTGGAAACAATAGCTCAAAATATCCCAGTTACCATCAAATATATTCTGATGCTTCAAAAACACAAACTCGCACTTCGATCGCCGTATTTGACCCCCAGAACAACCAGAAATTCTCGTTCTCTGTGCCATTGAATCTTAGTATCTTCAGCGCAGAACTTTACGCCATCCTTCATTCCATTATTTACTGCGAAAGAACATACTCAAATACTAATATAGTCATCCTAACTGATTCAGCCTCTGTATGCCAACATCTAAATTTGTTACACCAAACCAACAAAATCACATAATTACATTTCTTTTAAAATTCTCTCATTATTGTACATGCCGAAAAAAAAAAACCATTTTTTCTTCCAATGGGTACCGGGACACGTAGGGCTGTCAGGTAATGAAACGGCAGATAAAACTGCCAACCAACGCCAGCATCACCGGATAAATATCAAGATCCCAATAGCAGATCTAATAAGAAAAATCAAATATAATGCGATCGAAGAATGGCAAAGGTTTTACGAATGGGAAAGTGCACTGAAAGGAAAGGACCACTACGCAGTACAAGAAAAGGTAGCATTGACTCCATGGTTTGTAACTCAAAGAATAAATCTCGAACGCCCAAGTCTAGTAAAACTTATTAGACTGAAGATTAACCATGGCAGAACCAACAAATTCCTCAATTTAATGGCCCTAACTCAAAGTGGCATGTGTTCTAAATGCCAATGTCTAGAAGATCCAAGACACATCGTGTTTAATTGCAAAAAGTTTGTGAATGAGAGGATAAGAACGCTGGGTACACTGACTGTTCAAGACGTCTCTGAATTCTTAAGAACTTTGACGAAAGTAAAGGCCCAAGATTTAATTAAATTTCTGTCTGAAACCAAAGCTCTCATATAATAGAGAAAGAAAAAAAAAATTCAACTGAGCACAAAATTAAATAAAATTAGATAGTGCTATATTGGCAATATAGGACTTGTGTAAGCAAGTCTTTAAAGCCAAAAAAAAAAAAAAAAAAAAAAAAAAAAAAAAAAAAAAAAAAAAAATATAGATCTTAATGTACCATATGTTGCTCATTTAGCGCAAAACAGATGCTTATCCATTCATAGTAAACTCCATAACCATTCACATCAAATAGTATCTTAACTTGCTTCCCATTCCATTCTAGATAACCCCCGAGAAGTCTGAAAAGAAGATGAACTCGGGACCTTCTAATATAAAACTTTATTAAAGTGCTACCAATGTGTGGTTGCTTTACAAACAATGGACTTGTCATTATGAGCATTATCTTCACATTTAGTTTATATTTTTTTATTTTATTGAATACAGTTGCAAATTTGATTAATAGCTTAAAAACACTATTTAATTATCTTTTGTAATTCCATACAAAATTCTATTCATCCATCAAGTTGAGTAACCAAATATGTAATATATGGTTATTATTATCTTTTATTTTATTTCTTAAGAAGTTTTAGTTGTAATATGTTAGTGTGTTATTATAGCTAAATATGTGTTGATTTATTACTTTTTTGCGTTACAGAAAACTATTAAATAACAGTAGAGTTCTGCTAATATGTTTTGTGATTTATTTTAGTGAATCTCCGAGTAATATTTTTTCACCCAATATTATTAGGTTCTCAAATTCCACAACTATTTGGGTTTCAAATCCACAATTTCTCCTTCTTATGGCGACTTAACTGAAGGTACTGCAGGATTATTACTTTTTTAAAACTTATTTTGAAAATGTGACATCCTTTGTTGTAGTTGATGAATGTAAGAGGGAACCAACCTTGATGAGAAATATAAATATAAACTGGAAATGAAATTCCCAGCCCTATAATTATTGATATAGATTCTATTTTGTTTTTTAAATGCGTTTTCTACACCTTACAAATCCTTTTCGTAAAAATCATATTGAAAGGTTTTTTTTTTTTTCCCGAGCTGATTTCAATGAAAATGTCAGAGCTAATTCTAAATTTATGCATGACTATCGCAATTATTAAAGTTTTTATTAAATGATCTCAATATAATAATACTTATTAATAACATTTCTATGAGGTTGATAGATTAGCAATTTTAAAAACTATAATACCTAAACTCTGCAGATTTAAATACATTTATCAAGCGATCCCCTTAAAAAATATCGGACTCAAAATCTTCAAAGGAATTGATTATCGTATTTGAATTTTTTTCTTTTACCAAATCACTATCAAGGAACAGGGACGATAAAAAATTGAGCAATGTCTGTTATCGGTATATACATGTAAATTTTCTCTGTTCAAAACTGCAAATATACCTCGTTAGAACTAATATATCGAGATGTAACATTCTTGCTGTGTAATGGTGTTTGTTATGAAGTGTTGGCGCGTCTTTTGAGGCGGCTTGGTTTCACAAGAGGTCATTTGCATTATAAAAAAAACATTTTGAAATTAACATCATATTTCTAATCATCCTCATATTTCTGAGGAGCTTCGTAGAAATTTTAAAGTTCAATAAAATCTATGTCTAATATTAAATTCTATACTTACTACTCCCCCCCCCCAAAAAAAAAAGTAAAAGAAATTAAAGAAATGCTTATGCGCTGTTTTAATTGATTTGAAAATTTTAATTGATTTGAATTTCTCTCTTCACCGAGGCAGGTAAGTATACACTAGACCGCTTAAAGTTGTGCGATACTCGAAAAGAATTGTGTTAAGAGACACCATAAGAACTTTAAATGCATTCAAGCTGTGACGAATACTATGGATTCTTCAATACAATTCTCGCACCCAGAGACAAAAAAGATAAAAAAAAGAATGTATACATCCCTGAAAAAGTGCGTGCATGTTGTGGTAAATTATGTCCAACCTCTATTCTATCATCAGAGGATACAATAGCACCCTTGCGGAAGAAGCTCATCTATCACATCTAGCCTGTATCAAGTGGCTACCCTTAATTGGAGAAAAATTCTTGCTGCCGAATGAGATTCAAGCCAAATCAACACCTTGCACAGCCGTTGTTCTAGAAATAGTCAATCCTTGACATGTGTTGAAACCTTCATGGGTTTTAGTGGTAGAGGTTTTAAATTTTTTTGTTTGAACTGATCTACTATTGCTCTACAATTAACAAAGATGAAGTTTAATATTAAGATGATTATCCGTATCTACTACATACTTAGCTCCTTAAATCAGACTTCTCAATTTAGCTCTTATGGATCTGTCTTATATATTTATTTGCTCCATTTAATTGTTTTTACTTAAGATGTCGTCATTGATAACCAACTTAACGATGTGATGATGTGACTAACTTTAATCCCAGTGAATAGGATAAGTTCATTATTTCCTCACCCCATTTTCCGCAAAACTAAAAATTAAGACATATTTATTAATACAGTACAGTCCCGCAAACTCGGTACAGTAAGAGCTGATGAAGCAGATTTGTTGGAGCAGGAAGACAATCAACACTTACTATCAGATGATCATCACTTACTATCAAAGCTTTGACATGAAGCTGCCAGGAACAGAGTTGAGTGTGAGAAGCAAACTAGTATTATCATTCTTTTTAGGAAAAAAGTAAACCATGTAGTTTCTCAATCAAGTTAAATTTATTTATATACTAGCTTTCCCCGTAGCGACTTCGCCCGCTCTCATAATTAAAGAACTTTACTAATAGTTGATTAACTAAGAATAATTTGTTTGTCTATAAAAGTCTTGTATTGAAGAATGCAATTGAGCATTGTTTCTTCAATATACTTAGCCCACTATGCACAGGTGCCACAGATATTATAAATATATAAAGGCAGAATCAATAAAAATTTATTTAACATAACTCCTATTTGTTTGACATTTGTAGCTACATGTTTCGGAGAAAATACTCCATCATCAGGCTTCTAAATTTAAAAAAAAAAAATACATTAATCTATAAAATTACACCAATAGTTATTACCAACAGTACACCTCTTAATCTATGATTATTTTCACACTGTCCATTCTCCATGTTATAAGGAATTATATAATATAAGACAGAATCCATGTTGAAAGTTAGGATGTTAATTTCTGCTATATTTTCTGCTATATTATTTTTAAGGGAAGTGAAAATAAAAAAAATATGAAACCTATGATATACTTTCTCACATTTATTTTTAGATCTTTATGTTTTATTGAATTAATTATACAATCTGTCTCACTTTAGGGCATTAAGTATTATGGATGACAAAGAATCCATTCAAAAAAATATGTATACTGAAATTTTATCACTTAAATTGATACAACAAATCAAAATATATAAAACACCAAATCCATGTACAAATTAATGTTCTTAAGTTTTGTAACACTTTTACACATAAGATAAGAGGAAATAAGAAAACATGAATTGATAAAACACTTAATCCTTTATGAAAATCATTTTGTTAATTTCTGTTTCACCTATTTACATTTAAGAAGACCAAATATCAATATAACAAACTAAACAACACAATCCAAGTTGAACCTGTAGAGGTTTGCTTACATGTGAGGTTATAGGAAAGAACTATCGATAAATTTAAACTCGAAGTGAAGCGTAAGGATCAAACTTGGTGGTGGCTCGTAAGCCGACTATTACCTAAAGAATTATTATAGTAAACTATACTATTTAAAATCTTCCTAGAACTATGAAAATTTTGTAGTTAAAATTTGGCACAGATGGGTTTAATAATTTTACCATTGCAAACTCTGTTGCAGAATGGTGCTAACAACTTATCGTTCGATTATTAAACATCCCTAGTATCCATACGTCACACTAAATATTTATAGCTTTTTTTTTTTATAACAATTTATTTGAATTAAACCAATTTTATTATCAATTTCTAGCTCTATATAACATTGTACCGCTATAACCTCTCTTAAATGGCACTCGCCACATATCGGCCAATTTTCAAAATTTACTGCGTACCACATTCTTATCTCTTTTTAGCAACAATTTAATTGATAATATGTAAATTTCCTTATTGCTAAACCTTCTTTCAACTAAGAAGATGATGTAGTTTGTATTTGGTAAAGATTGGTTCAGTATTTTTTGCGGTTAGTTTTGTTTTATAAAAGTAAATTCTATGAGTAAAAATTTAATTATTCAATTTATTCATGGTTAAACTCTTAACAAATATTACTAATTAAATGTTATTTTAATAACATACCTACATATAAACCTGAAAAATCAAAATGAATTTGAAATCGTTTTACGGAATTTTATTCTTCTTAAAACCTTCCTAAAAAACTAAGGAGATATAGATTAATTTAGAACATATGTTTTATTGTTAATTGTTTAATAACACCTGCACTAAAGTAATATTTATAAAAAATAAATATTATTTTGATATTTTTGGGATATTTCTTGAACCCCAACTCTGATTTAAATAAAAATTTACAAAAACCTTTCCGGGAATATACTTAATAACTTCCCAAATTTTCACGGCGCACAGTGGGGTATTTGCCTTCAAATGCTGGCCAAAAGTCCATTTTGTAAAAGTTATCTCAGACGAAAAGTAATTACTGTCAGATATAGTTGAATAGTCTGTCAACAATGTATAAGGCTAATTTCTTTGCCTGGATCATCTGTGAATCAGGTGTAATACAACAAAGTCACCACTCTTTTTTTTTGCACTCACATGGTAACTGTCAGTCGGATATTTATCTTTGTAAAAAGGTTATTTTTCTCGAGTTGGGAATTTTCAAGACAATTTTTGATTATGGATCACTCTGAAGCAGGTAAGTGAGAGAATATTTATCATTTTTTAGCAATAATTAGACCATTTGTAAATTAGATAGACCACAAAAGAAAATATAAAATATTCTGGCGTTTTTAGTGTCGAATTTCAAGTTATTCGAATGTTTTTGTTATACTTCCAAGCATTTCCAACCACTTATTTTTATATCAATATAAAGAGGAATGATTCAACTTTAAGAATATATAATCAGTAATCGCGGATTCGCGCGGATGTGCGTGTACATGGCTGTTAATGTCTGTTGTTTTTTTTGTTAAATTTGATTGTTTTTGTGATAATTTTTAATGTCATTTTGTTTTTCCTTTTAGGACCTTCAGGAGTCAAAATAATGACTAGAAAATGTGTATTTGACATCATGCGTCAAAAAAAAGACCTCAATTATAAAGAACAATTAGATTATGCCCTTAATATTTTGTTAAAATATGATGATTGGTCACAAAAGCAAATTAATGAAATCAAACACAATTTTTTTCCCATTTTCAGTCACATTTTAAACAAAAATGGTTGGCAGCACACAAAAAAAAATGCTATTTTTATCAAAAATAATGAAGTATGGCTTCAGGGTAAATTTTTGTTGCCAATGGCAAAAATGCGACCAGGGCGACCATTAAAGAGGTTTGAAGAATCCAGTGAGCGCAGTCGTAGGCGTAAGACAGAAAAGTTACGTACTACTATGGACTCAATGGAATTGATGTATGCTACACAAATGCAATTACGAGCTGAAGGTAATCCTCAAGCTAGTGATTTATTAAAGAACATAACTAGCTCTCCATCACGCGCAAAGAAATACATGGGTACCTGTTCAAAACGAATGAATACAGATCAAACCCCACCACTGTCACCTTTGCAAGCACTAGCTATGTTTGTCGAAGCTGGACTCACTAGAAAACAATATAATATAATAAGAAACACAAATCTTAAATTCTTCCCCTGCTACTCAATTTTACAAAGGGCCAAGAAGACATGTTACCCTCATAAAGATTCATTTCTTGTGACAGCTACCTCTGCGGAAATAAATTTACAAGCATTGTTGAATCATACTGTCACTCGCCTACTAACACATTTAGAAGTTGTTTTAGAAACCTTAAACGAAGAGGATTCCAATTCGTTAATGATGACTTATAAATGGGGATGTGATGGATCCCAGCAATCACAATATAAACAGAACTTTGCAAATGATTGTGAATCTGATGCAAACATATTTCAATCTTCTCTTGTACCGCTACAATTAACTTGTGGCTTATTTGAAAAACGAGTTGTTTGGCAGAATCCAACACCATCCTCGCCGCGGTATTGCCGTCCAATTAGAATTAGGTTTGTCAAGGAGAATGCAGATATTACGAATGAAGAAATACAATATGTTCAAAATTCAGCAAACCAATTAGAAGTATCGACAATTGTATTGGCACAAAGATTGTATTCTGTTAAGCATAGGTTGTTATTGACAATGGTTGACGCTAAAGTGTGTAATGCCGCAACTCAAACTACTTCTACAATGAAGTGTTATATATGTGGTGCAACATCAAAAACATTTAATGAGTTGTCACAGATTACATCAGTTAATGAAGAATCATTACGATTTGGTTTATCTATTTTGCATTCAAGGATTCGACTATTTGAAGGATTATTACATTTGGCCTACAAATCACCAGTGAAGAAGTGGCAAGTAAGGGAAGAAAAGGACAAATTAATTGTAAACGAAAAGAAGGCAGAGATTCAAAAACAGATGAAAGACAAAATGGGACTTATTGTAGATATTCCTAAGCCTGGTTTTGGCAACACAAATGACGGGAACACAAGTCGTAGATTTTTTTTTGCAAATCCAATGTTAGCAGCCGAAATAACTGGCCTGGATTATAATTTCATATATCGCATCAAAGTGATATTGGAAACTATTTCCAGTGGTCATCGTATCCATATTGAAAAATTTGCAGAATATACAGCAAATACAGCTAAATTATATGTTCAGTTGTATGGTTGGCATCCTATGACACCAACTTTGCACAAGATTTTAGTACACGGGCCAATTATTGTGTAACATGCTCTCCTGCCTATAGGGCAATTGTCTGAAGAAGCAGCCGAAGCCAGAAATAAGAACTTTCGTGAATACCGGCAGAGTTATTCAAGAAAATGTTCGAGAGAAGCTTGCAATTTAGATGTCCTAAATAGACTTCTACTTACTTCAGATCCTCTCATAACTGGATTGAGGCCGCTACCTAGGAAAAAAAAACCAAATCCTTCCTTAAGGAAACTATAGACATGCTTCTACCACCTGAGCAGAAATATAACTATCCTGACATTCAGGAGCGAAGTTTTTCTTCAAATAATGAAGATGGGTCATCTGATGAAGAAGGCATTGACACAAAGCATTGAGATCAATTTCTGAATGATTTCAAGGAAGTGGTGTTGTGTGTGTGTTTTGTGTGTGTGTGTGTGTGTGTGTGTGTGTGTGTGTGTGTGTGTGTGTGTGTGTGTGTGTGTGTGTGATCAATAAAGACTGATAGTTGATTAATAAAAATATACTTGTATACCTAACTTTAATATTTTTTTTTATTTTATTTATAACAGTAAAAACACTATTATTTTCTTAAAATCTACTTCTATATTCATGTATTAACTATTTTTTAGCATATCGGATCAAATAAAATGGATTAAACATCAGAAATATTTTTGGCCAAGAAAACCAGTCAAATACCCCACTGTGCGGCGATTGGATGTATGGTTTTTGAATCTATCGAGAACAGACAGACACACACACATTCATTTTTATATACGATATATAGATGAGGAATAAAAAAAAATGTATTACTGTTATTTATTATGTCTTGGTTATTATTTTTTGCTCTTTTTACCGACATTTCACGAACTCGGCATCCTTCCACATTGAGTTCGTATATAAATATACATTAATCCAGCTTTTTTATTTTTAATAATAATATGGGATCCCATCTTACGTTCCAATATCCACCAAAGTCGGAAAGTAAAGAAGAAAATTAGGTTTAAATTCTGCATTTAAAATAGGTAAAGCATTGTCATTTCATAAACCATTCTATCCCTTCACCTAACGACAAAATAGACCTTTTCCAGAAAATCTGTGTTTATAACCTAAAATGTAATGCTGTGAAGCTTTAATACCTTAACTTAATATGAGGGAAAAACTGAACGATCGGTACCTCACTATCCATCTAAATGAAAATAACTATAAATTCCATAAAGACTCAGGAGTGAAACTAATACATTAAGTAGAAAATAGCCAAGAATTAAATATTCACGAATCGTCAGAAATAATAAAATCGTTCAAATACAATCCAATTTTTTAAATTTGTTTCCCGTTCCATTCTTGATATTTTTCAGAAGTCCGTTTCGCCTCCTTAGGTGAGTACCGATTTATTTGATTTCTTGTCTTACATCTTTGAGAACCTATGTATATATAATCTGCGTAACAAAGTGCTGATATTTTGAAAATTGTATATGTTTTAGAACTGATGAATTTTTAACATTCGAAACTAGTTTTCAAATAAAATCATTCGAATAGAAGTGACAATTAATTCATCAATCCTAATAATATTGATCCTTTTATACCATCATGCGTGATAATAGATAGAACTTCTTTATTACATCATTTAATCCACAGAAACCAAACAAAACCAATGTTCAAACTTCGATGCCGAAGTAAGGTTTAAGCATTGGTGATGTGAAATATTAACGGACTTAGCAGTGATTTGGATGGTCCTTGTGAGACGCCTGCACTCGAACTATAGATCACTAAAGTACTTCGTCACTGTGACGGCTGCAGCTTCAATTAACGAAGGAGGCGCCCCGCCGGGTCCTCCATTCGGTTCAAAGGTTCGATAATATACCGACTGATGTACCAGCTCATCGGTCAACAGAAACAATAATAATGGCTAGTCTTGGGTTCTATAGGTTAGATTCTATGTTTACATTGATATTAATAAGTTTAATAACATAACAATTTTAGTGATTAAAAAAAGAATGTACCTGATAATCTCGATAATCCGATACCATCGAGGTTGTAGAAATTTTCTGAATATTGTCAGATTCTTCGCCTCTCGTCAGCACACTGATAATTAAGTTATCCAAACACTGGCCTTGGCACACGGCATAAGTATTGGACGATCTTTTGTTAATTTTTTACCGAGTGCTGGATCATCATTCCTATAAATAAGTTTTGTTTAGTGGCAATATCTTAAAAAGACCATCCTCGGCGTTGTAGACTTATGGTGGAATAATACACGAATATTGTCGCAACTTTATCTTGAAACGCATTGACAGCTGAATGATCTGATGACAGTTTTTTCTCCTTTAATCGCTAGAAATCTTATTCCAAAACATCTTTAAATTTATCTAGCCAACCATCACAGGCCTTAAAATTGTCTTTTCGAGTGATTTTATTCTAGAGACTTTAGTATTTCCTTTTAGAATTTCTACAGAAATTGATGAGTACCACCGCCGTTCTTAATGAAAAATTCAAAGAAGCACTCGCTGACAGTGGCAGGTCACGATAGTGGTGGTGGTTTCTCGCGAGAGGGACGGATTTAGGATTATCTTTCTATTGAAGGGCCGGGTTATCGAGATTGCAATGAATTCTTTTCCACCTGATTTGTAAAATTTTCATAGATTCAATTTATTCTGCAGTTTACCTAATCCCAGGCGAGTCAGTCTGAAACTGATGAATAATGCTCTATCTAGAACGGATGCTCGATGGCCGAGCGCGGGATAAAATTTATTTCGTAGTGGACCCATTAATGAATATTGACCTTCCCACCCTGGCTAGAATAGGTTGGTAACCTGTAGGATAACCTGTCCTTCTTGCCGCACTTAAGAACGGTAAGCCCCAATAAACAACAATCATCTAGAACTACGACTAACCCTTAATACATTCATAATTAAACATACATTCAGATACGATTTATTACAATTTTAATTATTTATTACTCCCATTGGCCAAATTATATCAGCTTATACAATAGAGCGACTGTATCAGGGGATGATGAATAAGGGTTCACAACCAAATGTTTCCATGGAAGGACAGATACGCTTAAAAGAGTGGATTCTAGGACCATCTATTTTACAGATATTTGTAACTAGTTGAAGTAATCAAATATTTTGTAATAATAAAATAAAATAATTTGGTATATAATATGCAAGAACCCGTTTTATATGATCCCTAATATCAAAGCTTTCCTTAACAACACAATATGTAAAACATTTACAGCAATCGTTATCATAATTATTTCATAATATGATAAAATTATTATAAATTAGGCGAGTGCAAATATTTAACGACGCACTACCTACTTACTATTCAAAATGTGTACAATACACATTTTTTTAAAAGATAAAACACTTAGTTTTTCTTTTCTGATAATATAATTAAAGTTGGAGGTAAATCATAAGAAGTCCTACAATTATTATTACGCGTAGGGTGGGGAAAACCCTCCGTTGAAAGATCAAGGTTTTTATTATTTATTTTTTCTAATCAATCAATAATATAGGCTGGAGATATGGACTAGCACCTGCAGTTCTAACAGCCCCTATTGATAAAGATGTTCCCACGTCCTTATCTCATATAGTTTAATTTAACATATTCAAAGGGAGGCCAGGACTCGGGGAATTCTCATCAAATGATTTTCAGGTCATCATAAATATGTTTTATAAAAATTAAAAAATAAGAATATATTGCTGATTAAAAAAAAGATATTAGAACATTGAAGAAAACGACAAAAACTAATTATTCATGGTGTAAGCAATATTGTGATCCACAATACGACTATAAAGGTGCATCTGTTCTAAAAGAAATTCTTTTCTTTTAAATAACAGATTTTCATAGTTCTTTTAAGCAATAAACTATTATAAAATACAATATATTTTACATTTTATTAATTTTGATATTCGAAAAACTTTAGCTATCGTTCACCTCCATTACAGGAATTACCTATATAACTTTCTCAAATACCTGATGTATTGCTTTGTAATCGGTTAAATTATTTATTATTTTGATTTTTAAGTTAATTTACTGCTTCTAAGCATCTCAAGGCAGGGGCGAAACATACGAGTTTCGAGAAAAAAATCTCTTAAGAAAGAGTTGTAGATCCCACTCAAGCATTGAATAACGATTACTCGATTAAATCTGAACCAATCTTGAATGTTAAGACTGTATAATTTATGGTTACTACTTCTTGGTTGATCCCTCAGTATATTTTGAAAAACAAAATTTTCGTGCTAAAACTTCATTCCCAATTATTTTCAAATCGTTTGTCTCTGTCAGAGGTATAATGTGCCAAAGGTATTAAGCTATATATAATTTCGAAATATCTTTAATTTCGAAGGTTGTCTAAAATCATCCCCCATACCCAATAGAATAAAAAATACTGCAAGAAAATTTAGATTATTTTTGCAATGAAATAGCAGGAATATAAAAATTAAAACAAATATATATATATTATTACTTTTTTTCAAATACTCTAAAAAAAAATCAAATCATGAAATTATACATACCTAAATTACGTTTGAATAGTAGGCTTTTTACTGTATAATAAATAAACCCTCTAAATATTAAAAATATGTTTGTATAGTCTTAGTTTTATTTTAAATATCATTATAAAAAGCTAAAACGATCTTGGTTGAATGCCCTTAGTTTCTGATTACATAAATACCATTCAATGGATTTGAGAATAAAAAAAATAAGGAAATTTAAATTAAGATTATTAAAATAAATAAAAATGCTCTCAATTTTACTAAAAGTAAAATGATACTTTATTTAGATACTTTAATTGTCTTAAGAAAGAGTTGTAGATCCCACTCAAGCATTGAATAACGATTACTCGATTAAATCTGAACCAATCTTGAATGTTAAGACTGTATAATTTATGGTTACTACTTCTTGGTTGATCCCTCAGTATATTTTGAAAAACAAAATTTTCGTGCTAAAACTTCATTCCCACAATTATTATTTTCAAATCGTTTGTCTCTGTCAGAGGTATAATGTGCCAAAGGTATTAAGCTATATATAATTTCGAAATATCTTTAATTTCGAAGGTTGTCTAAAATCATCCCCCATACCCAATAGAATAAAAAATACTGCAAGAAAATTTAGATTATTTTTGCAATGAAATAGCAGGAATATAAAAATTAAAACAAATATATATATTATTACTTTTTTTCAAATACTCTAATAAAAAATCAAATCATGAAATTATACATACCTAAATTACGTTTGAATAGTAGGCTTTTTACTGTATAATAAATAAACCCTCTAAATATTAAAAATATGTTTGTATAGTCTTAGTTTTATTTTAAATATCATTATAAAAAGCTAAAACGATCTTGGTTGAATGCCCTTAGTTTCTGATTACATAAATACCATTCAATGGATTTGAGAATAAAAAAAATAAGGAAATTTAAATTAAGATTATTAAAATAAATAAAAATGCTCTCAATTTTACTAAAAGTAAAATGATACTTTATTTAGATACTTTAATTGATCTTGTGATTTTAATACATTTCATTGAGTAAATTTTTTTTTTTTTTTTATTATTATAACAATTTATTGAAATTTACAACTGTACAAAATATATACATCAAGTAAACGTGATGTTAACTATTACAATAACGTGACAAAACTTAAAAAGAACTACTCATCTGTAGCACTTTAATAAAAATTCTACACTACTAGGTCTCTGGGCCATCTTCTTTTCAGACGCCTCGCAGGATTATCGGGAATGGAGTGGGAAGCAAGTTGAGAAATTAGGGGATTTGAGTGGTTATGGAGCTTACTATGAAAGTATAGATATCTGGTTTGGGCTAAATCAGCAACATATGGAACATTACGATCTTTATGGATAAGTTTATTAGAGACAAAGTAAGGAGCGTTGAGGATTTTTCGAAGTATTTTGGATTGCTAGGATTGGATGGCTTAGTGGAGCCCCAAAGCTCAACTCTGTACGTCTGGATAGGTCTAATCACAGTCATGTATATTAGTCTTTAGTAATTAATTGGGAGCTATGAACGTTTGTCTAATAAATGTTGAAGTAATCTGTAACGACGGGCGGTTTCTTGTCGCTTTAGTCTTGTATGTGGATTCCAAGTAAGACGTTTGTCCAAGGTTGGAGTCCTAGGTAGCGGATCTGTTCAACAGGGATTAGTGGAATATCATTAAAGGATATTGTAGGTATAAACAGAAATTTTTTGAGTTAGTGAGAGTTTGAGATAGATTAGAGAAATACAAACTAATATGCGTCATAATATAATAAGAAGCAATAAAAAAAGAACTGTTTATAGATGAAGTCGATATTCATTGAGGGTATTATGAATGGAAGCCAGCTCAATTCAGATATTAAAAATAAAATAAAAAAACATCAATAAGGCTTTTGTTATCAGCGCCATTGATAACTTGTTATGAATGAGTGATTCACTGTTAAAAATTCTGGTCATGGGCTTATAGTATTTATAGTATAGCATAGAAGTAAATATTTTCATCGTAAATTTATTATTCTTCTAACATTAATATCATTTAAACATAATTTGTTTAAGGGATAAATATATAGGAATTAACAATTCTTATTTTTTTAATTTCAATTTCAAATTAATTTAATCATTTCAAAAGAACCTAATTTGTTTATTTTTTTAAAGTTATAATTTACCCCCCCCCCCCAAAAAAAAACAAAACAAAAAAAAAACGTAATATATGACTTGTTCAGATTTTGTATTTATGTTGATAAGAGTTCTACCAATGTTATATACACCTAATAAAAAATTTTGTTATTAATAAATTCTCTTTTAATCAAATATTTGAATTAAATACATTATGAGAACCAGGTCCCCGTGTTTTTATACGAAATTAAGTGCATACTGCTAAGCTGAAAAATATCGAATTATAAAATCACAAAATATTCTACTCTGCTGACTTTTATAAATCTTATTATTTTTATTTCAGCTGGTATGTATAATGAAAAGGATTATTATTAGATTTTTTCATTCTATAACTATGAAATTTGAAAACGAGGCTCTTTCGAGCCGGTCAATATGTTTTTAAGGACGAAATTAGGGGTTTAACATCATGTTGAGAGACTGCTATTAATTGTACTGGGGAATATTTTGATGAATAAATGTGGTCATTTGTGATTATGTGACAGAAAATTAATTTATTGACAGAATAGAAATAAAGACCAACGATATGAAACTGAAAAACACAACATATGTACATATATATACAAAAAAAAATAATAATAAGATAAAAAAAAAATTACAACAAAAGATGAATGGATACAGTAAACATAGATAAGTTGTATATAACAGATAGCTGGTTTATAGTAAAGTAAGAATTATTGACATAAAATAATATAATATTATGACATAAAAAATACGTAGTGGTTGCCATTAAGTTTAGTCAAATTATCTTGAAAATGAGTTAACTGTTAATCTTCAAAGCAAGATTTTTGGCGTTACTGTTTTACAAAGTATCTATTCTGGCGACAATGGTATTTTTAAAGAATGTATAGGATTCAAAAAAACGATCAAAAACGCCCTACTGAAAAGTGCATAATTTTGACCTATCCACTTCTCCACGACACACAGTGGGACGAAACAATAGAGATTGAATAAGGTAAAATAAAACCCCTCAAGTCACAAATATAAGGAAAACACTATACAGTAGGCCCCCATTATCCGTGGTTCCGATTTTTTTTTTATAAGGTTTAATTTTTCACCATTCATTTTATTTGTATCATTTTAATTTAATAAAAATTAGTTAGATCGCTTCTAACGATTACATAATGGGTAATTATTTATACTTATTATTATACAGTAATTATTTTTAATTATCTTAAAAAAGTAATGAATGAAAAACCACGTTAAGCTGGAATCTTATAAATGAGATGTTTCCGGTGTTCTAATCCAATTAATATTATGAAGCTATACTGTTTTCAAATCTTTCTGTAATATTATTAATGACTTGTTTGCCTACTAAGAAAAACTATTTCTCAGTTGTACTTTAGTTTCCATTTAAATAGGAACTATCGAACTGTCACAAAAAAAAAATAATAATAAAAAATAAATAAATACAAAATGTTTTCAAGCTTAAACAAAAATTAACCCATAAAATTTGAATAGAAAAAGGTGAAAGTGTTTAAGTGTCATCCGCTGAATTAAGAATTGATGATCAAAGTGTTCATGGTATTTTGATAAAAGATGGAAGATATTTCCGATTTGTATCGTCGCACATTGCGACGAATGGCCAATCCAGGAGGAAAAAAGTCTGACTTACTTAAATAAGACACAGCAACCTGATTTACATAAACAATGGAATTAAAATAAGGTGAAATCAAAGCGCATAAGTAACAACAATAAAGAATATAATAAATTAGACGAAACTTGAAACAATATAACTGTTTTTTGTAAACCTTAAATCTGAAAACATTTGACATTGCAGTTGACATATTCGTGCTACATTCACTATCACTTCATGTTGTCATCATCTGAAGAGTGTACATCTTCCCCACAGGAATCATCGGTGTATGAGGTGCAGAAATAATTACTATCTGGACTTTTAAAAAGGTCTGCTGCGATAATGTCTGTAATGGGTAATGTTTTCTTATTTTTTCTTGGTTTTTGCTATAAACTAACGGTGAAAAAATATCAACAAGATTATACAGAGTGTTCAATTGAAAGATTCAATAATTTTAACTAAATGTGACCTGTCGAGTCAGATACTACTTACATCCTTGTTTTTACTTAACAATCCCACAGCTAAAACCAAAAAAAACAACTCTAATACTGCTCTATAAACATCTTCTGTTTATACCTATTAACCAGTTTCATTAATTTCGATTACACATTTTTGCTCCTAAGTAAAAAACAAACTAACATAACTGATTTTTTATCTAAATCATACAGTAAACATATGCATATATTATACATCTATTCTTAAGTATTTGTGTGTATTGTAACTTTATAAACGTACGTAAAATGATTTTTTCTTATAAAAGCGATTTTCTCAATCTCCTAATAACTTTCCGCGGTTTTCCAGCCTCTTATTATTTCATTTTAATTTTCGTTACTACCCATTTTAAATATCTCTTCAGTGCAGCTAAAGATGTTGGTATAATATCCTCTAATTTAAGTGTTTTAAATATAGTAATACATATTAAATCCATGCCTTTACAGTTTTGCCAAATACGAAATAACTCTCTTTGTGAATATTCAAAATTCATTTTCAGACAAGAAAGCAGATAAAAGCAGCTAAATGTTTCATGATTATTTCATATACCTTCTAAGGCACCTGTACCATGAATTTCAGAGAAGTACTTTTGGGTACTTTTTAGTAATAGATCTTTTTAGTTTAAAAAATGCTTTAGTTTACGGCACTTTTAAAAAAATTATATAATAGGTCAAATTATAAAAAACTTATTTTGAGCATGGCTTCCTGGTATAAAGATCGTCTATATTCACTAATTATAAAAGAATAATGAAAAAATATCAATAGGATGATAAACAAATTTAGATTGAAAGATTCAATAGTTTTAACAAAATTTGACCTGTCGAGTTAGGTACTACTTTGATCGTTCTTTTTACCTTGAAATCCACCCCCAAAAAACGAAAGAACCTTTGATAACATTCCATAAACTACTTAATTATACACCTATCACAATAGTTTCATTAATTTCCATAATGACTTTTTTCCTGCTAGATAGGCCATTCGTCCCACTGTGCGACAGACAGACAAATATTATGAGGTATGTAAAAAAAAAAAACAACGTGGATTTATATTCTTGAATGAGCATACCAATACAAAGTCATCCCTGTTCACTTTGGTCACTTAACTGGTTGAAGTGATGAGGAAATAAAAGTGTTATTAACACACATTAATAACAGTTAATAGATTAATATTAATGTGGTATTTATTTGCCAACTGCTTCCTAATCAGAAATTTAATGTTGAATATTTTTTGTTATATAAGATTTGTTGCTGGGACCTACCGTTTAGAAGCTATATTGGTTTGAATGGAAAAAATGTTTGCCAACAAATATGAAGACATTCTCTAGGTCTTGTTGCTTGGATCAAAAATATGACGACAGTAACTCGGTCAGAATTCTAATGGAGAATATCTTTGTGATATAATATTTGTGACTAGGACCTACCTTTTAGAAACTTGAATGGATAATTTATTCGCTGAATGAAAAAAGCCAAGTTATAAGGTTTTTTTACCCTCAAAAATGTAACATTTTGACACGTTCAAGCTCTGTTAGTGTTGCTCGGATCAAAAATTTCGCTAAAGTTTCGCTATAAGAAATTTAATGGGAAATATTTTTTTGTAAATAAAATTTGTCGCTAGGACCTAGCTTTTAGGAGCCTTATTGGTATGAATGAAAAAAGTCACGTTTGAAACCTTACTTTGTTTATTTCGAATAATGATTAATTGTTCACTGAATTTAAATATTAATTGAAGTAATTTGATCCTATATAAATATAAAATATAATATATAAATTGGGAAAAGCAGTAGATTATAGTCATATCCGTGACCTACTGTTTTTCTCGGTCAGGGAGAATTTATTTATTTTTTTATCTTCTAGCCTTTTTTATCTTAGCATTGTAGGCCGAAACATCGGCACCATAAATTAAAATTTATATTTGAATTATGTTTCCACTGCAAGGTGTTTCCAACGACCTAGATAACGGATTACGTTCCAACTACCTATATAACTACCATTTTAACGGATTAAGTTTGTAAAAAAAAATTCATTTTCGAAAAAATTATCTTGATTTCTAATATCTTTTGAATTATTTTCTGTCATACATTTCTGTTCATCTTCTAGACCTGATCAAAGCTAGCAGAGAAAGCCGAAACGTCGGCACAATAAATTCATGCATTTCTTGAATGCATGCCTTATAACTACTTATAACTAGAGTTAACTATACATCCAAATGGAGTTTTTTTTTCTTTTCTCTTTTCTTTTTTTTAAAAAACATTTGATAATGACCTTTTGAACTGACATTTTCAGAAATAGAATCAGACCCTATTAAATTTTAGGAATATTATTTACTAGTCGCAGCGATATTTTTATAAGATACCATATCAAATAGTACATTATGTTATCTTAATCGATTCCTGGTAAGAAAAACTGTTGTTAATATTGGAACGCTAATTTTATAAAAATTTAACCAAAACTACTTCTAGTTTGTAAACTCTTATGAGATAGTGTTAAAGTGTCTTACTTCCAAAGCTGGCCGAGCGTCTTGCTGAGCTCAGCGTTGTGGAGAGTTGGGTACTGGTCGGAGAGCCGCCTCCTAGCAGCCTGGGCCCACACCATGAACGCGTTCATCGGCCTCTTTACGTGGGCCTTCTTCTTCTCTGAGGAGTTCCTGCGGCAAAAGAAGATGCTTAGTTTGTTACATGCTAAGTTCAATGACAACATTATTAAAGCAAAAACTATGTCAATATTATTTGGATGAAACAATCGATTTCTGATGAATGTCATGGTAACCGAAAAGGATAAAAAAAGACAAAGATAATAACAAATAATCAGGCGTTTGTGAAATGCCGGCTTATCGGGAATAAAGGTAAAAAATAATAATATCATGACATGGTATACATAATAGGGGAAGGTGTTGTACCTGTGGACAATTTTCACTTATAAATTTTTCTAATTTTCGGTGCTTTTTTTTATCTGAGTGGTTATTGTACCATTAGATAAGAAATTTAAGGGGCTATCGAACCCTGGTTTCTTTATTTGGAAAAGTAATTTTATTTTGACAGAAAATAATTTTTTGTATCTTACTGATTAGTGTCCATAGGTACCTTCCCCTTTTGTACCTGTGGGCACCAGTGGTTGTACCAATGGACACTCATTTCTTAATAGGTCTATAGGGATAATTGAAATGATATCCAGAGAAAAACATCAGCAATAATTTTTTATAAAATGTACTAAACAAAATAGAATATTTAAACAAGAAAATTTAACTATTATTAAAATAGAAGGCCGAATAGAAAGGTGACAACAATAAATTTAGCGTATGAATGTAAATAGAAACATAACTTATTTTTAAACCTTTTAACACAAATAAATCTTTTATTTACCTATAATTATTATTAATAAGTGACACTTTTTTTTTTTTTTTTTTTTTTTTTTTTTTTTTTTTTTTTTTTTTTTTAATGGAAAAAATCGAATCATTAGAGATTGTATCCATGAAAAGATGTAGGAAAATTTAATTATTTACATAATCTCCCAGTGCCAGTTCTAAAAGATGGCGGTGGTAATTTTCTTTTGATATATCTTATTTCAATTTCATAATCAGTAACGATGTCCGGAAGAATGAATTGTTGGGTTCTATCATTTGATGAAATTTTTTTCAAGTAGCAAATGTTGAACGTGAACGAGTCTACTTTTTCTTTGATCAAAGCTATAAAATGCTTTACAACACAAAACATAGCTACCAAAATATATTTCTTCATCTTCAATTTCTTTACCTTGTTCATAATCATTCATCAATTCATCCAAAAAATTTCAATCTTCGCTTGGTGGATCAGCCAAGATCACATTTGTGAAATCACTATCTTTACTAGTTAAATAGTTTTTTATAAATAGTGAGTGGCGAGTTTTTTCTCCTCTAAAAAAAAAAAAAAAGGTTATACGAATAGTAGGTATCCAAATTTAGGCATTTTATATCACGCGGAATGCCTACACACCTTTCCGCAATATTTATAATTGAAATAAACAAAAAGAAAAATCTGTTGTGCCCGTGGACACTTCAACTATCTGTCCACAGGTTCAGCTGGCAATGGTGTCCACAGGTACAACTGGACGCCATATTGTGCGGAAAGCTCTGTTTCACAAAATCCGTAAGTGATAACTGATATGAAAACATGAAGTTATGATACATATATCGGACAACCCAATGAAATATTACTGCCTAGAAAATTTCTAAGTTTAGGTGTTAAAAAATTTAAAATAACTGGTTGAATTGGTCAGGATTTGGAAGAAAAAAAATTTAAAATAATAATTTCTGCTAAACTGTTGATCTGAAAATCTTGAAAATACACGTGCAACTGCAGGGAGATGCTTGCAGCACTACCAACCTAAAAATTTCAATTTCCCTCCTCCTCCTCTCTCTTAATTAAAAAAGTCCACTGGTACAACTGTGCTTTAGGTACAGCACCTTCCCCTACATTTTTTATTTTATTTTCCATTTATACACACTACATTTACGTCACCACGAAATTGGAATTTCTGCATATAAATTTAACATGATGGAGAAAATACATGATTTACTTATTTTCAAAAAAGACCATAGCACTCGTCAGTTTTTCTCACTGAATTCGATTTCTTACAGATCTATCACGAAGTCGGCGGAGGAAGAGTATATCCATCGGTTAAGCTTGCTGCTTAAACTTTCGAAGGGTATCATCAACTGGTTTTAAATCTTTGAATGTGGCTATTTTTCGGTTCTTTCTCGTGGTTTTCAGGGTCTTCGATTTCGGAGTCATTTTCCTTACGTTTTTCATTCATCATCGTGATGATATCGTCATCTGGAAGTAAGTGTTCATTGTCATCCTACCCCATCTATTCTCCTACATCAGCATCAGTGAAGTCTTTATAGCCAGGAACTTCTTTCCATTAAAAGGAATTCATTATTTTCACGGCGTCACCGAGAAATCAAGAATTCTGGGTTAACGAGTATCAAATTTACGGGAATGTACGGTATGTATAAAAAAAAACCTTTCGTTGTCTAGAAATCTGTGAATAAGTATTTAGTATAATGTAGCGAATGTATTTTTACCAAGACACGATCAGTAGTAAGATAGATTTTTACATTCTTTGAAAAATAAATTTAAATATGGTAAATTTAAATTACTAACTTACCTATGCAGACAAAAAAAATATATATATGTAGGCTTGTGAAATAGCGATTGTTGATTTAATTTATATCATAGAATTGTTCTTATATATTATATATACACCTCTTTTTACATAAACATTTTATACAAAAATAACATTAAGATGAAATAAATAAATATTTCCAATAATAATAATTATGAGAAATTATTATTTGAATTATGGTAAGTAAAGAATAAATATTCATTACAGACTATGCTGAAAAAAAACAACAGTTACCAGACAGAAAAAATATTAAGTAAATAACAGAGATTTTAACAGTTTGTAATGAGTCATACTTATTTGTTTGGCGTTCCTGCCAAGTCATGTTTATAACATGTTTCTTATATTATTTCGTTGGGTTTTAGAAACGAAGTTTTGGACATTATTTTTTTTTTTCCAACTGTTTTTTCGGTAAATAGTAGATGGTTAACTATCGTAATATTTAATAATAAATGTTATCGTACCAAAGACTGAGTAACCAAATCGGACCACACGAGTTGAGGTTAACGTTTAAGTGCGTGTCATCGAAAAAATTACAGAAAAAATGCTGGTAGGCTGAGCAGGCCTGAACCTAATCCATGTTGAGTGTGAGCAGGCGCTCGAGTGGTCCCGGGATTATTTTTTTATTTGAGGCCACATATCAATGAAAAAAAAAATACTTTAAGAGCTATATCCTGGGTGGTTCTCTTAAATATTTCTACATATCGATTTCAATACGTTAAATATAAGTAGGCAGGTATAATTTTAATAATGTAAAGTAGTAAATTTACATTGTGTAACATACTATTTCTTTTTTAATGATTGCTATATTTTTTTTTTACTACTGATTTGTCATATTATTACGAAATTTAAGATCATTTGGACCTTTTCAGAATTTTCATTTAGATTAAAAAAACTACTAAATGCACGCTATCATTACAACTGATTATCTTTGATTGAAAAAAAAATTAATAGTATCCTGACATAATGAGAAAAAAAATATTCGTACGAATACTGAACTAAAAAAAAAAATAAAAAAATAAAACGAATCATGGCCTCCAGGAGATAACACTAGATAACCTTTATTTCCTGTCTTTCATCTAAACACTTTTCCGAAACAGAAATTTATACTGTGCCAATCTTCTATATTGTTTATTTAGCAATGGGCAGTAGAGGGATGTGTTATGAATAAACTTAAAGTTGCCTTTTCTTATTTGAAAGTTAGTTTGACATAGATAATGAACATTTATATATAGAAACTATTGATTCTGATTACATTTTAATGTTTTCCTTTTGAACTGTTCGAAAAGGTTTTTAATTTTCTTTTTCTTTTGTAACTGGATTATTTTATTTTATTTTTTTTTAAATTCGACTCATTCAACATCTACTAGACAAGCGTTCAAACCTTCCGATTATTTAGAAAAGACTCATATATACGACGGTAATTAGACCTATTTGGACATACGAAGTTGAGTTTTGGGGCTCCTCTAAACGTTCCGAATGAACTCTCTTATTCAATCGTTACAATTCAATATCCTTAGAAAAATTCTTAATGCTCCTTATTTTGCCACAAACAAACTTATGCATGAAGATTTTAATGTACTATACACTTCTGACTTAGCTCAAACCAAATACCTGTTCTTTCATAGTAAACTCCATAACTATTCATCCATTAGTGCCTCAACTCGTTTCCTATTCTATTCCAGATACGAAGCGTCTGAAAAGAAGAAGGCCTCGGGACCTCCTAAAATAGAACTTTTTTGATGTGCCTACCAATGGGTAGTTCTTAGCAAGCAACTGACATGTTATTAAGAGCATTATTATTTCATTTACAAGATGTATTATTGTTTTGTATACAGTTGTCAATTTCAATTGATAGCAAAAAAAAAATTAAACAAATTGGGTAATTATCCATATCAAAACATGGGTGTTTTTTTCCCGTGATCTATGGGCCTGAAAAAAAAGTTCCACAACAACAATATATACCACCTAAATATTTGTAAATGGATAGTAGTCTACATTCGATAGGAAAGAATAGCGAAACAAATTGCTACAGGTCCTGATTCTTCTAGCGTTATAGAGCCACGAAAGAAGGCGTTATTAGGAAGCGTTATTTCCTGGATTTTATATGGTCAGAATCCACGATCAACCGCCAGATTTTACCCCAAATTAAGTTTACCCACTTCATATAACTAAGGTGAGTCCCATAGTTTTTCAACCCCTAAGTTTATCCACGGCTGAATAAACAGAAAACAAATTTTCTGTTCAAACTAGGACTCGAATTTAGGCCTTTTGGTGAAATGAGGAATTGCTTTACACAATCGATATTTAAAAAATGAGTCTCAAAATTAGTAAAAATATTTTAAAATTCAAATAGAAATTATCAATAACGCAGACTAATATTAGACGATTTCTCAACTAATTAACTCAATTGGTTATTTATTTGATTCGATTTGACATTGATTATATTTTAAATATTTAGTTTAAATTTAATAAAATATCAACCAACAAATTCTGCACAAATGATATACAAAGATACTATTTTCATGATTGTCGACTAAAACATGTTAAATGTATATTTTCAAACGTTGGATTTCTGTAAAACGCAAAACGCGATCCGATCATTCGATAATTTCTTTAAATTTCATGGAAATATTAGAATTATTTAGATACTCCAAATATTTATAGTATAAAATATTAATCAATCTCTACGTTAGATTTTACTGATTAGCCAAATTTAAATAAACAATAAACGAACACCCGTTTGGTATCTAAATATTATCTAACATTAGTTGAATTTATTTTATTTTAGTTTTCTAGAGAAAATATAGTAAATGTATAAATTTTTCTGAATCATTTATTATTCTACTAATTTCAGTATCGTTATGCAATAAAGTTTTATTATTACAGCAAGAATTTTTATTTCATCACCCAAGGTCAGTTTCAATCTTTACAGCTAATTTGAAGCGTAAATGAATGCAAATATTTTCTACGTAAACATTACAAATTAAATAATAACTACTCATGTAGTTAATGGATAGTATCGCAAGTCCTTCGATAACAAACCTTAGCTGAAATATTAACCTTAATAATTAGCAATTATACACTACAACCTCACTAAAAAATAATTTAATTTTGCTAATCAATATGTATTATGTATCAATATGTATAGATTTAAAAAAAAGTTTTGTAAACAGTCCTCAGATAAATAAGAGAGATAAAACTGGTATTCCAAATCGTTTATTTATTTTTTTATTTGTGCTTCATTACATCACTGTTATATTTAAAAAAAAAAAGTAAATAAAAAAAAACCATCGATGTATTTTCGGTACGAAGCTCAGTCTGTTATTATCTTCGGTTGAAATTTAAATGATGTATGGTTAATAAATTATAAACTATATCCTACCAAAATGGTATCATGTTGACTTTCTTTCAGATGTAATCTCTTTGCACTACAGTCGCGAGTTCGTAAACATGGACTATTGTCATTTTTTCCGTGACAATTAAAATTAATTATAACAAAATCAAATAAAATAAAACCACAGGGAAGCACGGAGCACAAGTACAGTAGGAACCTTTTTCGTTAAAAAAAAGAAGAAAGATTTTCCGTTTATTATTAATATTTTAATGTAATTGTTAAAATTCGCATTGCAAATTTGAAATTAAACAGATTCATACACAAAAATTCACAATTTATTCATAACTTATACATTACCATACATTTTTTAAATATTATTATACAGTGAGCAGGATTCGAGCATGGGAGACAAGGAAATGCAATAGGGGTTTCTTACGCAAAAACGATAGGGTTCAATAAGAAGAAGAAAGCCTTCATTGATACGGTTTTATGGTGTAGCTAAGGAAACTAGACGTATTCTGGGAATACATAACTAGATGGGATCTCCACAAGATAAGAACAGATGGCGGAAGCTGCTGAAAAATACCAGCAAGGAAACAGGTTCTGAAGCCGCAATATCAGTGCTGGATAAGGATAATAGTCAGAGGGGTTGATTGGTAGACCGATGGTGTTCAATCTAGGAACGTAAGGTAACTTGGCAAAGATTCTTCTTAGTGTCCGCATTCTATCTCAGAGTTTATAGAGTAAACTATCTCTTATTTTTCGTTCTCTTAACCGGCGCTTGGTTCCTATTCCTCTGAATAAGATGTGAACTTAAACAAAGAAAAAGTTGAAGAAAATATATGTTCATTGAATATAAGGGTCGGAAAACTTCGAAGGAGTGATATCGACACCTGGAACAACAATGGTGAAAATGAAGTGCCAGTCATGAATGATGACAAAATTATACAAGAAGTTCTGAATCGAGGAGAGGTCGGCATTGGTAGATTTCTTTAAATATAAAAATTAAAATTCATATTAAAGTGATTTCCTTGAGCATTAAGACATGCTCGGAATTTATCTTCAACAGCAGCAGTGGCAGAACGGCACAGGATATGTGTTATTGTTTCATAAGATTCTCCGTAAAGAATCGAGGTCATTGACCGGCCTTGCATAGACTTTGTTTAATGTCACCCCAAGCAAAAAAATCCAGTTGTGTCAGGTCTGGAGAGCGAGTAGGCCAAGCCACTGCTCCTGGAGTATTAATCCTCAAGCCAATAGTTTATGTACAATTAGGGATACAAGGTCCATATTCTGTCTAAATCCATCTCATAAACACAGAGTTTGCAGACAGCATAGGAAATATTTTTTTGTTGTTTTGAGGTCCTTAGTTTTCGTCTTGGCAACTTAAACCTCAAACACCCTGTCTGGTATCGACATATTTTACAAAATTATATTTAATTTCTGTTATCTGTCTCAGTTTCGTCCCCGGCAACATTGGAAAAGGGGAGTCGACTGTATTATATTATTATCATCAACCTAGAACGATATATTGTAGAACATAGAAAAAAAAAGTGATGGAATATATGAAGTGATATAATTATGAGATATCCTTGTAGAATGATTATATCTTGTAAGTTGGTAACAGCTGAAGGATTTACGACCACGATTAACATTGTTGCTTCGACTATCCGGACAGAGGAATGCAAATCTCCTGTTGTATTCGGTAGTATTTAAGACTTTCAGAAAAAAAACTACTAATGAGTAGATACCACTCGGTGGAGAATTAGCGCCTCGACGCGAAGCTACCGTCCTCAAACATCTCTCCAAGTTAACTACAGCCACAAACAGAGCCGTGTTTGTCCTCGGCAAACAATTCCAAACTACTAGGGGTACTTCCCACAGTTGCGGATTCCAGTGTTGTACGATTTGTGGCGTCTGTTAATAACGGCTCATACAAGTGATTTCAGAGCGATACGCTAAGCACTCTTCTGAATGATTAACTAAAAACATTAAAAAAAAAAAGAATAAAAAAGGTGTTGATGACAAGAGGATATGGCCATTGAAATCTGTCATTGAAAATGACAGTAATTGATCATATGGATGTGGAGATTTGAGATATGATGAATCAGAGATTTTTTAATTAGTTCAACAGCAAATTGCCATTCTTTTTGTTATTATCGTGGTGTTATTTTAACTTATTTTTAATTTCTGATAGAAGTTATTAGACGAAAACACTAAAACTTCAACTGGAACACTTGGCTATTTTCCAAAAGATGAACTCAGACTGCATTAATATTAAAACCCGTCATTTCTCTGCTTCTTATCTATTATAACCATATCAATTATATTAAAATTGTACTTAATCATTTTTTTATTTTTCATATACTTCATTGATATTTACTATTGTAAACATTATATACACTAAGTAAATGCGCGGTAAAATGAATTAAATGACGTCAATAACTTGTAAAGAAATAATCATTAACAGCACTTCAATAAATGCTGAAATCCTTGTCTTTCTTCTTTTCAGACACCTCAGAGCGTTATCAGGAATCGAGTGAGAAGCAAGTTGTTAGAATCAAGTCTTGTCTTGAAAGAATAGGTATCTTGTTTAGGCCAAATCTGCAATGTATAGGACGATTAGATCATTATGAATAAGTTTATTTGCGTTATAATGGGAAGCATTGAGGATTTTACGAAGGATTGGATATTGGGCAGGATTGGATAAGAGATAGGATAGGATTGGATATGAGAGGTTTACCGTTAATTGAATGTGAGGCAAATTGGAAGACTAGTGGATCCAAGTGGGTATAGAGGTTACTATGAAAGGATAGGTGTCTGGTTTGGCCCAAATCAGCAACATATTGAACATTAAGATCTTTCTTAATAAGTTTGTTTTAAAAATAATAAGGTGCATTAATGATAGGATACGATAAGAATTAGAAGGTTTAACGGAACACCAAACCTCAACTCCGACAGTCGAAATAGGTCTAATTACTGCCATGTAAATATGTATTTTTTAATTAATTGAGAGCTTTGAACGTTTGTCTACCAAATGTTGTAGCAGTCGAAAACGACGAGCAGTATTTTGTCTTTTACTTGTCATAAACTTAATTGTAAATTGTAAATTAAAATCATATAATTTACATTTTTTTTTTTATTGAATTTGCATAGAAGTTTACAGTAACATGACCAGAAAAAAATAGTAAATCGGAATTGTCTTGATCGAATTTTCGAGCATCTTAGCTGAAAATTTCTTCAATCGAAAATCAAAGTTATTAAGAGCAATAACCTACTTAGTAGAAATTCTACATAAAAAATCATAATTCTTATAGAAAAACTATTACAGTCAAGTAAAATAAATGTGTGCTTGATCTATATTTATTTTTAATATTACTTATTTTTTTTATTTACTCAGGAATCAAATTATTATTAATATATTTTATTTTTAATGTAATTTCCTGTAATATTTTTATCATTCATAATGATGATTGTTGAGAACTATCGATATAACCTATCTAGACTATGGTAACCTATCTAGACAGCAGCCTAGGCGAGGGGCTCTGACAAAAAACTCGCACGGCTCATTGCCGCAACTTGACATCTGCGTCCTCTCAAACTAAAATAACAGACAAATTACAATGGGCGGCCTCTTTGAGTTTAGGTTTTACTGAAGGTTGGGGGTCCGGATTTCCAAGGAAGCTAGTTAGGTTAATAAGTTTTAAAACTATTCGTCGTATTATCATAATGAAACTATAATCTATGGCTATTTATAATTTGTTACTAAATTACTAAACATTTTAGTTCAGATATAGGATTTTATTAATAAATTAATTTGCTATTGCGAATATACATTTATTTTTATTTTAATAATATTAATTATTATAGTGTGGTATATGATTATACTGGTGTAATAGTTCGTGATGATTTTCGATAAATAAATAAGCCAGAGTTCCATGAAAACTAAAAATTATCAATAAGATTCCCTAATTTTATGCAATACTCAGTGATTTCACTCTTTAGTTACTATTAATCCTAAGATTTATAGGTATTATTACCAGGTCGTTTCAAAAGTTCTGTAGTTTTTTTAAGTTTGTTTTTTTTTTTTGTGGAGGGGGGGTAAATAACTAAATTAATGAATACAATAACTTTATTCATTAAAATGATTTCAATAACAACTAACTTTATCCCACTCCCACCATGATGCATGATCCCAAATAACGTTTTAAAAAAATGATTGATCTTTGTTGGTAAAAAACTGATTTAATTCTAATTCTAGTCTTAGCTGGTTATCAAAACATTTCTGCCGGAGACATTTGTTCAGAGATCTGAAAAGGTGATAATCAGTGGGTGAAAGGTCGGGAGAATGTGGTGGGTGGGGCAATGTTTCCCATCCAATTTCGATTAATTTATCCATAAGCCAACTTTGTAGTATGTGGCCTATTGTTCGCATTTGATAACTTGTGAGGGACCCATTTTTCCTTTTTTTTTTATTTTTCCCATTTGATGTTAGGTATCTAATAAAATTATCCAAATTCTTCAAATTAAAACTCACCATTTTAATATGTCTCTTTAAACGTTGGAAAGTAACTGGATTAAAAGGTAATCACTATTCCAAAAACAGTAAGCAATATTGTTCACATTGGAAAAGGTTGAATTGAAAATAGAATTATAACAAAGACGAGATATAACATAGGTGTTGTAGAGAAATATGTAACTTCGTAGAGGAAGGATACCAGCAAAATACTTTGGTTAACAGATATCAGCATACTTTTTTTTTTTTTTTTAATGGATTCGAAAATAAAATCTAAGGTCCTAGATTGAGGAACTTCAGTGTATTATTATCTAGGAACAATATATGAATAGACAATATGGTTATCAGAAATATTAAGCTATTTATGTAATATTTAGGAGATAAAAAAAAAAAATGTAATTGACCTTCCATAGTTGACTTTCATAAACTATCGATATTATTCAGTAAAACTATTAGAAAGAATATATAGTTCTCATTCACTACAAGGCATTAAATAATTCCTAAATAGCTGATAATAATCAACTGACAGGAAACCATCAAACTGATCGTAAACTATTCGTGCGCCCTAGGCCCGTAAACTGCCCGGCCGAAGCAACAAACAACCCTTTGCTACCGTTGCCATCATATCAGATATAGGCCACATTTATAGTTAACACCCTCAGGCTAACACCGTTTATTTGTCCAAAGTTTATGTCGTTAAGTGTTGAGTTTACCAGGAGATTAAAGGGAAATAGTATGGCCGGTCCATTAATGAGGCTGCTAGGGATATGAAACTATTTGATCTCAGTTCCAAGGTTAAGGTATTACTAAGCTTTTATGATATTATATATATTAAAAATTATAAATTATTTATGTTTTATGCTACTGTTTCTACAGGAGCGACGACGCTTTGAGCTGTGAAAATAGCGTCGATAATAACATCTCCCATTTTCTTAGTTTGTATCTCTAGTAGAGAGTCGTAAATGTGTATGTATGTATGTAAGTTTCAAATCTATCCTCTTCAATCAACTCAGTAATGAGTTCAAGTGATCAAATATGATGACCTGTACTTTGATCATTAATAGTTGGGTTAATTAAATTTTTATTACAATTGAAAACAAAAATATACATACACTTTGTTTAAACTCTTCTAAATTTTCCAAAACTATTCACTATTATAAGAGTGGGCAGTAGATTCACGTTCTTTCAATTGGCTTTCAGTTAAATAATACTTGGAAGAAATTGATGATTCTTCTGAATCACTTCTCATGGTTTCATAGTTTGATTTATATTTTTTTAATTCATCAGCATTTATCGCTGATCTAATCTCAGCTCCTTCATAAACATCACTAAAACGGGTGACCGAAGCATAATTTTAATCGTTTATCTGTTTCCTAACATAAACGCCCCCTTAAGAATATATTTACCTAAGTTTCAAATCTATCCTCTTCAATCAACTCAGTGATGAGTTCAAGTGATGGAATATGATGACCTGTACTGTGAGCATCAATAGTTGAGTTAATTAAATTTTTATTACAATTTAAAAATATATACTGTGTTAAAATTATTTTAGCGTTTCCTCAAATATTTAAATTGTAAAATTTACTTATTTATTTTTTAATAAAAATTGTAATTATGCCAAAAATCAATGAAAAAATGAATAGTATTTTGATTCGATATGGTTAACATTTCAACATTATTATAATGAAAACTAGGATGGGATGAAAACCTATGAAGATAGAATATGTGGACCGAGGCGAAATTCCAGAAGCGCTAGATGAGGCTAGATAAATTGGAAATAAATTAGGAACGATAATGTTATATTTAAATTCCTGACTTTATTGCTGTGGAGTTATTACAAAATAATAATAATAATTATTATTATAAAAATCAAAGACAGAGCATAGCATCTAATCAATGTAAGAGAGGCACCGAACAATATGAATACAAAGTATGGCTAGATAAAGAAAGTTTCTAATTTCAAATATTTAGGGGAAATCATCCAGCCCAATGCATTAGCTTTAGATAAAGAAGGAAATAAAACAAGAGCAAGAAAAATGGAAATGGCATTCCAGCTAATAAAGAATGTGAACAACAAAAAGTCAATGTCCATTAACGCTAAAATTAGGCACTATAACACCGTGATTAAGACAGAGTGTCTGTGCATCTGAATGTTTGGCAATGAACACCAACAAGGAAATGGAAGCTACAGCAAAGAAGGCGCGAAAAATCTTAGGAAGAGTACTTAGGCTGAAGTTCGAAAATAGGACTTGGAAGCTTTGAAGTAATAGAGAAGTGTATGATAAAATTGAGAAAGTGGGAGATACTATGAGGAAGAGAAGAGTAAGCTTCTATGCCCATTTGAAAAGAATGAACGATGAAAGGCTGCCAAAGAAAATATTCATGTTTTTTGACAAAAACCCAAAAAAGTAAAATGGAGTTGGGCATTGGAGAGGAAGATGTAAAAAACAGAGACCTGATGAGAGGCAAAATTCAACGCTTTGAGAGATTTGAAATGAAGAAGAGAAGAACTGGAGGAGCAGTGTGGACAGAGGACCGAAGAGAACAGCATAGACAGCGGATGAGGAAATATTGGCAGAAGAGGAAAGAGGATGAACGCAATAGAAGAAATATACGTTGTACTATGGTTGTACGCGGTTCCCAAACGGCCAAAATCGAAAAAAATAAAAAATAAAAAGCGCTTCCAAGAATAATCATCCTCAAATCAGCGGGAAAATGGACAAGAAAGGAGGGAAAATGAACACGAAATGACTATTCTGTAAAATTAACTATCAGAGGCGATCGAGTTATTCCCGACCTATGGGGTGCCAGACTATTGCAAGGAGGATGAGTAAATATTACATATTCTAGGTATTAAATGAAACGAAAAAGAAAGTCCGACAAGCTGTAATAAATAACATGAAAGTTGGCTCTTCGTGCAATGACACCTTTTTATTTTATTTTTTAAAACTGGGATTGTGACAATTACTTTTTTTTTTAAAGTGAGAGGAGATACGTAAAGGTTGAAACCACGGGTAAAGTGACTCCTGCCTATAGAGAGTCTCTTATTACACAATCATACTATTGATAAAGGAGCTTGAAAACATCCTACATACCATTGAAACTATAAGGTTGAAATGGTTGCTTTGATCAGGCAATAAGGGTATGAGATAAACGCTGGGTAAGAAAAATGTAGGAATGGAAACTAAGAAAATTAAAACAAAAACAAAAAGAGAGAAAGGTTTCAAGCAGCGCTTTCGCTTTGCTTCTGTAGTCATCAATATGTTTGATTCCTTATCTTACGTTTTTAAATTTAACAAATGTTCGCCGTGTCTTTGCCGTTGATTCCCACTTAGTAAGCTCTGAATCTTTGCTGCATGTTTTAAGAACTGATGATGGATGTTTCCATAACATTTAAAAATAGTCTACGAATAATTAGAATAGAATAGCATACCTATAGAAGGAGCAAACAACCATCAATCTTAAAAGAAACATTAGATAGGGAGTGCTAATGAAGTAATGCAGTATCTAAAGAATGGAGGTTGGCAAGATCGGAAAAAATAAAATAAAATTTAGGAATGAAGGAACTATTTTAGATTTTATTGTGTTGCTGAACTCAGACATCATATGATATAAGTATTAAATATATGTATTTAGAGGAGTATGTTAAGTGGAGTAATTGTTCAAGATAAAATTTGTTTTAGATTCTGATTATACCACAATAAATTCAGGATGATATTTTATTTAATGGATTAATGATGAGTTTGATGTTTTCATGCAGTTGTTGAATTATCATATGGATTGTGAATAAGCCTAAAGGTTTTCAAATCCTAGTCACCTTAGTTTTGAATGAGGGTTGTATCTCTTATTCTCGATAAAATCTTAGATAGGAAGATCTGATCAACTGGAGGGGGATATATCAAAGAGAACAGGAAGTGCTTTTTTTTTTTCTTTTCTCTGACACAGTAGAACGTCTGTAAGTTTCAACATGAATATGTATGAATAATTTTAAGTGAAACCATGAAAAATATTTTCAAAAAATCATAATTTCATGGGTTTTTTTCTATTCGTAAAATTTACAATGCCAGTCTTTACCAGTGACAATAGGTAACAGCACTAGGGCTGTGTGCACCCTCTGTTACCCTCAAGGGACGAAAATATTGTTATTATATGAGCATAGAAAGATAGCTCAAGTTGACGCAAGGTTGTAGCAAAATATAATAGTCTTAAGTTCTCTAAAAATGTATTTATCTAATACAGTGTATAACTAGTAAATAGTTAAAAAGTTTATAGTTTTGTCTTTCCATTATTTTAAAATATTTTAAATGTTTATTCAAAGAAAGTAAATTCATTTGTATAATTAATTGTAAAAATAAAGTTTATTCAAATAATTAAGATTCTTTTTGTGGACCTTTAAAAGACTAACAATTAAAATTAATTATTTAAATAAAGAAATGACTGCAATGAAAAATAAAAAGGATGTTTGGAAATCAAACTAAATATGGATAGGTTTCCTGAATTTTTGAATATAAACCATTAATACTTCTTGGATCTGATAATATCTAAATAAATAAAAAATAAATAAATAAATAAAAATAACGTTTTACATTGGTATTATTCTAGTATTATGGAGGGGATGTAGCTCAGTGGGCAAAGCAGTTAACTATCAAATTCCCCGCCGAGAGTTCAACCGAAGGCAGGAAATAAATTTTCGGTTATTTTGGCTGATGATCGATTTCGAGTTCGGGGGACCCTCCTGGGGCACCCCCAGCTTCTATTAAGTGGGTACCTTTAATTGGGGAAAAACTTGGCGGTTGAGTGTAATATCCTAGATCGTATCCTGTCACAATTGTTGACCCATTAACAGTACAAATTTAGCGAAGTACTGAACTTAAGACCCTGCAAGAGGTGCGGTTTATTATTTATTCTACTTATTAATTTATATTTTTTTAATCTTGTATTAAAACTTACTTTTCAAAAAAAATAAATAATTTTATCTCCAAGCATGAAAAAATTAGTACAATAAATAAGGGTTTGTCGTTTATTAAGGCTTAGGTTTATATACTCCATCCAGGGCAAGAAGGTTAGATTGTATGTCCCACAGGTTACCAACCTGCTACAGCAGGAGTATGAAGATCGAAATTCAATCCATGGACCCACGATAAATAATAATAGACACAAAAAGGATAAAGTTGTTTCATAAAAATTACCATGTTCATAATTACTCTTGTTTATTATAAGATATCTTAATTTGGGCGCCAATTTTGATTCGATAACATGAAATCGTAACACCTTAACATGCTCGGTCTTTGGTCATATTTTCATTAATTGGTTTAATCACGTCTGAATGTACTGATTCGTAGAGACAATCGTACATCTGCTAAATAAATGCAGGCGAACTAAATGTGCACGATAATTAAAATTCGGTCTGTGGCTATGAGATCAGGATAGGATTGGTCGTTAATCATTGATGACAGCGAACGTAGTAAACTATATCTCCATTAAATAAAAAATAAAAAGGAAAACGATGCACTTTGACTAATGAATTTCATAAGCGCTAGAGCAACCAATCATATACGTGTCACGGCATTATTTAAATATTTTTTTTGACTAATTACATTAAATTTAAAAACAAAACAAAACACGATACTATATTTGATGACTTGCAGTCAAAGATGAATAAAAATGAACTAATAGGCGAAAGGGGAACGGATGAATGAATCACTAGTGACTAAATATTATCAGTGAATTATCGAGAGAGTCATCTATCATGTTGGATTTTCAATATCCTTGCTCGGTGCGACAATGGCCGGTCCATTATTTATGTCTTCATCAACAGATGTGACCAGTCTAAGGACCAATTGACACGTACGTCAGTAAAGCATGCATTATAATTTGTTAACAACACTGGTCTACATTTACCTCGTGCACAGCACTTTTTTTGAAAATAATATAAATTATATATATAGCACGTTATGATATTTATATTCATATAATATTGAAAGACTCCAAAACCATTAGCTTCTCAAACAACAACTAATAATCATTTTTTTTGTCAATTTTCAAAGCTATTAACATTATTAAACAATTGCTTTAAAGCTGTTTTTTTTTGCCACCCCCAATCAGAGCCTTTTTGTGACCAGAAATACCTTCAATACAGGTTCAATCTTATGATCATTCATTTACAACTGTTTCCATGGCAACTTTTTTTTTTTTTTCTAAGTTCTTTCCTTTTGAGTGAATTGCATTATCAAGATGGGGACGTAATGGGAGGGTGCGTTTTCAGCCCGCCTTAGTTCATAGAAACATGATTGCATGCCATGATTGGTAGTGAATACCACTTTAATAGTTCATACTAACTAATAGCCCAATCAATTGTGCCTCAAAACAGCAATTTCCAAAATAAAATGGAGTAAGTTTTATTCAATGGTTTTGAATGTTATTGAGGTGTAGAATAGTAATTTCGCTGTAATAGATCTGTTAACCACGTGTAAAATTGTTTGTTTTTTTTCCAATTTTTCTTTTTTATCTTAAACTATTTTTTTCGAAATAATACGCGAATAAAGATTAAAGAAGTCTGGGTGCTATGTATACCAATTATAGATGTAGGATGCAGAAGAATAGTTCGTAATTTTTTCTTTGCTGCCTCCCATCGTCTGAAAATATCAAGCTTATAGAACTTGTCTGATAGAAAATTTGATAATTTTGTATACATTTAAAAAAAAAACTATTTATTAGAAATAACTAACGCAGAAAGGTTCGAAAGTTCTCAACCTAGTCGAATCCCTTAAATTTAAGCCTGCCGAGACCTTTCTGGAAATGGAACGAGAACGAACAGAGAAGCGCATCCACCAAGAAGGTAATGACCACCATTTTTAGGCATCCTAGAGGAATGACTGCTGATTGTTTTTTGGGTTAAGCCCCAATATTGGAGTTCTTATGTACTCCAACTAAAGCAGGAAGGACGGGTTATCCTACAGATTACAGGATCCTACATAAAGGTCAAGATAAAAGTCGTGGGTCTGCCACGAAATAAATTTTAATCCGCCCAGGTTAAATTTGAACTCACGATCTTCTGTACTGAGTACTGCTGGATGAAGGAAGTATGATGTAAACTTATTTCAACGCTTGAGAAACACCATCAAAGCGAAAAGGTGGAGAAATAGGAAGAGGTGCTCAGCTTCTATAAAAATTCCATTTTTTATTATTTAAAATAAATCATAAAGTTAAATAACTGTTCACCACGAAGTCGGCAATTGTAGATAGCCTTTAAGAGGGAATTATTAAATTGAACTTTTGCCAAATTTACTAATGCATTTAATTTATAAACCCGTGTAATGGGAAATAGTTTTCGTAATTTTTTTATATATACAATCAGTTGTATGAAATTTCAAAGACAATAAATGCTTCATTGTAATATTATTGTTTTATTTATAAAACGTACTTTAATTGTAATAATCATTCCATTCATACGATGAAATATTGTTTGAATCTTTTTTCTCCGCTCTAACTAAGAAATTAATTATGAAATAAATTTTGCTCACAGGCAACGCCATAAAAATATTTCATCCACGATGGGGATTGCGACAATTAATTCGCCATCTTTTCTGGTGCCAGCGTCCTGGCAACGAGTTCCAAACAATATTTCAGTTAATGGTCGTTGTAAAAAAGATATTTGAAAACTTTTTTTCACATCATCAAAAATATGTTCTATTATTCATTTCATGAAGTTAGTAATAAACAATAACTTTCAATTCAGATGTTACAATTTTATACCTTTAAAATTTATTTTGTTACTCGTCTCGGTAAAAAAAAAAAAAAAAAAAAAAGACAACGGAACAGCATTAAGACATCTATATTACCTATAGTTCTTGAATTTACTACAGCAACCATAGCATGGTAAATTACAATTTTAACAATTTAGCGTTATTTTAAGCATTGAACAAAAATCATTCGTGTTTATCATAAAATACAACTTATTATGTCTAGAAGAACACATTAATAATGATAACTTTATATATTTGTATCAATGATGTATACATTCACAGTTAGGTTTTAGGGAATTTGCACAAGAATGTTCTATATAATTGATAAGTCCTATACAATTATGGCAGTTAAACACTAAAAATTATTAGCTATAAATTGTACAAAAATGTTCCCCAAAAGCAAAACTTTTAAAGTTTGAGGGAGATTTTCTATAGAAGCAATAGTTAATTTTTTTGTGGAAAAAAATACAATAAAATTCTTTCCGATAACCCATTATAACTAATATTAAACAATTAAGAAATGGTAAAACGTTTTTAATTAATTTCCAAAACTGTTTTCCAATGAATAACCAAACAATTTTGCTATCGTAAATTTTCGTTCGATTAAGCTTTATCGGAATTGTACGAATTAAAAAAAAATTATCTTTTGTATGCCTTGATTCGCCGCAACACAGTTTTACTATCGAGTTGGGCAGATAAAAATAATATTCACTTTATTTTCAAAACAGAAAGGTCACATGAATACGTAATATTAGTGCAATTATAGTTGACAAACAGTTCATACCCCCTGCCAATCAACTATTACTAGGTTTACCTGGAAAATCGCAATACAAATGAAAATCGGAACGCATTCAGGCGTCGAAAGGGGCAAAAATCAACTATCCTATAGTTTTAGTATTAGAAATATGTTTTCTATAAATTTAGAAATAGCCGCTATCATGAGTTTTCTACATTTGTTACAATCCTATAAAATAGTTTCATTGAGAACTATTTTCCTCTTAACCCTTCATAACCTGCACGGCGAACATTTGCACGCCAGAAACTTTTGAAAATTCATATTTCTGATTAGAGGGATCAGGAGTGGCTGAAGTTTCGTGAGTCTGTTTCAAGGTCTAATGTTAGAGAATAATTAATTATAGGGGAATAATTATTTTGTATTTAAAAGGTTTACAATAAAATTATAATTTTTATAAAATAAATTATTATTTATATTCTTTATAATCATTTATTAAAACAGTAATTTATAAATCAATGCCAGTGATTTTTTTTTATTTTTTTATTTTTTATTATCTTTATTGAAAATACATTAAAGCCAAATTAGGCTAATAAAAACATAGGTACATGTTTGGATACACATCCATCTCATGTGAAATAGTAATTAATATGGAGGAATCTATAAACAAGTAAATAATGCAAATTTAATAAAACAGTAGGAAAAACTAAAAAAAAACCTACACAACAAAAACAATACTAGTTCATTTAACAATTATAGTTAATTTATCAATTATAATAAATAATAGCTAAATTATAATCTAAGCCAAGTAATAAAGATAATAATAAACAACTTATAATTATAAAATATAAACAAATGATAATAAGTCTACAGTTGTGATATAATACAATATCAAACTTTTATTTATAACTTAATGGTGTAAAAATTTATTGAATTAAATTTATATTTTTGTAATTTGTAGAAATTAGTTTGTTTTTTTAGTCTTTAAGTAATATGTGTTTTGTCCGTTTGTGTTTGTACCTTTTTAGAGTTTTCTTGTTGTAATTACCTATTTCTTGGATATATGGGTTTTCAGAAACGGCAGTTGATATGAAAAATGAGTTTGTTTGGGACTGAATGTGTTGTTTGATTGTGGGCAGCTTGAGATCAGAGAGCATAGTGGCAATTCTTATATATTTGGGGTAATTATTTATGATTCTCATACAAATATTTTGTACAACTTCCAGTTTTCTGTAATTTGTATTGCATGTATTACTCCAAACTGGTGATGAATAAGTTATCATAGGTCTGATTACGGATTTGTAGAGTATTAATTTGTTTCGATTTGATATATTAGAGTGCTTATTAAAGTAAGGGGACATTTTACTGATCATATTTTTTACTTTGTTACATTTTTTATTAACATGTGCTGTAAATGTGAGGGATCGGTCTAATTCTATACCAAGATATGTTGCTGATTGTGCCCAAGGGATATGGTAGTCTTCTATAGATATATAGTGGTCTATTGTAGGTCTGCGTTTTGTGAAAATTATTGCTGTAGATTTGTTTTGGTTAATTTTGATTTTCCATTTGTTGTAGTATCTGTTAAGTTTTTTAAATACGGACGATAAACGGTGGGCTATGGTTAAGGTGACCAGACGTCCCGTTTTGAACGGGACAGTCCCGTTTTACAGGGACCTGTCCCGTTGTCCCAAAATATATGCTCGGGACGCTTATTTGTCCCGTTTTACAAATATCTGGTCCCATATGTACTTTTAACAGCATCGAGTTTGCTTCCTAAATTCCATTTACTGATGATGGATGAATTAACTAAATTAAATCTTTAAAACATGAATAAATACCAATGGATAACTCTAAAGGAAGTTCCTCAGTGGGAAAGGATCGAGGAGGGGATTGAGGTGATTGCTAGTAAATTTATCATGCTAAAGATTTCCGATAGTGAGCTTTTAGGCGAAGTGACTTATCTAAAGAAGTACCTGACACAGAAAAAGATTTTCAAGTGGACCGAAGAGAAACCTTCTCTGGATCAGAGATGGGTTGAAATATTTCTTAATTTCACAAATCAAAATGTCCCCATCAGGAATATTGCACTGATGGTTTTATTTTTCTTGTCCTTACCAGGAACAAACGCTCCAGTGGAACGAGTTTTCTCAATTATTAATGACATTTGGTCACTAGAAAAATCTCAAATGAAAATGTCGACCCTTAAAGCAATGATGCTAGTAAAATGTAACTTTGCAATGGGTTGTGTACAGTTTTTCGATTTCAACAAACAAAAGCCTGATATTTGAAAAAAAAATTCACTCATCTCAAAAATATGAAAAATAAACATTGAAGTCAGTATTTTCGACAATATTTTTATTTCAGTGATATCAAGTTTATTTCTAAATGTAGTCTGATTGAATAAAATAGTATTTCATATATATATATATATATATATATATATATATATATATATATATATATATATATTGGTAAATAGTTTTTTTTTTTTTTAAGGGTGTCTCTAAGTTCCCCGATATTAAGGGTCCCGTTTTGAGAATCTCATAATCTGGTCACCTTAGCTATAGTATCAATCCTGTATGAGCTTGTATATAAGGCGGTGTCGTCTGCAAATAGGGATCGTTCGTTAACAAATGATAGAAATTAAAAAAAAAATATTAGAGTATGATTGTACTCCGCGCGACATTACATGTCCGAATAGGCACGTGAGTGATTGGAGGGTTGTGTGGTTTTTTGCAGTGCAACAGATACAACTGCTGCAGACTTTGATTAGTATTTGAGATTAATTATTATTATCATTTTTTAATTGCTATTTATTGAAATTTACAATTGGTAAATATAAAATAAAATACATCAAGTAAATGTGATGATAATGCTAAAACAAGATGTAAATTGCTTCTAAAACAGCTACCCCCCTTCCCCATTGGTAAAACTTATTAAAAATTTATTTTAAAAATAAATAACGTACTTTCTTATTTTTTTCTCCTTTTTAAATTAATTTGTCTGAAATAAACTTAAAACATTATTATTAATAAGAATGATTATATTTTATCAAAATATGCATTTATATTTTTGTGAGAACTAGAAACGGCTAGTTATAAAATAATTCTCTAAAGGAAACAGAAGATTTTTGAAATAACATTAAGATGAATTCAATATCAAATTACTGGGTTAAACATATTAGAGAAGAAATATTGTCAAAATTTTTTAGGAAATTTAAAACCCAGAACTGGAAGAAAGGTTTTGTGTTAAGCTCTTTGGCGGCGCGGACTAACACTTCCAAGAAGAGAGTTTATCAGATGCCTTCTGGAATAAACCTAGATTTTTGCAAAAGAAAATTCAACCTAATTATTTTAACATAATTATTAAAATATTTGAATAATATTTAAAATAATTATGTGACAAAACCATGATCAGTTTAATTATTATAATTGTAATAATACCTAATTGAGTAATCATAATTTTAACTTCACTGCGACCATGTCAGGGAGTAATGTACAACATTATTTGTACAACTATCAATGTAAGACTTACTATGTTGTGAAGGTAATAAACAGTATTACGATGATATGAAAAACATATTGCATTATAATGGGATTATATTTAAGTCAATATTAATAATAAGATTAATTGGTCTTATTTTACGAGAATTTTTCCTTTTCCTAACTTATATTACATGAATCTTAATCTTTAATAGCTATCAATTATTTAAAAAAAAATTAATATTTAATTAATCAATAGAGTATTAAACTCATTGATTAATATGCTGTTTTTAAGTACAAATGTTGATGGAGGTAACCTAAATGGTAGAAAGAGAATATGGCTCTCAGTAATGGGCAACCTCGGTTCAAATCTTTTTCATTCAATACTGCTTAATAACTTGACAAAAAGTTATAATCAAACGCAGCCATTATAAAATGAGCACTTAGTGTTAGAGGATATATAAATTAATTGGTATTATTACAGTGCTGACGACATTCTACTAAAAACATCAGATTTAAAATCAACCAGCATCCAGTACTTGATTCCCACACCTAGGCTCTAGGCTGTTGCAACATTGGGATGTATAATTTTTTTTTTTAATTTGGGAAAATAAAAATACCTCAGAAGGAAATAAATATAATTTCTTATTTTAGTACAATTTAATAAATACACCGTAAAAAAATAAGAGTTGATTATATAAATAACTCTGTTTCATCAACCAATTGGCCATAAATAAACAACTAAACGCTGAGAGTCACTAATATTTATGTTTGACTTTTTAAATTAACTATGAACATGGGAAATACGTAGAAGGGCAATTTTACATAAATAATGAACTAACCGTGGGAACTTTTTTTTTATTTTTTTTTTTAAATAAATTTCTTGTCATATTTGTTATATTCTACAGTGATTGACAAATTGGAAGCGTAAACTAAATGTTTTCTCAAAAAGCCATTTGATGGTGAACGTATGATAGTTTTATCGTAAACTATAACCGTTTCCAATATTTTTGCCATAAACGTTATAATGGATTTTTTTTTTTTTTTTAAAGTAATATCCTGCCGTGTACCAAATGTAATTGATAATCTGTTCGAACGAAATGTTTTTGCGAAATGCTTTTTTGTAACACTAAAACAAAAGTTTAAAAATTTATCAATCATGAACCATTTTTTTTTTACTGTTGATTACCAGAATATATAAAATATTCCTGATGAAAATAGTATATTTGGCTATTGATATAATGGTTGAAGAATATGGTGAGGGATGGAGTCAAGATTATATTAATTTATTTAATTACAAACTCCATAAAGAAGAAGAAAGAAGAATAGTTTTACCCAGATTGAAAGAAAAAAATCAGTCAATGCAACTCCATGTCTGAAAGGTAATGCGAACAAGAGGTCAGATGAAATCATTAGTGGTAAAGAAGTTAATCCATCTTCAGATCAAACTAAAGGAAACATTGAATCTGCTAGTTCTGAGATTGCAAATACAAACATAATCTCAAGTTCTGTTATGACCAACTGTGATTCGTCTGAAGATGATATAAACTACATATTCAAGTTTAACAAAACTTTATATAAGGAGTGCCGACTTTTCGACCTGCCTTGAAGTTCTTCTTCAGGGAGATTGTTGCCAGGTTTAATCCATGACAGACAATGTACAATAATTTCAACAGTGATTGTGGTGTGAATTTGGATGTGTAGTTTATAAACATTACAGCATTCCTCACCATATCCTTCAACCATTATAAAATATTCCATTTATTTATGGTCATATCAACAACATGGTCTTTACTAAAAAGAACTTTTATTGATTTAAAAAAAAAAAAAAAAAAGACACCAATAAATTCAACTTATTGATTTTTGCATTAATCTTTACAGGTTTATTAAATATACTTTCGGAAACGTTTGATGTCGCCATCAATTTGACAGTTTGAATGATATTGGAAATTCAAAATTAATACCATTTCAATATCCAATACAATATATTTTAAAATGTACACGTCTTTAAAAACAGACCAATCGAAACACGTTTCATCAAAAGTTAGTATCGTTACCTCATCTATTACATATTATCGAATTCGTTAATATAAAGTTATATTAATTCAACTAAATACATAATAATATTTAATATAATTGAAAAACATTAAATATTTTTTAAAAAATAAGGTTTTCTAGTTCCATAATTTTAATCGCTGAAAATTATTTGGCGTCTGCAGTTCTATTAGAGACCAGGTGGGTGGGAAGGAACGGTCCGTTTCTTTTCCTGAAAATTTTTTGCTTGCACTCCAACTAATTGTAACTAACATAAAGTAGGAATATATACATCATTTAAAAAATATTTCGCATAACAATGGGATAATTTTTGATAGAGTATATAGATCTATGTTACGATATAGAAATCAAACTGTCAAATTTACAGGAAAAATAGAAATGAAAAAAAAAAAAAATCCTTACAATTGTTCAGATCGTATGTCAGCTCTGATAAAGAATAATTAAGAGATAAAGAATGTTCAGAATTTCAACATGCTTGATCTGGGAATTTACAAGAGAATGTCTTCAAGGGGTTGAGTATTAGAAAATATTTTCTGTTCTCAGGCTACAAAGGGTTGTTCAACTCCTGTTTAAACCCTAAATTTAAACATGTTCATATTTTACAAGACGAATTTTAAATAGTTTTGGCGAAAATTAAAAGAATTTTAAGAAGTTAACAAGCCTTGACAGTAAAAAATAATTCGTTTACAGATAATTTTTTTTTTTTTTTTTTTTTTTTTTTTTTTTTTTAAATCTCGTGTTAAAGAATGATAACAATTCCTTAAAATATTCTTATTTTCTGAAAAAGATATTAAATTTCTGATGGAGGAGTAGGAAGATATATTAATAATAATAATAAAAAAGGCTGTCTTTAAAACGATTTTTTAGCTAGAATGCGATGGTATTTATAGTTAAAATTTGCGTTATTTATAGATCTGTATTTGTAAAAACAATAACGAAAATTAATTTTTAACAGATTAACATATAAAACAAAATTTAGGTAATGGTTATAGACTTATAAAGAAAATGACATTAACTGAAACTAACTATGAACTGAAAACTAACTATAACTGAAACTAACTTATGTAGTTTAATTTTTACAACTCTGAAGTAAAATATATGAGGTGAAATAAATAAGAAAAATAGTCGAAGGAAACCTGACTGATGTTATTTGATCGTAATAACCACGCGTAATTTGTAAGGATATTTTTTTTATTTGTTAACATGATTATTTTATTGTTTTTTAAAAACTATTTATTAATATTGACAGCTGTATACATTATATACAATTAGTAAATTTAAGGAAAATTATTACAATGACACGTGAAGAACTACTCACTAATAGCACTTCAATAGTTCAACATTAGAAGGTCTCTCGGCCCTCTTTTTTTCAGACGCCTCAGAGGATTATCGGGAATGAAGAGTGAGCCAAATTAGACTAGTGCATTCGAGGGGGTATGGAGTTTACTATGAAAAGACAGGTATCTGGTTTGGGGCGAATCAGCAACATAAGGAACATTAAGATCTTTATGGATAAGTTTGTTTGGAACATAATAAGAAGCATTGAGGATTTTACGAAGGATTTTGTATTGTAAGGATTACATACGAGCATTGGAAGGTTTAGTAAAGCCCCAAAGTTCAACTCCGTTTTTCCAAATGGGTTTAATTACCGTCATGTAATTTATTGGAAGCTTTGAACGCTTGTCTATTTAATGTTGGAGTAGTCGAAAACGACGAGCAGTTTCTTTTCATTAAAGTCTGGTAAGTAAAATAATAGGCAAAATTACTTTGATAAGTGCAGTTGTTTAAGTTTTTTTATCAGGAAACATTGTTTTATTTAACGAATAAAGGAAATAAATGAAGAATAAATATATTTTTTTAGTTGATTAAAATCTATAAAAGACAAACAACTGCTAATAACGAATATTAATTATAATAGATCGCATTTTTTATTTCAATAAAAATTTCAGATTTTAAATATTGCTTGCTAATAATATGTTGAATATGCCTGTTTAAACATATTTAAATTCAAAAATAGACAGCTAAAATGTTATAGACAGTACATAAAAATTATTATAATGTAGTACGAATATGTTTAGAAAAAAAATCATATAAAAATTCATAGTCAGCAAATTAAAACTGATAAATATTTCAGATGTAAACTATATCCTATCGTGTATATTTATAATAAAAACGGAATTCTTAGAGGACATTTTTTTTTTTTTTTTGGTAGATAACGAATTCGAAATCTGGCTTATTTCCAAATAAACAGAGATTATTCTTTTGGTTATTCAACATAACAGAATAATAGTTATTCTTTATTACGTATGTAAATATATACATTTCTTTAGTAACATTAACATTACATATACATTTAAATTAAAACTTTTGGAATAAATATATTTAATTGTATCAGTCACAAGGAATTATCAAGTACCTAAAGGCGCGCTTAGGTGATGGGAACAGCCTTCCTGGCTCGAATTCTGAGAATTCTTTCGCACCCTAAGTAGAGATTAGATTCTTAAATCTTTTTAAATTCGGAAATAACTCTTAAATTTATTATATTTAGGATGTAGTTGGTATCAGTAATAAAAGAAAATGTTTGATGAAAAACAAACCTAATTTAATTTGATTTAGGCTAATAAATATTTTAGATTTTAGATTTCTTACAAAAAATATATTAGGCTGGTAAATATGGTTTTTTTTTTTTATCAAACACTTTTTGATTTCATTACCCATGGTGTTTTTTGGGTAATGAAATGATCCCCACATTTTTTTTTAATGATCCCCGACTACACCCTACATATATATTTCACCTAGGCAACCAACATAGCTCTTAAATTTATTAAGTTATAGTGGTATAATCATAACGTTACAAAAGGTAAATAAGAAAAAAAATATATTAATTTTAGATCATTATTTAGTCATGGATTATTATTTTACTAATACGGTTCATTTATGAAAAACAAAAAGTTAGATAACCAATAATAATGTTAAGTCAAATTTACGAAGTAAAAAGTTCAGCCACCCTCCCCCCCCCCGTAATATAATTTAAATTTTATATCTACTTTGACTAAATATATTATTTATTTAAGAAACACAGGGAGTAGAATCTTACATTTCTATCAGCTAAAATCCATGCAATTTAAACAATTAATAGAATTGAGAAAACATGATACATAAAATATAAAATTACTATTATGTATTTTATTATAATAATAAGTAATAAAATTAAAATAAACAAATTCATTAGGTTTTTAACAGATTTATGGATATTATCTCTTTTGTCGGATACATTGATATTAAATAGTTTTATAATCGAATAATAAAATTCTACATAATTTAAACAAAAAAAAATTTATTTCCTTTCCTTGAAAAAAAATAAGTACACACGTCTCGTTTGAATACTCCCATATCCTTTCATATTATAAATATTATATTAAAGGAATCAAAATGAAAAAAAAAATATTTATCATAGAATTTGAAACTATATGATTTTTTGTTTGTTCTAATATTTATTTATTTACCCACACCTGAGTACATTTGATTGGTTCTTTAATCGAAATCATAATAAATCTGACGTAAACATTGAAAGCATTTTCCTTAATTATTTAATTAGAAATAATTCACAGCCAGTTTCTGATTACTGTAACGTTCAATTACAAAGAATTTTGATGTATCAAGATTCTAATCACACAGAGAAAAATAAAAATATTGTTACAAACGTATATATCAAATATCTTAATAACAAAAATTAAAAATTTCTTCTTTGATTAAGTAAAACAGTTCAAATCTTGTGAATTGGGATACTAATTTTAAAAAGAATAAGTTAATAAATAATTTATGTGAATAACTGAACAGTGCCAACTCACTTTGTGACCCTGGGAACTTGGTTCCAATCGAAGGCTTGCAGTGCCTTGTTGACAGCCAAGTCTAAGTCCTTGTTCTGGAGGTTGGCGGGAGGAGTGCCACCTTCCGGCCCCGGAGCGGCAGGAACCTGCGCGTGAAGAGGGCGAGAAAGAAAACTACGTGCACTCATAATCGCGGCTGAGGAGCTACTGTCCCAATCCGTCCCTCTTCGGGGGCAGGTAGGGTGGGGGTAACTGTTGGTGGTGGGGGAACTTCTCAGCCAATCAGATTCCACTTTCAAGCAGGCGAGGGGTGGTTAACAATCCCACTTATCCTTGGGTTAGATAGGCAATTGTATTATTAACCTTCTTAATTAGGTGGAAAATAAATTAATCTGTTCATTGATGGTGGCCAAGTACAATGGGCTTCTATACAAACAAATATACAATATTTTCATAATCCAATAAAACAGTGTATGAATTAAAAGTGTACATTTATTTTTCGTTATCCCGCCACTCTAGTAGCTTTTCCCCTGCTCCCGAGCGAAATACCTTTTAATTTTCTAACCTTATTCTCATGATTTCGTTGCAAATCATTTAAATCAATCTTCAATTTCTAAATCGCAATTATATCGCCAAATTATTCAGCTATAAAAAGAAGAATAATTAACATGAATAAAAACTATTACAATATTTATCTTTGTACTATTTATAGGATTGTATCAGGAGTCAAAACCGGATATTGGAAAAAGTCAAAACGGGATATGTTGCCTGTTAAGTGCAAAAATCGTATTTTAGGAACACACTATTTTTCCACAATGGTTCACAAAGAAAGAGAAGAAAATTTCTTCTTATGCTGAATCTTTTAGTATTACCCGAAATTTTTCCATCGCAAGACTGGTTTAATTTATTCATATATGAAATAGATCACATATATGAAATAATGATTAAATTCCGGAAAATACTCACGCCAGCCCATTGAACATATCAAAATCGTCGTATTTAGCCAAACGTACACATTTAGTGTAGTGTAGTGGTGTCGGTATTTCATGGGATTTAATCAAACTTTTATATAGATCAAATACTAACAAGTTTGCAACAAGTATATAAACATTTTGTATGTTAAATCTGTTTTGAGTTGGAAAATTTTTTTTTTGGATTGGACAAATAGTTTTGAGTTATAGTGAAAAATGTGGCAAAAAAAGTTGGATTTTACAACAGAACGCGGTTTTCAGCGTGCTAGCGGGAGTTATTTACGGGACTTGGTCAAAATGTCATATATAAGGTGTGATAGGATAGTAAATTTAACCAGCTTTCAGATGAGAAAAAATAAATTCCTGATCGAATTATTAGATTCGGAGTTTTAGCCAAAAGTGTATTGACAAAACGTGGTTTCGCGGTGAAGTGCGACTTACCGCAAAGCATTTTCATTGGTAAGTTTTAATCCAATTTTAATTATTTCAAAAAAAATTTCTGGAACCTATTTATTTATTTTTTGGCACTTTTTACATTTTATGTTGTTTTTTTTTTATATCATGAAACCTGAGCCTTTTTACAAAATATAATATACGTGCAAGTAGACAAAATTTCCAACATTTTTGATGACATATATATATATAATTGCAAGATATATAAGAGCTATATATATATATATATATATTGTCTGCTTGGAGGTAAAAGTTATTAAGTAACAAAATTAATTTTTTTCCGTTTCAATATTCAAACGGGAATATGCTCATTAAAAATTTCTCAGAAAGTTATTTAGCGAATTTTCTCATTCTCTAATGTGCACATATAGTAGTTATATTCACTTGGCAACTTTATATACCTATGGGAAATCATAATATCAACATGCAATGACTTTTGTCGAATTTGGAAAAAATTAGTGCACTGCATGAACTATATATATATATATATACATAGCTAATTTTGTATTTCTTGCATTCCTCAATTAATTTCAATGAGTTCAACATTATTAACGGCCAATAGTATTGAAAATCGTGGAATTTCCACTTTCCGGTAATTTCGTTCATATTTTAATGCGCTCTAGTGGCAACATGGTTTGTCTTATATAAAAACTTTACGAATCAAAAGCGTAGGAAATATTTTCTACTTTATATATAGGGCAAAATATTTGCCCACAAACATCAAATTTGTGTTTAGCAACCCAAAAAACACCATGGGTAATCAAATCAAAACATTCTTCTGAGTCCCCCTTTGTTTTTCTAATATGTCTGGTTTATAAGTTAACTATTACTAAAAGTTAAATTTAAGCTGGTAAATAAATTTTTATTTTTTTCATGAAATGGTACGTCAGAATGTTATAGTTTATTAAGTTTATTTACCAATGATAAAATTAAAAAATATGTAATTTCTTATCTTAAATTATAAATCAATATAGGTAATAAATTGCTGATATTTTGAATATTTGTATTTTATGTGATGAATATGTATCATCCAGAATTAGTTAATAGATATAATAGAAATATTTTAACAATTCCTAATTTTGTTACGATATCTAAGACCAAGGTGTTTGTCAATCTCGGGCCTGTGCATACATTAAATACCGCCCACCACAAATTTACTACTTTAAATCTGAAAAATACATGATAAAACCACAATATTAATCTACTACATATTTGTCAAATACCACTCACTCATTTAACACGAAATCTCGGAAACCACCGAACGGATTAGAATGAAATTCGATATGTAGCTTCCTCTAGGGTCGTAGGTGCTCGCTAAGAAAGGCATTTTAAAAAATCGGCTTGGATGGCTGCTGATTCGCAAAAAATGCGATTACAATTTTTATTGGGTGAATAATAATAGATTAATTATCACGTGGTATATTAGAATAAGTTAAGTTAAAAAATAGGTTAGATGCTTAAGCCTTACACTTTGACCACAAATTAAGTTCCTTATAGTTGTAATCAAACAAAAATACGATCGATGTCGAAACCTTATAATATGGTACTTTCTGTGAACTGAAGGTAGCTGCAGAGGTGTACCCTTACAAGTTTGCGTTGTTCCGTGACGAGAAGCTATTAAAAGACTTATGTTCTCTGATGATGACGTATAAGGCCAGCCAGTTCGGCGTACATATTCCTTACGAGCAACCCACCAACCTTGCTTCACCAGTAGCTTCGTCCCCAGCTACTCTTCCTTCAGCTTTCCGGTCACAAGATAATTGTTCTGAACTATAATTGGGCCTTTTCAAATCGGCTTTTCTCAGCCAGGCCCAAGTTGTATTTCTCGAATCTGGACATGTCTCACCAAGCCTTTCTGAATTTCATTCCTTGAACCTAGAATCTACTTTTTTTCTCAGTTCAGATGAGTCTATTGCAACATTGAAGTAAACTCATCAATCTAAAAGTAAACAACGTAGGAAATGATTCACAGATTCAGTTCGCAACAAACAACTAAGCACATGTAAAAGGAAACAGGGAAGCTGTTCAGAAACAAATGACAAATCATCCTGACATTAGTAGACAAATGGTTAACAAACTTAAAGAGAGCCAACCCGAAGTTAAAAGATATGCTGTACACACATTCTGAGAATCAATCCCAAATATACTTATAGGGACTGTACAGAAGTATAAGAAAACCCACCCTGAAATCCATAAAAAGTCTTCAAAAAGGTACTCAGGAAATAATCCTCATGTTAACCGTGTAACAAAACACTATGAAAGATGTTCAATGGAAAGGTTACAGCCAGTATGACCCAACAACTAAATATGCAAAAGACAAAACAGTCGATATTGGACAACGGTCTACTTGAAATAGGTATTATGCTGTAAAATGGAGAGACGAGAGCCCTGCCATGTGCTGCAATAATGGGAAAGTCCAACTTCCTCCCTTTCAAGAATATCCTGAACACTTGCACAGCCTCCTTACTTTTGAACATTCTGAGGCTGAGCATTTTCTAAATAATATTTGGAAACAGAACGGTTGTTTCCAAATGACGTCATTTAGAGAAAAAGAGGGAGATTTCAAGCCAACATTTGAGGAGCGAGGATCGGTATATCACAGAATAGGGAGGCTGATGCCTGGGACATAGCAGCAGTCGTCTTTTATTCAGATAAATTTTGTTGGAGATGACATCCATAAAAGAGACATTCACTGTGGTTACTTTCAAAATGTCAAGCCTGCATTCGTAGGCTAACTCTACAAAATTCTTCATGAACATAACAAGTATATCAAGGACTTTATTTTTTTTAAGTTGAAATTTATTTTTTTTAAGTTGATTTCTAATTGGTGAAAAATGGTATATTTTCTCCACCCACTTTTTCTTATTTATTTATTAATCTAAGGTTTTCGCGGATGTATCTGAACTTCCTCTAATGCATATTAATGGACAAGCCAGAGATTTATTGGATTGCAGTTAGTAGATTATGCCACTTTTGCGAAAAGGTAATTACTCACAAGAAATACAAGCAATGAAAAAGTATTCAAATCGACATTTTCGTACACATATTTATATGTGTCTGTCACCTTATATATATCTCTGTCACCTGTAAATAGTATATTAAGTGCAAACATTTTTTTTTTCTTTTTGAAGGATTTTTCTTTGCTATACGAAATTTCCTTCAACCAAACTCCTCCTTCAGCCGGTCCCTCCATTCCTCTCTATGTACAAACATTTTATTTCAATAAAAATGCTCTTTAAAGTTTGGCCTTTTTTCCGAAATCGATAACGTGATAAAATATCAGTTTAAAGGCTTGAAACTTTTGAAAAATCATTTCTATTTTTGGCCATTATGTTTTCTTTTAATTGTTTTTACCCTTCTTTATATCGATTTTTTTAAAATGTACCCACAAATTACACTAAATTCTCATGTGTAAAACGTGTTAAGTGACAATTTACTATAGACATAGGGGATAGCCGAGCGAGTGCGGCGAGTGTTTTATAAGGTAAGGAAGGTGGTGGGTTGGAACCTAACTTGGGCTAATTAAAATTTATTTCGTGGCGGATTCCACGGTATGAATCTTAACCTTCCCAGCTTGACTAGAATAGGTTGGTAAGCTGTAGGAAAATAACCCGTCCTTGTTGGACTTTAAGCCTAATAAACAAACAACAGAAACATAATCTACAACTTAAGCACACTATACAATAAGATCACATTATAGCTCCTAAACGGTAGGTTCTAGCGACATATGATATATAATAAAAAATTCCATTAAATTTCTGATCAGGAAACTGGCGGCAAATGTTTGATGCGAGCAATACCAACAAGACTAGAACGCGTCACAAAAAGCCCCAACGCTTTAAAAATGTTGGCAAAACGTGACTTTTTACATTCAAACCAATGTAGCTTTTAAACTTAGGTCCTAGCAACAAATGTTATATAACTAAATATATTTCTCATCAAATTTCACATCAGCAAACTGCCGTCAAATTTTCGATCCGAGCAACACCAACAGAATGGTTTTTGTCTTACAATATCCATACACTATGGATCCCCAGCCAAAATACATATCCATGTCAAAATATGAAAAGTAGTTTTACCGATGGTGGGAAAAAAAAATGAGATATAGCTCACTTTGCCTCAATTCGTAAAGCTGAAAGTTTATGCATAATGGAAATGTGCACTTGGCTTATTTTCACTGGTGAAAGTTTAATTTTCGATTTCTAACCAAATATTCACAAAGGAATGTTCATCAGGCGATAGGAAGCCGATTAGACACATATAAAGCGATCAAAATTAGCTTTCTGATGATACCTATAACCCAAAATTCACAAAATTGCGCTTAACATACTATTCACAAGTGCTACAGATGGATTCGTGGTATCATTTTTATCTGAAAATCAGATAAACGTGGCACGTTTACCCAAAGCAAAATTTGTTTTCTTTTATTTGCTTTTATATTTATACAACCATAGCCTTCTGTGGAGAATTATACAATCACAGGCAATATGGATTGAATTGAATTCTTCTTACTCTTCTTCGGAAGAATATTTGAGAGTCGAAATGTGTATATATATGCCAGGAATACCTCATTAATTAGATATAAGAACGACTCATGAACCATTTTTTTAATGTTGCTTTATGGAAGTGAATGAAGTAGAAATCGAAAGGACGGGATCTGATTTTAAGGAAATACACTTCAAAGAGGCAACGATTAAGGGAGCAGGAGGAGAGAAATGGGAATAAACAATTTTAACTTGTATATACTGGTAAAAGAATTATGTTTATATTATTGGATCTATAGAAAAATATATTAGATATAAAACTTGGTTCATATAAATCATGGCTCGAGTTCGACTGGGGCACACCCAACCTTTGTAAAGTGGTCCTTAGTATGGGGAAAAACCTGGCGGTTGGCCGTGATCACGGCCAATTGCATCATTGCCAAAGTCCTGAGCCCAAGAGACCCTTTATGAATACAGTTTTTATTTCATAAACGAAAACAGTGAAGTTATTAGTTAATAAAACTGACTGTGAACCAAGATTAGAAAATGATGATTTTTCGTAACGATATTCTAATGCTTGAACCTTGAATCTGATATCTAATTACGTAATTAAAAAGTAAATACTCAAATTTAAAATCATTGATGAATTCAAATCAATCATACATTTCAAATGATTGTAACCAAATGTAATCAAATCAAAGTAAACTTGTAGTATAGTAGTTATAATGCTTTAGTTTAATAGTTGGAGTGGAGTAGATCACAATTTGTTAATTTTTACATGTATAATTATGTTGTCATGAATAAATGTTTGTCCTTATAAATCGATTCTGAAAGTTTATTCTGAAATTTCTATTTTTATTCTATTAAGTAATTTCCTCCGTTTTTCTATAATACACCTGTATACAATAAGAAAAATAAAAAAATATGAGAGTATAACCATGTTTGGTAAAGAAGAAAATGAGGATAATGTATATTTTTTCATTATTTTCATTCAAGAATACAACAATATTATTGAACTTAATAGAATAATGTAATGGCAAAATAATTCTTGTGGTGTGAATCATTGCCACAATTTCATTTGAACTGTTTCATTAAATCCTGTCCAATGAATGGCTCTCACATCATTAAATGTTTGGAGTAAAATTATACAATGTACTTGATTGTTTCACTTCCCTTGTTCCATCCATTATAAGTTGTTATCTTAATTGAAGAAAATTGGAGCTGTTCCTGTCAGTATCTAATATTTTAAATCTTTTATAATACTATTATTCGATATTGTGTACTTTTTTTTTATATATATTTCATTGTGATTAGAAAGATGAAAAATAGCAGCTTTATCTTACTAGATTTTTAATTAAGTGGATGGTATCGTTAAAAGCTAAAATTATTTATAAAAATGTTAAAGAAATCCAATGCTTTTGTGTTCTAAACCAGTAACATTTACAATAAAAAGAGCCTGTCCATAAAAGCAAAGATCAGGCACTACAATACTGTAGTAAAGCCAGTTATACTATATGGGACAGAGACCATGAACCTCCCTAACCTGGAAAGAATGCTGAAAGTAGAAAGAAAGATCCCAAGGAGAATTTACGGCCCTAGGAAAACCAGGAAAGGATACAGGTTAAGATCAAACGAGGAGATCTACAAAGAAACAAGGAACATAGAGACGGATATAAGAATTAAGAGACTGAAGTTCTAAGGACATATGGTAAGACTTAATAAGGCTATTTTTGGGAAAATTTGGGATTACAAGAGTGCACAGGGATACATAAAACAGCTAAAAGAGGAGACTAGCAAACTGAGGATTGAGGAACGTGACTGCCTTGATAGAGAAGAATATAGGAAGAAACTACAAGCAATAGCGGTTCTTGTGGACAGGAAGGAGCCGAAGGAGGGTATGGCCTAGACGGAGAAGAGGAGACAGAGGCAATCAGAAAGAATGAAGGAGATATGGATGATGAGAAGAAACAGAATTAAAAATCCATCTTCTTAATATTCGCGTGGTCTCTATGGCCTTTTCGTGAAAAAAAAAAAAAAAAAAAAAAAAAATATATATATATATATATATATATATATATATATAAATATATAATAAATATAATAAACACCAACAGACACATAATAGGCAAAAATAAACCTATAAGAATATTTTTATCAATGTTTACTTTGAAGAATCCTTTAATTCTTTGTGGCTTGAATTGTCTTTATAGAGTCGTTTGAACTTTAAAAACGTACGTACAATGTCAGAAGAAAAATTAAGCACAAAGGCAGCCGCCGAAGAAATTGGTATCATAGGAGGAGAGTCATTTATCCATCGCACTTTGTTTCGTTTGGATCAGATTGGGAGAAGTGATGATTTGTGTTTGGGGGAACTTTGAAGGCATTTTGCATTGATTGAGCTTTTCCTCGATAGTCAGCCAATGGACAATCCCTTTTATATGAACAAATAGACAAATTTAGTTCAGTTGTGAGTGCAATGTACCCCGCCTTGGTCAACAGTAACGTTTGTATTCGACCAAGGAAAATTATCGGAACTGCAAGAAGTTAACATTTTGCCTCTTCCTGCGTATACCATAAGCCAATAGTTTGTTTAGATCAATGGTTCGTTTTGTAAATAGTCGCATCTTTGATTATTACGAGGAAGTAAATTTGCATGTGAAGAATTCTTTGCATCAAAACTAAACGAGGCGATATCATGTGCTTCATTAGAGCTTTAATTCGTGCAATATTTTGCCATTATTAAAAGGATTATGATACTATAATATAAAGAAATATAAAGGAAATTTCCGATTTCTACAAGAGCTGGAAATGTATATTTTTTATTTTGTATGATGCGAAGAAACAGTCTTGCTGAGAGCGCACTTTATCATAGATTTAAGGTGCTATCAAATAAGAGAGGTGGTTTTTTCACCTGAAACCCCCTCACTGATAGAAGATATTAAGCTTAATAAATGAGTTAAGTTTTTAAATATTATCATTATTTACTGAACAAATAATATATATTTTAATGAAGGTAAATTTCACTTCTGAAAAATTATTGGATGACCAGTGATGTTTGTTTTGCTGCAGCAAATTCCGTTTGCCTTGATAAAAGTCTAGGTTAATGACGAATTCCAGTAATTCTATTGGTCGCTGTAAATCTCAGTCGTGGAAATTTCCTTGGTTAATATTTTAGGCACTCATAACAGTTAGCTCGCCGTGTAAAATAATATGCTCCATTCGTTTAGGAAAGGCCAATTTATTAATCTTCACTTATACAACAACCTGAGGCAAAAATATTAGGGTAATCAGTTCACAAATGTTTTCGTGAGCTTAATCAATATACATTTTTTTAAATAAAGTTGTTCTGCTGATGTCGTACCTCGTTTTTAACGATGTCTGACTCTTCTGAACTACCCAATCGTTTGCGATGAAATTTTCGGTATCAAAGCGTGTATAGTTTAGTTCAGAATGTTCGAGAAAATGTTTAAAATAAAAGAATATATATCTTTGCTATTAATGCTGCGAGTAATCTAATCTGTCTATACAATCTATATGAATCATTTCAAAATATTTATTATAGATTTAAAAAATAAATTTGCACAGTTTGAAATATCTATATAACTAACTCTAAGTAACTATTTTGGTTTTGTTAGTCATAATATTTATTTTAAATGCTGACCTGCTGAAACCGTACAGAAAATTATATTACTTACTCCTGTACAACCCCGGGTGGACCTTCGCTTTTCCAACAGTCCTCTCTACATAATGCTCTCGACCTCCAGTTCCTCACACCAAGGGTCCGGAGGTCTTCAAAATCTTGCAGCCATCTTCTTCTTGGACGTCCTCTCTTCCTGGTACCAAACACTGTCCCCAGTAGTAGCTTTTTTGGAGCACTGCTGTCTTACATTCTTAGTACATGGCGCAACCATTCAATTCTTCTCGCCTTTATGAACTGCACTATGTCACAGGAACCGTAAATTTCATACAACTCTCTGCTTTTCCGAATTCTCCACACCCTCAACCACCACAGGTCCACATATTTTCCTGAGAATTTTTCTTTCAAAAATTCTTAATGCATTTATTGTGAAGGCACACAGGGTCCATGTTGCGGCAGAATATATCACGATAGTCCTTATTAATGTTTTATATAATCTTATCTTCGTTGTTCGGGACAAGAGCGATTATCGGAAAAGCTGGATATTCGCTAAATAGGCTCGGTTACCTGCCATAATCCGTTTTTGCACTTCTGTCGATATCTTATTTTCACAGCTGAGCTACCAGGTATGCAAGTTTAAAATGTCGTTTTAATTCCAATAGAATGCGCTCTTAGCCTATTGAAGGATTTGCTTATCTCTAAACGCTATTTTGTTTGTTAGTCATTTGTTTACAAAAGTCAGTTATTTTTAAGTCGTTTACGTGGACGTATCATACCTTTCTTTGGTGTTAAAAATGTCTAATTTTAAGCCAAATAAAGAGCATTTGCGGCATGTCATGATTTTCTTATTTAATCAAAAGAAAAAAAGGCATCTGAATGTCATCGAATTCTTGTTGAGACTTATGGCGATGTTGCTCCAACCGTCAGGACATGTGAACGTTGGTTTCAAAGTTTCAAACGTGGTGATTTTGATGTTACTGATCAAAAACGAGAAAATCGACCAAAAAAGTTTGAGGACTTCGAATTGCAATCTTTATTAGACGAAGACAATACCCAAACCCAACAAATGATGGCAGAACAGTTGAATGTCACTAGGCAAGCCATTTCCGATCGCCTGAGAGCTATGGGAAAGATTCAAAAGGTTGGAAAATGGGTTCCACATGAATTGGACGAACGACAGATGGAAAAACGAAAAACTGTGTGCGAAATGCTGCTTTTACGCCACGAAAGAAAGGGTTTTTTGCATCGAGTTGTAACTGGCGATGAAAAATGGATTTATTTTCAGAATCCCAAACGAAAAAAATCATGGGTAACGCCAGGACAACCATCCACATCGAGTGCAAGACCGGATCGTTTTGGGAAGAAGACAATGCTGTGTGTGTGGTGGGATCAGAAGGGAGTAGTCTACTACGAGCTTCTCAAACCCGGCGAAACAGTCAATACCGAGCGCTACCGACAACAAATGATCAATTTGAGTCAGGCATTGATCGAATAACGCCCAGAATGCACGCCAAAGTCATTCTTCAGCATGATAACGCTCCTGCACATTCAGCCAGATTGACTAAGGAAACGATTTCTTCGCTTGGTTGGGAACTCCTACCCCACCCGCCGTATTCACCTGACCTGGCGCCTTCTGATTATCACCTCTTCTCATCGATGGGACAATCATTGGCGGAGCAACACTTCAACAATTTCGAAAACGTACGAAAATGGCTCGATGAATGGATTTCAAATAAACATGAAGCATTCTTTTGGAATGGTATCCATATATTGCCCGAGAGATGGACAAAATGTGTAGAAAGCGAGGGTCAGTACTTTGAATAAAATATATTATACTTTTTTTTTAAATTACTGTGTATATATTTTAAGAAATAAACGACATTTTAAACTTGCATACCTGGTAAACAATAGCTAAATGTTTTTACATTTTTAAAGGAGTATCCGTCTGTGGTTAAATTTTCTCTAATTTTTGAATTATTGCTTGGGTTTTAGCCTAATTTATTTTCAAACCAACTACCTTGCCTTCAGCTTTCAAAAAACCAAATACGTCAGAAAATTCTATAAACGTTGTAAAGGAAAGAGAATTCTTCAGAGGGAGATTATAAATGTTTTTTAATTAAGAACTATTTTAAAATAAAACGTGTTTTATGTGCATATAACGACGAGCTGAAGAACCTCATGAAGCTATTATGTAAATCCGTGTTCCTGTAATGTAAATATATATAAGAGATATTTAAAAAGGTACATGTGAGATGAAACGGCGTGTTGACCCCAGCTGTCGTTAGATGCAGCAACTAACCCAGACGATATATCAGATCCAGGTAGCCGCGACCGAGATTTGAACCCAGTCCAAATTGCTGTCACCCGCTCCTTCCCTGCTCTCCTGATTGATAGGAAGCCAGCGTCGAGGAAGTTCTTATCCGACATCGAGACCATTTACAGAGAGCATTCGAAATCGTTACAAAAAATGACAGGGCAGTAGGCATAAAAAAATATATATTTGAGCTGAGGAGGAGGGGGCACCGGAAGGGGGTAATTAGAGCGACGAGATCGGTATCGCAGTGGTGGGCGGGGCCAGCGTCCGCCCGCCATAACCGCGCCTCTCGCCGCCACTGCCACCCTCATCTGTTATGTCTTAACCAGGAGTGAGGGAAAACAACCAAGTTAATACTTTATTAAGATAACTGATACAAACATTAAAACATATAATTCAATCTTACTGTTTGGTAAAAAGTCATTTTTAGTAAAATTGAAAACTTGACTTCTGCGAAGAAGCTAATTGGAATAACAAAATTTTATGCCAGTCAGAAGTGATATTTTACAATGCTGAATCTTTATGATCTAAAGCTAAGTACACATGGGATAGAAAACTAGCTTATAGACTTTACTATATGTATACTGCCCAGCTAAAAAAGAATTGACTAAAATGGTCCAAATCGAGATTTTTATTTTAATCAATTCCAATACATTATGATATTGATTTAAAATAATAAAATTGCAAATAAACTCCTTAATTTGTCTTTGATGATTGATTGCCTATCTAAGTCCAACAAATGGGCTACCACACAGAAATATTCAGTGAAAAACCCAGTGAACATAATGATAAGTAATACACATAATTAAGAAACCTTACAAAAAATTAGCATTATTTCCGCGATGTTTGTGCTCGCGGGCCGTACTGAGAACACGCAAGGTCTGACAATATAAATAAACCAGGTATTTGTCGGTTCTGAGCCGTATCTCTTCCGCTACATATCGGGACGAAAAATAAAAAAACAAAGTTAAGATGAGACCAAACATACAACATAAAAGCACTAAGGCCTCCAGTAACAAGTCATGTCTGATAGAATATACAGTGGAATCTAGCTAATCCGAACTAATTGTTGCTAGGTGTTCGTTTTAGTAAATTTACTTTAGTAAATTATTTCTTTTGATTCATGAATTCGTGTTTTTGCCTGTCCTTGCTTTTCGAGGTATTGATACACATTCCTCTCAGATTAGTACTTCCTTTTTATATGGCCTGCTGAAATAGACCTTTGGAGTCATAAAATCAAGACGGGATAGATTTAATCAGAGAACTGAGAAGAGCTACTACGAAACATTCTCACAATAATAAAATAATTAAAAGTAAAAGGTTCAAACCTTCTGAAAAGTTACTGAAGATGATCATGCAGATGGCTTAAGAAGACCTAAGAAGAAATAAGTGAATATATGATACTAAAATATATTTAGGTTGTGACCAAGGTTTTCCTTTATCCATAGAAAAATATTTAGATTATTTTATATTAATCCTAACAACACCTATCAAATTGCCGAATGTCAATTTTATTATCTTATCTTAAGAATCATGCTTCATTTTTGGTTTTTTGTTTACTGGGGTTTAACGTACTTGTGTTTTCCTAAGGATTATAGGGACGGTGAAAAGTTTCATTTATTCACATTTCATTTATGGTTCCACCACGAAATAAATTTTAACCCGCCCAGGTGGGATTCGAACCCATGACCTTTGAGCGCGCTAAGAACCTCGCCCAACTCACTTGGCCATCGAGTCCATATATACATACATGTGCCTATGTATTATGACACACAATATTTCTGAGATCTCAGATGTCCACTTGTCTAAATGCGCGGATGTACGATATGTTTTATTATTATGATTTTGTTTTTAAAAATAATAATCAAACAATTAATGCTACGTCGCTCATTAGTCATCCCCAACGAAAGGGATGTTACAGAATGTTTATTTAGAAATTTAGCCTAGGATAGAAAAAATTGTACATTAAATAAACAAGCTATTTTTCCCACGATAGGCGAATGTTATACAAATTTCTGACTAGCAATTTTTCATTTAAAAGAAACATCGTCACTTTGCAATAGATAACGTAAGTTTTGTAGCTAATCTTGATTTTTGGTTTATTTTAAATAAAATATTAAATCATTATTTTATTTATAAAAAAAAGTGTCGAATATTTATTTGCTGATCTATACATGGCACTTTCTTTCTCTCTTTCTCATTCTAAAATGTTTATTTTATTTTTCCTGATTGTTTAATAAATATAAATTTGACTGTGAGACAATTTCACTGTCATGTATATATATTATGGGAATATAATCACGAAATTCCTTGAAGTTCCGGTGGGAGAAAATAGCAAATCGTTATCGAACCATATATGTATGCGGGACATTTTTTAATGTTTATCAGCTGTTAAATTTTTTGTAGTAATTTTTTTTTTCAAAACTGTTTTTATTTTAATATCTTAATTTCATTTATTATTCATTTTGATTTTATTAAATTCATTAGTTTACAGCTCTTTTAAGAAAGGTAGAGTAAATTTATTTTTTATTAAGGCATATAAAAAAGTCATTATTCAATATCTGGAAATTGCGATAACATTTTAATACTGGTTTTAATATTGAAACAATAAGAATTTAATTTTTTTAATTTGTTTGTTTGGAAGTAGGTAGTCCGATCCATTCAAATTCATGAATCAAAAGAAACAATAAGAAGTAAATTTACTAAAACGAACACCTAGCAACAATTAGTTGGAATTAGCTAGATTCCACTGTATATTCTATCAGACATGACTTGTTACTGGAGGCCTTAGTGCTTTTATGTTGTATTTTTCGTCCAATATGTAGCGGAAGAGACACGGCTCAGAACCGATAAATACCTGGTTTATTTATATTGTCAGACCTTGCGTGTTCTCGGTACGGCCCGCGAGCACAGACATCGCGGAAATAATGCTATATTTTTTGCAAGGTTTCTTAATTCTGTGTATTACTTATCATTATGTTCACTGGGTTTTTCACTGGATATTTCTGTGTGATAGCCTATTTGTTGGACATAGATAGACAATCGTCGTTGTTAGTATCGTCTTCTCACACTATTCCCCTTGAGAGCCTCTCAGAATAGGGGATCGTTCAGCCAGTACTGCCAGTCTCTGTTCTTTGCTAGTATCCTGATACTGCGAAGATCTGTTCCCCTCTTCCGGTAAAGCCTTTCTATATAATCGAGGTATGATATTCTCTGTCGGCCTCGTGGTCTTTTACCATCAGGGGCATAGCCCATCGTTTTTAGTGGATCCTTGTGTTTTTCCATTCGCACAACATGGCCGAATGTCTTAAGCTGCCGTGTCTCGACGACTTCCATGACTGGGACGACTTCCAACTTCTCTCTTATTCTTTTATTTCGGATGCAGTCCCTCCTGTTGTTGGTAGCCAGGAAGAAAAGAGGTGAGTTTACGACCATTTTCCATGAAGCTATAGGACCAAACGCAGACTTGCCAAGACTCCTCCACCACGGGGCGGTTCTGACAAAATATTCTTATCTAGAATTCAGAGATTTCCTTGTTTGAAACGCGTTGTTTATGATAGGATTGAATCCGCTGTATATACGCATATAAATTTAAAACGTCTAAATAATATTTGTCCTGTATGAAACTCTAAGTGTCTTGACGGATAATATAAAACAACTCTTAAACATCGTGTGAGACCCCTGGTTTCATCCTCTGCATACAGTTAGGTCCCTGTTCTTCTGCAGATTTTTTTCGGCAGCCGTTATCTTCTAGCCAAAATACAATCGGCGGGCTACTGGTCCTGAGAGCCATTGGTAAAATGATCAGACGACTCTGAGATAAGAGAGACTAAGTGGCAAACCAGATGGCAAGAGTGACGGGGCGGCAGAGCCAAAAAGCACCGGTGACACGGACCGTTTCCTGCAGCCTAGCCACCGTGCGCTCTCTTCTGGGCGGGCTAATTACCGATTCTCAGCTGCGAAATGACATCAAAATCGGTTCTGGGTCCAGTTGTAAAATCGGACAATAAGTAAGAAACAAAATTTGAGAAGAAGAAAAAAGAAGGTGTTTCTATAAAACTACCACCAGTCTTTGTCGAAAGCGAAAAAATAGTTAAATTTCATAATTCTATTTATACAAAGAGTAAAACTCAAAAAAAAAAAATTCAAAAAGCATCTGCTTCCTTTCAAAAAACAACTATTTCCATATTATTTTGAATTATATAAATATAAGTTATATAAAATATTTTTAAAAAATTGGGACTATTCTTTAGTCTACTATAGTCTAATCTTTCCCATTTACATTCCAGACTTAGGATCAAATTGCTTTAATTAATAATTAAATTAAATTAATAATCAATGATTATTCGAAATGAACAAAGTTGAGAGAAAAAAGTGGTCCCAAACGTGACTTTTTCATTTAAACCAATAACTCCTAAACGGTAGGTCCTAGGGACATTTATAAACCAAAAAATATTTTCCATTGATTTCCGGTAGGGAAACTATCAACTTTTCGATCCAAGCAACACCAACTAAGCTAGAGTGTCAAAATGAATGTGAAAAACTCGTTACACCAAAAACGTTTAAACCCCTAGTCAAAAGACTTCCGTGTCAGCATTGGAGGAAAATGTATTCATCAAAAAGGGAACCTCTGTTAGTTTTCGCCTATCACCTCTTCATTCTGATATTATGTTAATAACTGTCGGGAAATGGTCATTACCGTGGGACTCTTAAAAAAAAAATGACATTTCGTCCTGTCGGTTGATTTTCAAACTTCATTGAGATCCACATGTCGCAATACATATTTAAATCTTCTTTATTAATATTAATATAAGTAAATTTTATTATTGATTTCAAGCTCTATATAACACCGTATCTTTGTAACCTCTCATGTAAAATGTTGCTCGCCCCCTTTCTGTCAATTTTCATACTTCACTGTTATCCAGATACTAATGCTTTTTTTCATTAACAAATTAATACAAAATTAGTCGATTTTATTATTGCAAAGCCTTCCTGGAACTATAGAGATGATGTGGTTACAATTTGGTGCGGATTGGTTTAGTAGTTTTCGTGGTTAATTCTGTACCATTTGGGAAAAACTAGGCAAGTCCAAATTCACAGGTTTTCAGGGCAGCGCTTTGAAGTTTTTTGTTTTCAATATCAATCCAACCTGTATTCTAAAAAACCTATTTTATAATGGAACGTATATATCTTTAAATGTTTCCGAGCACCCTCACTTATCTAGTTTATCACCCAAAATCAAAAGAATTGTCTATTAACACCATCACGTTCCTAGTTATTCACGATATTATCAATAAAGATAATTATACTTGTTTTGCCAATTAAAGACGCGTTTCAGAACTGTATAACTATAATTGTAAATTTCCGAGTTGTATAAAAATTCCCAATGCGTTTTAAAGGACACTTTTGATATTACGACTTGCCTACTTTTCCACGATGTGTAGGACACCAATATGCGTTGAGTATTTATCTCATTTTGGACAAAAATCTACTTTCTAGTTTTTCCCAAATAGTACAGAATTATCACAAACGAAAAGTGGCTTGTCCTTTTATATAAAAGTATAGATTTATTATAGAATTCGTGCCACAAATTATGTTGTATAATTTATTTATATCGTTTCTTGACGAATGTACGTTGAGTCTATAATGATCGAAAAGAAGTTTATTTGTGGTGATTTCCTTGAACATTTTAAATTAGCTAATGATTCTGGACGTAAAAATTTCCAACATAAGAAATCTTTTTGAGGAAAAATTAATAATTGATTTATATTTGTTTATTTTCAGATTTAGATTTATTTTAATGTAATAAAATACAGTGTGATACGATATAATACTATCATAGGCAGGTATTATTAGTAGCGGAGACCCAGGTACCCAGCTGAGATAGGCAACCCCTAAGCTGCCCCAGCTGTGGTTAATTGTCGGTCTGTTTCATCTTCGGTGTAGTCTCTTTCTCACTCGTTGCCTCTATGTCGCCATTTAGTTCTGTCTGGCGGGAGTGTGGGAACTTGATGAATATAATAATAATTAAATAAATTTGTTCCATGAAATGATATATTTGGAATTAATAAATTGTAAGAAAGAGATCTATTCTATTATATAAGAGGACAAGCTATTTTTCGTTTGTGATCACACACCACCAAAACTACTGACCCAATCTGTAATAAATTTTAACCATATCATCTCCATAGCACAAGATAATAATGAAATCCACTAATTTTTAATTCATTTTTTATTTAAAAAAGCGATAATATGAATATAAAAGTTAATTTTGAAAAGTGGTCGATAGGTGGCGAGCTCCATTACTACATGAGAGGTTAAAAAATATTTGTTTTTGTTTAATGTTACATACAAACTTTTGAAGTTTTGTGTAATGTATCTTGTGCCTTATTGTAATATTGTAAACAGGTGAAATGTTATTCAGCCGCTTTGGGAAACCGGAAGTGCAATTACAATGTGACGAACTTAATTTCAGCGACATTTACACAAGCAAATGTATGTATATCGAGTTGCAAAAATGCCTTCTATATTTATTTTTAACATGTTTTTCTCTTCCGTGGGCTTTCAAATCAGCTGGATGTTATCTGTTAATCTTCTTTGAACACCCAGGATATTTTTGGGAAAAATAGTGTTGCTTCCGGTGTTTTTAGTTATGGATAGTGTCACGATAGTATCTAAAACAAAAATTTCATGTCCAGTAACAAAATACATATACATAAATAACATATATGTAGCTAAATAATTATTCGTGTATAGCTGTTATGACAGGGATGTTCTTAAGATTTTATCGATACGAGTGTTTTAAAATTTATAAATGGACTTTTCAGACGGCCTAAAATATTTATATATATAAAGGAAGGTAAATGGCTGATGGTAGAAAGGATAGAGAAATTAATTGGGTTATAAAGATAGGATGTAGCAGTAGGTGGGGACAGGCTGGTATTTTTGGCAATCTGCTATTTTGAGTCCGTATCATCTTTGTAATCTATTGGTCTGTGACATCCTTAATAATTTCCTAGGATTTTATATTTATTTAAAATTATTTGTAAATTCTTGAAAATATCCTAAACATGGAATAAGGCCTATACTTTATTGTAAAATATGTTCTAACATAGGCAAAACAAACCAATTAGAAGGTATTAAAAGTATATAAGTAAAAGAAAGGTTCTCGAAATTATTCAAATTATTTTATTATTGAGAATAAGCTGAATTTTGTTAGGAATAAATATATGTCATTGGAATTTCTAATCAGTAAATCTTAACGGATCAGTTCATCTCTTCTCTTGTTTTTTCTTAGAATCCATTTGATTATTTGGTGAAAAAAAATTCTTAAATAGTTTACCTAGAGAGGTTAATGTTACAGACCTGTTAAGTACAAAAAAAAAAAAATAAATTAAAAAAAAAAAAATTTATAGATTCCATTAGGATTTACTCCTTTGAAGGGGTTGTAGGAATTTAGCAACACTGGGTACTTAGATGTAGGATTCTGGCAACACTGAGTGCTGTAACATGAAAACTGTTATCATCCAATCAATTATTTATATTGTTTCAATACTTTTGTTGTATTAGTGTTATTAATTCAATGTGTAAAAATAAATACCAAAATACTGAACTGTCGTAAATAATTGTATTTCAATTATTAATTAGTATATAATGCATTTCAAAACTATAGCCTCAATGAATCCAACAAAATAATTGTTAACGTCATCGCTGTCACATTTTTTTACACAGTTATTAGGAGGTACAATATTATAAGTTTCGTAGGACATTATAGACCTGTGTGAAGAAGGACTGTAATGACCTGTACGCCATATACATTGGAGGTCTGTCCATGAACAGATCAAATCATGTTTTTACCAAGCAGACGATCAGCAAACTCAGTCAAAAAGAGTCGTACCTAGGCTCAGATTGGACGATTTATTTTTTAATGATTGTGAGAGTAGGGTTCTTTTTTTGTAAATTGCGATATCATAATTTCTTCACTTTTTGGGACATTTCTTTATCCAACAAATCATGACATCCTCTCTTCCCTCCCCCACTCATCAATCACCATTTATTCGAAGAGTTAGTGAGTCAGAGAGTTAAAGAATCATGATATATTTTTATTTACGTATATTAATTTCTAGTAAACAACATCTGCTGAGAGAGTGGATGGCAGAATAGATTATATTTAATATAATTTAATAGAGTATAATATTAATCTTATAAGATTATAATATCGTAGTAACTAGTAAAAGTGAGAATTCTAATATAGCATTGAAGTAGGTTAAGAGAAGAAGAGGTGCAAATTTTTAGATTTTAGATTTCGTCACTGTTTTTTTTATAAGATTTTTTTTATAAAATGTGTAATAAAAAAATACAAAAAAAACACTGTCCATCACCAACCATGGCACAATTGAACGGCTAGAGATCAAACAAAGGAAAATATTAAGAGAAATTCTAGGCCCCAAATTTCATAAGAACAAATTAATCCACACCAGAAATGAAACACTTTACCAAAAAATTGAGAAACTTTCAGACACAATAAATAAGAGAAGAATTGATTTCTATGGACACATCCTCAGAATGAACCTAAATAGACTAACTAGAAAAATGTTTGAATACCACCGCACCAAAAAGACCAAACCAAATTGGTTTAAGGAAACGGAGAAGGACTATGATAGGACTCTATATGAACATAGATAAAAGTGCAAAAAAAAAGAAGAAATAACTAAAGACTAAAGAGAGAGGTATCAATTCAAAATCAAAACAATACGAACAATCCAAATCTCTGAAGAGGAGAGGAAAGCAAGATCAGAAAGAATGAAATAATACTTCAAAAAAGGCTGAGAAAGGCACAGACAGAACATTCAGAAGTGATCAGTCCAACTTACCCAAAAGTCGTGTGAAACGAAAAAGAGGAAGAGGAAAAAAAATAAAAAAAATAATGCCACAATGAGAAATGCTTTAATGTTATCACAACCTGAAGAGGATAATTAGTAATGTTTTAAATATGAGCTCAAATGAAAGAATAATGTTTATATAAAATCTTCATTCTGTCCATTCTGAATACTACTAATTTTTGAGATGTGATAGTCTTCTTCCGGATCGACAATATAATAAGTTTATCACTATTCAAGCTATTTAAAAAATAGAAATGTTTATTGTCCGAAAAGAAAATTCTTTAAGAATAATAAAACAGTATAATAAAATGTTGCTTCAGCTTCCGCAATTTAAAATCATAATTCTATTGCGTTTCTATACTTTTCTCAAGATTCGGTGGAATCTAGGATTGCTATTTGGAATCGACACATCCCACATACTAAGAAATGGAATGACATTACCTTCTTTAAACTGAAGATTAAGTGATATTACTAAAATTATATTGAAATGACTGATGGCTACTCATTATAGTTATTTTACAGGTGTTCACATCAGTCACCCAAACAAGTTACAAATGTTCGCCACGGGTTCGATCCCCGTGAGGATTTGTCCCATTCTTTAGCCGTTAGATTTGACAAAAAAGGCCAGGATGGTAATGAGGGGTGTTGGCACGGGCTGTTTGAGTATTAAGGAGGGTTGAAATATCTGCTGGCTATGAAAGGGCTGCATTGTGCTCGCTCCTCCTAGCTCGCTCCCAATTAATATAACTTATTGCCCAACTAATTACTCATTACCAACCGCAGTTCCTAATGTCCTTTTGCAGTATTCCGGAATGGGAAGAGCTTTATGGACGTCGTAGGTGGAATATCCAGTGCTCTTTTTATTATGATTCCTATAAAAACTGTTAAACATACTATATGGGCAAGCAAAGTCGTAAGCTATATTAAACGTTATGATTACAATTAGTGGCATTCCCAGAATTTTCTTAATTGTGTTCATCCAGGGATAATAGTCATAACTTGAGGTACGCATGATGGCATTGGAGTATCAATACAATTAGGATCGATGAAAAATGAATTGATGAGGGATCCGTTTGATCTCCTCAGAACTGATGATGGATGTTTAACATTCGAAACTAGTTTTAAAATAAAATGACTCTAGTTCATCAATCCTAATAATATTTATTATTTTCAATTTTATAATATCCGTCATGGCACGTACTGACAACTATTATTAAAAATATGTGTAGTTTTTATATAAAGGATCCGAACCTATCAGAAGCACCAAGTTTCAGAAAGATATCACGGAACTCTAGAGATGAATATATGGTTTGGGCTAAATCAGCGACATAAGGAACATTAAATTCTTTATGCATAAGTTTATCTGTGACAAAGTAAGGAGCATGAAGCATTTTTCGAAGGATTTTGGGTTACAAGGAATGGATGCAAGATGAATTAAATGGTTCAGTGGATCCCAAAAGCTCAACTTAATATATCCAAATTGGTCTAATTACGGCCATGTAAATAATTATTTTGTAATTAATCGAAAGGTTTGAACCTTTGCAAAGTAAATGTTGAAGAAGTCGAAAACGACGGGCCGTCTTTTGTCGTTGTGTTCTTGTATATGGGTTGCGCACGAATGGATAAGACAAATATTCGAAAGATAAAATCGGACTATCATTAGGAAAATATTGATTTTTTGATCTATCGTGTATCGATACCCATTCCTACTCTCTACAAGCAAATTATAACATCAGTTGATAATCTTGTAATCAAAATACAAGAAACCGTGTAAAAGAAGCTTTGGAAGTTACGGTCTAGCAACAATAATCTTACTAACCTACCACCTGAATTAAAAAAAAATCAATTTAGTTATTTTTTGCATAAATTATATTATTAAAAAAAAAATGTTTTCATTTATATGCTCTATCTAGGACTGGAATGACGTTCGCCAACCAATACTAAATACAAGTCAGCCCTGTAAAGAAAGCTTTTGAAGAGACTGGGTGTTATGGTAATACGTTTGGACATTAAGCGTATCGTGTTTGTACCGAATTTCTGACTACGAAGTACTATTTTCAAATTATATGTTCTTATTATTTTTTGGCAATAATTTGTTTCAATAATATTATTAAATGCAACATATTGAAAGTTTTTTTAATGCTGTTTTATATTTTGAAGCAAAAGATAAAATATAGGAAAATTATACATGAAACTTCAATTAATTTTTTTTTCCTGAATTCATTCATTTTTCATCCTAGATCTAGACTGTTAATGTACAGTTTTTATAAGAAGATCGCTGTTTTCGTTTTCTTGGGACATGAGTCAATTCTCAAATCGACACTTCCTTCAAATGTTCAGTATATCTGAAATTAATATAAACTATCAGACGCCATTCCGATGACTCTCATTACAGATCCGGAGACCCTCAAAGACTATTTCAGCACTATTTTAGATTTAATAAAACTATTAGAAGTGCGGAGTTGGCAGTGGGAACGACGAGCCGGTTGGAGCTTTGTAGAGACAGATTTGTAGTTACACAGACCATTGACTCCTGTCCACACTAGTTAATCTCTACAGCTAATCTACTCCGAGCGAAGATAGACCATCTTCTGCTAATATTTATATGTTATTTCCCTTCTAATTTGTAGTGTTTTTTTTTTTTTTATTCTAGGGTAAGCGGTGCTTTTTCAAACTAATTAGTTTAATAATAATATCATAAATCTTTCAGTTCCACTCATTATGTTTGGATTTAGTTGAGTTAATTATTTCTAAAAATCATTTTGCATTAATTATTAATAGGCAAAGTATTTGAGGAACTAGAAAGCTAATATAGAAACATAATTAAGCAACGTAATACTATTTGGCTAATATTATGAAATTGGGTCACTTTAATACTTCTAGCGATCCCCATCATTGCAAGACAATCTTCGTTTCTTATTTTGTCTTAACCAAGATTAAATTATTATTAAAAGGTTCCTTTAACTTTAATGAGCACCTGTGCATTTGGGACAAATTCTCTCTGAGATATTCTCGTATTGTTCACATTCTAAAATACGTGGTTGACCTCCAGAAGTAGTTTTGGATCTTATCATGTCTTTTTTTTAGTACGATCCTTTTTTAATTTACTTTGATTATATTTATTACTTTTTGTTAAGTCCAATCTTTCGAAAATCATCAGAGACAAATTCATCATACAAAAAGCTTAGAATCAATGTGAAATGCAAGTATTACCACAAATATTTGTGATCCTATTGATATTTTTTTTTTAGTCAAAATCAATATAACTTTTCAAATTGTTAGGATCTCAGTTGATTTTGTCGTAAAAATTGTCTAAACGTAGGGTTTTTTAAAAAAATCTACTGAACTGAATTAGATACAAAATTGAGGAAGGGGATACAGGATATTTGTTATCCGTATAACAAAAGACTTATTATTAGACTCATTTGAACATACGGAGCTGAGCTTTGAGGCTCCACTAAACCTACCAATTCTTCTCGTTTCCAATCCCTACAATCCAAAATTCTTCGAAAGAACCTCAACGCTCCTTATTATGTCAGAAACAAACCTATCGATAATAAAAAAAATGTTCCTTATGTTGCTGATTTGGTCCTAACCAGATACCGATCCTTTCATAGTAAACTCCATACCCTCTCGAATCCATTAGTCTCCCAACTTGCCTCACACTCAATTGCCTGTAATCCACCGAGGCGTCTGAAGAGAAGATGGTCAAAAGACCTTCTAATGTAGAGCTTTTATTGAAATGCTACCAGTGGGTAGTTTTTTGCATGTTATTGGCATTTCATTGTAATTATTTTTCTTAAATTTACTTGTATATAATGTATACAGTTGTATTTATCAATAAGTAGATTTTTGCAATTGCAAAACAATGTTAATTAAATCCTCTTCCTAATTGTCAGGCCCCACGTCGGTATTTTTCATTAATTAAAATTCCTAATTGTCATATTTTTATTACAATTATATATAGTATATATTATATATAATAATTATTACATTACATTATATAATATAATTTTCAGTTTTTGGCTAATGATTAAGAGAAAATGTATACCTAATTAAAAATAGTAGACTACAAAATATACTAATAATTTGTCTTAAAATTAAAAAATTAAAAAAATTTGTCTTCGTTGGCTTCAACGTACCTTCCAGATCGTGGTGCATCTTCATCATCGAAATTGTCTGTACGAATCCCACAATTTTCACCAAAATGTTGCTTTCCACTTCCTATCTATATGACCAAACAAAAACTATTGCAAAGAAACAAAAAAAACTTCTAACGAACAAGCCTTAATACATCAACTGCCTTAATATATGATTATGTCAAGTTGGTTGTAAAGGCATACAATTAGGTCCTCTGTTGAGAAAAAATTAAATTACTTTCCGAACAAACCGATAGATAATCAAAATATTAGACCTCATGATTTCAGCATATCTTTCTTGCTGTATATATCTATGAGATATATTTATTTATTAGTCATCCAATAAGCTAGTAAGATGAAACTAGTGAAATAGATAGAGTTTTTAGGGGAACTAAGCGCTGCAATGGGAAGTAATGGACAGCAGCGGAGAGCTCAAGAATCACCTGAGAAAAGGACGAAACGCTATCTTAAGCCACCAGAAAGAAACAGAAAACAGAAATCAGAAAACATCGATTAACTGGATCGATATGTTAACTTTTGAAAAAAACGCCTCATCCTAAATCAAAAGGATGCGGACATGTTGAGTTTTGAGAAAAACATAGTTGATATGAATAGAAAGGAAAAGCGTTTTTGACGAATACGCTGAACTTTACGCATTTATTTTAATAGGAAATACAGCTTTTAGAAAAAAAGAGAAGAGATATAGTAGTGTGTGCAGCTAGCAAGGCTTTATCAAAAGAAAAAAAAAATTCAACGAAAGGGGACATGTTCAGTTTTGAAAGAAAACTCCTCAAATATTGTATTCACCATAACTCGTTTTTCGTCCTCACCAGAAATTCCTTCTATTTTTTAGATATCCCCCCTCTGGATTTTTTCTTCAGACCACCCCTGTCACCAATGGTTTCAAGATGACAGACAAACAAAAAACAAATACGAAGTGCTTAAAGATTCCTACATTTTCCTAATATCGCAAAATAGTTAATCTAAAATACTTTAATAAATGCTTTTTTAATTAAAAAAAAATTGTTTCATTGAATAAATAACATAAGTTGGCTATTTAAAGGGCGTTGATTAATATGGTTGATATGAATCCATTCAGAAAATATATATAATGAACATAGATAAGAATATATAAATAAATAAAAAATAAACCAATTATAAAATGATAATATAAAGAAATAAGTTACACTTATACACAATATATTCAAACATCCCATGGAAACACTGAACCAAGCTTTTTTCCCCACTTATGCAAGGGCAAGGCCAGGCACATTAATCGCAATGCTGTGGTCTTAGCCACGCCACTAGTGTCGAAATCCTTGGAGGCTGGGAGAGAACACAATGCCGTTAAATTATTAAAAGAAAATTGTTTTAAATTTATTACTTTAAAGAATTTTTCATTCATAAGGAGATAAATATTTTCAATATTATGAGTGTAATTGCTTTATTCCAACTAACTACTTATTGTAATTTGAATTTTAACTACTAACGGTATTTTTCCTCTTCTAAAACTCAGAGCTCTCAAATGAGATTCATTTTTCTTTTTTCTTTACTTCATATTGTTTTGTATTATTCTTCCTCTAATTAATGTAATTGGGAAGGTGAGGCATAAAAAAAAATATATATCATTATTCTTTTTTTCTTTAAGGCTGAAGACGTAGAGTTAATATTGATAGTAAAAATTATTTCTCCCTGACTGGGAAAAACACTATGCATATGTCTAAAAAAAAAATCTACTGCTTTCCTCAATCTACCTTTAAGAATAAAAAAAAAGGATCACATTACTTGAATTAATAATTAAGTTAAATTAACAATCCATGATTATTCGAAGTAAATAAAGTTGAGATAAAGTAGCGGTTTCTATCGTAACTTTTTTGATTTAAATCAACATAGCTCCTAAACGGTAAGTCCTAGCAACCAATGTTGTTGTTATTTATTAAACATATTCTCCATTAGGTTTTTTAAGAGGGAACTCTTGTCAAATTTTCTGTCTGAACAACACCAACAGAGCAAGTGTGTCAAAAAAAGCCCTAACACATAAAAAAGTTAGGCGAAACGAGACTTTTTTCATTCAAACCAATATAGCTACTAATCGGTAGGTCCTAGCGACAAATGTTATGACACAACAAATATTCTCTATTAAATTTATTATCAGAAAACTGTCATGAAATTTTCGATCCGATCAACACCAACAGAGCTAAAACGTGTCAAAATGATTGTGAAAATGTTACATTAAAAAAGTATAGCCACCCCCCCCCCCCCCGCTAAAAATTGTTCTGAAATATCAATATTATTGAGTCAGTACGTCATGATTTATAACTTAGCATATCAACATTTTTAAAATATTAGAAAATACTTTTAATAAATATGAATAATACTAAGTTATTAGAGAACAACTCGGTACTAACGAGAAACAAATTATTAAAAAATTTGGTTAATAGGTTAATAGACCTTATATTACTCAGAGGAATGTTGAGCCTAGAAATCAAACATGTTGATTCAGCCAAATTTTTTACTTCTAACGCGGCCCCCTTATCTATCAAGCGAATCGAATATAATTACCTATCGGCCAGGAATAGAAGTAAAGAAATAAATCTGTCTGTCTGCGGATGGATCTGTCGATGGATGGGCGCCAATATCTTCTCTCCCCGGCCAGTCCTCTCTTATGTTGACAGAACACTTGTAATATTGGTGATTTATAAGAAGGATGGGAACTGAAGCAGGGTCTATCTCAACACATTTCATCAGGATTAATTGAGTAGTTATCAAGCCGGTTGGAGAGCTTTATTTGTTCTTAGAGCTCTCCATTATTGCTTATTGCTCTAGCGATGTTTTATCTTCCCAATGTAAATGATCAAAACAGTTACATGTTTATTTTATTTGTTCAAATATATACTACTAGCTGAAAGTACCCTGCTCCGCAACGGTTTAATATCATTAGGATTAAGGACAACTTAAATTAGTAAAAGTTAAGCTTAACGTTGATAATTATTATTACTTAAATAAACCTAAGTAATAATAGTAATAATAATAATGACGCGAAAACGAAGTACATGGTATCAGGAGAACGGGCAGTACAGGGCGAAGAAGTCAGAATTGGGGATTACAAATTTGAGAAAGTTAACGAATTTGTATACCTCGGCTGTCAAGTGGATGTGGATAACAACATATCTGGGGAAATTAGGTCACGGATCAGCAAATCAAGCAGATGTTTCTATGGCCTACGTAACCATTTCCGAAGCTCCCTGCTTCCGAGAGCAACCAAGGTACAGCTGTATAAAACCTTGGTCCGCCCAGTCCTGAGCTACGGTTCTGAGACCTGGACACTCACGAAGAAAGATGAGTCCGCATTACTTATCCACGAGAGGAAGATCCTGCGATCTATCTATGGTGGAATTATGCAGGGACAAGAGTGGCGTCGACGAACCAATCAAGAACTATATGCTCTCTTTAGGGAACCGAATATAGTAAAGTTTGTTCGGCTTGGAAGGCTAAGGTGGGCTGGACACCTTGCGAGGATGGATGAGGGTTCCATTCCAAGGAGGACATTGCTGGAGGAACTTCTTGGAACCAGGCGAAAAGGAAGACCCAAACTGCGTTGGCGAGACGGTGTTGCGCATGATGCCCGGACATTGCTTGGGGTGCGTAACTGGATGGTGGCTGCGCAGAACCGGGACATATGGCGTGGGCTGATTGAGGAGGCCTTGACTCAGTAATGAGTTGTTGCGCCGCTGATGATGATGATGAAATAAACCTAAAGAATTCCATTCTTAGAATGATTTCAATAAGTAAATTTAAAAGTTAATTTTATATTATTTTGATAGTCCTCCAGTGAAGCTTCGAGGCAGCACTACCATCTTACCCAGCTCTGATGCCAGACCATCAGCTTTTCTTATGGCATACTTTAAGTGGATATAGTCTCAACTTCTCAACTTTTTTAATTTTTTCGAATAAAGTTTAGTCTTTCTGTTTCTATTTTTGCGTACATATCAAGCATAAATTGGTTAAGGAGATTACGAAATTAAAGTAAATAAGGTTCTTCACCTCCTCGCTCCATCAACAGTTAGGCGAAAAATCAGCTGCAAACGCAGTTTTCCTAAGTGGTGTATTGGTGTTTGGGTCATTGTGATGTTAATACTGTACCCATCTTCTCCATACGCTTGATAAAACTCACTGATTCTTATTAGTTTTTTGTCCTTGCTGTGGAGAACAATGTTTCGCTTTTCAAACACCTGGCCAACAATCAAGAGAGCAACTTGAGGTCAAATTGTGCGGCTTAAACATCTAACCTATTTTTTAACTTATCTTATCTCCAAATACCATATAATAATAGATTAATTGTCATCTATAATTATTTACCCAATAAAAATTGTAATCGCATTTTTCACTAATTAGCCGCGATCCAGGCCGATTTTTTTTAATTCCTTTCTTAAGGTAGGTTTTCCTAGCGACGTGTTTTTTGCGCAGCAGTAACCGGATTCGTCCCAATTGCCGCAAGGAAAACACGGTTTTAGCGAGCACCTACAGCCCTAGAGGAAGCTATTTATCGGATTTCATTCCAATCCGTTCGGTGGTTTCTGAGATTTCGTGTTAAATGAGTGAGTGGTATTTGACGAATATACATATAGTAGATTAAATAAAAGCACAAGCCAATTTTCGTTTGTGATCACTAACCACGAGAACTACCGAACCAATCTATACCAAATTTTAACCACATAATTTTCATACTTCAAGGAAGGTTTAGCAATAATAAAATTCATAGATTTACAATTAAATAGTTATCAAAAAGCGATAATATTTAGATAACAATTGATAAGTTTGAAAATTGACCGACAGACTGCGAGCGCCATTCTACATGAGAGGTTACTATGGTACGGTATTTAAATGATAAATTTAATGAAGTGGTGAGCTTAAAATTGCTAATAAAGTTTACTTATATTCAATTAAGTTATTAAAAAATATTCAAATATGAGGTGCGACAAGTGGATGTCATTGAAGTTTGAAAATCAACCGATAAGTGGTTAGCACTATTCTACAATAGAATCTTAAAACTAGTGGACCTATCTGCACAAAAATTTTAACTACATATTTTTCATAGTTCTCGGAAGATTTAGCAATAATAAAATTTACAAATAATAAAAATTCTACTTCTTCTTTCGCTTTCCCCCATAGTGCCTTTCAGCGTGGGGGTGCACTCGGCCAAGTCCTCCAGACTTCCCCTTTCTGGCCAAACCTCTCAGATCTGGAAGTGTTTTCCCTCTCTTTCGTACTAGGTTTTCTATGTGCTCCATATATGATGTTCTGGGACGTCCTCTTAGTCTCTTTCCAGTTGGGTGATATTCCATAGATTTACCTGGATCACGGTGTTGTTCCATTCTGCCGACGTCAGTAAACCACTGCAGCTGTCCCTTCTCAAGTAAATCCTGGATGGCATGCATTGATTCCTGACTCTATCTGTCCTGACTACATCTGATTTCTTAGAACATCTATCATGTTCTTAGGAAAGAATTTCTATATTCAAGAAATCATAGAAGAATAAAAATGCATCTTATTTACCAGAAACGAAGAAAGTCACTATTGTGAATTTTTCTTAAAGAGGTAAACAAAACTTTGATGTAGAATACTACTTTCGTCACACGTCATATATTAATCAAATGTAATCGTAAAATAAACTAATTCAATGTTCGTAGAATAAGTTCATATTTTATAATAGCTGATGAATAGGGTTGTGAATTGTATGCAGTAAAAACTGAAGAATATACAGATATATATGCAAAAATATTGGGTAAAATATGCATTAAGACTTTCCCGATTCATTGGCAGTTAGTGTAACAAATGTTTGTTAACATTTCCACTTCTTACATTTGTTTTATTTGTGCTATGCTATTTTTATGTGCTGTGTTACTAGAAGCTGTGCAGAAGTACAACTTTATAGAAACAAACACGAATACAAAATGTCTCCAGCACCTAAAAAAAAAAGTCTTAATTGAGAATTTATGCCCATACTTTTTCCTAAAAACTTTTTTCTTTGCAATCGTAATTTTCGACGTACAAGTTTTAGGAGTACAAAACTTAACAGTTTATGAATGAAGTGTCTTTTCGGAGACTGCATGAGAGACTGGGTACTGGAATGGTACCCTAGTAGGAAGAAAGAAATAAGAAATGTGAATTAATATTTCAAGTATTTGGACGTAGCAAGAACGGAAATTAATTTGATCAAACAATTCCAAGAGAAGCAAATGCGATCGAAATTTCGCGCCAAAGAAAGAATCTGCACCTGGAGAAACATGAACTCAATCAATAAGCGTAAAAGGAGGAGTTCCCATAGCTATTTTTCGGTTTGTTTATATATATATATTCTGCTATATATATATATATATAACGTATATAAATAAAATATATATATATATTCTGCTCAGAAACGTAAAAAAAAATCATATGTCAAACCCTGATATGTCGGATATGTAGATAAATAATCAATTCATGTAAAAATGTGTATTAATGACAAAATATGAAAAATAAAAATAACTCAAATTGATTCCAAACGCCTTGAAACATTTACATTTTGTTGATATCAGATGTTTTAGTTGGCTAGGAAAAATATGCAAATGCATTTCACAGCCCTACTGATGGCTAATATTAGATATGAGGGTAGTAATTAACGAGCTAAATTTTTTCTCGAAACAATAGAAGAATATCGTCCTAATTCTAAGGTTGATTTCTGATAGGGCGAAGTACTCGTTATCGGTGATAGATAAGGTGCAGACGACAGGTAAATATTGTGGAGGTGTTACTGATCTACCTGGCCTTATTTCTTGGCAGCTATTCTCTTTTGAAAGGACCAATACAAGAACTATAGGGAAGGAGGTAGTAGACCATACTGAAGATGTATTGATAGTCTTCAGCAGAAGTTCACTCCTAAAGGATCTAAGGTATTGGTTTACCATATTTGTAAACTTGGATACGTTCCCAGGTTGAACTTCGTTCATTCTCCGTTTTTTATTGAATTCTGGAACTAAACAAGAACTTTAAATATATATAATTATACATATTTTACTGGTGAAATAATAATTAAGTGATTTTAATGTTTTCAAGGAATTTTGTTTTCATAATCTACGTAAAAGGAATCAGGAAAAAAACAACGCTGAAAACAAGCATTTAGGAAAACAAAAGAAATAAGCGTTTTCAATTTATTTAAATTAATATTTCAGTAATACCGAAAGGAAAAAATAAATAATGCAGATGAGAAGTGGTTTTAATAACTTTTCTTGGTCTTATTATAGTTTAAAATAAAATAATGATAGGTAGATAGACAAATATTTATTTTTGAAATCTCACAAATAGACATTTAAAAAAAAAAATCCAGGAAATCTGTTTGTTGCGGTGTCCATATATTCTTTTTTTTATTTATTTATTTTTTTTATGTAATACGTAAGAGGAATAATAAAACGGTTAGATATTACTTTGTGATAACATAATTAATTAAAGTACATAAATAATAAATGATTAGATTCATTGTTATAATAACACATGCAATACGAAATAGGTATATTCCATAAATAACAACAATTACTATACTTTTTTGGTTTAACGTTTTCTCCACACTCAAAATTGTAATATTTTGACACGCTCTAGCTATGTTAGTATTGCTCGTATCGACAATTTTTCTTTAGCTTTCTTGTCAGAAACTTAACAGAAAATATGTTTTGCTATATAACGTTTGTCGCTAGGACCTATCACTTTGGTTTGAATGAAAAAGGTCACGTTTAAAACCTTTTCTTTCTCTCAACTTATAGTTTATTAGTTTATTTCGGATAATGGTTAATTGTTAATTTAACATAATTATCGATTGAAGTAATTTGATTGATTGTAGATTGAGGTTTTTATTCGGGCGATCAACTTCCAGGTTATTACGCCCTTTTCATTTTAGTAATTTGAACCTATTAATTCCAAAATATAAATTGGGAAAAACAGTAGGTTATAGATAGAGGTATCTATCATCTATTGTTTTTCCTATTCCGGTAGAAATTGAGTTATTTTCTCTCTGGTTTTCTAGTATCTTTTACACATTAGTATAAATGATTCCATGATTTCGATAGTCTTTTTAATATATCTATTTTTTCTTCCATTGTAAGGGAATATTGTTGTTTAATTATTGTAAAAATATCTAAATCTAGTATGTGAAGAATATGAAGCTCAACGTATTCTCGGCTACATTCAGGTTACACATTGATCATTTTTTTTTTGTCATCCATGGCTAATCATTTATATTTAATACATGCATGAATAAGATAAGACATATTTTTTTGAATAAATAATCTTCAAATATTATAAAATTTTAACATCATTTTCGAACAGTATCGTTTCACTTATATTCGACCTGTTTGGAAATGGAAGGATTTACGACAGGAGGAGGGTGCGCGTCCTGTTTGGACAGATGTTGAGGATTAGTGAAGAGTCACATGTTAGCCCTGATCGCTGATCCTCAGATCTCGATGATCGTGGCCACATGTTGCAACTATTAGTCAGGGAAATTCCCAGTGTAAATATTATCTGTAGTTGTAATAGTTTGGAATGTACACAGGAGGGTGTTACTCGAAGCAACAGGGTGGGGGGGGGGGCAAGGTATCTTAAATATTTCGGCAACTATATCCAAGTACGACTCCTGCTCCAGTCTGATATATTTTTTTCTCGATCTTTATTTTCTTTTAATAATTTCTTTTTATATTTTCATTGCTTCTTATGTTAGGATTAAGTCTCCTTTATTTCCCACCCTAGAGGTAAAACTACCTTTTTTCAAATTTATTTTATAAATCTTTCACTTAGCCCTACAAACTATATTTACGATGTTTTATGAAATCAAAGAGGTAGTAATAATTTCTTATGCTTTACCACTGGAGATGGGCACACCAGTTGTCTGCTTTTGTAGTCCACAAAAATCGCTGACTAGTCGGCTATTTTATTCATTTATATGTCTAAGATTAAAAATAGGTTGATAGAAATGAAAAAAATGGCCCTAATTGATTATTTTGAACTTTACAACAAGGCTGGGCTTCGTTGACTCTAACAAAAAAAAAGTATCGATAATATCTTTTCTTAATTGGTGCAAATATGCCTCACCACCGCTTTGCTTGTCGATTATGAACAACTTTAAATGTGATATAAGTATTATTTTTTTTTTCACTTCCGATAGTTAACACAACTACATGGTAATTTTAACTGTTTATGGATATTTACAACTGTATACATACAGTAAATTTGAGGGAAATGATTACAATGACTCGCCAATAACATGTGAAGAACTACTCACTGGTAGCACTTCAATAAAAGTTCTACATTAGAAAATCTCTTGACCATATTTTATTCAGATGGCTCGGAGGATTATCGGGAATTGAATGTGAGGCAAGTTGGGAGACTAGTGGATTCGAGTGGGTATGGAGTTTACTATGAAAAGAAGTATAGGTTACATTTATTTTATTATTTTTATGGTCATCGTCCTTTATTTTTCCTCGTCGCGGCTTCACCCGCTCTCATAATTAAAGAACTTACAATTAGAGAATTTTAAGTAATAATTGAAGTTTTTTTTTTTATCGATAAAATATTTTAGCCTGCAATTAATAAGCATTACTTCCTCGACGATATTTTCACGCCTAGCAGTATTTTTTAACCTAGTTATATTGCACTGATTAGGTGTTTGAAAATAAAAATAATTGATTATAAATGGTTATTACAATCACAGGAGAATAAAGGCAAATAAAATAAATATGATCCATTTACTACTTTAAATATATAGGGACGATTTTATAACAAATGCTTTAAATGTTTCGAGTGACTTATTGGTACATTAAAGAATAAATCAGCGACAAGGCAACAGCACTTAATTTACTACTGGCTCCAGGCCAGGCATCGCTCTGAAATACCTTCCTACTAAATACACACTTTCCCGGCAAAGGCTGATTCGTTCAGGCCATGTATCTTGTAAAGGATGTTGAGACATGTTTTTAAAACATTTTCATCATTAATTTTATAAGAGATAAAAAAAATGTTTTTTAAGTTCCAAATGGTGCTGTTTAATGTTTTTTAAAAATAAATTTAAATAACTGTTATAAAAATACATAAGTTATTTTTTCATTCCTTCACCAACGAATCAATATTTTCTCAGTGCACCACTTTATTTGTTACTCACAAGGAGACGTTTTGACTTGTAACTCACATATTTGAATGCCGATTTTTGTTTGGGCACCTATAATGGCGCAAAACTAGAGTTATAGCTGCCTAAGGGTATTGGGAACCGAAAAAATACCTACGTTATGCTCAAAACACGACCCGGCTTCAGGATGCTCAAAAACTCCAAAAAAATGACAAAATTCCAATGAAATCCGCTGTAAATTAGTAGTACATTTTTTTTATGGAAAACTGACCTTAAATCTCGATTCAAGCGCACCAAAAAACTATCATATGTAAAATTTATCAAAATCAAAAAAATCTTTTTTTGTTTTTGTTTTAACCGTTTCGAGGACGTTAACATTTTTGAAGTTGAGATTTTATCAATGGCTGTGTTCAACCGATTAAAACAGTAATGTCATAACTAGAATCGGAGTGTATTCTGCTTTCTATCTATATACAGGGTGTTCAATATTCGAAGGCCACCCCCTTTTTTTTTCACAGCTTTTGAAATTTTGCAACGAAACACTCAGGGTCTTAACTGTGTTAAATAAAGTTTCTTTTCAGGTTATAGTCTGCTCTCCAACCTTCTCCAGTTCTTCTCCAGCGACCCTAACTTTGGAATTTCCAATAGAATGTGGTATTTTTTTTACGACGGATTTCGATAGAAAATCAAATTTTGAATCGATTTTATACTGGTAAATTGTTTTATCCGGGGCACCGTTTCGCCGGAAATCGCGAACAATCATTTAAAGAAAATATGCAATCTAAAACTGGTATTGAATGAATAAATGAATGAAAAATTACCGTTTATTGAAAAAAAAAAAATTGTTTTCAATTACAGGAGGTTTTGGCTCCTAATATAGCTAAAACTGGTATTGCAAAAATAAAATTGAGGGGAAAAATTCTAAGTCGACCTGTTCTCACTGCTCGTCGTACCAGTCGCGGGAAGGACTTAATTTCATATTTTTGTTCAATGTTTATTTTATTTTTCCAATACCATTTTTAGACTGCTTATTTTCTTAAAATGATTTTTCGCAACTTCCGGCGAAACGGTGCCCCGGATAAAAAAATTCACCCGTATAAAATCGATTCAAAATTTGATTTTCTATCGAAATCCGTCGTAAAAAAAATACCAAATCCCATTGGGAATTCCAAAGTTAGGGTCGCTGGAGAAGAATTGGATAAGGTTGGAGAGCAGACTATAACCTGAAAAGAAACTTTATTTGACACAATTAAGACCCAGAAAGTTTCGTTTCCAAATTTTTAAAACTGGAAAAAAAAGGGGGTGTTGATTGAATTGTATATTGAACACCCTGTATATAACAGTGGGTTTACTCAAGATTTTAGTGAACAAAAACAGTTTTGAAAAAAAATTCCGAGGTCAAAAATAAAATCGCAACTTCAAAAATGTTAACGTCCTCGGAAGGGTCAAAAAAAAAAAAAAAAAAAGTTTACATATAAGGGTTTTTTGGTGCATTAAATTAAATCGAGATTTGAGGTCAGTTTTCTATGAAAAAAATTCCTACAAATTTATAATCCTTTGATCCTGTTTTGAGGATAACGAAAGTATTTATTATTATTTATTTCAAAAAGCAAAGAAAACTAAAATTTTACGAGAAAAAATTATTTCTCTATCATGACTGAGAGTTAAGAAAAAAGATAAATGTGATTTTCATATTTATTTTTTTTCTCGGCTCCCAACGCTCATTGCTGGCTATAACTCTAGTTTTACACTATTATAGGTCACTACTACCTATACAAAAATCGGCATACAAATCTCTGAGTTACAAGTCAAAACTTTTCCTTGTCGTATATTTTACTTTATTGGTATTAATTGCGAGACTAATTTCTTTTCTCGCTTTTATAAGAGTTGTTGCATTTAATTTAATAGTTACATCATCTTCATCCAACAGTACCAAATTATGGTACCCAAGAATCCGTATTATATCACCCATTTCTAGTCTTTTTCCCGTACTCATTACCTTCCTATTGTCGTATTCTAAAGCTAAATAATATAATACGGGAAAAAGAAAATCTTCCTGTTTGAAAACAGAACGTACCTAAAGCTTTTCGGAACAATAAGTACCGCTTCAGGCTATATTAAATGTTTCGGACATTCACATCTTTAGGATTGATAAATTATTTGCCACTTTGATTGGATTTTTTTTTTTTATGCGGAGACTAGTTGTGAATGTTAAACCTTCATCATCAGTTCTAAAAACATACAAACAATTCAAAACATCAGCAGTTTGCTACATAGATTATATACATTAAATTTTTAATAATAAGACACGTTAGACAAGAAATTATTTTGAATGTAATACAAGTAATAAAACATGTTGATAATAACCAAAAAAAAGGCAAAATGCAAGGGCTTCTAAACAATATCAGGACCTAGAACAGACTGAGTGTAAAGAGACGAAGGGGGGTTTGGTAGTGAGGTAAATACATTTTGATCCCTACTTTTATTAGTCTGCTAAATGGGCATTCCTTTAAGTTTTCCCTCTGACTGGTCAGTTTTTCTGTTTTTACGAAAAACAAATTAAAAATGAGACTAATGGAAATTTTTTTCCAGTAGAAACAAAAAACAAACCAAGGAAAACGTAAAGGACTGCCCATTTATCTGACTAACAAATATAGGAATCCAAATTATAGTATTTATTATGATGATGAAACAAAACTAAAAGACAAGAAACTGCTCATCGTTACCGACTACTTCAATATTTACTAGACAAGCGTCTAAAGCTCCCACTAAATTACGAAAGAATTATTTTCACGACAGTTGTACCCATTTGGACATACGGAGTTGAGCTTTGGATTTCCACGAAACCTTCAAATTCTTCTCGTATCCAATTTCTACAAACCAAACTCCTCAATGCTACTTATTATGTCACAAATAAACTTATCCAAAAAGATCTTAATGTTCCATATGTTGATTATAAGGCCAAAACCAGATACTTATCCTTTCATAGTAAAGCCCATACCCACTCGAATCCACTAGTCTCCCAACTAGCCTCATACTCAATTCCCAATAATCCTCGGAGGTGTTTAAAAAAAAGATGGTCAAGAGATCTTCTAATGTAGAACTTTTATTGAAGTGGTACTAGTGAGTAGTTATTTACATGTTATTGACATGTCATTGTAATCATTTCCCTCAAATTTACTTGTATATAATGTATACAGTTGTAAATGTCAAATATTTTGGTTATGAATGGCTCAGAAACATCAATAATTTTTAAATATTTAATTGATTTATTAAACATATTTATAAGATTTTTAATGATGATAATATTAGGTACTCCGTGTTACCCTTTATTCTTGATAGCATATCGGAGGACCTGGACTTAGGATTATAGAAGAGGATAGTAGTGACAATTGTAAACTATGCTCCTAGCAGCGGCCGCTATGTACACAATGAGCGCGCGGATTCCTTCAGCCCAGGCGCCACTGCCCCGCCTCGTTCCTCTCAGTACTTCAACATCATCCTCATCCTTCGATATCACTAATCCATCGGGATGAGGCGAGTCCTAGCGGTCATTGAAGACTAGCAGCTTTTTTCAAAGCCTTCTAGATATTATTGGCATCTATTACTTAAGCTACGTACATACCGGATAGAAAACTAGCTTATAGTTTTTCCTATAGGTATAGTAAACTAGCATATATATTCACGCAAAATTCTACTACCCATTAGTCGAACTATACGCTGAATTTACAGAAATATTACTGTACAGCTGGACCACAAGAGGAGGAAACAAAACTAGAGGTATATTGTATTCGTCTATTTTGCTTGCTGAATTTTGAGCGTTGATGTAGTTCAATTTTTGTTTGAAAAATTTGCGAATAAAAGTCTTATAAAAAAATTATATTCCCCTCACTGGGAAAAACACAAGATCATGGTTGTCTTTCTATAATATACAGCTTTTTTCTATTTGCATTTTAGAATTAAAAGGATTCAAAGCCACTGAAGGATACTGGTTTCAGATCAGCTAGTCTACTTGTTTTTGACGGCCACTCCTTCCCGACAAATTAATTTCTATCATTTGATTGTATTAATGTATTAATAAAGTATGTAAGATACCTATTAGTTATCAAATTTTATAAAAATTAATATGAGTCGTACTGAAATTAATACACACACTTACATCACTTTCCATCCTCACCGATTAAAACATTGATAATTAGTACAGACTAGACTTGAAGATATACCCCCTCTTCAAAGTCATTATATAAATTAAAAAGACATACCCCCTCTAATAGAAAAAACGTGTGACATGTTTCGGGAAAAAGGTCCCATTATATAGACACAATAAATGAAACTGACACGGTGTGTTAACACCAAGAGATTGTTTTAAAGTCTGAAACCTTGTTTATTCACCATGTTTTTTCTATTAATAAAGAGGAGTTGAATGCTTTTTATAATACTATTATTGATCAATATATATAACTCCTTCATTAAAGAATTTAATACAATTTTATTAATGTATTGTGCCGACGTATAGGCTTACATTGCGTGCTTCATCAGGCTAGAAGAAAAACAAAAATATATGACAGCAAATGAATTTAATGCGATGAGAAATAAAATTAAAGGGTATGAATTTGTCACAGAGATTCTAACCTTTTCTTCTAACCATGCATTTTAACACTTAAATGGTGCTAACGCTATCAACTCTCCATTTTTGTTGGATAACTGCTGGTTTTCATTTAGTCGGTGTGACAGTAACAGAATGCATGTGAACTATCATACGGGGATAGTTTTTTACTATACTATAGCTAAAAAACTAGCATACAGTTCAACTATAGAAATACTTTTGGGTTATACTATCCCACAACTACACATCCCGAGTGAACGTAGCTTTAGAACTGGCCGACAATTCTTAAAATATTTTATACTTATAATTCCATGAAATAAATTATATCCCAGGCTAAATGTTTATTGCTGTATCTCCTATTTTATTTAATGTAATATCTGCTTTATGGTCCAATGCATTTCCCATCTCATCTGGAGCGTCACGAGCCCCCTAAGTGGAAGCAGAACGAGGGATTGGTGGGCGAGGCAGCTGAAGACCGGAGGTCGACGATAGGGGATCTAACTGCTCAGTAACTAGAAATAATTAATGCCCGGCAAGATTTTGATCTGATCCTGTGACAGTGGCCTGCCTTGTTTCCACCAGCCGTTGTGTGGTGGGGAGGGGTGTCACCACAGCATCCTTCATCCCAGCATCTTGTAGTACCTTTTTTAGTGAACACTCCTCTACCAACTTTACGAGGTGTTAGCACCAAGAATAGCATTGATTCGTATGGCAAAGAATATAGAAGACGACAAAATATGGAAGAAGAAATGTATGTCTACAAATGTAATCAATTATAAAATACCTACTTCATTTTATTGAAAACTGAAAATTCCTGAATGAGCTATCCCATTCCGAATAAAAAGGATTGGATTATTAATATACGTTAAACGAAGATATCTATATAATTTATCATTATATTTTTTATATGCAGGTTTGTTTTTGTTTTTTTATATAGCAAAGGCTCAGGCTGCTTAGAAAAGGTATGGACTAGACCTGGAATCGTATTAGCTTAAATTCGACTTGCTCAGGTCTAAAAGAGCTCCACAACCTACCACCTCTTGAGTCTTCTATCCTGTATCCTCTGATCTAATTTAGATCTCAGAATTTATTAATTCTTATGCTTAATACAAGCGGAATTCCTAATAAAGTTAGAGAGACTCAGGTGACGAAAACTTATTAATTCATTTATCAGTAAAAATCTTCAGTTGAAAATAACTTAATTAACATATTTTTCCGTTGCAGTTGTTAATTGAAGAGGTTTACAACTGCCAAGTATTAGTTTTATCAGATCTGGCCTTCAGGAGCAATTAGAAGCAGAAATAGAAGAGGAGTTGATAACAGTCTATTTCAGGATACATAACCACAGGAGAAGAGAATGGAGGTAAGCATCACATAGGGTTAATATTACCTTCTGGGAACATCTTTAAATCGTGGGTGATACTTAATCATTGTGGAAATACGAGTATATATGTATACATTATTATAACTCTTCATATAATATGTTTCTACTTTATAAAAAATATATGGAATCATGACTAACAAACACACTGATCAGAAGGTAAATTTTATAAATTAAAAAAAAATAGCACCAAATGTGTTTTACATTCAACTCAATATTATATTTTCATGCATTGCAACCTGTCAAAGATCAATTGATTCGTTAAAATCTAGAATTTTTTTCCAAACTTAAACGGATAAACTATTCGATGAAGACAATAATATATATCTTTGACATGGATATATCTGTTAGCTGGTGGTCTATAATTTTTTGGTGTGACTTTTTTTCAGAGTAAAAAATTTAACATTTTGACAAGCTCTAGCTCTGTTGGTGTTGTTCGGATCAAACATTCGTCGGCAGCCTTCATATCATAAATTTAATAGAGAATATGTTTTATGTTATATAATTTGTCGCTAGGACCTACAGTTTAGGAACTATATTGGTTTTAATGAAAAAGTCACGTTGTAACTTTTTTTCACACTCGAATGTGTTACTTTTTTCCACCTTCAAAATTGTAACATTTTGGCTCGCTGCAGCTGTATTTTTGTCGCTCAGATCGAACATTTGCCGATAGTTTTCTTGTCAGAAATTTAATGGAAAATATTTTTTGTTATATAAAATTTGTCGCTAGGACCTACCATTAAGGAGCTATATTGTTTTAATAAAAGTATATTTGACTGTTATGATGAATGGAGAAAAAGATGATCAGGGATGCAGTTAAAGAGGAACACCACGTCTAAGAAGAAATTCTTTAATATGTGCCAACGTGTCGACGATAATATGTGTGAGGAGACGAACGATGACTGATCCAAGTTTTATGAAAAAAGTAACTTTTTGCCTACATTTTTAAAAGTTTTGGGTCTTTTTTGACACGCTCTATCTCTGTTGACGTTTCTCGGATCGAAACTTTGTTGACATAAACCTGATCAGCCATTTATTGGACAATATTTTTGTTGTATATTATAGGACCTACCGTTTACGAGCTATAATGGTTTGAAAAATAAAAATAACGTTTGAAACCCATTTTTTCTCTAAACTTTATTTATTTCGATTAATCTTTTTTTTAATACGCTTTTATTAACTTGGACTATATGTAATGGAACCTTTCATCGTAATTTTCACCAATTTCCAGCTATGTGGTTAAGTTGAAAATTTTCACACGTGTCAAGGACCAATGAAATACAATTAATTGCACAACGTTGTTTTAATGTTCTCACTTAGTCCAGGCGAAATACCCCAAAAAGGGGGTCTACCTTGCAAAAGGTGGAGTAGTAGATTTTATATTAGATTATTAGATTTTATTTTGTTTTTATCGCTCAGATACGTCATATCAATAAAAAATATCAAAAATGTGACCCCGATTAATTTGGGGTGCAAAAAAAAAACCCAACATTTTTTCACAACATATACAAAAATGCTTTCAATCGAAAAATGTGTTATTTACAAAATTAAAGTTTATTAAATTGTGCGTCTATAGACATCACTTAAGGTGAATTTGATTCAGGCGTTTAGTCACAACCGGTTGTCAAAAATCAACAAATTTTACCAACTTTCTCAAAAAGCTAATTTTTGTCATGTTTAAGAGTCTATAACACAAAAATAACTAGTCCTAAAAAAACGTTATATACTAAAAGTTGTAGATCACTTGATTTTGTACAAAACGGGATTTTTAAAGATTTCCATTCCTTTTCAGAGATATGTCAATAAAACCAAAAAGTGAATTTGGATAAAATGTTTTTGAAATATTAAATAAATCAAATAGTACAGGGAAATTAGCTTCGAACCTCAAACTCCAAAAATAAAAAGCTCTGACTGCTGGAAGTTGTTTAACCACTATTAGCTTAAAATGTAGTAAAAAGTCTTCCACGAAAGAGTGTCTGGTTTGGGCGGGAGAGGGGGGAAAGGGTTGAAAATCGTTTTATTAACTTGACCTGTATGTAATGGAATCTGTCAGCGTTATAATGATCACCAAATTTCAGCGATCTGGTTTACTTGAAAATTTGCACACCACATTATTTTAGAACACAAAGTTCTCACCACTGGGGGATGAGCATAGAATAGAATGAGAAATACGGTGGGGAGGGAGGGGAGAAGGTCACATTTTTGGGTTTTTTAATTATATTTAAGAAACGGTGGAATATAGAGAAATATGTTCAATCATTCCACACCTTTGTTCCAATATTCTCACTAGAATGATCAGAATAATATAAAATATGAAGATAAGTTTGGACGTCGGTAAATGTCGTTCTTCTTTACCGATAAAAATGGTTACCACATGATTGGGGTACCGCAGATGAATAAATAGAAGAACATGATTGCTTGAACTTTATGTATCCATGTTATATAAGTTTATTTCGAACTTGATATTAAATAACATTGATATTGTTCGGAGATTAAAAACAAAGAAAAGGAAATAGAGTGTAAAAAAAAAAAATTAAATTAAAAAAAAAAAAGAAGCATTAATAGCAAACCGAACTAAAAAGAAGAAAATAATTTTTATTTCATGAATAGTTTGTGTTATGTAAATAGAAAGCCAGACAATCAATTAAGTTTAATTCATTTGGAATATAATTAAACTAATACTTGTGTTATTAAAAAAAAATTAAATTTAAAGATGAAAAAAAAAAAAAAAAAAAAAAAAAAAAAAAAAAAAAAAAAAAAAAAAAAAAAAAAAAAAAAAAAAAAAAAAAAAAAAAAAAAAAAAAAAAAAAAAAAAAAAAAAAGCATGAAGTCCTGATAATGATAAGTTTTCATTTTTTTTTCTTTGTTTACTTCATCGGAATTATGTTACATGTACTGAATCAACTCAGTTACAACCAAATGCTATCAATTCTAAAACGATGGGCCACCTCCAAATCTGCTGTTGAAAATTTAAATTCTCAACCAATTTGAAAATCACTGGTGTTTCTTATCGGATGTGACTTAGTAACTTATAAAAAATCATTTATGATTTATTCTGATAAATTTGTTTGCGAAGGATTTATTTTATACTAATTTATCTTTCAAGGTGTAACAACGTTTTTCTATTTCTGATTTGTAGCCCTGAAGAAGAGCCACATTATTTGGGTCGAGGGTGTCAAAACAACGTTACAAACTCCCTTCCTTATTTAGCGTAGCAGTGAAATTTAAGATGAATAACAAATTTATTTGTTCTGTATTTTACTCATTTGACATTTTTTTAAAAAAACATGTATACTTAAATAACCTGCCATCGACTATTTTTTTATTACTATTTTTTTTATTGCTAAAAAGAAAATTATTGTCGTTAAGCCTAATATGCTTATAATAGTACTTGCGGTAAGTCGCACTTTTCCTCAAAAACACGTTTGTCGGTACTCTTTTGGCTGTAACTCCGAAACTATTTGTCTAATCTCGAATTTCTTTTTTTCATCATAAACCTGGTTAAATTCGTTATCAGACACCATGTATCTAGTTTTAATTACGTTCTGTGAAATATCCTTTCCACCTCGCTGAATTCCGTGTACCGTTGTGAAATCCTTATTTTTTCGGAACATTTCTCGTTATAACTCTAAAAATATTTGTTCGATTCTGAATTTATTTTTTCCATCTCATAGTTGGTTAAATGTGCTATTAGATCCTATATATCAAATTTTGATTAAAGTCAGTGAAACACCCACGCAAGCCCACTTAACATATCAAAAATTTCATGTTTTGCCAAAACATACATATTTAGTGTTCTAGCATGGGTATTACACGGAATATAAGTAAAAGTCGTAGATAGGAACTGATAGATAATTTAAGTAGCTTTAAAATGAAATAAGGCTATTTGGGATTGGACAAGTTGTTTAAAAGTTACAGAGAAAATATGCCAGTTGTTACCGTGCTGGCAAGGGTATTACACAGAATTTTATCAACATTTGATATATAGGATCTAATAGAAAATTTAACCAGGTATGAGATGGAAAAAAGAAATTCGGAATCGAACAAATATTTTTAGAGTTATAACGAGAAATGTTCCGAAAAAATAAGGATTTTACAACGGTACGCGGAATTCAGCGAGGTGGAATGGATATTTCACGGAACGTAATTAAAACGAGATACATGGTGTCTGATTAAAAATTTAACCAGGTTTATGATGAAAAAAAGAAATTCGAGATTAGACAAATAGTTTCGGAGTTATAGCCAAAAGAGTACCGACAAACGTGTTTTTGAGGAAAAGTGCGACTTACCGCAAGTACTATAATAAGCATATTAGGCTTAACGACAATAATTTTATTTTTAGCAATAAGCATTCAATCAATAATAATAAACTATTCATTTGCAACAATAAACATTGGAATTTTAACAATTAATATATAAATTTTAACAATAAAAACGTGTTTGTTTTTACATTTTCCATATTCCTCCCTCTATATCTTCTTAAGCATATATCTCCCTCTATATCTTCATTATATAAATTAATTTATTACATAAACATATTTTCGCTAGAGGCAAGAGTTTTCGAGTTATTAACGAAAAACTGAAAAAACCGACCTTTAGAGCGCCCCCCCCCCCACCCTTAGCTCCACCCCCACCCACCAGTACTTTAAACTCCCCCTACAACTGTGCCAAAATTGGCTTCTACATGAATTAAGTCCTCTAAAAATCCTTCGTTGCTTGGACTACTTATTCAGTAATGAATACAGGGTTCTTACTTCGAGTAATTAAAGGTTCAGTTTCGATTCATTTTTCAGAAAAGCGCGAGCCAACAAGATAATTTAGACAACTACTATAATAAATCGAAGTAATAAGATTACAGGAAATAGGCGAATAAATGTTGGTCGGAGTGAAAAAAGAGTCACTAAGATGGTGGTCAGCCCTTAAACCAACGGTTCAAGCTGGCTGCAGGCTTGATTAATTTTTCGGATCAAGAAATCAGATGTTCATTTTTCTTTATGCACAATGCACAACAAAAATTTAATAAATGACTTAGCGAAACCGGAGGCTCGATGCCGACACCATCAATCATTCGGTTTGCAGAATTCCGAACGCGGTTTTATGAAATTAGAAAAGATCCTTACGTTCTGTTCGGAAATACACAACTATGTGCAGCCAGTATAAATGTGCGAAGGGAAACCTTATAAGCTAATTTTCGTTTTAGGTTTGATCTGAATCAGACACCGATTTGATTTGTGTCGGGATTGAGTGTATGTTGGATGGAAGTATTAACTGATTGCGTTATCGGCATCGAACCTTCGGTGTCATCAGTTATTTTTATTATTTAATAAATAACACAGCCGAAAAGGAAACAAGGTGTAGGTGCGGTAGAGGACAGAGGTACATGGCTATGAAAGAGCACTGGAGCGGACACTCGAGCGGTGAGTGCCTGTAGAAAGCTCCTGTCGAGTGGGAAAAAAAACTCACGAAGCTCGTTGAGACCGGCCGCCCGATTTCACTCGAGATCATTGTGTAATCTATATTTGTTTGCCTTCTGTAACTCTCTTCCTCCGTGTGGCTCCTGTCTCCAAGTGTCTTAAGTTAATACAGTTTATGCAACGTAACATATCATCACTGGGCAACTGTTAAACTATTTCCTTAATTGTATGAACATTTGTATTGATTGTGTTGTTGGATTCAATAGGTTTTCAGTCAACTACAGACGAAAGCAGGCAATTTTAAAAACTCAACAACTTGGTCCACATGATAAATGTCATTCCTCAACATATTAAAAAAAAAACTTGATTGAAATTTCTGACCCATTTAATTTACAAATATATAATATATAAATCGTCAGATCCTGGCAGACCTCAAAATGATATCCTCACAGACGAAAACTAATTTGTTTGGAAGGAGAGTGACCAAGGATGTCTTTTGGACCATCAGTTTCTGGCAGATCTGAAACCGGTATCCTTTTGTACGCCATAGTTCGATAAATTGTTTAGAGGGGCCCCATCATTCAAAAACATTAAATAAAGTTTTAAAAAAATAAGTAATAAATGAAAGTTTTTTTTTTAATTTTTTTTTTTTTTTATAGATTCTGTTGTCATATATTAGACCAATAAAAAAGAAAAAAACAGTGAATTTAAATTATTTTAAATACGTAAGCCTGACTTGAAAAGGGTCAAAATAAAGTTAGAGAATTTAATTCAATCTTCTCTAAATGATCTAATCTCAAAAACCAAAGTTTTGTAAAATATGCCAATGACTCCAAATACATACCAGGTCATTAAAAAAGTCCTGTCATTTTTATAATTTGTGAGGTTCATCTCCATTTTAGCGCTTTTGTTATTTAATAAAATTTAAAATTGCTATTCCCCATGTAAACATGAATATTTACACTTCAAGAAAAGGGGGGATTAATTTCAATCTAGTCCCAAAGTTCGGGTCAAAATGATTTTAGCAGAAACTTATATTTGATTGATATTGCTCTAGAAGTTTGTTGGTACAAAAACATCTGAAGCTCTTAGTCTCTCCTTCCCCCATGCTAGCTAACAGCAATACACATATCTCATTCCCCTTTAACTTGTGTCTTTCCATAAGATGGTTTGGGTACACCACTACACCATAAAACAAGATTTTTTACTTTTTTAATTAACTTTTATTAGGGCTGTCTTCCACAAAAAGCCTGGGATCATTGCCATCAATTGATGGTCTTCCATGGGACAATCTGCTGCCAAAAATTTTTCAAACCAAGTTCGTTTACACTTCCTCCCTTGCATGTAGTATTAATAATAATGGTAGACTTGGCTGGTAATCTCGTGGTTACACAAAAATTGTGTGTCTCCATAGTTGAACTTAAAATTATACCTAATTTGTTATATAGAAAACAAATATATACCAATAATACTTTGGGTATCCATAACTATTGTATATAGATAATAACCACACCATAGCAGCTCAAAACCCTTTATAAATTCCAAATGAAATAAAAATGGTACTTTTTTTTTTGCCTAGATGTCAAGCTTGGTGAAGAACTTCTGAGGTGATAGAAGAATAGGGCTTTCTTTGCCCATGTCCTTCAATTATAAATATAATAATTATTAAAAGTTATAGATAATAAAAATAAAACAATTTATAACTTTAAAAGAAGCATGTTTACAATTGGAAATAAAAAATAACAATATGGTTATTAAATAAACACAACAAAATTAGGTCATCACAACATCTCTAAATAATAATTCAATAATATCAGTAGAATCTACATCAATTAATCATTTTGTGGATACTCTTGTCCGTTTGTTCCATGCAAAATTCATACCATAACCTCTTTTTACATTTTTTTTATGATTTTCTTTTGGAATAAACAATTTCATTCCATTTTTTTTTGCAAAATTTACAGCACTTTCTTTGGTAGGAAATTCTATTTCAACGTCTTTTAGAGAATTAGCACTGTAACAGAAAAAAAAAGTATAAATAAGAAGGTAAGGGTAAGTATATAAATTTAAAAAATGTATATAAAGCCTTATTAAAGATACATAAAAAAAAAGTTATTATAATATGAATGTTATTATTGTATATTAATTTTTATTTTAAGAGTATTAGGGTTGATTTTGACATTAAATACACTTCTGCAGCAAATAGGATATTGAGATTATTGGTTAAATTTTAACTGTGTTATAATAAGAAACATATAGGGTCTACAACTTTGCTCCCGCCGTTTTCCAAAAGATGGCGCTAGTAGCCAGTAGTAGTTCAAATAAATAAATCACAGTTGTTTTCCATCAGTTGTGACATCTATAAACATAACCTTACATCGATATTAGTTAATGTTTGTTTGCGTCATATAGTTACACTTAATTAAATATGTCAACTTATAAACCGAATTCACGTCATTTGCGGGAGATTTTACTTTTTCATTTCAACATGAAAAAATCGGCCGCTGAGGCTCATCGGGTTATTTCAAGTACTTATGGTGATGATACTATTAGTGAAAGAACGTGTCGCGAGTGGTTCCAGCGCTTTAAAAACGGTGATTTTTTTTGTTGAAGATCGGCATAGCGGTGGCAGAGAAAAAACTTTTGAAGATGATGAACTGGAGGCTTTACTTAATGAAGACTCGTGTCAAACTCAACAACAGCTCGCAAAATCATTGGGAGTAACTCAGCAAGCAGTATCAAAACGCCTGGAACAGCTGGGGATGATCCAAAAACAAGGATACTGGGTACCGTATCAGTTGAAACCAAGAGATGTTGAGCGACGTTTATTTGCTTGTGAACAGCTGCTTGAAAGACAAAAACGAAAAGGATTTCTTCATCGTATTGTTACTGGGGGACGAAAAATGGGTGCACTACGACAACCCTAAGCCACGCACATCATGGGGATTGCCCGGCCACACTCCTACAGCGACACCTCGACAGAATATTCATGGATCCAAGGTCATGTTGTGTATTTGGTGGGATCAGCTTGGCGTAATTTATTATGAGCTGCTAAAACCTTCTGAAACAATTACTGGTGCACTTTATCGAACGCAATTAATGCGTTTGAGTCGGGCATTAAAAGCAAAACGGCCGCAATACGCAAAGAGACACGAAAAAGTATTTTTGCAACACGACAATGCTCGACCTCACGTGGCGAAAGTAGTCAAGACGTACCTCGAAACACTGAAATGGGAAATTCTACCTCACCCGCCATACTCTCCAAATGTTGCTCCATCTGATTACCATTTATTTAGGTCGATGGCACACGGCCTGGCGGGCCAGTGCTTCGATTCTTTTGAAAAAGTGCAAGAATGGATCGATTCTTGGATCTTATCAAAGGATGAAGAATTTTTCCGACGCGGGATTCGTTTGTTGCCTGAAAGATGGGCCAAAGTAGTGGAAAGTGACGGACAATACTTTGAAACATAAATAAGATACCACTTTTTTTTTATATAATTTCTAAGAATTAAAAAAAAACGGCGGGAGCAAAGTTGTAGACCCTATAGTATATTTTATGACTGATATGTTATATAAATTGGATTTTCATGACATTTACAAGATCCATGGCTCAATAATACTTTATCTAATTAAAGAGGAGTATTGACAGGAAACAGGGAAATGAATGTAATAGTAATTATACAAGAATTCATCATCAATCAGCTGTTATTTGTTTTTAAACCTGTATGAAAAATCAATGTGTTACTTGTTAAAACAAAACTTACATGGATAATCTATATTTTACGAAAAAATAGTTTTTCTTTTATTTATTACTAGCTGAACCCGGCGTGCATAGCAACACGCTTAACAAAATAAAAAAAACTCAGTACAACAATTCTTGCAGTATTGTTTGATTTATTTTGTGTAATTTTAATTTTTTTTTTTTTTATTTGAATTGAAAAGTTTTTTAAAAAGTTAATTTTTTTTAATTTTTATTCATTTTGTTGAAGTGCTGATGGATATACAAAATTTTTTGTTTTTTCATCTGTTGGGTATAAAAATAAATCTGATGGTTTTCCAACTCATGAGCAGGCCACATATAACTGTCCAAGAGAGAAGCATAGATTTTCCAAATTTATTCTGCAAACTTATAGTGATTGCCCCTGTGCCTTGTTAATGGACATTGCAAAGGCGAGTCGTTCTGGAAATTGCACATCCAATCAATATACCAATAGGCTTATAATCTTCCTCTGAATATGTGGGTAAAAATGACAGCTCACATGGAGCATTATCTCTCACTGTTTCAAAGCCTATAAAGAACATACACACAAACATTGATTTATATATATAGATTCATTTAAATTGTAGTTTTTATCAAACTGAAAAAGTTGCCTGTTTTAAAAATTGAAGATCTGCAACTGTATGACTATTATATGAAGTAAGATGTTGAAAAGGATCAGTAAAAAACATTTAGGCATTGTTTGATAATAGCAAACCAAATTTTTATTTAGCCGACGTTTCAGCTACATCATTCATGGCCATCATCAGGGCTAAACAAGAAGTAGTTAAATACAGAATCCGTAGAGAAAAAAAAAAAAAAAAATGAAATTTAAAGGGTTAGTTAACAGTTTGAATTATTGTATGTAACGAACTGACATTATTGTATATAAATAGAGAGTAAATTAAAAATAATTAAATGAAAGAAAAAAATTAAGTTAATTGTAAATATAAAGTTATGAATAAGTAAAAATTAATTCATAAATAAAAAAACAGAATAAGTTTGTAACAAAAATATACCAGATTTTAATGTCAATATATTAAAATTTGTTTTGTTAATATCAATCAATGCCTAAATATTTTTGACAATCCCCCTCAACATCCTACTTCATATAAATATAATTTAGTAAAAATACAAATAAAAAGTGAAAAACGCAATTTCTCCCTGACTGGGAAAAACATCAATTTAGCTTTTCAATTTATACTTTAGAATTAAAAGGATCAAATTACCTAAATCAATAATAAAATAAAATTAATAATCAATGATCATTCAAAATAATAATGTCAAAAGAAAACAGCTATTTCAAATGCGACTTTTTTCATTCAAACCACTATAGGTCCTAAACGGTAAGTCCTAGTGACAAGTGTTATATAACAAAAAAATATTTTCTGTTAAATTTCTGATGAGGAAACTATCATCAAATGTTCAACCAAGCAACAATAACAGAGCTAGACTAAGTCAAAATATGACATCTTTGAAGGTGAAAAAAACATTACATTGTGACTTTTCATTTGAATCAATATAGCTCCTGAACAGTAGGTCCTAGTGACAAATGTTATATAGAAAAAAATATTTCCCATAACATTTCTGATAAGAAAAAAATTTTCAATCCAAGCAACACCAACAGAGCTAGAGTAAGTCAAAATATGACATCTTTGAAGGTGAAAAAAAAGTTACATTGTGGCTTTTCATTTGAATCAATATAGCTCCTTTACAGTAGGTCCTAGAGAAAAATGTTAATTAACAAAAAGTTTTTCGATTATATTTCTTATATTATATTATATTTCTGACAAGGGAACAGTCACCAAATTTTCAATCAGAGCAACGCGAACAGAGCTACAGCTTGTCAAAATGTTACATTTTGGTATGTAAAAAAACGTTAAAGCAAAAAAGCATAGACCTCAGCTAAAAGACATATCCATGTCAATAGAGCTAAATAAATATGGGAAAATAATAACCAAAATAAAATATAGAAAAATAATAAAAAGGAGGTATACCATGTTTAATATATGGAGTAGAAAAGAAAAGAATAGTTAGGTTCAGCAATATTATTAAATTAGGTTCAACAGAATGAATGTTAACACGGCATTAGGTAGTACAGAAGAGGAAGATTAGGGAAGAAAAGGATGGAGAGAATAATAAAGGATTATTTGCAATGAAAAAATAATTAAGCTCAGCCACTAAAACAATTTGGTATATTGCAAGAATGAGTGATAATGAAAACCCCAAAAGGCTCCTCGATGAAAAGGTTTTTGGACGCAGAAAAGTGGGTAGATAAATCTTGCCTGCAGTGTGTGTATGGCTGCATATTACAACGATGGGGATTAGAAATTGAGCAGCAGCAAAAAAAGCACAAAAAAAGAAGACTGGCAGCTCAGACTACAGGAGGTTCTGACTCTTCATGAGTTGTAGTGCCATTAAAGAAGAAGATGAATACACTAGGTCATCCCTAGGTAAGGTTCTCCTTCTACTCTGCACAGCCTCTTAGCTCAAAAATAAATATACAAACTATAACAATTAAGCTGTGTTAATAATTTGTCTAATACATTAAAATAAGGGAAATGCTCATAAAAATACTAAATATAATTAATAAAACTGTTTTAAAATTCTGTTAAATTAAATTAATATAATTCTAATTTATAATATACAAAGACAGTATAATCATGAATAAAAATCTTAAAATGCAATAATGTAATAAATGTGGACAGAGTAATTTTATGTGAACATACCCTGATTTCCAACCCATTAAAGGATTTTCCCATGTAACATCATTAGGATATACCATAATGAAGCCATTAGTATTGGCAGTTCCTTGTTGCATGACATTCTTTGCACGTTTCTGAATTATTGCTATGTTCTGTTCAAGTGCCTCAGATGGAACTCCAGATATAGGGGTTAAATCCTGTCAAATAAAGTGGAATAGGAAATAAATATGGTTCCAGGGCACTCTTCAAGATTAATGTTATGAGGGTACCAATGGTCCTGTACTATCATTATTACCATTATTTATGTCTTTTGATGAATTGTTTGCACTCAGAATTTAAATGGTAACAATAGATGATTAGTGTAAAATAACTAAATCAAGACCAAATATGTTTTTAAATTCCAAAGACTCGCAACAAGCTATGATAAAATAAAACATTAGTAATTGAATGGGTCCGCCGAAAAACGTTCTAAACGACAAAATTTCCGATGCGGTGATTTTAAAGGTTTTTAAATGTATTATAAATAGTACATTATAGTATGAAATAGCAATCCATTATGTTAATCTAACTTACAAAACTAATAAGAACTTTAAATTATGATTTTCTTTCACTGATTACTCAAAATTTTGTTTGTTGCTTAGAACGTTTTTCGGCGGACCCATTCAATTACATCTACATTGTTAGCTAATACACATAATTTATTCCAATTAACTGTTGCCCTGAAGAACTAATTTTCTACAGTTCAAAATTTGACTTTTTACTCTAAGGGAAGAAGAATGCTTAAAGCTTTTTCATACCTAGAGTATGTGAGCAATATTTTTCTCAGGAAGAATTGAGATAGCTGGATAATTTAATTAACTTCTAAACATAGTATAATGTGAGAAGTGCAATAAATTGAATTCCAGTTATAAAACATTCTATGCGTAGGAAATTATCAGCAAACTCAAATGGTTTTAGATGATATTGTTCAACTATTGACCAAATATACTCCCTTTTAGGCAAGTTATAGAAAAGAAATTACAATTATGGTGTAGTTCATCAGATTTATTTTGATCTACACAATTCTTGCAATTTGATTAACTGACTGAAATTTTTTTGTAATTCAATCGGCAATTGTTAGATGAGCAGAATGCTTTAGGTTTATTAATCTGTGAAACAGTTTAAAAAGGTATGAAACAAAAATAAGCACTAAACGCTCATGTACCATCTTTTTGTTAGTTAAACATTTCTGACATATTTAGTTATAAGCCTAAATGCATTTTTTTTTTTAAACCTTTAAATCTTATAATAATTGACAGCACAATCTGAATTGATTCTGAGATAAAATATTACAAGTGCCCTGCAACAAAAAGAATCCTAAACATATGGATAGTCATTTAGTTGCTAAGCAAAACTAATCAACATTTTTTGTTTCTATTTACACAATTATTTAAATTAACATGTATATGATTATTTTATTAAAAGACTAACAGTTATTTCATCAGGGACAGTTACATCCTTTTCTTGGACAGGTAGGCAAATTCTACATTCTTCATAATGATCGAGTTTAGTAGCTTCCTTTTTGCAACTTGCAGCTTTAATAAAATTCTCCCGACAGGCATCATTCGGAAATTTAGTTGTCATTAGCCTTTAAAAAAAATTCACATTATGAATGCTACACAACCTATATGAATCATAATAATAATATTGACCTTTTAAATAATAATTGATACTGTCTAATCATATTCCCAAAAAAAAATTGAATCTCATTGCTACTGAAACATATGTAACAAAATTAAAATAATGTGACGGAAATTAGTAATTTCGCATGGCTTCATGTGATAAAAGATTTATAAATCAACTAAATATCATTAAAAGAAAATTATATCATCGAAAAAATCTATTATAATTAATGTTAGCCAACTACGTAGTTAAGTTAATTAACACTTCCATCGTTCTATACTTATTAATTCTTAGCGATTTCTACACATGGCCTTAAAAATAAAGGATTTAAGTGCTGAACAGATAACAGAAAAAAAAAATCCAATAAATATAATTCCAGTTGAGATGATCATACAAAATTTATAACAGCCATTATTTTAGTTTTGTAGTATACCACCAGGTAGCGCTATTTTCTAATATGGTTCAATACGTTTTCAATGAAAGTTAAAGTTTTTCAATTTTAGAGCATTTTTTTAATGTGATTGTTTTTTCTTAGTTAAAATAAATAATTTTTTAGCTTCAGCATCCTATAATCTTGTACTGAAAATGAAAAAAATAGTCATGATCATAGAAGCAGTCTCATTAGCGCTGTATCTGGTTCCATCTTACCGGTGCGAATTTGTTACAAGATTTCACTGTTTTGTTTTGTGAAATGTAGTTTTAAACTAAGATTACTGTGGATTTTTTTGGAGTCAAGAGCAGGTAAATTTTATTTCTTGAATTTATTTAGAAATAATTTTAGCGCCAAGTTACTGAAGTCGTGCTGTTGAGGTAGCAGCATGCTGTATGGTCCCTCCATTGATTTCACAACTTTCATTGTTAAAAGAATGATGTGTCCCATTAACCATTTCAACATTCGAATTTTAAAAACGAATTGATTATTAGTGTATCTGAAATTATGTTTGAGTATGTTCCGCGATCTTAAATTTAGTTGCTCTCAGTGTCCTAGTTAAAAATCATGACCAGTGGACCTTGATATTTCTTACTGCAAGGACTAGGTTATAAACATCAATACTTCCTGATGTAATTAATAGTTGTGAAGTTGGTATGCATAATCATTTTTTAATAATTAATTATTTTCTTAATGATTGTTAATGTTTCACCAAACTATTTTACTCTTAATGTTTTTTCATTACATATTGTTAATTGATTTCTTTTGATGTTGTTTTAGCATTACCATGCCAGCTCAAAGTGGAGATCCTATTACTTCAGCTCTTCACTTGTCACTTTCAACTGTGAAAAAATGCAAAAGTGGCGAGGATTTAGATTCAAGGCTTGTGGCTTCTGCTAAGAAAATTCTTTTTTCTGAAATTAAATATGAAAAAAATAAGTGTGTCAACACCTCCAGTATTTTAAATGAATTGAAGTCCAAGTATATAGTTTTAAGTACAGTAGTTGTAAATAATATTAAAAGTGATGAAGTGACTAGTTCAAAAGACAGTGTTAGTGTTGATGCTTCTCCTAAGAAAGTTATGACAGTTTCCAAGGAACCAACAGCATTACCATCTCCTAAAAGAGTTCTTTATTCACCTGATGCAGTTCGCTTGGGGTGGTCTAGTCAAGTTCCTGTTGGTTCAGGTTTTGTTAACCTTGGAAATTCTTGTTACCTCAACTCTATTTTACAGGTATGAATTTCATTCTTCAATCAATTCTTAAACCTCAGATGTTTCTCTAAAGATTTATTTGAATGATAAAGAACTCTGATCTTAAAGTGTGTTATATGAGCTACTTCAGCTGTAGTATCTTAGCATGTTTTCAAATAACTACACAGTCCTATATTACCATTTTTGGGTAGGTTTGTTATTCATTTTGCAATTTTTAATGAGTCAAAATGCTGGCAAAATGCAATGTGTCAGGTTTGTATTTTTAGTACTGATTCTAGCTTGAGTCCATTATCTCATCTTGAATTGAATCTGTAAAAGCAATTAAATACATTTAAGTTTAAAGTTTTAATTGATTTAATAAAATAAAAATTCCATTGTGTAGTTCACCCAGTGTACATATTTGGGTACTGGATAATTTATCATACTGTAAAGTAAATGCTTTCTTAGTTATTGTTGTCTCATATGTTGAAGATTGATGTTTTTAAAACTAGTCACTAATATTTAATTTAGTCCTGAACATTGAGTGGTGCCATAGTAACAGTTTAGAGGTTTCATTTCTGTCAACAGATTAGTGTGCCTGTCAAGTTTATAAATCTTGAACCAAATTCATACACATCGAAAATGTGTAAAGGCATATCCTGTTTATTTAGTTAATTTAATATTTCTTTTCTTTTCTTTTAAGTATTCTTCCAATTTATTTGGGTGATTGAGTATAGCTGCTATATCTAATTTTTTCTTACTCCAATTTTATATGTGTGTACATGTGTTACTATAACAGAAAAAAAAAATGTTAATTATTATAGGCATGTAAGGAAATAATCTTTTAATCTTATTTAAGGCATTTAGTAGACGTTCCTTCTGAATTCATATATGTTTTTATTTGATTAGATTATATCCAGCTCATACAGCTGATTTTCTCTGTTTTTAGGAACATCTGAAGTATTTATTTAAAAATTAGCTAAAGATAGTTTCAGAAGAACAAACTAACATTTTATTATTTTACAAACATAAAAGATTTAAGTAAATAAAATTCATCTAATACTTTGGTGTGTCTCCTTTTTTTTTTTTTTTTTTTTTTCCACCATCCCAACATTTCTTCAAATTTAACTTTAAAAATTGATAAAAACATCCACCCTGGCATATTCATTCTAATAGCAACCCATATAATTTATTTAGCTAATTATTTATTTATAGTGATTTAGTAAATTTATTGATTTATTTAGTAATGTATTTATTCATTTTAAATCTCAAAAATCTTTATTTTTTATTCTTGTCTCTTTTGTTAATTATATTAATTTAAATGAAAGATATTAATTATAATTATAGTGAAGTTTTTATCATTATTTCAATATTTTCACAAACTATTATTTCTTTGATAAAAGCATAATGATATTTATCTAAGTTACACTTTTTATTGGTAGTTTTTTCAATCATAACTTTTCACCATTATTTATTTATAATTATTAATTGTGGGTTATTATTCTTAACATTACACAACTTAACCTTGTGTTTAATGAAACAATATACATAGAATTAATAAAAAATATACTTTTATTGATAAATTGTTCTTATTTATAATTCAGCTTTGACTTTCTAAATATTAAAGGTTTTAGGATTGATGAATTAAATGCCACTTCTATTGAGATTATTTTATTTGAAAACTAGTTTCGAATGCTAAACATTCATCTTCAGTTCTAAAACATACAATAAAATTTTCAACACATCAGTACTATGTTACATAGATTAAATATACTAAAGTATATTATCTTTAGTATATTTAATCTATGTAACATAGTACTGATGTGTTGAAAATTTTATTGTATGTTTTAGAACTGAAGATGAATGTTTAGCATTCGAAACTAGTTTTCAAATAAAATAATCTCAATAGAAGTTGCATTTAATTCATCAATCCTAATTGTATTGATCCTTCTATATCATCATGCGTACCTCAAGTGATTAAAGGTTTTGACAATCTATATTTTGGAATCCTCTAAATTAGTTCCTTTTTTGTTTCCATGAAGTATTAGCATTAAAAAGAAAATTTCACTTAGCTAATTTCTACTTATTTTTTGATGTTTACTTTGAATTTAATAGTAATTATTTATATTTTATTATATTAAGCTAACAAATTATATATTTGATAGTGTTGATGTTCGGGAAAATCCGTTAACCTTATTTTATTTTAGGATACTAACATTTGATATTGTTATGTATCTTTTACAATCATAATATGCATACTTTCTTCTCTGTGAAGAATTTTTGTAATTCAGTAAATAAAATTTTTTTATTAATAGATGTCTAAATTAGGAAATTGTTATCTTTATGCTGCTTGTTATTTTCCTACATTCCGTAATGATCAACCATTTATTAGTCATCACAGCTCTTTTGTACTTAAGCTTTTTAGTTTTCCTTGAATTTCTAATCTTAAATTTTCAATATATAGACAAATGTTGATCAAAGCCTTGTCAATTTATATTATAAAAATATTTTATTTACTGATTCATTTACATAATTTTTTTTAAGGATAAAAATTTATTGTATACATGATTGTGAAAGAACTGAAGGATATAATTTATGAACCCTATATTAAATTATTATTATGAACTAAAAGTAACAAAAAAACAAAAAAAAAAACAAAAAACGGAAAGGTTGATACATGCTGTTAACAAACCCACATTTTTTAAATATTTGTGAATGGATTACATATTATATATTCACGAGGCATTAATAGTTCAGTCATCATAATGTTTTCAAATTAAGAACTTAATTATCTGTAATTTATTGAATTTGTTTAGTGCCTTTCCCTTGTGAAGATATTGTTGGTGTAAAGTTGTTTGTTACCTCTATATCGCATTGAACTAATTTTAATAATCTTTGATTCATCATTGTACTATAGTATAATATAACATTTTTTGTATTTCAGGCATTATTTCATGTTCCTGCTTTTGTCAATTGGCTTTTAAATGATACTACCCATACATCGAGGTGTGAATCAATGAGTAAGTAATTAAAGGACATCTAAAACATAATTACTCAGAAATAACTATTGTGATATATGGATATCATTAATAATTATCATGTTCTTTTAGATGGCATTACTCACAGTGAATGTTTGATTTGTGCCATGTCAAAAACTTTACAGTCATCTCATAAATGCACTGGATCTGTTGTTAAACCTCTGCAGATTTATTCAAAATTAAAATGTAAGTAATTTTTGATTGATATTTTTTTATTGTGTTTTTATGAACTTCTTTTCTGTGAAAAATATCACATAGCCAATGATATCCAGAATATCCCCTGAAGAGTGTTGAAGAAATCCAATGACAATGCTATGGAATGAAGTTAGAAAGTGAAGTTAGTACAGGTATTGAAACTGTGTACCTAGCTCCCTGGCTAGGATTCCATGAACTGTTATTTTATACTAGTGTTAATTTTAATTCTATTAAGGGCTTTTTGTGGCTGAGCATGTTGGAGTGTACGGCACTTAAGCATTCTCGTAACATCAGCGGTGCTGGTTTGAATCCGGCCTTGGTGGGTTGAAATTCATTTCATGGTGGACCACGGAATCAATTTCGACCATCCCACTTTGGCAAGAATATCTTATCAACTTTTAAGATAACCTATCCTTCCTGACCTAATTGGAGTACATAAGGATGTTAAACCCAAACTAACTAAAAAAAAACAAAAAAACTTAAATCATTAGATCATCTCTGTGTAATTTTTTTTTTCTTATAGCATGTTTATTGTGAATTGATTTTTCTTATAATGTTTTTGAATTTGTTGGAAATAACATGATAATTGGTTGTGATTAATTGTCTCATACGGTAGTTGTCCAAATATCAATATTTCTAAGTTATTGGGACTAAATCATTTATCTTGTCTTACAATTTTTATGTATCAATGGATTATTTCGCTGAGATCAATAACAAAAAATTATTCTTATTTGACATAAAAAATTATTTCAATTTAAGAATAAATATCTTTAGAGATAAAACATAACAAGTTCTCATAAGAAGGAAGGAACTGCGAGAAAACAATATTTCTCAAATCAAGCTCAGTGGTTCGGAGCTCTGTTAAATTTTTGAACTGAGTGGAAAATTAAAATGTTTATTAAGGCTAAATGTCCCCTCTGTAGTACCAAATGTTGCCACCACGTAGCGTGCCAAAATAAAAAAATTTAGATTCCTCCTCAAATCTCAACAGATCATCCGATTTTGGTTCTGTAAAGTTAATTTTGTTCCATATTTCCGTAGAATTTGATGTATCTATTTTAGAAGGCCATATATGTGATATTTACAATTTTAGGTTCTAAAAAATTACTTTCTAGTATTTTTTAAAGAAAAGTCAACTAATAGTCAAGTGTAGAATAATAAAATATAAATATTGGCGAAAAATTTTTTTTAATTATACGAACATCGCCCGAAACCCATAAATACGAATTTCTATGCAAATGTTTTTGTTTTGTTTTTCAGGTAGCATCTACATCTATCATGACTATAGCAGCCTCAAACTACAAATCTAAAATAAGATTTTGATCGAAAGGTTGATTTGAAACTCAAAATAGAATTTTCACGATCCGAAATGAAAATTTAGAAAAATTATAAAAGTAAACAATAATTAAAACTATATAACCAAAAACACTGCATACTTATTGTAAATATATTTAAAACTGCGGGGTGCATCAAATATAAGAAGGAATTAGGAAAAATCACGTTAGAAGTATGGCAGAGGATAAGCGATTACAAACACTAATCCCCTACCTTCTCTAGGTGCTTGCTCTATGAAGCCTTATTTTGGAGGGCCTACAACTTTTGTTCTATTTCACTTCCCCAATGATGATTTTATTGATTAGAATTATAACGTTCATATATAACGGGAAAAGGATGTAAATAAAAACATTATTTTATTATTAATTTATATAAAACTAGTTGAAAAAAAAAAAGGAATCCACAAACAATAAAGTTTTATCTATTCCTATTACTAATTAAAAAATTAAAATTACTTATGCTATATTATTGCACATTAAAAAAAATATATTATGAACAAGTATGATATATTATTTTTGCATAAATGTTGATTTTTCTTAATAAGTAATAATTATATTATGAGCTGTATTCATTTAAAATTATTTACTTTTTTGATACCCAAATCAAAAAGCTTTAGCACTTTTACTGATTTCATATAAAAGTGATGAGTCCGAAAAGTTATTGAATTTTTCAATTGAATGTTTAAATAGACAGTTTCCTTCTTTCCCTTCCTGCCGCGCGTATTTCTGAGATATAAAACTCATTTTTCTATTGTCTGGTAGGACAAGCTGTTTACAACCATTTCTTTGTGAAATTGATTTTTTTTTTTTTTTTTTTTTTCATTTTGACCAATCATTTTAATTGTTTCACAAGAGTAGTTTCATTTCTCATTTATTCGACATATCACACACAGTATAGGCTTATTTGACTATTTTCCTCCTTTGAAACCCTAATCTCAAAGTAAAGGTAATAATAAATAATTGTAAGCTTTTTTGTATGAGAAACTTCCCACGTTTTTTTTACGTCTAAATTGTAGAAAAAATATGTTTTTTTACAGCTTAAAATTAGAAAACTAAGGTAAGAAGGAATTTATTACAAACCTTTTGATTTGAATAAGAAGTAATTTTGGGAAAAATTTGATTTCGTAAATATTATTTTTAATTATTTAAAAAAAAACGAAACATTTTTTTGAACTTCCGCATACCCTCTTTTCACTAGTCTATTAGGGTCCCTGTTTCGGTCAACAAACACGGAAGGCTACAAAGACAAAGAAAACATTTATAGATATATTACAATGGATCTAATAAGGTATTTGATCGCAAAAGGGAGTGTGTGCGTTTTAAAACCCCTTTACTGCGAAATAAGTATATTTTGCCACTTATGATTCCATTTTATTCATTTTTTTCTTTTTGGTGACTAAATTGTTGAAAGGAAATATATTGATATTTACAAGCTTACAATCAGAAAACAGCTTGGTGTATGAATAAATTTATTAAAAACATTATTGAAACGTTTGATTCTGGAAAAAAAATCGTTCTTTATTTTTGACATTGAGTATATCTCGAAAATGGTCTACTCTAGAAAAATATGTTTCAAATCTAAATCAAAGCTGATTACATTTCCTATAAAATTGATTGTGTATAAATTTGTCGAAATTCTAATGGTTTCGAGTCATATGTTATTATTGAAAATCGGTGATTTTCGGGAAAAAAACAAATGTCACCTGACTTTTTGTAATACTTTTGCTTGTAGTACCTTCCCCGTTCGTTCCTCAGAAAAAAATTACATAATCAAAATGGTAGAGCATTGAATTTAATTTAATTTCATATGTAAGTTTCTGGTATTAGAAGCAAATGTTTAACAAAAAGTGAGGTAAACATTTTTTTTTATTTCTAAAATTATCGATTTTTAATAACATATATCTCAAAAACCGTTGGAATTTCGACAAATATGTATAGAATTAATTTTATAGGAAATTCAATTAGCTTTAATTTTGATTTGTAGCATATTTTTCTTGAGTCCACTGTTTTCGGGATAACATCGAAAAATACGAAAATGGGACCTCTCCCCTCCCCCCACCCTTCGCTCAACCTCCAGGGTCGGTGACTTTTAGTAGGTTTACCTTCTAATTACTCCTAGAGAAGCTATGACGGCAAAAATTATTACATTTCAACACTTTGTGACTAGGGTCGCACTTCTCTGCGAAAACACCTTTATCACCAGTCATTTGGCTACAGCTCCGAAACTAATTGTTCGGTCCGAAATTTTTATTTTTCATCTGAATGTTCTTAAATTTACTATAAAAACCTATATATTAATTTATGACCAAGTTCCGTAAAATAACCATAACAGCACACTAAAAACCGTTGTTCTGAAATCCAAACTTGTTAAAGTAATTTAATTAATGAATTTGGGCTGCAAAGCCCAGACAAACTTGATAGTATTGGTTATTATTTGTAAGGTTAATATCATATTTAAAAAACCAAAGGTCCTTTATTTTTTATACAATATTTTTTCGAAATCAGCAACACAAAATGTATGGTAAACGATGATATTTTTGGTCGGCTAGACCTACTATTTACCTTTCTCTGCGTTGGTGTTCCATATTGGTGTTATTTTATTGAACTCATTCAATTGAAAAATTCAATAATTTTTTGTACTCATCACTTTTATATGGAATCAGTAAAAGTACTAAAGCTTTTCGATTTGGATATTAAAAATGTAAATAATTTTATTGAATACAGCTCATAATATAATAATTCCTTCATTTTTAAATATATTTACAATAAGTATGCAATTTTTTTGGTTATATGGTTTTAATTATTGTTTACTTTTATAATTTTTCTAAATTTTCATTTCGGATCGTGAAAATTCTATTTTGAGTTCCAAAACAACCTTTCGATTGAAATGTTATTTTAGATTTGTAGTTCGAGGCTGCTATAGTCATGATAGATGTAAATGCTACCTGAAAAACAAAACAAAAACATTTGCATAGAAATTTGTATTTATGGGTTTCTGCCGATGTTGTTCGTATGACTAATTTTTTTTTTTTGCCTATATGTATATTTTATTATTCTACACTTGCCTATTAGTTGACTTTTCTTAAAAAAATACTAGAAAGTAGTTTTTTGAACCTAAAATTGTAAATATCACATATATGGCCTTCTAAAATAGATACCTCAAATTGTATGTCCATTTTATTAATAAATCCGTTTTCAGATCTAACAAATGTCTATTGGTTTCTTAATTAGGAGGAATCTAAAATTGAACCCGTAGGTGCTGCGATCTCTTGAGGCAGAAACACACTAGAGTGAGGGGACATTTAGCCTTAACTGTAATGATAAATCTTTGAAATAGTTATTTAGTATTTTTTTATTACTATTCTATTTTGTGTATCAATTGTTTTAATTTTTAAAAAATTTAATTTCCTCTGGTTATCTTAAAAAAATGTGTTTTTTTTCTTATCTAATCCTATTTTGTTCCTCATTAAATTTGAAAAGACCATCCTGTCTGCCCTAGTTGGAGTATATTAGGATACTAAGCCGAGAGAAATAAGTATGTAAATTGCATTTGTATTATTTTTATTTTCTTGATGTATAATGTTTTGGACTAAATTAAAAACAAACAAATTGCATATACTTCCCATATAAATTCTATTTATAAAGCACCTTAGGTCTTGGTCAAGAATAAAATGTATTCTTCCATTTTGACCATATCTGGGATGTTAAAAGTGTTGTGGGTCAAGAAATACATTTGATCTAATCTTCAATAGTGTCACAAGAATTTCTAAAGACTAAATCAATCTTAATCATTACAATTAACCTGTTTATAAATTTGTGCTTCTACGCTCTGTTAATAAATATACTATTTTATCTATCTGGTTAACTATATTAAGATATATTGTGTTGTCATTACCTAATCATAATTATACTTTCATCTAGTAATTGTATGGAATAATTATTTATATATGTTATATTTATTTATTTTCAGCAATTTGTAAACATCTAGTTCATGGTCATCAAGAAGATGCACATGAATTTCTTAGATATCTAATTGAAGGAATGGAGCGCTCATATTTAACAATATTTAATGGTATCAAGTAAGTACTTATTTAAAGCAGGTTATTTTCTATCTAATCTAATCTATCTTGTTTGTTCTTGAAGAGTTTAATTTTGTATATTTTTCATGGATATTCATTATTATCAGTTTTCAAATGATTAATGACCATTGATTTATATAATAGAAATGTTTATTGATTGGCATTTAAAAGGATAATCAATTCGTATTTCTTATAAAATGCATGAAGAATTATCTCTGCCTTATTATTGAATTATGTTCTTACTGACTGGCATAATCTCAACTTCTTTTATACCTCATAACATCTGTGAGGCAAACAAACATACGAATTTTCAGTTTTCTAAGTATTTGTTATCTCAGCTTATGGTTGAAGAGATTGTTTCATACATTTCAGTACTGATGTGTTAATTTTTAACTGTTTAAGATTTCACTATCTGCTTTGTGCTAATATTTGGGTGGGCCTTTGGTTCAGAATGTTGCTGAAAGTTTGGCAGATTTTCATGAAACATAAGTGGTTCCTAAGTTAATATCCACTCTTGAATCTTTAATAGTTGCTTCTTTTCGTTTAACCAAAAGTAGATAGCCAATAGATAATATTAACAAATATAGATAGCCAAAGGTAAGACAAGAATGTATGAACCTGAAATATGAAACATGTTAGTCTTGCTTGAAAAATGCTGATTGAATGAAAAAAGCTTACTTCCAGTTGAAGAATAAATTGAATTGTCATGGGGAGAGAGGAGTGAAGAAGTCCTTAAAACTTTCATTGTTAATCAATTGTGTATGTCTTCTTATTTTCCCATAGACAACTGTCTTAAGAATTTAAGAATTGTGGTGGTCAAACATAAACAATTGTATTATTACATAACTGAGTAGGCCTTCTTTTGGATTTCAGGACCCTATTCTTTCTTTCCCTTACATTCTGTAACTTCTGTTACAATAATTTTTGTTTGATCCATATTGTAGATCGATCCAGTTGATCGATGCGCTATTGCATATTTTAATTATTTAAATAAAAATGTGAATATTTTTTCTAGGTTGGACAACTACAGTAAAGAAACAACTCCACTTAACCAAATTTTTGGAGGTTATTTAAGAAGTGAAGGTAAGATATTTTTACATTATTTAAATACATTTTTTGTTAGGGCCTGCATTTTCCCATTCAAACTATTAATCAATTTTCAAACAGTTTTGATGAGAGTCGAGTCAGCTGTATATTTCAAAGTTGTCTTGTTATTTATTATGGAATGGCTGTCAAGTATTATGAGAAGTTTTAATAAATTTTTTTGTATGCTAATGGATGATAATTAGTAAAGATTTTCTAACACAATCCATTATTTCATGCAACCATCTCCTAAAACTAAGAAAAATAAATTTATTTAAAATTAGTCTCTATTGGATACTGTAGACTCCCAATATTTCCTGTTTGTAGCTCAATTCACAGTTGTAGAGAATTATTATTTTACTAAACTGATGATGTTCATCAGTGGCCATGGGATGATAGTGATATTGTAATTGATACTAAGATCTCATGTCCAAATCTACGTCTTGTGTCATTGTATTTATGCTTTTTCCAGCTGGAAGGTGTATCCAAAATTATTAGGAAGGCCTGCATGTAAAAGTCAAGTTAAAATGTTTCAAACTTCTAATAAAAAAAAAGTTCATATTCTACAGCATTTTATACAAATTCTTGTTGATAGGTTTCTTCTCGATTCTTATTAAGAAAATTTGTTTGTTATCTAAGTAAAAGATTAAAGTTAAATAATGAACTGACAAGATTATTGGTTCATTAAAAGAAATAAAATAATGTTTTTTTTTTCTGCATTGAACTACCTAATTTTTAAAATGTAATTCTTTCTCATTTTTATGTTTGTTTTATGTGTATTATAAAAACTCGTGGATGTGAAATCTGAGGAACTTTAGGGATTAAGTTATACTAAATCTAGTAGTCATAAGAAAAAAGTCTTGAAATTAATTTGTGAGAAAATATTGTTTTCTTTCTAATTTACCAAATCAATTTATTTACAGTTTAGAAAGTACTTAGTTTCTATATAATTTGATTGGAAAGGCGGTTGTTTATGAAAAGTATTAACTTAAAAGAGTGCTTTGTTAGGAACCAGATTAATTCCTGGTATTAAATTAATTATTATTGAATTTCATTTTTGGCAAATATAAATTCAGGGTAGTTAGTGTTATCTGCTTCCCCCCCCCCTCTCTCACTCTCTCTCTCTCTCTCTCTCTCTCTCTCTCTCTCCCTCTCCCCCTCTCCCTCTCCCTCTCCTCTCTCTCTCTCTCTCTCTCTCTCTCTCTCTCTCTCTCTCTCTCTCTCTCTCTCTCTCTCTCTCTCTCTCTCTCTCTCTCTCTCTCTCTCTCTCTCTCTCTCTCTCTCTCTCTCTCTCTCTCTCTCTCTCTCTCTCTCTCTCTCTCTCTCTCTCTCTCTATCTCTCTCTCTTTCGCTCTCTCTCTCTCCTCTCTCTATCTCTCCTCTCCCTCTCTCTCTCTCTCTCTCCTCTCTCTCTCTCTCTCTCTCTCTCTCTCTCTCTCTCTCTCTCTCTCTCTCTCTCTCTCTCTCTCTCTCTCTCTCTTCTTTCTGTAACAAATTTAATTTCCTTGAAAAAAAATGAATAAATAAATTTTATTGAATATGTATAATATTTGGCCTAGATTATTTTTTTCTCAATAGTGCCTTAGTATACTAGATAATTTTGTAATTTCATTTAAAACACCATAATATATATATATATATATATATATATATATATATATATATATATATATATATACATATATATACATATACATATATACATATATACATACATATACGTGTGTGTGTGTGTGATGTGTTTCTATCTTTTTTTTTTTTTTTTTTTTTTTTTTTTTTTTTTTTTTTTTTTTTTTTTTTTTTTTTTTTTTTTTTTTTTTTTTTTTATTATTACTATTTTACCCCTTCATTAAGGAATCATCAAGAATAATGTTGCTTGAAACCTGTTTACATTATTTTGAGTACAAATTGTTAACTTTGGCTCTTTAACAAATTTTTAAATCAGTTCATACTGATACCCAGGAGATATGCCTGAACTAGATATTTTAGAAAACACTTTTAATGTAAAATAATGGGAAGCGCAAACTGTGCAACTCTTAAAAATGAGACAACTCATGGCTATTTTCCAGTTATTTACAATGGAAACATGGCAGGTATACACTTTCCAATTGAATATTTAAGTGAATGAGCGTGATAAGTAACATTTTCGGAAAAAAACAAAAAACAAAAAAAAACTGTTACCTCTATAGATAAACATGTTTAGTCATATATTTTTAATATTTCCTATTTCTATTCCCCTAAATTCAATAGAAGGCTCAAAACTCAGAAATCTGAATTTCTTATAATCTATAAAAAAAAACCTGTCAATGCCAAACTTTGACTTCAGTTTTTGTGAAAAGCAAAATATGTTGTAAGTATCAGCTTCATCCACTTAACCTTTCAATTAAATTTATGATTGAGTTAACATAAAACATAAGTACTGAACTTATCCCATTTGAAAAAAAAGTTAGTATACCATGGCATTATAGAGAAAAAATACAGGAATAGTGTTGGAATTAAACTAGATCTAAAATTTGTAAATATTTGATGTATATATCTTCTTTTTTTTTATAGCATTTGCTGTTTATATGTAGGAGAAGAGGCTTGGTATTGAAAGGACTGTAGAAATGAAATGTATCATTTCTGTAATAGAATTTGTGGATGGTTAAGTTTGGGAGTTGAGCTCGAAAAACCCCTCTACCAACCCCACCAATGTTATGACTGCAGTACCATTTATGTACTCAGCCTCTTTTGGATAGTAATGTGCCTAATATCTGTCGCAAGAATACTTAATGTTTGTGAAGAAGTCGGACGGTAACAAATGTTCATCATGAACTAATGTTTTTTAGTGGTTTAAAAGAAATTAAGAAGTGGAAAGAAGATTTAAGATGATTTGAACCTTTGGTAAATTTTACAAAATTATTGAAGAATATCATTGACTTAATTAAAGTGCTGAATAAACTAATAAGCAAATTTTACATGATAGTTTTAGCTGTTCTGAAAGTTGCACCTAAAAAATTTTTCAAGTGGAACCAATGACTAATAAATAAATGATAATAACTGATGAATCCGAAGTCCATTGATTAATAGGCTATGACCACAGTGAAGATAAAATTGATAATGAAGATTATTTGATGCGATGTCACTATGCTTCCAATTATCGAAAATTCACATGGTATTAAGTTGGAATGAGAGAGGTTAAGAATATTGACGGAAGTTGTCAAAGTTAAATGTTTATGAACAGCCTGTTTTCCCTATTCAAATCTTGTTTGTATGTATATTGAATGTTACTTTTTCTTTTCTTTTTATTATTTATTTTTTAATTTTTTCAATGTTTTGCTTGTAGATTATCCATAATACCCCTGAATTATAGAGCTAATTGACAGTGACTAGGTAGGTGACTTGTTAAAAGAATCGCAATCCTTGGATTTTTCACACACTTCAATTTATATTCCCTTTTTATTTTTTTAGTTTCGGAAATAAATTTAACCAATTTCATTGTAATAATATTTTTCCTTTTTCTGTTTGTGGAGCATTTGTTATTTTTTTAATGTTTGTGGAGCATTTGTTATTTTTTTAATGCGTGAACTTGTTACATAACAGCTGCCAATTATTGAGAGTCTACTGTACTATGTTTATTTTGGAAAAGTAGTATTTAATGGTCCATTTGACCTAAAATATCAGTATATATTTTTTTAATCAATTATTTTATTTTATTCACTCATAGAACATTCCATATTTAAAAAAATTTCTCTGAAATATACAACTTTCTGAAGTGAGCTTTTTTTTTCTTCCCTATTTGTTAACTTTTCTATTTCTGTCAAGGTGGAAGAGAGGTTTGGATGGGAATGCATTTTGGATCGGCCTCCGTTGTTTTTTAAGTTGGAAAATTTCTCAAGCTGCTCACATCTGGAGGCCCTTCCTTCTTTATTACCTTACATTATGATAACCTCATGGGGTTCATTTTGGCCCCGCCTCCTATTTCAGGCCATATTGAATGGTAAAGTACGTATTACTATTTAGAATGGGATCTCAATTTTTTATTTATTTAGTATTACTGTTATTTATTTATTTTTTTAAAATAATAAGACAACATTAAAACAAATGACAAACTTAAATGCCGGTTTAAGATTATTTTATATTATAAAGAATAAGCATCTTAAAGTTTTTTTGTTTTTTTTATTTAACACCAGAAATTATTATATATAATGAAGTTAGATTGGATCACTTGTTCATAATTAACTCTGCAGCACACTTAACCTGTTTGATAGATCAGGTCTCACAATTACGTTTCGCTAGTTTCTTATTTTGGTTTTTCTTACGGATAGCCTGTGTTTCTTTCTTGGTATAATAAAACACTTTAAACAATATAGCATTTTCTTTTGACTAATTCGCCCTTAATTGTTAAGAGATCTGGTTGGATTTATGGATATACAATTCAGAGAAAGCTTTGTCCAAAGTGATTTGAATGATGTAAATAACGCAAAAGAGCTAAGGAATCCGATACCTGACAAATAATAGTGTGGATCTAACCTTAATAAATAATATTATTATTAATTCGGCATTACGTTCCTGTTTGAACCTGGGCCTCCTCCACAACAGCCAACCAATCTCCACAATCCTGTGCTCTCTCTATCCACCCTTGAACACCCAACTGCTTTAGATCCCCCTCATTGTCCAGCCATCTGATCCAAGGACTTCCTCTCCTCTTGCCATCTGGTTTCCCATAAATCTCATCTTTGTTATCCTTGATATATGGTTGATTTTTCTTTCCACATGACCTATCCACTTTATTCTAGTTATTTTTATTATTGCCATGATATTGGGTTCCCTAAAGAGGTTCGTGATTTCTTCTCCAAAACCCGCTCTCGGGAACTCCTTATTCTCTTCAACATCTTCCTTTTCCAAGAGTTGAACATGTTTTCTGATTGTGTTAAGGACCATGTTTCACCTAAATGCATTACAATTGGTCTTACTAGTTTTTTGCAAGTAAATTTTAAACAATTTTTGAAGTGAGAAATAGCATCCATTTCCTGCTGCTATTTTGGCTTGTATTTCACTTTCTGTTTTATTGTTGGCTGTGACCTGGCTTCCCAGGTACTTGAACTGGTTTACAGGCTTAAAACTGTTATTTCTGAAAGCTATTCTTCATTTTTCCTGTGAACTGTCTTATTGATAAGTAGTATACTAATGTAAAATTTTTAGTAACTGTATCATTATTATTTTATGACACGACAACTCGGTGATGAGTCTTGGCCTCCTCTACCAGCTTCCTCCAGTATTCTCTGTTGATTCCCCAAAAGTAGTGAGAATCAATATTTTATATTATAGATTACCTTTTTTTTTTTTTTTTTCATTATTAAATCAGACATGAAATGCCTATTTTAAGTGTGCTGCTATACCAGAAGTTTATTAACTGGATAAAGGTTTTGCGATTCTGAATTGTTCAAGCTCCTGAATTGTCCTTTGTGCTGATTTTTTTTTGGGGGGTGGGGGGCTCAACGTCCTTATGTACGTACTCCAACAACTTCAGGAAGGATGGGGATTTTTTTTTTTTGTTCTAAGTATTCAATGCAATGCTTTAGTTCTAAAAACTTCAAGATATTGATTGTACTTTCTTCTTCTATAGCAGTCACATTTCAAATTCATAAACAAACGTATGCAAAATAATAATCTTATAATTTATAATATCTATTACAATTAATTCCTGAGTTGGATTTCAGTTATTTAAACCGTGCATTCTAAGTAAAGTGTTGGTTGTTCTAGTAAAAAAATACCTTTTTTTTTTTCTCTTCAAATTTACCATTAAAATGATTGTCATGCACCTGGCAATATGATGGCCACAGGTGGTTCATTCATTTTAGATCCACCTTAACACATTGGAGTTAAAATAATATTGTTCATAAAAAAGTTTTTTCTAGACATCTGTGGTAAAAAATTAATTTTTTAATTGAATGGGTCCGCCGAAAAACGTTCTAAGCGACAAAATTTCTGAAATGGCTATATTAAAGGTTTTAAAATGTATAATAGTACATCATAGTATTATATAGTATTCGATTATATCATAATACATGTAAAGATAACAAATTAATATGTAAATATAAAATCTAACCCACAAAACTAACAATAACTTCAGATTATGATTTTCTTTCACTGATTACTCAAAATTTTGTTTGTCACTTGAAACGTTTTTCAGCGGATCCATTCAATTATAAAATCACAACTTTCCAGGGCACCATTTCTTTATGTTTATATTGTTCCAGTAAATCCAGTTTCTAAGAAATAAGGACATTTTATTGAAGGACGTTTGCCTTCTGAAAAAAACTTTTGTAAAACTAATATAAAAATGATCTTTGAGGCTTACAAAAAGACATTGATCCAGATGTGGCAGGTTGATTTTTACTGAAATGGTTGTTGCAGTCAAATTTTGTGGATCTTTCTGGCTGATTTTGATTAAAATCATGCCTTCTGTATATCCATTCACATGAATTAATAATTTCTTCACATTGTTCAGGGAGACATTCCGTCTAGCCAAACATAAATAAGACTAATGGATCTCTTCATGTAGGTATTTTTCCCATATCCTCACCCGAATCAATCAAGGTATGGGAGAGTCTACTGTTCAAAATTGATTATTTATTGTGACATTTTGAATTTTCGTTTAAAAAAATATAAATAAAAATCTTTTAAAAATATATCTTTTTTTAAATTTATTTTTTATGAATTTGGCTTTTTATTATCTCACATCTTAAGTATTTTATATTGTTCAAAAGGAGAATACAAGTAAGCCTTGAAATTTTTTATGTAGCAGAGCTCTAAATTGCTTGGATCTTTCAAATCTTTGAGTGTGCTGCATTTAAATTTTACTTTGAATTTACTGGGGGGTTTTTGACCTATTGATGATAACCAATCCCATTTACTTTTAAATAACATTAATAAAGTAAAAATTAATATTAAACAGTTTATTAATTAATCAAAATATGAGGTTGATCGTTTTTTTTTTTTAAATCTTAAACTCCAGATTAAAATTTAAGTTTTGAACTTACTGTAGTTTATATTTTTATCTGATGTGTTTTTGTTTTTTTTTTTCTTCTGCAGTTAGTTCGATTGTTTTGTTTTGTTAATAGATTTCATTTGGTAATGGTTTGCTCTAACGATTCTACTTTAGATTTTTTTTCTGCCTTTTTTCCTTAAGTTTCTTTTAATTATAGGTTTTTATATCTAAGAATTGTTCAGAATTTGGAACATATTTTGATTAATCAATAAGTTGTTATTCTATTGATCCTTTTTAAATTAATTTTATCACAAATGACTTTTCCTTACATAATAAATGAATTTTATTAAGACATGAGTTTTGTTTTATAGTAAACCATTTTTGTTTTGTAAGGACTAAATAATGAACAAATAATATTTACATGTTTTTATTTTTATTTTGTTTGTAAAATAATTTTGTGTAAATGTTAATATTGAATTAAATTTTAGTAATTGTCTTATATTTAACAAAATATTTTTGATGTACCACTGGAATTATTCAGCATTTCTTTCCACAATTTTGATTAATATATTTTTATTCCATCGATCCTTCTTTTTATTAATATTACATTTTGTATCATGCCAGGTCAGCTTTATGTAGGCATGAATTTTGATGTAATTAAACTCAACAAGATATAATCATCATAATCTAAATCCTTTGAGTTTCACTAAGCAGTGTGAGACCACATCTTACAGTGCCTGATCCAGGTGTCTCATTCTTGGGTCTACTCTATTCTACTCCAGTCCGTATTTTGTTTCAGGAACGCTTCTCAGACACTGTCCTCCCATGTAATGCTTGGTCTTCCTCTTGGCTTCCTTCCCTCTACATAGTTCTTATAGGTCCTTCTGGCAGTTCTTTTGTGATCTATCTTAGGGAGGTGTAAGAACCATCTACAAAATGTACTCTGTGTAATTAATGTGTGCTCTACCCCATTTGTCCAGCAACAGCACTCTTATCCTTATCGATGCCTCCTGTCCAATGCCCTGCTCTTTTTAGCTCTTAGTACTCCATAAGCTATGAGTTATATCAATTGTTGATTGACAGGCTTTAGTTTGTTGTGAAGATCCTTAATGCATATTTATTACTAGCCATATGTAGGTCAACTTTTAAACTTGCCTGGGATCCACATGTCGCACCAAATATTTAAATCTCTTTAAATAATTTTATTGAACATAAATAAATTTTCATAGCAATTTAAAGCTCTATTTAACACCGTACTTTTGTAACCTCTCATATAGAATGGCACTCACCACCTATCGGTCAACATTCAAACTTCACATGTACAATCATTTCCTTGTTATCCGTCATTCAGTAACATGTAAGGGGACCTTATATTTGAAGTTTATATACATTTACATTGCTTATAGTATAGTGCTCTACATTGTAAGCCTTAATTATAAATTATTTATTTATAATTATAATTCAATACTATTTATTTATTTATGTATGTATAAATAGTATTGAAATGTTTTCATTACATCAATATTTATTTAAAAATAATGTTAACTCATTTGTTACTTGTCGACTGACTTCACTTTTGTTCCATTTAAATATACTTATAATTCTACTTTAGAATTATTTACTGAAGGAATTACCTCAGTTCTTCTGAATATAGGTCGTTTTTTCATAGATAGGTTGTTTTAAACGATAGATAGGTTATACTAATCATTAATTGATAACCAATAAAATATTTGTGGATTTTTTCTAAGTATATTTTTCTGATTAGACTTTAAAATTCATCCGTTCACATGGCCTAATGTTCTTGTTAATAATACACTTATAAAGGCATACACTTATATAATAAAATAAAAAATGGCTACTATTATAGAATAAATAGCATTATTCTTGCTATACTTTAATTATTATATGTTAATTATATATAATAGTTTAAACTTACTAAAAATACATTATTTATATATATTCATATATAGGGCTTGTTGCAGAATAAGAGTTTCATTCTGAACTAATTCTGTCCATGCTAAGCCAGTCCTTCGATTAGATTAACTAAAGAGCAAAATTCACCCCAAGACTGATGAAGAACCATCCGTAAATTTTTAGTTTGGGGCAGTCAAACTAAGCTAAGACTTAATTAATTCACACAGGGTTGTTTACTATTCGCAAGTCATTTCTTTTCAGAACACTTGAGTGTTGTGAATGTTAAAGGGCTTACCTTTGTTATAGTAAAGGTCAAAAAGCATTAATTATTAGAAGAAAAAATGTTCACGTGCATAATTGAAAAAAATAAAAATAAATTATTGTTCATTAATAAATAATAGGTCATAATAAAAACAGTAAAATAAAAAGAATTCATTTGTTTATAAATTCATTCTTCACTTATTTAATTCATTGTCCCTGAAAAATATCCTTTTCAGGGAATCGTAAGCAAGCGCAAGTGCTTTACTGGTTTTAGGCCCAATTTCTTCTTCAGCTTTCATCTTTAATTGGTTTATGAACTGGTTCTACATAATTTATGATATCTGCATTTTTAAGATTGTCGTATGGCTTTAGAGTTAGAGACAATTATTGTGTTAGGTTTTCTTGTAATTCTAAATATGATCATTTTTACAATGTTATGTGCAGTTTCTCTATTCCTAAGCTTTGATTATATATTATCAAATCATGATTTTATTTGTTAAATCTGTTTCCTTAAAAAAAAAAATTATTTTCTTTAGTGGTTTGCCTCGAATGCCATCATGTGTCGACTACATTCCAGCACTTTCAAGACCTCCTATTGGATATTAGGACTGCATCGTCTGTCGAGGATGCTCTGGATTCTTACTTCTCTCGTGAGAGGCTAGGGGATGGTGAGCATGCTTATAGGTGTGAGCAGTGCAAAAGGAAAGTCGCTGCCACTAAGAAGTTTTCAATAGAAAGGCCACCTAAGGCTCTTTGTATTGCATTGAAAAGGTATACTTATTATTATTTTAATGTTTGTTGTTAAATTAATTAGATGAGTTAGAAACGATTCATATAAGTCTCTAGTTATAGTTATCTCACCAGTTATTGCAAGCTAATAATACCATTTTCACAATAATATGGGACTCTACTCCATTTATTTGTGATATCACTAGGAGAAATATTTCTGAAAAGGATATAAGATCCATTTACTAATGAAACCTTCCCTTCTATCCTTTCCAGTAGCCTTTAAAAATATTTTGTCAAATATTGTCCTAAAATACCTCTTTTTCTTTAGTAAGATCATTTTTTATAGTAAGTATTTTTAAGGAATTATTGTGAAATTGCTTATTTTATTTATTTATTTATTTTTTTTTTTTTTTAGTTTTTGAGTTGGGTAGCTTTCCATTAGAATTCAGGCTTCCATACAAGCTACCACTATGTTGGACTTTCTGATTTTAATTAACAATAATTTTAAATTCACTATAACCGGTTTATAATAATATGAGATTTGAGTTATGGTCACACCTATCCATTTCAATTTATTTGGTGTTAGAGACATTCTTTCTGATTTTAATTAACAATAATTTTAAATTCACTATGACCGCATTATAATAATATGAGATTTGAGTTATGGTCACACCTATCCGTTTCAATTTATTTGGTGTTACAGACATTCTTTCTGCTAAAAAAATAAAAAAAAAAAAAAATCTTTGTTTATTATGCCATTTTAAAATTTAAATACTACATCTTTTCCTAGTAATGATCATGTTTGACCTTACATCTCTTGAGTGACCATTACTATTTAATATAGTTATATTATGTAGTTCACAGATGGCTACTGCCGTCTATAGAAAACTGGAAATATGGAAGGAAGATAATTCACAAAAAAATACATTATGATTTCTTATAATTTATTTACTTTTTATTAATTTTCTTTCCTTTCATACTTCACTGCTAATATTATACTTTACAAATATGATAGTGGATATTTTCAGTTTGAATATTACATTCTGTATACCTACCTTCTCTTGTTATTTTTTATTTATAATTCATTTGTCAAACTTGTTTTGTCTATAATTAATGGTACAATTATTACTTTGTGACAGGTTTGGTGTAACTGGTGGAAAAAACAGCAAGCCAATCAGTGTAAAACAACACTTAGATATTAATAAGTACAGGCACAGGCCGACTCCGGAATTCCTTAAATATAAGCTCGTTTCTTTGGTAACACATCTGGGAACATCTTCCTCGTGCGGTCATTATACTGCTGTTGGTCAGACTGCTTTTGGATCCTATTATCTGTTTGATGACAGTCTTGTAAGTAATTGTGTATGATGCTGTAGTTTTATTTTGTGTTGGTTATTTTAAAGTAACTAATTTATTTATTTTAATTTTGTAGGTACGGCCAATGTCTTTACAAAATGTTCTCAACACTAATGCTTATATTTTAATGTATGAAATGGAAACCGAAACTCAAAAACAACCAGCGCCTAAGAAAGAGGTGTCTAATGGTTTCACCAATTCAGCTAATGGCAAGTCGTATTATAATCTTTTTGTGTTAAATCTTTGTATTATCTTTTATTTGAGATGAACTCCTATGGCAACTGCCATTTATAGATGTATAAATCCTTTAAACAATCATGAAAAAAAAAAAAAAAAAATCAAATATTGTATATATAAGTTGTAGAGAAGGTTCTGCTGAGAAGGGGGTGCAATATTAAAAAGATATATATATATATATATATATATATATATATATATATATATATATATATATATATATATATATATATATATACATATATCACCTATTATTTTTATAATTCAAGTACCGCAAGATTGTTATCTTAACTCTGGGGCCATTTCAAGAGATTTAGCTTCATGATTGGTCCTGAATAGGAATTTTTCAAAACACGTCTATCTAAATAATTAATGTCATTTTTCAATTATTGTTCCTGTAGTCACAAACTTTTTTCTGATTTAATTCTCTTGACTATAATATTTTGATCATTTTTTTGGGGGGGGTGTGTGTGGTGTGTGTGTGTGTGTGTGTGTGTATATATATATATATATATATATATATATATATATATATATATATATATATATATATTATAACAATCAGCTAATCTAAAGTATTTACTTTTAGGTTTCTTAAGCAATAAATTGGATAGTGGGAGCAGTTCTGACACTAAAATTATTGAGTCGAACAGCAGTATGGCCACCGCAGCTGCAACCAGCACAAGCCCTAGTACTACCTCACCTGCTGAAGTAAAACCTGTACAACAGAATGGCCTCAGCCTGCAGCTGCCGTTCAGGCCAAGCGGCAAAGTAGTTCTTTTTGGAAAGCCAAGAGTGGAGAACCAACAGGCCAACTCATCGCTCTGTTGTTCGCAAGTCCTTCAGCAACAACAGGTTCAATCGCCTAATAAGGTTTACCGACTATTTTTTTTTCTTTTTAATATTACAATAAGGCATCAATTAATCTAAAAGTAAATTTGAGGCAGGCTTAGATAATTTAGATTAAAATCCTATATTTGATTATTACAGTAGATAACCCCTTATCTTGGGTTAAGGGGGCTGACATGAAACCATCTCATCGTATGATGAAAATCATCAATTATAATTAGAAAAAGGTTTATATCGATAATGAAAAAAAAATTGTTTTTAGGTTAGTACGTTTTTTCGTGAAAAATAGGATATCTAGAGTATGTACCCAATAAGACAAAATTGCTCATCACTATCTTAGCTTTTCTTTTCTGGAAAAAATTTTTAGTAAATCTTTTTTTTAAATAAATAATTAGAAATTATTAAGTACATATGTATGCATGTAATAAAATATTGTTCTATTTACTGTAGTATATTTCACAAAATGATCAACTACATTAAATTTCTCATAAATAGAAAAATACTATGTACTAATAATTGTATTGCTTTAGGACTGATGTACGTTTTAGCGAATTATCAAATCTGATTTCACTCTGTAAAGGGAAGGAATAACCCTGTCAAAGGGTCAATTATATTGACTATTTGATTATGACAAATCAATGTAATGAATCGCTAAAGATCGAATGCAAAAACCGTGTATTTTCACAATTGATGCTTTGCAGTTGTAGGGATGATATTATGTATAAAAATTTTTTAAAAAGTATATTAAGTTGTTAAAATTCATTTATTGCCAAATCATAATTTTATCTGTGAAAAAAATTCTAAGTAAATGCCTGCATAAATATCAATAATAATCCTCCAAATAAGGTAGGGTATAGTTCTTATTTAAAATAATTGAGATCAGCTTCAGAGCATTTTGATATTGTAAATAAGGCCGGAATTAGGAGATTTGTCAGAGGGGGCAAAGATCAGTTTTCCGCCTCCCTCCCTCCTCTCCACCACCATCAAGATACACAACCTCCGTAATACAGTATGATAAAGTTTATAAATTATACACAGTATAAAAAAAACTAATAAAATTAAACAATATTGATTGTGATATTGTTTTGAAAACATTTTTAATAACTTTTTTAAAAATAAAAATTTGACCACCGTTGAAACGTGCCCTGCTGCCCTTGCCCCAGTTCTAGACCTGAGTGTAAAGATAATATTTTTGATGAGCTACTGAGGCTTAAATTAAGGCTATTTTAGATGCTTATTTTTTTTTAACAATTGTCTGATTTAATTTTAAACACATAATTGATGCCTTTGTGTATTTGAATCTTAGTTATTAATTAAATAGGCCTTGAAATTATATTTTTCCATTTGTGTTTCAGATCAACTTCCCAAAATTTATTCCACAGAGGAAGGAATCACTGGCTACCACAGTTGTGGAAAAAACTGTTGGTCGTGATAAAATATCTCCAGCTAAAAAGATAGACCAATCACCAACACCAACTAAACAACAATCAAGTCATCCCTCCAACCCAGAAAAGTAAGTTGAAAAAGTAATGGATAGTATTAATAATCGGTTTAAATAATTTTAATTATCTGTAATATCGCACATTTTTTTTTTCCGCAACTTTTCTTCAGAGGAAACAGTAGATTCATTTAATTTTGAGATTTCCTCAAAGATATTTCAGTAGATAAGAAAGAGTGGTTCTTAAGCCAGAAGGGAGGGGGCAGGAAATTAATTACTACTAATATAAATTCTAAATATTTTTAATATAAATTACTATTGAGTTATTTGAACTTTTAGCTCTCTAATATCTAAAAAACAACTATCTTTATTTATTCCTATATGTAATAATATTTTTTTTTTTTTTTTTTTTTTTTTTAAGAACACCTAAAGATAACTGTATCGATAGTATTCCTCTCCCAAGCATACCTGACAGGAAAGCAGAGGAGAAAATGTTCAGCAGCTCTGAGGATGAACGTAAATCAAGTCCAAGCTTGAGCCTCGTCCCGTATCTTTCGGAATCAAGTGATAGTGAAATAGAATTTATACCTCCCAAATCAAGTCCATCAAAGGAGCCTACAAAATGTAAGGCATTTCTTTTAAGTTGCAATATGAGAAATAAATGTTATAAATATGTTGCATTGATCTTATACCATTTATATATAAACATTTTACATTTATATATATTTTTCTTTCTTTTTTTTTTTTTTCAAATTTAGGTAAAAATATTGAAAAGACAGCAGTCCAGCAGAAAGTGAAAGGAGTTAGGATAGAAGTAGAAGGGTGGGATTCTGTCTCAAACAGTTTCCATTCAGGGTCTCGGCCAGAACTTCATTCTCCTGCTGGAAGTACCTCATCAGGCAAATGGAGTGTAACAAGGTAGTTTTGGTTTTGATTTTTATTCTTTATTGTACCCACACATTGTTGTAATGTAGGGTAAAACAGACAGCTACTGACACCTCAGATAGTTATTGACAACCTAAGATAAAAATTAAAAAAAAAAAATTAATAAAATTCCTTTTAAATCTTGCAATTCAACTATGTTAAAATACTTTCCATTCTGTTAGTATTTTAAAAGATATCCATAGGCGCGATGCACACTGGATAAACTGGTTTTATAAATCTGATTTCATGCAATGGATTTCAAGAAAACTGTTTAATTGGGAAGTGCACACAGAAGCAATGGTTTTCCATTAGTTTTGTGAGGGATTCCGGTGACGATGTGCTTGTGTTGTGGTAGTGGCTAAGAAAAAAGAAAAAAATGCAAGTCTTGGGTGGGTTCACTCGTTGATCAGGGATTGACAACTTAGGTGTCTTGTAGCTCGCGAACTAAGCAGACATCTTGATAAATTTAAGGATTTTTTTAGGATGTCGAAGCCACTTTTTGATTGCTTGTTAGAACTTGTAAATCCACTAATAACAATGAAGGACACTGACTGGGGCTTAGCTCTGAGTGCTGGGGTAAAATTAACAACCACACTGAGATAAGTAAAAACAGTTTTGTTAATTAGAAATATTTTTAATAATTGTCAAGTAGTATGTAACAATATGAACTATGTTAATAAGGGGTCTTCGAAATTTAAAAAAAAAAAAATTTTTCTTTCATTATAAATTATGATTACATCTCCATATAGTTAAGTTGTTCAATAGTATTCTATTTTTAAGTTCGAGACTGGTCTATTTTTTCTTGGTACAGCATGTAATTTTGTGAATTTAAAAAAAAAAATTATGTAAGAAAAAAAATGTTGATTAGGAATGGTCATTTAAAGTGATGGAAAATCATTATTATAAAGAGGGAAGTCATTATAAGTGAATAAATGAAAAAATTAAAGTACACTTGGACTGATGATAAGTGAAACTGAAGCTACAGGAAACCAATTTAAGAAATTTCTTGAATGAAACCTTGTTTCTTGAAATCTGTTTCATGAAACGCTGTGTGCACCAACCTTTATCTATAATCTTATTAATTAATTAAACTTATCTATCTGTTGCAAGCAACTTCAGTTTCCAGAAACCAGTTTCTTCAGTGTGCACTGCACCTTAGGGTGTCAATAAGTTATTTTACATTAGTTATTGTCATTATCTTGTAGAATACATTCCAGCAATGATGTTTGGTGTTAACTTTCTTGTTAAACTTAAATTATAGTAAGTACGGAAAAATAGCTTTAAATTTCAACTCCATTGAACTATTCTTTCTTTAATTATATTACGAATATTGCTTAAGGGCGTCAATAGCTGTCTGCTTTACTCTATGTAACAGAAAAATCCTTTTAATTCTGGGACATTTTGTCCCCTAAAAGTAGTACAATAGAATAATACATGAAATTGTATTATCTGGCTGCATTAATTTAAGATAAATTCATAATTATGTATCCTGGAAGTTGATAGGTCAAAATTGTAGAACTTTTTAATAGGCAAATTTTTTATCGTTTTCCACAGTCCTATTACTACTCTAAAAATAACATTTGCACCAAAATAGATACTTTAAGGCCTTCTGAAGAAGCACGACATCCATTTTTCACAACACGAAGATTAAAAATATTACAATGAAGATTAGTAGTTAATTCTTTTTAGAGGTAATTCTTCATGACAACCTCCGATATAAGAGATTTATTGGTGTGTAAAATAAAAAAATTAATTTAAAACAAATTTTAAAATTTATATACGAACACCAAACAAAAAAACAAGAACAGTATTATTAAACTGTGAAAAGAAAAGAAAGATGAAAAATTATAAAAGTGGAAAAAGTAAGAAATGTTTGAACATTGATTAAAAATTAAATTGATAAATATTTGTAAAATAAATGAATCACAGAAAAATATTCACCCTACAATGTATTGAAATCAGTAAATTTAACATTTAGGTACATTTTCATTGCTTTTAATGAGGATAGGATATTTTGAATGTTTTTGTTTTATATTTTAATACAATTTAAATAAAAAAAATAAATTTGATTTTTTGTTTCTTTTAAATAAAAAAAATGCTTGAAGCTATGCTGTGTATATACTTCAGTATATCCTAATTTTTAAATTATATTTATTTGTTTAGTACTGAAAGAGAAAAGACACCTGATAGACAAGACAAGACACAGTCCCCAAGTAAGCCTGAAGCTAACACCAACGGTAGCAGTAACCCCTCTAAGAAGGACAGGTGGGACGGGAGCAGGGGTAGCAGCTCTACCATGGACCACCTTATGAAAGGCTCCCACAGAGGATATGGCGGCCAAGGTAAGTCTTATCCATCCGATCATAGTATTAAATGTCTCAATATCATATACTCAATCTTATATTATCTTATTATGATTGCTGAAATATGTCAAACAAGAATCATTTTATTATATTATTTATTGTTTATTTGATTATTCTGATTGGTTACTCTAACCCAATTAATATTCTACAGTGAATTCATGGGGTGGCGGAAGGAGTGAATTAGACATGCAAGTTGAAGGAGAAAGAAACTACCTTAAAAGGAAACGTGACCCTTATAATGACGAATTCGACAAAGGAAAGGTAACCTGTGATTGTTGCTACTTTTTTATTTCTATTTTGTGGTTACATAAGATCTATGGTTGAACACCAAGTTCAAGATTGGTTAACCTAGATTAGTCTTAACATAATCCAATCTGCATTATTTCATAATTATTCTGAGGCTCTAAAAATGTATGGTGTGTTTCTATTATGTGCCAGTTTTAACTATTTTTATTGAGCTAGGCCTTAACTAGTTAATTCTGATACTGAGGAATAATAAAGATAATAAGGGAAAAAAAGAGCAGGCATAATCTATAAATAAGATTAACTGATCCAACAAGTAACCTCTTTTCTTTTTTTCTTATTATTATTTTCCCTTACATAATATCCCTATCGAAGAAGTGTGCATTAGATAACAATACATCACGCTCTATGCATTTAAAAGAAAAATAAAAACAAATGAAAAATATATACAGTACAAAATTTGATCGAAGGAAAAAAACAACTGAATAATTTGAAAGACAATTGTCTGTAAAACACAAAATAACTGGTGGTTTCTTCTTAAATTGTTGTCCTTGTCAATCCTTTTTCTTTTTCTTCAGTACTAGCAACTGGAAATCAATGTTTGCTACAATTTTTTTTAATTCTTTTAAGTAATTTCTGTATATTTTATTTTCTTGAAGTAGCCATTTGGGGAAATCATGTTGAGTATGTGGTTAAATGTTTGAGTTGTTTGGCTGTCACAGAAACTAGTATCTTGTTGAGTGAGGTGAAAACGTTTGAAATAATGTTCAGTAAGGGATTATGTTAGTTTGTAATGTGTGCTTTTGAGTTTGTCTTGGTTGATTAATGTAATATGTGGGATGAATTATAAAAAATATAAAGGTTGACCCCTTGTATATTGCCAAGCTTTATTCCAATTCCTGATTATTTTTACAAGATTGATAACCTGTAATTATTTTTTTACAGGCTAAAAAGGTAAAGAAATTCAACAACCACAACAAAGAAGGTGGTGGTAAGAACCGTAATAGGTTTCAAGAGTATCAAAACTGGAAAAACAATGGCTGGCAAGGTCAGAGGCAAAAATTTTATCACCGAGACTACCTTGAAAACAGGTCAAAGCCAAGGTATTACTTCAATAGAAACTCTCCCCGTGTCTGGGAGTAATAAGGTAAAACATTTTAGTTTTGTTTAAGTATGGAAATAAAGCAAATGTTTCTTTTTCTAGCAACAACATTACAGTTTTTCAACAATAATTAGACTCCTCTTCAAATTGATAATGATAGTTATGAATTGAGACTGCCACTAGTATTAACATCCAGGAGTTTAAGTAAGTTGACGCCTTTAATCTAATGTTTCAGGCTGGTAGTTGTGGGGCTCAAAGCTATGGTTGATTGTATTCTGAAACTGTTTTAATCTGAAGAATAAAGCACTCTTAATATCATGTTGGGAGTGGCCATTACTTGAGTCCCAAAGTGGCCTTGAAATGTTGCGTTAAAAGTTGGTCAAAACTAACTCCTTAAGTTGATGTTTATTTGTTAAACATTAACCATAATTATGTTCATCAGTGGTGCATGTTTTCCTTACTAATCATTATCTGATACAGCTTTATGTTAATATTTGGTAATGCACGGGTTTAAAATATAAATTATTTAGCTACTTCTTTATTTCGGCTTGCTCGTCCACCTGTTCGTATTGCTGCAGATACTTACAATCTGTTTCCATAAAAGAAAATTGATTGGTGTTAGCTGTAATAATCCATTTTGGTCAATTTCCAGCAATTATCCATATAATTTTTCTACATTCCTACCTTACTTTTCTAAAGATTGAATTTAAGTAGTGGCAAAAATTTTGTATCGAGTCATTTTAAAGTTATAAAGATTTTATTTAAAAAGCTCTTTCTTTTTCAATATAGAATATTTTGGACTTCATGCACTGTAGAAAGAACTTCAAAGAGAAAATATTTTGTTTTAATATTTATTCTAAGAATATATATTAAGAAATGATTATTGAAACTTGCGTACACTTTTGTTCAATGTTATTATATAATGTTAGTTGCTTTCTTCATCTTCTCTCTTATATTTACTTTAGTTCTGATTTCTTAACACTTAAAGCATCATTCTGTTTGTTCATTACTTATCTGCAAGTTGATAAATCAAATTGGTCTAGCATTTTTCTTTAGATTATTCTCAATTCTGTCTGTGAATTAAATTTTTGTAGCCTCAATAATTTTCATTTTGTTATCTCAGTAATTAATAAGTATTTCATTAACTTATTATTATCTTAATTTTGACCCAAACCCCCACTGCCATGGTTCTGTATTGACCCAAAATCCAAAGGATTAAACAGGAAGAAAGAGGTTCCTTTTAAAAAAAAAAAAAAAAAGAAATAATTTAATTTAATTTCAAAAGGACATTGGTGGCCTATCCTGTCACCGTTAAAATCATTAGATCCTGGTAGATCGTATCATGTAGTTTTCTGGAAAAAGGATCTAATGGGAAGAGAGTGAGTGTCCTTTATAAAAATTAACTTATTTATTTATAAACTTAAATTATTTATATTTATTGTTCTTAATATTACTAATCGTATTTTTGTTATACTTATTTATATGTATACCTTGTGGACTAATAATGATTTTTTATATACTACTGTTTATTTTTGATTTTTTTTTTTTTTTCACTACAATAAATTGACTGTATGTACATAAATTTTGTCATCAGGTACAAGGAAAGGTGTTTGGTTTTATCTACCTCCATGAGTCAATACCACCCATTAAGTTGGATGTTTGTTTTCCACTGAGAGAACGAGGAAGATAAACTCAGTCCTCAGTAGTTACGTCTTATTCTGTTTAGTGTAAATATTGTTTAAAGAGATCATTTGCATTTTCCCTCTTTTTTTAATTATTATTTATGCCTGACTTATTGTTTATTATTGTTGCTATTATATGTTTTGTTTCATTTGTTTTCCTGTCCAAAAGGGATGACTGACGTGCAATGTCTTTTTGATCAAAGGCAGAGTACAGTAGCGATCGTGTAGTAAGAGGGAACTGGCTAAGACTCGACCGACATTGTTCATTCCAATAGATGTGCCTTCTATAAGGTGGTCACTGTAAATAGCGTTTCCCGTTGTTAAGACTTTTAGGCAGTTCCCTTTTCTTTTAAAACAAAAAAAAAACTCCTAAGAACAATTAGGAGACAATAACTGCACTTATTTTAATTTATATAGATGATGTACAGTTTTGACAAATTTTTTTTCATTACCTTGATATATACATAATATATATATATTTTAAGTACATACTGTGTATAAACTCAAAAGAATTGTAAATTATAAAGATAAAGAAAAAACTTTAACAAACTTATCTGAAGATGTTTATTCATTTTTTATAAAATATTTTTATACACCCCTATTTCTTCTAGGGACTGGTTGTATAAGTTTGTTTCCTTATTTAGTTTAGTTGCTCTGACTGTAAATAGTGTGTATGTGAAAGGCGTACTGAGAAATGATCGTTGTTATCTCGCTCATTACCTGTTCTTATTCGAGGAAACACCTCTGTATATGTCATTATTGGTACTGTTACGGTTTTTAAAAAAATTATTATTATTATTAATAAAAAATGATGATGTTAACATTGTTTATTTATTTGGCATGTAGTCACAATTATTATATCCAACCCTTTCAAATCCTCCATTAAAACTATTCTTTTTATTTACCCATTTGAATTTCTGGCTACATAGAAGCAGCAGGAAAGTGTTTTTACATCCATTATTAAGCTACAAAGAGGTGAACCAGTGGAGGTTACCATTGGTTTAAACAACACAAGTCAAGGTTAGACAGCTCGATCTCTGTGGCAACTCAAGTCAAGATAAAATTTTATTATTCCACTTTAAAGTTTTCTAATATTTTTGTAGATATTAGTAATTAACAAATTATTTAAATATAATAAAGTTAAATTAAAGATACAAACAAAATGTCCAAAAAACAAGAAGGTAGTTTGAAGGGCGTATGAGACTTGGTCTCCTATCAAATCATTAGAAGAAAATGAAATATTATGGAATTTCACCCTATAGGATTACCGAAATAAGGGGGAAAAAGGAAGCAGAAGTTGTACAAGCAATAAAAACAATGAGTATGGGTGACATTAATAAGAAACTTGAGATAGAACATTTCATTCACATCTCATTTTTGTGTCGAGTTTTTTAAGTAGTGGTTCAACTTTTTCCAATATATAGTCAAAGTCCTCAACAGTCATTAAAACAAGTCCTGATAGTGATTATCATCCCTGGTTCAAAGTTTGTACAACTAATTTTCTTCAGTATTAAATTCATTCCGATACATAATCCACTGTTTTGTCCAATGCTCAATATTCAACAAGCATCTATTGTAGACAAGACTAGATGAATATACTATATGTCTAGTTTTGTTTCCTCGTGTGGACCCTTATAGTAATATTCCTGTGTAGCATTAAGTTTGATTACATGTTAGTAAAATTTTGCTTATAACTTACTACAACTACAGCTCATTTGAGCATATATGCTAGTTTACTATAAAAAAAAAAAAAAAAAAAAAAAAACCTGTACCACTTACAACCCATGAAGGGTCTCGGGTTCAGTACTTAGGTAGGCTGTACTGTTTCTAAGCCAACGGTTGTGAAAGGAGGTGATTTGGCCAGAATTCACGCTCAACCGCCAGGTTTTTCCCCAATTAAGGGTACCCACTTTTTAAGAGGCTAGGTGGGCCCCAGGAGGGTCTCCCGACCTCGAATTCGATCCACGATCGAAAAAACAGAATATAAATTTTCTGCCTTCAGTCGGACTCTAACTCGGGCCCAGGAGCATGGTAGTCAAGCACCTTACCCACTGAGCTACCGCGCCTCCCTACATCTATAGTAAAAAATAATATCTAGTTTTCTATTCTGTGTGTACATACCTAGGTTTAGATAAGATTATTACCACAGCTGTTTTTATTTGAAGTTGATCAGAATATGTTGCGTTAACATACAACATATAATTTGAAGACAGAAGAATGTGGTGGTAAATAATATAGTAAAATACTATTGTATAGAATAAAAATGTGTGTGCTTGCTGCATGTATTTGAAGCTATTATTAACAAATGCAAAGTGGAAATATACCATAAAAATATCTGAATTAGAAAAAAAAAATTGTTAAAACCACAATTTACCTTTTTATAGTTTCTGACATTCATACAAAATAAATCACATACCAATGAAGAATCATGAATTTGTAATAAATTTATATCTATTAAAAAAAAAAAAATTGTCATGTAAAATTTAATCATGAATATCCTCAATACCTTCTTACACTGCTTTTCACAATGAGTCGTCATGGCTAGTACCTTTCTAAGCGCGGTTGACAACACTGGCACGAGAGAATGTTAGGCTGGCTCATAGGTTTTTTTAATAGAAAAACATTAAAATATTGTTAAATATAAATTGTTAATGTAAGTGTAAAGCAGTGACGAAGTAAAAGTATTTATGAAACAAAAACTTTCATCATAGAGAAAGGACCAACCTGTTAATGCAAATTATGATATTAAAAAAGGGCAAAAAATTAATTGGCTAGGATTTTTCAAAACAGTTATCTAGGTTACTTGTATGAAAATCTCAACTATGCAGTAAGAGCAGGAACTGGAAATAAACTAAATTTGATTTGTGACAGAAATATATAAATCTATAATTTAAAAAAAAATAACTTACTCCAACCTGTTTTTGTGCTTTTATTATAATATTGTTGAGAAGTCAGTCAATGAGGAGTAACCTACGTACTTCCAGATGTCGATAAATAAATTAGGGTGAAACCAAATATTAAACTTCAGCCAAAAAATTATGAAATTTATAATAACAGTGTCAAGAGGTTAATTAAAATGCAGACAATCTAGGAGGAAGAATGGTGATCTATGCTGGAACATCAAGTTAACCTCATGTTCATATTATTTAACCCTCCAAGGATGAACAAAAATTTTCTATGTTTTTCTTTGTTAATGGACATGCTGAAATTCAGGAAAATCGTTGTAAAAAAATCAGACACCATTTGCTCATAATTGTCTATGTTCATATGGTCATGTTAGGGCTTTCCCAAGATGATTTATTCAGAGCATAAAGAATGTTTTAAATGTTGGAATTTCATAATAGAAAGGCTTTTATTAAAAATATCTTTTATTTTAACTAATACACATCACAAACAAACAATAAATAATTATTTAATATAGAATTAATAACTATTTTTTATGAAACCTGCATCACACTTTCCACACAGCCCTTTTGCATGATCCCATGGCACTCGATAATGATTTTCTTCATCTACTAAGAGGTTGATCTTATCACACCTTATATCTGCCAGTACACACTGACTATGGGCTATCGATGATTGCAATGTGGCTCTCATCTTATATGGTGTTTTGTACATGGCCAGATAAGTAAAAACTATTTCTCTGTGAAACTGAACTTTCGTAATCGAATTGCCCAACTTTTTGTGGATAATCAAGGCATTATTAATTGCCACATCTAACAGCCATGTAACTATCTAATATCTAACAGCGGCCGTTACCTGGAGCATCAGGAGGACATTTCTAGTGCTACCTGACAACGTAACATTGCTACCTGTAAGGGTTGATAAGTAAGAGAATGAAATGAAATTTGAGAAACTTGGACGATTTAACTACTTTTAGATTTTGCTAATATTGAACAATATTTAGAGAGATTATTATAATTTTAAAGCAGGAAAAGGTTTTCAAGTTTACAACTAACCTAAAAGAAAATATATATAAATGCATATTCATGTACCTATATTTAATTTTTGTAGATCAACAATTAAAAAAATTTGGAAACACTAATATGATCACAGTCATAGTAATGGTCATTTCATAACCTTTAGGATAAGTATTTTTTAATGAAAATCATACTAGAGCATGATACGACTATATAGAGTCCAACTCTATTAAAATTTAAAAAAAGAAAATTAATGAAACTAGTAAACAAGATTATTAAATTTAAACACTAGCACCTCTTGGTGAAGAAATGCAGAGGTATAAAGGGATAAAATAAGGGTGAGACGGCAGGGTGTCCTTTTGTGTGGGGGTATGTTTGGTGTGATCATATGAACAAGCCGGTCCTTGGAGGGTTAAATAAGGTATACAAACTTACATTTTTTATTTATAACTTAATTTTCATGAATTCACATTGGACTGAGGAATAATTAAGAAAGGGAATGATTTTTTTTTTTAACATAAATTATTTATTTTACTCTCAAACACAGTTTATTCTTTCAAAATTCTATATACAAATATTCTTACACGAGTGAAATAAATATCTTAAATAAATTACAAACTAAATTACATAGAGGTGTTTAAAAGGAGTTATGCTAGACGTAAGAGCCAAACTCTCTAACAGGTAAAACAATTTATACATTTGACAGCACCTTGAATGAGAACTTGCTTTAGTTAAAATCACTTGCCTCCATCGAACACCCACGTTCTGTACATCAGTCTGCTTTCAGGTTCCTTCGTACTTATGGTAACCTCGGATATCTTCGACTGAAATGCAAATTGGATAGTCAAAGAATTATATTAGTTATATAAATACTAAACATAATAACAAAATTCTTTAACCATTTATCCTTGCTTAGGTAAGGATGTACTGTTACTGGGCCAAAATCATGCACAACAAACAATTTTTTCCTGGACTGACCTCGAAATGATATGCTGTTACATTCCCCTTAATGCAGAATCTGCAGGTTGAGGATTCTTTTATTTTAATCATGAAGGGAACTTTGTTTAGCCTGTGTAAGTGGCCAGCTTAAAGTTCTATCAGGATTTTAAATTTGTTTCTGTTTTTTTTTTTCTGTTCCAGTAATGAGTAGCTAGGCTGTTATATATATATATATATATATATATATATATATATATATATATATATATATATATATATATATATATATATATATATATATATATATATATACATACTATATCCATTATCCCTAACATTTACTTCATGTACTTGTTCAATCATCATTAATATCATGATGCAAATACCTCTTTTTTTTAGAATATTGTTATCAAGATTTTACTGTATTAGTTATTTTAATAATGGGGTTATAACATTCTTTACTTCTAAACATTCACAATTAAGTTAAAAATTTGTTTTTAATACTTCATCTTTTTGATTTCCCAAAATTGCTTAACAGGATTTCGCAAAAATCATGGAATGATTTTAATGCAGTAAGCATTATAAAAATATAAAAAAACTTTAGGTAAAAATCACGAGCACAATATTATTGGGAATTACTAATTTTTTTCAATTTATTCTCATTTCAACGCACTTTTTGTACAAAATAAAAAAACTTTCATTTGAAACATTCAACACCCTTCAATAGGGCAGGAAGAGAGCGTCACACTACAGCAACCAATCTATTCCAGCTGGAGTGAAAAGATCAAGATTCATTGGATACTGTCATATTCCATCTATCAACACATTTTAATAAAACCATTCCTATAAAACTTACCTATAAAGCTGGACCAGGTTCATCATCCTGGCTATCCTCACTTGATGATACTCTCAATCCTATAGGCTGTTGCGGTTGTGTTTCGATACTTGCAGCCAATATTCTAAGATTATCAACCCCAATTAACAAGTGCCTATGAAAAAAAAACAAAAAAAACACTAATGTAAAACATTTTTTTTTTTCAATTTGTGAACAGCAAAAAGAAACATCACAAATTTTTTGGCAAAATGTGTTAATTAATTATCTTATGTTATTTTTTATAAAGATTGTCGCATCTTGCTGATAACTCAAAAATAATATCAAGTGAAATTTTAAATGTTTCACAGATAAAGGGACCTGAAGAACATTTTAAATTACTCTATTTCAAGTTCAAAACTGAAAAAATTCTTTGAATGTAATTATACCTAAGAGAGAGTTCTGCGTTATTAGCTGCATTCCTTAGCTGACTAGCTAGCCGTTCGTTGTCAGTCTGTTGTGCAGAAGAGGATGCAGCGCTTTCTCCTCGACCTACTCTGGCATTCCGAAATGTTTCAAGCTCGCACTGAAACCGCAAAATGAGTGTTTATATGAGTCAAATTAAGTAAATACATCAATAAAATAATAAATATTTAAGTACATACCTTAAGTGCGTTATTTTCTACCTTCAATTTACTAGCTCTATTTTCTGATTCATCAGCTCTTTTCTGAAAAGGTAAGTAAAGATAAATAACTGGCATATAAACATTAGTTAATGTTTAAATACAAACAAAATTGATTTTTTTTTTCTGAAACATTTTTTTTATGGAATGACATACCAAATCAACCAATGGTTTGGACCTTGACCTCTCCGATTTCTATGATTTTTTGTATAGAAGTTGTACATAGCAAGAATAGTAAAAATGTAAAATATTACATTTTTCTGACTTTTGGTTTTTGAGTTATAAGCTTTTAAAAATTCAAAAAATACTGTTTTTGGTCTTCACTCAGTTTATTCAAAATTATGTCATTAAAAAACAATTGTTCCTAGAGAGCTCAAATTTGCGGCATTCTTTTCCATTTGAAATGCCCTTTAATTAGATATATCACTTGATATATTTTCCATCAATTTTGAATTTTTTTTAAATGTCCAAAAACGATTTTTGTAATTCCCAAAATATGAACCCTTCGATATTTCGAAAAAAATATATGTGATTTATAATATAACTACATGTGGTCAAAATTTTAGAATGGGACGGAAATGGATTCTTGATAAAAAAAAAATAATTTGCATTTTTTTTTAATGGAGAGTTAGTCCAGTCAATAAGTATTATAGAGTTTGTTTTCTGTAATACAAGGTCTTTCTTTGGAAACTTGTTTAGGGCAGTTAGAAAGTAAATATACTGAAATGAACGTTATAGAAGACATAGAGGGAAGTTTAACAAAAACGTAAGGTAGAATTTTTTTTTTTTAAATGTTCACATTTGCCAAGCGTATATCTCGGAAACGGTGCAGAATCTGAAAAATGTGAATACAATAAAAGTTGTAGAAAATTTAATAAGCTTAAATTAAATAATTTAGTATATTTTGCATACGACACACCGTTTTCGAGATATGAACGCCAAACCCAAAAAACGGACCTTCCGCGTCCCCACCCCTTCCTGTTCCCAGGCCCGAATACTCCATGACTTTTAGTATGTTTACTTTCTAACCACCCTGAACATTTTTCTGAAGAAAAATCTTGGATTACAAAAAGTGCATTCTATAATATTTTATTAACTGAACTAACTCTTCATTAAAAAAAAAAAATATGCAAATTATTTTTTTTTCATCAAGAACCCATTTCCGTACCATTCTCAAATTTTGTCCACGTGTAGTCAGTTATAGTATAAATAACGTATATATTTTTTTTTTTCGAAAAAATCGAAGGGTGTATATTTTGGGAATTACAAAATTCGTTTTTGGACATTTCAAAAAAATCCAAAATTGATGGAAAATATATCAACTGATATATCAAATTAAAGGGCATTTCAAATGGAAAAGAATGGCGCAAATTTGAGCTCTCTAGGAACAATAGTTTTTTAATGGCATAATTTTGAATAAACTGAGTGAAGACCAAAAACGGTATTTTTTGAATTTTTATAAGCTTATAACTCAAAAACCAAAAGTCAGAAAAATGTAATATTTTACATTTTTACTAGTCTTGCTATGTACAACTTCTATACCAAAAATCATAGAGATTGAAGAGGTCAAGGTCCAAATCTAATGTAAAATTGGTTGATGATTGACATGGAATGACCCTTATAACTATATTACTGTTAATTTACAGATTTTCATGATGGGAACATCGCAAACTCAAAATATACTGGTTTTTAGTGTGATTTATTAAAAATAATATGCATCTCATTAAAAAATGAATAATGAATACCAAATCTTTTTGGGGATTCATTATTTTTGGGAACAATTCAAAAACGGCAGATTTAATAATTACAATTTAGATGCCTGTTACAAAGAATCTAGGCCTGATGGAAAAATTCTGATAAGATAGCAGAAATCAGCACAAAAAAAAAAGTTTTTTTTTTTGTAGACCAGTGCTATTGATGGCATGGTGGAGAATATTATTTTGTGTCAGCATGTCAATGAACAACACAGTTTAATGAAGTATAAATTATGCACAAGGCAAATGAATTAGAATGATCAGGAAAAAAAAAAGTGATTTAAATAAAATACTTACTCTTGTCCTCCTCAAATTGTCTTCTAGCTGTTCAATTATACTTTCCAAACCAGATCGGTCCCTTTCCTTCAATAAACCCAATTCAGTTTCCAATGTTTCAGATCTAAAAACAAAAAAAAGGAAACAATTTTCAATAATAATGAAAACAATTATATTAAAACAACTCTTTAAGACAATTCTCCAAAGGTAATGTCACATCACTACCTTGAATGTCCTGACACATTAAAATAAGAATTCTCGTTAGATAACCATGCTCATAAAATGAAAATTTGAACTCAAGTTATTGCCCACTATTTCAATAAAGGCCTAAATAAATGATTTTTAGTTGGCTGACAATCCTACTTGTGGAATTTTTTTTTTTTTTTTTTTTTTTTTTAATTTTTATAAATACCAAAGGTATAGGTTCTTCTGGTTCCCATTGATCATCAGGAACCAGGCTCTGTCACAGGCCATTTTTGGTAGTGAAAATCTTAAAGGAGAGTGCCCAACAGGAAGCAGCATGTTCAACATTTGGTATCATGATTAGGTTGGTACATCATTACAGTATAGAACAATTACGTGATAATAATTATGGCCAGTTCTAAGACAATAATCGGTAATTTTTGCCTAAACATTGAGCATCTACAGAATCTTTTTTTTTTTTTTCTATTTAATGCCTAAGCCTTGGACAAGGCCCTTTGGCTTCTAACACCCAATACAATCTTGCCATAGTGGTATTGTCCACATAATTGAAAACATTCATGCTATGCCTATCAGAATGTGCAGCTGAGTCTATAGAATCAGCAGCAACACTGCCATTGACATCAGCAAAAGGGTGGGCATGTCATGGATTTCATCCTTTTGGCACAGAGGAGATCAGGGCTCTGTACAATTCCCATCCTGTGCAGATGTCGATGAAGGTAATCATGTTCCGTCGTCATTAAGAAGCATGCCACAAATACTTGTCAACTGAATGGTTTTGTTATCAGCTTTCAGAGTAAAATTTTTCAATGCTTCACTACTGCATCTTAATTTTACATTATTTTTGCTTTCTTTATATAAATTCTTTTTGCAGTCTCAGAGAACTGGAGGATCAATCAAAATCTGAATCATAAAGTGAGTAACAAAGTCTGCCCCCTAAAATAAATACTTTCTTTTATTCTTTAAAGCTTATAGTTACAGTTCCACATCAGTTCTATCCCTCTTGGCTATACAGGTTTTTTAAAAAAATCATTACCTACAATACTACTATGTTCTGGAATCCACTTGTATATTTATAACTTAGTTTTTGTCAGTTGATGACTATAAAATAAATAACATTTGAATTTAGATCTCCTTAACTTAAAAAATAATAAATCATGTATATGTTTCCATTAAACAAAACAAATTAAGAAAACTAGACACTTTGATTCAAATTTACCTTAATATCTGATCACCCAGTTGCCTTCTTAAAATATCCAACTCCCTTCGCAGCCTTTCATTTTCAATTTGTAACTGAAATTAAAAAAATACATAATGAATACCAATACAATATTGAGATATAAATAAATAAATAAAAACTTGAGAAGAATAATTCCAAATCATTTATTTTCAGAAATATTCTGAAATTCCTTAGCCTCACACTATGTGACTATCTCTAGTTAAATAATGAAACGTGAAGCATAGTGGCCTGTTATAAAAATAAATAAATCTTATTATATTTATTGTAAAAAATTAAATCTATCTATCTATCTATCTAATTCGGCACTACAACCCGCTAAGGAGTCATGGCCTCCGCCAACAGCAACCACCATGCGTTTCTGTCTTATGCTGCCGCCATCCAGTTTCTCACGCCCAGTCTCCTGGGATCCCTGTCCACACAGTCTCTCCATCTTAACTTGGGTCTTCCAATGGGTCGGCTTCCATGCAGGATCTCTGTAAGAACTTTTCTCGGGATCTTATCCTCTGTCATCCTTGCAACATGACCCGCCAATCTAAGTCGCCCTACTTTAATGAATTTAACGACATCCGGCTCATTATACCTGTCGTAAACTTCTTTATTCTTTCGGCACCGCCATTCCCCATCAACAAGAACTGAGCCATAAATTTTTCTGAGTATTTTTCTTTCGAATATAAGGAGAGCCAGCTCCTCTGCTTTTGTGATTGTCCAGGTCTCAGACCCGTATGTTAGAACAGGTCGGATAAGCGTTTTATACAGAATTATTTTGCTACGCTGGGTCACTAAGTGGCTTCTCATGTGACAATTTAGCCCAAAGTAGCACTGGTTAGCAACCAATATTCTCTTTTTTATTTCTGGGCCCATTTGGTTATTGCTTGTGACCAACGATCCCAGGTATGTAAACTGGGATACCTGTTCGAACTTGTAACCACCGAATCGAACCATGACGTCTTCTTGTACTGGGGTCTCCTGGGTTATCATGTATTTGGTTTTTTCCTCGTTAACAACCAAATCCAGTTTCTTGGCTGCAGCTTCCAGTTCTAAAAAGTATTGGGCTACCACCTGCTGAGAGCATCCAATGCGAGGATCTGCACCATTATATTCCATATTGTCCCTGTTGTTTGGATGCTGGTGTCTCGGACAGCTTTTTCCAGTGCAAGAAGAAACAGTAGGCATGCCAGAGCATCACCTTGTCTCACGCCTCTTTCTGATGTAAACTCTTCTGAGGTGCTGCCACGGATTTTCACGACACAGTTCACCTTTTCTATGGTTAGCTTTATGAGTCTTATAAGCTTTATCAGGATTCTGAACTGCATTAATGCTTCATACAGCTTTTCATGGTTAATAGTGTCATACGCTGATTTAAAGTCGACGAAGAGGTGGTGAGTTTTGATATTGTACTCACGACCTCTTTCCAGGATTGTCCTCAGGCAGAATATCTGGTCAATCGTGGACCTTCCCCGTCTAAATCCGCACTGGTAGTGGCCTAGTTCTCACTCTGAAAATGGAAGAAGTCTCTGGAACACTATCTTTGATAGAATTTTATAGGCTCAAGGGAGTAGAGCAATACCCCGATAGTTAGAGCATTTCAATAAGTCGCCCTTTTTGTGTATTGGACAGATAACCGTTTTCTTCCAATCAATGGGCATGATCTCCTCTGTCCAGATACTAATTAGTAGGTTATGGAGGAGCTTGATTAGTTCATTTCCACCATACTTGTACAGTTCGGCAGGAAGACTATCAATCCCTGGGGCCTTATTATTCTTCAGCCTATTAATGGAATCCGACTTCATCTTCGTCTGGTGGCTCTACTTCATCATCTGGTTCCATATGTAGGAGTTGTTGGTCCACTTGTCTATCTGATTTTTGACCATTCAAGAGCTCTTCGAAATATCTCCTCCATTCTGAAAGGCAGGCTCTTTCATCAGACTGGATAGCTCCCTTCTGATCCATACATATCGAAGGTATTTGTTTAAATGGTCTCCTGCTTCTGTTAACACTTCGATAGAACTTTCGGGAGTCTCCAATGGCCCTAGATTCTTCCAGCTCTTTTAACTCTCTTTTCTTTTCTTCCACTGGTGCAAGCGTTTCTCTTCTCTTCTTTTCTTCCTATATTCATCCACTGTTCCTCGCGTACTACGGTTAATCATCAGCTTATATGCTGCATTTTTAACCTCTGTAGCTTTCTGACAGTCTTGGTCAAACCAAGGTTTTCTTGTCTCCTTCTCAGCCGGCCCTAAAACAAGTTCAGCGGTTTTTTCAATCGTTCTTCGGCAGTTGGTCCAGATGTCCTCTATCTTGTCTTCCGTTGGTGGCAAAGGTCTTTTAGTTTTGCGATATTAAATTTCTTTGTTTTATGATGTGGCCCGGGTCGTTTGATAGCAATCTTTGCTGCTACATGAGCTATGCTTAAGAAATCGTCAGAGTCGATGTTAGCTCCTCTGAACACTCGAACATCAGTGACGTTACTGATGTGTCTGTTACTCACCAGCATATGGTCAATTTGGTTGACTGTGAGTCCATCAGGTGAGGGCTAGGTTCCCTTGTGAATCTTTTTGTATGGGAATAATGTGCTTGCAATTTTGAGGCCTTTGGATGCAGCAAAATTAATAAGACGTTGGCCATTATCGTTGCTTACTTCATGCAGATTGTGCTTACCAATGGTTGGTATGTAAATATCTTCCTGACCCACTTTGGCGTTCAGGTCACCTACAATGATTCGCATGTCATAGCGGGGTACAGAATCCAACACAGCCTCAAGCGTATTATAAAATTCATCCTTTTCATCTTCGCTTTTTTCCTCGGTCGGAGCATGCACGCTTAGGATAGAAAAGTTGTAGAATTTACCACGAATTCTCAGTATAGATATTCTTGAATTCACTGCCTTAAATCCGATCACTAGTTTCCTAAATCCTTTCTTACAATAAATCCTGTCCCTAAGGTGTGTAGCCGATCGTCGCAACTGTAGTATACAGTCTGGTCCCTTTTCTCCAGTGTGCCCTGGCCGATCCATTGTATCTCCTGATTGGCAGCTATGTCCAGTTTATATCGATCTATTTCATTCAAGAGCACATTAAGTGCTCCGGGTCTATACAATGAAAGAGTGTTCCAGTATCCAATATTAAGCCTGTGACGTTTGCCGTGTTTGTTTTTTCCGTAATTGTTTATCAATATCCGAGGCTTTTGTGTGGGGCTTCTCAATAGTTTAAGATTTCAGGCCGCGGGGCTATCAACCCTCACTACGTGCCCTAGTCTGCTGGTGGGGCTGCCACCTTTGTGCCTGCAGACCTGCACCCCCATCCAGGGCGGCTTCCTAGGGAAGGTGGCCCTAGGGTGTATACTGTTAGTGACCTTGCTCTGAAGTGCAGGGTGTCGTAGTGTGCTGTAAGTAGTGTACTGAATGAGTGTTAGTGTAAGTGTTCCCCCAACCTGGAGGACCAGTGGCTATTTGCAGTCCATTGGACTGGGCGATGGGGTCGCCACATCCCTACGCCGAAAAATTAAATCTATTTAATTAAATTTAAAATTCTGATGAAAATTAATCAGAAACAACAGGATTATTTTACTGATATGCTATGGCTACTAAAAAACATAAGATCAATGTTTAAGTTACAATTCATAAAATATACTAATAAAATAAATGAAGATACACTTAAGGAACATTAACAATATCTATACAGCATATTATTAGTTACTTATAATAAACACTCTTCCAATATGAAATATTTTATTAAATTAAAAGAAATGAGGCATTTTGATTCCTCAGTGACTGTCCAACGAGTATATTTGGAACAGTATAAGTGAAGTTTGATATTGTTCCTCCTATGATTTTCAACCATTACTATGCAATAATCAAAATAATTCCTACCTTACTTCCTATTTTCTGATTTTCATAAAATATATTTCAATCCATTATTTTTTCTGTAAAAATATGACCCTAGAAGTTGTCTGATCCAAAATAATTCAGAAAGAATTTCATGTAACAGCTAGCAAATCCATACAAACAGGTGAGATATCCATGATTGTATAGAAGGGTCAATATAATTAGGACTGATGAATTATAAGCCACTTCTAGCAAACAAATTTTAAAAAATCAGCACTTAGATTTTATTTATATACCGTAAAATGGGGTCACATTAGTACGGTGGGGTGAAATTGGTACACAATTGTTTCTGTGGTGATTTCCTTCTGGCAGGTTGTTGTGTCGACTTTTACCAAATGAGAGCCCACGAAATGACTCATTCATGCGCTCTCATTTGGTAAAAGTCGACACAACAACCTGCCAGAAGGAAATTACCACAGAAATAATTGTGTACCAATTTTACCCCACCGTACTAATGTAACCCCATTTTACAGTACATATTTAAATTTATTTAAACATGATAGACAAAAACGTGTTGATACTCAAAGGAAGCAAAATGAAAAGGATTTCTGAGAAGATGATGCTGCTGTTTTGAATTTTTTGATTTTTAGAACTCGTGATGAATGTTTAACATTCGAAACTAGTTTTTGAATAAAAAGATTACAATAAAGTGGCAAATAATTTATAATTTATAGCCATACAGACCGCGATGACATTCAAAAATTAAAACTGATTTATTTTCTTTAGTGTGAAGATTTGTATTTCTTCTCATTTCTTTTTGTTTTTTCTTAATTAGATAGTTCAGAAATATGTAATTCATGAGTTTACCTTGTTTGTATCTGTAATTATATTTTCAAATAGGACAAACCCTTCCTTAATAAAAGGTTACTGGTTACCTTTATTTCAGACTTAGGGTTTTGAATAATTAAAATATACACAAACATAGAATTATTACTAGGACTTTAAACTTTTTTGTTATTGGTAAGTCCAAAAAACAAAACGAGAGAAATGATTTGGATTTGATCAATCGATAATTTACTACACCTCATATTAATTTATTCGAGCAAACAGAAAGCTGTAGTAAAATGTAAGAAGGAGGTTGATTAATAGTTATTAGCTTAATAAGATGACTTCTTAAACCAATACTAATTTTAAAATCGCCAATAGCTTTAAAACATAAGATACATCATATAAAACCAATGAATTGATATTTCTATCTAGAATACTATTAATTTAACACTATCATAGTATATTAATAATTCTAATTTAATACTAATAACTCCATAAATTTTACATACCGAACTGGAACGGCGTTCAGGGCTAATAGATGGAGAAGGAGTTGGTTGTCCTCTTTCATTTCGAATAGGTCCATCAGAAAGAAAATCAGGAAGACTCTTTGATGTACCAACTTCAGGTTGTTGCCCTAAATCAGGGCGTGATGTCAAATCAAAAGGCAGGTCCTGTCCAGAACCATAGTTGTGGTCAGGAAATCTGAAAGGATAAAACAATAAATAACTCAGATGAAATAAAAGGAAATTATAAAAATTCGTCAATGAAATAAAATATTTTGAAAATGAATTCTCCATCAGTGAACTAGTTGAATTGATATAAAGAAAATTAAATAGATAGAAATCATAATAAGTAGATTGTAAAGTAACTAAACATAACATACAAAATAAGTCCCAAGTTCGTAATTTTATGTTTTTCAAATAATAATTGAAAAAAAATTAAAATTAAATTTATATGATATTGCAACTGTATAAGTCTCTGAGTTATGTTAGTAACTTAGTGAATTTTCTTAGAAGTTGCTTTGGTGAAAAGAAATAATTTAATTGACACTATTATACAATAACATGTGCGTTTTCATGATTGCTCACATTTCCAGTCTGTCCAATTTCAGATCGATAAAAAGGTTTTTACATCAATATTAACTTAAGTATCCTACACAGGTTTCGATATCTGAATCTCTTAGTTCAATAGATCACCTTTCATCTTATATCTCCGGGAATCTCAGGAGCCTCCATTAAAAGGGAGTAATAAGGCTAGCCGGCACTGAGTCCAGGTCATTCCATTTCTATAAGGTCAAACAGGGTGATAGCCTGAGCCCCCTACTGTTCATAATTTTTATGGATTCAATTTGGAAATTCTGTAAAAGGAGGACACCCAGAGCAATAGTGGGATACTGGAATATTGAGCAAACCGATACTTACTGCTACCTGGGAACAATGATCTATAAGGATGGAAGAATAGACCAGGAGATTATGAATAGAGTCCAAAAGGCCAACGGAATATTCTACCAAATATCCATGACACTTATTGGAAAACAGGAGTTGAGCAGGAAAGCAAAGATTCTGCTTTTTAAATCAGTTTTTCTCCCAGTACTACTGTATGGATCGGAAAGCTGGATATTCTTGGACCGCCATGCTAGCAGAATAGTATCTGCGGAAATGAGATTCCTATGGAAAATATTAGGAAAAACCAGGCGAGACCGAATAAGGAATGAAAGGGTCCGAGGTGAACTAGGAGTTAGATCCGTTCTGGATACGATCAAGGAAAGACAATTGAAGTGGTTTGGTCATGTTAACAGAATGGGAGATGACCGTAAGGCCAGATGGCTATTAGAAGCAAGACCGGGAGGAAGGCGTCCTCAAGGCAGACCAAGGCTCATGTATGCAGACTTGATTGAGAGAATTGGCGCAGCAAGAGGAAGCACCATGCCGGAGATGAGAAGGCTTACACAGGACAGGGACCGTTGGACAAGATGGTCAGAGGATGCTACTCCACGCTTAACAGCACTCAGGAGATAGTGAGAGAAGAAGAGAAGAAGAATCTCTTAGTTCAATAGATCACCTTTCATCTTATATCTCCGGGAATCTCAGGAGCCTCCATTAAATCACCAAGTGACTAATCAGCTTAATTTCCTGATCTTTAAGACTCTCAAATCAACTTCATTAAACAGTTTAATAAGGGTTGGTATTATTATAATTAAATTTTAAAAAAATTTATGGTTTACTTTATTTTAAAGTTACTCTTATTCTTATTTACTTTTATTTATTTTTTATAGTTCTATTAACATTTATTGATTTCTCACAGATTCTAAACCAAGATTAATGGTAATCACAATAATATTTAGATACTGATATTGTTACTATCACGTCACACTAGTAACACATATGTTTTATATTTCTCATTCTATCACAAACGAATAAATAAAAAAATAAATAATAAAATGATCAGCAATATCCTCACAATTTTAAAAAATGCATTTGTACAAATTCCAAACAAAATAAGTTAAAGAGTTGTTAATAAAAAGTAGTTCATGACAACATTATCAGTAATTTATTTCATCACATTAGCTAGTGGATGGTGGTATTAACTTTCACTCAGAATTAAATCTATATTAGGTTATTAAGAATTTAAGAGCTCTCCAGGATTCATGGGATGGTGCTGGTGATTATTATTAAAGAAATTCATCCTCTTGGTATTACCTCTTTCAGACCCAACAGAAAAGCGTTTACAAAGATGCTTAAATAACCACCAACACCAATCCAGAAACTCTTAGAGAGCTAGCTCTCAAATGCTTAAATGTAACCACAATAAGAAATTCCACTTGATGAAGATATAACAATAATAATGTGCTGTAGTAACAAAACTTGCTAATTAAAGTAAAAAGAAGTTGTCTATGTATTGTTGGGAGATTCACATTTTCTGTTAATTCTTTTTTCATATGTTTCAAAATTAAATTTTGAATCTTGATAGATAATGATGGGTTTGCCTTACTAATATTTTAATATAGAAAAATTTTTATTTAAAAAGAATTGTCTTTTATCCCTTTTCGACATTTATAATGCCTTCATTAGTGACATAGGTAAGCAGAGTAAATTATTAATGTTTGATAACAATTACCAAATAAAGGATAATACATTATTAATTTCTCTTTTGAAATAAAATTAATTCAAATAAACTTATAACCAATATTCCATAAATGAAGAAGAAAGGAAACGGAGATAAATAAAATAATTTTTTTTTCTTGAATTTTATTTAAAATGTTCATCACAAAAATTCAAATTTAATATAAATAATGACATTAATAAGGAATGTTTGGCACACCATTAACCAGTAGATTAAAAGAAGGATACTGTTTTCAAAAATATTCTGAGGTAAGGCCAAAGACACTACTATAACAAACTAAATAATAACAAGAATAAATTGATGATAAAAGCAAATGAATTTGATAAAAATAAAGCTTACCCAGCAAATTCAGAAATGCTATCCAAATCCACAGATAAATGCGGTTGCAATTGTCCCTGACTAAGATAACATTGCTCAACAACCAGATGGTCTTGAACAAAATCAGGAAGACCAGAAGTCACTTCGGACCCTGACATCAACCTTGGCGAGGGGGAAGGTGGAGGTGTAGGAGTTGGATAAACTTTAGGCCTAGCACCACCATGTGAATCTCGGCTCAAGAAGTGTTTGAAGGAAAATGGGTTTTCCTCCCTCCTCGCTGTATCACTACTGCCACAGGCTGTAAAAAAAACAAAACAACAAATAAATAAAATTAAGCAATATTCCATATATGATCAATAAATAAAAATTATTAATAAATAAAAACTATTAATCTAGTAATATAAATAACTATATTTTTTTTTAAATATTTTTTTCAAATATATTTGTGATGTTTCAATCTTTTGTAAAAAATTAATTCTAAACTACCAGTATAACAGTCTGAATAAATAAAACAGGCAATGTTCAAGGTTCAAAGTTGCTATGGCTAATACCTTCAAGAAAAAGTTATCCAAAAACTTTAAATATAAATTATGGATACTTGTAGCCAATATTCTAAGATAATGAACTCCAACTAACAAGTGCCTATGAAAAATAAATATACTAATTTTAGACTTATTTATTTGTGAACAGTAAGAAAAATACATAATTACAACATGTTTGGCAAGATGAATGTTAATTAATTATTTTATGGAAAAACACTTGTTAAAATTAAATTTTTCATTAGCCTATAGGCAAAAATAAAAATTAAGTAAATAGAATTTTAAATATACACGCACATGCACACATACACACACACACACACACACTTTTATGAGACTATTATTCATCAAATCATTTTAAAATCATCAACAGTAAACAATTATGAAACTGGATTTATTTCAGTTTCATATCTATTGTACACCATATACCACTAACATTCAAACTAACTCAGTTATGGTTTTTTTAAAAATCCAATGTAGACATCTAGCATCATCTTAATGATTTTAAGTGAAATCTGGTTACAAGAACTATTTTCTTGGTTAATGTATTATTATTAAGTATGTAATATTCTTTCAATATTATATAAAAAATAAATCTAAATAAAATATTACTTCTATATGTTGAAAAAGGGTAATAGCTTTATGAAAGTCTCAAGAGTTATTTTACTCTCATAATAAAATGAAGAGTGTTAAAGTTACAAGAGTAAAAGTAACAATAATGAAAAATCAGATATGTATGAAAATTTTCAATCTTTTTAACACAATTTTATTCAGAACAGTAGTACATTTGTATACAACCAGCGAATTTTATGTCACAATAAAATCAACAGACATGATCAGGCATGAGGAAATCAGCATCCAGTGGTACTATCTATTTGTTAGAGTAACCACATAATTTGTCATGAATATTTCCAAACATTAAATGAATATGGCCCTTTACTATCGGAATACATAAGCCTATATGTACCGTTTGGTTTGACACATAACATACATATTTAATTTAATTAAGAAAAGAGAATGCAAATAAAGATTATCACATTTAACAAAAAAATCACATTTCTCTGTATTTTCAATTAATAAAAACACAAAATCCAATAGTTTGTCAATCCAAATATAAGTTAACTTAAGCTTCAATGAGGTCTTTTATAATTTTTGTCATGTGTAATAGTCGGTTAAGTGCAAAAATAATATTTTAAAAAACCCGAATTTTTCCACAATGATTCACAAATTAGTATTCATTTCTGTAATAACCTCGTAGCTAAGTCCATTAGACAAAAATAAAGAGAAAAAAATATATTTCTGGCGAAACACATAAACCAAAATTCACAAACACATGAATGCATTTAATCAACTTTTCACAATTGCCACAGATATATCCCTGGCTGTTGTGCAGAAGTGGATAAGTCAAAAATGTGCACTTTTCAATATCAATAGGGCATTTTTTAACCATTAACTTAAATTCCTTAATTACTCTAAAAGTACCATTTGTGCCTAAATAGGTACTTTAAGGCCTAGCTAAAAAGCACAACTTTTTATCACAAAGCAGATATATAAAATCTGGCTTAGCAGGTTAACAGTTAACTTGTTTTAAGCATAATTTGATTCATCCACTTCTTCACAACAACCACTGATACAATATATTTAAGACACTAAATTTAATAAATAAAGAAAACTAAAAAACAATGTATTATAAACAGATTTAAAAAATACAAAAGCAACTACTAAACAAAAAGAAAATTTTAAGGATTTCCTCAACTATTAAAGCTAAAAAGGGGTACTGACTTTTCAAGAATTTGTAAAGAAAAATGACCAGACAATCATTGCATAAGTAATTGAGTTAAGATGGCATTTTTTATTTAATTTGTAATCTAACTAATATAAATAGAGAATAAAAGTTCATTAGATCAACCATCAAAGAAAATGATAACCTAACCTGCCAAAAAATTATTCATATACTTGTTGGACATCATGATGAAAAATCCTGAAATATGCTGTTTTCCAGTATATGATTTTTTATTTGATTTGACTAAGATGATATGACATAAAATTAAAAGAGATACAGGTAGAAAACAGTGATTCAAGTCTCAAGATTTGGTAGCCCAAAATATGGGAAAGGTGTAAGGATATGATTAATAAATCAACCACTATGTGATTTTCTAATGAATGAGCCTTTTCAGACAAGTTCATAAATAGCTAAACTAGTATTATTAGATATTTGAGAGCTGTCAATTCCTACAAGGCCTAGATTTTGACATTACAGGTAAAGATCGAAAATTTACAACTTGAAGGAGAGAAGATATGAAGGAGTAAGTCAGAAAAGTATATTTTATTGATATCGACTAGGAAATGGATTATAAACATATAAATTGATAACCTGCATTGAATGCCCCTTCCGCTGGTAGATTCCTACATTTGAGTTGATTATTGTTTCCGAGGCCAATATCCAGGGCGAACGAGGCTTCTTCATTCTCCTCACCACTATCATTCGATTCGGAACTTTTCCCTTTTGTTTTATTACTGAAATAATTCAAATCCCTACCGTTAGCCCCATCGTCCTCAGCCATGATATGGAGGACAGGCTCGCTCAGCTGAGAGCCGGCCAATCAGATTGGATCCAGTCAAGGACCCGCCAGCGGGAAGCTCTTCATTATATGAATTTCTTGCAGAGCTCATATTGCTTTCGGACAAGTGCCCTGAGCACTGTCGGTCCCAGTGCATTATTTGAGCGGGTGAATTGTCTCAGTCGTATTTCAGTGGAAGTAGTTAGGAACAGTTTCATACATTATACGTATTGTTTTAATTGAGTAACAATGCTCAGGAAAGCTTATTTGACAGGTAGGAGTTGTTTATTGTAAAATTAAATATTGTATTGAAGATTTGGGAAATATTAGTCAGAATAGAAATACTTAAACTGGAAAACTAAAACTATATTACTGCAATGACAATGATATACATATTCATATCACATGAAGCGAACTGATACTATTTCATAAAATGTGTTTTAATTGATATATATGAATTTACATATTAAAAAAAAATATTTTACAATAAAATTGCATAATAGCTATTTAAATACAGTACATGATTGAATAATCGATTTAAATCGCCAATCAATAATCGAAAGTAAAATTAAATTTGTTTAATTGTTTTTTCAACAGGAAGTCCGTTAAAGATTTTTCTCAGGACGATGGTGCAAGTAGAAACAGAAGCTCCAGTAATGCCGCCTTGTGATTACATTCCGAATCCTTACAAGGTAAATCACTACCAATTTGATGAATCTTTCCAACCTCGCAAATTAATCCAATTATCTAAGTTGCTATATTAATATCATAAATGACAATCGATTCTTCAAAATATGAATTAATTAATTTGTTTAAAAGGTTACTGAGTCTATAATTAGAAACTTGCTTTCAAGGACATTGACACAAAGGATGTCAAAAATCCTGTAAGATATCCATGTTCTTATCAATATTGGAAGAACTCATTTGAAGATAAATCACATTCAGTACTTCCAACACTAGATAACTTTCATTTAATAAGTAAACAACAGTACTCTATTGAATAGTTGTATCAAAATTATCTAAATTCTTTAGTTGTTTATCATCCAGTCAAAACAACTACCTTATCAATAACTGGTAAAATATTACTTTTATAAATTAATAAATTATTTTCTGAAACCCAACATTAAAATGCTTCAAGGATGCTAGTAAAAATAAATAAACAGAAAAACAATGAAAGGGATAGAAAAAAAAAATTATTTTTATGAATAAATATATTTAGCCAGGAATGTTGATTAAGGTTCATTTTTCATCTTACAATTTAAAATAAAACATTACTTAAAACCAATAAATATATAATGATTTAAAAAGGTATACACTAGTAACATTAATTTGACTCTAAGATATAAACATTATAATCAATTGTAATTATACTCATATTAATTGGGCAAAAGTTAATTAATAATAATCTCTGCCCATTAAAATAAATATGCTATAAAATAAATATTTACCTAAATATAAAATCACAGTTTTAACTTCAGATATTATTATAATTATATAATACTTGTCAAATATTTTTTTTTAATGATTCATACAACCAAATTAAATTAAAATTGCAATGTCTGCAACAATAAATTTAACAACTATATGCCACTTTGATTTATTCATAATAATTTATCATACATTAAATATATTTTTAATAACAACCCTGGATGTATTCTTCTCTCTTAAATGCTGTTTAATATTATCTATATAATTAAAGATAACTATTGTAAAATAAGATGAACAATTAAATTAAAATATTCTAGTATGTACAGTATTGTGGGTATTAAAAGTTTTTCTTAATTAATGTATTTAGTTTTTTCATGTTACTAGTATCATGTTTAGGGCTCACTAAAACAGGCTGAGCATTAGAAGAGGCTGGTTGTCTTTGTCTAAACATATTGACCAAATGGCTTTTATCAGCTGTCTTTAATCCTTTCATATCCAAAACTTTTTGAAATTCTTGTATATCTGATTCAGGGAGCAGTTTTAAAAATTGATCAATAAAGGCAGTATCAGGTTCAGTATGATTCATAACAACTTTTAATATCATTTCAGCTCGAGTCATACCTTTTATAACTACTTTAGTGAAGCTAGGTGGAGCGTCTCTTGTTATCTGAGAGCCGATTAAAGGAAGTCCAAGTAAAACTGTTTTTAACATGTGTGTATCTAATAGTAACTGTTCTGCACCAGCAGTGCTTAGTGGTTTACATTTATATATACTTTGAATAAATTTAGGTATGAAGGAATTAGCAAATTTAATGCAAAATTGCGTAAAATATTTCCTTGAGGACGCTAAATTATCTCTAATTACAGGTACAGTAGTTTTTAGATGACCAGTTATAGCGCATACATAAGGACTTTGATCACCTACTGTTTCCACACTCTGCCACTGTGTTTTGGTCATAGCTGTAAGAGCAGGTTCACAGGCCATTTCTAAGTCCTGTACTAACAAATGTATACAGTTTGAAATGACAGAATGAAATATATCTTGTTCCTGTGAAAGCTTTATATTTTCTGAGAGAGAAGGGTCAATTTTTTCCTTTAGCGTTTTTTCTAACTGTTGTGTTGTATCTAAACAATATTCAGCAGTGGTCAATACACAACAGATCCTTGCCTGTTCTTGTTTATTGAAGCGAGTACTGTCTCCTTCTTTAAGAAAATTCTGAATCAATCCTGCAGCTGTTGACAGATCTCTTAAATCCCTTGTAATGTTCGTAACACTAGTAGTTAAGGAATTTGAAACACTTCCCAATTTCGGCAAATTATTTTGCAAAACCTTAAAAGCATATTCACGGAGATACTTCTGAAATGTGGTGGCTAATGCTAACATAGGATTTCCATTGCTCAGTTGTGTACACTGTACCAAGCACTTTTTATAAAAAATAAATAGATCAGCGCAGGATGGTAACACCCCTACAGAGGTCCCTGGAACACCTAGACCCTTATTTAGATCTGCTTTCCCTTCAATAATAAACCTTTCCATTAATTCATAAAGATTTCTATCCAAACTGTCTATGTAAATGTATAAATAAGGCTGAAAACATTCACTTATAATACCATTGAATGGTGAAGATAAGTTGGTTTTTCCACCTAATTTCTTCTCACTTTCATCATTAGTATCATTTGAGCTGTCCATTTCAAACTGCTCACTAATTGTCTTTGTATTTGGTTGTTGAACACTGGAATTGGATGATTCCTCATTGAAAGTAATTCCTGAAAACCGTTTTGAAAGTAAACTTTCAAAAGCAGTAGTTTTCTGTATTGCAAAAAGTAATAGTTTAACATCAATTTCATTTTTACGTTTACCCATTATTTTGGCTAGCTCCGATTTCGTTATGTTGCAAAATTCTACTGTTATTCTCTCTGAAACATTCCAGTTAGGTGGAAACATGGCACCAAATTTATCTTCACACTGTAATAGATGTTTTTTAAACCAAGCATAACGCTTATCTAGTTTGTCCAGCCAAGAATTATCTTCACTTTCCCGAAATAGAATACCATATTCACTTAATTGTATACTAACAAACCATTTTAATAAATCTTTTTTTACCTTGGGATCAAGGATAGAAATCACTAAACATGCTTCTGCTAATTGTCTGTTAGGGACAAACGTTTTACTGTTTGGTCCAGTAAACGAGTCATGAAAATCAGATGTTATTTGACTGGCTAAGGAAGCTTGAATTTCTTTGACCTGATCAGCCAGCTGCTTTATTTGTGGTATGTCTGTATAATTTTCAAAGTGCTTCATGACTTCTACAATCGCTTGAAGTGGCATAACTATTTCTCCATATTGCCTTTTAGCTGTTAAAGTCTTCAGAGTTTCAACTCCACCTACTAACATATGCAAATGATGGAGGGTTGTGATTGCAGCTGTTAGATTCCTTTTGGCACAGTCTAACTGTTTTATGTCTCTTGTAATCTCCCTCACTGTTTCTTCTGATTGTTCTGCCTTACACTTAATTTCAGTTATTTGTGTAAAGAGGTGTCTAATAACCATTTGTGCTTCTTTCAAAGCTGCTCTTCCGTCCTGGCCCACATTAGTTTGGCCCCTGACAACTGAACGAATATCTTCATCTATCATTCTTATCTGATTTTCCATTTTATTGACAACATCATCTAAATTAGAAAGGGACTGTTCTGTAGGGAAAAGCGAATTAATATAATCAACTGGATTAAAATCTGGCTGATCCAATGGATCATTGCTGGGTACCACTTGTTCTATAGCTTCCTGTACTTCTCTAGGGTAATTGAGAAATTCATTGAGTGCATCTTCCAAATAGTCTTCATCATCCAATGTACCATCTGTCATTTTGAGAATTTAAATAAACACGAACCGGTTAACAGTAACGTAACCTTCCACTAATCAATGTTTCTCGCTCCTATCATGTAATTATATAATCAGACTTTCAATATAAAAATAATCGTAACTTACTTTATTAACTTGTTTTATTCATTAAGATTGTTTAATATAAGTGATTATAAAACATCAATTACTCTTAGATTTCTGTTCGTATTTTTTTGTTAAATTAATTTTATAAAAATTCTAAGGAATATTACTGTAAAATATTCTTACAAGTTATTTAATAAATATATATATATATATATATATATTTTAAATATCAATCACAAAATTTGTGTTTATAGTACATGTAAGATTTTCGTGCTCGACCCCCCCCCCTTTCCTTTTATTTTGATTTTGAAGTAAATAATAAATAATTGGAAATATTCTTTATCTTAAGTATGTTTAAAAATCCAATCTTATTAATCTACTGAAATGGCTATCTTAAGTTAAAATTAATTATATATTTTTTCGAATTAACTTTAACAATGATCAATTCTTTAAATTACTGGTAAATTTATAATTTTTAGTTGATAGAATTTATTTCGCGTATATTTCAAAGTTAATTTGATTCTTATGATATATTGTAATTATTTACCGTTTTGTTTCTTTAAAATTATGAGGGAAATAATATAAATAATTATAAAATAAACCCATCAGCAGACAATTCACTATTTTAGATGATTATTGTAAAAATTTAATTAATCAAACAGGAATCGTAGGCAATGTTACTAAGGTTAGAATGTAAAATATTAGTATTAACTTTTAATATTTTATTGTAACCAATCGTATACACAGTTTCATTTAAGTATAGCAATAATAATAATTATATATTACCGTCTGGTATTATCGTTTTGGATTTTAGCTGTGGTATTGTTAATTGTTGACAATTTTCCATTCAAGTATTTACTTTTTATAAAAACTTGCATATTTTACCAGGAACATTTTTGTGAGAAGGGAAAGCTCAACAAAACACATGTAAACAAAATCATATTTTGCAAGAATAATGTAAATAGATACGTCACTTACTAACGTTGAATCGATAACAAACTGAATCTTGTTTGTAAAATGTTCTAAAAACAATTATCAAGGCTTTTTGAAAAAAAATATAAACACATGTGCCATCACCCACTTCCTATATATTTCAACATTTTAAGCATCGTGATTGCTCTATCAAAATGTCTTGGGTGTTCTTTAACGCAAAAGAACATTAGAGACTTTTTCAGTTATTCAAAATGTAATGTTCTTGTTTTCATTTCGTAACGTACGTCGTTCTTTCTTTTTACATTGACTGTGGTGGTATGTGATTTTTTTTTAATACATATACTACTAAAAGTAAATTTGGAGTATCAATGACAAAGGTGTTTTGTTTTTTTAATCCTATCTCAGTTCGTGCTCTAAAAACTTAGATGTACCTCTGCATTATGTGGTATTAAAAATAAATGTGAAAAAAATCGTATTATTTTTTTCATATGTACATACTTTGTTACATATTCCGTTTAACTCGGCCTCCCCTAGCTCGGATTAGTACTCCTACGTACTCGTACGTAGTACTCCTCCACTGCATAGAATCTGAAGAGGAACCTATAGAACGTGGATTAATGAAGTAGATGCGGAGTGCCACATAAATGTAAAAGAATCTAAAATTTAATATTGTCTAATTGTGTGCTTAAATAAACAAAAAATCAGGTGAATCTTGTATTTACCTTCAGCGTACATTGTTGATAATCAATTATCAGAATCGATTAATTAGAATTCCTAAAGCGTGAGCGATTTTATAATCGCATATTTTAACCTTTGTTTGTTTGTTTATTTCGTTTAACGTCACTTTATGCTGCTATGGCTATTCGGACGATGCTACGGTGGGAGTCCTAAATTTTGCCTATCCAGGTATAATTAGGATAGGGATCTTTAACGAGTACCTGACATCGCACAGGCTTGGTACCCCCATTTTACGTCCCTTCCGAAGGACGGTATAGCTAAGGATTTTTTACTCCCATTATATAATCCTAATGTCATCTGCCGGGCTGCGAACCCGCGATCTTGGGTTTACTAGGTTGCTATGCTAACCACTAAACCGCAGATGACCCCATTTTTTGACGTGAGTACGTCTTTAAATTTGTTACCATATGGGGGCAATCCAAAAAACCTAATAATAACAAAATCGGGGGATAGAGTTTGATGTTGTTTCGAATCTATCCTCTACATCCAAAATTAAATTATACCACTGGATAGCTAAAGGATCAAATAATTCATTACGATAAGCCAGAACAGTGATGCATCGCGCACGGTGGAAGGGGAAGCCCCGTAATTTTGTGGTTATTTTGCTGCGTATGGAGATTTGCAATCTGCGGTAAACTTTTGACTTAGAGGAGCTACGATGTTCGTTTAAGATTTAATCGTCAGCTGTCGTCAAAATCTAACGATTGTATGTAGAACATTAGTTTAAAGTAATGACATTAAATATAATAAGGTGTTAGAATAGAAAAATATTATCAAAAATACATAAATTCGGCCTATACGCGTCGAAAAGCCAAAACCAAATACAGAGATCGTATACAGTTGGAAAGTACTTCTCAAGAACAATCGAATGGTAATAATAAAACACCATATAACCGAGACAAGCAGTACCGGGAACGTAAAAGTTCCTGATCAGCATTGTTTTATATTTATTACCGCCATTAATGCACAAACATTGTTCGTGCACTTAGAAGACATCTCTACCGCCACAATCATCAACTGATCCGATTATTTGGCAATCAGGGAAACTTGGATGGAAAAAGCCATGGCAGTGAATGAGCCTAGCTTTTATCTAAGATCATATTGTAATAGCATTATGTACTAAGAACAGACAAATTGCAACTTCATCAGCGGTAGCGCTATTATCATCATTAAGTCGCTAAGCCGGTGGAGTCGCCATTTCGCTCAACATCAATAGCTCCACTGATTGTAATATTAACATTGACATTTCGGAAATTTATTTGGAAATGAAAGATGCAAAACCAGGTGATGTCTGTCTAGTAAATGTAAAGGCCACTGGCATTTTCAGTTCCTACTCGGGAGTGTGTATATCCACCCGGGCAAAGAGTTAGCAGAAATTAAACTCTTTATGTTACGATCGTTATTAAAATATTCCAAAAACATCGCTAAAATTATACCCGATTACGAACCTGATCTTACTACACCATTTACGATAGTTGGAGACTTTAAAGTTTATGTCTCACAAAACGGCTCATTGTCCGACTTCATGCTCAGCAAGTTCAATTTGTCTTATATTGAAAGTTCTCCAGCAACGTTAGGTAATACCTGTGTTAATTTAAGGTTTACCAGAAATCTCGATGTATCTTGTATGCCACTTGTGTATGCCACAAAACACTCTGTCGTGTCCATGACACAGCCGCATCCCTTTTTTATTATTGCTTATATGAAACATTAAAAATATTTTGATAAATATTTATTTGTTACTATTAATATTTTTAGATTTATAGCCAATGATAGACCAAAGATTTATTTATGGTTGTTTTAATAGAAAAGATACCGTTTGAATTCTAATTATTTAAAAATTAATTCATATTTCCATAGCTGTCCGATCTAACTCAATGAGTCTCTCACTCAATGTGCACGTGTTCATTAGATAAAGATAGCTTAGGTATCATATTTATCTTCTATTGAGATTTTATCCTGCTGTTCATAGACGTAACAACAAACAACATCATATCTATTTTGATAAAAAAAATTTTTTAAATATTAAATTTTTATAGTCATAAAGATACACAGCAATTAAAAAATAAGTTTTTAAATTGCTGTGTATCTTTATGACTGCATACCCCAACAATCTACTTCTCTAAATACTTAACAGTCAACTATACCTCATCAATTTAAATTTTTATAAGTAATTTCGAATGGATAAATTAATAATCTTATAACAACTATTCACACGTGACGGACTCTTTGCTTGCAAAGACGACACTCAGGTGAGCATAGATTACCGATTCTATCTATAGTATAGGAAGGTTTTCAAATTTAATGTTCATAGGAAAAGAGCAATCCTTTTGGACTTAGGAAGTTGGCAAGGGATTGTACCTTCTTTGAGCTGATGTTCCCATCTGCCAGATCAATCTGTCACAAGTTTGAGGGTTGTACAATTGATTTTGGTAATATTGGTCCTAGCCTTAACTGAAATAAAATAGGTAATTGAGTAGAGGTAACCATTTCAGCCAATTAACTGTCACGTTTTTAAGTTTTCTCTCTATTGGATCTGTTCCACTTCCAGAGCTTATCCTGTACTCGCAAGTTATCAGAGGAATGTTTTTTACATTATCTTTCTACTGCAGAATAATATTGGTTGATGAATATTACTTGGGAGCGGAGGATATATAGAGCTTTTGAAGCTGATTATATATCTATTTCACCATTGCAATTATTAAGAAATTATACAGTCGATTTTCATTGATATTAATTTTTTTTTCGGTCCCTTGAAAAAACTTGACTAATTGAAAAGCGTTCAGTGTTTTTTGGTCCCATTCATAATTTTTTTTGTATGAATGAAAGTTGTAGCAAAGGCTTTCAGCTCATCAGCATACTACAATTTTAAGACAATGCTTCCTCACCCTATCTAGTACACTTGTGATTGGTATTAATATGCTTAGTCCTCTCATTTAACAAGGGGAGGACACACTCAGTCTCTTACGGATCTTCTTGGCAATTTTTTTGGAGGTTTCTGGTCAAAAAATATTAGAAACGTATTTTGCCGTTCCGACCAATAGGCTCTAGAAGCCGAGAAAAAAAAAAAAAAAAAAAAAGCATTAAATTAAAATATTTTATATCTAGAGTTTAAAAAATGATATCAACATGATTCTTGCACCAAGATTTATATTTTTGATTGCGGATTTAAGGAAAATTCAGCTGCTCCGTAGATTTTGGTTTAGGTTAATAAAATTCTTAAAAAATGATTAAATTTTCAATCACGTTTATTCAATAAGGTATGCAACCAATAATCGGTTTAAAAATTTCATTTTCCTGGAAGAGGGTGAAAAAAATTACATTTTTTGATTTTGTTGAATAAGCGTTTTTTAATGTTTTTTAGGGTGCTGAATTAGAATCTGATGTCAATTTTTGTGTCGAAAAATCTATAGAGATAGTTTGCTTGAAAAATTAATCATTTTTTTAGAATTGAATTAACCTAAACCAAAATCTATGGAATGACTGTATTTTTCCTGAAATCCGCAATCAAAACTAAAAATCTTGGTGCAAGAATCATGTTGATATCATTTTTTTAACTCGAGATATAAAATATTTTAATTTAATGCTTTTTTTTTTTTTTCTCTGGTTCCAGGGCCAGTTGGTCGGAACGGCAAAATACGTGTCTAATATTTTTTGACTAGGAACCTCAAACAAATTGCCAACGAGATCCGTGAGAGACTGAGTGTGTTCTCCCCTTTTAAATTAAATATATTCTATATTATCACTGACTGTCTTGAAGATGTGAGTGAGTCAGAATTGTGCATTTTTCAGAATGTAATGTTTTATCATTTTCCCAAATCCTGGAATTACTTTTAAAATACGCAATCATTTTTTTTTTTTTTTTTTAAATATTTGACATACAAATACCTGACATTTATAATTATAATAATAATATAACTATATTATGCACCAAAATAGACACTTTAAGGGGTTATTAAGAAGCAGATGTTGATTAACTTTTTACAACGTGGAAATTAAAAATCCTGCTTTGAGGGTTAATTGTTTATTAATTTTCAAGGTTATTCGATTTATCCACTTCTTCAAGACAATCACCGACGTAGATGGCAATTTATTCCAAATTGTGGAGAATTAGACTTTGAAGATTTTATTTATGTGAAAAATAATCATTTCAACGGTTTTTTAACCGATGCTGCTCTGTAAGCTTAACGGCAAGATAGTTAGCCTCATGTCTCATTGTAAAGCAAGTTAATCTTTGTGTTTCTCAAGTTCCTTTCCCTATAAAAAGGAAACAATCAATACTTACATCTTATCTGTCATTAGCTTTGAAAATACACTGGGCGCTATAAGTCGTTTATTCACAAGAAATTATTATAAATAAACAATGTAACTGTAACTTTGATGTTCTTCACGTATGAACATGTATTATTTTTAACGATTTGAAATAAAGATCATACAATAAATGGTAATAATTGAACTATGTTATGAACTTTTTCTCAGGTCCTTTAGGTTTTAACCTATTATCAGTCAACTGTGACCTTTTTTGCTGAAAATATACGAAACAGTTGTGCTCATCTCTAATTCTTTTTTTTTTTTATTGACGTGACAAATGCATGAAGCTGTACTTGGCCTGCTCCAGAGCCTTCCTTCAATCGTCCCCATCAGCAGCTCGCCTCAAAGATATTCTGGATAGTTTTAAATCCTCAGAGACACCATCGAACCATCTTCTATTTGGTCTCACCCCCCCCCCCCCCCCCCAGTCGATCGCAGAACAATATTCGGAATGTTTCCCATCCGGTAGACGTTCCCCATCCACCTGAGCCGTTGCACTCTTATGAAGACTGTCAATGGCAAATCGCCATACTTATCGTAGAGTTTTCGATTCTTCTTTCGCCACCACATTCTGTTATCCTTTATAGAAGCTAACATACACATCAGTACTTTCCTTTCGAAACAGTCCAGTTTCGTGGCTGCTGACTTACTAATCGTCCATGTTTCGCAGGCGAATATGGCTACCGGTCGTGTTGTGTTTTGCACAGTCTGTATGATTGTGCAGCTTGTGAGTCGACTCTTCATGATGTTTTGTATAGAGTAGACTCTTTTGGCTTATATAATACGACTTTTAATTCTCATCTTCATCTAATTCTTTGTTATTATTAAAATAATTATTGCTTTTGGCAGGCCATACTTGATTCTCTCTTCCTCCACTCACTTTAGAGATTAATAATATCTCAACAGGTCTTCTTGAGGCGAGATCGGTGCTTTACTAAGTAAGGTTTTTTTTTATCAGTGGAGATGGATAGATAACTGTAAAATCCAACATAAATCGTAATATTGTCATTATTATAGATTTTTACAAAGAGAAATTTCGAATTTTCTCAGGAGAAATTGAGGCATCGTTTAATACGTTTAATGAACAATTTGACAAAGCACTTATCAGAAAAAATGTTTGAAATTTTGAAAATCGATTCTCACAAACTTTGTGTTATAATTTTGTTAGTATTTTTGTTTTCAGCTGATAAGATTATAGACTTAAACTTTATATAGTCGTGTCATGATTTAATTTAATGACAATAATCCTGAAGGTTTTAAAATGGCCGTTCCTTTGAATGTGATCATGCCCGTCTTTTCCCACGACAATTTTTTTTAATAGTTAATCTAAAATTTTTTTTATTGTTTGTTGAAAATAGGTAAATAAATATGCATTTATAATAATTTTTTAGCTTTTAGATAAGTTGACAAAACCTTTTCCTGCTTTTAAACTATAATGTTCTCCCTAAATATTGTTCATTATTAGTACAATCTAAAAGTAGTTATAATCGTCCAAGTTTCTCAAATTTTATTCCATTATCTTACCTATCTATCCTTTCTTGTAGCAATGTTACCGTACATTGTGTGACAGGTAGCACTAGTAATGTCCTTTTCATGATGCTCCAGGTAACGGCCACTGTTAGATGTTAGATGGGGTTTCATTTAAAAAAATATATATATATCGATTCTATATTAAATAATTATTTATTGTTTGTTTCTTATGTATATTACTTAAAATGAAAAAAAATATTTTGTTAATAAAATCGTTTTTATTATGAAATTCCAAAATTTAAAATATCCTTTATGGAGGCGCGGTAGCTCAGTGGGTAAGGCACTTGACTACCATGCTCCCGGGCCCGAGTTCGAGTCCGACTGAAGGCAGAAAATTTATTTTCTGTTATTTCGGCCGTGGATCGAATTCGAGGTCGGGAGACCCTCCTGGGGCACACCCAGCCACCTAAAAAGTGGGTACCCTTAATTGGGGAAAAACCTGGCGGTTGAGCGTGATTCTGGCCAAACCACCTCCTTTCACAACCGTTGGCTTAGAAACAGTACATCCTACCTAAGTACTGAACCCGAGACCCTTCATGGGTTGTAAGTGTTACAGGTTAAAATATCCTTTGCGTACTGAACAGATCATCTTGGGGAAGGCCTAGCACGATCATATTAATGCGGCCAATTATGAGCAAACGGTGATTTTTTTTTTTTTTTTTTTTTTTTTTTTTTTTTTTTTTTTTTTTTTTTTTTTAAACAATTTTCCTAAATTTCAGCATGTCCATTAACAAAAAAAAAATATTTAAAAAATCTAATTTTGATAGAAACAATTTCGGTCGTCCTTGGAGGTTTAATGAATCAATTATATTTTATTTTCGGAACAGTATGTATGGTATACTATAGGTGCGAAGAACCATTCACAATTAAATTTAAGTTTCCATTATTGATCATAAGGATCAAAACTGAAGTATAGGTCTAAAATGTACGTTACTACAGCGACCTAAGGTACAAATTACGATATAAAATTTGATCTATGCTAAAACTTTAAAATTGCAATTTTTTCCACTCTTTAACCACTGTGCGTCAGCCTGCGGCGATAAAAGTACCAGTACGTGGGGGGAGGGACTTGTTTTTGTATAATTAGACAATAAATGAAAATATATGCGTCAGCGTTTAATGGAGACAAGAGGCGAGCCAAAGCGAAAATCGCCGAGCATTAAGTCAGGCACAAATAAAAGATTGAGTTGCATGTGAGCATTGGCTGATCGGGTGGGAGCAGGTGGCCGTCAATGGGCCCTACCTCCTGGCCATGGGCCAACCAATTATTGTCGAGTTCATTTCATATAACTTGAAATAAACATTGAACAAAGAAAAATTTCAAAGTTATATTATTTTAATTATGATTAAAAAAAGTTAAGTTAGTAAACTTACTGGTGAGATTTGTGTAAATAATCGAGCATTATTGAACCAAGTTTATAGAAGAAGGGTGGGGTCTGGAGGTTTCATTACCATAAACTAAATAATACCATTTAAAATAATAAAATTTCGGTTTTGAAGATTCCGCTAGATTATGCTAAAAAAAAAATATAAAAGATAATATTATTTAAGTCGGTGACAAAATGAAATTGATATCATTCACTTTATTATCCACATTGCTTGGTAAAATAATTTATATCTTATAGTTATAATAGCGTTTGTTTATTTATTTATTTTTTAAAATAGAAATTGAATTTGATGTAACTGCCAGCCTTATCGGGATGGGAATACTGTCAAATAATATTAAACACTGTTAAATAATACTGTTCCATTATATTGACGCGTAATTTTGAAACTGTAAAACTTTATATAATGATTTAATTCCCTGAATGTTTCATGAAGAAATTAGATTGCAAATGTATTTCAAAAGGGACTCAAATCAAAAATCTGCATTAAAAAAATGTATATTTTAGCGCTCTCACACAGCCTCCACTGGTGTTATATTATACTAGTGACGCAGCTGAGAGAGAAGCGCTGGGATCTCTTGGGGCCTGGCTTGTCCCTCCAAAAGTGGAGGGACAAGTCTGGTTGGGGGATCCCTCAGATTTGAATACAGTGTCAATAAAGTATGAATGTATTGTAAGATTTAATTTAATTTAAATTTTTTTTTTTGTCTTGTTACTTATTTTATAAATTATTTATTTTTTATTTTCTTAGCTTTATGTATTGTATAGTTTGAGATACTTTGTTTATTTTCTTATTATTATTTTATTTTATTTTTTATCTATTCTTTGCATTTATTTTTTATTTTAAATAGTGTGTGAATGGATCCATTTAGTCATCCATATTACTTATTGCCCACATTGAGGCAGATTGTAATACTTTCTCAATAAAAAAAAAAGTATAATCGTACAGTCTTGGATGAAATATCGTTTAATCCCAACCGCGAGAGAGAGATGTATCAGGAGGGATTTGATACATTTTTTATTATTCATAGAAGACTATTCAAACTTAAGCAAGATAGCTTAAAAATACAGATTTTTGAGTTGTGTCACTTTTGAAATTCAAATGCGGTAGGTACGTGTATATGTAAATTAAATATTTAAGCCCTCAAATTTTTAGTTTTTAAAACGAGTATTTTTGTTATTATATTGTTCTTTACTACAACAGCAGAGCGTTTTAAGCACTTATAGATAATCACTTGCATTCGTGTGGTAATGTCCATCTTTAGCAGTTTGCTTTAAAATTTCTGAAAGTAGACGCAATCAAATTTGATTTTATCAAGAAGAAGAATGCTTTATTGTTATAGAAACAAATAAACTAGTAACGCAACAATCTTTGGAGGGTCTTGGTTTCAGTACTTAAGTAAGGATGTACTGATGCTGGGTCAACTTAGTTATTTAATAAATACTTATTAGTAAATAGTCAAACATAAATGACGAAAGAGCACTACTGATAAGATATTCATTTGGGATTAATATAAACGTGTACATTGAGCAATGCGAGCTTCCTTTAAATAGTAATGTAATTATTAAATTTTCATGGATTTATTATTATTTTTTTAAATCCAGAAGTGACCTCTACCAATAAAATAAGGAATGAAGTGGAATTCAAAACAAGCAATTTTTAAAATCATTTTAAAAGAAAAATAAGCAACTGTTAAAAAAGACGTTTTCACTTCTACTCAACAGAAAATTTAAAGGTTTATTGCAAAATAGAGGTAGCTCCATGTATCAATTTAAAAAAAAACATATAAACGTAGTTTATACAAACAAACAAGAGAGGCAGTCCCACCTTTTGAGTACAATATAACTAACAATTGGAACTAAGCAACAAAAAAAACTTTTAACTTTCAAGACCTCATCAGATAACATAAGCATGATCGCTACCTTATTTAATTTTTACAATAAGATCCTAACTATGAGAAAATTAACTTTATATTGTTACAGAATATTGCAGTGTTCTGGTTATTAAAATGGATGCATAGTGTGTTCGAAACAAAAGTTTTACTATTTTAATTGGTTGAGACAATATTTTACGATTGCAATTAGAGAGAAATAAAAAATAAACAAGAGATACTGCACCCATAACAATGGCATATCTAATATTTAAGTGGCATAAAAACTTATTATCTTTTCTTGACAAAATAAAGTATATTGTAAATTTGCATTCGTATTTATAATTAGTAATAGAAAATTAACTACGTAGCTGTTAGTGATAGTTGCTTAAGACTTGGATGAAATTACAAAGATCCATTAAAACGTGCATAAATAAATAATTTAATTCTATGGCAAAGGACTCGAAATGTGCAGTGCTCCTACGAGCTGCCCATTACTTGGACTCCATTGTCGAAATTTACAATAGATCTCGAAGCCGTTGCCTTTTTAACCTGAGAGGAGATTTATAGCGATGTATGGAGGTGGGTAGGGACTGAGGCACAGTAATGGGATAACTAGAAGGATTTTGATGAGATTCAGAAAGTATGAATGGTGGAGAGCCAAGGAAAACAATTATATAAAAAAGTTATTATGTAAGGTTTTGTTGGAGATGGTATGTGATGAATGAATCCGCGAAGCATGTATTTTGCGCTATATTTTGTTTTATTTTCTATATTATTATCATTTCTGTATTGAAGTTAACAAACTTTATTATTTAATTTTTTATGCTGATGGTTCGGTGAGAATATTAATGCTCATCATCAAGACAGAGTGTAAATAAAAATAAAAAACAAAAGAGCGTCACATAAATAAAATAAGTTGTACACAAGCTGAATAACTTTGGGGCCTAAGTTCAAGCCCGCGGCACAGTGGGACGAATGGCCTATCTAGGAGGAAAAAAGTCATAATGAGAATTAATGAAACTATTGTGATAGGTGTATAGTTAAGTAGTTTATGGAACATTATCAAAGATTCTTTCATTTTTGGGGGTGGATTTCAAGGTAAAAAGAACGATCAAAGTAGTACCTAACTCGACAGGTCAAATTTTGTTAAAACTATTGATTCTTTCAATCTAAATTTGTGTCTATTGATATTTTTTCATTATTCTTTTATAATTAGTGAATATAGACGATCGTTAAGCCTAGTCCAGACTGTAAACAAATGTTTCGGAACATATTTGAACATGTTCCCAAATTGTTTATGAACAGTTCAGAAACTTTGTTCCGAAACAATGTTTCGCGTCCAGACCTGAGTCAGTGTTTTTGAACATGTCGAGTGAGGCTATTGCAGGAATTTGTGCTGCCAATTTATTTCTTTTACTAAACAGGTAAAGGAATAGAATAAGGAAAATAAGGTGGTGGATAAAGCCAAGTCCAGACTGTAAATAAATGTTTCGGAATATTTTTGAACTTGTTCCCGAATTGTTTATAAACAATTCAGAAACTTTGTTCTGAAACAATATTTCCCGTCCAGACCTGAGCCAGTGTATCAATCAATCAAAAATATATCCATGAATTCCTCGTAGAAGAAATCAGGCGAGAATTGATCTCTTGCTACAGACAAGGATTACAAATATCCTTCAAATGGATAAAAGCCCATGCCGGCTTACTTGGAAATGAGCAAGCCGATATAGAAGCTAAAAACGCGGCAAAGGATACAACTCTTCAAATTGTATTCAATGAATGAATGAATGAAAAATAAACTTTATTCTGGGACTTATTGTCCCCTAAGAATAAAAATAATGCACAATTAAGAGTACAATTGTCTGGCCAATTATTTACAAATTAGATGTTCCAGTAATTAAAGCATAGAAAAAAAAATTAAATTGAATAAAAAATAAAAATAAATTAATATATGAAATAATAATTATAACATAAAATACAATCGTATATATATATATATATATATATATATATATATATATATATATATATATATATATATATATATACATACACACACACATACATATATATATATATATACATATATATACATATATACATACATATACACACATACATATATACACATATACACACACACATACACACATACACACACACACACACACACACACATACATACATACAAAAAAAAAAAAGTATTCAATAAAGCACCAATTAGTGCAGTTAAGCACATTTTGAAAACAACGACTCGACAAACTTGGAACGAAAGATGGACAAATTCGACAAAAGGAAGACATACTTATGAATTCATTAAAACTTTAGACGACAGAAAAAAACCCAATAAAAAACTGAATTACAAACTTACTTAATTTTTGACAGGACATGGCGGAGCTAAAAGTTACTTACAACGATTTAAACTTATGACAACAGCATTTGTAACTGCGACAGAAACAGTGAACAAACTTACGATCATCTTATTTATGACTGCAGAAATTTTAAATGACACATACAAACTGATATCCGCAGCCCTACTAAAAATGGCCACCTTCAAAGAAGGATCTCATAGATAAATATTGTGATGGGTTTGATGCATTTGTGGTTCATGTTGATTATATGGAACTCAACAATTGAACAGTTTATCTATAATTTTGTGACTGGTTTTGACTGGCCACAAAATTCTACCTCAATTTGTTTTATATAACAACAACAACAATGGCGCTACGGTCCATGACCAGAACCTTGGCCTTTTCCACGATTCCTCCCCATTTGTTCCAGTCACCAACTACCTCTCCTCCAGTACCTCACACCAAGTGTCTTTAGGTCTGCCTCAACGTCTTCCCTCCAGCGCAATCTAGGCCTTCCCCTTTCTCTCTTCCCTCCTTCGGGGCGCCCATTCAGCATGATTTTTGGCATTCTGTTGGGGCTCATTCTCTGAACATGGCCCAGCCATCTTAATCTCCTTTGCTTAATTGTAGCAACCGAATCTGGAGCTTTGTACATTTCTCTTAGTTCCTAGTTGCTTTTTATTCTTCATATATTTCCATATATGTAGGGCCATATATCCTCCTCAAAATTTTTCTCTCCCATCTATTTATAATGCCTTCATTCTTCGCAGTGAGCGTCCAGGTTTCACTCCCATTCAATACGACTGGATTAAGAATGGTTTGGTAAACCCTTATTTTCAAATTTTTAGGGAGCATTTTTTTTACCAGCCTTTATTATTTCTTTTATTTCTTCATCTACTTCATTTCTTGAAGTAATGACGCTACCCAGGTACTTGAATTTTTCGACGCTTTCGAAGTGGTATCCTGCCCCTTCTAGGTTTTCCACCATATTTTGTTCCTTCAACGTTACTAGGTATTTCGTCTTTTCTTCGTTTATCTGGAGGCCCACTTCTCTTGCTTTTCAGCTACACTCTTCAAATGCTCCTAGTAGGGAGTTTTCTTTTCTGCCAGTGATTACGACGTCGTCCGCAAATGCTCGATGCTGAGTCATATGGGTATAAATGCTTCCAGGGTTCGTCCTTATTGCCCTAATGACTGTTTCTAGTACTAAATTAAACAGTACCGGTGACAGTGGGTCTCCCTGCCTCACTCCCTTATGTATATCAAGCGGTTCAGTCACCCCTCCTTGCACTTGGACAGGTCCTTTGCTATGGTTTAGAGTCATTTGGACTAGTCTTAATAACTTTGAGGGAAAACCTATTATTTGTTTTATATATTATTTTTTTTTTTTTTTTTTTTTTAAATTTATTTCATTTTTATTTTTATTTTTTTAATTCATTTATTAACTTTTTTTTTGCTCCATTTTTCCCCTTTTAATTAAAAATATTTGTATTTATTAATTAACTTCCAATTCCATTAACTAATTATTGTTTATATTTCATATACACTCAACAATAATTTCTATATTATTTTAAGATATTTTTGCATTATTTATTAATAAACATGTTTGTACAAATATTAATGATAATATGTGTTATGTCGAGAGATCGTACGCGTGGAAATACATGCTCCCATTGCAGGGTTACTGCAATGTGGAAACCTATAAAAAAAAACTAGGAATCAATATTATTATCACAACACTAGAGAGTTGTAAGGAAATGAAGTAAGTTAAAAAATGATCTGTCCTCAGGAACACGTCCAGACTTGTCGCAACTTGTTCAATGTTCCCGTGTTTTCCATCTCGAATGGGAAACAAGGAACAGGGTTGATTTTGTTTCGCAACATTTTTGAACAGTTCCGAAACAAGTCATAAACAATTTTGAGCTGTTCAGAAACATCGGGAACAAGGTTTCTGAACATTGTTCCGAAACATTTTTTTTTTTCAGTCTGGACTAGGCTGTAGAAATACATGCACCCATTGCAGGGTTACTGCAATGTGGAAACCTAGAAAAAACATTAAGAATCAATATTATTATCACAACACTACAGAGTTGTAAAGAAATAATGTAAGTTAACAAATGATCTCTCCTCAGGAACATGTCCAGACTTGTCGCAACTTGTACAGTGTCCCCGTGTTTTCCATCTCCAACGGGAAACAAGGAACAGCGCTGATATTGTTTCGCAATATTTTTAAACAGTTCCGAAACAAGTCATAAACAAATTTGAACTGTTCAGAAACATCGGGAACAATGTTTCTGAACATTGTTCCGAAACATTTGTTTACAGTCTGGACTAGGCTTTATACGAGTAAGTCATGCTCAAAATATTTTTTTTATAATTTGACCAATAATATAATTTTTTGAAAAGTGCCGTAAACTAAAGCATCTTTTATACTAAAAAGATCTATTACTAAAAAGTACCCCAAAGTACCTCTCTGAAATTCATGGTAGGTTCCTTAGAAGGTATATGAAATAATCATGAAGCATTTAGCTGCTTTTATCTGCTTTCTTGTCTGAAAACGAATTTTCAATTCCGCGAAGGGAGTTATTTCGTACTTGGCAAAACCGTAAGGGCATTGATTTAATATATATTACGATATTTGAAACACTTAAATTAGAGGATATTATTCCAACATCTTCAGCTGCACTTAAGAGATATTTTAAATTGGTAGTTACGAAAATCAAAACGAAATAATAAGAAGCTAGAAAAACCCGTAGTCATATTACATTTTATTGACTCTGATCATCAAGGGGATTGAGAAAATTACTTTTATAAGAAAAAAATAGTTTTACATACATTTATAAAGTTTCAATACTCAAAAAATATTAATGATTGGTCTTAGCTATCGTTGTGAAAGTAAATAGTGAGATAAGGAATTGTGCGTTTAAGGAGTGATACCAAGAGTCCTCAGTGAATGGAGCACTGGTGTCAATACTGTTTGTGTTTTCTATATCTATAATAGTATACATATACGGTTATAATAATGATTAACAGTATAATAGCGATAATAATTAAATACTAATAATACACTGCGATATTTCGCTAAATCTAAGAAGTTGTTGAGTGTTGGTATACGTTACCATTTGTTGGTAGGTACTCGTTAAGGCTTTCCTTGCTCTTGATAATATACATACGGCCCTTGTGTAACTATGTTTGGGATAATGGTGATTAATAAATTTGTGTATGTGTGGGCCCAATCAACTCACACTTATCGAGCGTTTATATACAGCACGTACTCGTAGGTATATGACATTGGCTCACTATTATGTTCACTTGGTTTAGCCCCTCACCTACGTACCGAGTCACTAAAACGTTACCAATATTTGTTGTGTAACACAAGATATCTTACTCACTTGTATCTAATCGATGCTCCTAAGTTTTACTAAGTTTCTTCCATTGCAATTTTGATATAGTGCACTAGATACATACTTCTGCTATAGCTAACTTACTAAGCTCTTGGTCCAAGTACAGATCCTCATCTCCGTATTATACCGTCTGCTACGTGTAAACAAATGTATGTGATTTGTTCTGAGCTTTGATATGTTTACAAATCAGTTTGTCAAGCCTTCGTATTCGTATAAAAGTGCCCCCCCTAAGTCGACTTTATCGGCTCCTGTACTGAATATAACGACTATCCTTCGCTATGCGTTGTCCTACGGGACGTTGGTAGTCTTTACCAAGTTACGACCTTAAAGTCTCGTGTGCCTTGAACATACATATGTTTGTACTAGTTTTGCCCATAAAAAATTTCTGTCTTGTTCGATACTACCTGGCCTTGTTAGGCAGCGAAGCTTTTTGACCCCAACAACGTTAGTTCATCATCTGGAATGAATTATACCTAATTGCAAAATTCTAGTGATAGAGTTATTTTCTTTTACTTGGTTTAGTAATTGAGAAATATGTATGTATAAATTATAAGCTTCTTCATTTGTTTTTATGTCATCGTATTATTGGTGATAAGCTCGAAATTTTTTATTTAGTGTTTTAATTTTATTTTTATAATCAGATATAATTGTTTGTCGATATTATATATTGTGCTTTATCATGGCATCCATATTGCCAGTAGCCAACTAATTATATTTCCTAAAACCGTAATTAATCCTCTTTTTTGTCCTATGCTTATTGTATAGTTCTAATTGATGATTAACATTATGGTTAAATCTTTTAGTATAGAATAAAGATAATGTCCTTAAAAAATCATTTTTTTTCTGTAAACCAACAATTATTGAATTTAAGAAATTTATTTGGGTATCTGCAATTCTTTTTCTTCTAATAATGTAAGTCATTGATTCATCCCCTGAAATAACTTTTTCAGCAGACTTTAAACTTTTTAATCAGTCGTCAGTTGTTTTGATTTCTCTTCATGAACCGCTTTCTCGCCTAAAGCAACATTTAGTTGAGCTTCTAAAATTTTAACGATTGGTATGGTCACTTTTTATGCCTCTATTTCTTCTAAGGTCTTTTGGTTCAATTCATTAACTTTTGTGACTTCATTATTTAATTTTTCAACAGTTACTTTCAGACTACTTTCTGAAGCTTTTAAATTGGTTGTTTCTTTCACTAAATTTGAATTTAACTCTTCCATTCTTTAATTTTACTAATTATAATTTTTTCCTTTTCTCATGTGACTTATTAATGGTTTCTATGTTTTCTTGAGCACTTCTGAACATTGTTCTTGGAGCTCATTGTATTTTTAGAACTCGATGAAGCACCTTTCTTTATATTCATTACTAACTTTATCAAATGAATCTTTATTTTGATAGTCATCTTGAAGATGTTTTCTTTCATCAAAGCTTGTTTTCTAGTTCAGCTTTCGCTACATAAGAATTAATGTAAGCATGTTTTTATTTGTTTATTTTTTTGTGACATTTAGATAGTTCCTATTAAGTGGGGTCTAAAGCATAAGTGACTGAGTAAATAGTTTTGTTGAGTAGGCTAACAGGTCAGTTAAAATATCAAAGAAAGATTTGAAAACAGTATCACTTCATAATTTGAATGGGATTAGTACACCGGAAGCATCTCATTTATACGATGCCAGCTTGACGTGTTTTTTCATTCATTACTTTTTTAAGATAATTAAAAATAATTACTATAAACAATTACCCATTATGTAATCGTCAAAAACGATCTAATTCATTATTTTTATTAAATTAGTATGATGCATATAAAATAAATAATGAAAAATTAAACCTAATTAAATATATATATATATATATATATATATATATATATATATATATATATATATATATATATATATATATATATATATATATATATTGAACCACGGATAATGGGGTCCTACTACATTGTATTTTCCTAATTTTTGTGACTTTAGTGGTTTTAATTTAGCTTATTTAAACTCTATTGTTTATGTAAATCAGGTTGCCAGGTCTCTTTAAGTGATTCAGACTTTTTTCCTCCTAGATTGATCATTCGTCCCACTGTGCGCGGCTATGAATGTAAACAAATCTGTTCAGAAAGGTTAATAACGCCCTTTAATATGATGCACTCCTATACTTGCAAAATATGCAGTGATTCTTTCTCATTTTTGGAGGGATAATAAGGAATATATTTCGAAATGATTTGAAATTTAAAAAAAAAATATTTTAAGAATGATTTCGACAAGTGTTAAGCTCACTTTATAGATCCTTTAAATGTGTAAAAGTTTGGTAGAAGTATGTGGGTCATACAAGATTGGCAGATATCCATCTGTGAAAGTTAAATAATTTTTTTGTTATATTTATTTATGGATGATATTAGCCCAATACCTCCTCGTGACGCAGTTCTAAATATTTACTTGCATATTAACATGACATGTTCCATTAAAAGAAGTGTTTTTTATCACCAGAGACATAGATCCGGCCACTCCCCCCAGAAAAATTATTCCATGTACGCCATTGAATTGGAAAGACTTGAGGTAAGATTTCAATTTACAGTTTCCTGTATCCTTTTATGATATTCCATTAACTCTTGTTGAACAGATCCGCTATGTAAGACCATCTGGAAAAACGATTTACTTAGAACCCACATACAAGACTAAAACAAGAACGTTTTCAACTTATTCAACATATACCACACCAACGTTCAAACCTTCCAATTAACTACAACATACTCATTTAAGTGACAGTAATTATACCTATTTGAACATATGGAGTTGAGCTTTGGGGCTCCTCTAAACCTTCCAATCAAAAATCTTTCGAAAAATCCTCGATGCTTCTTAATTTGTTACAAACTTATCTATAAATATCTCAATGTTCCATATGTAGCTGATTTAGTCCCAACCAGACACCTTACCTTTCGTAACCACTTTCATAGACTCCATAACCACAGAAACCAACTAGTATCTTCGTTGCTTCGCATTCTATTCCTGATAACCCTCCGAGGTGTCTAAAAAGATGATGGCCTCGAGACCTCCTATTATGGATCTTTTAATAAAAGTGTCACCAATGGAAGGGTGCTTTACCAAGTATTCATTTTCCCACACATTTATTAGGTGTATATGTACTACGCAGTTGTAAATATCAATAAAAATATGAAAATAAAAAACTGTTTCCTACCTACACGTCACGACCACCATAACAGGAATTACATTTCAAGTTTTATTAGAAATTTTTTATTATTTCCTTTAATGTGCTTATTTTTTACAGCCAACTGTCGTTTATCTGAAGGTTTTTTTAAATAATTGAATTGAAATTCATATAGCGCTATTTTTTTTTCCTTTAAGTTTATTTTATATATATATGTTTAAAATTGTGAGTACTGTATTTTTTTTTTTTTTTTTTTTTTTTTTTTTTTTTTTTTTTTTTTTTTTTTTTTTTTTTTTTTTTTTTTTTTTTTTTTTTTTTTTTTTTTTTTTTTTTTTTTTAGAGACTAGTCTATTGTTTTTGGTACAGCGTATATATGAAATAATGTAAAAAATTAATTAAAATATATATATATATATATATGTATAATTTAAATTTTGGGTTAAAAGCATCATTATAAGTAATTTTATTTCTTGGCCTAGTTTGGGAGATTTTTACTACTTTATATTTTTGATGTATAAATCTTGCCCAGCTAAACTAGTAGAGTATAGAAATGTTTTTTTTAATGGTATGGTACGCTTTGGTGCATTAACAAAAAGAGTAAATCGTTTTTTGTTAGCAAGCTCCATGTGTTCCTGTTCCTATAAGGAAGAACCTTGAGGCACCCGAGACTGCAAAGTGGACTTGTGATATATTGGCGTAACGGTCTTTAGTAGGATATTGTTGAAGATATTAATTTTATCATTTTCAAATTGAAAATACCTCTAAGAAACAATTATTTTAAAACACTGAATTAATAACTACAAGAATGTTTTGCTAATTGATGGAGATGTGGAAGTGTTTAGATTAAACTGATTACTTGTAAAAATATCCTTATGCGGATATGCAATGAGAATATGCAATGCGGACATTTAAAAATATAATTAAAAATGGGGGGGGGGCTACTTATTGTGATTACAAGAGGCTCTCAAATTTTCTTTCCTTATTTCTATTGTGAAAGTTATGCAGGTGGCAACCAAAATATTTAGAAACATTTTTGTCCTTGCCAGTTCTTTTTCGCAATTTTGTTTCTTATTTTTTAGGTTATGTCATGGAATGTAAAATTAATAATTTAGCCTTTAAAATCCTCTGTATAAAGATGAATAAATATTTCGATTAATCTAAAACCCCATTGATAATTTTACGTTTAAATAAAAAAAAAAAAAAAATTATATCTGTTTTCTGTATTCATTTCATTATAATTTAAATTATTTCTATCTACACTGATTACCATTTTATAAAATGGAGCAAGCGAAGATGTGAACTATCTCAAAAAGAAGGATTAGTGTTTATCAATGCGTGTTCTATCAGTATTATGATTATTGATGATTTGAGGAGAGTGTTCTGTTATTTAATCGTTATTTATCTAATTTTTATTATCATATTGTTGAAAATCTAGGCCAAAACCTTTCTTAAGAACGCCAATAGGTCGGATTAACCGGAGATTTCAATGAAGCACACGCTTATCATTGTTGAAAGTGTACTGCAGTTTCATTAAAAGTCATATATTATCATTTTAAAAAAGTGAAGGGAATAGAAACGTACGTGATACATACCACGAGACTAATGTATTTGCATAGAATTGTTTTAACCAGCTATTTATGTATAGAAGCATTAGTCATAATAACACTGAATTGTATTTAGTTTATAGCAAAACTAACTTATTTTCAAAATTGTTCATTATGAAGTATCCCTTAAACGTCGTTGTTAAGGACTAATATACCAAAAACTGTAAAAAAAAAAAAAAAAAAAAAAAAAAAACTTTTTAAGAGAATTTTGAAACTTTGAAAGCCTGTATTTTAGTCCCCATTAAAGCTAAAGAGCTTATTTTCTTCTGCTTAAATTTATTTAAATTTAATATACCAAAAACTCTAAAAAAAAAAAAAAAATATTTTTGAGAGAATTTTAAAATTTGAAAGCTTGTATTTTAGTCCACATTAAAGCTAAAGGGCTTATTTTCTTCTGCTCGTTTGTATTAAATTTAGTCTAGTATAATTTTTAATATAACAAGCTTTTCTTTAGAACCATCAATGCAGCATGTATTTTGCAAGATAAGTTCGAAATATTTGATGCTTTGAAGCTACCAATTAGCGAACGGTGGCGTTTCCAGGTGAGATAACTTTGATTTTCGTACATAAGCACAAAACTATCAACATATCAAAAAATCGTAACTACCCGACCTTTATAATACCAAAATATACAATTTTGCTAGAATGTTAGGGGTTCCACAAAGTATTGTTCCTCCACCCTCCCTTACTCCGCGGGAAGGTCGGATTACCCGGAGAGTCGTTCTAGCGGAAGTCGAATTTGTGAGATTCTACAGTAATATCAAATAGGATAAAGTTCTCAGCGCTTAGGATACTTAAATACTTAAATTAAATTATTTGTTTATTCCAACGTAAATAATTTGAGAAGTGCCTCTGAAATAGTTATGGAAGATTTGTTTCTAACATATTTCTTAATTCAGTCCTATCCTAAATCATACATTTAGTTAGGAAACTTCCTTTTGATCAATAGGAATCTTAACACTAAACCTACCATGATGGTTCCAAAATGACCCTTTTTGGACTTTTTGGCCGAAGTTCTTGGAAACTAAATTCACTACTTTGCTTTTTAACTTTAGTACTTTTATAAAAAAAATATATCAAAAGTGTTTTTGTTCAAATTCTCTTTTATTATTGCTGTGATCAGAGAAATTGTGGTGGAAATAGGTATTCATGCAATTTCGTAGGTTTAGTGTTAAAAGTGGGTTTTGTTGACGTAGAGGAATTGCATAGCCTTTGGAATCAGAGGTGAAAGGATAATTCGTACATGACAATTAATCAGGAATTTTCTTATCCTTGGTCATTTTACTCAATACAATGGGGCTGAGGGGATACCTTCAAAGATGTAAGAAAAGAAAAAGAAAAATTCAATATCTTTCAAGATATTGTTGAAATATTGATAGTAATTATTTCTACACTAAATTGTATAAATATTCAATAATTTTCTCAATTGAATTACCTTTTATTAAGTTTACTCCAGAACATTTTTCCTAAGACCACTCTACCCTCACTCTTAAATTTCGAAAAAAACATTTTGCTTCGATTCGTTTCTTCTAAAATGTTTACTAAGTTGCCAGTTGAAGTCCCTTACTAAATTGTGTTATTCTCCTTAAATTTAAATACTTTTACGTTATTTCCTTTTATGTATTTCTTTATTCATTGTATTATCTAGATTTTTTTCTTAAATTTAAATTTAAACCAGTATACCAAATTTAATCTATTTAGATAATTATATTTAGCTGTAACGTTATCACGAGTTATCAAGTTCACACACGAACGTGATGACTGAACTAAACTTTTTATCTCACTTCCGCCTTATCTCCGAGGATCATCAGCAATCTTGAGCTTGGATAATATTTAGTTTGCATTAATTACATTACAATATTTATTGCCTGATTCTTCACAGTATGGAACAATAATAGCGAATACTGGAGATGTACCATAAGTTATTGTTATATTACCTTTAATCTTTTTAATGGAGAATGTTTTTGGGTGGTTAAATTTTATGTATATATTTTGTTTTGGTGTAGATTTTCACCCTATTTTATTAATTTTACTTAGATGAGTATGAAGCTTGCTCTTCAAAATATAAACCGATTTTTATTTTCCATTTGTCGAAAGCATCTTAAAATCAATTCCATGTATCTCCTATATATTTATTTTTTTTTTTTTTATTCTAAACCTGTCCAACCAGTGCAGAACCGATTTCCCTCGCAACTGCATAATTTGAATTCGCAACTGAAAAATTTAAATTCGTATATATTCTTCAGGATGTCCAAATAGCTATGCACTCCTCACTCATTTTTTGCAGGATTCTATTTAGTTTAAAAAATAATCAAAATGTATAACCCATTAATTCCATCATATTTTAAGATTCTGACATTTTATTTATTTAAATATAAAATCAGTAATTTATAGGGAATCTTTTCCAAGAGTTTTCAACGTCAGATTTACTGACAGGAGATAACCTTCAAAATAATTCTCATTAATTTTTTCCCATAGATTGAGAATCTACATTTTTTTGTAATATATCACATTGGATATCTAATTTTGATCAGAAAAAAAATTTTGTTTTATGAAAAGTTGGCACTAATTTGGAATGCCAATGTATTTCCAAGAAAGATGATCTTCGTGTTAGTAAGTGGTGGCTTGACAGTTTTAAACATTAGTTTATTTAGTTTAATGGTGACAAAATTTCAACCTACGAATCATAAATCAATAATCATAAAGCAAAAATGTGGAGAAAAAAAAAAAAAGTCGTACTCTTTACCTTTTCTTTTACTTTTACTTTTAAATGTCAATGTTCATTGCTGGTAAAGAGGTTTAAATTATTGTTATTTTTTTTGTCCCAATAAAGAAGTATCAAGAAAAACGAAATGTAAATTAGCTTTTCCCTTCCACTTTGTTTTAATTGTAGACCTTGACAGTAATGACAATTAGGTCTGGGCTCGTGCATAATTTATAGCTGTACATAATTGCTAGACCATGTAAAAGTTAAAGTATTTGTTGAATTTTAATTCCATCAGACTCTGAACAGATATCTATTCATACTGTGAAAATAAAGTTCAAGAAATAATGGACTGTAGAAAATATTCTTAATTCTTAATATATTTCAATGGAATAGTTCAGAGAGGAGCATCATTAAATGATCGATGTCCTGTTTACGCTTTCTATCTATCGAAAGACGCATAATCATCTTCAGGAGATAAGCGTAATTGAGAATTTTACATAAGCTGATAGCAAGCGACAATAAATAGTGTTGATATAACTATAAATAGATGGGAAGAGGGAATAATGGAATATATCTTTGAGAAGAATTACATGGATTTGAATGGACTGTAAACTCATAGAGTCCTTAATTGGGTCGGCGAGGTTAAGTGGGTGTTCGGTCCCAACTGATGAAATACGTATATCGAGTGTCTCTCGAGAAGAACTGCATGCTCTTCATTCCAAGTTGTTTTGATACGTCTATAATACAATCTACCCTTGTTTACACCCATTGTTTTTCAAATTTCATTCCCCTGTATAATATAATTAAAATAATTCAAAACCGATCCAAAGCATTTATCGTAGTTATTATTACAAATGAACTAAAGAATGTTTTTCCTTTAATCCAATTTTTTAATTTAAGTAATTTTTCTTTGCTATTTTACATAATTCATGCCATTCTTTCGATTGAACTATTATCTTAAACCGCTCCCAGAATCAGAATAATCTTTGGAAAACTTTTAAATCTACTACCTAGCTTGTCAGGTTTGTAAGGCCATGGATGATAGAGCACACCACATTTGTAGTACCATCAAATTCATTAAGCATATTGGATTGTATAATGTAATTTAATGATTTTTATATATATATATATATATATATATATATATATATATATATATATATATATATATATATATATATATGATGAAAATTCTATGGTTCACTGTATGATGGAATAGTTGAGAAATGATTAGGGATGCAGTCAGGTATAATTAAGACATACAAGTTTTTTAATAAAAAAAAATTTATATTTGGAGTGCTGACGTTTCGAGCTGCCTTCCAGGTCTTCTTCTGGGTGATTGTGGTCTGGTTGAAGATGTTTATTGATCTTGTCTTCAACCAGACCACTATCGCCCTAAAGAAGACCTGAAAGGCAGGTCGAAACATCAGCACTCCAAATACATAAATTTTTTTTTTAATTAAAAAACTTGGATGTGTTAATTATACCTGATTGCATTGCTGACCATTTCTTTACTATATATATATATATATATATATATATATATATATATATATATATATATATATATATATATATATATTTTAGTCTTAAATTTAGTTGATCTTGTTATAATTTATATGGAAATTTAATTTCCTAGTTGTAAATTGCTTCTTGCTACAATTAAGAAGGTAATCTTGTCAGTTTAAAATTGCTGTTGATTCCCTAATTTAAACAGTTTATATGTTAAATTTAAAGTTAATATGTTATATTTAAAATTGCTGTTATTGCCCTAATTTAAAAGGCTAATATGGTAAATTTAAAGTGATTATGGTATAGTTGAAATTGCTGTTATTGTTACAATGCAGACAGTATAATGAAGTTCAAATAAAAGAGCAATAATAACCATCAGCAGTTTTTGTCCTTGAAACCAAACAAAAACAACTGTGGAAGAAGTGAGGGTATGGTATTCTGCAAGAGACACTCATTACAGAGTATTTTGCTAATATTTTAAGAATAATTCTAATTGTAAGTTATAAAATTAATAAATAATAATAATAAATTAAAAAACAAAACAGAAATAACATAATAGTATAAGACAGTATAATAATTAATACGAGAAAATGAAAAAAATAAGAGTAAAGTAATGATAAATGAGAAGGAAAAATAATATTGAAAAATAAATACAGTAAAAGCAAACATTTGAAATAAAAATAATGATAATAATATTTTTCTTTATGTTCACCCATAAATTTTGATCGTGTGCGTATTTTGGATTAAAGTTCCATGTATATTATGGGAGCTTTTCTCTTGCTGGTTCAGTGTTATTTCAGATACAATGATAAAATATAGTGTCATTTCAAGTTGCAATATTTTGTGTTGCTCATTTACCATTGTCTGTCTTTGTGTTGTCAAATAAGATCAGGGATTTCCTTCTCCTTGTGATATTCTTCATAATTTCTGATTAATCACAAATATATTTTATATTCCTTATTATCTTGGTCTACTCTGGTTAAAGCCTTTATGGCTGGATCACTATAGATTAGCAATTGAACAATTATCTGCATCTTATTTTCACCCATTGCTCCAAATGTTCTTTGAAGTTTCATATTTTTAAATATTTAGTTTTATTTTATTTTAAACTTTCACAGGTCTTATTTTTGAAGCTTTTGTATAATTTTGTTTCATTCACTCTAATTCAATCTATTAGTTAATGAAGCTAATAAGTAACTAGAGTTAAAAATTTATAAAATACTAGATTACAAAATTCATAATATTGAATATTATTAATGAAGAATCGTGTTATGTTATTGTTTTGTTTTTTATAATAAGGTTTAAACTGAAAACATGTGCAAGAGATATTTTAATTACTTACAAGATATATTTACTCTTAAAAATAATTTTTTGTTTAATATAGGGTTTGGATTATGACCAACTTCTGAAGGTGAAAGAGACGCACATCGTTCCTTGTATTCAACCATATTACAAAACACCTTTACTAATTCATGAAGGGCATATGCAATGGCTTTTTGACCACAATGGGAGGAGGTACTTGGATATGTTTGGAGGAATAGTTACAGTAAGCGCTGGACACAGTCATCCGTTAGTATTTTTATAATAATTTTACTTCCTCGTAACTCGTTGCAATATAAATTATTAGTGTAGCTTATAATTTATTTAAAGTAGGTTTTTAAGAGGGATTAGTCAAAAAATAAGTAATGATGAAATTAACAAAACATATTTTTATTTTTAGCAAACACAGCTCTTCAAATAATTTATTTAAGCTAATTGAGGCCTCTACTAAACCATCCGATCCATATCATATCCAATCCTTACAATCTGAAATCCTGAATGCTCCTCCCTTTGTCACAAAGAAACTTATCTTTAAAGATCTTATTGTTCCATGTGTCGCTGATTTGGCCCAAACCAGATGTCTAGCCTTTCATAGTAAACTCCACAACCCATTCTCACTTCCTATTCAACGCCCAATAACCCTCTAATGCTTCTGAAGATAGGATGGCTTCAATATCGTATAATATAGAACTTTTATTGAAGTGCCTACATTGCTTTACAGCCCTTGTTATTATTGTCATTATTTTTGCATTTACTAGATGTCTATTATGTATGTAACTCACACCTCCAATTATTTCTATTATTATTATTTAAATTATATTTTTTTCAAGTGAAACAGGAAAAAATGGTGGGACTATTTAATGATTTATAGAGCAGTAAAAAAAGTTTAGAAATCATTTTATCTGAACAAGTTAGATTGATTTTGTTTTCATTGAATTTATTTATAACAAAATAAAGAATCTTGAATAAGTATCTATGGTATGGTACTAAAGAAATAAAACCTTCCATATTATTATTATATTTTTTTTAAAGAAAAATAAATGAAGAAATTTTCAAACAAATGAAGACTCTCTGGCATACAACTAACATCTATCTGCATCCAAAACTTTATGAATATGCTGAAAAATTAACTGCAAAATTACCAGGAGATTTGAAGGTATGATATTGTGCTAATACTTTATTAAATATTTTCATCTCTAATAAGTGTTTTATTTCCTTATTTATTTGATTACAGGTTGTTTATTTTGTAAATAGTGGTTCAGAAGCAAATGATCTGGCAATGTTGTTAGCAAGAGTTTATACCAAAAATTATGACATCATATCATTCCGCAATGGCTACCATGGTATGAGCCCATATTGTATGGGAATCACCAGTCTTTCAACATGGAGATATGATCTGCCAATATCAATGGGAGTGCATCATGTAAGAAGATTGTTGTATGAGGTGTTTTAAGCAGGGATAGAAAAAAAACAGTTAACCTTTATCGATAAATGTTAAAGTTTAACTTTTATATAAAAGTGTAGACCAAAAAAAAGTTTTTTTGAACTTTTACTTTTATTTAATTTATTTATTTTTTTATTAGGGGGTGTGGAAGGGTGTAAAATTCTATTTTAGAATGACAGCTAATTTTCCTAAAATTTGGTAAACAAGATTATTAGACATCTAATAACATTTCTCAAAGGTTCAAAATGATTAAATTTTTTTTTTTTTTTTATTGGTGGAGAGGGGTAGAAGGTTAAGTGCACATAAGAATGACTCATTTGATTTCCATCGCGTTTAATAATAATGTTTTTTATAAACCTTTTAGCAATTTTTGAGTATGAAAACAGCTCAGAGATATACATTTTTATTTTTGCCAGGGGAATGGGAGAGTGTAAATTTGTATTTTACAATGACAGCTGATTTTGATAAAATACCTACTCAAATTGCTAATATGTATATAAGAAACATGATTATTAAATTTGATCAAAATCGAATAAGTTGCTCGTAAGTGCTACTTTAAACCCCCCCTCCCCCCCAAAAAAATTTATATTTAATCAGTTTCTTTTCTTTAAGAATTATTATTATAAGTAACTTAATTACAACATTTTACGAAAGTCAGCTGTCATTATAAAATATAAATTTACACAATTCTATTTAGTCCAGTCAATGAGTGCTGAAATGAGGGGTGTAGAGTGCATGGAATATGCGATAATTTTTGACTTCATAGCTTCGTTAGGGATAGTTGGAAGGTAAACATACTAAAAGTCCCCGCCGCTGGGGAGGGGAGAAGTTCCATTTTTTTGGTTTTTCGATAATATCTCGAAAACTGTTGACTCCAGAAAAATATGTTTCAAATAAACATAAAAGTTAATTAAATTTACTATAAAATTTATTATATATAATTTGTCGTAATTCTAACCGTTTACGAGATATACGTTATTTAAAATAGGTGATTTTCGGTAAAAACAAATGTCACCTCACTTTTTGTCAAACTTTTGCTACTATTACGTTCCACAATCGTTTCTTAGAAAAAACGTCAGAATCAAAATTGTAGAGCATTAAATATACTTTAATTGCATGTATACGTTTCTGGTATTTACTTCAAATGTTTAACAAAAAGTGAGGTAAACATTTTTTTTATTTATAACTATATCTTGAAAACAGTTGGAATTTCTACTAATAGGTATATAATTAATTTTATAGGAAATTTAATGAGCTTTAATTTTGATCTGCTTCATATTTTTCTAGAGCCCACCGTTTTCGAGATATAATCGAAAAACAAAATTGGGACCTTCTCCCCTCCCCCCACCTTTAGCTCACCCCCCAGGGGCGGGGATTTTTAATATGTTTACCTTCTAACTATTACTAACAAAGCTGTGAAGTCAAAAATACACCCCTCATTTTGGCACTCTTTATTTGGGGTCGCACTTCTATGAAAAAAAACACGTTTATTGATACTTATTCCAGAACTAATTGTTCAATCCAAAATTTATATTTTTTATCTGAAAGCTCCATAAATTTACACTAAGAACCTATATATGAAATTTTGATCAAGTCCCATTAAATACCCATACTTTTATTTAACTGTTATTTCAGAACTTTTATGATCAACCTCTTTGAATGGAGTTTTTTTTTTTTAACTTTTATTTTAGAATTCCTTTGTACAAAGGAATAACTGTTTTGAGCTCTGGTTTTAAGGTCTTAGAAGTAACATCTAAATTAATTGGCTATCAAAAATTTATGCTTGAAGTCTCAAGATTTTATGTTTGGCCTTGCTAATAAATATAATATTTTTCATATGCTAGGAAAAACTAAGTGATTATAAGAAATTTAACTTTCCAAAGAAAAATTTGATATTGATTCATGAAATACTTTAGATAAACCTAATTTCAAAAGTCCTACATGAATAATTATAGGTACTAATTTTAGAATTATAGGTATTTATTATGGGAAAGAAGAAAAAAAAAAACAAAAAACAGAACTGCATATGATGAACAGTATAAGGGTTTTATACTTTGGCAATAATGTACTTTTGCTTGGTGCATGGTTGTGAAAGGAGGCTATTAGACGAGAATCACACTCAACTGTCAAGTTTTCAAGTTTTTCTTATTATTAAGGGTCCCCATTTTATAGAGGTTGAGAGTGCTCTTAAAATTAAAAATATGAGAGATTTTTTCATAATGAAAATTGAATATTTACAAAAAACAAACTTATATATTGAGAATTCAAATTTATGAAAGTTTAATAGATGGATTAAGCTTTTTAAGTTACACTTTTTTCTAATTGTTTTCATTGTTTTCATTACTGAAACAGGATTATCAGAAATTAATTTATACATGTTATTAGTAAGAGTATTTTTTTTTCTTCATTATATTTATAATCTATGATTAAGAATTTTTATTATTTTAATTTTTGGTAGGCCATGAATCCAGATATTTACAAAGGAATTTGGGGAGGTTCCAAATGCAGAGATAGCCCGGTACAGACTGACAGAAGCTGCGATTGTGATGGAGATTGTGAAGCTGCTGATCAATATTACAATCAGTTAGAAGAAGTATTCAGATACTCTTTGCCTCGTGGAAAAGTGGCTGGACTGTTTGCTGAATCCATTCAGGTTTAATATTATATATTAGTATTAAAATACATGTTATTATTAACTATATATTAGTTGAAACTGAAATTTTATAAATACTATCCATGCTATGTTTGAGAGTTTGCCATTTAAAGCTTATTTGGTTTACTTTTTACTTTTGTAAAAACTGATCAATTTTTTCTCACAATTGGCCGCTGAGAGAGGGGGCGAAATCCCCGGGGCCTGGGCTCTTGGGGGGCCCCTGCTAAGGTGACCTGCTGTTACAAATGTCATCTTATATAAATGATTCTATGGCGATTTATCGTATTAGAAAATTAATCAAACATTGTAGTTTATTAGTAATGAAAGAAATTGTAATTTTTGTATGATTCTGGGAGGGAAGGGGGAGAGTTAGAGCTCTTCATATTTTGTCACCTGATGACAGCCTTATTTTAGCAATGGGAGCCATGGCAACAAGGTAGTAACCCTCAGTCAGTCATGACGGCTACTACCTTGTTAACGAGGAGTATCATCAGTCACTCACCTTTTCACGGCCAGAATCAAGACTACCTACCAGCCTCAAGAAATGTTTAAAAAAATATTCCCCATGATGCATCATGAGGGTTACAACATTTCAATATCTCTGTTTCTGAAAAGTTGCGGGTTATGTTGTTGAGATGACCCATTCAATTGATTCCCTGCCTCTACCCTCCCAGCCTAGAAATCTGTGTGTTGCCAGAATGGCAAGTCTGTCTGAAAACTATAAATATTTTCTACATCTTTATAGCTAAATATGTCTTTACTTTTGTCCCATATATATTTTTTTATTTTGATGTCTTTGTTGTTAATCATTCTTACTTTAAAGCCCCAAGCCCCCATTTTTTAGCTATATTTAATACTATTTAGAATTGTTCTATCAGAATCAATGAATATAACAGTTATTATATTATTTGATTTTCAATTATTTATTGAGATGCTTTCTTTTGATAGCACTCCAATGAAAAAATAATAGAATAATTCTATTGTAAACTAGCCAGTTTCCAAATAAATCTGATTTAAAATAGAAAATCATTTTTAAATTTTACCCATTATTTTTGTTTTTATTTTACTTGTAGGGTGTTGGAGGAGTTATTCAATTCCCTAGAGGATTTTTGAAAAAAGCTTTTGAACTAATCAGGAGCAATGGTGGTATTTGTATTTCAGATGAAGTAAGTATATGTTTTTTTTTCTAAACTTATATTTCAAATATTCTCTATTAACTGTTTGATCGCATTTGTATGCATGTTTTCTTCAATTCAATAACTGTCACATTTTCAGTTGAATTAAATCAGTCTGAAATGAAGTTATAAATCATCGTGAAGAAATCAAGTGATAACATATAAGAAGATCTGACGAGTATCTAAAACTTGTTCACTTGTTAAAAAAAAAAAAGAAAAGAAAAAGAGGCTTACAAAAACTATAACGTTTGTTTTTTGTAGGTTCAATCAGGTTTTGGACGAACTGGTGATACATTCTGGGGTTTCGAAAGTCATAAGGTGGTACCAGATATTGTCACAATGGCCAAGGGAATTGGAAACGGATATCCTTTGGCTGCTGTTATAACAACCAGGAAAATAGCAGCGACACTTGGTCATGCAAATCATTTTAATACATTTGGAGGAAATCCGATCGCCTGTTCTGCTGGTATAGCTACACTTGACGTAAATTAAATTTTGTTTTCTTTCTTTCTATATCTTTATCCATTTTTAATTATGACTTTTAAAATGTTTGTTTGGTTATAGGTTATTGAAGAAGAAAAATTGCAAGAGAACTGCAAGAAGGTTGGAACATATTTATTGAAAAATCTTGCAAAATTAAGAGATGAATTTGAGATTGTTGGTGACGTAAGAGGTAAAGGTCTTATGATTGGAGTTGAAATGGTTAAGAAAAAATCAACTAAAGAACCACTTTCAGCTAAACGATTTGCTGATATTTGGGAAAGTTGTAAGGATATGGGGCTGCTAGTTGGAAGAGGAGGTTTAAATAGCCATGTAAGTAATACAAATTCTATAGTTTTTAATTTAATAATTATAGTACCACTGTGTTAGTTAATACATACAATATGATAATATGATAATACACGAAGGTAAATGATAGGATAAAGTACATGGTATAAATAAGAAAGGCAAAAAAAATTATAAATTTAAAAAGTCAAGTTTTTGTCAAAAATTCTAAACACTGGGAAGTTAATAGCAAAAATAGGATTCCTAATAAATAATGAACTAATCATAGGTGTATTAAGTAATTATCAAAATATTTGGAGAAATCTTTGTGTAATATATCACTGACACTTCAGACAAAATTCTTTCATCATCTCAGCACCCAGTTTCTTTTCTCTCATCACATGACCTAGTTCAGATTATGTATGATTTACAAACCAAATCTTTTGCTCCCACAGTTGTTTCTTTCCAAAATTTGGACCTCCTATCATTTGAATCCTTACAACCTGATCTAGATTCCATCCTGTGGGAATATCCATTTCTTTACCTCGATTTAGCCGATGATTTCTACCCTTACTTCAATTCTTCATTCTATTTTAAATACTCACACTAAAAACTCTAATGATGTGCTGTCCTGTTGCTCCATGGCTGACTCCTGAGATAAGGGAGATGACGAAAAAAATGGAAGCAGTCAGATGGAAATTCCAATGAACCTGATTACCAACAGATTATGCTTCCTTCAAAATTTTACACAACCAAACCCAATCGGCCATCCGACTCTTTAAATCAAAATACATGCATAATGCAATTTCTGCTGCTTCTGATCCTAAATCCAAATGGAAGATACTAAGAAAACTAACCTTTCCTTCCCTGTTTCCTCTGATGAACTCAATAAACATTGTATCTCCTTAACTCCAAACCCTTCGTTTGAAGCTGAACTAGCCTATTCTAGCTTTGATCCTGACAACTTTTTTTTTTCCCATGTGTCCTATGATGATATACTTTTGATCGTTATGAAATCTCATGCAAATGATTATGGACTCGATAACATTCCAGTTAAACTTATAAAAACGTGCCTTCCCATACTTATTCCTCTCTATTACCATATTTACAGCTTTTCCCTTCAAAATTCGATATTTCCTTCTTTTTGGAAAACAGCACTGGTCTGCCACTTGAATAAAATTCCCTATTCTTCCTCCCCAAATATCTTCCGCCTATTTTCTTTACAATACCAAATATCTTTCACACTATTTTCTGTCTAAATTAATGACCTTCCTTTTTCCATCCATCATTGCTGGAATCATCTTTACACCAATGATCTTCAAATCTATTTAACCTTTCCCAACTGTGACCTATTGCAAGCCACAAGAAGAATCCATGAAAACCTGGATCAAATCTGTAGCTGTGCACATAGACGTACCAGCTAAATTTAAATGCTTAACAAGACCAAAGCATTTGTAATAGGTTTGAGTCACCTATTGAAAACTATACCTCCTATTCCCACCCTTTTCCTGAGCAGTGATCCTATCAAAATCTATCCCTTAGTCAAAAATTTTGGAGTCGTTTTTTATGAAACCCTATCCTGGAAAAACCACATATCTTAAATTTTCTGCCACATCATACATATCCTAAAGCATCTCAATTACGTTTGTCACCTTCTTCCTTTCAAAACCCACAGATTACTACTTACCTCTCTCATCTTCCCCACTTCAACTATTGCTGTGCTGTGTATGAGGGGTGTTTCCGGGAATTTCAAGGCCAGGCACAAAAGACTATTTAACTGCTCCATTCCACGATTCACAATTGTATGTGGAGCTAAAGTGGCTCTTTCCTTCTTATCGTCACCAGTATTTTCTGGCATCCTTTCTCTTCCAGACAGTCCAATCCCACCGTCCAATTTACATTTCCCGACCCCTTCAACTCAAATCTTCAGTTCTTACTTGCCAAACCCATTCCCACCAATCAGAGTTTTATACTCCTGCTCAATGCTCAGCTGCTGTCACAGATCTTTTCTGATCCGATCATCTTCTCTATGAAACTTCATCCCTCCCTCTATTCACTATTCAAATACCACGTCTTTAACAACCTACTGTCCATCCAAATCCACAAAAAATGTCAATTGTTATGAATAAATGTCAAAAAATCATATTTATTTATTTAATATAGTGGGTATTGTAATAAACATTTTTGAACTCCATTTAAAAAAAAAATAAAACACTATATCTGTTTCCATTTTCGTTCATTTCAATAATAATATCTCAAAAATAAAAACTGGACAATAAAGGCGGAACTTATAATTCAAGTTTTATTTAAGTTTTACAACAAATTATAAATAAGCAGTTAAAAATATGAAATAAAGGATATTTATTTGTAGGTTATGAGAATAAAACCACCTATGTGTATCACTCAGAAAGATGCAGACTTTACCGTAGAAGTTCTTCGAGCTGCGATCAAGAGGAATGTAGCGAAGTGTTCTGCCCATTAATGTGATGGTCTGGAATAACAAGCCTTTTGTTTTAAAATCATGGTTCATGATTTGATAATCTGCTCTGTTTTGTTGTGATTATCATGGTTAACGATTATTTCTACTTCCATCATTTCGGGCCAAAGGCCTAATTAAGTATTTAGATTCCTGTATATTTAAATATCTGTTGAGATTTTTAAATGCAAGTTGGCTATGTCAGTGCTAACTAAATAGTTTCATATTTTAGACCGCCATTGAAAATATGAAAGTATTTTTTTAATCATTCCTATTAAGGCTAGTCAATTTTTTTTATTTATCAAATTATAGTTTTCCTTCAAGTGTACAAGATGACTGATGAAAGTCCAACTTCATTTATGTTCAATAAAAATTAAAATGAAATGAAGTAAATTCCTTATGCACTGAGAAGGAAAAAAAAAAAGGCCACTCTTTATAGTTTGTTTTCTTTTCCGATGAACTAATAATTACTTTCTTAACAAGCGGTTACAATATATTATAGTGGTCATGTAGACCAAACCAAGGTAGGAATAAAGCTTATAAATATTATAAAAAGTGGTTAATATTTAAACAAAATATTTTTATAAAATTAGCATAAAAATACTAATTACTAGGGGGTGTTTTCTACTTTTGCATTATTTATTGTCTGCATTCAATGTGTTATAGACAAAATAAGGTTTTGAAAGAATTTCAGAGTGGTATTTTTTAATCTTAACAACTCAATTCTTGAAGATAGGTTGATAAAATTGTGTTATTGTATTTTTTGACTATTCATTCCGTTCCTATTACCAAGTTTTAGATCTTAATTGTATGGTGGCCATGCAGTAAACTATCATAATTTCATTTGATTTTATGATCTGAAGACTAAGAATTAAAACAGCTACTGTGAGACACATCTTGTAGTTGGTGATACTTAACCTTACATTGTTAAATGGATCTAAATTCCACCATTCTTCTCTTTTGTTACATGGTAAAAAGAGGAAATTTTCAATTCTTCTTTCTCCACATTCGGTCTACTAGTATCAGTCATTCAATTCAACTTAGTACTTTTCGGTTTTATACATATTTTTTATTATAGGTGGTTACTATATAAACTTAGTTAACATTAGGTAGGTTTTCAAGGAAATATTATTGTTTTTAAAGTTTTTTAATTAATTTAATCATAACTTATTTTTACAAATTTTTATTTAGCAAAAATTTTAATCATAATCATATTTAAATCTTATAAAGTCTGCTTTGTTAAAAAGAAATATTGGTCTGATAAGTGTCTTTGAACTAGATTCTTCGGTATATCGTTTCTCCTTCTCATGCCCATAACAAACCTCTTATAGGTTTTCCTTGAAAATTTTTTGGAATTCTCTTACATTTAGATAATTTTTTTTATTGATTATTAATTCTATACCATTCCCACATGATATGTGTAAAAACTATATACATTCTACTTTATTTATAAGCTTTTCTTATTAGAAATAAAATATATGTTTAACATTTTAAATATCTATATCAAATGAAACTAATATTATTTTTTATTTTATTTCACAATATCAATTAATAAATTAAGCATGGATAATATTGTGATGTATAGCTGGAGTTCAGTGGTAAGGCTATATATAATCCCTTTACCATTAAATTTTACAACATTTAATTGCGAAGCTCTCAAAGAAAGTTGGTTTCATATATTATTTTAGTTCTTTCACTTATTGAATAGTTCAGACAAACTATAGAATTCGCCTTGTTATTGAGCAGATTTGTAAATATATATTTGCTTGTACTTTTTTTTTATTGCCAGTGCTTATATATTTGTTTTTTCTTATTACAATGAAAGTAAAAACATGATATTTGCTTTCCACTTATTTTCTCTGATATGAATCCTTTTGGTTATAATGTCTTGTCTCATTATTATAAGTGCAATGGCTCGTTCCTATATGTGAGGATATAGGTGAGCTTACTATTCAAGCCAAAATCATCTCATAAGGGATCATCATAAAGTCATCCAGGTCTATGAGAGCATACCAGGATGATTTTAAAGTTTAAATAATTTTGAATTGTCAAAGTAAAAATCCAGATTGTACTTAAAAATCCCTTATTCTTCTTCTTGCTAATGTTTGTTTGAAATTTAAAAATCAACTCTGAATTAATATCTTCCGAACTTCAGATTAAAGCTCCTCTACAACTAAAACAAAAATATTGTTTAACAAAATAAAAAAAATCAGAATTTTATCTTTTTTTATATTGTGACAACGGAGATACCTTAGTTTCTTAGTTAGCTTTTCCCTTTGAATAATCATAGTGATAAGAGCAGAAAAACACAGACCTTTTAATTAAAAGTAATTATTTTTATAACCATTTCAACTCATTATATCTAGGATTAACTTTTTAATGTTGTTTCATGCAGTACTGGAACAATTATGTTATGATTAAAAAAAATACATATTAAATTGATTGAATGACTAGGAAAACTTGATAGAGAACTAAGAGTGTCTCAAAAACAATTCATGTCCTATGATAGTTAGTGTACATACATTGTTGGCATACCTTAAAAACAGAATCAGTGATGCTAGAAAAATCGATTTCAGCTAATTTAAAAAGCATTCTTTATATATATTTTTTGTTATTGTATGATTATGATTTATGCTGTCTTACATTATATTATGATCATTCACTCCTATTTCTTTCCTTGTCAAAATACGTATACTTTTGATGTTAATTTACAAAATTATCTGTGATGACAACACCAAATAACAAAAAAATTAGTTTTATTGGTTTTTATCTTTATGATAAGGAACATTTTAACTTTTGAAAACTCAAAATTCTGGCACTTTATCCTACTACTCTCTGCCTCTGATGGCTAAGATCCAGGAAGATCATTATAGGTTTGCATTTATTTCTGTTTATGTTATGTAATGATATTTTATGAAGTTAATATTGTAAGAAAAATGTCTGATGTTTTTTATTTTTATAAATTGTAATATTGCTAATAGATTTTGTTCTTACAAGTATGTATCTACTTTCTACCTATCCAGTAACTCACTTTAGTACTATAAGAATAATAATAAACCCATCTTGTTTACCACATAAAGTGGTCTTTTTGCCAACTTTCATTTTGTTCAATTATAAAAGAAAAAAATAATTAAACAAAGGATTACTTAAATATATAAGAGGTAGATGGAATCACAGAAGTGTAGTTTTATGTATTTATTTTATTACATAAATAACTTTATGTTAAACATTATTTTTATATAAAAACTATATTTAAAAAAATCATCGATCTAAGCATCAACTACATAGTAGTTGATGACATTATACATATAATTAGAAATATATTATCTACAGTTAAGTAGGTACTTATAAATACTTTGAAAATATTAAAAAAATACTTTTGACTTGCTATAGAAATCACATTCATTTATAATTAAGTCATGATGACAACTAACTCGAGTGCAAAGTTTTTTAAATTATGACTGCTTAAACATTTGTGATTTATCACTGTGCATAGATATAGTCTTAATTTCTTAAAGGAGATAAGAACGGAATTCAGAATATAATCAGAGTCGACACTCTCAAATTAATAATTTTTTTTTTTTGAGACTCTCAAATTACAAAAAAAAAAAAAAAAGTCCAAGTAAAAATGACTTCAATAATTCTTATGCCTCTGCACTGAACATTTAGAAGTGAATACATTTGTTTACCAGTCAGTTGTTTTTTAAACTAGAAACTGCAAAAGACTTAGCGTTAATATGCATGATTTGTTTTCTTAACATGATTTCATTAGATCCTATTTAGTTCTTTGGAAACAAAACCATTGCTTCTATCTGTTAATAATACACTGAAATGAAAGTGAAAATGAAATTCCAAGAAATGGAACAGTACAAGTATTTAGAGGGCAAATTCAGTTGTACAAGAGATTGATTTATTGTTATAACAATAATGTGGTCAAATGTATACTTATGACTGATTGATTGTTATTTTAGAAATGATCATCAAATCTCTCTTATGACTAAGATGCCTTTGAATACTATTATCGACTTCTTACAGTCGAGTACAGAATCTTTGTTAAATATCACAGTTAGATTAACATAATCCTTCATTGAGATAGCACCATTGTGGTATGATTTGGTCCACTGTAACACCCCTTCTTATCAGCCTTTCCCTCATCTCCAGCAGGCGATACGTTGCCATGCTTGAATCAGTCATCGGAGATGACCACAATCTTTCAGCTATTGCAGATGCTCTTGGCCATATGCGGGTGTCCATATTGTAAGAGTCTGCATACTCACTCCATAGAGCAACTTCTCCTCCTAAAACTAAAAGAATAAACAATGAAAATCTAGCAGAACTTTTTTTTTTAGAAAAGAGGAGGTTAAAAATAAAGGCTATTACAGACGAATAAATGGCAAGATCAGGTTAGAGTAAGTTAATAAAAGTTTATAGGTTGAAAGGCCTGCAGACTTATGGATCCAAAACAGGAACTTGAAGTCTCCTAAAGCAATTGGGCTGATGTAGGGTTGCCATAATAATCCAGGTACTGACCAGGACACAAATCAAAACTCAAGAAAATTAGTGGGTACAAAGCGTTTCCTATGATCTGGTGGCGCGGAGCTGCAGACGCATAACATCAAAGATCACTCCAGGAATTATGAATGCACTACAACTACACTGAAGATATAATATTATGCCGCTGAATTTTATGCTGCTGAAGGGGTTTATCAAATATACTGCAATTAACAGTAATTAAGGTATATTTAGTTAACCTTATCATATGTCCCAGCCCGAGAATATACAGATATTCTCAGACTGGGACATATAATGGGTCAACCGGGATGGAATTTCTATACCTGTGACATGTCCCGGTGTACCGGGAATTATGGCAACTTCTATGGAGGAAGTTATTGGCTTACTATAGGTTTACTAAAATATGGCATTAAGCATAGCAGCTTAATAATGTCTTTATATATGTATATATAAAATGCTTATTTGTGAAGATTTGCTATTTGCAAAACAATTGTTTTTTAATTTCCTAAATATGAATAACTTTTGCAAGACAGTTATGATGAAAACAAATTTAATTTTATGTCATAATTTCTAAGATTCATCTTCAATAGGATATACATAGTAAGACTCTAAACATTGAAAGATATTTTTATTGAAACTCTTTATTTGCTTTAAGTCTGAATTTGTTTTGCAGTTTATGTGTAGGATGCCTAAAAAAGCTTCCTCAAAGTTTAAAAAAATAAATAAATAAAAAAAATATATATATATATATAAAATGTTGGTATTCGAATCAGGTTTGGTCACCCTAATTTTAATCAAACTTTTGATTTACTTTTAAAAAACTAAAAGATTTAATCAATTTTCAAAAGGACAACAATGGCAGAATATACTGCGACCATCAAACATTAGATCCTGGCAGTTCTCAAAATAGTATACATTAGTGTCATGTGAAAATGGAATAAACAAATAGACCGAGTTTCAAAAAAGAAATAATAAATTCAATTCTCAAAAATTAATTTGTCATAAAAGAATGCCCAAGGATATCCTTTGGCTGTCAAAAATTATCAGATCCTGGCAGATCTAAAACCAGTATCTTTCTGTGGCATTAGGTATCTCAAAGATGGAATAATTTTTCAATAAAATTTATAAATTGCAAAAGGAAACGATTTGCCAAAAATATCACTGAACCTGGAATTTATCATCTTCCATATTAATGTAAAGATTTACCATCTTGAATTTGATGCTGACAACTGATTTTTGTTGAGGTTAGAGATACAGTGGATGACAGTAACCAAAAAATATTCAATAATTTTATTAAATAAATTGGGAATCCTAAATTTGAAAAATTAAGTGAGACTACTAAAATTCAGGTGATTTAAGAAGTAATATAGTTTTTTTTCAATAAATAACAATTGTAATCATATTTGCTGTTAGCTTTATTTGCAGATCTGAATATTTATTTTCTGCAAAAAATATGTAATTTTAGAAGCCATGTTGTTTTTATTGCTCATTATATTTCTCCACTATAGTAATAAAATTTTACAATTTTGAAATAATAAATAGCAAACAGTTACCTTTAGAATATTCTGGAATCTTGTAATCATAAACTTTTTTCCAGTTATGATACAAGGTATTTCCCCAGAAGCCATGGTCTAAATACCAAACATCTGTTGTAGCATAAATTAAACCATAACCCAAAGCTATAAGTTCTCTGGGAATACTATCAAATTGACTAGTCCAAGCTTCAATTATGTACCTAAAAACAAAACATTGTTTTTTATGTAAATTCTATTACTAAAATAAGTGATAAGTTTCCAAAATTGAAAATTTATTTTTATATTGAGCATTCTTGAAAAGGAAAAAGCCTGATTACAGGTGGTAAAGGTAAACCTTTTCTTTGCATTAAACACTTGAAGAACAGAGGTCTAAAATCTTTATCACATTGTAATTAATCAAACCAGTAATGGATGTACAAGTATCAGACTTTTATTAACCATTTTCTCAATAGAAATCCAGCAATTCATCACCCCTCCCCCTTTTCTCCTAAATAATTCCATAAGCACAATTTAATCAATTTAAATTTAAAAAAATGAAATTGAAATGAATTTTATTCATAAAAAAATAATTTTTGGAGAAAAAAACAAAACCGACTTCAAGATTAAACCTACATATACAATCTTAACTAAAAAATAAAAAATAATATTTTAATTGCTTCAAAACAAAAACCATTAAATGAAAATCAATGAAATTATCGATACTTATATACCTATTCACAATTTATGATCAGTTATCTTTGGAGTCAGTGCCAGCCAAGAAGGGCAGTTTAATCCTGCCTTTACAATAAACTTTCGAATGGCCAGTGATAGCGGTGTGGCGGTGATGAAACAGTGGGAGGATCTTTACGATTACAATTTCTTTTCAAATTCTGTTTGTTTTGGTTGGCACCGACTCCAAAAATAACTGATCATAAATTGTGAATAGGTATATAAGTATCGATAATTTCATTGATTTTCATTTAATGGTTTTTGTTTTTAAGCAATTAAAATATTATGTTTTATTTTTTAGTTAAGTTTGTATATGTAGGTTTAATCTTGAAGTCGGTTTTGTTTTTTTCTCTAAAGATTATTTTTATTTTTCACTTTTTAGTGGTGAGTGAGTGTTTTTGTTTATATAGTCAATTGCCAAAATAGTTCGATCCTGAAACCCTGAAAAATAGTTCGAGTTACTGAACAAAGACTTATCGAGGTTATCATTCCACTTACCTTCATGTAATTGGGAAAATTGAACACAAAATGGGAGTGAAATCATTACGTATATTTTTCATTAATGGGTATGTGTATGTTGTTTGTACATACATATAAAATCATTGATACAGAAAATTAAATACCTGGTACCAATTTATCATACAACTTTCAACTAAATTGCGCTTTTTTCTGAGGGTGCCTAAAAGTAGACTTACCGCCTTCCACCAGTGGCGATCTTTTCTTTATTCTTTAGGACGGTTGAAAGAGAACTACGCAGAATTCGGAATTCACTAGCAACAAACGCCCAACTTCTGTCTCCTTTCTGCACTTTGCAAATCAATTTTAACTTTTCGTTAATTGAAAGAATTTTCAATAGCCACTGTAAAACCACTCGAGTGAATAACTAATAATAAGTGACTGGTGTAACTATGAAATGAAAAGACAAACAATGACAGAAAACAGGAAAACAAATTACACATGAAATTCTTTTAATTTGAGTTCGAGTTATAGAGGCGATGACTTCTAATAGTTCGTTTTATAGAGGTGGTCCTAGAAGTTCTCTCTTTTGGACCCTATTTTCAGTTCTACATATTTTGGACACAATTTTTTACGTTCTTTGTCTGAAATCGTCTCATTGAGGTGAAATTTAAGTGCAATGTACTTCCGACCGCAGATTTTGTTCGACTTATTTAAGAATTCGGCTTATCAAAGTACAACACATCGAGAGTTGACTGTATATTTAAATTATTTTTGTTAATAATTTAGATTTAGTTACCATGGAAATTTTAGATAATCATAATCATAAATAAGTTTAAAATGTAAGGTTATATAACAGTGATTTTTATTAACTGGTTTTTTGATTTTTCGTAAAAAATGCTGCGTTGATTTCAAGATATTTTTTATGGGACTACCTCTGAAGTATGCCCTACCAGTCTAAAAAAGAATCACCAAAATTGATTCAGAATTGACGGGGTAATCGCGTAACATACACAAAAAAAAAAAAAAAAAAAAAAAAAAAAAAAAAAAAAAAAAAAAAAAAAAAAAAAAAAAAAAAAAAATACCGGCGAGTTGAGAACCTCCTCTTTTTTGAAGTCGGTTGAAAAAATTACCAATGTGATAAAAAAAAAAAAAAAAAAAAATTAGAAATTTTTATTCAATCTGATGAATATTGAGCATTCTTGAAAAAGAATAAGCATTTTTCATAAAATAATATTTATTTATTTTTAAACATCAGTATTTAATTCAAAATTGTTTAATCAAGCAATGATATAATTCAAAAATAGATCTTTCAGATACATCCAATTATTGAATTAAACACAAAAATATTTCTAATAGTAAGAATACAAGGATTGGAGTGAAAATTAAATATCTATAAACTAACTTCACAAAATTATATTATTCATGAAAATTTAAGTTTCAAATCAATTATAGTAGTTAATTGATAATCTGGACAAGTCGTTGACAGAGGGTAATCCAAACAAGCAAATCATCCGAATTACTAAGCACTTAGTGATTCAAGTGTACGTAAAATAAAATGATCAGTGGAAAGAGAGGTATGTATTTATTTATACACAATTAAAATTGTTATCTACAAAAAACATAATAACATGATATGAAGGTAAGTATTAATGAAAACTTAAACAGAGCTAAACTTATTTGTGTTGGAAAATTTTGGATTGAATTGTATTCTGCAAATGGGATTCTCTCATATGAGGGAGCAGCATAATGTTTGACACGTGTAGGTAGAAGGAGAAAAGAAAAACTATAGTGGGGGTGAGCTTTTTTAAATTAAATATTTTCCCAAATTTATTTCCCTTACCATTTATAAAATATTGAAGAACAGTTGAAAAAAAATAAAATAAATTAAATCGATAATGCTTATACCTATTTTTATCTAAGGACTTTGTGATAGTCTCTGGTTTTGTCAAATCACTGGTCCAAAGTACAATCTTCGTATTAGAATGCCCAACAGTTTCATCCCATGTTTGAAGTGCTTTGTTGTGGAACTCCGTCCAAAGTTGCATAAATCCTTCCGTTGTCCTAGGATAATTTTTAAGCTTCATATAATTTATTATTTCATATGAACGGTTCCAACATCCTAAATGAACCTGGAAAGAAGACATCAAGAACGCTTTGATGAAAAATGAAACAGAAAATAAATCATTTTACCTTTAAGTTTTTCATGTTATTAATTGAACAAATTCTTATTTTGTTTCTAATTTAGGATGGTATACATAATGTCATAAGAACTATACTAGCATTTAGTTTTTATTATTCCATTAGATAATAAATATAGAATGCAATAAGTAGTACATACCATTATATGATAGTACAACAAAAATACTGTTTAGCTATTTTAACATGATACACCTAACAGATCCCCACTGTTATCCCTGAATTATCATTGGAAACTTAATCAATAATTTATTGTCCAGTAACCATCACTTTTAATTAAGAAACAATCAGTTTATTCCTGTTTCATTTCTTAAAAGGAAGTTTTTCAAGACATTCTATAATATTGTTATATTATACGAGAAACTTTTTCGAACATTTTTTAAAATTTAATAATATCTCTACATACCTCATCGCCTCCCATATGGAACATATCATCACTAGGAATCAACTCTTGTAAATTTTTATAAACTCCACCTAAAACTTTGTATAAATTTTCATTTGCTGGGTTCATTTGACCGCATGGGGGTTGAACACAGGCTGATTGCCAAGGAACAGTGTTATGGCACAAAACTAACTTTCCCAGACCTTCTTGCTCACCAAATTGCCAACCATTACCTTGAAATACAAAATAAATAATTCAGTATTTTAAAAAACTATTTCAAACAATTTATTTACTTAATTGAGAACTTTTCAAGTAAAAATATTAAATTTCCATAAAGACAATTTCACAGTGCTTTAAAAACGTTTTTAATAAACTTCTGCAAAAGTATTCTAATGGACTATTACTTTATTTCTCTTAGATAGGTAAAGAAATTTTTCTTTTTTGGAGATCAATAATACAACAATGCCTCAACACATTCGTTGCTGGCAGTATTTTGTTAAACTTACCGCACTTACGGAAAAAATTGGTCTTTGGGAAAATATAAAATTTTGTTCTCACCTGAGGTCCTTCAGTAAGAGGGGGAAAAGCCTGTTGTCCTCACCTCAGGCTCTTCAGCATTACATGTGTTTACTCATATTGTCAAAATCAAAATATTGTTATGAAAAATACATATTCTATTAAGTTCATGATTATTTAAAGTGAAACATATATTGATTTTGTAATTTTCAAAACTTAATTGAATAATACTTAAAAAAAAAATAAACCACTGTAAAATAATTTTGTTCACTTTCAAAAGCATTACAATTTTACAAAATAACTTTTGATGAATTAAAGTGCTGTGTAATTGCTTTAGTAATCTTGTAAATAAATGTTGTTTTTTTTTTATTAAGTCTCACTTCTATTCAAGACGAGTAAAAAAAATTACCTAAGGTTAAGAAAAAGTTTACTTCATATTTTCATAAAAAGCATTTAGTAGGCTGAATATAAAAGGTTAAAAAAGCATGATAAGCAACAAACAAGTCAAAATAAATATGTAAAATTTCAAAATGTAGCATGAAAGGCAAGGTTTCTTTGTCTTGGATGAATATGAATTTGCTGTAATCCTAATAAAAACTTTGTTGAGAAATGGAAAAATTGAATTATACACACAAACTAATTTTTGAATTGTAAAATAAAAATTGAAACTAAGAAATAATTTATTACAATCACTTTCCCTGCTAAAATTCTTCCTGTAGATCAGCTATTTAAAATTTATATACAAAATAAAAAGAAACACTCATGAATAATTCTTTTAGAGCGATTCTTTGTAAAACCTCTGTTAACTAAACATCTGACAACATCTATGAGGAGTAATACATTTATGAATAACTATGTTCGAAGTGTTGGAAGTCAGTAAATAGGTATTCGATGAAATTACAAGGTTGTTTTTTTAAATGATGTTATGAAAAAAAAAGAATTTCATTTCAATGTATTGCAAGATTATAATAGTTTCCCTAAAAAATTATTAGATTTTTTTTTTCAAATTAGGTTATAAGAAAAAATAATTTCATTTCAGTATTAATCAGAATTGATGTTTCATACCAATATCCAATATTTAAAAAAATAATATTACTACATTAGCTTACCTGCATGTGCTGGTGAATCAATCTCCATTAGAATTTTAACACCTCTAAATTTTGCATAGTCAACTAGATATTTTATGTCTTTTTCAGTATAAATTTCTTTTGGTGAATATGCTCCCAGTCTAGAATATAATATTTAAATATTTTAAAAGCAATGCATTTATTAAATAATATAGATATATAGATGTATATTTATTGTTCATATTATTGCCCCTTTTTAAGGATGGCTTGGAAAGTGAAAACAAATTATACATTCACATTATTGAAATAAACAGACAAAATAAAAACTAGAGGAAGTATTAAATTAAGCAATTAGTAAATAAGATTGTTTTTTGTTTCCTCATTTTTTTAAACTTCTTAACTACCTATGATTGATTGTTTGTTGGTGCTTGATGTCCTTATGCACTCCAACCAGTGAAAGAAGTTATTAATTATTTTCTAAAAGTGATGTATTGAAGATGAAAAAAATAATCTAAGACATCAAGTCCATGATAAGGTAGATAATTACAATCAGGAAACAGTCTTAAAGTTTATTAAGGCTTTCAATAATTGTATTAAATATGTTTCATAATTTGTTTTAATTTATTAATATTTTTTAATGTTTGTATTTCATGTTGTGCTTATTATTTATATATTTTAGAATAATTACTTCTATTGATGACTATTTTATATATCTTAATTAATATTTAAATGTTATTATAGATTCATATCTTTAGTTTACATATGCTGTTGGGACTATTGCGTAAAGCATTTGCACTAAAAGAAAAAGAAAATTGTGGGTAGAGAAAACTATTTTGCCTTTATCATATGCCATAACCAGCAACATGTCTTAATACAACGTTTTATTTGATAAAAATTGCTTTTGAAAAAAGTTATTTAAAATTAAATACATTTTTTCTAATATATTTTAAATAAATTCTTGAATAAATAAGTTATTTAGAATAATACTTACTCAGCCAAAGCAGGAACCTTGGTGAGAGCTAGAGGAAAGCTGTGGGTGTCAGTGGCATGCCAGTGAAGAACATTGAGTTTGTTCGTTCCCATAGCTCTGATGGTTCTCTCGAGGTCTGGGATTGGTATGTAATGCCGAGAGGTGTCAATTAGGATGCCCCTGTGGCTGAAGACTGGTTTGTCCCTTATTAGTGCTGTCTTCATCATATAAATGTTACAGGTTGATGTAAGAGTACGACGTCTGCTAGTCAGCTGGGAGAGGGTTTCTAGGGCATGCCTTGCTCCGAATGCAGTTTTTGCAACAATCTCAACCTCAACGAAGTCCCCTAAATTTATCAAAATAGTAATTTACTTATAATTAATATCAATAATAACTTATAACAAATAACAATCAGATATTCAATACATTAACGAATAAGAAACTGATTATGAAAGATTCCCTCAGTATCATGTAAAAGTATTGTGGTTTAACTGTCTATTTGTTCTCCAACTAAGGATGGGTTATCCTACAGGTTACCGAACTATCTTACCAGAGTGAAAAAGTTGAAATTTATCAGATTTATCTGGAGATATTTACAACATAAGAAACATAACAAACTACAATTAGGTTGATTGTAATTGTAACTTATAATAAACCAAAGTTCTAAGACTGAAGATATACGGCATAAAAGTTCTCTACACTTAAATTATCAGTACACAAGGTATCAAATTCCCTCTTGTAAAATATGTCAACCAGTAAGATAAATACAATTTAGCTTTAGTTGGTTTATGAAAAGTAGTTAATATCCATACCATCATAGAATATGTGGTTAAGTAGTAAAATGAATATGCTTAGTTTATAATAGAATTGTTTTGTGTTTAAATAGCTGTGAGATGGCTATCACACTCATTAAATATTGGAATTTTTCAATTAATTACTTATTTATCAAGGCTATGGATATAATTTTGTGTGTGTGTATATATATATATATATATATATATATATATATATATTTAATATATAAATAATATTTCTACTCTTGCAAATTTCATTATTTTCTCTTACCAGAAACATATGAAATTCGTAGCTTATATTCTTCATTTGTCGTCATATTAAGTACAAGATTATCCTCAGATATTTTAACTCTAACATTAACTGGCTCTCTTGCTGCAACAATTTGGTCTCCTCCACATTCAGTTATTAGGTTATAGCGGAATATTTCAAAAACCTCAGTCATAAAACTTTTAACTTCTTTTCCACAACAATCCATTGTGAGGTGCATATTGTTTGGGCTGATGGGTGTTAATTCATTCCTAAAAAAGAGAAAAAAAAATATTAAAATAGGAAATTCAACTATTTTTTAGTTTTTATAAAATTTTGAATGTCTCCAAAGTAAACTAATATGTTGTGGACATCCTAAAACTTAACACTACATTGATTGAACACGGCTGTATGTGTACTAACCATCTAATGCTACTATTAACAGCATTGAGGACCCAATAAACAATGTTTTAATATAGATTTACAAATTATGACTAAGTTCTTATATTTTCATAATTTATTTTTCATAAATACACATATTAAAATTAAGAGGTTTAAAATTATTAACTTCAGATTTAACTCATTTGAATATTTAAAAAAAAAAAAAAAAGAGAAAGAAATACAATTGTGAAATGTTTCATTTTTTAAAATATTTGTTATACAATTGTCTGATATTCTTGTTGCCCTCTTTTAAGGTTTTATTTATTATGTAATAATATATTGCTAAATAATACTTGGAATTAGTTAAAGTTTGGGTTTTGAACTCATTAAATTAAATTATTTAATATAATAATAATTTATCATTTATAGGTATTTTTTATTGACAGTGATAATGTTTATACATGATGCTCAATTGCATAATTAACTAAAAGATTTTTTTGATGAACAAACTTTAAACTAAAGTTTAAAATAATATAAAGTTTAAACTAAAACTTTAAATAGTAGGCAAAATTATCTAAGTTCTTTACTTATGAGAGCGAGCGAAGCCGCGACTGGGGATGCTAGTATACTATAAATAATATCTTAAATAAAAATAATTACCCTAGTTCCCCTGCCAGTGTTGGTAAGGGCCAAAGATTACCATATTTCCCACATAACAATCGGCAGCTTTCCATTGACTGAAATGTAGTCAGATTTGTACTTATATTAAGGGAATCCAGGGTGATTTTCGCAACACAATTTCCCTGTGAGCATACATATCTGAAAAAAATAATTTTATTGATCTAAATATGTAAAATTAGAAGATATAAATATTAATTTTATTTACCTATTATTTAAGTTACTTAGAAATACAACATAAATGCATTATTAAAAGAGACATCTGTTGGTGTAAATTAAAAAAAATGAAGAGTTACTATAATAGCAACTGAATAGCTCCTTAAATTGTATGTTACATGCATTGTGTTTTCCAATTTTCCTATGGTTAAGCTTTGATTTTTAGGTTAAATAGTTATCAAAATTTTTGTTTTTTAAAAACTATGAAATGAACGATCGCGAGAAAGAATCAAAACCTCAGGGTTTTTGGTATGGCATTTGGTCTGTGGTCTTTAACTGATACCGTCTATATTTACTGTATTAAGGAACTATGTTTTTTCCCCCCTGAGTGGTATCAAGTAGACATTCTTTCAGTTATATGCGTTCAGTTTGCTCTATCAGATCGTACTTTACCATGATTCTTCAAATGTCTTCCATAAAATGACCAACACCCTCTACAAGATGTGGTTAACAGTAATTTTGAGTACATACAAGAATTTTCAATTCTCTGAATTTTTTCGTCATGTCAATACCGCGTATTTGATATAGAAATAGTGGCCTAGAAATGGTTGGCTGAGGCTGGAAGTTTATTTAAAGCTTTTTTTAAAAATATTATTTAAAATTGACGATCATTTTTTTGCTGTTTGTTTATACATTGGGTCATTCCATGCCAAATCAACCAATTCTACATTAGATTTGGACCTTGAACTCTCCGATTTCTATGATTTTTTGTATAGCAGCTGTACTTACCAAGACTAGTAAAAATATAAAATATTACATTTTTCTGACTTTTGGTTTTTGAGTTATAAGCTTTTAAAAACTCAAAAAACTGCTGTATGATATGATATGATATGATATACCACTTGATATATTTTCGGTTGATTTTGAATTTTTTCGAAACATCCAAAAACGGTTTTCGTAATTCCCAAAATACGTACCCTTTGATTATTTCGAAAAAAATGTATGTGATTTATACTATTACTGACTACATGTGGACAAAATTTTAGGATGGGACGGAAATGGGTTCTTGATAAAAATAATATTTTGTCTTTTTTTTAATGGACAGTTAGTCCAGTCAATGAAGTATTATAGAATGCGTTTTCTATAATCCAAGGTTTTTCTTTGGAAACTTGTTAAGGGTAGTTAGAAAGTAAACATACTTTAAGTCCTGGAGTTTTTGGGTCTGGGAACAAGAAGTGAGGGGGCGCGTAAGGTCTCTTTTTTTGGTTTTGGGCTCATATCTCGAAAACGGGGCATCGTATGCAAAACATGACTATTTACTAAACTAATGGTAACTAAATTTTCTACAACCTTTATCATATACACATTTTTCATAATCTTTACCGTTCCCGAGATATACGCTTGGAAAATGTGTACATTTTCGAGAAAAACAAATTTTCACCTCACGTTTTCTTTTAAACATCCATCTATATCTTTTAAAACGTCCATCCTTCGACAAAAGTCGACAAAATACACAAATAAATGCTAATTTATCTTTAACTTGTCGAAAGTTACATCAATTTTAACTTAAATATTCTTCAAAATACACATATAAATGCTAATTTATCTTCAACTTGTCGAAAGTTACATCAATTTTAACTTAAATTGATGGTAAAATAAACATACTAAAAGTCCTTTACATTTGCCAAGCGTATATCTCGGGGACAGTAAAGATCATGAAAAATGTGTATATAATAAAGGTTGTAGACAATTTAGTTAGCATTAATTTAGTAAACAGTCACGAAGCACCGTTTTCGAAATATGAGCCCAAAACCAAGAAAAGAGACCTTACGCGCCCCCTCCCTTCTTGTTCCTAGACCCGAAAACTCCAGGACTTACAGTATATTTACTTTCCAACTACCCTGAACAAGTTTCCAATCCAAGCTTATAACTCAAAAACCAAAAGTCAGAAAAATGTAATATTTTATATTTTTACTAGTCTTGGTAAGTACAGCTGCTATACCAAAAATCATAGAAATCGGAGAGGTCAAGGTCCAAACCATTGGTTGATTTGACATGGAATGACCCCATTGAAAAAATTATTTAGAGTAGCTAAAAAAATGGAATTATAGAACATTAATATGACCACAAAAAATATTAAACAAAAAAATTAAAACAAAGTCATGCTCATTGTTTTGTAGTTACACTTTTTATTTTTATATTTATTTCTATTCATTTATTGAAATTTAGAATATAACATGAAAAACAAAACAAAAATACGTCAAATACATGATAACGTTCATAATAGAATGAAAATCGCTTGTGAAGCAACACTCACTGGTAGCAACTTCAATAAAAGTTATATATATTAGAAGATCCAGAGGCCATCTTCTATTCAGACACCTCAGAGGGTAATCTGGAATAGAATGGCAAATAAGTTGAGAGACTAGTGGATTTAAATGGTTATGGAGTTTATATGGAAGGATAGGTATCTGATATGGGCTAAATCAGCAACATAGGGAACATTAAGGACGTTATGTATAATTAGGATTGATCCTTCTATATCATCATGCGTACCTCAAGTGATTCGTTATGTATAAGTTTCTTTGTGACAAAGTAAGGAACATTATGGATTTTGGACACTAGCACAGGGTCTCACGAACCATGGAAAAGAGGTATTTAAAAGATGCAAATAAATTAAAAACAAAAATTTCAATTTAATATGAAAATATTACTTTACTCTATAAGTTTTAAAACAAAAATATTAACTCTCATTTTTAATAAGGGCTGGAGAAGTAGTCATCTTGAAATTAAGCTTTTGGCATACCAAGTTTCGAAACTTAGTTCGAAATTGAAGATTTTAAAAAGCCAGTCATACCAACTCCCAAACCAATTACATTAAATCTATGCTCTTTTTTTTCTAGAAGTTCCTATTGTTATTGGATTTTTTATTATCACGGGAACCATAGTACGTGTTATTTTGTACATAGCTGTGGCAAGTTAAAGAAAATTAAAGAATAAAACGATTATGTTCAGACGTCTTTTAGGCTATCGTAATATTGTTAATGAATTCCGTCTAATTATAAATTATCAATTATTTAAATGATAGTATTTAAATATAGTTCGCTTTAGGACAAAAATCATTAAGGCGTACTAGAAAAAAATTTAATTTTTTTTAAATAGGACTGTCAGACTGCGAGAAAAGTTTGTAGTGGCCAACACGTGTATCCACTTGTAAACATAAACTCAGGAACAGATTGCCCTAAGTTTACGATTCTTTTTAGATTCTCCCCTCCCCCCACAATCTACCACAGATTCCTTCGAATCTTTTCCCACCTTCAGTCATTCTTTAGAAACAGGCATACTTCAAAAAATATTGATACTGGTTACCAATATTTGATTTATTACCAAACTGATTTCTTAATTACCTTAGAGGTATTGCAAAACTTGTTTAATATTCTATATAAAAATGGAATATTCTCCAATAAATCGTTAAAAAGAAAACATTTACTCCTGGGCAGCTCCTTTTACAAACAAATCCGCAAGAAGAGAAAACTTGCGAAATATAGGGAACTCGATATTGGCCGTCGAAATATTCCAACACCACCCATCACTAAGCACCTTCCATTTGAGTCTTCCCAGACCTTCGGTAAACTTTCATCCGTCTTTCTTGTATATAAAAAGTTTAACTAATCTGAAATCTACATTCGGTTCCTGTCCGTGTTTTTGAGCGAATTCCAAACAAAGGCTATGTATGGTGTTCCCTGATCTGCAATGGCCTTGATGCTGGTCTCTGATGGTTTTAGTCTACCCTAGGAAGTCTCCTTGTAATGGCTTTTGTTCTTATTGTTACTCTGAATTGTACAGAGAGTAGCAGTTGGAAACCGATTCCAAATTGTGTATAGTAAAATAAACTTGTTATTTTTGACATGAATATGTTTTTAACCTAGAAGTCTTTAGTTTTCTTGTGTAACGTTTTTATTCACCCTTAAAATGTTTAACGTTTTTTTCACACTCAAAAATGTGATATTTTGTCATGCTTTAGCTCCGTTGGTGTTGCTCGGATCAAAAATTTGACAACAGTTTTCGTATCAAAGATTTAATGGAGAATATTTTTGGTAAATAACAAATGTCGCCAGGACCTACTGTTTAGGAGCTATATTGGTTTGAATAAAAAAAAGTGACGTTTTGCCTACATTTTTTGTGTTGGAGCTTTTTGACACGCTCTAGCTCTGTTGGAGTTCCTCGGATAGAAAATTCGTCGTCAGTTTCCTTATCAGAAGCAATGGACATTAATCAGCAGATGTTAAACATATACTTCATATATGCAGACTAATATGGCCATCTCCGGCTGAGATGCGAAGAAAGCTCTATGGGAGCCAGGAGGATCTCAGGATGACCACTCACATCCTGACTTGAACATCTGAGGGACGTACGGGGAAGAGAAATTTCTGTTTAAATAATTTTTTTTAATATGTCTCCTTATTTTTATAGCCTAATATTTCTAAAAATTTTTATATAAATGAAAACATAGTCGAAAGCCAAGAGGAAATATATGAATTTTTAGAAGTGCGTAATCTTTTTTGCGTGTTAATATATTTCTCGTTCAAGCTACTAACGACAGTCTTAGTGAAGGCAGGGCTTCATGAAAATCTTCCTGATCCCATGATCTTCCATCTGCCATGGTCTTCCATCTCCCTCGATTTCTACTCTCTAAGAGAATATACCGCTGCTCAGGACCGAAGAATACTCGCTCCTTATAGAGTATACAAAGATCCCAAAGGCTGGTTACTATATGTCTTTTATCTTGGAGTTGTGAGGTTACTGGTTCAAGACTTCAATATCCTACATCCAAATCTAATTTAGAAAACGTTTTTTCCCTTGAAAATTACTAACAGAAAACAAGTTTAGCAAACAATTTGGAATAATCGGCCAAATCCTTTGATCTCAGATTTAACCGTAAGATGGGGTAGCTTTGGAACTGGGTGGATAACTTTGAACCCAAAGTTACAGCAGGTAAAATTTAGTTTTTTTTGGTGATTCCTTGGTGAATACACTGTGTTAGTACAGGCTTACACAATGCACGTGTTTGCAGACTGAGCCAACACACTGTATCCACGGAATCCCCTTAAACTAAAATTTACCTGCTATTCCAAAGTTATTCTCTCTTATGGTATCTCTCTCGTTCAAAAAATAAAATAAAAACTGTCATTACCACTTGCACTTATTATATCAAGACATTGTCATAAAACAATAGTTGCGTTTATTATAAACATATGGTATTCGCTTACGTTGTTCTGTCATCTTCTTTCGCTATCTCCTTCGATGTCCCGTGAGAGTAGAAAATGTTGATAACCGCCACTAATAGCAGCAGCGACATAATTACCTGCAACAGACAATGATTATAATTATAGATCATAACATTTTTGAAAACAATTCTAAATGTATTGTACGATTCTATTGAAATAAATGGTAAACGTATGATGTCATGTGTTTAATGTATAAAACTTTTATATAACATTTTCAGACATATATTTATGGTTTCAAAAAGGACTGTGAGGGTCCTGGGTGAAATTATCTTACTCTATTTCTTATGAATAAAGAAATTACAGGTGATATGTATATGAAGACGGTCTAATTCAGCCTTAAGCGGCCCTTACACGATCAATATTATTGAAGCAATACATGGTAAAAAAATGGTAGCCTTCACACGACTCAATACTATAGATTAATAAGTATTAGTTTCCATTTTGCTGTAAGGGAGGATGGATCTACTAGTTCTAATTACCATTTTCATCATCCATAAGAGGAAAAGATGGAGGCAAAGAACAGTGCGGGCAAAAAGCTAATTAAACCTTTAACGAGCAGGCCGGGGATTTTTGAATGCATTTCTTCTTTTTTTTTTCCCTTTGAAAAGTTATAGCCACACATTTATCATGAAATTTGAGGTTGAATAAAGGATATTCGACGATAATGAGTAGCATAATGCGTCGGATATTTCTCCATTTATTGAGCAAAAGGTATTAAATATGTGTATCCTCAAGGATACATTGCCTGTTAAAGGGTTAAATAGACATAGGATTCATGGATATGGAAAATTGCTTCGAAAACTCAATTTTGGGCCAAATAACTACAAACTTTCATTTTTATACAGAAATTTTTATTTCGAGACTGACTGACGTTTATTGTGTAATATGGTAATATACCCCTCACACCTTTCAACCGTCAATATATTGACGTGCCTTCGCTAGAAATCGGACTGATTTTAATTTGTTTCAATATTATTGCCATTGATATTATTGCCTCAATTAACTCCTTACACGTTCAATATATTGAAAATTGACATATTTACGGTGTAAGGTAGGCTTTACGTTCACAAACTTGACAATCGCAGTTACTACCCAGCGGAAGTTCTAGCTTTTATTTTAATACTTATAAACATTAATTTAGCAACATTATTTAAATAATACGGACTATCAAGTTGCAGAAATTAATTTGTTTTTGAAATGAATCGTTCTCATGTTCCGGCCCGAGGGAATATTTCCCTTATATTATATTATAGATTTTATCATTGTACAGGTGACCGTTTCAAGAAGTGGTGAAATTTTATGCTACAGCCTTCTGTTGCTAGCCTTACCATTTTATTTTTAAAGTTTGTCGATTTACTCACCGACGATAGGCAACATCATTAATTCGATCAAGGGATATCAAGATGTGATCCACAGAGAGTTCAATATATAATGAACTGGTAGGCTACTTTATCATTCGAAACAATTTTCGTAATATCGGTCATCCGGTGGAATAAAGAAGTAAGGTGAAGTGGAGTAATTGCGTTTATGTGGCAAGTGCATTAATCGGCCATAATTTCTATTGCCATTTTGTTACATCAACTGTGATCAGTTGTATGCAGAGAGAACTTCATACCCTCCAAACCTGACATACTAGAATGTTCTACTGTAAAAGAACACTAGGAACTCACTAGGAAATTTCATTGTTCAACCTGTTGATCTAGGTATTGTGTAAAGTTGAAGGAGTTAGAATTATAAAATTGTATCACCTTTGAAAATTCATTGCTGATATTCTACCAAGGTAAGTTATTATGTTATGTAGGTTTTCTTTGTGTACATAATTAAAAATCATTTTATCTCTTTTTATGAGGGAGTCAAGCCCTATGATGCACTTACCCCAAACATTTTTCGCCAAGGGGTAAGTGCGTTATAAAACCTGGGGATGTGCATCATATCCTGAATTTGTCCCTCCCGGGGAAGGGCATTTTAGCACAAGATGAGATCAGTTAAATTGAGAAAAACGATATTGTATATTCTCATATTGAAAAGAGTAAAATTCAACGTTTGCAATGGAATAAGAAGTATTATCCTAGCATCAATAGCTGATTTGTTATGTTAAGTTGAAGTTGAACTTTGCACTCCATATGACGTCACCTTAACTGTAAAAAAATGAAATTTTACAGGAAATGCAAAAAACTGACTTGAAATACTTTCAACCAACATTATAGGTATAATATTCATATAAACTTGTGAAATTTGCTAAATGTTCGTTCTTACCATAATATAATATAGTATAATATAATCTTGTCAAAACATATCTGTTGAAAATATTTTGAAATGGATGTATCTTTTAGCTGTGGTCAATACTTTTTGGTGTAACGTTTTTTGCATTCTCAGCAAAAATGTAACATATTGACACGCTGTAGCTATGTTGGTAATGCTCGGATCGAACATTTTTCGACAGTATCCTTATCAAAAGTTTAATGAAGAATATTTTTTGTTACAAACACATGTCGCAAAGACCTAATTTTTAGGAGATATATTGGTTTAAATGAAAAAAGTCATGTAGTAGCGTATTATGTTTTTCAATTGATTTGTAACAAGCATCGTAGTCTAGTCCCACACGACTAGAGCAAGGCTACAATTCAGTCGATGAATCCTTATTTTAACTAATTTTGCAAATTCGTCGCTGATCCACCGGAAGGACGTGGAATATGATTTCAAAATCATATTTTGAAAGCCAATAATAGTCTATCTTGCTTAATTCTGTATGATAACTGCACATCCGTTATAAAAAATCACATCTTCAAGGTAGCTTTCATGATGTATGGTCAAATGAACACAAACAATCCGGTAAATATTGAACAATTTTACGATATGGTCATAGAATGTTTGATTGTATCATGAATTTCCCAACGATCTGTATTATTAAATTTGTTCAAGTCATATTTATAATAGTCAATTAACATTGTAATATGTTGAAAATAATATAGTTGACTGTATAATGTAATGATTGAAGAATATGGTCAGGGTAGTGTCATTGTCAGTCGTGTTTCAACGTGGCAAGAATCACTCAGAATAAGCTAAAAAGCTGTTTTTTTTAGGAAGTTAAGGGGAATAGAAAAACTTTGATTTATCAAGGAATTCGATATATCGAGGTTCCATTGTATTTTGTTAATTTATTTTTTTCAATTTAATGAATCACATATTTTTGGATTAAAAAGTAGTCAAGAAAACATTTGTCAACTTTTTTCAGTATATCTTCTATTGATTTTTTCTTAAAGTGTACAATTCATAATTATTTTTTGAATATCTGTATCAATAATAACATATACTAGTTATACCAGACAGTGACAGTGGAAACAGTATCGGACGTATGACAAAAGAAAGTAGTCCAAACCGTTCGTTTATCGAGAGGTAGGTCGTGGAGAAAGGAAGGTTAGAGTGGGCGTACTCTCCACCGCGTCTCGATATCGATATATCACCACTTGCTGGTGGTCTGCGACAAAAACGTTTCAAAACACGACGATCCGTGTCACGTGCGTGTCTTAAGCTATCATTGATTTTTATTAACTTTTTTTTTTTTTTAAATCAATATAACTTTATTTATATATTAAACAATAAAATTTTCATTTAATTATTCATGTGACGGCATACATCCTCAACATGAATAATATAGTTTTACAATGAATAAGTTTTACAATTTAAAGTTGATCTCTAAACAGCAGAAAAAAGTTGTTGTTTTTTACTAAAGGAGATCCCTCATTTTTCATTTTTCATCCCTCTTTTTTAGTCTTTGGTATATATTGTCGGGGATATTTGTTGTATACATGTTTTGTATGAGTCTGCATGGATAATCATAAAGTTTTTCGTGAAATATTCTGTATTTCTTTTTATGTTGTCTAGTACAATGGGTATGTGAAGGTCTGTATACAGTGTTCTATCACTTACGTACCATGGAAATCGTGTAATTAGTCGTAGTGTTGGAGATTGAATGCTTGTAGTTTGTATATGTCAGTTTTTTTTTGGCTGAACCATAGATCTGTGATGTCTAGTCCAAACGGGTTTCAGTGAGTGTATGTATTTAGGCGCTGTCTTAGTTTTAAGGAGGATCTAAGAAGCAGGGAGAACAAGAGCAGTAGACGCTTATTTGAAGTATGTCGCGTCTGTTTAACATCGATCCAGGTCATCCTTCTACCGAATGTTAGTCCTAAATACTTTACTTTGAACTAATTTTTTTATTTGGGTTTGATTTGTACTCCAACTAGGTCAAGAAGAACGGGGTATCCTAAAAGTTACCAACCTATTCTAGCCATGGTGGGTAGGTCAAGATTCATTTCGTTGGTCCTCCAATAATTAAATTTCAACCTGCCCAGGTGGGATTCGAACCCACGACCGAGTGTAACTAGTGCGCTAAGACCCTCGCCCGACTCGCTCCACCATCGAGTCCCATTCAAATACTTGAGGTCGCAATATTAAAAAATAAATAAATAATATCATTATTTCATTAGATTAGATATGTCCATTAGATTGATCCATTGGAGAGAGAAAAACGAAACGATTGTTGGTGTTAAACTGACCGAAGGTGCTTAGCCATTGACTGTTGTAGAACGATTTCACGACCCCGGTGTGACCGATTGTTCAGTGGTTGGTGGTCAGTGGCGGTAATCTCCATGATATCCTCACTTCCTCCGGGTCGTGGGATATCCTACTCTGGTGGTCTCCAATTCTATCTGGCATGGCTTGATATTTGGATCGATTTTATCTTTTATCTCTATTTTAACAAACGATGATTTTTAATATTTGTTAAAAAAACATCATTCTGTGTTTCTTAAGATGTATATAACATCTTCTCACATTGCAGTGATCAAATAAAAATCAACAATACAATTGTAATAAATATGACTTAAACTAAGTAAATCTCAATTTAAATTGCTTTCATAATTATAATTGAACTAGCATTACAAGTCGAGGCTTCGCCCGCTCTTACACGAAACAGTGAGTTAGATGATCCACTACAACGTTCCTGTAAGTCTGGTCTTGTGTTAATGATAGTAGCAAAAGAAACTTTGATTGAAAATTTTTATGGTTTTGAATTGAAATTGTAGATTAGTAGATATGATTGGGATTCTAAAAATAAATGCAATTCCTCCAGTCGCTGTTCCACTGAGAATTATAGCCTCTTTCCACGAATAGCTGTAATTTTTAACCTGGTGCCATTACACACATTATGAAGGTCACGTAAAAACATAATTGGACATCCAATTTTTAATTTTATTGTATTAGTAGGGAATCCAGATGTACAGATAATATTTACATTATTAGATATATACCGGTCTGTTTTTAAACTTCACTGGGGTCCACATTTCGTACAACATATTTTTAGTTCTTTTAATAACAATTCAATTGAAAATAAGTTGAGTTTTACTATATATTTCTAGCTCTATATAACACCGTACATTTGGAACCTATCTTGAATGGCACTCGCCATTTATCGGTCCATTTTCAAAATTCACTGAGCACCACATATTTATCGCTTTTTACATAACAATTTAATTTAAAATCTGTAAAATTTCTTATTGCTGAACCTTCCTTGGAAATTTGGAATAGACAAGTTCTGTAGTTTATTTATTAGTGATCACAAACGAAAAATGGCTTGTCCTTTTGTATGATAGTATAGATTAAGATAGGAACATATACCTAAAATAGGAAGTGTGAACTAGAATGGGCTATCCCACATTTTTATGAAAATTGAATATGAAGCGAGGTGTTGGGAATCAGAATGGACAAAGCCACTTGGTCAGTTCTCCCCACTTGATATTGACAGCCGGTCCTCAAATTAGCCAGCCTATATCGTTGAACAATCCTGTTTTCTTCCGGGTGAAACCGTACAAGACTGAGCATTGTAGAAGGGGCGTAATGTATTGTGGTAGACAGACAGGGAGATGAGGAGGGAGTTCTTGAATTGCACTCTTAAGAATCGACACATTTACTATGAATCAATTACGGAGTTTTTTAGTCACAATTCTAAATCGCCAACAAAATCTGTAGACCATTAGATAAATAAATCAGATTTAGATGAAATCGTGAAAAAAAGGTTTATTTAATATAGAAACTTTGTTCGTTGAGAAAAGATACCGGGGATGAAGAAATCGAAAATTAAGCTATTTGACTAACACAGCAGTTGTTACCAAGTGGGAACCAAATGATGACGCATATACAATAGACTTGTCAACTGATAACAATTTAAAAAGCTCTGAGACGATTTTAATTTGGGAAAGTACCATCAATAAATAGATATGAAATGAGGATTGATTGAAAAAATGTGTTCAAAAGTAGAATCGTGAAAAACTCTTGCAGTTCTGTGCTTTAATAGCAAAACGTTATGGATGACGAAGCTGATTAGGTTTGTTTTAAGTCGAAAATGAACTCAAAAAAGTTGTGGTATTGGACGGTAAAATCTATCAGGCACCAAAATTGATGGTAAATTTGTCTGCCATATGTTGAACTGCAACAAGATTCTTCGGCGTTGGAGGTATTGAACATAAAGATAATTAACTTTAAAAAATCTGTGAAATGTAAAAAATATAAATAATGAATTTTTAAAATTGATGACACAGTTTGTGTGCATGATATCTTCATAGTTTATATAAATATTAAATAATTATTTTTTCATATTCGTTGTGTTTATGTATGTACTTACAATGAAATTATTTGCAATAACTTCATATTTGTTGGTTTATTTATAACACTAAATAATGAATCATGTTTGTTTTTTGTTATTTTTTTAAAATGAAAATAAATTTTTCAAGAATGCCTCGGATGAACCTTCTATCCAAAAGGGAACCGTCAAGAGACTTTGTCCTGAAGAGAGGGGATACTTCTGTAATTGTAAAAGCTCTTTATACCGGTCACTCAAATATAAATTCATTCTTCCTAAGGTTACCTTGATATTTGAATTATGTCTATGGAAACAGGTCAGAGCTCTGTATAAATTTCTATATGAATAACTTGCATTACGTAATCTTATGCAGATATTCATTTAAGGTTGCGTCATTGGATAATTATATCAGGTGCTTGATAAAATATGTTAATTTTAATAGGATTACACTGGTTTTTCTAGATCTGTTTTCACGATATAAAAACATCAAAACGAGACAACCGGTAATTTTTTCCTTCGTCAGTTTTACTGATTAAGAAAGTGGGTCATTAAGGCAAAAAGTTGGCTAAAAGAATCGGCTATTCTCTGGGTTTATTAAAGGTTATTTTCTCTTTTCAAAAGTGCATAATGACCGGTTGAGTCGACAATGGAGGAGACACGCAACGTATCTAAGGTTTAAGAAACACTATATCGTGTCCGCCATTCATGGGTGTAGGAAAAATTGATTTATCTATTTGAGCTAACTACGATGAATAAAAAAAGAAAGAAAGGTTATTGGTAAGTGTTAGGTGTAATATTTGATAAATATTTATATTACTTTGCAACTAAATCATTAAAAATATTTTGCATGTAGCTGGGTCTAATATAGTTATTTTACCGAGTACAACCTACAACTAATTCATCTTCCTGTTTAAAGTACCGTTTCGTAAATCCCTATAAACTTTCTTAGTTTTTTTTAACTTCAAAATGTGTAACGTTTTTTTTTACTAAAAAATATAACAATTTGACACGCTGTAGCTCTGCTGGTGTTGCGCGGATCCAAAATTTGCTGACATTTTCCTGATCAGAAATTTAATTAAAAATATTTTTTATATTTAACATCTGTCACAAGGACCTACCTTTTAGTAGCTATGTTGGTTTGAAAGAAAAAAGTCACGTTTGAAACCCATACTGTATCTCAACTTTATTTATTTTGAATAGCAATTAATTGTTGATTTAATTCAATTACTAACTGAAGTAATTTGATCTTTTTAATTCTAAAATGTAAATTGGGAATAGCAGTTAATTATATATAGACTTATTCATGGTCTATTCTTTTTCCCAGTCAGGGAGAAATTAAGTTTTTATCATTTAAAAAGAGGTCCAGGTACTTAAAAACAATGGTAGCTGGCTGGTATGTTGGACTTCTGGGAAGAAGGGCAGTTGAGAGAGACATGCTATGTTCCGAACGGTTTCATTCATTAGATTAATTTACAACATTAATATTAAAATTATAATTATAATTATTACAATTAATTATTAGACATAGCTATATGTCCATAAAATTTATTGTTCCAAAATGACAGAATTTCAAGGACTCCTTTTCCCAGATTTTTACCTTTTTTTTCATGATATATGGTCACATTTTTTTACTAAGTGATTCCTAAACATTGTATATCACATTACTGAAGATGAAATTTTTTTATTTATTTTTTTTTAAAATTCCGAATTCGTTTCAAAACTATTAATATTTTAACAATATAATACATTCGTGATAAACTGATTTAAACAAACGATATTGTATAAAGAGTATGATTGTATTTATGATCCTTTTCTTTTCTTCCTTAAATTTTATTACTATTTATTTATTTTAGTATTTATTTATTCGTTTCAACAATTATACCTATTTTATATTATTATTTATTCTATTCTATTTTACTTTGCGCTTTATTTTAGTTGGTACTTTATTTTATTTCTTGTATATTCAGAGGCTGTTTTTTCAAAAATTTTATTTCTTTATTTCTTTTAATTTATTTTATATCAGTGTACATATTGTGTGAGTGAGTCTGTGTCATCCATATTACTCAGTACCCTTGAGTGAGGCAGCTTGTAATTATTCATATAAAAATAAAAAGTTTAAAAAAACAAAAACAAACGCAGGTCAAAGGGTCAAACGCGCAGAAACGTCTAACTCTTATCTTTTCCTTATGATTTCTTATCAACATCAATCATTATATGCGTTCAAAATTGCATCTTTGCATTTTCATTTCATTTAATTAGATAATAATAAACGCATACAGAACATATATATATCAATAGTATCAGCCTAAATGCTGCAGAACGGAACTCGGTAAAATCTAAATCCATAAGTTCAAACATTATACAATCCTACCTACGTTTCAGTCTCGGGCTTTAAACTCTAATTACAGAGGTCTGTGAGTCCAGCCCAAAACTGTACATGTCCATTTCAGTCGCGACAATACTGTTTACATGTTTTAGTGCCTCTTGAGTCTGTGAAGATGGATTTTAGTAAATTTCTGTTGTCGCTCTTTATTTCAGAATATCTATTGAACAATATTGAAAATACTCAAGGAACTAGGCTGTTATAATTCTTATTATTGCAACATATAATCTCTTAGGGACACCTAGGATTATCTAGAAGTGAGTTCAGTATCCGAAGGAACATAAAGGGTTTAGTTCGAAAACCGGAAAGGGTTTCGTAATCGTTCTGTATTTCGAGTATTGTCAGTTTTCTTTACATTTCCCTTGGTTTAGGAGAGACCAGTGCAGTGCCAGCCAGCCGGCAAAATTGACACCGTTGCATACACAACCCACTTTCTTATCATTTTGTTAGCGTCACCAACAACAGTTAGAGTACTGACACATATGTCTCTTAAACAACCAGCACTCTTTATGTATGTATACTTTAATGATTACAACCATTAGAAGATTTATGAGATGATTTTTTTTTTTTTTTTAATGAAGATGTAGGTAGTTATGGTGTGTAATCATTGAAACACAATTTAAACATAAATTTTAATTTATTGAGCCGACGTTTCGGGTTACAATATAAGGCTTCATCAGGGCTAGAAAAAGAAAACAACAACAAAGAGATACGTTAAAGATGGGAGTGAATATTAAAAAAGAAAAAGTGTATGAAAATAAAAAAATAGTAAGTTTTAAAAAAATGAAATTTAAATAAATAAATTAAATATATATATTTTTTAAAGATAAAAAAAGATATTATGATGAAAGACAAATGGATATAGTTGATGAGTGAATACATTAATAAAGTATAACAATTAGATAGTACTCAACAATAAAGAAATGATAAGTTTGAGGCATTAATACTATTTATTAAACTTAAAAATACATAATTGCTGAAAAGGAAAAAAAAGAGGAAAGGCATTGTAAAATATGTTATAAATTGTAAGGGAAATGAAAGCTAGTATAACCTTTTTTAATAACAAGGAAATTAAAAAATAAAAACGATTGATAATTGAATAGATGGTTAAACAATGAGGAAATCTACAGTATTTAGCGAGAAAGGAATTTATAATTTTAGTTTACAATTTGGGTTTAATAATTAAATATGTGAAATATGCACCCATATTGTGAGCATAAAACTATAAATCCACACACAGGTCCTTAAAAAAGCTCCTCGTTTTGCGTGGTATAACTCGAGACACAAACCATAAGACTTTCACGGAAAAGTCTCTATTTCCAAATGTCTCGCGGAATTTCTCTTAAAGGAAAAGGAATATGAAAGATACAATTTTCCTATACCACCATTTTCTCTCTTTCTACATCACCTTATTGATCGAGGTTATTATTTTAATACGTTACAGTATGATCCAGAATAAGCGCTATCCGTCCGTCCTTCGGAAATGCGACAATCTCTACATACCTCCTGGATCCGTTGGAATCTACACAGTAATTCAACAAACGAATTGATTTCTATGTTTTCATAAATCAGTTAAAAACTACTGACGTCAGAAAGGATCCGTTGCAAATGACTGTGCTATTGAACCTTGTGAATTTAAATGAGACCGCTAGCTTCGCACCGAGACCAATTAGAGCCAGGAGATTTACCGGAAGTGATTCCGCTCGTTTATCTGTCAATCTGAAGGCTATTGCTTTATGAGTAGATACATAACAATTGTAATTACTAGCAATTAATTGAAAAATTAGATTAATTAATTACTATGTATTATGTATTTTTAAGGAAACAAAATATGACGAACTGGAAAGATTACTTGAAACTGCGAAACAGAAAGTCTTTCCGGGTTACACGTACTTTCTACACTTTCACCCGAACTTAATTGCCCTAACTCATGAGATAATGCCATCGGTGACATTGTATATTATTAATATGTATATATATATATATATATATATATATATATATATATATATATATATATATATATATATATATATATATATATATATATATATATATATATATATATATATATATATATATATACATATATATCAAAATTATATTTTGTCAACCCTTAGAAATTATTTTAATAAGTATTCTACAATATTCGGGTTATGGGTCCTCCTAAATTAACCCCCTAAATTAATTAGGAGCACCTATAACCCGAATATTGTAAAATAGTTATTAAAAAAAATATATATATATATTTTTTAAAAGGGAATATATATATATATATATATATATATATATATATATATATATATATATATATATATATATATATATATATTGTATATTTAAAACGTATATACATTATGTAAAGGATTTATTTAAATATGATCCTGTTTCTGTTAACTTGAATACTCCGTAGGAACTTACCACAAACAATACACATTCATTAAGTGTTTTTCGTTGGTTGTCAAACAAAAATGTTTTACGCAAAATAATTGTTTTCTGAGGTCTACCTAAATACAAGAAAATTGAAACAAGTGAGCAGTGACGAGAGGAATCTTTAGCTAAATTAGTAACTCCTAGTACTTAGTAGAGAGCTATTTCTGCAATTTTATCACGTGACAACCCAAAAATACAGGCAGTTTTAATCGTATCTCAGTGAAAATATGTTGATGATACGTTTTATGAAAAAAAAATTTTTAATTTTAAAAAAATGTTGGCATTTGCAACTGTATATCATAAAACATCTAATGCTAGTAAATTATCTGAAATAAGAATATAATAACATGACAAAAACTTGACATAATCTGATGGAAAAATTGCAAAGAAAGTTCTATGTTGCAAGGTCCCTTCATTTAAGATGTCTCTGAAGCAAGTAAAGGTATTCCTGAATCTGAATGTGTATGTAGTTTAACCATGCATGGATATGTATATAGTTGGGTCCAAATAAACAACACTTGGGATATTAAGATCATTATGGATTAGTTAAATTGTGATATAAGTATATAGCATTAAGGATTTCGAACTGGAGGACTTGATTTGGTCGTTAGAAGAAACTTTAAATGAAAGTTGCATTCTATGTATATATAATAATTGTATAATAATTGTTATAGTGCCTCATGACAATAATATACTCTATGTTATTGTTACTAACGATGAGTACTTTTATTAATTTTATTAAGTGCGGAAATTGATAATTGTGTAATTAAAGGAATCTGGAATACTCATCGAAGGATGTACTGATAAAAATAGCTGAGGAATTTTCAGAAGGTAGCACGAACAATGGATTATTTACTTAAGGACGGGGTTGTACAGAAGAGAGTAAACAACTTGATAGGTTGGGATCTAATATTCAAAACGTTGACGGGTCAATAAGGAATGACCAAACAGATTTTGGTGGCGAGAAGTCTGGGGAGTAGGGTGGATGATACAGTCTCGAAAGCTCAAACAATTTTCGTGAGGTCATACCTGAGACATACGTCAGTTAATGAATGAGGTACCTAAGTTTCGAGCTTTTTTACTTTTCCGATTGTCTTGAGGTTGATTTGCAGACAGATTCTCTGTACATCTTCAGGGACAGAGTCCTTCCACGGCCTTCTCTTCAAGGCTGAAATCTACCTTCCGAAATTTTTTAAACCACCGCTAAACGGTTCATTCACTCACACTTTTAGTAGCCCAGTATGTTTCTGACCGTTTAAGCCATGTTTTATGAGTTTGAATGCGGTCGATTCAAACTCATTAAACGAGTTAAGGCGAAAATCACGCTTTGACATCACAGAAAAAACTGGATTATATCCAAGCAGTGACATGCTACAGAGATAAACAAACTTTTCTGTTGGAAAGAGGATTTATAAATGGACATCCATATAAAGAAATAATTCATCAAAGAAATCAATTTATTGTGATTTAATGAAAACAAAAATCCTGCATTAACTTCCAGACCATCCAAAAGTAACATAAACAGTCATAATCAAATTGAGAAACAAAATTAAGAAGGAAACTATGAGGCCATGAAATCGCGGATTCGTTCGAGAATTGTAATCGATTTTCAAATAATTTGGGTAATATTATTATTCCAAGATAAGCGATTATTATAGGTTTTTGAAGTGAAGCTAAAGTAAGGGATAGTGATTAAGATAGTTAAGAGCTACTTGGAAATAATGATGGTGGCCTCGGTTTTTACTTCGCTCAGCTGCAATTTATTGTCCAGCGCCCTTGAGTTAATTTTATTTTTATCCATTAGATTTCAATATCAACATTGCTAAATGATTCATCAAAGGTTGAGCATAAAATAAACCTTTCTACGTGTAATTTGGGCAGGGCCGGAGCTAGGAGATTTGTCAGGGGGGCAATGTTCAGTTTTTTCTTCATACGAAAGGACTTTACGCTTTGCCAATTTCGAGGATAAAAAAAATTAGTAACGAACAACAGAAGGTGAAACGTATCGCACAAGTGATTTATCAGAAACTTTAACAAACAGGAAAATAATCTGAGGGGGAGGGGGAGTTATAGGCTTAATTTTTAAAAAAGACCGTTTTGAAAACGGCTATCCTTCGAAGAACGAACATTGTCCAGTCTAAACGCTAGTTATTCAACAAATAGACTTCGATATGTAGGGGTTTGTCGATAAAAAATCGTTTTGTAGAGGTGCGTTGTAAGCTAAGGAATCTTCGAAAATTCGATATATGTAGTCTTCTTTACCAATCCTCCGAAACGTCGCGGTGAAAATAACATAGGAATGATCGGCAGATTCAAGGGGAATAAAAAAAATCTCGATTTATCAAGAAATTCATTATATGGACGTTAGATATTTCGAAGTTTACTGTATTACTACAACGTGAGGCTGAATTAAGCGATCAACACATCATGAGCCCCAAGTGTATGTTCATGTAATTTTTTTGAGGATTAGAACAGCTGTAGAATTTATCAAGGTGAATGCTTTGAAGTTTTGAGATTTGCGGTTATCATTTATCAAATCAGTCGATAGATTAATTAATCCTTTTTAGATATGAAAACAGTCTCTCCAATATTATTGGTCTCAGAGCTGGGCTAGTTCATTGACCTGATTCACAAATAAGTTTAATCTGCTCTATATCCCCGGCTTAATTGGAGTTAGTTCTAACGCAAGCGCTAAAACATCCCTCCATTACATGTTAATGCTCTTTGATGCTCCTTGAAGGTGACCGAAAAGAAAATATTTGGAATGTGAGGGGATGATTTTTAATTGTAAATGTATTAAATGCATGAAATTATAGCAAATGAAGAAGACTGTATTTGCGAATGCAATTAGTCCGACAAATCAGCCATGTTGAGCTTTGCCTTCGTTGGAATTCGGGTAACATCGGTAATATTCGAGGCCCTTCGTTTATTGCTTTGTAGCCTTCAGTACATGTAACTACTGATTTTGTTTTGATCTTACAACTTCCTTCTGTTGTTTGCCGGCCGGCTTTTAACGAAGAGTTTTTTTAAAGCAAAGAAAAGTCAGCAATTTACTTTACTTAGCTTAGATAGTTAATTGTAAATTTGAAATTCAATCATGCCGAAAAAGATGTTTATTTCATGTAAATATAAAACATCTTATATGTAATTGTAAAAGAACACGTATGTAAATTCCTAAAATAACAGTTTCTTTTCTGTGTTCCAACCTTTATACTATATTTGAATTCAGAATTAATATCTGTAATTATGACACAAAAACTGTGATTTGAAAAATAAATAAATATTAGGTTAGGTGGGTTTTTCATTAAGTATTGTAGAAGTTACCGAATTTATTTTCTGTTAGTTTCACGATCTTTTTTTAATGTTCGATAATTGTTTAGCAAAAAAAAATTACTATTCTTAAAATAAATAAAAAATTGCAAAGATGAATTTAAAATAAAAATTATGACCGATAGTAATAAAATAAAGACAATGTTTTTATTTCAATCAACCTATTTCCAAGCACAGAAATAAAAAGAATTTCCGTCTTGTCTCCGACCACAAAAGTAGCCAATTAGTCGGCTTTGCCAACTCGTCGGCTCACCTCTAATTATTTCTAATATTCAGCACAAATATATATATTCTAACCACTTAAATCTACATTTGTTTTGTTAATCTATGTTTATCTTTACAGAAACGGCAGTGGAAAAACTGAGGACATCAACATTTTTTTGAATAAGGACCAACAGAGATCTATGTTTTATGTGGCAGGAATTCATAGTTAAATTAGCCCAATTAGGTTAATTGCTCCTGTCGTTAGACGCTAATAGGTGGTCATCGCTCTAGATTCACTGACTATCTTAATTTATAAATCTATTAATAGATAATATTATCTAGTAAGCAGGGATTAGTTTATTATCTAGTAAGCAGTCCTTTCAGTCAATCGTTGTTGTTATCGAAGTAGATTAAATAGCTTTATGATCTTGCTTTTGAAGTGAACAATCGAGTTAGAAATGGGAGAATTTAATAAAATAATAAATGAAATGTAATGATAAGTATAACAAAGAGGAGGGACTATATCTAAAAAAAACAAAAAAAAACTAGAAATTAGGTCAATAAATTATAGTTTGATTTTTTAAATTTATTATATTGTTATATAATTATATTTTAAGCATTAACTTATAATGTTTATTTTTTCATTACTTCCTGTATTTCTGTCTGCTTTCTCATTTGTTTTTCTTACAGACTAGTTCAGCAACACTGATGATTACCAACTTTAGTCCAAACATTTTGGCATTAATAAAGTTATGTAAATAACACGATTCTACTATTTATAACATGATAGATCCCTTCAAATCCAAGGACATCATTAATTTTTCAGTCATACTTCTAAGTATCTATTAGTTTAAGATATTTGTTTTTGTGATGAGTAGGTGAAAATACCAGGTATGCAAGTTTAAAATGTCGTTTTAATTCCAATAGAATGCGCTCTTAGCCTATTGAAGGATTTGCTTATCTCTAAACGCTATTTTGTTTGTTAGTCATTTGTTTACAAAAGTCAGTTGTTTTTTAAGTCGTTTACGTGGACGTATCATACCTTTCTTTGGTGTTAAAAATGTCTAATTTTAAGCCAAATAAAGAGCATTTGCGGCATGTCATGATTTTCTTATTTAATCAAAAGAAAAAGGCATCTGAATGTCATCGAATTCTTGTTGAGACTTATGGCGATGTTGCTCCAACCGTCAGGACATGTGAACGTTGGTTTCAAAGTTTCAAACGTGGTGATTTTGATGTTACTGATCAAAAACGAGAAAATCGACCAAAAAAGTTTGAGGACTTCGAATTGCAATCTTTATTAGACGAAGACAATACCCAAACCCAACAAATGATGGCAGAACAGTTGAATGTCACTAGGCAAGCCATTTCCGATCGCCTGAGAGCTATGGGAAAGATTCAAAAGGTTGGAAAATGGGTTCCACATGAATTGGACGAACGACAGATGGAAAAACGAAAAACTGTGTGCGAAATGCTGCTTTTACACCACGAAAGAAAGGGTTTTTTGCATCGAGTTGTAACTGGCGATGAAAAATGGATTTATTTTCAGAATCCCAAACGAAAAAAATCATGGGTAACGCCAGGACAACCATCCACATCGAGTGCAAGACCGGATCGTTTTGGGAAGAAGACAATGCTGTGTGTGTGGTGGGATCAGAAGGGAGTAGTCTACTACGAGCTTCTCAAACCCGGCGAAACAGTCAATACCGAGCGCTACCGACAACAAATGATCAATTTGAGTCACGCATTGATCGAAAAACGCCCAGAATGGGCTCACAGGCACGCCAAAGTCATTCTTCAGCATGATAACGCTCCTGCACATTCAGCCAGATTGACTAAGGAAACGATTTCTTCGCTTGGTTGGGAACTCCTACCCCACCCGCCGTATTCACCTGACCTGGCGCCTTCTGATTATCACCTCTTCTCATCGATGGGACACTCATTGGCGGAGCAACACTTCAACAATTTCGAAAACGTACGAAAATGGCTCGATGAATGGATTTCAAATAAAGATAAAGCATTTTTGGAATGGTATCCATATATTGCCCGAGAGATGGACAAAATGTGTAGAAAGCGAGGGTCAGTACTTTGAATAAAATATATTATACTTTTTTTTTAAATTACTGTGTATATATTTTAAGAAATAAACGACATTTTAAACTTGCATACCTGGTACATAAAAATAAATATTAAAAAAACATTTCTAAGGAAAGCGTCCTCTTTACTAGTTTATACCTTTATTCAGTTTGTTGTACATATAATAATACTTATTTTTAAAGAAATATATCGCATATTCACATCGATGAAAGAGATACTACTCAAAGAGAGGGTATTATTTAGATTTAACATTATACACACAATGTGATCTATATATTTTGAAGACGACTTTTTCATTGCTACAATAATTGTTCTAAGATAATTACATATATTTGTAGTTTGAACCCAATATTGGAGGCGTGTTTGTTTGGTTGACAAAGTTTCGAATAAAAAACCTAACTATGATATTTAAAGTTTTTCTATTCATTTAGAATGTACAACAAACTGAATAAAGTTATACACTCGTAGGTGTATAAATGTGGTATGAATATTATTACAAGAAGAACTCAATTATGAACACCATCCCTTTCTAAAAAAATTTCTATATTTGAATTATTTTATTTTATTTTCGGTTTATAAAGATTTTTTCTGTATTAGCCCATAAGTCATTCGGCAAGATTGATTTTCTAATAATGTAATTATTTCTACTAATTTTTACGATTTTTAGTCAAAAACAGTTGTATTCATTGCATACTACGTTTAATGTATTGAAACCTTGCGATTCAGAAACCATCCCAGCTGAAATATTAAACTACAATATTTTTTTTTTTTTAATTCTAAAAAGGAAATATAATATTCTATATCTTTGTTCTCAATTTGGAACTAGTCGCGTAGTTGTAGGTCATGGCTTTTGCTTAGGGACTTTTTGAAAGGTTACTCGTCTATCACAGTTTGTGGCGACTTTGTGACCTGATTTCCATAGAAAATCTCAGATCTTACTGAGGACAAGAAACCAGTACAGAGGACTCATTCCTTTAAAATATTTTTTTTTTTAAATTTTTATGTATTTTCACCTACTCATCACAAAAACAGATACCTTAAACTAATCATTTTATAAATAGTAGAATCGTGTTATTTACATAACTTTATTAACGCCAAAATGTTCGGACTAAAGTTGGTTCTCATCAGTGTTGCTGAACTAGTCTGTAAGAAAAACAAATGAGAAAGCAGACAGAAATACAGGAAGTAATGAAAAAATAAACATTATAAGTTAATGCTTAATATATAACAATATAATAATATAATAAATGAAAAAAATTAAAATGTAATTTTTTAAACTTCTTAACCTAAGTTTTTTTTTAGTAATAGTCCCTCCTCTTTGCTATACTTATCATTACATTTTCCACTTTGTCATTTAACTTCTTTTAACTTTAATTTTACCCTCGCCAATTTATTGAAAAACAATGTTCGTTAGACTTCATCAATATATTACACTAAAGAATCCATTTCACGTCATGAGAATGCACTGCTAAAGTAGGTTCGGAAATCGTTCACTACTCATTACCAAATATTTTTACGACTTATTCAGCATTATTGTTTGCAAATAAATTAGCATTAGGATGCTAAAAGAACGCTCACTTTCGTCTCTCACCAGCATTTACAACAATTATGAATTAAAAAAGTAAATAATATCCAAAATAGCCATCTTGATTTAATCTATATCAGAATTCAAAAATCCTTCATAATATATTTGTTAAAAATAATATGGCATGAATACTGCCACCAAATCAACTAAAGTAAAACAAACTTAAAACAGTTAAATCTTCAGCAGGACTACAGGATCAAGAATCAAGAAAGTAAGAGACAATGAGAAAACTTAATTAGCCACTAAAAATTAACCACATATACTTTCTGGAAGCTAAACCATCCCCAAAATACAACAAATGTCAAGTATATCTAACCATGAAACACATTCTTATGGAATGCGAAAAATACAACTGGAAAAGACAAAAAAATTGTGTGAAAAATCAAGACATTTCTTGTTAAAAAATAATACACCTTTCCACAGTCAAATAATTAACTATTTTAAAGGAACTAATATTTACAAACACTTGAAGTTTTGGATTTGTGAATGGCACTAAAATGATAAACGGCACCGTAAAATAAATAAATAAATAAATGAAGGGTGTTAGGCTGGAAGGGAGAATTTCCGGTAACAATAATTCTAAAAAATTCGAAAATGTAGATAATAAAGTCTATATTTTTCTTCATTGGGAAACCTCCGTGAAACCACATTCAGTGATAGTATTTAGGACTAGCTAACAGGTGGCGATGAAATATCAGTTTCGATTTTTTTTTTTTTTTTTGGACATTCTTACTTCTAGCCTAACATCCTTCAAATCTTATATAAAATTTAGAACAATGGGAAATATCCTAGAGTCGTTAGGCACGTAAACATTTATTTCAGCGACTAGATAAATGATGAAATAATTTCATAGAGCAGATTTTTTTAACTTCTTACTGCGATTAAATGGATACCCTGCCTTCTAAATCCTGGAAGACTTTCACGATTGTCCGCTAAGACACGGCCTACAGTACTCAGAACCGCCTTTCCATATAAGTCGGAGTCAGTGCCCTCTTGGCTACAGGCAGTTCACTACTTTCTGTATCTCACTGCGTCCAAGATTTAAATCACGAAGAATCGATTGGTTGATAAGCAGAACATTCCAGAAGTCATTGTTTATCTTTCATATTCAGTTTGTCTTCGGATCATAACGATTATAATGAAATCCTCGTAGTATTACAACAGGATTCATCCATTAGTTTTTGCAAGCTAATTTAAAATTGAAGATATGCTGAAAGCATTAATAGGATCTAGGGCTTACGATGCTAATGGCTTAAGAGCTTTCTATTTAAATATTTAATTTTAAAGGCATAACTTCTATTTATCTTTTATTTTCTTCAACATGTTTCAGAGCTCATTCGCTCCATCTTCAGGATATCTGTGATTTTCTCACATAGTTACATACAGACCGAAAAATGATTTATCGGCAATAATAAAACAGTCAGCTATTTTATAAATAGTCTTCTAGATTATATTTAATTACAAAATAAACATTCTTTCAAAAGTAGATGCGAAATTAAAAATAAATGACACACATCAGAAGGGGTCATCTAACTTTAAATATTAACTTTTAATTTGATAAATCTTTTATATTATGTGATTGGAATCTTTATTTACATAGGCTTAACAAATTTTTAAATATAAGGGGGATCCTCTATATATCGAACTTGAAGATTCCTTAAAGAAAAAAAAAAAAAATAAAAAAAAAAAAAAAAATATATATATATATATATATATATATATATATATATATATATATATATATTATATATATATATATATATACAGGTATATAGATTGATAACAATTTTTTTTAAACAAACCTTGCCAAAAACAATTTTTTTTTATGGTTGAAAATAAAACTGAACTAGGTACATGTTTGTTTATAATTTAATGAACTTAGTATTTATAAGTACTAATCAGTTATAAATAAATTGTATAATATGGAATTTTTTTTTATTAAACATTTAAGTTCCTTTAAAAAAAATAAATTGATTAACGAGATTTCCGAATAGTTGGAAAATTCCCCTTCAATCCCCAATCCTTTCCATAATTGTCTACTGACTATTGTTTCTCTTTAAATCAAACTTTGCACAACGACATTAACACAACTTTTGTAGTAGCATTAATTCACAATATTTATAAAACATTTCTCTCATCCATTTTAATTTACCCTGCTACCTACAAGAAAATTTAAAAGATTTCCTGACTTCCTGGTCAGGTTTTGTATTACTAACAATAATTTATTTTTCAATAAATTTAAAACATAATTCAAAGGATGCGTGAATCACAGCTGCCATTATAAAATTATTTAAAAAAAAAACAACAACACCGTTTATGAATATATAAAAACACATACAAATGCTTGACAAACTGATCGGATACAGAAACAGATAAATGAGAAAAAGTTATGATAGTATATAGTCGAAAAGAAGCTGTGGTCTCATTTTGAATTGATTTATCGAAATTAAGTTCTATTTCATGTCAGGAGGAGTTATTGTGGGTTACTACTCTCTCTCGTTTTCAGTATGAAAATTTATTATTAAACCCATTCTTTTATTTCTATTAACGAGTAACTGCAATAGATTAAAAAATAATAATAATTTTAAAAATATTGATTAAATAAATTCTCTTTTGTATGTGAATAGATAAGATAGTTAATTTCAGCCAAAAGGTGTCTGGGAAACTACTGATTCCATAGTTAACATGAAAATATAGGATTGGAGACGCTGATTTTTTTAATTTGTTTATTAATTGGAGGTACGATTAATTAAAAATAATGTACTAAAACTTCGGTAAAACTTTGTCTAGCCTTTGTACGAACTTAGTACGCCCTCATCGAGACTAGGTGGCATCGAAAGGACCTCCATTACAGAGTACAATAGCCGCGGAAGTCTGTGGGTGTAATCTGATGCATCGGATGAGGCGGCGAGGACAGCGAGCTCACTCGAGTCTCCGTGTCCTACAAACTTAGCGGTCATCGCACTTATTTCTTCTTTCGTCTAAGGTTCCAGGAGAAGAAAAATCTTATATATCTTTTTAAAAACTCTGCCAATCAAGATACAATCACTGTCCAAGAAAAATAGAATATAATAGAAAAGAAATTTATTCTGGGACGGAGCCCCATAAGAATAACAAATAATGACAGAAATAAATAAAATTACATCAGGTTAAGGACATATTGCTCATTTGCTGCAACAACGACAAAACTCAAAAACTTCAATTTTGCTGAAGGAGAGTTTTGTGAATAAAGTACAGGACGATCTGAAGACATACCTGCTCCCTTGACATATGCTGCTTAGTGAATAGTTGAAGCTCAAATATAACTTTCTACTGACTATAACTACATAAGTGACTGGTTCATTATACAGTCAAAATTCTCGGCATAACTCGAAAGTTTGTTTTTGAGTTATGTCGTTGCCGCAAATAAGCGATATGAAAGTGAAAAAAAAAACAAAAAACTATAAAGATAATATATACATAAATACTAACTAAGGATATATAGAGGAAAGAGAAATTCTTAAAACTCTTACGATACAATGCTTAGTGTATTGCAAAACATACAATACAAGTATCTAAATATAATACACAGAGTAAGAAAAATGTTTGATATATAAATTATAAAAATAGTTATTGATAGGACTCCATAAATACAAGAACATGATATAATTTAATGGAGTATATAGACAGTTAGCAAGCGTCACCTTGGTATAAGATTTTTAAAAACCAGTACCACTTCAACCCATGGCGGCTCTTGGGCTCAGTACTTAGGTAAGGATGTACTCTTACTGGGTTATCGGTTGTGAAAGGAGATTTTACCAGAAATTACGCTCAACAACCAGTTTTCCCCAATTAAGGGTAACCACTTCTTCAGAGGCTGGATGTGCCCCAGGAGCACTCCCAACATCGAATTTGATTCACGGCTAAAATGACAGAATATAAATTTTGTCTTCAGTCGGGCTCGAACTCGAAATCGGCCTCCCACAAAATTAGGATACTAATTAGAATGAGGATAAAAATCCATAATAATTATATGGATACGAATTAAATACTGAAAATAGATGTATCCGAAAGTTTTAAAGAATTTTGTTTGTCTGCGATTAGGAGAAATAGAGTTCCAGAGAATGGTTGAGTGGAAGATAAAGAACCTTTAGAGTACAGAATTCCGAATTGACTGCAAAGAAATGAAGCATATTGTAAATATAGGAAGGATGGTAGGTATTGATAGTTTGGTAAAGGAATGTTCCAAGGAAACATTGCCTACGGAAAGCAGGATAAAGCAAACTTATTTCAGAATATAGTTGAGAAACAAGGGGGCGTCTCGGGATACCGATGACAGGTCTTGCAAAGCAGTTTATAATTTTCCTCAATCTGCCATCAAGCATTGTCGAGGGGCCACCATAAATCAGAAACCCAAGTCAAGGTGAGGGTATAACAGAGAGCTAAGAGCCTACGTGTTGATTGGGGAAGAAGGTGAGATCGGTGAAATAATTTAAGTATACCTTCAGTTGCTCAGGCAATGGTACTGTTCTGGTCTTTCTGAATTTTGGTGAACGCAGTAGATAGCTCCGAAGGGGTTGTTAGTAAAATCTGTTCCCTCATAAAATTACAGAATATTTTCCTTTATCCGGTGTTCCTACATGGAGTTGGGTAAGAAAACACGCTGGATAACAATTACAGTCAATTGACTATAATTTGAAAACATAATAAAAAAATTTTTATTTAGGTTGGAAGGTGTTCTATGAAAAATATCACGTGTATGTATAAGTGATTTGGCCGTTTAAGAGAACGTCGGATAATAGAGAGATTACTGATTTTTATATTACTGAAAATAGGATTAAAAGCTTTTAGTTTTTAAGAACGAAGCCTTATGTTAAAAATTCAGTCCAAATTAATAATCTATTTTTAAATGTATTTTTTTGTATAATCAGTTTTTATCACCTCGATGTTGGAAATATACATGATGGAAATCTATTTTTAGGAAACCTGTCTATCGCTCGTGCGTGCGAACCTTGCCATGAGTGAGTAAAAGTAGCACTTAAAACACTATGCAAATAAATAATTCTTTTATGTAGGAAGAGGGGGGAGGGGATTAGAACCAAGAAATCAGCTGATATGATAAAAAAGAAACCAAAGAAATCCACCTTGTCGTTGGCGATGAGCCTAGAGATCAAGAGTTCAATGGCATTGAGCAAATGCTGCCTGTATTAGCGATTACTACAAGGTCACTACAAACACGAAATTTCCTTAGTAAAGTATCGAACGAACATACACATACAGGACCCCGTTTTACTTGGGTTCACCCAAGGCCCTTAATGGTTTGTAGCGGTACATTTATATAGAATCGGTACCGAAAATAATTCAATGTCGATTCCAAGGAATCCTTGGGTACTCCCTGCTTTAGCGATAGTTCGGTGAGACCTAATCAGGTAATTATTATACATTCATTTTTCTTCCTAGTGATTAAAAAAAACATATTTGTCAATCTTTTACAAGAAATTTTTCATGTGCTAGGTCAGTACTGCTTGGTACAGAATTTGAAAGCAACTTCTTTAAAAATCAAGCATTACTGCTGCAATGCACAAAGTATAACATTAGAAAATAATAAATTTCGAAAACTATAATTTCGATCAGCAAAATTTTAAGGATTTAAAAAAAAAAATTTATGTATTCTCAATTGAAAATAAATTACATAAAGCCGAACTAGGCTAATAATAACATAAGCAAATGCCTGGACACACATCCATCTTCCGTGACATAAGTAATAAGAAAGAATTTATAAACAAATGAAAAACACAAAAAGCTTAAACAAAGAGATAAAACAACAGGAAAAATTAAAAAAATAAATAAATAAATAAACCTACACAACAAATGAACAATACTAGTGCGAATGATATTAAAAAAATTGTTAAATTATGATCCTAGCCAAATTAATACAAATAATAATATACAATTTATATAATAATACAAACAAAATGAAAATAAAACTCTTTTGTGGTGTAATACAAAATAGACTTAGGATTGATGAATTAAATGCCACTTCTATTGAGATTATTTTATTTGAAAACTAGTTTCGAATGCTAAACATTCATCTTCAGTTCTAAAACATACAATAACATTTTCAACACATCAGTACTATGTTACATAGATTAAATATACTAAGGTTTTTAAAAAGATAAGACAAGAAATCAAGCATAGGCACTCACCTTCGAGGTAACTAAAACACTGAATTTGTGAGAAGTAAAAGGGGGGAGGCAGGTAGGTTACGTTTTAGATTTACAACGGGTTTCCCTTATGACTCATTGGGTTTTTTCGTTCCTATGGGAAATAAATTTAAAATGGGGCTATTGGATATGTTAATCTGATCATTTAAACTAAAATCTGGATCGGTTTTAAACGATTTTATTATTTCTAGTGATTCAAAAGTATTTAATTTTAGGCTATTTTCTACTTGATGTAATATTTTTACTCACGAGTCTTTATTAAATTTGTGGTTATTTTCATTTAGATGGATAGCGAAATTGGAATTTTGGGTCTTATTAGTGTATGCTCTTATATGTTCATTTACTCTTTGATTTACTGATCGTCCGGTTTTCCCGTGTATTTTGCTTCACAGTCATTACATTTTAATTCGTATACGCCGCTTTTTTGGAAAGGGTCTATTTTGTCTTTCGGTGAAGGGAAGTATGATGACAATGGCTTATCTATTTTAAATGCAGGGTTTAAACCTAATTTTTTTAATTCTTTCCCGACTTTAACGGATATTGGGCCGTAGTATGGTATCAAAATATATTTTTTAGGGGTAGCTTTATCCTCTGGGGGTGTTTTGTATATATTATTCATAGTTTTTTTATGTATTTATTTTCTTAAAATATTATCGATTGTGGTTTTACTGTATCCGTTGTTGTTAGCTATAGTGTGAATCGTTTGTATTTCTTTGTTAAAATTTCGTTCATTTAGCGGTATATTTAAAAGCCGGTATATCATGCTATGAAATGCTGCGAGTTTGTGTGTTAGTGGTCTCCTGGCATTGTTGTCTATAACTACATCTGTGTGTGTGGGTTTCCTGTATATATTAAATTCGTGTTGTTTATTGTTTATGGAGATTTCTATGTCTAAAAAATTTAAAGTTTTATTGTTCTCTAACTCCAGTGTGAATTTAATTGAAGGGTGGATTTCGTTTATTTCGTTTAAGAAACTATTGATTTGTCTGGTCGTCCCAGACCATAGGCAAATTATGTCATCAACATACCGATACCAGTATATGATGTGTTGAGCTAATTTTGAATGAAGGATTTTCTGTTCTAATTTATCCATAAAAAGATCTGCCAGAAGGGGTGAAAGAGGGGACCCCATTGGTAATCCTTCTTCCTGTTTATAGAATGTATTGTTAAATTGAAAATAATTATGTTTTACGCAGACTGACATTAAATTGTAAAAGTCTAATTTTTCTAGTGGTTGAAGATTAGACCGGAAGATTAGTTTTTCTAAAATTTCTATTGTTTCTGAAGGTGGGATACTGGTAAACAGATTAAGATTAAATGAAGATGAATGTTTAGCATTCGAAACTAGTTTTCAAATAAAATAATCTCAATAGAAGTGGCATTTAATTCATCAATCCTAATTGTATTGATCCTTCTATATCATCATGCGTACCTCAAGTGATACAAAATAGACGTTTATTAATTAATAGTATAAAGTAAATAAGATATTCACACTATTCCAATGTGTGCACTATTGCATAATTTAACGAAATTTCAATCTTCAAGTAATATGTGTTTTATCCGTTGCTCTTTTAATATCGAGAAGAAGCAAGCCAGTATGTCTCTTTTCGTTAAATCCTTTTGTTATGTAGTCTGTCAGTTTTGCTAATTATGCGGCGGTCGAAAGTTGTGCTCTAATCCGAACTGAGCGTTTGGTATAAGGTTGCGAAGGATTGGGTGTTTTTGTATCCGTGATAGCAACAGTTTTTCAAAAATTTTAGATATAATATTTAGTATACTTATTGGTCTGTAATTTTCAGTTTCGGATAGGTTTTTGTTTGGTTTCGGGATGAGTATAACTTTTGCTATTTTCGAGGAAGAGGGGTAGTAATTCAAACGGATAATACTATTGTAAACTTGAGTAATGGAGAAGATAGATTTTTTGCTTATTTTTGTTATGACTATTGCGGACATTGAATCTTTATTATTACATACTGAATGTAGTGTGACAATAGCTCCATTTTATTCTACTTTTTTTTTGTTATTTTTGCTATCCCAGAATAAAGATTATTTTTTATTCCATTACATAATCACACTCTAATACACTATTATAACAAAATCCACACCAGTGTACCATTCTCCCACCACCTACGTTAACGAAACGTTTTTAGTTAACACTTGTGATCCCTTAAGTAATAAATGGAACCCAGAACCTTGGAAATATCTATCTCTTCTAAAATAAGGATTTGTAAAATTAATCATTTTTTGTATACTGCCTGAATCATTATTCACTTATATATTATATGTTGTCGATAATAAATGTTATTTGCTGTTAAATACTTTCTTTCTGGAATAAGTATTGTGTAAACGATATGATTATTTCTAATGATTCGTAAAAATTTAATTTTTGACTATTTCTTACGCGATGTAACATAATTCTTTTACATAAATTCTTTGTTTAATTTATGGTTACTTTCATTTAGATGTATTACGAATTAGGAATTCTGCGTCTTATTATTGTATGCCCATTTATTTATTTATTTTTTCTATTTATTACCTCTTAACACAACCTTTTTTATTTGAAATAATGTTTTAGCCTGTTTCTATCTTAAGTACATATTTTTGTTTTTATGAATGTTGCGGGATTTATTGAATCATGTTATTCGTTTTAATTTATTGTTTTAAACCAACTCATAAGAAAAAAACACTCGACTTTTGTGTAATGTTTAAAACGTCATATAAAATTTTAAGTAAATTTAATGAAATTTTTCATTCATAAAAAGGATGATTTACCTTGCCATCAAGACTGCTTCAAGATCAACATGAATATTAATTTTCGTTCGTATGTAAAGTATATTACTGTGCTTATTCTTGTAAAAAGAATATGATTTAAATTTATTTTTATAAATATGAAATTCACTAAATCCAGAATATTTTTATTTTATTTAACTTTCGCAGAGTTTTATGAAGCATTATTTCCAAAACAGCAGGAATACTATAATTTTAAAATTTAACCAACAAATAATTTACATACTAATAAAGGAAAACTTAAAAAATTAACATTATTTTTAACCCTGGATAGAAATAGTTGAAATATTATAAGAAAAAAATTAGTAAAATTCGGATAATTAAATATTGTGTATTTTTAGCAACGTTACGAATGGGAATCTTCAGTACGTAATCTAGTGGAATAACGTAATAAATTTGATTCCTAGAAAGAAATACATTATTTTTCACTTCCAATACATATTGATATTTTCGAAATTTAAGCTAATGCATACTAATTTTTTATAAAATAAGTTAAGAATTAAATGACGTAATTATAATATTGAGCACTACTGTATTTTTCCTCAACCTAATTTAAAAATGGCTGAATCATTGCTAAAGAAAGAAAATCTTGTTTGACATTTTATCGCTTGCGAAAGAAGAGCAGTTATATATAATATCTGACCCCTGTACCCTGTAATTTGTCGATTTCAGCAAATTCTTTGGCGAAAAAGAATCATTCGATGAGCTTTTTATTTTCTTTGAATTTTGGTAACTGTTCGGATAATTTTTTCAATATCTTATAGTTTTGACTTTTTGAGATTTAATGAATCCTTAAGTTTTTTTTTTTGTAGAAACTTTTGCTACTGTTATTGTAGTGTCTTCTATCTATATCATTTTACTGTAGTCAAATTTTGTTTTGCCTTGCAAAAGGTGAAATAGTAGGTTTTATGTTTTATATGTTTCAGACGGATCCTAAAAATAAAAATGTAAAAATGAAGCAAATCTGTATTTATTGTATTGATTTGCTTTAATAATGTATAGAACTCAAAATGTGATAAAAGTAACGGTTTCCGAGTTATTTGATCAAACAGCTAAGAACATACCATTTTCATCCTTCAAGATTCGATGCTAATTTCCCATTACTTTTTGTTTGAAATTTCAGAAACACAGTTTAACTAAAATCAATTAACCATTCTTGAATTCATTGACATATATCAGACTATTACTGGACAAATTGTGAATTTTAAAATCCTACTTGCACAAAATGAGATGATCAACAACTGTTATCATATAACATTTTTTGATTGGATTAGTGGTTTTTGTTTTGCAGAGGCGTAAACATGATCAAAACTAACTGATTGTGAAGGTTGGCGAAATTCGTTGATTTTCGGCAACCGATTGCGACTAAACTCCAAAACAAAATTTAACTTTTAGGGATGTATTTAGATGTATAATTGAATTAACTTTAGTTTTGTAAAAAATATATTTTTCGATTGGAAGCTGTATTGTAAAAACCTTTGGAATTTCCTACGGAATAATTTTGAAAGTTTCAGAAATTATTCAGTTTTCTAGGCTTTTCTCTCAGACCAAATAATTTTTCTGGAACAAATTTAATGGGGGAAATCCTTTAATTTGGAGGCACAATTAATCTTATGGCAACCGCAGAGAAAATAGAGGAAACATATCGCTCATGGGCTGGAATAGTGGCACAACTCAAAAAATCATTTTTTGAGATACGTGAGTTTAAAGTTTTCATTGCTAAGGAAAATGCATAGGAAATGCTTTAGTTTGCTTAAACGAGAGACGGTAGGACTTGAAGGTAACTTCCTTTAAGCAAACTAAAGCATTTCCTATGCATTTTCCTTAGCAATGAAACCTTTAAACCCACTTATCTCAAAAAATGATTTTTTGAGTTGTGCCACTATTGCAGCTCATGAGCGATATAGTCTTCTAAAAAAAAAAAAAAAAAAAACCTGTACCAGTTACAACCCATGAAGGGTCTCGGGTTCAGTACTTAGGTAGGCTGTACTGTTTCTAAGCCAACGGTTGTGAAAGGAGGTGATTTGGCCAGAATTCCCGCTCAACCGCCAGTTTTTCCCCAATTAAGGGTACCCAAAGAGGCTGGGTGGGCCCCAGGAAACCTCGAATTCGATCCACGACTGAATTAACAGAATATAAAATTTCTGCCTTCAGTCGGACTCGAACTCGGGCCCGGGAGCATGGTAGTCAAGCGCCTTACCCACTGAGCTACCGCGCCTCCTTAGTCTTATAAAAAAGTTTGTAAAAATTGTTCCAACAAATTTAGTATTTCACAAAGCTACTTGAATTGACCGATACTATTAGACATGGAAGGATGATCCTGCGATGTGTATATGAAGGAGTTTGAGATTTGGCTTCCAGCCATTCCATCGTTACAAAGATTGACGGAATGGAATGGAACATCATGTAGCAAGAACCACAATGAGTGTGAATTGGCAGAGTTAGGTGGACAGGACATAAAGTGAGGATGAAAAAAAAAAAAAGATATTCCTTCTCGATAACGTTTGGTTATCTCAGTTGTACGGAACAGTGGCTAATCGTCAAGGAAAATACTGTTTGAAATGAGTTGTAAATACGAGTTGTTGAAATGATTTAGGCACTAGAAAGTTTAAATCTTTATAACAATATTGAAATTTAAAATTTTAATATATTAAATGGATTAATATATGAAAATTTAAATGGAAAATATATTAAACAAACTAGGGATAAAATGTGGCTGGTCATTGCTCCAAACGTTTTGTTTGCGCTTTCAGTTTTAAATATCTCATTTCCAAACACGGCCTTTTTGAGACCTTTTATTTGTTTTTATCGAGTGGAACTACCGTTATCTTAACAAAAGGAATATGCTATTATTGTTGATATAGTTATTCTAATAGTAACAGTATGAATTCTTGTTGGAGAAATGTTTTGTTTGTGCTTGCATTATATTAGATTACGTTATAATCACAATATCAACATAAACACTCCATCTGGTTTCGATTCCACGCTGGATTATTCAAGGTTGGCCAAGAAATCTTGTTAAAGCCACCGGTCACGGGATTGTCGTCATACTTAGGCCGATTGCTTTGTCACTGTGTTTTATATTTCAGTTATTTTTCGAAGAAATAATTCTATATAATTTACAACTAATTTCTCGGAATCAATTATATAATTTAATCATGATTAATTATTATCATAATTGATGCTAAGAATATAAACTAAGACTCCTCCGATTCCAGTCAGATAAACTGTCTACTTAGATACCAAGATGTCTTTTTTGTTGTTTATTGATTCATATCGTCCTTATTTACTTGACGGGTTTTCCCACAGGTTACAATCTTACTCTAGATAGAATGAAAAGTTTGAGGTTTATACAGTTCCACCATATGATTGTAAATGCGTCCAAACCAGATTCGAAAATAATAATAATAACAAGTTGTTGCTAGTGGTGTGTGTTTTATAAATTTTACTGAATCCAATTTCAAGAGAATGACCACAAATCACTTCCATTAGTGTGATTATAAATTTGCGAATCATTTCTTCTCAATATCCGTAATTTCAGAAGTCAATGATGGATTACCGAAATATCTCTAAGAAATATTAATTTATAGGAATATCTTGTCGGAGTTTTAATTTAGTTTATTGTTTTTCAAAAAATATTTTGTTATAAAAATGCCACTTTTTACGTTTTGTAGTAAAAACACTGAAAGAATATTATATTTTGGTTTAATTTTTCGGAACGCTCCGAGTTGGAAAAATTAATATTAAACGCCCCTAAAAACATAAAATCAATTGAGGAAAAAAAAGAAAAAAAATTCCCTGCTTTATTTTATTTTTCCCCCTAGAGAATGGACTATAATCTGGGAAGACGAAAATAACGTTATTTGAACAAATCCCGTGTACCGTGTTATTTATCATTAAAAATAGAAACTATAAATTATATTTATAGTATATTCTGGGATAAAGTCTCTGGGTAACTCAATGTATGTATGTACATGGGTAACATTAAGTAACTCTGGGGTAACATTATGTACCTAAAAACATAAATTATCTCATACCATAAACCATTAGAAAAAATGAAGATTAGTTAATGAATATTTACGAGACAGTCGATTTTAAGAAGACAGTTAATGCCTCCTTTGACAGAATAATAATCATCATGAAACTTAAAAACATCTATTGAAAGTTTTGGGAATTATGGTCAAAAATTTCACAAAAAATTATTTCAACAGAGCCCTTGAAACAAGACGAAAATAACGTTATTTGAACAAATTTTACCGTGTTATTTATCATTAAAAATAGAAACTATAAATTATATTTATTGTATATTCTGGGATAAAGTCTCTTTAAAATTATGTACCTAAAAACATAAATTATCTCATACCAGAAACCATTAGAAAAAATGAAGATTAGTTAATGAATATTTACGAGACAGTCGATTTTAAGAAGACAGTTAATGCCTCCTTTGACAGAATAATAATCCTTATGAAACCTAAAAACATCTATTGAAAGTTTTGGGAATTATGGTCAAAAATTTCACAAAAAATTATTTCAACAGAGCATTGAAACATTGTTTTTTTCTTTACAACGGAAAAGTTCTATTTACTTATATTTATTTAGGCATTAAAACAATACTACGGAAAGACAAATTCATTTTTAGGGTCTTTTCCGCTAACTCCCTTTGTGTGGTGCCGCTGTTTTGTGAATGCTTAAGAGCCTTACACTTCAACACTACCATGGTTGAAGGTTACTGATTGATTAATGTTTAAAAATTAATGAGCCTTGAAGACAAATTGGTCAAGTACTACAAAAGACATTATAAGTGAGAAAGATATGACATCTATGTCGTGCGGCAAGAACTGATGTTCGGTAACCGATTGGTAACTGCTAGGTAAAAACAAGCTGAAGTTACAGTTCAGTTTAAAAATATAAATTAAAATATCTTTGTGCAAAATATTGGATAGTTTTGATTTTTTTTTTTTTTTTTTTTTTTTTTTGTATGTTACTGTTGTTGTGTACTGAAATCCAAATTATGGGCCTTGTAGCGCTGTTTCTCGCTTATTAGTAGCGTCAAAGCATCAAAATTTAGGATCTTTTCAAATATTCTGCCAAATATCTCTTGAACGGTTCCTTTTAAAGAAAGACTTGTTTTATTCAAGATCAAATTAGACTAAAGTTGTTACATTTTGAGCAGACGATGTGCTCTGTTGCTTAAAGAATATGATAAAGTCTTCAGATTTATTTCAAAAAAGTCATCTATTTGATATTCAAAATTTCGATCTATTCTACGTTTCACCAAAATATATGCTATTTTATATAGATTCGTTCTAAAAACTATCTTGATGAATTTGAAATTATACTAGACTGAATTAGCTACAATTTGAGCAGAAAATAATATCTGCACCTATAACGAGGTCGGAGATATAGGCTTTCAAATTTTCGCGATTTTCTCAAAAATAATTATATTTTGTTTTTGTTTTTTGCAGACTTTGCTCTACACGTCTTAAATAATCAAGTTTAGAGCAAACATCGTACTGATCTGTATGAATAAAGGTTTGTTAGTTTGCCCCAAACCAAGAACAATATAGTGTTACTACGGCCAACGCTTCTATATATAAATAGCTGGCTAAAAAATATCTATGCCCACATATCAGTCCAATAAAATTGGTACTTATTTAGCTGTACCGTTTGTTGTGCTAATGGGCGGGTAGTTTTAATTTTTTTTTTTATGTTGTTAGTGTCGTGCTTGTGTAAAGTTACGCGTTGCCCTTCGCTATTTGGTAGCGTCAAATCGTAAAAAAAAAATCACTATTTCCACAACTTTTTGGGAAAATGTGAGAGCCAGTATCTCGGACCCCGTTTAAATGACGATCACATTTTCAACTCAAATTGTAGCAAATTTAGTCTTGTCTAATTTTGTATAAAGTGAGATTTCTATTAGAACCAACCGCTAAGCAGATATTTTGGTAGAACGTGGAAAAGGTCGACTTTTTTGACGGTTTAACGCTACTAATAGCAGAGCGGTGGGGCAACAATATCCAAAACTTTAGTTCCCAACAATAAAATATATGAAAAAATCAGATTCAACCAAACTTTTGCATAGTAAACTCTTTATTACTATTTTTTTCATCAAGTAGTATTGCCTGTCCTTAGGTATCCTGCTGTCAGTTTCACGTCTCTGGATATATACCAGTTGCAATAATAATTTTGGATTATTGAAAATATTATTATGATGTCCAATATGTGGACCAATAATATCATGAAACACGATAAAATAAGTGGTAGAAATGTTTAGGTAATTAAATTGTTGTAAATGTGTAAAGAAATATAGTGATGTGAAAAACTAATATTGAGTGGTATCTGGAAAGAAAGAAATTAGTAAAAAGGTTGTTGAAATTCTCTATTTGTAATTTTGTATTTATGATGCTTTTATTAATCCTAAAACGAGAGGCTCGATTAACGAGCATGTTGGGGCAAGGATCTCAGCTCGCCCGGTTAAATCCCACCTGGGCCGGTTGAAATTTATTTCGTGGAGGATCCACGAAATGAATCTTGACGTTCCTAGCTTGTATAGAGGCTTGTTGGGTTCTGAATGATAACCCGCCCTTCCTTCCCTAGTTGGAGTAGATAAGGATGTTAAGCCCCAACAAATAACAACAATTCTAATGTACATGATGTTAATGTGTTTTTACACCTTTTTCCAAAATACTAGTTGTACCCAACCACCACAATTAATAATGGACACAGATAAACCTGAAGAGTAGTTAGTTATGGGGCTTCTACTAAATAAGCATAAGCTATTTTAAGGAAAACATACACAAAAACATTTTAAATTAAACAGTATTGCTTGTTAAGGTACGGAACTTAACGTCGTTATTTACACGTATTAATGATTCTGATTCACTTTTACGTCAAAGCATCACGATGTCAGAGACCTAATTTAAAGTGAGTCAAAATATTTTATTTTGATACTAGCTTGTTATACTATGGTGTTTCTGATTCATAGAGAAACGTTGTACCTATAATCGACATAATTATGTTATTTATTGACTGTACAAGGACTATTCGGCAGCTTCCTCCAAGCTGTCTTTTCAAGTTATCAACTATGTTTAAAAATCTAACAAACTAAAATTTAATAAATAATTTTAATAGCATTTTTCTAAATAAATACAAAATATTTGTAAATCAAATAGCGAATATACGGACCTTTGTACGGAAATAAACATGCATGAGATAGCTTACCCGGTCGGCAACCCAGAGGACCACTAGACGTTGACAGAGCGGCTGCCGGAGTTGTACTGGAGTGGGAGAGACAGAGAAGAGACGGGGATATAATTAGGTATACAAACGACCTTCCTACCTGGGTTCTGATACCTCGTACCCTCCTGGGATTTACCTTCACACACCCACACACATTTAAGGTACTGGTGTTCATCTAATAGGTGTTATAAGAAAATTTCGGCTCAAACATAGTTAGAGATGTGTCGATGCTCTATTGCGATCGGGAATCGATGATCCAAATTCGATTCCTAGGAACTGATGGACACCGGTTATTATTATACATCGATTCTTCCCCTTAACGATAAAACGAGACATTTTTCCTCTTGAAGAACCAAGCAATTTTCCATCGCTCCTTCATCCAGAATTTAATACAATTCTACTTTAAAAAAATCAAACATTGCTACTTCAAGTCAAACAAATTATTTAAGATATGCATGTATTCGCTATTGAACAATGGACGAATGATATTACAATTACGGACTGTCGAAACTGAAGCACCAACGAAATAAATGCTACCATGTAATAATATTATTTTATAATATACTTTTGTTATGCAAGAATACAGAGTTTTTTCCTGGCAAATTTGTTGGTATTTCTTATCCATCGCTTAGTGCTGAAAAGCACGCTTCCTTAGCGAATTTTAATGAATTATGTATTTTGTCGTCATTGTATTTTTCCTAATTCTCTACGGAGAGGATTCGAGCTTCTTTTACAAGGAGAGATAATACTATCGAAGAGCCGCTCCAACAAATTGGCCTGACCAGCGATGCATCCGACAGTTCGATTCCGACGCTTCACTTCGAGTTTACATTTATCGATAGCTCTTTCCGATAACCTCGATTCTTTCATCGGAGATCGATTTGTAGCCTATATCCCTAAAAAAGTGTAATATTTAGATATCTGGATTTGGTAACATACTTATTCATTTCATAATTTCGTGGAAAGGATAGATTTTTTTAATTTGGAGAAATGACACTGAACATGCGAATCGTAAACTGTCAATTAAAGACTTACTGGATGGACCTTTGCGAATTAAAAGGGAAGCATTATGGATCGAATATAATAGTTGGGCCTTATGTTGTACCACTTTGCTATAGATATACCAGCAACAGTCCAATCCCACATTATGGTCGCATTGTGTATTTTTCTTTCTTTATTTCGTTTAACGTCACTTTATGCTGCTATGGCTAATCGGACGATGCTACGGCGGAAGTCCTAAATTTTGCCTATCCAGGTATAATTAGGCTAGGGATCTTTAACGAGTACCTGACATTGCACAGGCTCGGGACCCCCATTTTACGTCCCTTCCGAAGGACGGCATAGCTAAGGATTTTTTATTCCCTTTAAAAAATCCTAAGGTCATCTGCCTGGCTGCGAACCCGCGCTCTTGGGTTTAGTAGGTTGCTATGCTAACCACTACACCACAGGTGATTGTGAATTTTTAAAAGGCTGTCTCTATGTCAAAGACATTTGTGAAGACTTTTTATGCGTTTGATCCATCATGAACTTTTGTAGAGTTCCAAACCTAGCTTCTGGTTTTCAAAGATAGTTATGCTAGAATTGTATTAGTTACATAACTCGAATTTTTTTTTTTAACATATTAAAGAACAAACTTTTGACCTAGTCTGGCACCAGAAACTGCTTTACAAACTCCGAGGATTCCTTCCTCCTGCATACTTCCTTATTATCCGTTCCAATTTCAGTAATAAAATATTCAATCAATCATAATTTCTTCTATTCATACCTCATTACCCTTCCTCTTCACGATTTATACAGCTGGCATCCCAAATAAGTACCAAGTAAGTACCGTCCTCAACATGATCCAACAATCCAGTAATCATTGCTTCCAAATCACAAACGGGGACGTAAATAACCGCCGCAACATAGATCAAAGGGCTCGACAAATGAAAAGAAATTTAAATAATGATCGTAAAAGATTTTTTTAATATATAATCTAGAAAAAATGTTGGCCGGTGCCACCATATTAAGTTTAATTCTATAGTTTTGTATAATATAGTAATTGGTGTTTGGGTGGGAGAGGGTTCTGCCATTTGTTACTGATAATAATCCTTCAAGAATTGTGTGAATTTAAAAAAAAAATTCTTCGATGTTTATTTTTTATTTAAACCTTATTCACTGAGGTAGCTGAGATGAATTAACATTAAATTTATTCATTAAAATAATTAAATCAAAAATAAAAACTATATTATATGGCTAATGCAATCAGTTCTTTAGAGTACTGAACTTATTATCTCCATCACATTTTAAAATTAAATCCTCTACAGACGATAGAAACGTTGCACGTTTTTCAATGATGAAAGAGGCAAATTATTCATCAATCCCTAATTAAATATTTATATATTTTTACACTTTATTTTATTACAGACGATAGAACGTTATAGGCTAAATGTATGTATTTAAATTGATATTTTCATAGAGATGAAGGATTTGAACTGAAAGTCAAGAAATTATAAAGTTTATCAACATTTTCTTTTCCGATAGACTGTTCCGAAGAAGAAGTACAAAAGAACAAATGAAAACGTGATGTTAAAATTATAATGAACTAGGGTTCTGGGAAAACCAGTGATCGTTATTATTGTGTTTTGTTTTTGTAAATTTCGACAAATGTACTTAGTTCCGCATTGAAATTTGAAAATGGCTTTACCATTATCGGATGCATTAACTATCTTGTACGCAAAAAATATTAAATATACGATTGTTTTTAATTAGAAAAGGGGAATATTTCTCGCTTGAAGATAAGAATTCATAGTATAAAACCCTGGAGTGAAATTTCTTGATGCAACTGTACTAGAAAACAAAAGTTGTGATTAAAGATACACTGCTATCTACAGCGTAGGACGAGATAATATGAATAATCGGATGCACACCCTTATCAGCTCTATTGTCCATTGATAAGGAAGAGAAATCGCCAATGGCGTCAGCGGACACAACCTTATAAATCAATAAATCTGATATTTTGCAATAGCTATTATTTCTGATAGCAGGGGTTTCACTCAGGGTTACGATAATGTCAAAAACAAAACACTTATTTTTTATTCTACCCAAATTTTAGTTGAATTAAAGGTCATCTCAGGATTATCATTTCGTATTATAGGTGACGTCTGACAGGAAAGATGCCATGTCTAATTAGCTCTGACTACCCATGGGAAATTATTGTTTTCTCAGTAATTCACTTTTGAGTAAAATTTAATGAGAGGGGGGGGTAGAGAACTATATCTTTAAGGATAAAGCATAATTCTATTAAACTCTAAAGAAAAGTAAAGAAAAGAAAAGATACAGGAATTAAAGGGAAAAAAAAAACTTCCACAGAAGGCCAAGGCCATGCAGGAGGGTCTATTGCTGAGACAATAACTAGCTGTCCAAGACAAGATACCATAGACCAGTGATACATCTCTAATGGAATATTCATGATGTAGATGATTTTTCTTACGTTAATATCGTGTCCAGTATAAGCACAAAGAGAGGGTGGTCTGAATTTACATGGAGAATCTTACCAGTGCTCCTTCTGAAAGAAAGTTTATGCGAAATTTCAAGGCCAGCATTTAACTTGGATGAACTTGAAGTGAACTCTGAAATAGAGGACGTAAAGTGCTTCAGTTTTAATAAAGAATAATGGACTGCTCATTTAGTTATGGTCTTATCACTTGATCAATGATCAATGTTGGCAAATGACACTAATTTTATATTTAACATGGAACATGTTTTACCGATGACCTGATTGGTTAAAAGCGATACGTTTTTGGGGAACGGGAGAGCGTTACACGTAGTTTGATAGTTTTATTTTAGGAAAGTAGAATCGGTCAAGAGCTCAACTCTCGTTAGATTAAATAACACTAGCACAGTAACGAGTGAGCTCCTTTTGACTCTGTTTTTCCTAATACGAAATAAAACATTTTCACCTTGATTTGAACGATCTTGCTCGATCCCTCTCGGCTTTAGTGTATACTAAATTACTCTCCTTTGTAAATATACAATACAGGCATACAGGTAAGCGAAAAAAATTTAATTTGAAAATTTATCTCATACAGAAAACTGAAACAGAGGTAAGCGGGAAAAAAAATAGAAAACATATCGTAAGTGAGATTACCAATTCCGCTTTGTGCATTTTAGCACCTTCTATGACATTAAATACAAAATGTGCTTTGTGTAATTATTTTTTGGGCTAAAATCACAAAAGTGATTTTCGTCAAAACCTGATCCAAGCTGAACTTGCGTATTCGGGTTTTTACATTAGACGCCGAATTTCATTTTAAAACAAAACCTGAAAAAAAAAAAAAAAAAAAAAAAAAAACTGAACTAGAAAAAATTCACAGCGGAATTGACAATCTCACCGACAATATGACTATCATTGATGGTCGAGAGGGCAACTCTTAAAACACGTTCCAAGCTATTCTTTCTTTAGTCCAAAGGTTCAAGTGGTCCAGTTTTTTGTATTCAAACAAAGTCCATCGGTAAAATCTTAATTTCTTAAGTGAAAATGTTTTCCTGCCATAATTATTTGTAGTCTGGAACAGGTTATCATGTCTTGAATTTCTTAGTTTTTGAGTTTTCAAATATTGTAGAGTATATCAAACCCTCCCTCTCTCACAACAGCTCTATCAAAGACAACGCTGGTTCTGTTGTCATATATGCAAAGAGGTTCAATCTTGAAAATAAATTAATAGATTTATTTAGGGAGTAACTGAATAATGGAAAAATTCTCATACTTATTAATAAATAGTTAAGCTTCTATATCATGAATGAATAGTTATTCATGTTCAAATTTCATTATCATTCTTATTGAAATTTTAATCAGCACCAATTTGTATCCTCTTCAGAATATGGAAATATACAACCAAAACCTCTATACAAAGGTACTCATTAATTATTAAACATTAAACATAAAATTGATATATACAAGTTGACAGTCTGAACCTCCAGGCCAAAAAGCTCTCTGATTCACTGTAACAAGTAATCACCTGCTCAGATGTACAGAACACCTGGCTCAAGTATAATCTGCGCTTTGAGCTGCTGAGGAGGCCACCCAGTTAAGAAATCTAAATTCCAACTTCACGCTCTTTAAATAACTAAACCTGTGTCCACAATGTATATTGTTTTATTTTACCTAAGTACATTGTAGTTGACATTGGTTTAGTTATGTAAAGAGTATGTAGTCTTTTTGTTAGGGAGGCCCATCCAGCTAGTATCTGAGCTTGTGAATCTTTGCAGCAGTAAGTGGGATTAGGATCCTGAGCTTTGGGGTACAAACTTTCAATTTTTATGTAATGTCTAACACTTATTTAAAGAGTGCCATTATTAAGAGATCTTGGGTGTATATTTGCTATCGAATAGGTTGGAAGAAAAACATCAATAAAAATGATAAAGAAACATAAAATTTATTGAAACATGTTTTATAAAGTAGGTACTTTAGAAATGTAAATTTTTTTTTTTTTTTATAAAAGATAAATAATTTTGGAGAGATTGACTAAATAAGTAATATATACAAGCCTAGGCTAAAAAAAAAATAGTTCCAATTTTTTATAACAATTTGAAGATTTTTCTTCACTGCATATGACCCAAAATATTGTTCATCTACAAGCTCAGAAAAAAAGGAATGGGTTGACTTATATTGAAGTTTAGATAAAAAATAGAAAAGAAAAAAAATAGCTGTAAAGGGTGTAAATTAGAACTCTGGCTAATAAAACTTGGCAGACCTGAATATATGGAGATGATTTGATTATAATGGCCAGAGGTGAAGCTGCTCTGAAGGAGGCCCTTGAATTAATCATTAAAAATCAGAAACAAGCAGAATTACATCAAACATATGTGTGTCTTCATGGTCTCAGGTCTCATCATTGAAAGTATATGAAATTTCACATATGTACTTGGGTTCCTCTCTAAATAAAGAGAACGAAGTCAGTCCTGATATACAAAATATAATAATGGCTAGAAAAAGGACATACTATAGAAAATTTTCAAATCAAGAATTCTCTCAAGGAAAACAAAATTTCATCTTTATTACTCCCACACCAGACATCACCTGGCCACCTATGGATCTGAAAACGTGGTGTTTATCTACGGCAGATTGCCAAAGATTAAAGGTTTTTGAAAGAAAAATAATAAAACAAATATATGGTTTATCAAGGGTTGATGGAAGGTGGAGGGTGAAAAGTCATGTGAAAATTGCAAATATATCGAAAAATAAGGACATCGCCTATTATATGAAAGCAAGTAAAATGAGAGGGGCTTGCGAAAATTGAGGATAAAATAAAATGCTGACTATGACAATATTGGAGAGAAAGAGAAGATGGAGAGGACCAAGAAGCTGTCGCAAGGATGAAGTAACAAAAGATTTGGCAGAGCTGGGGGTTCCAGACTGGAGACTCGCTGCTTGTGGCCGAGAAAAGTAGAAAGAAATGGTTTGCAGGACCTAGAGTAAAACCAACCTGTAGAGCCAGGGTATAGACAGTAAGACAAGATTTTTTCAAAGAACAATGGTGCTATACATAATTTCATTATGTATCATTTTTTTTTATAACAACAATCTATAAGCTATAATAATAAATATAATCTTTTGAAAGGGTAGATTCAATTTACAAATCATTATCATCAGAAATGTTTTTAGTGGAACTAATAAGAAATGAAACTCTTCTTTTAGTTTACATAAATGGGAAGAAAATGTGAAGAATTGAGGAAAAAGACAGATTCAGCTTCATTGGCTCTCTAACCAAGGCTGATCAATGAAAATCACTATTTTGCTGGTAGTAAATAAAGCTTTTTTTACACTAGTTGCTAGTTATTTGAATCTTGATTGCTATACTTTAAACTTTTAATTGTATTCAATTATTTAATTTGTTGACATTAGGATTGGTTGTTATCAAAGCCTAATATGAAATATGAATATTAGTTATTTGTTTAATGTGATATTTCTTAATTAATTTTTTTAATTTTATTCAATTACAAATATTAATCTGATTCAATAAAAAATAGTAATTTTACAGATTTATTTCTGTACGTCTCAATGTTTATTAGATTTTATTTATTAATTATTATTAAGTACGATTATATCTATTTAAAATTCTAATATTCGCAAATTTTCTTTGTTGATGTTAATATATTATTAATTATTAGTCATTACTATTTCTAATTTTGCCATTTAAATTTAAATTCTCATACAGCCGTTTTCCTCAATCAAAGAAACATCATATATTAAAAATACCCTGATGATGTTCTGATAAAGCCGGCTTACAAAATGTTTAATTATTTGTTTTATTTCAATGAAATGATCTTAAGGTAGTTTTTAGATGTCAAAATAGTATCCTATTAAAATTAAAACAATTAAATCAATTTTCTAAAAGAAGATAACTAATTTGTCGGGAAGGAGAGTGGCCAAAGATGTCCTTCCACCATTGAAAATTGTTAAATCTTGGCAGATCTGAAACCAGTATCCTTTAGTGGCTTTTGGGTGTAATATAGTGTGTTTTCATTTTTCAGATGATATGCTGGATGCATTTATATTACTTAAGTGCCATTGTTTATATGAGTTCTGGAAATTTCATATCCAGTTGTTCAGTTTTGTTAGTTTAGTAAAATTTGTTATTTGTAGCTTAAGGAGATTCAACATCCTTATGCAACAAATAAGTGCTGAAAGGAGTTGCATTCCAACTGGTTGTCAACCTATTCTAGCTAAAGGGAGAAATCAAATTTTTAATTTTTGTAAAATAAATGTTTCTCTGTATAAATGCCTCAATTTTCATTTGTTATATGTTTTATAAAAAATTAATAGTAGTAAATTAAAAAATTAAGTTGTTAAGGTACTGTGCTATACTGTACTCTTAACTTCAGGGTCAAGAGCCAGTGTTTAGACTTGGTAGAAAATATATTTTCTAATCTATCAGCTGTGGATCAACCCTAGGGTTTTTGCGCAAACCCATCCTTAATGAAGAAGGTATTTGGCTATTCATTGGGTGGAGAAAAAAATATCTGGGCTGTTGGAATGTTGAAACAAATCACACCTTATATATCCATTTGTTAAAAACAATACCTTCATGTATTGTTATGTATATGAGATGTAGTTACATATTTGTATTTTTTTCTTTAACTTTTTACAATGTATAAAGGATTTATTATGGGTATTATTAAATTATTGTATTATTTATTATTTATATATTGCTAATTTATCAGCAGTTATTAAAATCTTTAAAGCAAATATCCTGAAATGATTAAAATATTTATTTTTACAATAGTTGTAAAATTAAATTAAAGGAAATTAAAAACAATAAAATTCGTGTGATTATAATAAACTGTATATGAACGATTATGCAAGAAATAAACATTGGTAAAAGGATCACCACGTCATTTTCAAAAATCTCAGAAAGTTGAATTGGCTTTGAAACAGAAATTTCAGGTTATGAGGTTTTGTTAGTACAGAATTGTAAAAGATGTGTGGGAGTTGCTTGAGAAGGCTCCCAAAACTTGGGACTGTTTTTTTGTCTTAGGGAGTCATAAAAGATCTTAATCTCAAAGCACTAACCATAGGGTACTTTGGTTACATTCTTAGAATTTTAATTTTGATTAGTTAAGATTATTATATTATTTAAACTAATTGATGAAACTAACTACCTTATTTGAAATTTATCTAATATTCTTTTGTTTTTATGAAAGTTATCTTTTAAAAATGGGATGGATTCCCTATATTTTGCCTATTAAAAAATAAAAATTATTTATTCTTCAAGAAAACAAACTGATATAAAAATTATAAATTTACATATAATTACTGTAAACATTTTTATAAATTGCTGCTACCTCAATTGGTACTGAATATTTCATTTTCTGATAAACTAGGAAGATGTAGACCACCATTGTTTTTTACTTCATTACAACTTTATTATAAAAGAAATAGTACATTAATGCATTAAACTATTAAATTATAACACATTTAAAAATAATATTGATAAAGTATGATATTGGATGTTTTAATGCCTACCTCCCAGCAATTTCATAAACAGCTTTTATAAGGAAATTACAATAGTCCAACACTATGCACATTTTTTTTTTCAATCATATTATTATGTATTGGTATTACTGAGAAATTATATTTCCAAATAAATTGTTATTTTTTGGTTAAGTTAGATAAGCCAAAGTGGTTTGTTATTTCGTTAAATTAAAAGAATAACAGAAATAAAAACCCAAAATACATTAAATCTTAGTAGTGCAACTTAAAACCGCTAGACAGCAGCACAAGTCATATCATAAATATGCAGTAAAAAGCAAATATTTAAATATGGAATGCCAAGCTAATTTAAATATTTTATCACCCAATAATTAATTTATGGTTGATTATATTCACACTGATTAAAGTTTTTGTTTAGCTTTTATAGATTTATTGGTTTCAGTTGAACTATTATCATTGATCAACAGGAACCATAGTTATAGATTAAACTCCGAAGAATTATATTTCATTGTTCTTGTTAGGTTCGATATAAATTATTATTATTGGTAGCATCATTCTCTATATTAATAAAATTATATTTAAATCTTATAGAAATTAATATGTTGAATATTTATACTAGGGGAATGATATGTAAGTAAATGCGCAGTAACATGGAATACTTCAGAAAAAATGTGTATTAGTGTATATATCATTTCTAGGATGGGTTGATACCATTGGAAACCATTATGCTGTCACTTTTATGTTTGAAGACTGTTGTCCAAGCTAAATAATGTAGATAAGTCAACTTATTATTAAATTCATATTTTGGAAAATAAAAAAAACGATGGGTGATGCGGGCTAAAATCAAAAACTACTGTTTTAATCATAAAAGTATCACCAATTATAATTTAATTTTTACTTGAAAATTGTAAATATGAAGTATAGTTTCATAATTACTTAATAATCAATTTCTATAATGAAACAGCGGACTTTATACATCAGCCCTCCCAATTTCTAATTGATGTAATGTTTTTGTGTTGAGGTGGAGCTAGACAAAAATGGTACTAATTGTAAGTAAAATGTTAATTCCAGCAGCAAGTAATGACACCTGGGTAGCGAATGGAGGTTACATTACTGTATAATTGTTTATTTAATTATTCAAATATTTCAGATTAAGGATACAACAAAGAAATATTCATTCTAATTGTGGAGAAATTGTACTCATTGATTATTCTTCAAGGTCAGTTGCATTTTAGAATTTACTAAAGCCATCTTGAATCTTGAACTATTATTTTTGAAGCTCTGGGAATAATCAGGGATTGATTGGGAAGTTAGAAACAAGTTGGTTTTTGTGGGATTTAGGTTTATGGAGGAATGATTGTACCTATTTTGATCTGATCTATAACACATAAAGCATTAATGTCATATTGTACAATTTGATTTGTGTCAACAAATGTATGTTTAATAGAGGGTACATGTTATTTGGTTTAGATTTATTTTACTCATTCAGTTTTGACACATTATTTAAGGTTTGTCTGAATATATGTATAAAATATGCTATAAACCAGGGAGCTAAATGAAGAACATTTACTTATTAAAATTAGTGATTTGTCGATTCTTGATTCCAATGATTTTTGAGAATAATATAGATATCAAGAATGGTTGATCCAAATTGTATTCCTTGGTATTGAACCGTAAAGTTGATTTTGGTAGATCATACATGTAACTAACAATGATTTCCTTGTCTTTAAGATATATGTAAGATTTATGATACATAAGCAATTATTATTTATTTTCATTTCATTTTATTACTTATTAATATTATAATTTTTCTCCGTAGTGAAAAAAAAAAGAAAGAAGAAAGATGTTTCATATTTGCCAAGACAGCAATTGATGTGTAGTAGATTAAAACTCATCGATACAGAATTTAAAACATCCCCCTTCAAAGACCGAGCATTGCTAATGCAAACCAAATGTAAAATTCTTGAGTAATGAAGAAGGATTTTGATTCCAACAACCAAGGAGGCGTAGCAACAGGAGTTAACCAATGCTGAAGACTCTTTCTAAACAGAGTCAACTCAAAAAAGATGTGAATCTAAATCTGACAGAAACATGCAAGTCTTGGAAATTCTTCATATTTGATATCGAACCCATATAGTTATACAATTAACATAATGAGAGAAATGTCTGCAGTCCCCCCTATCTATAGTGTAGAGTAAGTGAAAGGTTTCAGTAACTTTGAAATTACTGTTATTCCTCCACAAGAATCAGTAAAAAAACATTGTCAGAATTTTTAGTTGCTACATATATTGTTTAAAAATAGTAAATGCTTGTTGCTAGTAACTGTTTTATTAACTCATTTCTTTATCACTATCATCCAATTGACTAAATTCATATCATACTGAAGACATAATATTTATGGCAGTTTAAAATAAATGTTCCTTTAAACGATGTCATTTAATGCCATTATGATCCAGAATATCATTATTATGAGCCAATAGTTATAATTACCTATTAACAGCAACTGATCCTGACAACAGTGTAATTTTTAAAATTTACACAAATAGAATTGAACTCTATATATGATTTGAAATCTATATATTTATATTTAATATAACTTGGTGGTTTAGTAAATCATCTTTACGTATTTTAAACGAAAATGTTTGAATTTTTTTAAAGAGAAGAAATAAGGCTGATATCCACGATGAAATTTAATGGATACATTGTGTTATCAAGTTTTAATTTTTAAAATTTACAATAACCAAACGAGAATTCTTATTTATTGGCAATGCTAGTCCTCCTCCCCTTCCCTTTTGTTTTGTTAAATTACCATGAAATTATTTTCTATTTTATCATTCTAACAATATCTATTCCATAAGGCATTCAAATATTTTCCAAGTAATGTTTTTTTTAATATTACTTTTTTTAAAGTTTTGATATGATTACATGTTGAAGTTATATAGTTAGTTATATATATTATATATATTATATATAGTTATATATATTATATTATATAGTTATAGTTGTTATATATAAGTTATCAACGAGTTGAATGTATAATACTGGATTAGAATGCAAATTATTTTATTGAATGTTAGATGTAAGAATCTATAAAATGGCGGTCAAGGAGTTCGGATTCAGCACCCCAAAGAACATAAAGATCCGTTGAGAATAAAAGTTCCGCAGTTTTTTCTTAAAAACGGCCTTTTGGAGTCTTATTTTACTGGACTATAAAGACGCTCTATGAAGCATTATTTTGGAGGTCCTACAACTTTTGTTCTATTTCACTTTCCCAATGATGATTTTTTATTGACTAGAATTGTAACATTGTTCATATATAACGGGAAAAGGATATAAATAAAAACATTATTTTATTATTAATTTATATAAAACTAGTTGAAAAAAAAAAAAAAAAAAAGGAATCCACAAACAATAAAGTATTATCTATTCTTATTACTAATTAAAAAATTAAAATACTCAGCTATATTACTGCACATTAAAAAATATATATATTATGAAAAATATGATATATTATTTTTGCATAAATGTTGCTTATTCTTAATAAGGAATAATTATATTATGAGCTGTATTCATTAAAATTATTTACTTTTTTAATACCCAAATCAAAAAGATTTAGTACTTTTCTTCTTTTTTTTTTATTTCATATAAAAGTGATAAGTACAAAAAGTTATTGAATTTTTCAATTGAATGAGTTTAAATAGGCAGTTTCCTTCTTTCCCTTCCTGCCGCGCGTATTCCTGAGATATAAAACTCTTTTTTCTATCTTACGTTTTGCCATAGGAATCCACAGTCAAGATTATGCTAGGTTCGGGTAAAAAGAAGAAGGTAGAAAAGACGCGAAATCCCTAGACGGCATAGGATCAAAGGAAATATCAACATTTCTAATACTATCGTAGGTTCAAACAACAATGGTCTGGTAGGACAAGATGTTTACAACATTTCTTTGTGAAATTGAATTTTTTTTTTTTTTTTTCATTTTGATCAATCCATTTAATTGTTTCACAAGAGTAGTTTCATTTCTTATTTATTCGACATATCACACACAGTATAGGCTTGTTTGACTATTCTCCTCCTTCAAAACCCTAATCTCAAAGTAAAGGTAATAATAAATAATTGTAAGCTTTATTGTATGAGAAACTTCCCACATTTTTTTTACGTCCCGGGGTCTAAATTGTAGAAAAAATGTGTTTTTTACTGCTTAATATTTGAAAACGGTTAGACATAAGAAGTAATTCATTACAAACCTTTTGATTTAAATAAGAAGTAATTTTGGGAAAAATTTGATTTCGTAAATACTATTTTTATTTATTTTTCAATACTACATATTTTTTGTTGAAGTTCCGCATACCCCTTTTCCCTAGTCTAATTCGGGGCACCTGGTTCGGTCCACAAACACGGAAGGATTACAAAGACAAAGCAAAATATTTTATAAACATTATTATAATTGATCTAATAAGACGGTATTTGATCGCAAAGGGAGTGTGTACGTTTTTAAAACCCCCTTTGCCTTTGCGAAAAGAAGTATATGTGTGCCACTTATGGATTCCATTTATTCCTTTTTTTTTGTCTCTGTTTTGGGTGACTAAATTGGTGAGAGAAGATATATTGACTACTTAAAAGCTTACTATCCAGAAAACGGCTAGGTGTATGAAACAATATAGTTAAAATTAGTTATTGAAGGACGTTTGATTCCGAAAAAAACATCGGTACTTTTCTGTTTGACAATTGACATATATCAAGAAATGGTCGACTCTAGAAAAATATGTTTCAAATCCTAAATTAAAGCGGATTACACTTCCTATAAAATTGATTAGTGTGGAATTTGTCGAAATTCTAATGGTTTTCGAGATATACGTTTTGATTGAAAATCGGTGGATTGTAGGGGACAAAAACAATTTATGCACTTTTGTAATACTTTTATTCTAGTACTTTCCCCGATCGTCCTCAAGGAAAAAATTAAAATAATCAAAAAGTGGAGAGCATTGGAAATTTAATTTAATTTCATATTAAGTTTTGGTTTTGAAGCAACTGTTTCACGAAAAACCGTTGGAATTTCGACAAACCGGTGGAGGTTTCCAGATTAAAATTTTAAGGAAATTCAATTAGCTTTAATTCCGATTTGTAGCATTTTTCTTGAGTCCACTGTTTTCGGGATAAGATCGAAAAATACGAAATTGGGACTCTCTCTTCTCCCCCCCCCCCCCCCCCAACCTCTCAACCTCCAGGTTCGGAGACTTTTAGTAGGTTTGCCTTCTATTGCTCCTGGCGAAGCTTTGACATCAGAAATTATCGCATATTTCATGCAATCTACACCCCTCATTTCAACACTCTTTGACTATGGTCGCACTTTTCTGCGAAAACACCTATATCACCATTCATTTGGCTACAGTTCCGAAACTAATTGTTCGATTCGAAATTTCTTTTTTTTTCATCTGAATGCTCATTAAATTTTACTATAAGAACCTATATATAAAGTTATGATCAAGTTTCGTAAAATAACCATACCAGCACATTAAAAACCGCGACCTGTTTTGAAATTCAAACTTGTTAAAGTAATTGGATTATTTAATCTGGGCTGCAAAGCCCAGATAAATTTATTTATTTTTTTGTTATCAATACAACAATAAAAGTCTCACTTATATACCTCACTCACAAAAGACTCATTTATATACCTATAATTACACCTGTCAGCGGTTAGTAGTTGAGCAGATTGATGACCAACCAATTCATTTCGTATGCAATCATTACATTCTAAAACACTTCGTAAAATCCTCATGCTCCTAATAATGACGCAAATAAAGTTATTCAATACGATCAAAATAAATAAATAAATAGCTTATTTAGCCCAAAACAGATACTTATCTACAGATACCATACTCTCTATTTGATTTTGATTTTCAATAGTTTGTCTAAAGATCTGAAAAGAATATGGCCTTGAGACTTTCTCGTATAGATCTATTATTTGAAGCTGAAGTAATTTATATACATATCATAGCCACGTGATTAGATTCATTCCTAACCTTTAGTGAATTATTTCATTTTATACAGTTGAAAATCTCAATAAATAGATTAAAGTTACATTTTTTCTTAAACTGATATTGTCTTATTATTATTTTTCCTTATTTTATAATTAAATTTAGATAGTTTAGGTTATATAAGATCTTTGTTAGCTATAAAACCGTTGCATAATTTCCTTAAAGCAATGCTTTTTAACATGCTCACGTTTTGTCAGTTTAGAAAAAAATATGAAACAAAAATGGTTTTGTAACCAGTGATTCACTTCCATCCAAGATCAAAAAATCGAAATTCCAGTTGCGTCAACGGTTGACCTTGGCCCAAAGTCGGCTCTTGATCGCGTGATCATAGCCAGCCGAAAAGAAGCAGTTGTTTGGATGTGACTCATATACAATGGATGACCTGATCATATTCTATGTCTATGTTTTAGGCTCCGTATTAACACGACAAAGTATCTCTGCCACCGCCAAATTAATACCTATTACATTTATTAAAGATAACAATCCAAATTCTTAAAGCACTTGCTGTATTTAATCCATACCGAGGCCAAAATATATTTAAAGTTTAAAGTTTGTACATGACTGTTCATTAAAATCAGGACATACGTCCGACATTTAACTCCTTCCGGCCGACAAAACGCTGGTTCAGCCACTGCATTTTAATGCCATTCAAGCGATATGATTTATTTATTTTTTTTTTTTTTAGTACTTATTTGTTGATCTGGCAATAATTTTTTACCCAGGTTTCCAACAGGTGGCCAGGCAGCCTTTACGAAGAAAAACACGATGAATTAGTAAAAATAACTTATTTTTGCTTAACTAAAATATTTTCAGCAAAATTAATAAAGTAAGATGATAAAAATCGTCATCGTAAGAGGATAAAAAAACCAACCTTATAATTGTTCATTTTGCTAAAAAATAACCTGCATCGTGCCCTCGGTATGTTTTTGGAACTCATTAGCATCCAAAGTTTCCACAAACCATTAGAGCATAATTCTTCATATATTTTTATTCTTGCTTAAAATACTCCAATAATTAAGTATTTCAAGTGTCTATGTGTGTATGAGATGGTTATGGACGATTACGACTGGTTAGGAATGGTAACGTATGGTCAAGTTAGGGATGATGATGAACTAAACAATAGGGGATGGTCATGGGTTATCGGAGATGGTCGGGAATGAACATGGATGGTTAGATATGGTTAGAAATAGTTATTGTGATTAAGGATGACTTAAACATTATTTAACTATGATTACTTAAGATGACTTTAAATAAAATTTTTAAGTGATGGATAGAGGTCATCAGAAGTAGTCATGTATGGTGAGGAATATTAATGTAATATGTTTTTTAAGAAGTGGTTAGGGATGCTCAGTGGTGGTCTGAGATGGATAGGAATGGTCTAAGGTTATTTAGAAATCTTCAGAGATGGTCCTTAAAAAAGTGATAAAGTATCCTATTTTGTTGAACTTTTATCTATGTATTTTAAAGGAATTTTAATGTCCCTTCTATTTAGGTATTGTTTTCCAGATTTTTTTATAAAGAAACAAAATGTGGTTTTTGGTCAACAGAAAATTCTCCCAAGCTTTTAGGAAGTCAAAAATTTAGTGAGAATTGGTCCTTCTATACATCTTGTGTAACTCGAGTGGAAATTAGTTTAATATTATTCTCACCGTACTAAATTAATAAAAAATTAATGCTCCGGCCAAAATTATTGCAAGATAAAAAGTAACTATACACTAGGAGTATAATACAATAGAAGATTTTTTTTTTTTTTTTAAATAAAAGTAAATGATTTATTTGATTAAACATAATATTAAACAAATGTGACCAATTTACACATTTAATTATTGTTATTGGTTTCAGCTATTCTTTATCTGTTATTTATTAAACCAGCAGCATTCAAATGGCATAATTTAGGAAGCCGTGGAATTGTATAATTAGACTTAATTTATCAACCTTACATGAAGGACTACTTTTCCTTAAAATAACTGAATATGAAGAAGGATGTGTTTCATTAAGGGCACGAGAGGCAAATTAGTCAGGTTGTTGACTGGCAACCCAAAAGGGTGACGGAGCCATCTTCTGATCCCATCTCTTACTTTACTGTATAAAGGAGGCAATGTTCTTATTAAAGTGCTCCAGGCTGAGATAATATTTATCATTATGACAAAACCAACAGATACATCTCTACATGTACCCGAACCTGTTATATCAGTAGCTCTTGCGAATAGTTATAAAAACCGTATTTTAGGAAAAATGCAATATTTCACACAATGAATGACAAATTTGTATTCAACTCTATAATAGCCTCATAACTAAGTCTTTTATAAAAAAATTCAAAAAAAAAAAGATTAGATTTCTGGTGGTACCCATAACTCTAAATTCCCAAACACACTTAACACACACATCCACTTAACCGACTATTCACAACTGTCACAGATATTAAAATAAATTGTATAGAATAAAATTAAACTGAATATATTAAGCTAATATGCAAAAGAAACTGAAATAATCTAAGGTAAAAAGCTAAACATTGAATTCAAAAACTTGTCGTAGAGCTAAGAATAAAAGCGACATTAGAGTTCAACGTCCGATGAAATAGCACCCTTCCGTAACAAGTGTTGTTATTCAGAATGCGTATTAAATGTCAGTCTACTGTCTATGATTACACCATTCCAAAATAAATTAAACTTAGCTAATCATTTTAGTGTGTGCTTATTTTATTTATTTTTTTGGGACCCTCCAGCGTCTACTTCCTAAAAAAGGGGGCTTTACACACCTGTGATCATAACCTAAATGCTACTAATTAGAATAGATTTGGTAAAACCGACACCATGAGAAGAGAAGAACCAATAAATCAGATAGATCAGATACAAATAGGTGAGGGTTATTGGGCCATTGGAGACATGATCCATATTAGTAAACGTAAAATGTTTGATAAACCACCAAGCTGTTCATAATTTTCTGGTTCAAAAATGTTTATAATGACTAGCAGATAAGTTTATAATGACTCCTCATTGCAAAATTTGTATTTTGTAGCGAGTACTATTATCTGTTTTTATATGTGCTAACCAACGATTAAACTATCAACATAGATACAAACCGAAAATTACACTTTTTTGTGTTCCCTTATCATAATATTTGGAGGCGGGCCAAAACGTTCTAATTTTAGTTATCTTTGAAGGGGTCTTTATTTGAAAGAAACAAACAACCAATCTAGGAAATATTTGATTAGAGAAAAAGATACTATTAAGTCTTGAAATCTAGATTAAAACCTAGATAAATAAGCAACGTTAGTTAATAGATCATAAAATATAATTAAAGACATTGTTCTTTGAACTTACAATATGAATTAAATATAAGGTTTAATAATAAAACCAAAATAACAAATTTAAACATAATATTTAATAGAATAGTGAACATAACAGATAAGATGCCTTATATTTAAAAGATAATATTCTTTACGTTGTTCTAAAAATATGACATAAAATTTAAAGTATGGTGTGATATACTATTACGTAAGTGAGTTCTATTCAATTTGAAAATTGTTTTCCTCGAGTCATTTTTAGTTAGAAAAGCAGTTATTTCATGGACAAATTAAGAATAATGTGTCCGAAATGCGGACAAGAAATTAAGGGGATTTGATTTTCTGCAGCTTCATAATACTTCAAAAACTGAAGTGGGTTGGTCATGTCCTTATGATGGAAGACTGCAAGTGCCCTTTAAAAAGCATACAATCACATGCCGGATGAGACCGTATCAAGGGAAGACACCGGTCACGCTGGAAGGACAATGTTCATGTAGATCTTAGACTGACAGGAATGAACATGGCACTCTAGGTTGCCTATGGTAATATGGCTGAGGAGGCCAAGGACCGCGTGTCTCTTGCGGAGCAAGAATACGTATAATGAAAAATTATAGCCCATTACTACAGTTTTCGCAATTTTTCTTCAACGGAAAAAGTTGATACTTGGCTGCCATTCAAGTAGAGCTTGGAGGCATTTATGTTTTAATATTTCACGCTAGTATACAGGTTATTTCGGTTGTGGTTAGACTTCGATGTCGGGACACACTCCTGGGGCACACCCAGCTTCTATAAAGTGGGCACCCTTAAATGAGGAAAAACCTGGCGGTTGGGCGAGATTTAGGCCAAATCTCCTCCTTTCACAACCGTTGGCCTAGTAACAGTATATCCTTACCTAAGAACTGAACCCCAGACCCTTCATGGGTTGTAGTGGTACAGGCTTATTTATAGTATCTAGGTGCAATGGTCTTTGAGTAAGTACCTATTTCTGCAATCAGAGTGTTTGAAGAATCTGAGTTTGTTTAAAATAATGCATAGTTTAACTCATATTGAACTCTTACGTACAGTAAATTAATTTTTCAAAGCTATAAACAAAATTTCTTGGGTATTATTAATTGAATAAAATCTTTTTCTTTATTTCAAGAAGAATCAAAATAATCGATTTGAAAAATATAAACTTATCCTACTTTTGAATATAGTTTTAAATCTTTGATTAGAAATTTTATTTTCTATCTAATTTTCACCTATACATTAAAAGTTTTATCCTTCATACAATTTATTCATACGTCAATCTTTAAAACACTAACAAAAAAATAACAAAATTATTTTTTTTACTTTTTAATTAGGTACTAACACCTAAAACTAAAAATTAAAAAACTTGGAATATAATATAATGTACTAAAACCACAATAAAAATGTGCTATAAGTTTTAAAGTTTTAGACGTACGGATACTATAAACAGGTAATTGAAATTTTAACGAACATTATTATAAAATACATTATTATTATACGTTTTATTTTTTTAATATCATAACATATTTATTTTTGTAAATTATCATTATTGTTGATTCCAGAGCTTGAAAATATGGCTTAGGCATGAAATGTTTCCCAAAAAAAGAAAGATAGAAATTTTCTAATAATTATTTTATAAGGAGATATTATTTGCTCTTTCCTTTTTCAATATATTATAACAAAACTTAAATTTGTAAATTTTTCATATTCAGTTAAAACAGAGACTCCCTTTGCAGATTGTAATAACGTGTCAAGGTTCCCCCTGCAGTGTGGTTAAGGTAACGAGATAAAATTACTGTTCCCAGTTATTTTCTTTAAAAAAACAATGGAATTGAGTCAATCGGTGTACTCTTCTTACTTGCATAAGTTTTGTGGTCAGCAATATATATATATATATATATATATATATATATATATATATATATATATATATATATATATATATATATATATATATGTGTATGTGTGTGTGTGTGTGTGTGTGTGTGTGTGAGTTTTAATTTTAAAGATTCATAAATTTTTTTTTAGGAATATTAGAACTACGATTGCATATTATTAATCATTTTATCACACATCTGCTAACGATAAGCGGTAAACTTGTACGGCATTATAAAATCTCTGCATTTATGGGACATATATTTAAGCCGGTTTATATTTACGTAGCTAAACCCAGTAATTTTGTTACGTAATTCAGGTTGATGCAAGTTAGTTGCTCCGATAGTTGTCCGCTTTTCTGGTTAATTTTCGGACTGAGATCGGTTTTAAAGATACAAACGAATGAACTGTAAATAACGGTGCAAGAAAGTATATATTCTTGTAAAATAGTAATTCGAAAAATATTGATTTTTTTTCCTAGTCTTTAGGATACAGAATTTAAATTTTAACCTGGAGCGTTCCAGAAAAAAAAAAAATACAATTTTCTGTATTATATCGATGGTTGTCGTATAGAGGAGGATAAATCAAGTCATATTTGAAATGACTTAACTATTAACCAATAAATAAGGATTTTTAAAGTCTTTGTTGTGAAAAATTAGTTAAATTTTGCTTCTCAATAAGACATTAATGTATCTTTATCAGCGCAAATGTTACGTTAAAACGTGTATAATTACAACTTTTCCACTTCTTTACTGCAGCCAGTGATTATTTTCAAATAAAAATGGCAATTTTGCTTTCCAAAAAATCCACGCAACCTTAAAAAAAAAAAGTTACTTATTCATGTTCGTTGTCATACTAGGATGTTACCACACTATTTGAGAATATATACCTGAATCGGTTCGTCAAATTTCCACTTCCTCGATTTTTAACCGAATTTTAAAAGAGAAAAATCTTTAATAACTTGACGTTTGTTACCGGGGCTTACAATACGTAAAAACCGCTTACAATATGACGCCATTCTCAAACTACTAGCTCCGGACCACACTTTTCTACAGCCGGTCACGTACATCTAATGAATAAATTCGGAAATCCTCGGGCACAAAGAAAATCATGTATCTAACCCGCAATAATAGTACCATCAAAAATAGTACTCTTTTTATTCAATATACTCATGATTGAACAAGAAATAACAGGGGGAATAATTTTTTTAAGAATGTCTATAATTTCTGTGAAGATTAGAAGTTTGCAACTTGGCCTGTGTCTTTATCAAACACTTTAAGTTGAAGTTCTAAAGCCTACATTAATTTAAACAAATGAACAACATAAGATCAACAACAGTGAAATATTGGATATAATTTCTTTTTTACAGCCATTCAAAGTGCTGGGACAGCAAATGGCCATTTTATTTGAAAATGACCCATATATGTGTATAAGAAAAAAAAAGTCTTTTATTGCATTATTCTGTTGTTTTTTTTACAATACATTTAACGTACTTAACCAAAATTGAACCAAAACCAATACAGTTTAACATACGTTACCTTAATGGTAACGTATACACCTAACTGAACATGAAATAACAGAGAGAATAAAATTTAAAAAAAATTCTATACGTTTTGTGAAGGTTAGAAGATGGAAACTTGACCTGAGGACGTATGTCAAAATTTGTAATATATTTTTTAATTTTTTCTTTATCTATCATTTTAAATTGAAATTTTAAGGCTTACATTAATTAAAACAAATGAATTCGACAAGATAAAATCGAAAACAGTGAAATATTGGAGCTACTTATTTTTTTCCAGCCATTCAAAGTGCTGGGACAGCAAATTGCCATGAAAATGTCCCATAAACCTTGTATAAAAATAGTTAAGACTAAATTATTTTCAATTCTTACAAATCATTTCTTTGCTTTTTTTTATTCTTTTAATCAACTAGTATGCGATAAACTTATAGTGCAGCAAATTTTTAGTCGAACGTGAGGAAAATACAAATGTTTGTAATAGTAATTTGGCATTTCGAAATGTGATAAGTGCCATAAAAACAGTGTTAACACCTTAAAAAAAAACTATGATTAAAAACTATCGTGCATTGTGCTTCTTTATAAAGATATGTGTGTTTTTATAAATAAAAGTTTTAATATAAAATAAAGTACACTAACTTTTCAATAACCTGTTGGATATTTTTTTGGTTTGCTATCATCACTATTTAGCTAATGTAAAAAGGTTAATAAAACTTTGAAGATACTGCGGTCAATTTCCGATTTTTATGAATGTTATTAATGGTAATCAGTAATGAAAATTAGTTCCACTACAAGAGAGGGTAGAAATTTAAAAAATCCAGTATTTTTAATGGATGCTGTGACACTATTTCTCAATTTTGTTGGTAGTAATGAGAAATATTGACAGTAGATTATTTATTTAAAAAATCAAGCCAAGAATAAATGAATCGACAGAGGGAAATAAAGGAAATGACCACGGAGTTGAAGAAGTAAATACATAAACGGATCAACTATTTCAAAATACATTTTTTATTGGTTCGTAGTTAGAACTATTCAATTCAATATTTTTTTTTTTTATTTATTTGCAAAAGATATTTCTAGTTAGAACTAACAACTTTCGTAAAAACATTACGTAACAGCCAAAATATTTGTTGTAGTATTAACATTTCGAGAATACGCGTTGGCGCGGCTATTTTTGATACCGCTCTGTCCCCCATTGAGGCAAGCCTTCACAAGGACAGACTGAAATAACCCACTTTTATTTTCTGTTGGAGCCAACTCGTTCTTCTGTAGTCCACTGAACCCTTGGGAATCAGTATCGGGCACGGACCAATATCCACTGAGGATATCGTTCATCGTTTTTGGATGGTCGTATGTTACGGCACAACTCATTTGGTGTTTTTTTTCCATGAATCAGCTGAAAATATAGGATATAGTTAAAAATAAAGTTATGTGTTAGACGCCTCTTTTTTTGAACTTCCTCCAAAACCATTTATAAGAGGAGAGTTTTGCAAGACGAAAAAGAATCAATATGTATAGAATCAATTTTAAATGAAATTTCATTAGCTTTAATTTTTATTTTTACCACTTTTTGCTATAGTCCACTGTTGAGATATAATCGAAAAACCCTAAATTCGGACCTTCTCCACTCCTTCCAAACGTTAGTTCACCCCCAGGGGCGGGGACTTTTAGTATGTTTACCTTCTAACTACCTCTAACGAAGTTGTGAAATCTTTTCATTTCATTTCATCATTTCAGCATTCTTTGACTGAACTAGTTAGGAGATATGTGGATTCGAGTGGGTACGAAGGTAACCCTTAGCAAGGAAGGATAGGTATCTGGTTTGGATCTATTCAAAAACATATGGGAAATTTGGTTCAGTATTTGAGGCGTCGACTTAAATAGTGGATAATTCCATCCATTATAATATAATGTATTGAAACCTCCTAGCAAGAGCCATTTTGAATTCATAAAAACGAAAAGAATTATTTAAAAAAAAAAAAAAATTAAAATTCTATCAACATAAAGGGTAAAAGAAACTATAGCCTAGGATACAGGTAGCTTCTCACCTGTGACATAAGAAATTCGAAAATTTTGGAATTGAAATAAAATATTTCGTTCCTATGACGATCAGATCTTGACACACACAGTGAACATTTTTTTTTTTAATTCATGACTGAATGACTAGGAAATTATTTGCATTATGCTTGCAAAGTATTTTTTATCTATTGAAAGGATTCTAGTTTTTTTTTATCTCCTAAAAAGATTTACGATTTGCACGTATCCCATTTTGAAAGCCGAAGCCTCATTTATAAGTTTATTAGTGACATAATAAGGAGTATTTAGAATTGAACGGATTTTAGGTAATAAGGATTGGATTCTAGAATAATTGGAAGGTTAAGTGTATCCTCTGTGCACATCTCCATATATCCAAATATGTCTAGTTATTGTCATTTAAATGAGTCTTTTGTTATTAATTGGAAGCTTGGATCGTTTGTCTAGGACAGAGATGGGCAAACTTTTTAAGGGGACGGCCGGATGAAATAGAAAAACATCTAGGCGGGCCGAAAAAATTAGGCAAAACAAAGTTTTAGAACTAATAAACTTTATTTTTGACTTTAACTCATTACACTCAACTTTTATGGTACAACGGTAGAAGATCCGGAACGGAACGAGAAGAAAACAATAATTCTATTCTAGCTTTACAGAAAATAAATTTTGTCTTATGTATAATTGTGTGTGACCATATCGCGGGCCGGATTGACTAGCCGGAAGGGCCGCTCTTGGCCCGCGGGCCGTAGTTTGCCCATCACTGGTCTAGGGAAAATAAAATAAATTAGGAAATATTAAAGACTTCGGCTGCGGCATATGATAATATTTTAGTGGGACTTCAAACAGATATCACACAAAAATTGTACCACGATTGTTAATTTCCCATAATTTTCCTCCCCACGGTGAAGCTAGATTATACTGAATCATTCCCAATTTAATCCTAGCTCTAAGGTTTTTGACATCGTGCGTGACTGTTCTTGCGAAAGGAGTTTCCCTAAATTGAAATTAATTATGCAGATTGCGCTGAGTTCTAGGAGGTCTAACCTTGGTATCAACTGAAACAGGAACAACATTACATTGAGCTATAGACTGGGTAAAAGCTCGTAAAATTACACCACTGATTGTATTTAAAGTAAAAAAAAAAAGTTAACCCTTATTTTATTTTTCGCGTACCTGTGATTCAGTTTTCTGCGCTAAATGAAATAAATTTTTTTTATTGTATTATATTAGATGACTGATTCAATTCTTCGTTTTTTTTCAGTTAAATTATAATAATTTCATTTGAGATTTTTTTTTTTTTATTGTTTATTATGACATTTTAATTGATGAGGTATAGTTGACTGTTAGGTATAAGGAGAAGAGATAGTTGGGGTATGCAGTCATAAAGATAAAAGCAATTAAAAAATAAGTTTTTTAATTTTTAATGACTACGTTTCAACTTGCATTGCAAGCCTTCATCAGGGCTAGAAAACAAACAAAGAGGTATGACTATAAAAAGTAGAGAGTATAAAAAACAAAGAGTGATAGATAATTAAAAAATTAATTTAAAGGATAAATATATAAGAGAAAAGACAATAACATAAAGGCCATATCTAAAGGAAAGAAAACAATACATAAAGACTACTGAAACAAGATTAAAATTAACCGCAAAAAATACTAAACCAATCTTTACCAAATCTAAACTACATCATCTTCTTAGTTGAAAGAAGGTTTAGCAATAAGAAAATTTACATATTATCAATTAAAAAATGAGTGATAGATAACAAAATGGACAGTGAATATGAAGGTGGAAATATGAGGAAAAAAAAAAATTAATGAGTAAAGCTTTGATAATGTGGCAATGACCATGAAAACGTCGCAAATATATGTTTTTTAATAAAATATATGGGAGAACTATTGCTTTTGTAACAAAATAAACAGCGTTACAAAAAAAACTGAGTGGACAATTTAAGTGATAAAATTTCAGTATACATATCTTAGATCTATATAAAATAAGATTCCTTTCAATTTAAATTAATTCATTAATCTGTATGCATTATTCATTATTTTTGTGTCTACTCAGTTTTTATGTTTACCAATTATATTATATAATTTACTCATTAATTTTTTATTATCTATCACTCATTTTAATTTTAATCTTGTTTCAGTAGTCTTTATGTATTGTTTTCTTTCCTTTAGATATTGCCTTTATGTTATTGTCTTTTCTCTTATATATTTATCCTTTATACCTTTGTTTTTTATACTCTCTACTATTTAGTCATACCTTTTTGTTTGTTTTCTAGCCCTGATGAAGGCTTGCAATGCAAGTTGAAACGTAGGCATTAAAAATTAAAAAACTTATTTTTTAATTGCTTTTATCTTCATGACTGGCATACCCCAACTATCTCTTCTCCTGACATTTTAAACTAATTAAAATGATAATTATTTTTCAATTCATTTAAAATAGCTTCACTCCTCTTAAAACATTTATTACATAGTTACACGTTTTAAGAGGATTGAAGCTATTTTAAATGAATTGAAAAATTATATAAATACTCCATGATAGAAAAAATTAAGAATGATAATTATTAAAAATGCTTCTACACCTAAAATAGAGATTTAAAACGTGACTTATTACATTCAAACCAATATAGCTCTTAAACAGTAGTTCTCAGCGACAAATGTTATATAACAAAAACTATTCTCCATTAAATTTATGTCATGTAGGATGTCGTCAAATTTTCCTCCTAAGCAGCACAAACTGATCTAGAGCGTGTAAAAAAGAAATAATAAAAAGAAAAAGAATAAAAAGAAAATAAAGAATACTTAAAAACAAAGAATATCATTTCAAACAGGACTCTTTTTATTCGAATCAAAATTTTTAAACAGCCGATAGGGGTGGAGCCAGATCGAGTTAAATCCAGGTTAAAATTTTTATTTCGTATTAGGAGAAACAGAGTCAAATGGAGCTCACTCATTACAACATATTATCCATTTAGTATAATGAGAATTGATCTCTCAAATACTCATATTAACCTAATATCAAACTATCAAACTACGCGTAACGCCCTCGCGTTCCCCAAAAACGTATCGCTTTTGAACAACGAGGTCACCGGTATGTTGTTCCATTTTAAAAAACATTCAACAGTACAAATTATTTACCTTATTTTTGACTAATTATTTTTCAAATGCATTTGGTTTATTAAATAAAGCTATAATTATAATTAATATAACTATAACTATGTAACAATTATTGCTTGAACATCTTTTAAAACATTGAGAAAACTGTTGAATAACTGTCGTATTTGACGTGTAGGTGCTGTACATGTGGACAATTTTAACTTATAAATTTTTCTAATTTTCGGTGCTTTATTTATCTGATTGGTTATTGTACTATTAGATACAAAATTTAAAGGGCTATCGAACCCTGGTTTCTTTATTTTGAAAGTTAATTTTATTTTTACAGAAAATAATGTTTTGTAACTTACTGATTAGTGTCCATAGGTACCTTCCCCCTTTGTACCTGTGGACACTAGTGGTAGTACCAATGGACATTCATTTCTTTATAGGTTTATAGGGATAATTGAAATGATATTTAGAGAAACACATCAGAAATAATTTTTTATAAAATGTACTAAAAAAAATAGAATATTTAAACAAGAAAAGTCGACTTGATTATTGAACTAGAAGGCCGAATAGAAAGGTGACAACAATAAATTTAGCGTATGAAAGTAAATAGATACTTAACTTATTTTTAAACCTTTTAACAAAAATAAATCTTTTATGTACCTATAATTATTATTAACGAATGTCACAGACTTTTTTTTATGGAAAAAATCGGATTATCAGAGATGGTATCCTAGAAAAGATGTAGGAAAATGTAATTGTTTACATAATCTCCCAGTGCCAGTTATAAAAGATTTACTTTTTTGATATCTCTTATTTCAATTTCATAATCAGTAGCGATGTCCGGAAGAATAAATTTTGGGGTTCTATTTTCTTCAAGTAGCAAATGTTGAACGTTAACGAGTCTACTTTTTCTTTGATCAAAGCTATAAAATGTTTTACAAAAGAAAACATAGCTACCAACATATATTTCTTCACCTTCAATCTCTTTACCTTGTTCATCAATTCATCCAAAAAATTATAATCTTCGCTTGATGTATCAGCCAAGATCACATTTGTGAAATCATCATCTTTACTAGTTGAATAGTTTGTTTTAAATTGTGAGTGGCGAGTTTTCCCCTCTTAAAAAAAAGGTTACACGAATTGTAGGTATCCAAATTTAGGCATTTTATATCACGCGGAATGCCTACAAACTTTTCCACAATATTTATAATTGAAATAATGAATTAATAAACAAAGAGAAATATCTGTTTTACCTGTGGACACTTTAACTATCTGTCTACAGGTTCAGCTGGCAATGGTGTCTACAGGTACAAATGAACGCCATGTTGTGCGGAAAGCTCTGTTTCACAAAACCCGTAAGTGATAACTGATATGAAAACATATGAAGTTATGATATATTTATAGGACAACCCAATGAAATATTACTGCATCGAAAATTTCTAAGTGTAAGTCTTAAAAAAATTAAAATCACTGGTTGGATTGGTCAGGATTTGGAAGAAAAAAACCTAAAAATAATAATTTTTACTAAAATGTGGATCTGACAATCTTGAAAACACACGTGCAACTGCAGGGAGATGCTTGCAGCACTACCAATCTAACAATTTCAATTTCCCTCCACCCACTCTCACTTTATTAAAAAAGTCCACTGGTACAACTGTTAGGTACAGCACCTTCCCCTATAACCCATTCTATTGAGTATGCTTATTGACTTAAAAATTATATCAATATTTTTACAGTAAAACAATATGAATTTACCTATACAAGCCTTCAATTGTTTATCAACACAAAGAATATCATTTTAAACAAAATTAATATTTTTTACAGTAATTAGGTATACCATTATTGAAAATTAATGTTAAATAAAAATAAATGGATCACATTGTTTAAGTTTAAACAAACTGACTAAAACTAATTTTTTTTTTTATGGTAGTTTAAATAAATAAATAAAAAAAAAAAAACCCCTATTCATTTATTTATTTATTTCGTAGAGCAGGAGAGCTTACTCCCTAAAATTGTAGTTTTATATATATTCAATGCATTTTATTTATTGAGTAATGTTATAATATTAAAAATTATCATAACTGAAATTATCAAATAATTATTGTTTAATTTGTCTTATGATAAGAGATTGAAATAATTATTAAGAAAATTGAAGAATATTGTTGAATAAATATTTTTTTGTTGTAGATTTCATACGACTGGGGGTATATAGTTTTATTGTAAAACATTTTTTTGCCCTCATAATGTGTAATTTTTGTTTTTATACCCAGAAATGTAACATTTTGACACGCTATAGTTGGAGTTTCTTGGATTGAAAATTTGACGACAGTTTCCTCTTTCGAAATTTAATGGAGAATAATTTTTGTTAAACATTTGTCGCTAGGACCTACTGTTTAGGAGCTATATCGGTTTAAACTCAAAAAGTAACGTTTTGCGTTTATTTTTTAAGCGTTTCAAGGGCTTTTTTGGCACACTCTGTTGGTGTGAGATTAAAAATTTTCTGAAAGTTTCTTTATCAGTAGCGGTAGATATAAAATATGTAATTTATAATTTATAAACTAAGAAGATATAAAGATATAGTTAACTAGACATATTCATCTATAATTTTAATAACGTATTCAAAACTTGATTTTGTAGGTAGCGCTGTGTACAAATAGTTAAGTTGACCTATTTGATAAGGCCTTGAAGTATCTATTTCGGCGCAAATTGTATAATTAGAGTAATTACAACATTTTGGAAGATGATCAAAAATAACGTACGGAAAAGTGCATAATTTTCACTTATTGACTTCACCACATCCATGGATATATTTTCAATGCATTTTATTTATTGAGCGATGTTATATCTCTAAAAAAAATATTGTTTCTCCAGGAAGGGATCGAAAACGACTCCGAGGTTTTTGACCAAGGAGTAGAATTTGATAGGAACTAGAATTCTCAATCTTTAGGAATGGAGGTTGATGTAATTACTTTTTTTCACGTAAAATTGTTGTTTTGTATGCAATCTCTTTACCACAAACAAAACCTGATAAATTATCTCTTTACATTAAAGAAACCGACAACGTTACCAAAACAAAACCTGATAAATTATCTCTTTAATAATAATATCAGGTTTTGGTTTAAACATGAAATCCTGCATTTATTTCCGAACAACGGGTTTTGGTTGTGGTATAGAGATATCATACAAAACTACAATTTTACGTGAAAAAATCATTTCTCTATCTTGACTGAGAGATGAGAAACAAATAAATAAAACATGATTTACATATTGGTTTTTATTTTATTTTTTCTCGGCTCCCAATGCTCATTGGCGCTTATAACTCCTTTTTTATCACTATTATAGGCCTCTGCTACCTACACAAAAATCGGCATTCAAATCTGTGAGTTACAAGTCAAAACGATTCCTTGTAAGATGAAACCAAGATATCACAATGTATCAGATCTGGGTAATGGGATCTTATTTGATAGGATTTTGGGACGAAACTACGAGTAACAGTAAGTAATGTATCAAATTTTGGTTGTGGTGAAGAGATAAACAATCTCTTTAATAATAATATCAGGTATTGGTTTAAACATGAAATCCTGCATTAATTAATTCATCTTCACTTCTAGAAACATGAGCGATTTTTCAAATAGATTATCGTATAAATTGATATAACGCTTACATAATTTAGACATTTTAATATCTGTTCTTACATTTTTTTGTGAAGGATTTTTTCGAAATATTATCTACCCCGCGAAGGTATTGTCTTGCGTATGTTCCGTGAACGTATACATGCAAGGTTCCGCGTTCGCCTTGAATGTTCACCGTGAAGGATCTGACGTTTATCATCTGCTGTCTAATAAAGGAATGATATTTACTCGCGGCTTAATGCATCTCTATGGCTCTCTGATAGCAGCTGTTAGTTATTCTTAACTTATCTAATTTAATCCTCAAAGTAGAAAAAAAAATCAGAACTGTTTTACCTGATTAATGTTAAAATGTAAAGAAGCTAACAGGCAACAATTATAAAACATTTGCCTGTTAATTATGAATTAATTTACATTAAAAAAAACATACATTCTCCGAGAAATTAGAACCAATAAAAGAAAACGAAATTTAAACTTTATAGTACATACTTAACTTAAAAGACGAGAAACGGCTCATCGTGTCCGAATACCCCAACATTTACTAGACAAGCGTTAAAAGCTCCCAATAAGTGATAATATACTTATTCACATAACAATAATTATACCCATTTGGACGAACGGAACTGAGCCTTGGGGCTCTACTAAACTTTCCAATTCTTCTCGTATCCAATCCTTACCATTCTAAATCCTTCATAAAATCCTCAATGCTCCTTATTATGTCACAAACTTATCCATAAAGATCTTAATGTTCCATATGTTGCTGATTTGGCCCATATCGGACACTTATCCTTTCATAGTAAACTCTATACCCACTTGAATCCACTAGTCTCCCAACTTTCCTCAAAATCAATTCCCGGTAATCCTCTTAGGCGTCTGAAAATATGGTCGAGAGATCTTCTAATGTAGAACTTTTATTGAAGTGCTACTTGTGAGAAGTTCTATACATGTTATTGGCGAGTCATTACAACCATTGTCTTAAATTTACTTGATGTATATAATGTATACAGTTGTAAATATTAATAAATAGTTCAAAAAACAAAATAAAAAAACTTTATAGTCATTTTGCTCTAATTTTCAAAATAGAACTTACTTGGACATACACAGCTGCTATAGCACTCGAGGAATGCACCAAAGTTGAGGATCACAGAATTACTTGTCCCTTACTGGGTTGTGACTGTTTGTAGGACAGGAAAATAAAACATAATATGAATTAAAACTATGTCAACTATTTAAGTTTGACACATAAGTACAATTTACGTGTGTGAAATTGAGAGCTGATGTTAGATGGGATTAAATGTTACATTTTTTTTTGCTGCTGGTTGGATTTTGCATATGATATAGTAATATCTGAATCAATTAATTATTTATCTCAACCATCTGAATTTAGATAGGTTGAAATAGTAAAGAAATTATTTTTATTAGGGTTCCCATTCCCAAAAACAAACTATATTTAGTTCTCCAAAACTATTTTGATGAAACGCTAGAGGCTATAATGATTATTTCATAGCCTAGGGGTCTGCAAAGATTATACAAATAAAAAATTTCATGAAGAGTTACGAAACAATATGCAATCGATTTCTTAATGAAAACTCGAATGTCTAATATTATTTTATTATTTTTGTGATATATTATCAGAATATGTATGCCTTGGGTAGTTGAGAAAAATGTCATTATCCCATACTTGTGAGCAAACTGTTGGTTGATGACGTTAACAACTGCACTATCCTTGATTGGTTGTGAGAACCCTTCGAGGAACAACCTTGCACTGCCCTCTAAACCGCTATTAGATCAGTAAATGTCATATCATCAATGGCAAGAGTAATGTTTATTAAGTGCCATTCACTGGGCGGGTTTCCTTTCAAAGGTTAGTTCGTTTTCAGTTATATCTGTTCACCTTATACCTGATGGAAAGGAAAATGAAAAAAAAAAAATTCTAATCATGCAGTTTTCCTAAGAAACTGTAGTAGAAATGTTTTCAATGAACTTTCAGAACTATGGTGATCAATGAGATCTGAGTGGTTAATTCTGAATTTTAGGAAACCTTAAAATTTACCAGAAACATTTTTCATTATTGATGTTATTGGTAGTGAAAGCACCATTTCACTTAATAAATATAATTATAGGAAAATAAAATTGATTGAAAATCTTTGAAAACAATAACACAATTCAATTGAAAATCTGTAAATTTTATTATTGCTAATCCTTCCTTGAACTATGAGGATGATGTAGATACAATTCGGTACAGATTGGTTCAGTAGTTTTTAGTGATCACAAACAAACAAAAAATAGCTTGTCCTTTTATATAATAGTATAGGTAATAATAATAATAATAATAATAATATATTTAATTAATACGATTAAAATAGTTAATCGATTATTAGCAATATAATACAAAAGATTAATAGCTCAAAGAAAGTGGAGATCGTTGAGGGTGCTTTGAATTGAATTAAAATATTATGTTATTGATTTATTGTGCCAATGCTACGGTAAGGTTTTATTAGAGCATTCAAAGTACGACATCTGCTTACTGCATATTCCGTCCATGCTTAGGGAGTTAGTTATAGTTCCAAGGTAAACAAAATAATAATCACAGGTAAGAGAAAGTGCCCTGTAATTAACCAGGCATTTACTATTTTTTCAAACGAAAACAACTTTTATTATTTAAGAGAAAAAAAGAAATAGCCGTAAAATATATTGGATATTGGACAAACATAAAAGAAATATTCTTCAGCTACCTCTGCATTTCAATAGTCACAATTAATCAGTACCATAATACTTTTTGAAGCGAAACTTTTCTACTCTATTTATAAACGGTCAAAAAAACTACAACATTGTGATTGAAGGAGCCATTTAAAATATTTTCTAAATACCTAAAAAATGTGGACAACAAAAAAACAATTATTATTTTTCCACAAAAAGATGGTCCCTTTATGTTTCGTATCAATATATACATCAAGGAGGAAAAATTATAAGAATGTCATGGAAAGAAACTCCCAGCATAAGTAGCACATTAATAAAATCTTAATTCAAAGGCATCATGATTTCAGGTGCATCGGGAATCGAGTGGAAAGGAAGTTGTAAGACAACTCGATTTCAGTGAGCATGGAGGTTTTCAGGGAAGGTATTTAGTTTGCGCTAAATCAGCAATATATGAGGTATTAATAACATTAGGAATAAGATCCCTTGTGACATAACAAGGAGCATTAAGGATTTTGGATTGTAAGGATTAGTGGCACGAGAACAATTTAAGGTTCAGTGGAGCCAAAAGCTAAATTCCGTATGTTCAAATGGGTCTAATTACGGTCATGTAAATGAGTCTTTTGCTATTAATTAGAAGCTTAGAGCATTTCTCGTAAATGTTGAAGCAGTCTATAACGAAGCACAGTGCTTCGAACGTAGAGTGAGTGTGGACAAAATTAGCAAATCCTCAAAATCTTATAGGAAATTACACGCTGGACAAAAAAGTTCCTATGAACATGGCTCTGGAAATGCATTCATAAAAAGTTATGGCAAGATAATTATAAAAAAAATCTATTTTTTTTTTCTTCCTATGGTAGTAAAATGAAATTTTTAAATGTTGTAAATGTTGCGTTTCGAGCAACATTAGGATGTGTTTGAATTAATGAAGAAGATAAATAGTATTTTAAAAAAAATAGTTTTATTGGAAGATTCTTAGAAGAAAGGATTTCCGGTCATCCGCGTGTTCTGCTTGGCCCTGCTTTAACTGCACTGATTTCGGTAATAGTTGGCAATTGAAGTTCCTGCTAAAGTCAAGAGATATATCCCCGACTAAGTATAAAACGACTCTTGTCGACCTCATTAAATTTTTAATTGATTTTGAAGCATAATGACCGACTAATTGCAGATATTTCTCTTCCCAATTGAAGGTTAGACTCTTCCACGTCCTTAAATAAATGTAGTTTATTAGTGACTACAGCTATCTGATCTGATTTTATGTGGGAAAAATATATTTCAGCAAACTGGCCATTGGTCATGCTGACACTTTCTTAACAAAAAAAATAAAACATATATAACATTCCAGGCGCAGTTAAAATTCATGCAAATCAAAGCCTATATACCAAGCAACAAGAATATGCAAAAACTACAAAAGGATATTTGAGGATTTTTTTTAAAAGCCTCTTCAAAATTTATTTAATTATCAAACTGGCCAACAAAACTTTACACGCATGCAATGAATACAATAAGTGCCCAGCTTACCAATTAAAGTAGTATATTTTAAAATAGATACCTTGCCCTGTCTGTATATTGCATCGTTGACAATGGTTATTTTTTATCCAATGAGATGTGAATGAAACAAAATATAATATGCGGCTAATATGATATAAATCGCAAAACGAAAATACTTCTGAAGTTTTTCGATTGTGTTGTTTTAAACGAATATGTAAACAATGAGATAATCATACTAAACAGTTGTCTAAGGTTTATTTAAGAATACCAAAAGGTAAACAGCTCGATAAAAAATATTTCAACTTTTGATTTTTGTCCATTGACAAAGCATTGTGCGAGGGGCCGTTTCTTGTCGTTTTAATCGAGTCGTAGGTAGCGGATCTGTTCAACTGGGATTAGTGCAATATTAATGGACAGTTCCTATTAAATAAATTCCTATTTAAAAAATTTATTTTTTTTAAATAAACTACCGAAAAGCCAATTAAAAATGTTTCTCAATATCGATAAAAATTCAACCGAAATTATCTTTCCGAGTTATGTTTGAATCAATTTATATGGCACACGCCAGTCTATAAATTTGGTTTCTCATTATTTTGTGGGGGGGTATGATTAATTTACTCCTTACTAAGATGGTATATGCCTAGTTCGTTAATGCCAGACCACCGTAAATATTACTAGCTGCTGATCTGAACATTAGGAGGTGGGTGGCATGAAAATTCTGACGGAAAGATTTAAAAATGAAAGATTGGAGCATTGAAAGATGTTAAAAAGAACGTCTTGTAAATTATTGAAGGAAAATATTAAAATGATTTAAGTTAAAAGAACACTTTCTGGAAGGTTAAAGAAGATGTTTATGGAGTTTGAATGTGATAGAAAGAAGGTAAAAGGGAATCCCGGAGTTAGATGGAATGAAGAAGTAGAAATGCCTGATGGGGCAAGGCATCAAGAAAGTGCAAGTCATGAATTGAGAAAATTGAAGGAGAGTCCAAGATGATATTTAGTTCAAGGAAAACCAAAGCAGTGGAAAATTCCTTGAAAATTATTAATGTTATTTTTTGTGGCATGATGATTTCTGAATTAGATAAGCGTTATTAAGTTATCTAAGAGATCAAACAGGAGAACAGGAGAAAATATTTAATTCGACTTTAAATACGGTACAATTTAAGTGAAAATCAGCTTGGTCTATCCAACATTATTGCAATAATTGGCTCTGAAATGTCAGAGGATTGTTTGTCATTCCACCTGTAAGTTATGTAAAGTATTTCATTAACTTCTAAGAAAAAGAACCGTCATTCTCGAGATTGTGTCAGTACTACTGATAGACCAATCTATTATTGATATCAATTTAGCAGTGCAAGAATAAATCAAGTGGCTGCATTTCTAAGAATATTGGTCCACTTTGTTTTTCAAAGATTCAATTAATATCTTCAATAACCTTTTTTTACAAGTTTCTGTAGTTTGTTACAAAACTTCAAACATCTTCAGGGTCTAACATAAAAACAAAACCAAAGTAAACCGAAAACAGTTCTATTATTACATGAATTCAACTTACCCAAAAACTACAATATTAACCAAATCAAAGAAATATTTAATAAAAGGGCTGTAATACGAAATCGAGTTTTCAAAATTGTTGAATTTTTTCATTAATACTTTTAGTTTAATATTGTGTTGTTTAGGTGATTTCGTTTGTGTTTTTGTAATTTTAAGATATTAACAATCCAATAATTGTTGAGACCAAGGAGATATGTAAGAGGAGGGAGGGCAAAGAAATTCTTCTAATTTAAATTGACACCTTTACCAACCTTTCATATGTTACAACCCAATATATACCAAGGAAAATAAGACCGATGAAAGTTGGCAAACTTACAGGGAGTAATCAGCTCCTCGAGGAGGTCAAGTCACTTTTAGAACTCTTAAAGTGCTAACTAGTTATGTTGTTCTATTTTTTAAAAAAGTATTCAACACTGTTTTAGAGTATATTGAACTAGCATACCCCGTCGTGGCAGTAATTTTAAGCTGGTTAAAATGAATTGATTAGGTGTTTGAAGAGTACGTAAGTGCATTAGTAGACAGACATCCACTTTGGTAGAAATAAATTTATCGATCCATCTGGTTGGATTTTAATTGCCAAAATGTGACAGTTTGGCATACCTCGATTCTGGTACCCAAGACTATACATTTTCATTATTATTATAGTAAAATTTATTATTATAAACCTTTCTAGAACTATGAAGAAGCTGCAATTAAAATTTGTTACAGTTGGGTTTAAAAGTTGTACCATTTCAAACTCTGTTGCAGAATGGCTGCATATCCGTCGATTTTTAAACTGCACTGGGATCCACATGTCCCTCCATATATCTATAGCTTTTTCAATAACAATTAAATAGAAAATAAGAAATATTTATCATAAATTTCGAGCTCTATATAACACCGTAACTTTGTAACTTCTCTCGAATGGTGCTCGCCACCTATCTGTCGATTACCAAACTTCACTGCGCACCACATATTTATTACTTTTTTAAGGAAATATAATTGAAAATCTTTAAATGTTATTATTGCTAAAGCTTCCTTGAACTATAAAGATGATATGGTTAAAATTTAGTTCAGATTGATTCAGTAGCTTTCCCCTGCTTTATTATACAGATATTATTCTCTCTATCCAGGGCTACAGATCCAGCTTAGTAAATTCAATATACTCTGTCTCTTAGGTTTTATGACAGTCTTATAGTATATCTCAATATTATTATAATATTGTCATTGCTGTCTTGAAGACCAGCAATTATATACCTTTCTGAAAATAATAATTATTAAAATATTTGAGGCTGCCCAAGATGTCTTCTTAGTTTACGGCATTCCGGAATGCTTGCGTATTCATAGAGCGCTGCCAAAATTCAATTAATATTCTGCAGGCATATGCGGTGGTATTGAAATATTAAGTAGTATGATCGTGAATTAGATCTTATCTACTTATACAAAATAAAATTCTAAACAACTGAAGCTGTATTTTGGGCATATGATTCTAAATAACTGAGATATAGAATTTTTTAAAGCTATCTTTAACCTATTTTTTAAAAAATGATATATGGTAATTGGTCCTCTTATTTTTTTTTCGTTAGATAAAAAGAAAAAACATAACGCAATTTAGTGGATCTTTTTCGGAACAAGTATCTAGTTACTAAAGCAGTGAGTGATAACAGTCAATAAAATCAAAACAAACGTACATCATTTATAAACATATGATTTATCAAACATATTTGTATTTACGAGAAACATAATACAGTGAATATTACCACTGACGGTTTAAATGACCCTTTTCGAAATTTTTGACAGAAGTTCTTGGATACAACATTCATTACTTTGTTTTTTTACTTTCCTACTTTTATTAAGAAATATATCAAAGGTATTTTTACAATATCCACTTATTATTGTTTTGTTTTTAACCAGAAATAATTGAAGAAATATGTACACATGAAAAGACGGTAAGTTAATGATTAAACACGGGAGCGGAGTAACTTCGTGGGTAAGGGACTGAACTCCTATCATCGGGACCCAAGTTTGAGTCCGGCTAAACGCAGAGAATTTAATTTCAGTTTTTGCAGCAGTGGATCGATTTTGGGGTCTGAATACACTCCTGGACACCAAGCTTCTATAAAGTGGGTGACCTTAATCGGGGGAAAACCTGGTGGTTTAACGAGATTGCTGACCACATACCTCCTTGTACCATGGGCCACGTAAGAACACCAAGTATTAAACCTTTCAGCACATTTGCACATTGTTATTTTTGTATTTGACACGTGGGGATTCAACAATGGGCGTAAAAAAAAAAAATTATTTACTCATACTTTATAATAAATACTTTATAATCAAAAATCCTTTTGATTTTTATTTGAATAACTAATGCGCGAACAATAACTGTTAGTTCTGAAAACGATCAATTATTATTAATTAAAAATTCAACGATCTAAAAAATTGTTGTAATAGAGATAGAAAAATAATAATAGAGATAATAAATTATAGCTGATGTAAATTTCTCTGATAAATGAATCAGATATTATTTTTTTTTAAATTATATTTTAATAAATAAATGTTCTAAGGTGTTCATCATTATGCTCCTTGGCATTCGCGGTTTTTATATAAAAAATATAAAGGTAAACAAAATAATGTGTTCGAACTGATCAATCGTATCTCTGTCATAAATTCATCTGGACTAGTTCTCGCGTGAAATCGGCATATGTGAATGAAACAACTCGCCATCAGCTACTACGTCAACATTTTCTCGACTAACACATTGAGCTTCTAATTAATTTAAAAAAAACCCATTTACATAACAGTTTTTTAAAACTATTAGGATGTATGGCGTTGGGCTTCGGATCTAGACTAAATCCATTAGCATTTCACTCATATAGTTGCAAATATCAGTAAACTATTTTTTTGGGAGGAATTAATAAATTATTTGCCACATGGATTACTATTTTGTTTGTTATAAAAGGAGTTTTGATTGTTAAACATCTTGAGTATTTTATACATACAAATATCCAAAAACATCAGCTATACCATATACAGATTAATTCATTATGAAAATGTGAGAAATTAATCAAATGCATGTTGTATCTCACTTAAAGAGGAGAGGGCTTGTTGTTATGTTTGATGTGATAGAGAGAAAGGGGGGATAATTATCGTAGATAATTAGGTAAATAGAGTAATACAATGGTTTTCCCTATGACTGGTCGGTTTTCTTTTCCTACTGTAAACAAATTTAAAACAATACAATCTCGATTATCCGACACAATTCGGGACCACCAGTAATGGTGGATTACTGGGAGTAAACACAAAACATTATTGCATATGTAGCAGAACAAGGTTGATAACAAACAATGCCGTCCATAACCTGATCAAGGTGAGCCTTCATTTATTAAGTCTACAGTTTCAAAGTTCCCTTGCTCAGAGTGTTACAAGTACGGACACAGAGAACAGAACACAGGCTGAGAAGGCTATGATAAAGTTATTTTCAACGGTGTTGTCTTATGATGTGACTGGTGGAAGAGTGTCGGCTCTGGGGTGTGCACACCAATAGCGCTCAATTAGTGACTGTAAGTCTGCTATGGAAAGAAATAAGCATTGTTTATATGAACAAACCTCCGGCGATGAAACCTTCATTTTTTAATAGTGTTGTATGTAATTTTTAATATTCATTCATTTTCATTTTTTATTATTAGTTATAGTTCCTTATAAATTAAAACTTGTAATTGTTTGCTCACATTTCAGTTCAGTTTAAATGTAAATATAACAAAGTGTTTTCCTTAGTTGTAATAATTGTAAAAAGACTATGGTTAATTTCACCACGTGTTCTAAGTAACCCTCACTTCAATCGATTACCTACCAAAGAGGTAATACATATTTATTCTTTTAGAAGATAACAAACTTTTATAAAAATCGGAAATACTAATATAAAAACTATTCTAAAAAAAAAACTGGAACATAAAATTCATAGATGTGTATGTATGTACTGATTCAACTTAAATAACACAATTTTATATACATACATTTATATTTATAAACGAAACTCATTAGCATATTTCCTGTATGTACACACATGCAATACGAATTTTATTATATACTTTTGGATAACTCATAAATTTTTATTTGCTTTTGAACTTTATATAGGGGAGTTCTATAGCTTTCTGATTCAATTTTCTTAACTTAACTTTGCTTCTTCCTGTTATACCATCGAAGTTGTTGATCACCTAGTTGTAAAAATCTAGTCGAGCTAGCCAAGGGTTGGATTATCGAGATTGTGCTGTATTTGTGGATATGCCTATCTATAATCTATGACTTTTCCCAATATACATTTTAGAATTAAAAGGATCAAATTACTTAAATTATGAATTAAATTAAATTATTAATCAAGGATTATTCAAAATGAACAGAGTTGAGAGAAAATGGCGGTTTTTAACATGCCTTTTTTCATTAAAACCAATGTAGCTTCTAAACGGTATCACCAAATATATTTCCCATTAAATTTCTAACCAGGGATCTGTCATCTAATATTCGATCCGACGACACCAACGAGCTAAAGTGTGCCAAAACGATAAGGCATAACAATGTCAAAAAATGTTTCAATTGATTTTATTATTTCTTCTGATTCGTAAACATTCAAATTTAAGCTATTAGTTAACGTATTTTAAAAAAGGTTTACTCCTGAGCCTTTGTTGAATTGATTTTCATTTAGATGAATTGTGAAATTGGAATTCGGAGCCTTATTATTTTATGCATTTTTATAATAATACTGAAATGATTATTGCAGAAATTATTTCTTAATTAATTATTTTATAACACCCCTAGTAACAGATAACTTGTAGCATCGCTTAAGCAGTTAAATATAAAAATATTGAAGGTATCAATAGAATAGATAATAAACAAGAAACTGACGGCTAACTGATATTTTTGACAAGAGTTGACAAGAAAGGACAAGAAATGCCCTCCTGGCAATAAACCGTAATCGACAACGGAAGGGAGATAGCCAGATCAGCACTTGCTCGTATCTGACCGCCACTGCCTGCTCTTTCAGCCAACGATAGCGACCCAAACTAAATATGTATACACAAGTATATCAAGCAAGAAGTTGTTATCATCCCAATTGATTATTGCCCTACGTTATATCGATTCTGATTGCAGAATTAAATTGAAGGGTGTTAGGCTAGTGGGGAATGTCCGAAAAAAAATTCATCACCACTTGTTAACTTGTCCCATCACTATCGCTTATGGAAGATTTTAATAATGGAAGTTTAAGGACCCGTTCCCAATGGGAAAGAACGAGGATTTAGTAATTTACGTTTGCGATCTATTCAGAACTATGGTTACCGGACATTAATTATTCTTTAATTTACGCATTAAATTTATGTATGCCTTTTATTGGTTTGGTAGACACAATGAATATTAATGGCAGAAAATCAGGCTTCGAAATAAATATGGATAAAACAATATAATGTTACGGGCCACTGGGGGTATGACTAATCAAACTACAATTTAAATACTAAACACTGATTTATTTACAACTTAATAAATACAAATAGGTCCCTTAAGCTACTTAATCTAATAACAATTATACTTAGGTCAAACTTATATCTAATTACACTATGTATATTACACAATAGTTATCTTTAATATCTTAATACTAGGTGTCACAATTATACATAAGAATCTATTACACAGACACACAGAGACTGTTACTACACTCACCGACACTGTTAATCACTGTCACTAACTCACTGACTGAACTGTCACTGACACTTGACTGATTGATCGTTACTTGATCACTGACACATGTATAGAAGTCGGCCTATTTAAAGCTACGCCGAACATTCTAGATCGTTCTAGCCAGGTTACAAGTCTAGGCCCTTCGGGCCCGCCGTGACCCTTCTAGGCCACCCTGACGGCCTTTTCAGCTACCTGCCGCCCGGGCTGCCCACGGCACCGCCAACCTCACCTGACCGTAACGATAATTTTCCAGAGGTACTCATTATTCACAATACTACACCAAGTTGAAGTGGTATGTTCCCATCTTCCGTTTCAAGTATCTTCTAGCTTCCTAAATATATCTTATTTTCCATTCCCTAATCACCTCCATTTCTCATACATCTCCAGTTTAAATTCGAATATCACTTTCGCAATACTCAATCCCGCTTTCCGATCTTTATGTCCCTCTCAATAAGACAAATGTACTTGATAAATTCTTTATCAGTACAAAATTTAATACCTATCTTAATACGTAATGACCATTTTCTACACTTCATTCTAGTACCTTTCCCTCAAATAAACATAATTACAAAGTTTCCTCAATGGATGTAATTTTTGTAAATATCTGTGTAGATATTGTTTTAAGTAGGTATTGTTTTTCATTATTATGATTTTATATATTAAAAAAAAAAAAAAAAAAAAAAAAAAAGAAAAGAAGAAGAAGAAAAACGTTTGTATTTTAAATTCGTAAAGAAAAAAATATTTTAACTAATTCTGTACCATTTGGAAAAAAATAGATAAGTTGATTTTTGTCCACAATAAGATAAATATTTTGGGCAACCCATATTGGAGTCATACACATCTTGTAAAATTAGAAAAGTTGTAATGTCAGTGGCATAAAAGGATACCATTGCCATTACAACTTGCCTACTTTCACAAGATGTGTATAACTCCAATATGGGTTGCCCAAAATATTTATCTTATTGTGGACAAAAATCAACTTATCTAGTTTTTCCCAAATGGTACAGAATTATAAGAAGTTATATTAAGCCTAACTGATTGAGCAACAGGATTTGTTGCTTTAAATTGTCCTAACAATACTTAAATGACAAGAATATTCTCTTCGTTTTCGACTATACAAACATTTACTAGACAAACGTTCTAAGTTTCTTAGTTTCCAACAAAACACTCATTTGCGTGACAGTATATAACCCATTTGGATATACTGAGATAAACTCTGGGACTCAACTAAACCTTCCAATGTTTCTCGTATCCAATCCTTACAGTTCAAAATTCTTTGTAAAATTCTCAATGCTCTTATTATCTAACAAATAAACTTATTCAGAACAATCTAAATGTCCCATATGTTGCAGAATTGGCTTAAACAAGATTCCTAGCCATCCACGATAAGTTTCATATCAACTCAAATACAATAGACCCTCATCTTGCTTACCACCTGTTGATGACATGTTATTGTAATTATTTTCCTACAAATTATTTTATTTCAATATTGTATATAGTTTTAAATATCAATAAATAAAAAAAACGATAAATATAACGACATTTTTTTTTTGATAAATATTTCTTTTTTCACTTCATTTCGCATCATACAGTAGAAAAAAAAATCTATGGTCTTAGGAGTATATCTAAATAGATATCTTAAACACTTAGTGATACTTATAATCCAATCAACAGGTACAATAACTTGACAGAAGGTTGAAGGTCAAGGAAAGTAACCCTTGAACTTGAAGGGAGAAAAAGAGCTAAATCTTCTATTTTTCTTCAGTTGTTATAGGAAGTGTTCTATACTTTTTGTTGAACATTTAGATTTTTAAAAAATAATCAAATTAAATTTCACTACAAAAGTTTTTCACTACTAGCCATGTATATAAAACATAATAACATTTCATTAACTCTGGAGAAATAGGGATAAACGAAATTCATGGTAAAATATAAATGAGAAATTCCAGTTACTCTTCTGTCGAAAAATTTCTCAGTTAGCGCTTACTGTCCAAAAACCAAAAAAAACTAATCCAGTACTAGTATTCTTCCTACTGTTTTTTAAAAGTCGGAAATGTGGCGGTTAGATTAAGGTTAGAGCATGGCGTTCATCGCGTGGAATATTGTAGTACTTAGACTGCAGAATTACGTGACGCTTGAATATATAATTAGAGTGATTACATCCGGCAGAAATAAATGGATAAAACTATAGCGCTGGTAACGAAAGGAACAATGCTGGGAGAATCAGTGATATACCGCCCGAGTTGTAGGTAGACCTCAGTAAGATTGTGTTTCGCCTGACCTTGTGGATTTGGTTCTGGAAGTTTGGTAGGTCCAGTGGGGGAAGGTGTGTAGGCAGAGACAGTTTGAACGGTTGCTATAAATCCTTTAGGCGTTTTTTGTTATTATCAAAAATAATTAACGTAAACCAATATTGGCCTTATTTTGTGTCCATCTAGAGGTTGTATTAAAAAATAAATAGAATTATCTGAGGAACAGTTAAATATCCAATTTCTATTATATTTAAATCTTAACAGACAATTCAAAGTTGATATGCAAACTATTGATATTTATGGAAATATCACTTTCAGAATCCAACCATCAGGAGGGTACCAGAAATGAAATTTATGTTAAGCAAGTGTAGTGATATTATTTATATACGAGTGTTAATTTTTTGAGTATTAAATAATAGTTTTATTAATATTATTTTCTCTATAAATATAAATAATTATGTTTATATTTTAGTAATATATGATACAAAAAGTCAATTCTTCTTGGTCTGGGAAAAACAATGTTCATGCTCATGGATATGTATAATATACAGTACATAATATACTGCTTTTGCCGATTTACATTTTAGATTTTAAAAGATGAAATTACTTGAATTAATAATTAAATTAAATTCACAATTAAGGATTATTAGAAATAAACAATTGATGATTATTGATTAATTCCTTATATCCTTGGTGGGACGTAGGGCCTTTATGTATGTTCGCCATCCATTTCTGCCGGCAGCCAGTTCTCCTAACTGTGCCCATCGTACTCCAACACGTTCCGCTCCTGCCCTTATGGACCTCCTCCAAGTTATCCTGGGTCTACCAACTCTACGGCATCCCTTAGGGTTCTCTTGCAATGTTGTCCCTGGACGGCGGAATGTGTGCTGTCCATTTCCATTTTCTTTCGTGGATTTCGACATCAATATTTCTGTCCTATTCTTTGCCAGAGCTCCTCATTGCTAATAAATCCAGGCCACCACACTGTTAAAATGTTCCTTTCCAGTTGGGCAAATGACCCTCTGGCTTTGTGGATTCTATTAGAAGCATCCTGTTCAAAGCCCCATCTAGTGCCACTACGTAACCTAGGTACTGGAGTGACTCCACTGTCTCGATTTCTTGATTCCGAAGTAACATAGGACTAGCATATCTCGAGTTAACCTTCATCACTTTAACCTTCCCTTTATTTATCTCCAAGACATTACTCCTTTATTTCTAGATCTGCTAACTTCCCCGAAATATCTGTAAGCCTATGTGCTAAGAGACAGATGTCATCTGCATCGGATATGTCTTTCTGGCTTCCAGTGAGCCCCATTGGATGCCTCTGCGTCTTCCGCTGCTTGCTGCTTTCAGTATTTCGTCCAGAACCAAGAGAAACAATAATGAAGAGAGCAGACAACCCTACCGCACTCCCAGCCTGGTAGTAAACGGCTCATACAACTTGCCCTCATGTACTACACTACATGGCCTTAAAAAGATATATCTTGGATAGGGTTTCCCATATCTTGTTCCTGTCGACGCTGTCAAATGCTTTCAGGAAGTCGACAAAAACAAGCAAAAGTGGACTCTGTTATTCTCCGGACTGTTCCACGATTATCAGGTTAACTTTTGATATCTGTCTCTAATTCTGAGCTAATTCTATTAAGGAAAATCCTCGATAAGATTTTCTGGGGATTGAGAGTAATATAATTCCTCTCCAACTAAGAAAATAATACAAATGAGAGCCTATAATGCCAAATATAGAAAGGTAAAACGAAGTGTAAAGAAAATAAACGCAAATGGATCTCCGAATCAGCCGAGAAAGCCTAGCCCGCTGCGAATACCAGAAATATAAGAGAATTGTATAATATATCAATGAGCTTCTCCGGTAGAACATTTCGACACAGTAAGCCCATAAGAGGCAAAAAGGGCCACCTACTTATTAGCGACGAAAGACAAAGAGCTAGGTGGAAAGAATATTTTTAGGAACTATTCAACAGAGATGAAAGAATCCCAGTAGAACAGCAAGAAGAAGAAACACAAAGATGCTACCCTGCCCCTCAACTACAAATTAATAATAATCCAACCAAAACCGAAATAATAGAAGCCATTTTATCTACAAGCCACTCAGATCTAACAAGGCCCCCGAAATTGATCAAATCGAAAAAGAAATGCTGAAAGTCTGGCCGAAGGGTATTCCTCGGGAATTGGTGCCATTACTGGGACATATATGACGCTGCCAAGAAACTGGAACCACGGAAGGTGCCAACGAAGGGTGACCTTGCCGAAATAAACAAAGTTGAGAGAAAATTGAGAGAGGTTTTAAACACGACTTTTTTCATTCATACCAATAAAGCTCCTAAAAAGTTGGCCTAGGGACAAATGTTACATAACAAAAAATACTTTCCTATAAAATTCTGATAAAGCAACTGTCGTTCAATTTTCGATCCGAGCAATACAAACAGAGCTAATGCGTGTAAAAATGAGTGTGAAAAAAGTTGAACCGAAAAAGTTTAGACCCCGAACCAAAACAAGAGACATCCACCTCAAAAAACAATTCGCGCTAATTAACTTTATATAATATTATCCTTAAGGAAGAAAAAAACTAATAAAATTCCGCCATCTTAAAACAGCATCCATAAGAACGAAAACTAATTCTAATTGCGGAAGGAGAGAGTGGCCAAGGACGTCCTTCGGCCTCAAAAAATCGTCAGATCCTGGCAGATCTGTAAAACAGTGTAAGTATTCATGCTTGTCTACGATTATTTTTAACAATTTAATTGTTTTAATAGATTTTGAAAATATTCAATTTTTAAGACAATGTTCAGTAAAATATGATTGATGAATTATTTGCGACTTGTATTGGAATTGTTTTGTTCGACTAGTTTAAAATGTTAAACATTCATCATCAGCACTAAAAATATACAAAGAATTCAATACAATAGCACTTTGCTACACTGATTATATATATTAAAGTTTAGTAGTTTTAGACAAGAAATCATATATGTTAATTTTCACCTAAGCAGGTAAAAGGAAGGGCTTCTAAAATATATCACAACCTAGAGTAGACAGTGTAAATAGAGGAACGCGGGGGTTGGGCAGTTAAGTAAATACAATTGATTCCTACATTTATAAAGGGTTATTGGAAATGTTTATCTAGTCATTAAAATGATAAAAAATAAAAAAAAATCGGATAGGTTTAAAACGATTTTATTTTTTCTAATGATTCCTAAATATTTTGTTTTCTAAGTTATGTATTAGTTTTACTTCCAATTCTTTGTTGAATTTATGGTTATTTTCATTTAAATGGATAGCAAAAGTTGGAATTACAAGTTTTATTATTGTATTCCCTTATAAGTTCTTATAATTTTTTATTCAGTGACTGTCCAGTTTTCCTCATTCATTTTGCCTTACATTTATTTCATAATACACCGTTTTATCTACAGGATCTATTTTGTCTCTGTATGATTATGCCAAATGTTCGTTGTTTATCTTCCAGCTCTACCAAATTTATGGGAAGCGTTTGATCTAGTTGGTCTCACTAATATGAAATGGATCAGATTTTTTTTTTCATCCTCTACTTTATTTTTAAAAATATCAAGCCAAGAGGAATTCCCAGTTGGAAATACCCACATGACATGCCATGAAATCCACGTCTTATTTTTAAAGATTTTCCCATAATAGGTGATATTGTAGATTCGATTATAAAGAGAAAAATATCGTTTTAGTAGAATATTATTCATTTTGTTAGAAATAGTATATAAGCCCATAAATAAAAAATTTTTTAGTTTAAAGAAAAAAAAAATTATAGTATAAAAAAAATATACTGTCCTAGTTCTAGATTGATAACATGATTCACAGGCGTAGAGATAGGACGATTTCAAATCTAAAGATATATTTATCAATTTTGACTGTAAATTTTTATCGAATATCATTTAATCATTTAATGATGATTGCAGTTTCGATTTTGATAAGTCGATAGTGTGAAAAATCATGTCGGGAAAAGTAGTTGTAACGTGTCGGGATGTTTTGGATTTGACTGGCTAAGCGTGAAGTCTGCTAATAAGAGAGGATTAATTAATGTCACTGCTATTTATAGAATATGCTGCCATAGTTCTCATTAAGATAAATTACTATTTTAGTTATCTAACTATTAAGTTTTATAATTTTATTGTTAATATTTATTGAGATGAATTATAACGTGAGTACATCAACTCATTACTTACAGATATACAAACCCTGTTATCCAGAATTTTGTTTCATTTCACCGAAATTTAAAGGTCATTTTCTATTATATTTAGCTACAGTCGATCCAAAAAAATAAATAAAAAATTAAAATGGCCCTCTGTCCTATGGAATCCCCAGGATGTTTCTTTTTCCGGAACTATCGAATGGTTTTTGATGATACTAAAAGATTATAAAGATATAAACTTGGTTTTAAGAAAAATGCCCTATCTAAATTTGTATTACTTTATATTTTGTAATTTTTAGTTGAATTATTCCTGAGATTTTCTTCAACAGGTCTTAAATTCAATTAAGAAAAACAAAAAACTTTTAATAAAAACTCATTATTACGTAAAAAAACAAACTAGTTCTAAGAAAATGATACGATGTTTGGAGACATTTCTTAATGAAATAAAATTTGAGTAAGTTAAGACTTTTTAATGGTGTAATTAGTATTTTTAAGGGGAGTTGAGAAAAAATATATTTTATGTTTTAGACAAAATTCGAAAATAACATTAATTTCTCCCTGTTGCAGTTTGCAGTTTCAGTCCTGTCTTTCCCATTCCACTTGCAATAGTCACACTCTTAAACATATCTTTAAGTGCACACCAATTGTTCTCAATTAACTCTGTAATCTTCTTATTTCCTGATTTCTCAATTCTCTTCCTACCAGATAACGAGTCTCCTCGTCGAATTGGAATAGAGGGATGGAAGGCGTTTGATATTCGATTTTTTTTTTTTTTTTTTTTTTTTTTGCTGTTCTTCACATTTTAAGTCCACAAGTCCATAAACCAACTTTATTATTAGTTTATTAATATTTAGTAGTCAATTCTAAAACTTATTGGCTGGAGCGTTTGTTAGGTTCTTTCTTTTAGGTTTAGTGTGAAGTTTCGTGTAATTGTTGGGTCTAGGTAGAAGCCAAGATACCATACTATCTGATGTACGTAATAATACTAGGCCGTTTCAAAAGTCCTATCGTTGATTCATTAATTAAGATTTATATGGTCTGTACCCTCTTTGTTATAATTATATTTTCAATTCGACCTTTTTAAACGTAAACAATATTGTTTACTGTCTTTGAAAAAGGGATTACCCTTTAATCCAGTCTCTGCTAAACGTTTAAAGAAATATATTAAAATGGAGAGTGTTAGAATTCGAATTCGGTGAATATTATTTTATAAATTTAAACTTGGCTTGAAGGCAACCAAAGTGTATCGAAATATGTGTTTGGTAAGAAGTTACTCTCTGAGCGTGAACATCAATTTTAGTTTTCCAGATTTCGTCAAGGCGATGAAACACTTGAAGATGATGTTCTTCCTGGAACACCTCAAGTCGTCACTGGAAATCAGAGAATTAATTGATTCGGATCCACGTCAAACATGTGCGGTTATTTAATCCAGGAGTGAATGACATTTAACGAACAACTTAGTGGATCCTCCAAAAGTGATTAGAGGCGAATAAGAGGCCGGCCACTTACTGCAAAGGTAACCAGAGATAAATTAATGGAAATGGGATGGGAAGCATTGCCCCACCCACCATATTCTCCCGATCTTTCCCCTATGATTATCACCTTATCAGATTTCTGGACAATTTTCTCCGGCAGAAATGTTTTGATAAACAGCAAAGCCTAAAATTGGAATCAAATCAATTTTCACCAGCAAAGATCGACCGATTTTTAAAAACGGTATTTGGGATCTTGCATCACAGTGGGATAAAGTTATTAGTGGTAATGTAGATTATTTTAATGAATAAAATTATTGTATAGTTAATGATTTATTGAATTTTTTAATTACCCAAAAAATACAGGACATTTGAAACAACCTGGTATATGGTATGATAATTACAACCTCAATTTATTTGTCTATGCTTAGGTTATTCCTCTTTGGTTTGTTTCAATAATAAAATATTTGGCACTAAAACATTTGTTTAGTAAATTTTAGTGAAATTACTAGAGCAAGTAACTTATTAGTTCTTAAAAACTGAACAGCGAACTAAACGAACCTACACAATATTGGCGACCACTTCAGAGAAAAGTGATTCATCTAAAGCAACGTCAAGGATATAATTATATTGATTTATAACTAATAAAGATAACTAAAGAGAAGTACTGAATTGAAATGTGGAACAGCTAGTGATAATTTCATTTTTAAGTTTTGTTTATTCCCTTATTGTGGCTGTGCTTGAGTACTATGCAAACGACAGGGTCATTAAACCGATTTGCATTACGATATAGAAGTAACAACCAGTATTTTATCGAAAAATTAACATAAGCAGCACCATCTGGGTCATAAAATGTGATAGCTGCCGGCGGCTGTAAATACTTTAGATCAGTAATAAAAAATTTATTCTTAACGGGTTCGAGTTTTAACAATAGAATGTCAGCAAATGAATGCGTATGGTTCGACTTCGAAATTATTTATTTACCATCTTTATTTATTTTTTTTAACAATGTAATTCCATTATAAATCACAATGATTAGGATTTATTCTTCAATACCATCATGCGTACCTCAAATAAATCACGATAAATTATGGTTAGGACCATTTTCAATAATTTAACCATACAAAATTTTCAGTTCTATATAATAAAAGTTTTATATTAGAAGGTCTCGATGCCATATTCTTTTCAGACGCCTCGGTGGGTTATCTGGATTGGAATCTGAAGTTGATATACTAGTAGATTTCGATGGCAATACAGTTTACTATGAAGGGATAGGTATCTGGTTTGGGCTAAATTAAATTAGTCATAATTTTGCCAAATCATACCTCTCAACTAGCTTTCCTGCATCTAAAAAGAAGAAGTTCCCGGGAACTCCTAACATGCACCTTTATTTTAGAAATGCTGTGAAGGACAGTTACATTTAACATTTATATTTAATACCCCTCACATTTACTTAATGTAAATACGTTAGCCATAATTCATCAAATAAATATTTGATGCAGAATTTATATTTATGATTATATAAATATACTTATACATTGCAGAAAGCATATACACACTGGTGTATATATAAGTTTGCTAGCATACTTATTTATGTTTAAGAAAATCAGAATACTTTATTGTATCCTAATGTATGTAAAACCAATTTTTTTTTTTTTTTTTTTTTTTTTACAAACAAAATAGTGTCATATTTGTTTTTACCCCTTAGAAAACCTTGATTTTTTATTTTTCAATCATATTTTTCACTTAAAATTTTTAATGTAACGCAATGATTATTTTTGTGATTACAAAGAAAAATATTTCCTCTTTCCAACCAAAATCGAATAAACAACACAAGGCCTCAAGTGAATTCAATACCCTCAAAATGTTGACCCTCCTAAAACTTGTTGATCAGTTTTAAGTGTCCTGAATCTAACTATATTTTCATATAATGAAAATGATATATAATGAAATGAAATATAATGAAAATGACGGTACTAGCACGTTTTTCTTTTATTGATTTTGCAACTAAGGGAAATAATAAAATTGTAAAAAAAACAACAACTATGATTTCGAAGGTTTGAACTGAAACTATGACCTTCAACGGCGTATAAAATGTCAATTGAGTGACCGTCAGACATGTTGGTATAGAGAGATCATTAAAATTAGGATCGATCAAAGATTTGAAAAATTATTATTTTTAAACAAAAATCTGGATTGGTTTTAAAATGATTTTATTACTTCTTATGATTCGTGAATATTTAATTTTAGACTATTTTCTACGTTACGTATTAGTTTCACTCTGAATCTTTGTTAAACTTGTGGTCACTTTCATTTAAATTGATAGTGAAGTTGGAATTCTACATCTTAATATCATATTTTTTTAAGCATTTTTATTTAGTGATTGTCCATTTTCCCGTTTATCTGGCTTCACAGTGATAGCATTTTAGTTCGTGTAAACCGCTTTTTTAGAAAGATTATATTTTGTCTTTAGGTGAAGGGAGATAGGATGATAAATGATATCTTAAATACGAGATTTAATCCAAATTTTCTCAATTCCAATCTGGCTATGGTGGATATTAGGGCGTAATGTTCATCAATCCTTATTTTAAAATGTTTTCTTTTTCAAATTCATACGGTTCATTTCCATAGCCAAAATTCTAAAATTTTCTTAGCACAATTTTAATTTACTCGACATGTTCTTCACAATACTAAATAAACTATAATAAAGCTATAAAATGTAAGTGAAACGATAGAAGGAATATGGTAAAGTTATTTATCACCTAAAATACATTAAACGTCAACCATTTCAAATAAATCAGTTTGATTCGGTTGTTCTGGACTATAGTTGAACAACCTTTATCCAGCTTTATGAAGCTTATATATTTATTATTATTCCATAAATTTGGCAGTTTTTTAAACAACCGGAATCATTTTTTCGAATTTATGTAGCTCAGTAAGGCACTCCCTGACCCAGATACGACTGTGGCAGAAACATTATATCCTCTAACACTAACCTTGGATTGACCGTGGGCTCTACAAAGCCTTTCCTTCATTTAATTTGGCGATACCCATATCTTTGATCCTGACTACATGAAGTCTATATACAACCATTAGTCAAGAAGTATCTGACATATTTCAGGTTTTATTTTATTTTAGTGCATTAAGATGTTTTGCACATTTTTCACTCTAACTCCAAAACTATCCAAAATTTATCCCAAATTCCATGTTTTCATCTCAAAGTTTTTGGGAAAATATGACATTTATGACATGTTCAGTGGGGTATCGTGGGTGTTTCACGGGATGTAATATAAATTACATGTACGGGATCTCATAGTGCATTTAACCAGCTTTTAGATAAAATAATGAAATTTTTCCTTTTAATTATGAAATTAATTTTTTTGAAATATTGATCGAACAAATAAATAGTTTTGGTGTTATAGCGACCAACGGACCTTGGATTTCACAACGGTACCGCATTTTTAGCTGGTATGGGAATTGTTCGAATTTTAATTATGATTTCATGTATAAATTCTAATAATAAATTTAACCAGCTTTGAGATAGAAACATGGAATTTGGCAACAGACAAATAGTTTTGGAATTAGAGTGAAAATTTTGGGTATGAAGCCGGCTGCCGTGGTAGCAAATTTAAGATTTGGATTCAGCACCCCAAGAAACACAAAGATTCGTTGAGAACGTTTTGCAGTTTGTTCTTAAAAACGGCCTTTTGGAACCTTAGTTTACTGGACTACAGTTAGAGATCACAAACGGCTTATTAAAAAAAATGGCTTATTAGAAAAATGGCTTATTATTTATGTACCATTATAAAACTAGGGAAGTCCAAAATCACAGGTTTTCAGGGCAGCAATTAGAAGTTTTCTGTTTTCAGTGCAAATCGAATTTTCTCGACAGATTATTTTTTCAACCGACATTATTCTACAAATTCTCTCTATTTTATAATGGAACGTATATATCTTTAATATTGTTAACGTATCATACATCTTAAATTGCACCTGCACTTATCTAGTTTAATACCCGAAATGAAAAGAGTTGTCTATTCACACCATCACTTAACTAGTTATTCACGATATTATCAATAAGGATAATTGTACTTTTTGCTAGGATAATCTAGTTTTTCCCAATGAAAGAAGCGTTTCAGAACTGTATAACCGTAATTAATTCTTCACCGCATCTGGACAAATCTTTGAAAAAGCAAGATAAATACGTTTAACCAATTTTAGGGCACAAATGCTGTTTTAATAAAAATAGATAAATGAATTTGTATAAATCTGTAAGTAAATTTCCGAGTTGTCTAAAAATCCCCAATCCATTTTAAAGGAAACCTTTGATATTACGACTTGCCTACTTTTACAAGATGTGTAGACCATAAACCAATATGGGTTGCCTATGGTATTTATCTCAATTTGGACAAAATCGACTTACCTGATTTTTCCCAAATGGTACAGAATTTTTTATAATACAATAGTATAGATTATATTTCTAATAAGTAAAATGTCGGCTAATTTTCGATCTGACAAAATGTTTCTTTTTACAAGGTGAAAAAATCGTTACAATAAAAAAGTATATACCCCCCCCCCCCCCCCCCCCCCCCCCGGTCAAAAGATATATCCATGCAAAATAAAATAAATAAATCACACTAGACATTGTCATTCAACAAATGCTATCACTATAAGCAGGGTCATCCGCAGTCCAATCGTTGTTCCATTCGCGTGCCAACATATTAATAACCAATGTGACGTCACGTACTGACCCAATAGTGACAGTTATAAGGACACTGTAAATTTACTAACTCACTTTCTTTCTCTTCTTAACCAGCCAGTGCCTCATTGTTCTCAACGTCATCTCCGAGGGTGAAACTTTCAGCCACACTAGATATAATAATTCTTAAGAAAATATTCAGTAAATTCTATAACTAGTAAAGAATGCTATAGAAGTGATAGTGAACAAGTTTCTATTCATAGGATCAATGGACCGTGTTAATTGTTTTAAAGGTTTAATATCTTTTTATGAGCAATGAGAGCTGTAATAAAAAGTTATATACCGACCGACCAATTTATAATTTAAGAAAGTTAAAGTATTAGGAAATATTTTAAAAACCGGAAAAAAATTTTTATTTTACAATACAAATGTTTATTGAATCATCGGTCTAAAATATTACATTTTCTTTTTAATCTCTTTTTTTCTGAAAAGCGTGAGGCAAAAGAATGATCTCATGGAATTGCTGGATGTTGACTTACTGAAAGAATAATATAATTTCAAACACTAGTAGAGAGGTGTGATTTAAAAGACTAGTAGATAGGTGTGATTTAAAAAACTAGTAGAGGTTCGGTGAACCCAACATCATTTCGATAGTCAAAGTAGGCAGATTTAGGTGGTTTGGTCATGTGAAAAGGATGACGGAAGATAAGACTTCCATAAAAGATTATGAACGGCAGGCCGGAAGGAAAAAGATTGAGAGGAAGACCAAGGCTGAGATGGCTGGACAACGTTCAGGATGACCTCCTAAGACTGGGAGTGAATGGTAGGAGGAGGAAGGTAGAAGATAGACAGTAATGGCTGTCTGTACTTTGTGGAGTCAAGGCCCGACTAGGACTGTAGCACTCGATAATAAATAAATAAATAAAGTAGATAGGTACTCACTATCAAGCCCAATGAGACATGTAACTAATATTTGGGATGCGTATTTTTAGAATAACTCATTTTCTTCCTGAATGGGGAAAACAAATAGATCACGGACATGTCTATCTATAATCTACTGCTTTTATATCAACTGCTTATGATAATTTTCGACCCTGGTAACACCATCAGAGATACAGCTTTTCAAAAACAAAAAAAAAATAATACAATTTTAGTAAAACAACTGATCAACGATAGGTATATATTTTTGAGGCAAATTGAAGAAGTTTTCAATAAAAAATAAAAATTTAAAGGCCCCTTGAGCATGTCGGCTGAGGATATAATAACACGGAACATGTTTTAGGGTTGCCCCCTTGACCGTCGATGCCACTATCTTTCCTATTTTTGTTTTCTTTTAAACCCATAAAGTTCCTAAACGGTAAGATCTTACGACAAATGATATAAAAAAAAACAAAAAAAACATTCTCCATTAAATTACTGATAGGAAACAAATTTGAAATCTTAGCAACAGAGCTACTAGGGGTATTTAGCTAATCTAGGCGGACAAAAGTCGATTTCATAAAATTCACAAAAGGTTAAAAAAACCAAGCTATTTATAAAGTTAGATAAACAGAGAATATTATGGGACCCTTGTCTCTGCCTTCCCTTCAATATCTAAGTCGTACGATTAGTCGAAACTGCCCCCATTCCTTCATGCCAACTCAAGTTAAAATGGGTTTTCTTACATTTAGTGATATTCTTCATAAATAGAGCTATTGATCTGGAAACCGCAGGTGAGGACACATACTTTTGAAGTAGTTATTATTTTATCAATTAATGTATCAGTACCATTTCGGCTGTTTGAAAAATATTCTATTTTTCATTTATTTTCATCCACATTTTAATGTTTTTGTTGTACTTCAGGGTGCGTCTCGGCTGTTATTTTCAATGTATTTGAAAGGTTGGACTTTTTGTATAATAATAATGACCAAATCAGCCGCACATTTTTTATTTAAGTGGCACCAAAGATGACTATGAGCAAATTAAAACAAATTAAATAAAATGTTAAAATTCATTTAAATTTAAACAGAGGTGAAAGGAGAAAGCTAAATTAAAAAAAAAAAAAAAAAAAAAAAAAAAATCCTTCAAAAAACGTTTGGCTGCTGAAAACATTTGAGATACTTATTTTAATTAATTAAAGTCATTAAAAATCACCTTTTCCACACTGGAATACAATTGTTATATTGTGAGACATATCCTGTCACTTAATATGATTGACGTAATTGTGTATAATGTCGTCAATCATGAAATCCTACAACTTTTAGAAATTCAATGATTTGATAAAAAAATAAAAATTATAAGTCATTACCCACAATGCATAAAATTCTTATTCACGGTGTAACTTTGATATAAAATGCAATGTTGCCAAAAGGGTTGCTCTCCAAAGAAGCCGATGGATATTCCATATCCATATTGCTATACAGGCAAAATTTTACTCGAAAATTTCCATGGAGGAATGTTTCAGTATATTGAATAAACATTAACATTTTTTTTTCTTTTCTTTTTTTTCTAATAAAAATCCTGCTTTTATTTTATTACATAAGCTTAGTATGATTAGAAAATATATTTTTCACAGTAAACTGGGATTAAATAATTTTGGCCGCCTCGATTCGTAATATACCCTTATGTACAGCGTATCAAACTACATGTAACGCCCTCGCGTTCCCCAAAAACGTACCACTTTTGACAAACTAGGTCACGGGTAAAACATGCACCATGTAAAAAGCCCCAACACAAACTAATTCATAGTTTAAACTAAAGGTTCTAGGAACAAATGTCATACCACAAATTTATTCTCCATTCAATTCCTGTCGATTCTGATAGGAAGACAGATTTTCGATCCGAGCAATCTCAACAGAGCTAGGTCGTGTAAAAAAATTATATTTAAAAGTTACGCATTTTGAGGGTGAAGAACGTTACACATGAAAACTACAGACCTCCAGCCAAAAGACATATCTATGTCAAAATGTTCCTAACTACCTAGGTTTTTTTTAATAATTTTTTTTATATATATTTTTTTTTTATCGTGATCTAGATGGCCTCGGGATCTCTTAAAATAAAACTTTTATTGGAGTTCTAACAATGGGTTGCTTTATAACTTTCTGACATGTCATTGTATTTATCGTTCCACGTATCTCCTGGATGTATTTATTTTATACTCTCATAAATTTTAACTAATTAAAAAGTAGTTATATTAAAATATAAGAGGCAGGCAGCTTTACTATGGTCGTAATTCTGTTCTATCATTGCGTGTTTTACCCAAGTTTACATTAGCTATGTACTGTATATTCTGCTTTTCTTTACGACAAAAAGATATTTCTATTGGTGATACGGTCCATAGATTTTTATTATATAAAACATAAGTCATATATTTATTTGTTTTGTTTTGTTTGCGATAAAATTAAACAATTTAGCCTTGTAGAAAAGATGTTCGAAAATAATTTGGACTTATTGTGTACCAGTTTTAATTTCGAGATATTTTGGCCATAAATTTTTCTATCAATAGAGATATCTAAAATTTAAACGGGTAATTTCTTTCTCTGCCTCCAGGTTGTCTCAAGGCGTTGAAGTAACTAAAATAACACCATATGTTTTATCCTCATACCTTGAATGATTTAGACCTTCATTAAATACAAATATTATTGTCCATTAAAAGCACATTTTAAAATATCGTCGTGCTGTATCCTCGCCTTTTGAATAAATAGAAATGTATTACTTCGTATTTCATGAGCAACGGAAATTTCTGGATTTTAATGAAAAGTTTTTGCACTGATGGTTTTCTGATATGTTGTTTTCTATCCATCTCTTTCATTTTGCTAGTAAAATATCAGTAAAAAAAAGGTATCTCTCCCCGACTGGGAAAACAATAGTTCATGGATACGCCTATCTGTAATAGGTTACGTGTTAGAGTTCTGCCAAAATCTTATTTAATAGCTGACAGATGTTCTCTTAGGACCACACCAGCAGAATGCTCTCTTTAAGTTTAGTGGCATACCCACCAATAGGTTCGTATGCTCGTCTTCTGAACCCATCGGTCTTCCAATCACATCCAAATCAACTGTCGATTACAATTTAAAATCGTTCTCAGCTGTTTCCTTCTTTTGATCAAATTAAATTCTAGAATTAAAAGGATCAAATCGCTTAAATTAATAATTATATAAATTAACAATTAATGATTATTAGAAATAAATAAAGTGGAGATAAAATGTGACTTTTTTTTCGATCAAACCAGTATTGCCCCTAAACGGTAAGTTCTAGGGACAAATGTTATATAACAAAACTGACTCTCCATTAAATTTCTGATCATGAAACTGTCCTCAAAATTTGTTCACTACATATTGTATGTATAGGATATGTCTTCCTTTTTTGTTTTGTATTTGTAACGAAAAATAAATTCGTAATTTAGGTAGCATTGATAACAAACCTCAGAGCGCCAGATAAAAGACCTAGTCATCTGATAGCAGCCATTGTGAGAGTAGTGATATTGCGCTGGTTAGAATACGATTGTCATTGTGTCAGAGATGATTTCATATCGTCTCTCCCGAATGTATTCTCTACACAATATAGTTAAGGGATTTCTCAATTCACTCATTCCTTTATATAAACAGTCCTGTAGAAATCCAATAATATAAATACTCAGTTCAAATTATAACATAGTGACTAATAACAAACTGGCTAGATAGTAAACGTCTCAGCCCCTGTGGGTTGAGCTAACGGTGAGGGGGAGGGGAAAAGGCCCCTCCTGGAGTTTTTCAATTATATCTTGAAAACGGTGGACTCTAGAAAATTAAGTTTCGATTTAAAATTAAAGTTAATTAAATTACCCATAATATTGATTATATACATATTTGCCAAATTTCCATCGGTTTTAGAGCTATACGTAATTGAAAATCGATAATTTTTACCTCATTTTAGTCAAACAATTACTTCTAGTGCCTTCCACATTCGTTTCTCAGAAGAAATGACAGAAGTTGTAGAGCAATGAATTTACTTTAATTTCTTATGTACGTTTTTGGGACTAAAAGCAAATGTTTGACAAAAGGTGAGGTAAAAATTATTTTTTACAGGAGATACTGCCGTCTGGAATAAGGAAAAAGCCACCAAAGCACAGAATAAGGACACGTAACATGTGACTGCCATGAAGATCCCGAAGATAAATCTAATGAAACAGTCCATCAAAGTCTTTGATCTCATATCGAGAAAGTCCTCCATACACCAAGCTCCTGAAATTGAAACAAGGGAAAATAAGAGAGAAAACTAAAAGTTGGAAAAGAATCACATCTATCAAGCTGTTTGAAGATTAGAATGTATTTTCAGTCAATTTTGGCGATATGGTAACTTCAAGATTTTTAATAGTTTTGGAACTTATTGAGGTAAAGCAGTGGATAGTAAGGATGGTTTTTGAACCAATGAGGATAGCCTTAGTTTTCTTAGGATTCAGACGTACTTCACTGCCCAACGGTTGATGCTATCAACATCCTGAGGCTTATAAGATGCCTCGAACATGCCTGGAGGATAATCTAGAGAATAAAATATTATAAAAATATTTTAAGATGGAGAATGACGAAGATTGTAGCCTGTTTCATTATGTTATATAAAGCATATAGTAATGTTTACTACGGAAAAACATTTTATTTATGTTTGAAACGCATATCTAATTGCCCAAACGACATTATTTTATTTTCTTCGAGTACTTTAATTTGAAAAGTGTGAAGTATTAAATTATTGCATAAGTTATTATACTTCAATTAGTTCCCATTAAACGCTTAAATCAATATAACACAAGAGAAAGCGTTTATATAGCTATTAACTATTACCACTCAACTATATTTCATTTCCTTATTTCTTGCTTAATTTTTTTAATTTTAAACATTGTTTTTATATATTACTGAAGTAATTTTCTGTTTTCTTCCTATTTATTATCTGGTTTATGCTGATGGTGTTCATTTTATTTTTACTGCTAAGAACATACTGCTGTACCCTTGAAAACATAATAATGGACAATATGTACTAATCTGTTTAACTAAAGATAATTCTAAATTATGATATGACAAAAATTTATGATATTTATAATTTATATTATATATTCTATATAATATATATATATATATATATATATATAAAATACTAGACAAACTGAATATTTTCTACTAACTCTTACAAAAATTCATGATATTTTTTTTTTCCTATTTATTTCATTTTATTTTTTCCTTTTTATTTTATTTCCCTCATCATATTTACATGTCTCGTTTTTTTTCTCTTTCCCTCTTTCTACAATTAATATTACTATTACATAACACAAACATATTAAAAAAAACAAAAAGAATAAATGTTAAATTCGTTCGAGGGAGAAATATTTTATTAAAATGATAAATCAATAAATAAACGATAATGAGCATTAATTTTCAATGCCATACAACTATAAATTAAAAAGCGGACTTTTAAATAATAATCAGCGCAGTATTATAAGGATTTAGAAAAATTTCTTCATTTTTTACCTAAGGGACTATTACTTTATTTATTTAAGTTACTATTAATTTTCATTCTTAATTTATAGACTATGTTGTAGCTATGTTGGAGTATGGGGAGCCATTAAATGTAACAAATATAGTAGAACCTCACTAATCCGACTTCTGCTAGTCCAACGCTCCACGTAATCCCCGAAAAGTGGGGGAACAATATTTTCGGAGAATCAGGAATTGTCCAGTAAAATTATACATTTTGGTAATGAAAAGGTCGAGTAGATTTTATTATTCCATATGTTGTTGGTGTTGTGTTTGTGTACAAAAATCCATGTTTTGGATCTTGAAGCGCCACCCACTCGCTAATTGGTAGAGTCAAATATTCCGAAAGTTTCCCCAAAATATTTGTTGCACAGTTAGTTCTAAAGAGAAGCTTGTTATATCCAAAATAAGACTAGACTAAATTCAACACATTTTAAGCATAAAATAAACTCTGTAGCTTAAACCGGGGCTAAGGTGTTCCTTCAAAAAGTGGCAGATATTCCGTTTTTTATTTCGTTATTTGCTCTATAGTTCCTTAACAACGAGTAATAAACTGAATATTAGTAACTATGAAAAACATGGGATTTATTGAAATCTCCGGTTAATCCGAACTTTTGGCCGTTCTGCTCTACACGTTGGTCTCTTAGAAGTCGGATTAGTGAGGTTCTACTGTAAATAAAAATTCTGTTATACCCTCGTTGTGAGGAAGTTCCACGAATAGGATGCTCTGAAGGAGTTATGAAAAGGAGTTAAAGATCAGAAGGATAAGAACTTCTAATGTAGGAAAGACAGTTTGGATTGATAATTGTTAAGAAAAATAACCAAAATAAATATTTTCGAGGGAAGAAGTGGACCGTTATAGGTTTAGCAATGAGACTCATGATTCGGGACATGTAAAACAGATCTCCGGCAGCTAATGAACAATGGACATGAGGAGTTGAGTTTGATGGTTCCACTAAACCATCCAATATCTCTCGTCCAATCCTTACAATCCAAAATCCTTCGTAAAATCCCCAATGCTCCTTATTATGTTACAAATTAACTTGTCCATAATGACCTCAATGCCCCATATGTTGCTAATTTATTTGCCTCGGTCCAGATGCCTATCCTTCCTTACTAATCTCCATTCCCTCTCAAAACCACGAGAATATCATGGTCTCTATCCCTTGTATTATAAAAACTTGATTGCAGTGCTATCAATACATTTCGTCATCATAAAACCATTTAATTAATTTTCTCACTTTTAAGGAGGTAATTTTTTGATAGTTATGAAATTCAATAAAGAAATGGAATGATATTTTCATTACTCATTACTTGAAGAAAGTGGACTGCTTATCAATCAACTTATAGTTAAAAATAGATCGGAAGAGAAAGCTATATTATTTAATCAAAGGGAGTAGGTACCACACCAGGCCAAATTTTTTAGAAATAAATTTTTTAAAATATTTTCCAGCTATTATCCTAAGCTTTTATCCTAATATATTAATTTTATCTTAAGCAGCTATTATCCTAAGTATTGAACCATTTAGAACGATATTTCACCACCAATATTAATAATTATTAAAAAATATTTAGTTATATTAGTTATGAGTCGAGCATAAATCCTTCGGAGCAAACACGATAACGCGATCAGATTTTTAATTGATTGTGTGTGATAGTAATTTGTTAACCCTTTTCCTGGCAAGAAGTCAAATTTTAGTAAATCATTTATATTAAATTAACTGATAACTCATTGCATTTCAACATTCACACAATCCTACTAACCGTTCACTCATATTTCCCTGAGAGGTGAGAAAAGGGTGAAATACTTGTAGCAAGTCTGTCAGATTTTTTTTTTTAAATTCCAAGGTCAAGGTGTCATGAGTGACATTTTGTCAGAATAAGGGTTAATAACACAAAAACGTTATTTTATTTTATTGATCTATTTATTGTTTTTTTTAAACTAATTATAATTAGTCAAAATAAATAATTTTTAAAAAATTCATGAATTTTACGACTGTATGCAAAAAAAATGAAGGACGACGATGCTTCTAAGAAGAAACTTCTCTTTTGGTTGTGGACGGGAGAAGGAGACGTTGAAGACCGCGACTGAGATGGGTGGACGAGGTCGAGAGGGATTCAAGTGTCATCGTTGGATCAAGAGCTTCATAGACCCTGGCAAAAGACAGAGAGGAATGGAGGCGCCTTGATGCGTCCAAAACCTGTAATGGGTTGTAGAGCCCGTGATAATAATAATAGTAATGCAAAAAAAAAAAAAAAAAAAAATACATCCAGTGGTGGATATGGCAAAGCACGGAGCATTAAGGATTTTCCGAAGGATTGGATACGAGATGAATTGCATAGTTTAATGCAGCCCTAGATCCGCTATTTGTTAATTCAGAGGAGAGAAATTTAGTAAAATAAAACTGATCTCAATCAGTATATGATGTTGGTGGTTTTAGTTTCATTAGTTCTGACTCCTTAGAAGAAACTTCTAGAAGGGAATTCTAATTTAAAAACTAATTCTTCCAATTTTCGGGTCTTAATACATTTAAGTGATAAACTTATTGTATTAACGAATAGAAGAAAAAGAGAAATGATTTGATGCTGTCATTGTGAGTTAGAGTGATTCGACAGCTTTGTTGACGTTATAACAGAGATAAAAATACAGTTAGATATAACAAAGGAGATTAGAAAAATCAATGCTGACAACATATGCCACCACTACCCTAGAGAAGCAAATCAACAGCAAGTTTATATCAAAGGTGATGGCATACCGTGATAGGACAACATATTTTCACAGCCATGGGGAGAACGATCCTGAGAAACCTCTTCGGGATCAGAGGAGTATGGGAAGCATTGAAAACCACTACAATCTAGAACTACTTCACATCTTCAAAGGCTTACTTGTTATTATTATTATTATTAATTATGTCGTTTATTTGAGTGTAGAATCAAAGATTATTTAGATAGTTGGTGTGTGCAATCAAGGAAACACAATTAAAAATATGAATTTATTGTGCCGGCGTTTCGGCTGACAATGTAAGCCTTTTTCGGGGCTAAAAAAAAAAAAAAAAAAAAAAAAACAGAAACTAAAGAAATAAACGTAATTTTTAAAAAAGAGAAACACAGTATGAAAATTATATATCAAATATAATATAGACTAGATGACAATATTAGAAGACATTCCCAAAATGATCCTCAAAGGAGGAATAAGTTAAACAAATGTGAGGTAAATGGACATATCCTTTATAATGTACGAAACTGGAAAGATAACGCTCTTAAAGTGAGATAACGATACCTTAATACAATAAATGTGAAGACAACGGTTGAAGTAACATGCCAAGGGCTTATAAAGTTTATAAATTTCCCATTGGTAGCACTTCAATGAAAGTTCTACATTAGAAGGTCCCGAGCCCATCTTCTTTTCAGTGTTATTAGGATGTGAGATAAGAGAATGATGGGTCAGGGTATTGGTAAGTTTACTATAAACGGATTTTTTATTTTATGTCAATTTACTGAAATTTACAACTGAACAAATATATACATCAAGTAAATGTCTTGGTAACGATTACAATAACATGTCAAAACTTGAAAAGAACTACTCATCAGTAGCACTTCAATAAAAATTCTACACTAGAAAATCTCTAGGCCATCTTCTTTTCAGACGCCTCGGAGAAATGGAGTGGGAAAGTTGAGAAACTAGTGGATTTGAGTGTTTATGGAGCTTACTATGATATCTGGATAGGTATCTGGTTTGGGCAAACTCAGCAACATATCGAACATTAAGATCTTTATAGATAAGTTTATTGGTGACAAAGGAAGGAGCATTTAGGATTTTTCGAAGGATTTTGGATTGTAAGGATTGGATACGAGATAAATCGGATGGTTTAGTGGAGCCCCAAAGCTCAACTACATACGTCCAAATAGGTCTAACCACAATCATGTAATTAATTTTGTAATTAATTGGGAGCTTTGATCGTTTGTCTAGTTAATGATGAAGTAGGCTGTAACGAAGAGCAGTTACTTATCGTTTAAGTCTTGACGGATAGGTATCGTTCAGGGCCAAATCAGCATCATATGACGTAGTTTATGCACCAGAGGAATCTGCAGTCGAAAACATTAGTAAAGCGGGAGTTATTTGTCTATTCGGGAGTTTTCACGTATATGATAACGACAGATATTAACGGAAAATAATACGTTTTTTGTCTTGCCTGTAAAAAGTAGTTTTTGCAGATACGAACTTCCACTTCTCGGACGTCGATGTGTAACATTATGATCTTCATGAATATGTCTAAATAGAGCCTTCTGAGAGTTTCCATCGACCAGACTGCACTGTATTTATAATAATACTTTAGAATACTTTGAGTGTTTCTGGACGAATAAAAATGCAGACTTTTACGGCTGTAAAACCAACTAAAAGTAACTCGAAGGTTTATTTTATTATTTTACGGAATTTACGCGAAACGGTAATGAAAAGTATGAAAATACTTAATAATGATATTGCAGATATTCGATAATTTAAAGACTTTTTTGAGGAAACCACGTTTTTGGCCATAAAAGCTGTAATATCTCCACTTTTTTAAAAACATTTTTCAAATTTTGGCCGCATTTTCGGATTTAGCATTACATTTTCTATATGAACTGAGAAAATGTAATGCTACCAATTTGGGGCCTAAAGAACAGCTTGATATTCACCTTATTTAGAGAAGTTACAATGTCTTATAATACTTCAACGTTCACTGTTTTTCGAAAAAGCTATTCACAAAACTGCAAATCTCACAAAAAAACATGAAAATTTAAACAGCTTTCGTTGGTATGATCAATTTAATGATTCGAAATTAATGTGGTCTTCTTCAACATCATCTGCATTCAGAAGCCAACAGCAATTGAGGTCTATGTTCATTACCATTGGGTTTCGAACCTTACATTGAAAATCTAATAAAATAAATCCTAAATAATAATAATAAATAAATAAACATAAAATCCTTCGATCTGGTGTCGCCTTATATTAAAAACTTGGATGTGTTAATCATACCTGACAACATCCCTGACCATTTCTCTACTATTGAAAAAAAAGGTTCGTGTCTTCTTTATTTATGTGATTTTATCTACTGTCTACATATATATATGTACATACACAGTAGAGCATCGATTATCCGAACAAATATTGTATTATTATGTACAGGGTAGTTCGCATAATCAAAAATTCGGATAATCGAAATTCATTAAAAAAATTATTATGTGTAAACAGCTTCTTCCAACAGTTCACTTTTCGCTTTTTTCAATGTTTTACGACTCAAACTGCCCTTCTCACTGTAAAGATTATGGGGTACCTGATGATTGATTTAGAATTATTTTTGATTCCCGTTATTGTTGATTTACCAACCTTGAAATCGATAGCTAATGTCTGACCGGTTATGATTTCCATTTTGTCTTTAAATAAAAAGTGCTCTCGTTTCCTTTTTGTTGACATGGATGATGACACGTAGTTTTTGAAACAAAAACTGATTACAAAGGCCATGTGTACCTCAAAAAGAACGATTTAAGACTTAAAGTGAGTTCTATTATTAACCAAAAGATATTGAGAGAAACAAATGAAATGGTCTAATTAGGTATACAGATCTCAGTAAACAACAATTTAGATACGTATAGAAGATTATTTTTTGCAGTTTTTGAGAAATAAATAAAGCTTTCCTTATAGACATTCATGGAAAAAATCATTTTATTTTTCATTTAATTTAATTTTTAAATAAAAATTATTTTAGCAATATCAATAAGTAATTAGATGATCAATTTAATTAAAATTACATTCCAAAAAAAAAGGTTCCGTTAATTGAACGTTCCGATAATTGACGTTCCGATAATTGACGTTCCGATAATCGACGCGCCACGGTATATATATTTTATACAGCACAAGGGCAACATCTAAAAGTTCGCACACAGGATGGAGTGAATAAATGGTAAAGTCGAATTTCGACCTTAATGATGGATTAATGGAGTGGATGGAGAGGACGAAGTCAGTTAAAATTGGGATTAGGTAGGTCTTCTATTTGACACTAAATAACACATATTCGAAACATAGATTTTTTTTTCATTTTTTTTAAGAATGTGCTTTAATAGGGTTATAGAAAACCATAATACTCGAAGTAATATTAATAAGCTTACTTAAAATTATTTTTCAAAAAACATCTTTTAGTTTATCAACTTAAATTTTGAAAGCTGGACGCTAAATCAACCGGTCTTTGTATTGTTTGAAATTGCTAGTATTACTAGTATCAGTAATTGAAATTATTTTATAAATCTTCACTGAATCAAATAAGACAAAATTAGCTTCTTTATTACCAGATGAACGTAATCATCCAATATAATTTACACGATAACGTTAAAATAAGTAATTTCAGTGTAAAAAATGCGAATTGCTAAATACCACACTAATCCATACTAACTTGATCCACTCATATCATAAAGAGGTAATGGAAATGAGTTGCTCTTTTATAGAGAATATGTTTGTTTCAAATTTAAAAACATGAATATTGCTAATTATAAATAATAGGTTTTCTTATATTTAATTAGATTACAATATTTTTTTTTTTTTTTAAATAAGAAAAAACATTTACCATTCACAATGTGAAAAATCTGTTTATTTTTAGATCTTATACTGCATATCTGGTCCATATCTTACTAGCTGTTATCTTGTTTATTTATTTTATTTTATGTTTATATTTTTCTTTCAACTCAATTATCCTATTGTAAAATCACTGTTGCATTTTTAAATTTTTACAAGAAATTTACCTGAGTTTTGTTTAAAATGTGGAATATGCACCAGAATCGTATGAAATTATTTGTTGCGATTTTATTTTTATTAGTTTTTATTCAAAACAATAAATATGTCCCCAAACTTCATCTGACTAAATAAAAGATCGATTTAGCAAAGTAATAGATATTTTACCCCTTTATATCTAACACTAAGCTTAATTTAATTTATATTTTATATTTTAAAATATTTAAACATTATCAGAGCTATCTTTATAATCGTGCAGGATTTTGTAAACATCACAAAATCTATATATATTTTTTGTTTATATATTTGGTCGTACACACTTTCTCGTTTTCAATCGTATCTTTAGAAAATTCTCCTTTAGGTATCAGCCAAAATGTCAATTAATCCCATGTCAATTGTCTACTAGATATCCAGTCTCCCTTGAGCTAACAACAAATATTTTAGTATCATTATTATATAACTTCCCGTATAACGCGTAACGTCTCTATATATTAAAAATTAAATATAAATCTATCAGCCCAGTGAATATGTGGTTAAGTCGAATTTCAAATAAGTGACTAAAACGAAACGTGGTGGTGTTTTCTTCATGGTGTATAAGTGTTTAAGTAAGATGTTCATTTTAAAACATATTTACTTGAAATGAACATCTTACTTAAACATTTATTCACCACAGAGAAAACACCTCTACGTTTCGTTTTAGTCACTTAAATCATTAAGGTCGAAATTCGACTTTACCATTTATTCACTGGGATTACAGATATAATCTATGTAACGTGCTGATGTCTTGATTTTTTTTTATATGTTTTTTGAAAATGATGATGTGGTTTAATATTTGAATGAAAATATATTCATAAAAAAATAAATAAAAAGAAAACTTGGAATAGCGAAGATAATCCTTTCAAAGAAGAAGAAAAAAAAATCCCATAGATGTGGCAAATATTTCATCAATCATAATTGAATTATCCTTCTATACCATCATGCGTATATCGAGTGAAAAAATGTTTTCTAGCAACTTATTATTTGTACTGATGTCAAATTTTTCTGTCCAAAATATCGGCATGATAAAAAATTTATTTTTTAGCTGATCATTTGACACACAAAAGACATTTCATTTATGCTTTAAAACAGCAGTATGAGATAATTGGATATTTAAAAAACACTTTTTTTTTTTCTTTTTTTTTATAAAAGTAGTAACGTCGAAAAATTAATTGATAAATGTGAACAAGTTCTGCCGGAAATTCCGGAAAGGGTCATTTAGTCATGGTAGTTATAGTGTTAAGGAGATAAAATTAGTATTTTATTGTCTCATGGCCAAAGAACAAACATTTTATTTGAAAATATTTTTAAGGTTTACAAGGAATTTTATATTGTCTCCTGGTATATACCCTGAGATAGTTATGCATTTTTTTTTATTATTCATAGAAACACACGAATATATAAACGCACTGAGAACAAATTTTTGGCGCACTAGTATCAACGCAAAAATAGTCTAATGAGTATTAACTGTATAATAGGCTATTGGACGGTGTGGTTTGTTCCTTTCACTGTCAAGCGTATAATCCCAACAGCTGTTATCAGTCAGAGATGACGGTCGCGTAGTCCCGATGTAGACGTAAACTTGTTGTGAAACCGGGTCAGTTGCTTCTCTCCTGTCCGCCGGCAGATAGTCAATCTTATCGCCTTTGTTTTTTTGTTTTTGTTTTTTTGGGACAAACGTTCATTCATTCAATGGGGGAATAATATCGTTACTAAGAGTATACGCAGTATACGGCGGGACGAACTAAAGACACACTGTTATCACTCCGACTGTGAACAGAGCTATGTATATAGCGCTGTATATAGACTCATTACATATATATATAGATATAAACATAGATATAGTTAAGAGAGACCTACCTTGAGGCAGGGGACCCAGCCCCGCTGCAACGAAGGCCGGCAGCGCATGAAGAGGAGTTGCTGCTGGCGTGCCGACCTGTGCCTCACTGGCTGGCCTTCGTAGGCTATCGCATCGCCAAGATGTTCCCCTGTCGTCCGTCTACCTCCTGCCTTCTTCAACAGTAATTTTATCATAAACATCGTCATTATCTCATTGAATAATTAACACATGTTACTATTTATAACGAATAGTAATCAAAACTATTAATTTTACATTAAATGCAAATAAAATAAATTATAGTTTAAAAAACTAAAAAAACACGCTTTAATAGGAGACTAAATCTATCATCGAAAAAATCTAATGATTTACAACTATTAGTATATAACATTTTTTGATTGGATTAGCCATTTTTGTGTTACAGAATGTTAAACATGACCAAAACTAATTTTTTTGTAAAAGTTGGCGAAATCGTCGATTTTCGACAATCTATTGTAGCTAAACGCCTTAATCAAATTCAGCTTAAGAAGTGTCTTTAGACGCACAATTTGATAAACTTCAATTTTGTAAATAACACACTTTTCGATTCAAAGCCTTTTTGTATATGGTTTTAGAAAAAAATCTGAAAAAGTGCAAAATGTTGGGTTTTTCTTGCCCCCCAAAATTTCCCCTTATCAAATGTAGTCACATTTTTGATATTTTATTCTCAGGACCCAACTGGACCATACTGAATCATAAAACCTACTACTCCACTTTTTGGAAGGCAGACCCCACTTTTGGGAGAATTTTGACTGGACCAAATAAGAATATTAAAACAAAGTTGTGCAATTATTGTATTGTCATTGGTCCTTGACACGTGTGTAAACTTTCAAGATAATCAGATGGCTGAAAATTGGTGAAAATTACGATGCAAGATTCCGTTACATACAGGTGAAGTTAATAAAAGCGTATTAAAAAAAAATTACCTTATTCAATAAATTTGTCTTCTTTCTATATCTAAAACTCGCAACGGCGATACATAAACTGAAATAACTATATCTCAAAAACCTAGCGAACAAGTTACGTAACTTACGTAGCATTAAGTGAAAAGTTATGTTTAACTTCTGTAACATCAAACAACTGCTCAACCCCTGCTCCCGCTCAAAATAACATTCCATCGATTGTTCAATTCTTTCGATTTATTTCGACTAATAAATGGCTATCAAGTCGATACATTTCCATGTGGAAGGTTATTCTCCTCCATTCTTACACAAACACTAAATCCACTGCTTCACCAAATACCTTTAAGCCGTATCACTCTTGTATATCTATTCTGATGTATCATTTTGAGTTTCACATTTATTCATAGCTCTTTCTTATAAACTCTTATTTCTTATAAAATAAAACATAAATCAATACAATCAACATTGAATCATTACAAATGCAAATTTACAGGTGAGGTTATAGGAAAGAGCTATCGATAAATGTGAAACTCGAATATGTGAAGCATCAGAATCGATCTACAAAGGTGATACAGGTTATACCTATCTGGTGGAGCAGTGGATTTAATATTAGTGTAAGGATAAAGGAGAATAAACTTCCCTTTCGACGAAATCATCGAAATAAATCGAAAGAAGGCAGCAATCGATAATAAGTTATTTTTAGCGGGAGCAGTGGTTTGGTGTTACAAAAGTTTAACATGAAAATACCGAACTAGTTCACGACCAAGTTTTTGAGATAAGGTTATTTCAGTGCATGTATCGCCGATGCTAGTACTAGTTGCGGTTATGATAAGGAGACAAATTCATATTAAAACTGATATCGTTAATTTCTGTTATAGGTCCTTGTATTTAAAATGACAAAATAAGAAAATAACAAGTTTTTATGACTGTTGCCTTCATTCGATTTATTACATATTTTCATCGCCACTTTTCGATGGAAAAGTTTATTCTTCTTCATTCCTACACAAACACTAAATCGACTGCTCTACCCAATTGTTTAAAACCCCATCACTCTTGCAGATCGACTCCTTCTAGTTTCACTTTTGTCGATAGCTCTTCCCCATAACCTCTCATGTATACTTGCATTTTTATAGTTTCAACGTAGATTGTATGGTTTTATATATTTATATCCTCTTTTTTCGTTCTCTCAAATCTAAGGAGGTGTAACAGAAGATAACATTACTTTCTACGTGAATTTAGTGTTATATCTTGATATTTTCACATACCTTCTGTGAGTAATTTCCATTGTACACATTATGTGGATGGTTCCATTGTCATCCATATATCTTGCTGCCCTTAGGTGAAATATTATACGGCAACGACTATTAGAAAACTTTTTTTAGAAAAGTCTAGATGATGCATTTGGCAAAGCACAATCATTGGAATCTGCACATTTTCGGAGACCGATTTGATTAATCAGCCCCAAGTTGCATCGACTGAGATATCTACAAATGGAAACTTTAATCAAAATTCTGAGCCTATAACTGCTTCCTCTGTCTATAAATGTTTATTTTGTGGATTCGATCGACACACTCGTCCTTCTTGTCCGGCACGTGATGCAATTTGTAGACTTTGCAGTAAAAAAGGACATTATGCTAAAGTTTGTTTAGCATCTCTTCCAAAAAGAGAAATCATTCTGCTGTTATGTCTTTGAACCCTAACTCTCCTGAACATAAAGACGACTGGGCAACTATTGCTTGTCTTCCTGGTAAATCCCTTGTCAACCAAGATAATCATAATTTTAATTTACCCAAGATATTAGCTGCTTCTCTTCTTTCCAAAACTATCACTAAAATAAAAATAAATGTTTTTTCAGCTGACGGCCTAATAGATACTGGAAGCACTGAGAGTTATATAAGTGATATTTTTGTTTCCAAACACAAAATACAACATTTTCCTTCTACTTCAGAAGTTGCTATGGCATCATCATCTTTAGCAATGCAAATAAATGCTTACTGTTCTGTAAATTTGCAGGTCCTTGACAGTATCTATAGTAATACAAGACTAAATATTCTTAAAGACTGCTGTGCTGATGTTATTTTGGGGCATGATATTCTAATACAACATTCATGGTTTTCAATCAAATTTGGTGGTAGTAAACCTGTTTTGTTTATCAGTAGTAGTTTTTGTGCTGAGGTGGAGCCTGTAGCCTTGTTTGAGCATTTGATACCAAATTGTTGACCAGTCGCAGTCAAATCTAGACGCCACTCAGAAGAGGATGAAAGATTTATCCAGTCCCACATTCAACAGCTACTTTCTGATGGCGTTATTGAAGAAAGCAACTCACCATGGCGATCTCAGGTTTTAGTGGTCAGCGGAAATCATCCCAAGCGTATGGTTGTCGATTATTCGCAAACCATTAACCAGTACACGAGATTAGATGCATATCGTCTTCCGTCTATTGAGAAAATAGCATCTAATGTTGCTAAATATAATATTCATAGCACTGTTGATTTTAAAAGTGCATATTATAAAATACCAGTCAGAAAAGAGGACAGGCCTTATACTGCTTTTGAGGCTGCTGGAAAACTCTGGCAATTTAATCGAATTCCTATTGGTGTCACTAATGGGGTAGCTGCTTTTCAAAGAAAATGGACGAGGTCACGATGAAAGAAAACTTACAAGGTGTTAATATATATTGTATTTAGATGACATAACTGTGAGTGGGAAAGATCAAGCTGACCATGATTACAATATCAATATAATAAAGAATAAAGAAATAAAGAATATCTCAATCACTATTCACTAAAATGAAGGGGTAAGAATGTGGTGAAAAGTTTTTATTTATTAATTGATGTTGTCTTAATTATCAAATTGTAATTAACACCTGTTTGTATTGTATTGTTATTATGAATTCAATAAAGCCTTATTATTCTCGTCTAAGGTCTATTCAAATTATCACACACCAAATTCGCCAATCCCGCATAACATCTCGCAGGTCAATTCAGATGCTTCAATTCAAGTCTCACATTTATCGATAGTTCTTTCCTACAACCTCACCCATAAACTTTCATTTGTACAGTTTTAACTTGGATGGTATTGTTAAGTATTTTATATTGATATTTTCTTATTTTGGTTTCTAAAATGTAAGAAGGTGAAATAAAAATAAATATCATTTTCAATATGGTTTTAACTTATACATACATTATTCTAGTGTTCATGATGTAATAATTTTGTTGCTTGGTTTTGAGTAATTCTGTATATCTTTTTATTCCTTATTTATGTTATTTATTTTTTTATTCTTTATATCTACCTTGCAATTCAAAATTATAATCAAAACAAATATCACAAAAAGTACATGTACATTATATACGATAAAGTATGGTGTGTATAGGAATAAATAAAATCCCCTCCAAGAGATTTACTGCTGGGAGGAAAACACTTTAACAAACAATATGGATTTAGTGTTTTATATACTGATATTTTTACACTTCCTCTTCCCAAGTGTCAGAATTTTGATATTTTCTCATTTTCACTTCCTTAATATGATAAAGTTTGTCATAAGTTAATAAGATTACTTTCAACACTGATTTAGTGGGTTTTTTTCCCCATATAGTATAGTTAGAAGATAAACATACTAAAAGTTCCCGCCCCTGGGGGTGAGCTAACGATGGGGGGGAGATGTTCAATTTTTTTGTTTTTTTTCGATAATAACTCGAAAACGGTTGACTCTATAAAAATATGTTTCAAATAAACAAAAAAGCTAATTAAATTTTCTATAAAATTGATAATATATAAATTTGACGTAATTCTAATCGTGTACGTGATATTCGTTATTGAAAATCGGTGATTTTCGGGAAAAAACAAATGTCACCTCACTTTTTGTCAAACATCAATTGTCAAAATTTACTATCAGTCCCTATAGATGAAATTTTGATCAAGTCCCATTAAATACCCATACCAGCACGTTAAAAACCGCTTACTATTTTGAAAACCAAGTTTTTTTGGCATAGTTTTTACCATAACTACAAAACTATTTGTCAGATCTGAAATTTATTTTTTTAAACTAAAATCTGATTAAATTTACTATCAGGCACTATATATGAAATTTTGATTATGTCACGTAATACACCCAAACCGGAACGCTAAATATGTATGTTTTGGCAAAGTTATCGACAAATTCAGTGGGCTGGTTTGAGTGTATAACGTGACATAATCAAAATTTCATATATAGGGACTGATAGTAAATTTAAGGAGCATTCAAATAAAAAATAGAAATTTTGGATCGAGCAATTAGTTTCGGAATGAGTACCAAAAAACGTGTTTTCTCAGAGAAGTGCGACCCCAGTTAAAGAGTGCTGAAATGAGGGGTGTAGAGTGCATGAAATATGCGATAATTGTTTACTTCACAGCTTTGTAAGGAGAAGTTAGAAGGCAAACATAATAGAAGTCCCCGCTCCTGGGGTGTGAGCTAAAGGTGGGGGGAGGGGAGAACGTCCCAATTTTGTTTTTCAATAATATTTCGAAAACGGTGGACTCTAGAAAAATATGCTACAAATCAAAATTTAAGCTCGTTAAATTTCCTTTAAAGTTAATTATATACATATTCGTCGAAATGTTTTCGCATATCTCGATTATTAAAAATCGATAATTTTAGAAATAAACAAAATGTTTACCTCACTTTTTGTTAAACACTTCCTTCAAATACCAGAAACGTATATATGAAATTAATGTAAATTTAGTATTCTACAATTTTGATTCTGACATTTTTTCTGAAAAACGATTGTGGAAGGTACTAGAAACAAAAGTTTGACAAAGTATGCCGTTATCGACAAATTCAGTGGGCTGGTTTGAGTGTATAACTGAGGTGACATTTGTTTTTTTCCGAAAATCACCGATTTTCAATAACGAATATCTCGTAAACAGTTTTTACAATTTTATAAGAAATTTAATTAGGTTTTATGTTTACTTGAAACATATTTCACTATAGTCAACCGTTTTCGAGATATTATCGAAAAAACAAAACAATTGAACTCCTCCCCTCCCCCCCCCACCGTTAGCTGACCCCCCCAGTGGTGGGGACTTTTATATATTTACCTTCTAACTATTCCTAACGAAGCTATGAAGTCAAAAATTATCGGATATTCCATGCACTCTACACCACTCATTTCAGCACTCATTGATTGGACTATTATGACTAATATGGTTATAGAGTAATTATAACTTATCTGCATAAGAGGCCTTGATAGATTGTGTAAAGACTTCGAATGTTTTCTTTCAGTGATTCCACTGAGAAGAATTTGTTCCAGATGTGTGTCCTGATTCAAATTTTTCGGGCTTGAAGTGTTTATCCGTCGTGAATTATAGAGTCGTCTAATTATGAGTTCAATAAATTGTGATAATTTGAATAGACGTTAGACGAGAATAATAAGTCTTTATTGAACTCATAATAACAATAGCAAGAATAGTATACAAACTGGTGTTAAATACGATTTGGTAACCAAGACAACATCAATTAATTAATAAAAACTTTTCAACACATGGTAGAACAGTGGTTTGATGACGTCGGTCCCACTTTTTAACCATATCAGAACTTATGTCCCGCTTTATATATGATAATGGAACTTTGTTATACGAAGGTAACAAATTACTTTTAGCCGCCTTTTGGCTAGGTAATCGGCCCTTTCGTTACCCTCAATTCCAAAGTGTGCTTTAACCCATTTTATAGAGACCATTTTCCCTTTGTTCTTAATGGTTATTAAATTTCGTCTGATTAGGTCAGTCAAATAGTCATGTATGGCTGTATTATTAATCGACTCTATTAAAATTTTACTGTCCGTATGTATTGTAATATGTGTGTTAGTCTTTTGAGGTTCGTTAATTATGTATTCCGTAACTTTCAAAACAGCAAATTTCTCGGCTTGGTTATTTGAACAGTACGATTCTAGTTTATACTGATGTTCTATGGTTCTGCCATCTTGAGCTTTAAATAACCATGCACATCCAACGTTCTCGCTGTCCTTACTACCGTCCGTATAGATTTCTGTTTTGTCGATATTAACTGAATAACATTTACCTAACTTTTTACTCAGCATTAAACATACTTCTCAAATACAATAATTTTCCTTGAACTAAATTCGTACTCCAAAAAATGGAAGCCTTTAAAGGACTTTTAACTCATGTCAACATCTTTAAAGTTGATAGATACCTTTTATATCATTTGTTACAGCGCTACCGTTACCGTTAAGGAGCTTCATTGGTTTGAGTGAAAAAAGTCACGTTTGAAATCCCTATTTTCTTTCAAAGGACATAGTTATTTTAATGTAACTAATTTAAGTGATTATTTTAATTCATATGTAAATTGGGAAAAGCTAGATTATTTACCATTGATCTATTGTTTTTTTTCTAGTCACGAAATTGAAAATTTGTTTTTATTCATTCAGTAAAAAAATTAAATTTTGAAACTTTCCTCGCAGATTACCTGAATCTCAATGTATCTACTTCCTCAATTCAACGCAAGATTTTATTAAAAGCCACTAATGTCACTCAATTCAAAGTTTTAGCAACAGCAAAACTAATGAGCCCATCTGTGAATGAACCTATATGAGAAATTATGTAAAAATTGGCATGTCGGGCATGAGGGAGTTCAGCACCCAGCGGTACCTACTCCAGTCTTGCATTTTTGAAAGATTTATCTTAGATCTCTTAATCAGCTCCTCATCAGCCTTCTTCGTGCTGTCTCTGGCATATCCGAAGTCGCCATGTTTTGTATTAGTTTGTCGTAATATCCCTGAAGTTAATCATAAAATCGTTTGTAAGAAGTGTAAATATGGTCCTGTACAGTGGATATGTTTAAGTCTGTATGCAATGTTCTGTTACTGACGTACCAGGGTGAGGGAGTTATGATTCTTAAAACCTTAGAATGAAAAGTTTGTAGTTTTTGAATGTAAGTATTTTTGGCTGTCCCAAAAATTTGTGATGCATAAGTCCATAAATGAAGTTAGTAAGTATGTATAAGTATTTAATCGTTGTCTGATTATTAGATTCGATTGTTAGTGAAGAATAGAGTATAGTAGTCTTAGAGTATTGTTTAGACAGAGGCGTTTCATTTTCACGTGAGGGCCCCAGGTCATCCTTCTGTCGAAAGTAAGTTCTAGGTACTAAACTGTATTTGTTTGTTGCATGGGTTCATTGTTTATATAGACTGTGGGGCAGGGGTCATGTCTAAGAGTGAATGTGATATGCTGAGGTTTGTCATTATTTTGTTTAATTTTCCACTGTTTGAACCAGTCTTGTAATTGTTGTAAGTAATGTTGCAGAGTCAGTGAAGCCTGAGTGATGATGTCTTGTCAGAATTGCAGTACCATCTGCGTATGTTGCTATTATTGTGTTAGGGTTAGTTGGAATGTCATGTGTGTATATTATGTAGAGCAAAGGTGCTAGAACTGATCCTTGCGGAACTCCGGCCTTGATCGGATGTATAGAAGAGACATCCTGACCCTGACGGACTGAGAAGTATCTATTGGAAAGAAATGAAGATGTTCCAAATTTTAATTATAACATTTTTACAGTTCTTGGAAAGTTTACAATAGTAAGGTTTACTATAGTAATAATTTAAATGTAAAGTGTTTGAAGGAAGAAACGAGGTTTGCCACTGTCATTACTATGGTAATTAGGAAATTAAATTAAACTAAATGAAGTCGATAAAATTATTTCTGCCGCATGAGAAATTATTGCCTAATCAAAATATTGATGCTTTTTTATATTGCGAGTAAAAATATGATTCATGGGCCTTGGAAGAATAACTACATGTGTTTTCAAAATATCCTCGTAATTTTGTTCAAGAAACACAAACTGGAAATTAAAGTTATCCAACTTACCGTCGAAGTACTCTTCTTTTCTACTGTGAAAATGGGGGATGTTTCTCTTCTTTGATTATTCCTGATAAAATTGCACGGATAGATTAACCATTGGGTTGTACCATACTGCCCTATATTATTTAGTTTTTAACTTATGAAAACGGGTGGAGATTAAAATTAAAATTAAAAACAAAGCAGATAAAAAAAAAAAATTATTACGTTTTTAAATTGATGTATACATTCTTTATATAATAAGATAATATATTACTTTGTTTGTTTTGTTTTTGTAGTTGTTTTTTTAACTAGATACACATCATTAATTAAATCAATAATTAAATACAAATTAATTAATTAGAAGATATTCTTTTACGAAAGACTCAAAACCAGTTTAATATTACCAGTATCAGCAAAACGTTCTAATTCATTGCCTCATTGCGATAATTCATTCTTATTACAACAGTTTACAATAGCCATTTAATTCAACCTATTTAAAACAACTAAATTAAAACTTTTTCGCCAACGTCATTAGACTTTTTTTTTTAATTTATCACCAAAGCTGACTTAGAAAATACATACACCCTTAAAAGCCGTCTGAAAATATTACAATTTCAATGAAATCCGACTATCTTCACCGCCTAAATAAAATAGTGCTTAAACAGCTGTAACAAATTACATTAGAATTTTTTTTTATTAAATAACTAGCTGATAGTACCCTGCTCCGTTACAGTTTAATATCATTAGGATTAAGGACAACTTAAATTAGTAAAAGTAAAGCTTAACGTTGATAATTATTGTTACTAAAATAAACCTAAAGAATTCCAATTTTAAAATAATTTCAATAAGTGAATTTGGCAATTTGCAAAAGTTAATTTTATATTATTTTAACAGTCCTCCAGTGAAGCTTCGAGGCAGCACTACCATTTTACCCAGCTCTGATACCAGACCATCAGTTTTTCTTACGGCATACTTTAATTGAATATAGTCTCAACTTCTCAACTTTTTTGATTTTTTCGAATAAAGTTCAGTCTGAATGTTTCTATTTTTGCGTACATATCAAGCATAAATTGGTTGAGGACATTACGAAATTAAAGTAAAGAAGGTTCTTCACCTCCTCGCTCCATTAACATATAGACGTAAAAATCAGCTGCAGGCATAGTTTTCTTAAGTGGTGTATTGGTGTTTGGGTCACGGTGAGGGACGTTAATACTGTAACCATCTTCTCCATGGCAGAACCTGAGAAGATGCTGAAGAGAATCATATGCTTGATAGAACTCACAGATTCTTATCAGTTTTTTGTCCCTGCTGTGGAGAACAATGTTCAACCACCTGGCCAACAATCAAGACAGCAACTTCGTTAGTGGTAGGAGTATTGTAACGTCCTCAGTTCTGAAGAATTTTCTGGAGTTGGCCTATGAATGCATTTTGAAAGTAACCACAGCGAATGTCTCTTTCATGGTTGTCATCACCAACGAAATTTATCTGAATAAAAGACGGTTGTTGTTGTGTTCCAGGCATCAGTCACCCTATTCTGTGATGTATACCTGTCCTCGCACCTTAAATGTTGACATGAAATCTTCCTCTTTCATATTTTTTGCTCCAAGTGATGTCATTTGGAAACAATCGTTCTATTTCTAAATATTATTTAAAAAATGCACAGCCTAAGGATGTTCGTAAGTAAGGAGGCTGGGCTGTACAAGTGCACAGGATATTCTCGAAAGGGAGGAAGTTGGACTTTCTCGTTACTGCAGCACATGGCAGGGCTCTCGTCCTTCCATTTTACAGCATAACACCAATTTCAAGTAGACCGTTGTCCAATATCGACTGTTTTGTCTTTTTCATATTCAGTTTTGGGGTCATACTGACTGTAACCTTTCCATTAAACATCTTTCATCTTGTTTTGTTACAGCTACACGTTTAAAAAACGGAGCATTGAGAAATGTAGTAAGGATTGGATGCGAGGAGAATTGAAAGGTTTAGTGGAGCCCAAAACTCAATTCCGTATGTCCAAACGGGTCTCATCACTGTTATGTAAATATGTCTTTTGTAAATAATTGGAAGGTTTGAACGCTTGTCTTGTAAATGTTGGAGTAATCCGATATATTTGCTTATCTAAATTAAAACCTATGCTAACAAATAAATAATTTTTCCAAATGAAAACAATTTTTTTAAAAGAAATAGACTAATCTTTCGTTTTGAAATTAAACTTCTTCCTTAAAAAGTCCTATTCTTTAATGGAATATTGTTATATTTGAAATAAAATATTAAAAAAATAAAATGATCACAGACTGTTTTGTAAATCTGTATTTTCTATGAATATTTCCTCCCCCTCTCTTTTGTAAACAAATTAACTTAATAGATAATGAATATAGTGTCAGTTATTTTCAGTTTAATTAGTTTCGAGGATGAGTAATATATTATCTTGTTAAATGTTAATTTGTGTGGCGAATACTTTGAACAGACTAGAAAATGATATACGTCATGGCAAGGTCGCATTCAGTTAGTTTCTGTTTGAGGTCGTTAGAGCTTTTGTCTGACTCCAGCTTTGTTTAGGTTCGGCTGAATATATTTATGCATTCAGTTGCCAACTGAATCACTGAATAGACAAAATAGATGGCCAGGTCCAGGTAAAGGATGGAAATTCAAATGGCCCACCTAAAGTTTTGAGATATAACAATATAGTAGTTACGTTTCCCAGTGATTTTGAACTCAAATATTCAAAATATTATTTTTAAACAGTAGAAATTTAATGAAATAGATAGGAATCAGTTATAAAAGCGATAATATGTGGAACTCAGAAGTTTGAAAATCGACCAATTTGTAGCGAAAACCATTCTACGAGAGAGGTTACAACGGTACAGGGTTATATAGGTATTTATAATAAAATTTACTAGTTAATTTACCGATGACACGGCAATTTAAACTAGTTCCTACAGGATAGACAAAATAGAAAACAGAACTCATATAAATAACAAATGCGTCCAAGCCAAAAAACTTATAAGTACTATGGCTCCATATTTCAGAAGAAAATCCTCACTGTCGGTCAAAAACAAAATCGTTCTGTATGAATCAGTCAGAAGACCATTACTGACGTACGCCTCTCCCGTATGAAGCCATACCTGTGACTCAAACTATAAAAAAATTGAAAGGGTGCAAAACTGCATGAGAATAATAAATGACTACCCCAGATATACAAAAATAACCGACATGCTACTCGAATTAGGTTTTCAAACAATTTATTCACACAGACCAGGAACTTTTTGCAACTCTACAAACAATTCAGGAAATCTAATTATTCAAACAATAGGCAGTTATAACAAGCAATCCGTACGAAGATACTTACACAAACGTACAAACTACATACTACTAGGATAATATTTTGCTAATAAGACATCCAAAAGTTACTGTTTCAGCTTGAAATTGGATTTATTGAAACAAAAATAATATATAAATTAATTATCCGAAACGTCGATTAACGTACAAAAAGTTAATAAATTATGCATATTAGTTTAGTAAATTTTATTATGTATTTATTTTTATCAATTTTTTTTTTTTTCTTATTTTGTAAGTTTTTTAGTATTTTTCCTACAGTTAAAATAAATGCATTCCAAATTATATCTATTTTAGCTAAGCTCCACTATGTTATGTAAATTGTTTTATTACCAAAAGATGTAACACTATTTAATATGTGCAATTGTAAACTGTTAAAATAAAAAAAATTATTATAGTATTATTAAATTTACTTATTTTCAATTAAATTATTATAATAAATGTGGACATGTGGATCCCAGATAAGTTTGAAAATCGCCGAAGAAACGGCTAATAATAAAGTAAATATTCTCTGCCCATCTAGAATACTAACCCATACATTTGAATTAAAAATTGGATGTCCAATTACTTTTTTACGTGATCCTCAACCACCTAATCTGTACGATGGTACCAGGTACAGGTTATTCCTGCTATACCTGATAATATTATTGAGGTCATAAATCTCACTGGACCAACGACTGGAGAAATCGCAGTTATTTATAGAATTACAATGATTTCTACTTCAAACAAAAAAACTTTATTTTACTATAACAATTAACAAAAAAGGCCAGACTTCAGTTGTAAAACGTTGTGGTAGGTCTTAGGCTACGTTCACACGTTCCCAGTTTTTCAAAAAAATCTCCAAGCATGTCAGGTGTTAGCGTACACCGAGGTGGACAATACACTGCTGCTAGTGTTATTGTGAATTGTGAGGTGTGTAATGTTATAGCTGTGGCTTGGATGTGTGGTGTAATCGACGAATGTATAGGGTGGTGTTTGAGTGATGTTTTGATGATGATGGCCGTTCCTCCGTGTGAAGTGTTGTCTGGATGGTCGGTTCTGTAGATAGTATAGTCAGGGATATATATATCTTATGACGAGAGGTTGGATGTGTTTCAGTAATTAAGGCAATGCCCCTCCGTTTTTCATGTAGGTACATGCCGAGTTCGGTTTTATGTAAAATCACCGTCAGTGAAAAATAATACCTTGAAAATATAATTTATATATTTTTCACAAATATAATATTTCTCAAATGAACTGAACACGCGTGAAATTGTGGTCGTGTGGCCAGGAGTTAAGCAGGCTTTCCCGCCAATTGAAAAAAAGCACGGCTGCACGTGTGGCCGGGTCATTGACCGGTTTTGCAGCGGCAGGAAAAGATGCAGAACTGCTGCGGGAAATGCAGCACGTGTGGCCGTAGCGTTAGGCCCAATTCACACATAACGGACGTGGCGCTTTTGTCTCTTCCACGTTTGTCCTATTAAACGAAGGGAGGGAGCGCCCGCGCCACGTCTCCGCCACGTCTGTTCTGTGTGAATTGGAACGTTTGTTTAATAGGAGAGACGCGGAAGAGACAAAAGTCCGCGCCACGCCCTCGCCATGTCTCTTTGCCGTATCTCGTGGCGTACAAGAAGGGGCACGCCACTTCCTCGCCACAAGGTTTTTTTTTTTCTTTTTCCTTTTTAGGCTTTAGGCTTTCTTTTTGTGGGTAAGGGGTGAATCGGACATAAAAACAACATTAATAAAATTTGATATTGGAGTTACATACATATATACAAGCAATTAATAGGGGCGAATCATCACTGATTTAATTTTTTTTGGAGGGGGAAGGGGGGTGAATCGGAAATAAAAAACTCAACAGATTTTCCGAAAAACCCGCCACCCCCCCCCCCAAAAAAAAAAATTAAATTGGTAATGTTTCACCCCTATTAAATTGTTGGTGTGTATGTATGTAACTCCAATATCAAATTTGATTAATGTCCGAAGAAACAAAAGCGTCACGTCCGTTCTGTGTGAATTGGGCCTTAGACTGTTTCTTCCTCGGTCAATTATACGTAGGACTTTCCAGAACAGGAAACCCTGACATCAAATTGTCATAATATGGAGAAACAACATTCGAAATGTAATTTATTCGGATATCGTATTCTTATTTCGATTTTGTTCAAAATTTCTCGTAATTTTGTTCTTATTTCGACATTGTGATTCCATTGGAAAAAAGTTGTGTAAAAAAACAAAAAAAACAGGGTTTTTCTTTAAACATCTTTATAATAGTCTACTAATGGTACTAGCGAAAAACTCTTCACAGAATCTAGTCTATATGCACATTTATGATCATGATAGAAATCATGAAAGAAAGGGAACAGAGAGAGATTGAGTGAAATACACTCACAATTAAATTAATAAAATATTTATAGTAGAAAAGAATTGTTAATGAGTATGAGACCAACTTGTCGATTAACAGATATTAGTTAACACTAATTAAACATTTAAACATAAAACTTAGATTAGATTAATAGAAATAGTGAAAATATATATAAAAGGTATTTTCTTATCTTATTTCACTTACAGTTTTTTCAATAGTAATCTATTTCCCTAATTTTTGGTGTGAAGGAAATAGAATTTTGAGTTTAATTTATGATTAACAATACCACATGCATTTTAAAACAAATGGAACTCTGAACTACATGGGCTAAATATACTTCAATGCAAAGAAAACCAGAATCAAACGTACCTTCTTTGCAAAATCAATGTGTGAGTGAAATAGAATAACGTATGACGCGATTCGAACACTTGAACTGACACAAACTTGGGAAAACTAACAAAGCAACTTTTAAGTTTGGTTACCTTGGCTACTGGTATGGCGGGAAGCGTCTGCAATGTTGCTAGCCTAAAATATAATGGAATAAATCTTGTTATACTTTGGCGGGCTTTTTAAAAAAAATGTGAGGGAAATAAGATTGACACCATGGGACACAGGTATTAGAAGTCATTCTTATTATTCTAAGCAATTAGTCTCAGTTTCAATTCTAAAATTCACTATATTACAACTTACTAGAGGTAATAGAAAAAAATTAAGTTAATAATTGCAGAATTAGAGAGCTTATTCGCATTTAACGTTACCAACTCATGTTATGGGACACATGAAGGAAATAGATTTTGACTTTTTGAATTCAAATTTAACCATCCAGACAAACGATCAAACCTCCCAATCCATTACAAAAGATTTACTTACATGACTGTTATTAGACCTATTTGGACGTACGGAGTTGAGCTTTGGGGCTCTACTAAACCATCCAATTCATCTCGTATCCAATCCTTACAATCCAAAATCCTTCGAAAAATCCTAAATGCCCCTTACTTTGTCACCAATAGGCTTATCCATAAAAACCTTAATGTTCCATATGTTGCTGAGTTAGCCCAAACCAGATACCTATCCTTCCATAGTAAGCTCCATAACCACTCCAATCCACTAGTCTCCCAACTTGCTTCCTCCTCCAACCCTGATAATCATCCAAAGCGTCTGAAAAGAAGACGACCTAGAGACCTTTTAGTGTAGATTTTATTGAAGTGCTACTAGTGAGTAGTTTTTCACAAGTTATTTACATGCCATTGTATTCACTTTCAACACATTTACTTGTTGTATATTATTCTGTACAGTAGTAAATATCAATAAATAAAAAAAAATAAAAAATAATCATGAAAATAAATCAATAACCATGAGAAAACAGCTTTACGTTTAAGATATAAGTACTTAGCACCAACTTGTTAGAATTGGGTTACAAGAAAGTTAATCTAAAAACCACAATCGATTTGTGACATAAATTCGTACGTGATAGGTGAATCATCATAATACATGTTTACCATTTTGCATGGTTTCTATAATGCAACATTTAAAAAATAAAATAAAATAAAACTTCAGTAATTAGTTAAAATTAACTAAGTTCTAAATAAAACGGTAGGTAGATGTAAATACACTTAAAATAAAAATGAAACATGATAAAAATATAAGTTTTTTTCTGCTAAAATACCTTGGCGAGTTAAAATTCATACAAAATGTTGAAGTAATAACTTCAATGCTGAATGACATCATGCTCATTGAGTTCTATAGATGTGAATCATTAGGTATGGTTCGTAATTTTCTATGCTTACTGGTCATATGAGAAAGTGTATCGAAATATAAAGGTTATGGATAAATCTAGGAAGTGTTGATTCTTGTTTCTATCGGTTCTTGAGAAAAGTGGCGGTATCGATAATAGAAAATTTCTAGGTATATCTTGGGTGTATGCGATAATTTTTCGTTACACTGTAAGATAGTTTTGTGACATCTTTTTAATATTTGTCCTTCGATTATTCCTCCTAACGACTAAAAAAAAAAAAAACTTTTTTGTAGTACATTAGTTCTTTGTCATAAAAGTTAAAAGCATTCTACGTATTTTGAGATCAAGAATTTTCTAATGCAAGCCCAAAATTTGATAGTTTAAGATATATATTCTCTGTTGAAAAATGAAGAATTCGTATAGCAATGTCGACGAATTTGAATGAAATTCAGCAAATGCCTGTTACTATAACGATAATAGTAAATTTAGTTCCCTCTATTCGGGAAAACGAAACTATAGAAACAGTAGTCAGTTCAAAAAAGATAAAAATGTGAATATGACATAAGAGTTTTGAAAAATACCCTAAACTAGCATGTTTAGTGAAAAAATTTAATAACATTTGCAATTCCAAAAGAAATAAATCAAATATGTGAAAAACAAGACTAAATTGTCGCTTTAGTTAAACAAGACTAAGGCGACAAGAAACTGCTCGTCGATACAGAATACTTCAACATTTACTAGACAAATGATCAAAGCTCCCAATTCATTAAAAAAGACTTATTTGCATGGCTGTGATTAGACCTATTTGAAGGTACGGAGTGGAGCCCTGAAGCTCAACTAAACCATCTAATTCATCGTATCCAATCCTTACAATCCAAACCTTCGAAAAATCCTCAATGCTCCTTACTTTGTCAGCAATAAACTTATCCATAAAGATTTTATTTAATGTTCCATATGTTGCTGATTTAGCCCAAACCAGATACCTATCCTTTCATAGCTCCATAGCCACTCAAATACAATAGTTTCTCAACTTGCTTCCCAATCCATTCCCGATAATCCTCCGAGGCGTCTGAAAAGCAGATGGCCTGGAGATCTTCTAGCGTAGAATTTTATTGAAGTGATACGGATGAGTAGTTCTTTTCAAGTTTTGACATGTTAATGTAAACGTTATCAGCTCATTTACTTGATGTATATATTTGTACAGTTGTAAATTTCAATAAACTAAAAAAATATGTGAAAATATTTGATAATTTGATATGTGAAATGTCGGTACCAAAATTTTTAGAATCTCGTTACAACAAAATAACCAATATGGGAGCTCATAGAGTAAACGAAATCAATAAAAAAAAAAATGTATATATTTAAGGAATAAATTAATAAACAGCAAAAAATGTTTATTATTTACAACATATAATATATAAGTAAAAAACAATTCAGACGGTGTACAGAAAAATAATACATTTAAAAAAATTTTATTTAATAAGATAGACATGCCAAAGGCTCAGGGTTTCATTGATTACAATTCTCTTGATGTTATTTTAATAGTGTGTTAGGGTTCAAAGATCAGTATGAACATGTAATTAAACAAAAAATAATTTGATTTCTTGGAAAAGAAAATATCCAAATTATATATATATAATAAGGTATCACCAAACTATTTCCAACACCAACGGTATCGATCAGTTACCTGAAATCAACTTTGGATCATCAACTAATCATTAGTGAAATTATTGATTTTCTTAAATGAAAATCAGTAAAACAATACTTTTCACATGAATTGAATTATAACAACATTTACTATTCTAAATTGTAAATTGCTTCTCTTGGAATTGTTAAATCGGATTAATACCTTGTTCTCGTTCCGTTTAAATATTTGGAATATAACTTTACTTTTCTCGTTTCCCTTCTTCCTATCATTATTCCATTACCCAGCCTTTCACACAGTATCCACCAATACACATCATTCGTTAACTGTTTATATGTGTACTCCTAAAATGCCGACCACTCTTGCAAAGACGAAAGATCTTGTTGGAAAGTATGTACATGAGTTCTTAACTAAAACTGTTAACAAGAGAAGGAGACGTTTTATATTGTGTTTATTCTCATAAATTTGTATCAACTACTGAACGGTTTTTAGTAACACAGAACATAAAAACAGCAAAGCGCAAATAAAACAAAGGTAAGAATGCAAAATTAAAAAAAAAATTTTGTTACACAAACTGCCACTTCGATTTATGTTGTACTTCAGTTCGAGCTGACACCCTTCCATACATTAAGCCACTTTAAGTTTTATAACGTGTTTTCTTTTTTAATATTCGGCTTGTCTTTTAGTTTTTTAATAGTTTTCTTCCTATTGTTTCCCATTTCAACAAAGCTATGTACTTAAACTTGAGTCTGTAATTATGTATAAGTATGTATTGCGATTTTCTTATTTTTCTAAATAATACAGATTGTATTTATG